>OY720662.1:1065584-2332942 GCA_963170745.1 Phymatocera aterrima | reverse complement strand
GTTATCTAAAATATGCGAGTGACTGAAACGAAAGATTTCGTGGTCGACTGAATGAATTATCGAACAAAAAAAATCAAATAGAGAAAATTCGGAGGCTGAAGAGCTGTTCGATCGGAAAGCTTATGTTCGACCCTACGAGGAATGGGCGGGGGGGGGGGGGGGGGGGGGGGGGCACTGCAGTTATATTAACAAAGTCCCCCCCCCCCCCCCCCCCCCCCCCCCACTTATCGAAAATTATGTATTTCATCACTTGGCACGGAATTTGCTCTAGGAAGGTTTTTTCTTATGGCAGTACTACTTTTTTTTTATCTGCGTAAGGGCTAAGGCGAAAACTGCGAGACCGAAATGCACCAAGAATCAAGAGGGTACGCGATTTTCGCGGAAGACATTAGTTCGCGGATCTTTTCCGAGTCGGCTGATTACGAATTTGAGTGATCTAAGATGGTAAATCCAACATGGCGGACGAAAACGGAAAAAAGGACAATCGAGTATAATAATCTCACGGTTGAACTAATTATCGGAAACTCCGGAAAATCTTGGGCACCGCAGCGAAATTGAAGCACAATTAAAAATTCACCATTCGGGATAAAACCTCGAAACTTTCCATAACAGCATTTGAGATTCTTTTCAACTGAAATTATTTCTGCATTACAGTTCTCCTCCCACCCTGAGAGGGTCGGAAACGATGTAGAGTCTGAAGTTTTCAAGCACATACATTCGATATACGTGAGAAAAAAAAGGCTGTTGTTGAAAAAATTTATAATTTATAACTCGATTACTCGTACGACTTATCTCTGACGTCGCATGAGCGGTAACGAAAAATTACCTGCCTAATATGTGCCGTATACCGGGTGTATCTTGATTAGTCATACAAGAGCATACGGTACGATTCTGTGTAATGAAATTGAAAGACTTTTCACGATCGGAATTTTTTGAGTCCAATAGTTTTCCAGCAATAGCAATTATTAGTTAGCCAATAGGCGTCGAGTTTTGGCCGAAGGTTCGAAAGCCGTTGCTGTACGACAACAACGACGACTTGTTGTTTTGTTGTTCGCTCATTGCACATTGCATTCGTTCTTCAGGTACAGCGAGTCTCGCAAAAGAAACGCAACATGTGAAATATGAGCAAGGGGTGTACAGCAACGACTTCGGCACTTTCGGCGCGGCTAAAACTCGACGCCGCGCCTGTTGGCCAACTAATTATTGCTGTTGCTAGAAACTATCAGACTCCAGCGAATTCTGGTTGCGAAAAGTCCTTCGATTTTTCGACATAGAATCGCGCTGTATACTTTCGTACGACTGATTGATATATAAGGTACACCTTGTATAACGTCGCATACCTATATCTATAGACCTATGTATCTACATCTGAATACACAAACGACAAAACTTTCTTCGCTCGCGTCAACCAGCGGCTCAAGTATTAAGTTCCCGTAAATATACCTAATACGTCTGTCTCGACTTTGGAGTAAAGAAAGGAGGAGAAAATTGCTGTCCAAATGAATGACGACGTGAAACAATGAAGTGAAAAGCACACAGTAGGACCCATGCATTCTCCGTATCAACGTCGTTCCCCCTTAAAATTTGATAAAAGATTGAATAACCACCAAGTCAAAATCGAAAGACATTCTGCTGCATTTGCACATACGTGCAGATTGATCGAGACCGAAGTAATTAGGATGTAATAATTTGATGACGAACCTGGCGGACATGGTTGGCATTAGCATTGTCCTGCCTGATATCATCGGCAGCTCTTTCCCATTGAACAACTGCACACTTTATGAAATCGGGCATTTTGTTTCTCTGAACAATGCATCTGGCATTATCAACGCTGGTGACATTACCATCGGTCAAGGTAACGCCGGAAGGGTTGCAATATTTGCCAACAAAAACACCGGCGAGACAGCTCATTCCTCCTCCCAGTTCAAGGACCGTTTTATTCTCGCAGATCATTGGATTTGTCAACAAATAATGCGCCAGGCACTCTTCCGATGGCCATACGCAAATGTTGCCGGTATTGTTGAACCCGATTAGTTCGTTGGCGGTGAATATTTTGTTTATCTCACGGATTTCAATTGTGTATAGTCTGCTTCCGATTGTAGCATTGTACTCGTACCATGTGGACTCTGGGTCGGCGGCAACTGCATTTTCCAACAAAACGTATGGATTGACTAATCCGAAATTCGTGAATCTTCTTACGGAAATTCGGTTTTCGTCGTTCTTGCAATCTTCCGACGACTGTAACTCCGGTGACCGAGTTAATGCTCTGGCTAACAATCGCCAACGGCGTTGTGCCCTCGTGTTAATTGCCGTTGTATTGTTATTGGCGTTATTATTCTTATTATGATTGTTTTTATTCTGAGTCCGAATATCGCTGGGATTGAAATTATTCAAGCTAATCAACGTCATTCTCTTACAGCCTTTTTTCTCCACCGGTTCGATCGTCATTATCGACGACGTCGTCGTCGTGGGGTTATCGTTATCGTTCGATAAACTATTACCGCACTTTTTTAATAACCTTTCAGACATATTGCTGTACACGACTAGGTAAGCTCGCAGTTAAAATCGCTTCATTTAGTCTAAAGAGCCACACGCACACACTGCAGCGGGATATTCTTTCTACGATATTTTAAATAGATTTTTTTCTCCTCACTCTCGTTCTTTCTCTCTCCGCATAACAGATCGAAGAGAAATAACCCAACAACGATTATCTCTTACAAAACAGTCTGGACCAATGCTATGTGTGACCGTGGCAATGCCTCCGCTTACATGCAAACTTCAATATCTCTCAGATCTCTATGGAAACACGCGAACAAGAAAAAATACAAATCTATTTTACGAATTTTCTCTATCGCGGTTTCTTCTAAATCACACGGATTATGATATATCTATTTCGAAAACTAAAAACCAAAATAATAGTAAATAAAAGCGGTATATAGGTGCGACCAGAGACTTTTATTTCATCGTTCGCTTGTCTTTTTTCTTTTTTCTTTTTCTCTTGTTCTGATTTTCTCTTTTCTTTCAAAGATCTGCAGCTATTGTATGTACCCAACGCGTCGGAATACTATATCGGATATTATATTCTGTACGCAATAATATCTGACAAAATATATATCCGACGATCTAAATTTATTTTTTTCCCCCGCCCCCTTCTACTTCTTTTCCATTCACTTGTTTCTCGTTTTATTCTTTTCTTTGGTTTTCTTTAAATAAATATAAGTATAATGATATACATAATTTATGAGTTTCTGTGTATTATAGGTATATACCTATATAATACACCGCTGCCCCCGCAATTCTTTAAATTACGAAATTCGTTCTCGCTTCTGAATCTCTGTGTTGTTTTTTTTTTTTTTTTTCTTTCTTTCCTTTTCCTTCTTTTCAAATACTTGTCTCGTAGTTTTCTAAATTTCTTTGTTTTTTTCCCGTTTTTTGTTTCTGGGGGCAGCTGTACCCGCGGAGTCCTCGCGTCACGACTCGCGGCTCTAGAGGAGGACGGTGACGAACCGCGAAGGGACAAGACGAACTAAAAGTGTAAGGTCTCGTAACTCCGCGCCACGCGCTACCGGCGCACGCGCTTTCGTTCCTCATTTCGTCCCTCACCGCCGTCCCACCGATGAACATGTTCTGTGTTATATACCTATACAAAAGATGAGATATTCTTCGTTGACGCGATCAACCGATGCGCGAGGGTCCGCCACGCTGCCCGCCGACCCCCAACTAACGGCTAGTTTATATACAACCGTTTGTTTCATACAATATACAAACTCCGGAAGAGCTTTCGACAAACGCGAAGAAATCCAAAAGATTCGAGGTGGGAGGGATTGATTGATTGATTGATTGATTGATTGATTGATTGATTGATTTGGCTTATTATGCCTTGGCCTCAACGTAGAGATAGAGAAACAACGAGAGAGAGAGAGAGAGAATGAAGAGGCGCGGGAAAATCGGCAATTCGTTCGTTACACATTACGTCGATGCGACGAATATAGATATATATTATAGGTATATATTTCCCTAGTCTTTACAGAATCTCAGAAACCTTGACGATCATTAATTTCGTTTTGATAGCTACAAGTTTCTTTGGGAAGACTACTGTATGTACAATACCTACGGCTCTGCGAGAAGCAAAAAGACGGAAAACGAGAGCAAAGAGTCCATTAGTTTAGTTTTATAGGTATATACGCCGATCGTCGGCGCTTCAGAGATCGCGAGATATCAACGAACAGCTTACGTTAGATAGATGTATGTATGCGTGTTACCTATTCCAGAATTATGTGAAAAGAGGAGGAGAATTCATACGAGGAGGGAAAAATATGATAAACGATTTACGGATGTAAGGAAATGAAGAGACAGTCGTGGTACCCATTTTAAGTGTACCTGAAGATTGTATTGTGTACAAGATTCTGTGACATGCAATATGGAATTGATTTTTCACTGTATACGAATAAGTATACTGTAGTGCAGTGAAAATTCTTGAGGAAACGTACTTCATCGCGATTTGATGGTGTAATTCAACGATAGGATTCTGAACAGAATGTGAATGATTAAAGTATAGGTACGATACGTGAACCCGCAACACGCAGAGAAGAGTTTTGTTAAATCGAAGAAAATTGGTATCTCTCACGGTCGAACAAATCTTTGATTGAATCGACCAAGAAATTCGTTCGACTAAAAAATGATGTGTTACTTGAACAAAAAATTTGTTCGATTGTAAGGAATTTTTCTTCAATTTTCACGACGAAGCTCGGTCGACTGTAAATTTGGTCGATTCAGGAAAATACTTTTTTGAGCGAGCGAAATGATCGGCGGAAACAATAGCAAGTATAATGAAAAAAATAAAGAATTCAATTCACAGCATTGCGACTCGAAAATGCCGCTACGGTTTCGCAGATTGCAGTATTTCTGGCAAACCGTACCGACGCATTGCGTCTATTCGTGTAGGTAGCGACTAGCAGAAGAAGAACGGAACAACTGTAGCCACGAACAATATAAACGCGGCTAGATTGAAGTTTGTAACGCTAACGGAACATCACGACGAAATATAATATCGGCCGGAATTATATTCGACGATTAAGAATCTCGATTTAGAAGAGAAAATTTCCCGAAATCGTTGTGATTATTATAAAATGAAGATTTTTCATCATCGAATGTAATTTCAGCCGATATTATTTTCCGCGATCTCGTTCCCGTAACGTTATCGTAAACACTAAACTTCAACAACCACGATAGATACAGTCCGGAGAAAATAAAAAGGCAATAACGATACCGACAATTTCCTTGTTTCTTCAAAATACCAGAATACTTGAATGTAAGAGCTGCCCACATCCGTATAATATTATTAATAAATAGTGATACTTCACGAATTGTTAATTTGAATACACGAACAGCATGATGTAAAGAGAAAAGACAAAAGTTGGTGGACAGAAGCGGCAGGTTGTAAAGAAATAATTCGCAACTAACGCGAGATTATAATTCTCCCAACGGAGAATAGACTGTATTAGGTATTTCATTATTATTTATAATATCGTGTACGCCCGGAGGAATATAATGTGATTATTACATGTATGTTGAAGAACGGAAGGCGGGAAGAAGCCTCTGAATTGTTTACTTAATCCGAGATGACGATGTACAGTGTGTATATTAAATCTAAATGTAAACCTTGGATTAATGCGTTATGTATCATGTAATACATAAAATAGCTGACTATACGTGTAGGTATAGGCATGAGATTATTGTTTCATTTTCAGAGGCCAGGACTCACAATCGTGAGTAAATAATGATACGGTACGTTGTGGATGGTTGGGATGAATTATAATTGATAATAACGTTCGCGTTTATGCAACACGACTAGTACGAAAAAACCGCATTGTATTTCGTATCGCGTTCCGTGGAGCCGAGATACGCGATACTTGATTTGGCAAGTAGGAGGTATAATATAACAACGTTACTTACATAATAAAGTGGATTTGGGCCTCTTCCTTTCGCTTTTCACTCTCCTCACTTTATCACTTTATAGTATCGAACGAAAATGATTTATTTTCCGTTTGTGTTTATGACGAAAACGTTGATTCTGCACCGTAAAACATAACCTCACTCGTATTAAACAGCTCCGTTTACACAATTCCTGGTTACTCGTGAGAAACGTCAGAATCCACTTTCGCCAATTAAAAATCCCGGAATTCCCTAGAACCGAAAAATAACCTAGAAAATGAATTGACGAATGAAGTGTATAAAAATTCGGCGCCTAATATTATAATCTGCATTATCAATGATCTTTTTTATCTTCTAATATCACTATTGCGACAACAAGAAAACAATTTTTACCGATTGTTTACGCTAAATTATTGGTCCAAGCGAAATTGTAACCTCCAATATTCATTCGTTTATTTATTTTTTGTGTTTCTCATCGTAAGTAATACATACATGCATACGCGGGGATGCCGCCGCCCCGGCTGAACAACAATTGAATTTGTAATAAAATTGTGTGGATTTTACTTGTTAGCACAGTGATCACAACTTCAAACAAGAAATGTACCGAAAGTGGAGTTTAATTACGAAAAAGCCGTAAATATTCCACCCAATAACTAAAACATGATCGAGTTGAAATCCTCATGGTAAATATACTTATGGCATATAAACAAAGGAAGAGTGATATACGTGTACCTATCTACTATAGCTATATCCTACATCGATGAACAATAAAAATTGTATAAAATCATAGCACCGACAATTCACAGAGCCGCATGCCTGACATTAACCTCAACATTAAAGACAAGTACAAAACCGATAACTGCGATCAGCTGGCATGAAAAATTACGAAAAAAATTAGTTGATACGTGAAAAGAACAGTGTGAAAAATCTAAGAAAACGAAAATAAAACAGAAATTGTATGTTAAAATATATAAAACATTAACCATGGAAAGATCGAGATTCGGTTCTGAATATATTCCACTCGTCAAGGACGAGACAACAAGATTCCGAATTACGATACCTTTTTCAAAAATCGCATGGTTCACCGTTTCCCTACCATTTTTTGGCTTCGTATTCTGCGTCGGTTGGTCTGTAATCTACAATTTTGACGAAGCGACCTTCACTCATTGCAAGGTGAATTCTCCTCGCCTTCACATATCTTACTTTACTTTTCAGAATTCTATTTTTCTTTCGCTTTTCAAGCATTTATTGTATAAAATGGAAAGAATTAACCTACAGACATGAAGTTTTCTTGCCTTTTTAGTATCGTGAAATGATCTGTCTCCTCTCTTCCAGGTGTATAATTTTCTGCCTTCTATATCAGCAGCGATCGGACATTACAAGCCTCAAAGAAATGTTTGGAAAGCTGCTATAGCTATTCAGGCGCATACTAGAATATTAGTTTTAATAATGTATTACCAATATTACAAAGAAACGTTGTACAAATGGGCGAGTGTGATTAGAAATTTAACGCTCTTAACTTACACAATTGAGAACGTGGCTCTAGTCACGCTGAGCTTTTGGTCTTCGAATGAGAGTTATGGTAAGTTATCATTAGGAATTTAGAAAAGAGGGAAGAAAACAAAAAATAAATAAATAAAAACTGTTGAGATGTCGAAGCACTTGGTACCAGAAATATTCTGTTTATTTTGTCTGTTTGGATTTTTCCTTGTGGTTTCAATAATAACTTTTGCTTTCCCTTACAGCTCTGCATAAGTTATCTTTCATCACATTCTTAGTATCGTCTTTATTACACATGACGCTGTCTTGCGCTTTAACAAGGAGTTGTCGCGGCCCAGCGAAAGACACTTTCGAAGCGACTTCATTCAAGTTGAAATGGCGTATGCTATTCGCTAATGTTTCGTCAATATTATTAGCGTGTTACTTTTTTTACAGGCATAATACATTCTGCGAAAAGAATGGTGAGTTACACCTGGATTTTTTCTCTCAATTCACCCGAAAACACTGTTTTGATCTATTAAAATAGATTTTTACTTCCATAATGCGGATTGTAATGGAAAGAAAATCACACTTTGCCGAAGAGAGGGCGCAAAAAGTCAAAGAATTTCAATTTTCATCGTCCATTCTATTAATCGTAATCTTCGTAATTTTTTTTTGCTATTGATTTTATTTTGGTTGTTGCACTTGATTCCTTCATTTTTCAGTATATTCTCTTTTCGCTCTATCGGAGTATGTGGTCGTGTTAACAAACATGGGATTTCATATGACCGCGGCGTGGGATTTC
The DNA here is from genome assembly GCA_963170745.1 of Phymatocera aterrima. Taxonomy (NCBI): domain Eukaryota; kingdom Metazoa; phylum Arthropoda; class Insecta; order Hymenoptera; family Tenthredinidae; genus Phymatocera; species Phymatocera aterrima. The sequence continues at coordinate 2,324,724 of OY720662.1, read as the reverse complement.
ACAGGCCGGAGTCTATTAGTATCTCCAAAAGGATTGAGAATAATTTAAGCATTTCATTTAGCAATAGTCTGAGGTATACATGTATATAGGTATGAATTTTCTTTTTGTATATTGTATATACATTTATACACGAAACATAGGTAGAATACAAATATATTATATATATTTATTATATTTATATACATAATGATACCATTAGATTAACGGAGGAGACTGATCAAACATTAATTATCAAATATAAGTAATTATAATCAAATTTGGGTGAGCCAGATCATGTTTTTTCCTCCAATGGCATAAACTCTTCTAGCGCACCGCAAACAATTGTATTATCATATAATTTTATATACACATATACTGTGATTAATAATCTTTTTCTTGTGTTTCGTATTTTGGGACCGTTTGAAATGGTTTCGTTGTTGTTATTATACTGGTCATGAGTTACAAATGATAATAAATAGATTTTAATATCAACATTTCGTTGGTATTGTTTCAGAAAGCGACGGCCGTTATATCTTTCCTGTTTTATATCCCAGATTCTTGTATGATCACGAATGAGAATTCTCATTTCAGTTCTATCTTTGTATTTACAGATGCAATTCAATCAGCGGAAGACGTGATAATCGTTCAAGTGAGTCATGTGGTCTTTCGTGATCCTTGTTTCCTCACAACTTGAAATCGTTTTCAAGCTTCTCAGAAATGTACTTCGCTATAGCCATGCTACTCGTCGCTGCGGGCGAGGGCGCATTGCGACAATGAATTACTCTTCCTCCTATACTTCCTTTACCTCCGTCAAATACAAAGTCGTCTACTAATTGTCCCTTGTTATTCAGAGCTTGCGCTCTTACTCCCGCTCGATCCCTGAAAAATTTGTCATTCGAGCGAAAATTATTAGATGGCTTCGGACTTATCGTAGTACTTTATCTGCTTTATGGAAAGAAAGGAACAATAAAATCTGGGCAAACTAGAAATGGCATGAATTTATATCAGAAATGATCACGAATTTTTAACAGCCTTTGCCGGACGGATAATGCTGGGAAAATTTGGACTACTTGCTTCAAAACGTCGGCTTTGGTGAGGCCAGGTAACCATTTTCCCAAATCTTTAACAGCCAGTGGCCAGAATACGGATTTGATAATTTCCTGGCAACCTGGAATGGCGTATTTGAATCCGAGCTTATATAAGCCTGGGAAAGTTACCATTTCTATACAATCTTTCAGGTTTATGTCCGTCCAACTGAAAAGTAATGATTCATGGATTGAAATATGTATGGAATGGATTTTCTTGGATTTTTCTTATTTTTTCACCTGTAACCCTCCCTGGCCAATGCTAAGACTGCATTCGGCCCAATCCAAACATCTCCGGACATTCTGGGAGTGAAATGAACCCCCAGAAAAGGAAATCTTGGATCTGGTACCGGATATACGTTCGTTGATATTAGCGATTTTTTCGTATCCGACATTCGGAAGTATTCACCTCGGAACGGAACGATTCTAGGATTGACATCGCACCCTGTCATTCTTGCAACACGATCCGAATGCAATCCGGCACAAGTCAGAACGTACCGCGTTGGGATGTACTAAAAAATTCAATTGCAATGATTCAGGAACCGAAAGAGAAGAGTTTCACGGTTTTAAAAATTGATGAAAATTCATTTCCCTGTAACATTCATTGCCGTTAAAAATCGAACATAATTCAATGTCCTCGTTATACCTTGTTGTTCTTCGTGTGAATGGCCATGGGCATAAGGTTGCCCTGGGAGTCTTTAGACTCGATCATTTCAGTGAAACCTGTTACTTCCGAATTGAGGAATACTTCACCACCCATTTTTTTGAAATCTTCTCCAAACGCATTGCAAACCAAACCCCAATCCACGATTCCTGTCGCCGGGGACCACAGTGCCTTCTCACCCTATCGAGACAACAAAAACTTGTCAGTATACCTAATTGAGTACCGACGCACATTTTGCGTCTTTTTTCAGTCTTCAAAACGTGAAAATACCAGTAGCAGAAGCGGGGACGTCTTAATTCTTTAGCGTGAATTCGGTCGGCGCGGGTATTTTGCAATTGATATTTTTCACGAAGTATTCTGCAATTATAGTATCCCACCTTGATATGTGCTTGAAAATCCTTGATCCGATTTTTGTCAACGACTTCAAGATCTGGGACATTGTTTTTGGTCCCTCTTTCAAAGAGTTCGTTGATTCTCAACGCCTCTTTGGCGTCTTTGGCCACTATAAGTTTGCCAACTTTTTTATACGGTATATTATTCTTGTCAAAATAATCGTACGAAAGTTTTGCACCTTCGACGCATAGTTTTGCCTGCATGTTAAAAATCTCAATTATATAATTATATCTACTCATGAACGATTTATCCTTTGAGATTTTTCGAAAAATGCTTTCCTCTTTTCTTCAGCAACTATAATTCCCGTGATTCTCGTCATTTACATTTTACGTTTTACTACGTGCGCGCATACCTTCAGACTTCCTGGGGTGTAATATATACCGGCGTGAACGACTCCGCTGTTATGACCCGTTTGGTGCATCGCGAGTTTCTTCTCCTTTTCTACAATTGCTATTTTCATCCCAGGATGTCTTATCAGCATTTCTCTTGCCGTTGCGCATCCTACTATTCCACCACCTACGACCACTAGATCGAAAGTTCCAATCTGATCCGTGCTACGATTGAAAATTCAATTTTTTAAATCTATTTTCAATTCCCCCACGCGCTTCATGAAGTCCTGATCAAAAACCAACCTGGCTTTGCTCGTAGAATATAATTTCACTGATTTCAGGACCGGGCTTCGACCGGATAAACGCAGTAGGAGACTCGCAGACATTTTTCCAATGTTAAAGAAACTATTTACTGATTGGCAACACCCTGCGTTTCCAAAATGCGTTAGATATGATGCAAAGTTGGCCGAGCCGGGAACCTTCCAGTCTGTTTTCTACCGCCAACTTGATTGCTGCTCATTGCTGTGTATAAGGTATTTCAATCAATTCAAATAATCGTGTTTAAATATTTAATTGTCATACGACCGATGCTCAAAGTTCTACCAATAACCAATGTAATATCTTCCTATTGTATTACATGCGATTATAAACCTAGATTTGAATTATCTCATACTACATTTGGTACCGAGCTGTCGAGCACAGATGGCGGTAGAATACCTAACATGCTAGAAAAGGTACTGATAAAACGAGTGAAATGACGAAAAAAACCGTAATTTCATGTGATACGTATATATATACATACAACGATAGCAACGGGAGATATGGAATAAAGATGTCAAGATTGTAAAATCGATTAGTTAACAATAATAACACTAGAATCTGACCGCGGTATTATAGGTGCGCCACTAGTAAGCACCGCGCCCATACTTCTCACCGAGCGATCAACTGCTAACCACTCTTATCAACCGGACTAATTCTGGGCTCTTCAACTATTTGTTCGTGTTTGTCTACTCTCGCCCTTCTCCTCGCTATCTTCATAATGTTATGATACTAGAGTACTAGTTAACGTTCGCGCCGACGATAAATTTATCTTCCTCAATTGCAATGAACGGAGATACAGAGTGCACAATGATTGCAGGCAACGTTGGCCGCTAATCTTGATGGTGAATGAAATATCGGCGCGGAAGGTGGCGCCCTCGGACCAAATGTGGGAAGATCATGAACCAGTTCGACAATCGAGGAGAGATTCACACTATGCGTTAGGTATACCGGGATATTACACAATGTGAGGTGGCAGCGAGATCTAGTTCTAAGTACATAGTAAGTTTGGGTCAGTTAGGATTTAGATGGACTAGAAGTAGAGGCTAGATACAGAGGTCCGAAGAGATGAATTTTTTTGAGAACTACATATTTATTCGATTGATTATTACACCACATTTCCACGACCCTTATCCCAACAACTAGGAAAATTCGTATTGTGTATATTATGAAAAGAAAATAAAAAGATGTAGTCGGTTGATTATTGGCCTCTGTCGCCTTCGAGCACTCACCTCTGACGAACCTAGAAAACTTGAAGCTCTTGCATTATTAATACTACTAAAGAAATTCTATGCAAAGCATCTTTACTCTACGGCTCTTGAGGTAAACTTCACCTCGATCTGAGTGCCTACTACCCAGATACGAGCGATCGATATAATCCCTGTTAGAATGTTTATGGACCGACAGATGGTTCATGCAGAAGCTGCAAAGCTATGTACTATATATACTATAAACTATATGAAGTTTCCTGCAGCTACCAATCTTCCCAACTTCCAAATCCGTTGTCATTGTCGGATTTTCTCATGCATTAAAGTTCATTCAAACAGAATGCACATTACGAGTGCAATATTTATTTTACTAGCTCCGAGTATCTTTCTTCTCCGCAAGGATCCAACATGTATCGCAGTTGATCTCCGATATTCCCATAAGTCCCTGCATGCGATCATGATCCGGGGCCATGCAACAGGCCCCCTTCCAGCCCCCCCCCCCCTTTCGATGCTCGATCCGCGTTCGACTTTCGAACAGCGAAACAACAAACAAAGAATGAAAAAAAAGAACAAAATGAAGTAAAAAAAAAAAAAGAAAGGAGAAAAACGAAGACCAACAAAGGATCGCGCTGGACAATGGCTCTGCAGCGTTCATACCAGTGGAGGGAAATAAAAAAACACAAAAGCCGAAGATTAGGTACGGTGATTATACTTCCTATGCGACCGCTGTTGGTGAAAACTTTCATGTATAGGCATAACCTACGGGTAATAATGTGTGCATTGAAGCGTAATTATAATGGTGTTTTGACATAAAATGTGACGATATTTTTATACTCAATAACGAGATGTTCGTTTTATTGTTAACGAGAAAGCCGAGTCTTGTGTTTTTTATTTGAACGGAATTAATAAGATGAGAATGCAAAATTAGGATATACGCTAGTACAGTCGGGTGGTGATCGGGTCTGTGAATTCGAAACCCATGAGGACCGCCCTGAATGTCCTAAATCCCTTTCTACGGCCCTGAAGAGATCCCGTGCGTGGACCAGTATGCGCAATGGAAGACGTCCTAGTACCGGGAGTCAGTCACCAAGTGGCAGCCTGCCGTTCGGGCTTGCTTGGACACGCTCGGATTTATTCCTTATACGCTATTCCCTGCCGCATAAATGATCAAACAAATTTCATCTTTCATCTCGCGGACGTGAATCCCCACCGCGTTGTGTTTTCATTTATAAAACAAGAATACAAAGAGTGCCAATCTGAATTTGAATGAGTGAATTTCAGTTTCTATGAAACTATTTACTCGATCAAGTGAATGTAAATGATAATAGGAAAAAGAAAGAAAGAAAGAAAACAAACACAAGCGATCCGTAAAGAAAAAACGGAGGATAATATAAGTGACTGAAAATACTTCGGGGGGTGTCGCTTAAATTGTTCGTTCGTTTTTCAGGTGTTGTTCCAGTGTTTGTAAAGTAAATAGATATATAAAACAAAACAAAACCGGGAGAGAGAGAGAGAAAGAAAAAATACAGAAAATAGTAAAACTGTGAAGTGGCGCGTTATTCGCGCGGTATCGTACCTCGTTATGGAGGACGAGCTACGGTGCCCTTTGTGTAAAGAGATGTTCAGCGATCCAGTATTACTACCATGTTGGCACGCGCTGTGTCTTTCATGTGCGGTAAATCTCCAAGCACCGCCAGATTCGCAGCCAGAATGCTGTACGACGGATACCTCGAGTGCACCGGCCGATCAGGAGGCCGACAAACTTTCAATACTTTCTGAAACGGATTCAGGAGTTGTTTGCAGCAGTACTTCAACCTCTTCAAGACCCGGTAGCTACGTCGGAACACCTGGAAACGGGGGATTTCCACCCTCGGGTGGCACTCTGTCTCTCGCCTGCCCCGTTTGCCATAAAATGGTTTACTTCGACGAGGGCGGCGCGCACAATTTGCCTAAATACAGAGCAATGCAGCACATCGTAGACAAGTATCAAGAGGCTAGGAATATTCGATTACAATGCCAAATGTGCGAGGGCGATCCGCAGGAGGCTACTGTCGCCTGCGAGCAGTGCGAGGTGAGATTTTTACAGTTCTATCCACGGTCGAACGGGGGGCGAAGAGCCTGAATGCATGATTCTTTTGTCCAATATCGATGTTGGTGTTTGTTTTCATCCGACTTACAATCGGCTCCAACATCGGGAATCATAACCGGCGGAATGAAGGCTACGATCAAGCATCGCATGTGATGAAATTGCGAGATTTAGATCGCGGAAGGTACGCGCGCGGTTCGGCTCTCGCGCCCACCACCTTAACCCAGTTTAGTTGTTTCGCGTGGACTGTTGTTACCCGGCAGCGTGTTTAATTGTAGACTAGGTTGCCGAAAATAAAGGCAACACCGCGAACGAACGATCTAGTATTCTAGTGGTACAGATAAACGGGTGCCGGGGAAGACGAAATTTCATTCCATTCGACCGTCTCTTCGGCGTTGTTCTTTCTTCGTTATTTTTTCTCCATTCGGTCAATCTTCCGCATAGTTCGGCAGCGGAGTCCAAAATGCGCAAAAACTTCTGTTTTCCTTCTTCATTGCAGGTTCTTTACTGCGACTCTTGCAGAGAATCTTGTCACCCGAACCGAGGACCATTAGCGGCACATAATCTCGGACCGCCACGAGGCAGCTGGCAATCCTCATCGACACGTACCATCCGAGGATCCAGTGATCCCGGCGGTATAAACGGCTGCGCCGAACATCCCGGCGAAATTGTTTGCCTCTATTGTGCCATGTGCAAAAGCGCTGCATGCTCGTCGTGCCTCCGGGATCGACACGCCGCCCATCCCCACGACGTTTTACCTCTCGCGGCTGCCTGCAAAGCGCAAAAGGTAAAGAGAATATCATTCAACATGTTACGATTATCGTTATCATTACTGTTATCATTATCATCATCGTTATTGTTGTCCTACGATGCAATACGCGCAGTGTATGTACATGTGCTACTACGTTCTTGTTATTTTCAAGAGAGTTTTCAAACCGAACGCGCAGAACGTGACATCACAATCAGTATCCGTAAGGTACTCATATGACACGAGGCGATCTTATCCCTCTTTTTGTTTGTCATCTTCTTCCCTAAGTATTTAGAGATTATACCGTAATAATGTCCGTTGTTCAAATTCTATCCTGCCTCATAATAAATATTATACGCAGATGTGTATTTATTTATGTATCGTAGGTTTGTTGGGATATGGTATATAGTATGCGATAGGCATGCTATCTACTTAAATGTATAGATCGTAAATTCGTGAACGTTTGTTTATAAATCAATCATCTATGTACTGCCAGCTCGCCCATTATATTATATTGCGTTATATACAGCATATAGGTATATATATATATATATATACATATATGTATAAAACTATCGGTCTCGACAGATGTCGTGTGTAATTCCCAGCCGGGTGTATTATACGGGTGTATACATGCTACACATACTATACTATGCCTATACATCCATACCTACCTACTCGCGATTAGTCAGCTCATGGATTACCGCTCGTTTATTCGTTCATACGTTGATGCATTTACTGACAATGAGCGTGCTATCTGGAAATCTATGCACATAAAGCCTGCGGCACCAACGATTTTCTATGTAGGGTAGCCCGATTCGGAATATATGGTATTCTTGTTCACGTTAATTCTTCAGAGTGAGTTGGAATTGAATGCCGATTGAATCACGGTCAGTTCAGTAGTTTAGTGCAGCTCGGTATAAGGATTCGTACGTCGTTACACGCAGACACACACACATATATATATATATATACACATACGTACGCTTGGATTTTATCTGAACCTCGGTCCTTCGAAGCTCCTCCGTCTCCGCGTTCCACTTTCACGTATACCTATATCCATATACCTTATATACCTATATGTACTGCATTAGACGAAATAGTTACAGCTGAACAGCTGGTTAGGTTATGCTGTACTGTGGATCGTACGTATATAGCTATAGGTTTTACTTGGATTATATTTACGTCTATATATAGTATCCAGATTCCAGAGGCTGAAATATACAGTGTCATGGGGACTCGGGAGTACCGCGAGTTGACAGTAGATATATTGACTAAATGGACTAAATAGAAGGGGCGGAAAGGGGGTGACTAACTTCAGCGGAAAATATGAAACGCGTGTATATATATATATATATATAGTCATAGTCACGGCGATCCCTGCACCACCACCTGAAAGTTTTTTTTTTTTTTTTTGTGGGGCTGAAGTCTGCCCGCAGCATAGTTGTACGCTGCAACCAAACGACGAAAATATATATATATATATATAATATAGACTCAAAATTGCAGGGAATCTTTCAATCGGCACAAAATCTCGATTTTCTTTTTATTATTTCGAAAATCCCCGACGATCTTCGGCATCGCATAGTTATAAGGTTGGAATTCATCGATTTTTTTTGACCGATATTTTGCAGGAGAAAATTTGTAACCGAGACTGGGAGTCGAAATAGCGTGCATTTGTCTGTTTTTAGATATATTACACACACATCTACATATGCCTGAAAAATTTTAACGAGGGTTTTATATGTTATTATAGGTAATATTCATGTATGTTATATTATGTGAAACGTAATACCAGGAAATATCATTACACCCATCTATAGCAGAACGGATGTAACTATACCTAACGTACATACATATACGTATCACTTTTCGCAAAACTGAGAACGAGGGCTGACCGCACGAACACGAAACACGAAAAGACACGACCGCAAACACAATGGCAATTATTCTCGTATGGTATAGGTATATATACCCACATACCTATCACTTGCGACTCAGAACACGTTCTGCTCACTCTCGCAGTTTCCGCCCATACATATCTTATTTTCGGGCATTCCTCTCGGACGTATATCTTCTGTTTTCTTCATTTTTCTTTTTCGAATTGGACCATCATTGGTACACACATAGCTCTAGATATATCACCTATACGTACATACATACACTGTATGCATACATGGAAATAATATACTCCGTTTGGCCCATGTCGTATCAATGACCGCCGAATTTTTGGTATAAGCAGAGATATTTGATTATTATTGTTATCATTTGTTCTTTTCTGTTATTTCATTCGGTAACGTGATTTTGGGCGTTTATATAGGTCGAGGGTTTTGGCAGTTACTGCTATGAGATTCGGTGGTTTCGCGTGCACAGCTACGTGGGGCAGCTACGGAGCTCGCACACGCGGTTCAAAAAGAGTCTTTACAAGTCTCGAGTGGCACTTGACCTAACGCGAACTTCGGAACTTTAGCGATGTTGAAATTCTTTCTTTCCTTTCTCAATTCGTGGGGTAGGGCGTAAGGCATTCTTTCTTCCGTTCTCTGCTTTCTCTCACTTCTCGCAATACTTTTATGATAACGATGAAATAATTCGATTTTCAAGTATATGTGCCAGGCGCTCATCGAGTAAGTTACATCGTTGTAACGATATTTTCTCACTGTATGTATATACGAGAAAGACAGTTTTGCAGTGCGAAAGTAGTTTTTTTGGCGTGTGTTTTTTTTTTTTTTGTCCTTCCTCGCTCCCTCTTCAATCTGCGTGTAATGCAGCACGAGGCGTGCAGAGAAACCGTGTTGTTGAAGAGTAATTGGATCGGCGAAAACGAATCGTTCGAGCAATTATGAAAAGGAGAATGCGACCGTTGAGGGTGACAGAAAAATCGTTGATCAGATTTCGGTGATTAAAATAAATGAACGGCGATTCGAGTTAAGTATTTAAAAATTAGTTGTATCGTTGAGGTTTGTTCGTTTGATTATACCTCCGTTACTGTGCGAAGCAAAGACACGGAGCAGAGAAGGAAGAAGAAAGAGGCTACAGCGAAGAAGAAGATTAAGGAAACGAGAGAGAAACGAAAATTACTTGCGCTCGGTCGTTTTAAAATCACTTTTCAGAAAAGTGAATTTAAAAGATAAACCGTTTTCTCTTCTTCGTTGTTATTTTTTCTTCTTATACTTTTCTCGTTTTTGCCAACGTTATTTATCTAGAATTTGTCGGCGGGGGTGGCTAGACACGTTTCATTCGGGTTGTATAGAATTTCTTCTCAGCTGTTATTGCAGTAGTCAACGTCTCTCTTCAACGTCTCTTACCAAAAATTTGCGGTCTTCGCCGTTGGTCATTATTTGTGGATACAAAAATCATACGATATCGCGGCTGTAATTTCGACGGTAAAACGTTTTCGTAAATAATTTCATCTTTCAATAGGTATAGGTACCTACGCGATTTTTCGCGACAACGTTCAGTCGCGGGCTAATTATAACTGATATTATTTCTCTCGATTTCACTACGCCAACGTATGAACATATACGCTAAAAACTTCCTCGTCAGCCGCATCCACGTAAGGTAACGTGTGTATACCTTTACACAACAACGGACGCTAAGAACTCCTATAGCCTCTCGCGTCTATAATCCTCGATAGTTTCTATAGCACTATAGCACAGTATAGTATAGTATACCGTAATACAGCATAATATAGTACAGTGCAGTATATCTCGTCTCATCTCCTATCCTCTGCATCGCACCGCAAGCCGATAACAAGTAAACTAGATGTATACGTATAAGTATGGAGGTATAATGCTTGGGTCGGTCGGTCGCGTCGGTCGGTCGGTCGGTCGGGAGTTGCTCGCGGAGGATCCGTCGCAATGCCCGTCTTTCTAACCTCCTATAATATAATATACTATACTGACATGAGCGAGAGATATATACATCTTTGTATTATATAGGTACGCGGATAGGTAGGTATAGGTGGGAGGTAGGTATTCGTTCATCCAGGTTATTGCTCGCGCGCTGTGATGCGGTATCTAGGTTTACACGCAGAATCAGAGATGCTATGAACAAAAAAATTGAATACCTTAATCTTTCAGAATTATGAGTAAGGTGGAGGATTTTCGTTGTGCGTATACTTCATGTATATTGTTTTTCGGTTTTGACGATCGGAAAAATTTGAATAATGTGTGTTCCGTGTTCGTTTGGTGGTTTTACGGTAAAAGAAGAAGAAAAAAAAAAAAAAAACCATACAAACAAAAACAGAAACTTTGAACCGTAGTGTGTGAATTGCAAACCACTTCGTGAAAAATGACTGCGAAATTGATGTGGAAGTAGCTTTTGAAATCATGAAATCAACTTGAAATCAATGAATTTGAAGCAGGACCTGAAACTGCCATGGAATCGCGAAAAAACGAAGCAAATTCTGGTTGATTTTCACATGAGAAAATCGCTGATGGAAAATATGCAGCGGAATTTCGAAATCCCGCTTGCGATCGCTCGGAAACACTTGAAAACGCTTTTGAAATGAATTGAAATCGTTGGGAATGGTTCGCAATCGTAGTCGCACGAAATTTCTCGGTGCACTTAATTATCCGCAAGTGAATAGCCTCTCGTGTGTCCGACGGAGTCCCCTTGTTCTTTTTCTCGAGAATGGGGAAAAGCGTGAATCGAACAGCAAAAGTTTCATACCATATACCTGCGCATATTTGAATAATTATGCGTATGCGTAAGCTGTGTAATATAACGCGACGTGTATGTACCGATATAGGTATATCTATGCCTATAATAACATGCAACCAGTATGTGCTTTTTTCTCTTTACGCAAAATAATTAAGGAGCACGCGCGTGCATCTCAGCACAAGCTGCTCCCGTCCCCGCGCACGATATTGTGCGTTTGACGCTAAAAACTAAAATAGATTTTGACCATTTGCCAGAAGGTGGCGTCGTTCTTTTCTCTCTTTCTTTCTGTCTTTTTTTTTTTTTTTACATCCACCACTCGCGTGCGAGTTTCTATAGTATACCTATATTACAGGCGGCGGTAAGGTGGGGAGGGGACTCATTTGGAATTAAGTTACATCAGTAGTAGTGTATATATACATGCTGTTGTTGTTGTTGCCGTTGCTATATTCATGTATAGTATGACCGCGCGTGCGATTGTACGTATATACCTACATACAACGTGCAAAACTATACGTGTATACCTACGTTATACGACAACGCACCTGGCGACTGAAATTTAGCCTTTTTGACAATTGCAGACTATCTTTATTATTACTGACGCAAGCCGGCGCCGGTTTATTGGCACATCGAAATTCTATTCCTTCGTATCTGCTGCTCAAAAAGAAAAAAGAAATAGAAAGATGGAAAAGAGTCAAATTTCAATAATCCGTACGATACTCCCAAGTTTTTCAAAATTGTGAAACAAACAGACGGAAAGAGAGGAAAATCGATAAAAATGCATATGGCTGGCCACGATCGCCAATAAGTTACAATCAGACAACGACTGTGGACCGATGAAATTAACGCTAAGTTTACAGCGGGTAACAGTTATTTGAAATTTTTTCCCACCTTCAGTACCTCAATCGAAAAGCATATTGTATATACATGTGTACCATCCTATATGTAGGAATAAGGTACGAAAGTGGTACATAAAAAGAGGAAAACAAAAACCAATGAAAGGAGAAACTTCGCGTGGCTTTTATCAGTACCTACATGCGCGCGGGTGCAGGACCGTATCTACTAAATTTACGGCACTGCTATACTGTCCACTCCGGGGGTCGTTTCAATGCATATTGTAGACGCACAAGGTAGATAGGTACAGTGCTGTTCATTAATGGGGTTCCTCTCTAGATACCGGCGTTTCAGATTCGATGGTCAGTAAGCTGGAAATTTTGTAAACAATCTGACGATTTTTCTTAATTATTTGTCGAGGCAAAGTTCAGGGATCGATACATCATGATGCGAGTCCAGATCTTTCAAGACTCCAACATCGTTTATGCCGGTGTGGGCGGCGAGTTTATTCGAACGCGGCTAACTTCGCGGGAACGCCGTTAATGAGGAGGCCTGTACCTGTGTGATATGGCGGACGTATTAAGGGTGCTGCATTCGCGGCGCGGACATTAACTATTTATCAAACTGTTTTGGTGGAGACTCGTCCGCCGAGCTAGCCCCTGCAGTTTTATATAGGTATACTATAGAGATTGGCACCCGTGTTGCGTGTCTCGTGTAGCGTGTAGCGTGTAGCGTGTCGCGTGTCAAATGTCGCGTGTTCAATCCTCGATAACGTTGCGATCGTGTGCGTGTACGAGAGAGAGAGAGAGAGAGAGAAGGACGACCGGGGTGGCGGTGCAGATAGCTTTTGAAGACTTGATTTAATGAAAGTCAGACCTGTGAATTGCGATCTCGGATGTAGCTGCGTGCATGGGTAGTCGCGGGGGACTAAAATGTTTAACTGCATTATCATACACGTGTGCAAAAGAAAATTGCAAATATTCATTGTCCCAAACTCTTTTGAGTTCTGGTGCGCAGAACTCGCTTATCCAGAACGCGATCGCTCGATTTTGATGGATCGTGATTGAGATCGATCGAGCCCGAGCCTTTGTCGTTCGTGTCATAGAATTTGAATTGAATTATTAATTGTTATCGGGGTCGGGACGAAATGCAAATTACCATCTCTCCACCTATACCTATAATGGACACGAAACCAAGTTTTCGAACGATGAAGAAACTGCACCGAAGACGTATCTATACCTGACGTCACGTGTCGCGGGGTAGAACTCGGAACAATCTCTCGCTTTCTCGTTTTTCATGCTTTGATTGTGACTCTTTTTCTTCATTTTTCCTTGTCCAAGGTATACGCGCGATTTCAAAGTACAGTACTGTATAATAATAATTGTGTTGAAAACAGGCATGGCCTTTGGGTAGCAAGCTTCGAAAATTTCTTTCCATATGTATAAGTATAATATCTCTACAGTTTCTTACATATGAGCTCAGAAATATGAAATCGTGATATCCGTTTCGTACAATTTTTTGTTCTACTTCTATCGATCGGCGACGTAGGTAAACGGAATGAGACTGTATAACGAAAGCCGTGGATTGGCGGATGTAGCATTTTAACACCACGGTAGGGTACAGAATCGTAGCACGGGCGCACAGCTCTCGCTGCACGCGTCGTTGATCTTTTCTCTTGTATTTTCTCTCAACCCTGCAACGGTTTTTAGACGCTGAAAGGTGTATAATACAAAGCACACATCAATTATACCTGTACCATAAGTAGCGTAATGGATACAGGCGCCTTTTCAAACTGCGGTATTAGGTAGGCAGGTAGATTTTGGTATAATGTATTCAAAACGGGGGAGCTGCAGTAACGTAATAATAAGTGGATTTTCGAGCTGAAAGACAGAGAGATAGAGAGACAGAGATAGAGAGAGAAGAACGATACCTTCCGTAGACGGATCTCCCTTCGCCATGCGTATAACGTTTGCAACGTCTGCTTTCCTTCCTTGCTTCCTTTTAACGCTCGTACTTTAACTCATACACTTACCGGATGTCAAGGCCTGTGCACATCCATTTTTATTCTTGCACTGTGCGGGTGTCGGTTGCTATGCGTATGAGTATAGCATGAATACGGGGAGGTTGAGGAATAAGGAGAAGAAAGGAGAGAAAAGAAAGGAAAACGAATGAAGGAACACTGGCGAATCCTATAATGGACGTGAAAATGAAACCGGAACGCGGTATTCAATTCCGGTGATCTTGGTTTTTCTCGAAACGATGCAGAGAGAATGATGCTTCGATTGCAAGGCGTCAATCCGTAAAATGGGTAAAATTTCTGCGTACGGCGAAAAAATAATTGCAGTATTTGAAATATGGGTTTGCAAAATGTCGCGCCCGGCCGGCACGAAATAAAGTAACGGACGGTTAAACAATGGTGAAATTAATTTTCAAGCTAACTCGACATCGCCGGTTACTCCTAGCTCTTCCTCTCGGCAACAAGTGGTGGGCGTTCGTTTTGTTTTTTCTTCACTTAGAAAATATACCGGACGAAAGAATCGCGTCTCTGGTTTCCGCGGTGAAACGTATAGAAAACCGCGAAGCCGAGGTATTTTGTAACGTTCGTGAATCGCGGGCATTCACGGAAATCGATGGTGGAGATTTATCTGACTTTTTCATAATCGAAAAATTGCACTCGATGTTAGACAATTTGACGGCATTTCGTTACGTTCACGTTACATACTCCAGCATCGTCGGCCGACGAAGTAAAGTAAAGCAAGGAAGGAAAGAAAGAAAGAATAATTGGATTCCTTCCTTTCCTTGATCCATAACTATACTTTATGAATGAATGAGATCTATATACCTACCCGACGACGAACGTCAACTACTTTTGCGTGTTTGCGGACATAGGTTTGCACACACACGCGCGCACATACATACATGCATGCATACGTATAGGTACGCGCGGAACGAATTGTGAGTCACTGGAGTCCACCACACAATTATCATAGAGTGTGGTAGTGTAGATATTTGTCAGCTATTTATACACGTCCGGAGTCCGACACGCGTTTGCTCTCTTCCTCTACTTTTTCTTTTTCTTTTTCTTTTTCTTTTCCTCTTACATGATGCATCTTTCGCGGTTTTTTTTTACTCCCGCTTCTCTCGCTCTTTTTTCGTTGCCATTCTCATGTACGTGTAGGTACTTTCGACCAACCTGGGAAGCGCTAGTATGGCGAAACAAGCAGATGGAGGGGAAAAAAATGAAAGAAAATAGAAGAAATTAACGGAGCAGTAGTGCCACATGTGGGCAGTAGAAAAATAGAAAAAAGTTTTCCGCACCACGTGCTACACGCACTTCTCTGCTCCTTCTTTTTCCTCTTTTCCCTCGTTCTCGAAACTATATTCATCGATCGCCCGCGTTTGTCAATCGTCGGATTGGAAAAGCGATTTTCTCAATCACCCCGCGCCTTTATACGCGCGCAGTCAGTCAATCAATTCATTCGAATCTCCTCGTTTCTGCGCTTAAACTATAATAAATATCATCCATCCGTATACGTGAAAAGAAAAAGCGAGAAAATTCATTCATCTATCCATCCATTCATGAAAATCTTCCTCCCGTACATTCAAAATCTGTATAGTATTATACATACTATGTATGCATAGGTATACATGCATACGTACCTAAACGTGGGTATAAAAATGTGTGACCAAGAATCGAACGAAACAACATGAATCAGATACTTGGCCAACGACCAATCCACATTACACGTCATACGACGAAAAAAAGTAGATTCGATAATTGAATTATCTGCATAATTTTGGAAAGATCATTCTACTATGTACGGCGAAGAAAATTACGAAAAATTTGAAAGACTCATCGATAAAAATCGTGAACACGGTTCATATGATCCGGGAGCGTCATAGAAATCTGGATACGATATCAACGGAAGAACTGCTCCGTCTGAAAATGGTTCGAAGAAAATTGTAAACTTCGAAGAGTATATTGGAGGGAAAAAACTATGTGACGAAAATTTGTACACACCGATAACATTCGGAATTTTGATTCACGAACGAACGTGCATGGGAGATGGTCAAGAATTTAGTGAAAATTAACGAGTCCTGAGTCCTGCTGTAGACAAAAATTAAACGAAAATATCGTCATAATTTGCAACGGTAAAAATCATTTCGAAGACCTCCCCGGTTGGTTGACAATTTTAAGTGAAAATCAGTCGAACGTTGTTCACCGTTGCTCGTCATATAGTCGGACGGACGAAACGGGGTTCGACTACTAGCTTCGTGCATGCGGCACCATCGAACGGCAGACAAATTTCAATTTTCGAGGGGGGGAGCTCGCCGACATTCGCACATACATATATATATATATATATATATATATATATATATATAATATATATATGTATGTATATGTACCCATGGATATAGTCATATTGAATGTGCTTGCTGCGTTCGCTTGCGCGTGTGTACAGTGTTACCGTAATATGTGTAGGTAGGTGGGATACGCACGTGGCGTACGGTACCACGTTCCTGCCGGCAATCGTGTGCTTCTGCAGCGTTTCCCCAGCTGCTCCGCTCCTCGGCATCTCTGCTCCGCGCCCTTGGAGAGAATCAATACTTATGAAATCAATGTCGCATCCCTGAGCTCTGCTGCCACTGGTTTCCGATGCATTAGATCACGACGTTCGCCTCCAGCGTGGATATTCATTTGAATATTGATTCCAGAATGACACTAAATTGAACGGAATATGTTAACTATAATTCGTGCTCCTGAGGCGGTAGAGGTTTTATTACTTTTTATCGATTTCTCTTGCAGGGATATAGACATTTGTACAGCAACTCATTACGAAATTACGAAATCTTAGGGAATGAGAAATAGCTTTTGGATACTCTGAGATGAAAATTATCACTCGCAATCAATACAGACGTTTGCGAAGGAGACGAAATTATAAGCTCCATAGAACGATCGAAGAGGCGTTGAAATTTTTGCAAGATTCGTGTAATTCTACGTATTCGAGCCTCGATACTAATAAAACGAGAAACTCGTTGTATAGGTACTCGGAATTTGTGCATTAGTAGGGTATATCTGAGATCTGCAGGTAATGAAAGTTTTGAAATTTGCGAGCAGTTATATAGGTACATACATATCTGTGACTGCACCACAAAATGCTGTTTCAGAGCCAACGAAACGTAACCTGCCGCAGCTCTGCATCCGCTCAGAAATGAAATTTTTCATTTGTTTGTCGAACGAATTCTGAATCTTTTTTTCCGGCGAAAACAAATTTTCCATTTTTCTCGCCATTAATTAAAATAAATGCGCGGAAAAATGTGGGACAGGAAATCACAGATGACAAAATCTACGGCCTCACGAAGATCGCGCAGATACCTCCTTCTCATCGATATATTTATTACAGTCAAATACCGCTCGAAAATGTATTCTCGCCGCGGTAACTAACGTTCAGGCGACCGCGACGTACTAAACCGTTCGGATTATTGAACTTCGTTGTTGCGCTAACGCTGCAAACCATGGGTGCGTGCGTCTAAATCGTCTGTGTATATACCTATATCAGTCGAGACATCACCAGGTGATGTGGCGCTTCTATCAGCTCCTTTCGAATACGTTTATCGTTAGTTTTACGTGCGTGTCGTAGTCGTATTCTACCTGCGTGTCAGTGAATCCAATATAGGTGTGTAGCCGTAGTATTTTACGGAGCTCCCTAATACCTGGGCTGGTATGCACATGCGATACCTGCATCTCTTGCCCATATCTACGGATACTCTGTCGCGTGTCTCAATCGCTTTCATTCAATCCCATCCGCTTTTGTTACTCACCCGTTCGTTCGAAGTCTCTGCACGTCCGTATGCATGTAACAGTACCTATGTATGTACGTATGTACGTGGGTACATACCTATATAGTCATCGGGAGAAGTCGCCCGGCGCGGCGGTGTTCTATCAGAATAATCCCAGAAAGAGGGAGATCGGGAGGGAGGGCGAGAGGGCAGGAGTTAGGAGGCGCAAATGCGACGATGTCTTCCATAGGTATATATATATACGAAATGGGGAATCCTACGGCAACACGCCAACGAGCGCGATTGCAGAGTGCAGACGACGCGGAGGTACGCACGCACGCATGCACGCACGCACGCGACGCGACGCAGGTCCGAGACGATAGTAGCTCCACCGTTTGCTCGTAAAATCGCAATAACTCGCTCTTATTACATATATAGTTATAGACGCTATTTGAACTGCTGCTGCAGCATTGGCGATGGGAGGGAGACCGGGGCAAGAGGAAAGAGGAAAAGGAAAGGTGAAAGAGGAAGGAGGGAAGGAAGGGTCGCCCACCCGCACGCACTATTATAACTTTGAACCTTCGAGTGCTCTCTCTCTCTCTCTCTCTCTCTCTCCCGCCTCTTATCGAGACTCAAATCACCGTTGATATTGTACCTATAATACCTAGCCGTAGCGTAAGCCGCATCGCGTATAGCTAGACGTGCATCAATGTGTATTGTGCCACGTACGGTGGAAGGTACGGTGGATCGTATGAAATATCCTACCGACGTTTACCTACAGGCCGATTCAGCTTGAGCGAGACACATTTCGCGGATAGATTTCTCCGGCAATTCCGAAGCGAGGAGGCCGTTTCCGAAAATTTCTCCGACTGTCGATTTCTATCAGTCAGTTTCTTCTGTTTCGACCATTATTTGAAAAGGGGAAAAGAAATTTCGGATTTTGGAATGTATACCGATTCTTTCTCTCCGAATTTGAGAATCGAAGCTTATTTCATCTCCGCTCTTTTCCGTGTGACTCTCTACACTCTGCGGGTGCAGAGATGTTTTCTATCTCGTTTCCTTCCCTCATATAGGCCTTGTTACACACGAATTCGGGCATAATACGCTGCTGTACCTCCTACTCTCACAATCAGCTATAGTTCTATACTACACCTGTACTATACTAGAATAATACATATACTACACCTTCTATAACTAATTTCGAGACCGGTTTACCCCCCCCCCCCCCCCCCCCCCCCCCATACATAACCTATAAGAGTGTCGACAGATGTCGACCAATCGATTTTTCACGCTTCACTAGCCTCAACGTACCTAGTTACTCGATTCTTGATCCATCCACGTCGCGGCACAGTTCTGCTCTCTCATGCTTCGATGCGTCCAGCTTCGTTGTCGGTCGTCGGTCGTCGGTCGTCGGTCGTTGTTGGTCGTTGGTCGGCAGCAGTGGTCGGTACTCTGGACGATCAGCCTTCTTGCGGCGAGTCGGACGTGGTCCATACATACCTATATCTACCGATATCTTTCACTCTGTATACAGGATGATTCAGACCACCTGCCGAGCAACAGTGCGATAGTGGATTCCCTACGAAAATCTGAAACGAAAAGTACTTTGCCAGAAATTCCTCTGTCACCGATATAGTCTCCGAGTTACAGATTACAGAATATTTCAGTTTACCAAACACAGACGCTCGTATGCATATATATATGTAGCGCGCAAGGGATCGTTCTCCTCGACATATCCAAGCCAGCTATACAGGGTGATTCAGGTTTGGCGCGACAGATTTTGTGGACAGATTGTTCGAGAAAATCTCCATTTTTCGAAATGGAATACTCCTCTGTAGTCGTTATTCAATATTCAACCTTAGGGTGGGATTTTCTTTCACTCGAATTTGAACATAAAATACTTGGAATCCTGAGTTTCATTTCACCGGTGTCTAACCGTAATCTGGATAACGAAGATGGCGGCAAAAATGAAAAGAATTTTTTTTTTCATGAAAATGAAAACGCGACAGAAACCAATTCGCGTATTTCACTTCTAATGCATATACATTTACAACTAGTATATAAAAAGAAAAAGAGTTTTCATTGCTCTTGCGTAAGTAATAGAGCGATGACTCAAATCGGAAGAAGCTGCAGTGCTTCGCGTTCCTCTTCGTACAGAAGCTGGTATAATAGTCTATGCTATACACTCTCTTTCTCCCTCGCGTTCTTACGTCGCTCGCTTCGCGGCGCCCGCAACATCAAAGAGATCAAACAGAAATATATATTTACATACACGTGCCGAAGGGGAAAAAAGTTTTTTCCCATTGGTTTCTTTTCTCTTCTTTCTTGTTTTCTTGTTTTCTTGTTTTCTTTTCTTTTTTTTTTCCTTCTGTGTCTTTCCTCTGTCTACGAAAATATTTGTCCCCCCTATATATGTTGAACCGAGAAAAAGAAAGAGAAATTGCGATTCAACTTTGTTACTGCACTCGGACACCGGGTCAATTTCATTAGATTACTTTCCTATGATCTTTTCGTTCCTGTTAAAATGAATATGAATCAGACGGAGAAGGAAAGAAATTGAAAATAACGAATGAAAATGAAAATGACGCGAAATACGTTAAAAGAGGAGAACGTAAGATGGAGAGGAGATGAAAAAAACTGGATTATGTACCCTTTTTTTTTTGACCGGAAACTTTTGTTCCAAATTCCCCACTCAAATCTCAGGCTACAAAGAAAAAATGGAACTAAAAAAACTGTTCGGCGACGCGACCATACGGCAGGGGCGGCAGATTGTCGGGACCGCGTGGGAACAATAGAGCGACGTTGCTTCGCGTCGGTTCCCAAGGGCTTGAGGGATTCAAGAAGAAGGGAGAGATCAGAGCGATGAAGCAGCTGAGGGGAGGAATTTCGTTGTTGAGAACGTGGGACTGGCACTCGCACGTATACAGTACGCGTGTTGTAAGTGTACGACTGAAATCGTGGCGGTCACGGAGACGAGGAAACGGACAATCGATAACCGTAGTATAAGTATATTAAGTATTAAATGTCGTTGCTTCGTTGCGACAAGTTGTTGCTCGTGGGGAATTCTGTGGAGAGAGTCGAGTTGAAACTCTTGAGTGCCAAAACAATCGCGCGTATTCGTAAACTAGAGTAAACTCATTGCAGGGAAAGAGTTTTATGATGACGAAGTTCGTGATGTTAACATTTGCGCAGAACGAAATGTTGGAAAATAGCATTCGCTGTTTCGTCAGATTCGCGAAAAATGCATTCGCACGAGCGAACTTGGACGCAAATTTCGTCGGTAGAGTGAAATCTCGATTTTCTCAACATCGCGGAAAATATATGGACTAATTCGAGACATATATAATTAGGAGAATAAAAATACACGGAGCCACGTTGGGTGGCGGTCGAGTTGGGCGCCCAACATTGGCTCGTACGTACATTTTACTTTCCTTCTAATTTTGCGTCTAATCGTAAAATTTTTTCTTCGTATTTCCGGCCAGCCCCGGGGATCATACCGAGATGGCGAAAAATTGAAGATTTCTCCTTTATGGAGAATATTTAACGCCGAAATTACCCGCAAATACATTTTTAACGGCGGTTAGGTCATGAATATGAAACTCGTGATATCTTGCCCCTCGCAGGCTGAGAACATCATGCATATGTATATTGCGCAACTCGAAAGGTACCTCCACCTGATACAACGTTCAAAGTTTGTTTAGGAGCACATCAAAGAACGGGACACCACTGCAACCTCGGTTCAAACAAATTGTGTTTGTTCGCGATCCCTTAGAGGCTCGGAGGAGAATTCTGTGTAGACATTCGTATATTATGTACGCGATTGCTGCTTGTGATTGATACGGGCGAATATAATTTTCAATTTATTGTTTATCCAAATTTTTAGATCGATTCGATATTGCCGTATTATTATTGACACAGAAGAGGTACATTTAACGGCATATGAATTCGTGATATATTCGGACAATTAGAAACCTCGTGAGAGAATTACTCTGTACAACGATGCAGGTATAACCTACGTGCGGCAAATGCTGAGAATCGTTACAGTCTACGGGACTACCGTCAAGAGAGGTGCTTTCTTTTTTACATTTTTATTTAATTTTCTTCCCTGCGGTTTTTCCGTTTCCTCGTTCAGGGAAAATGCGCTATGCGTCCACGGTTCGTTCGAGGAATACAATTTTATTTCATTTTCGGTACATAACAGTGCAGGGAACGGGGAACGGGCGTAGAATTTTTCTGCTTTATTTTTTAACGTCGAAGATTTTTCGCCTCGCTGGTGAGGAGCTTTATTTTATATTTTATACTTTGTATTTTGTATTATTTTACATTTTCCTCCTCCTCCTCCTCCTCCTCTCTCCGACGGACTATTCTCTTTGTCCCCGTTCCTCTCGCAGCAAATGCGCTAAGCTAGAACTTTGCCGGGGTATATATTCTCCCTCGGGAAAATTGAGGGAGCAAAGCGGCGCGGCGCGACGTCGGTAAAACGGGGGAGAAAACGGGGGAGAAAACGGGGTACAGCTACGGGAATGATTAAAATCCAGTTCGCCTGCCGCGCATACCCCGCCTTCGTTTATATTATTACGTGTGTATAATACTGTATGTATCGAATACCTCCTCCAGCTCAGGCAATCAATGGTCACATGCACAACGAATGTAGTATGTATATGCTTGCATCAGATTAAATCAACGAGAATTTTCATTGCCGATTAATTGTGTTAGGTGCGGTAGAAAAATTTGAAAACGCTATCGCAGCACGCGCTCGATGAATGGCTGATTTCAAATTCAGGCGTCTCGAAATTCAATATATATGTGTGTATCATTATACGTATACCCGCGTATCTAGAAGAAAGTGTCACGGTGTATGTATTACATGGATATTATATTTCAACGTGAAATTTTGGTAAAAATCGATCGAGGACGGGGAGCAAGAAGGAACATATTTCCGCTCGCTTTATATTGAAATCGAGTGTATTTAGACGAGGCGCCCCGTCTCGTTTTTTGTTGTTTGTTTTTTATTCGAGATGAACTGGGATCGAAAGCCGTTGAAGAATCGCAGCCACGGGACAATGAATTTTATAGACCGCTTTATTCCCGCCATAACAATCAACGACAAATCACATGCTGAAGAAGAAATTAGAATGGGGATGAGAGACGTATACATAAAAGCACTGCAGGTACCCATTACCGAACACAATAAAACGCCCGTGGATCGATACGGTGAAAGATATATAAACGAAAAATGGAAGAAACGAACAAAAAACAGAAGAATTGCGGTGAGCTGCTGCTGCTGCTCCGATTTCGATGAAATTCAAAGTCAAATTCAGTCCTCAATCTGGTAAAAGAGCGGAGAGATGATCAGGCTCGAGCTATTCTTGCGAGAATTGCAAATGAGATTGACTTGATATCACTGGGAGCTCGATATCATGCAGATTGTTTTACTTCGTTGGTAAACTTCTCGGAGCGAACAAGAAGACAGACAACCCCTAGACAAACCTGCACGGTCGTAGTAAACGATGTAACGGAGCAGATATTCGAGTATATATTGAAGAAACCGACGATTCTCAATTCACTTTGAAACATTTGGAGGATATAATCACGAGCCCCCACATGTTCCTGATGATAAAACTATTAAAAAAAGGCTACCGTCGAAATATCAAGATAATATATAGTCATATCTAGTAAAGCCGGAGGTAATTCCATCATCTGTTTTGCGAAGAAACATCATGAAATTTTGACGAACGTTCCACAAAAGGACGAAGAAGAGGAATTTCGCATTCTACAAGCCGCTGCCGAGATTATCCGGAGACGTATCAGAACTGGAGTATGTTTGAAGGAGAGTTACCCAGCGAGCGATCAAATTTTCGAAAATCTTAACGAATCCATACCAAGCACATTGCTATTTATCTCGTTCGCAAAATCATTTTTATGGATAAAAATGGAAATCAAACGAACATCGATTCCTACGAGTTAAGAAGTGCACATCTGTCGCTCGTGCCATTACGGCTGCAGTTAGACCAATTGTCCGAACAGAAGGCGTACCTAGATGCCGAGGACGAAGTCGACGATGACTTCTTGGACTGAAATTGCCTACCTAATAAATAACAAGCTGGCAATACCGTATAAATTACTTTCTATTCTTTATTTTGCTTCACTAATATTACACCCAGTATCTTCAAGATACTCTTGCTACGCGATTTCTCTGTTATGAACAAAAGAGAAACCAAAAAAAAAAGAAAAATTCAATTTCGGAAAAAAGCAAGTGTTCTCAAATGGTAAACTTTGTTTCAAATTTGATTTCGAAGCAATTGTGACCAATTTCATCCAAACCGGAACAGGTTCCACGTGTTCCGAGGTGAATATATCTAGCACGCCCGGACATCATTGTATAATGAAATCACTCGCTCCTGCAAATGAGACGAGGGAGACGAGGAATTTGTAAGAAAAGGGGATGCCGCTTTTGTACAGACGCGCACATATACCTCCTAGATGTATGCGCTATCGATAGGTTTATCTCTCATGGGACATGTTGGTCCCGAGATTGTATAACCTCATTTCTTATTCCCGTGACTCGCTCGCTCGATGAATTAAGCTTTCACAAAGCACAGGGATGAGCGCACGAGAGCAGCGGGCTACAGCTGCATGGTACATACATACATATACAAAAGTGGCATGCGGTCCAGATATATAAGTATGT
This sequence comes from Phymatocera aterrima, assembly GCA_963170745.1. NCBI lineage: Eukaryota > Metazoa > Arthropoda > Insecta > Hymenoptera > Tenthredinidae > Phymatocera > Phymatocera aterrima. Next base: position 2,299,946 of record OY720662.1, on the reverse strand, counting down.
ATGTAAATTCATTTATCCCTGTAGCCGGCTGGGTATATATTTATTATATACGATGAAAAAGGATTGAAAGAGATTCAGGGAGAAAGAGGAAGAGATTGAGGCAAGGTAATTCGAGGCGTTTTCAACAACAAAAGTCCTTCGTACGTGAGCAATACGTAAAAGCAAGAAGAGGGCGCGCGATAGAGCGACGAAACCGAGCGAATGGACAAATTGGCGCGAGCGTTCAATGGACCGTGGGGACAAAACCCTATATAGGTTCAGTTTTTTGGAATAAAGATCCCGGTTTCAATCCGTTTTCTCCAGGCATGTAACGGAGTTCGTTCTACTGCTAAATCTTTATCCTTATCCATCTTCCTTATGCGCGGGAAGATCAGAAGATCAAACCGGGTCAATCTGCAGTTAGAGGGTTAAAAATATGCGATTGTCAGATGTATGTAGGTACGCATGTATGTTTCTGTGTATGTAGGTATCTACATACGTGCTCTGCATACATACAAGCTTTTCTCAGTTTTATTCTAGACTCGTTTCATTCTTCTTTTTCTATACTCCGGTCTACCGACACCTGATACATTTTGTTGAGTTCCCGGCGTATGGTACCTACCTCTAGCGCAGTCTAGCCGCCTATGGCTTTGAATGTAGGTGCGACTTCGTACCCGCGCGTACACCGATGTGTACCTACATATGTGCGTACGTACCTACATGCGTACGCGGTGGTGGTTATGTACCTGCCTGCGGCAGCACTCCCAAGTGGTTATATCGCGGAGGATCGTTAAAACCACAAAACCGCGAGACCGAAGGGGCGGCTGCTGCGTGAAACTGAGTACTTATGCTTTACCGTACGTACGTGCATGATAATCACAGACGTATGCACGTGAGCGCGCTCGTACATACAATCTTCGAAATAAGATAGACGCGCATACGTATGCGCGGCCCACGTATCGCGTATCGTTGTAGGTGGCCGATTTTCTTTCATTTCACACATATATTAGGTATATTCATCAATATTCCAATTTTTAGTACACATAGGTACCTACACATGAATATATGTGAATAAACGTTTTTAACCAATTTCGATACCATATGTTCTCGATAGCCGGGAGACTGATTATTACGTATATAATAATATTCAATCCCGTCTCACAGAATTTCCCGTTCGATCGGCCTCAATCGGCATTACAACGACGATGATGATTTATTAATAGTATTATTATTATTATTATTAATATTATCATCATCATCGATGTTCTTATTGTCTCGAACGCGAATAATTTGCCCCAGTTTAACCTCGTCGTCTTCATATTGAGTCGCATTTGTCGTCGATGTAGATTGTGGATCGCGCTTGCTTCATATATATATATATACATGGATAGGCGTGTATCACGCATGCACGCATATTATGCGTTTACACGCGTCATCGATTCCCCCAACGACATAGATATAGTTATATCATACTATACGTTATGTTATATTTGCATTTCTCCCCTCTTCGTTTAGCATATAAATCAAACTTACCGATCGTGACTTATTGAGCTGTATATATACTCAAGTACCTATACCTATACCTATACCTAATATATCTGTTTAAACATCAGGTACACACGTATTATCATCATTATTACACTGGATTCTACTATAAGCCATAATGCCATGCGCATAATTGAAATGCAGAGAAAATATGAAATTATAATGTTCTAGTATGTACACATAGTTATATATACGAGGCTGCAGTAGTTTGTAAATCGGGTAAAACGGTATCTGGAGCTGTTCCGATGTTCGAATGAATGTTTTTACGTAAATTTGCAATTTTTTATCGATTTGTCGGTTGAAATTGAAATTTTCCTCGACGGAAAGGTTTTTTCGGTTTTTTCCGCCATATTCCGGCGACCCCCGAGGAAAGAAATAATGTATTGAATAATTGAGGATTCAAAATTAAAAGGACAAGATTTACGGCATCGTGTGTTGGGCGCCAGTCTTCACATTGGCGAAAAAATGAAAATATTCTTTCTTTAATCGAGAAAATGTCAATTTCAGCCGGAAAATCGTCATTCGCAAATTACTAGCTTTCCAGCATTCCGTTGTTTCGTCAACCTTATATTCAAACTCGGGCTATCATGGATAATTCATCACTTTTTCAATCCAATTATCTCCTATCACGTTTCTGATCGTGTCTAGTGTCGCTTGAGAACTGACGCGCAGGCAACGAACTTGAAGAGTCACATTCGATACCACGCGGCTTAACGCCCGTAGTAGTATAGTTTATGACTTTGAAATGTAACATCTATGTATCACATATTATAACTTCGGGGTCGAACGGGTTCGTATGATATGTAAGCAAGTACAATTAAAGTAGGTATTTCTCCATTACGTACACGGACCTCGACCTCGTTCTATGGACGTCATTTGCTTTTCTGATTCTAACCTGACCCAACCAAATGAAATGAAGAGATGCATGAAATTGAGTGAAACTTCTTGTTCGGATGTATTTTTATTTCTTTGTTATTCGATGGAATTCAATGTTCTGCAATTGAATTTGCGACCAAGTATACGTACGTGCTACGTACGTGTATGCAGCGCGATCTTATGCAAGAAAGTTGAAGAAAGTGATAATTTGTTCGATTTAGATATATATTTTCAGAAATTCATGAGTCAGTTATGAGTTTGATACGAAACATAAAGTTTGAAATTGAAAGCTTAAAATTCAGGGGCAGGTAGTTTGAATTTCAAATTTTTCCTCCCAAGTACGTTGACAAACTTTCTTCCATATCTTGTGATCTTCAGATCTTACCCCCCCCCCGTTGTGTAATTTATTGTGAAAAAATTACGGGTTTTTACTTATTTTCATTCTCAGTCGCAGAGGAATTTCTCCCTGTATGTAATTATTGTTGTCTTTGCGATACGCGGCATTGTTAACTGTGCGAGATCCAGGATCGTGGGTTCAAGTACGACGTAGAGGAGAATCTAGAAAACGAAAGAAAGGTATCCGGGCATTGTTATCTTGGAATTTCGAAGGAAAAGTCGGCCGATGGTCACACTTCTCGGGTGGCAACGACGCCGAGCATCATATTTCTCAACTCGGCTAAAGGGCGGCAGGCAAGAGAAGGGAAGGTTTGCCTCGCCTCGCCTCGCACAGCATCGCATCGTGTTGCTTCCCTTCCAATTTTTCTAGCTGCGCGGTGCTTGGCGGTCGTAGTCGTAGTCGTAGTCGTAGTCGTAGTCGTTGTCGTTGTCGTTGTCGTTGTCGTTGTCGACGTGAGCTCAAAAGCACACTGCACAAGGCAGGCTAGACACTCCCCCGCAGAAACCGGCTCCCCCTATCTTATCTCTTCACTTATATCTACTCGAGAGTGCTAATTAACCGAGCCTATTATTCATGATTTGTGGTTATTAACTTCTCCACTTGAAAAACTCTTCTTCCCTCTTGCGCTCGCTCTCGCTCTTCCATTCATCGTATCTCCTTATTATTATTTTCCATAGGATTGAAATTATTGTATTTTGGGTATGAGCAAGTTATCGCTCCGTTCGACAAGATGCAAATTTTCAAATAATATCCTTTTTCCTCAACTCTTCTTCGTTCGACCTCAATTATACCTACGATTGATGCATGTACAATATTTCTAACTCGTCGTATGCGAATCGATAGAGGAATGCGAACGGTGGAAAGAGGGAAGGAAAATTGATTAGGTCATTCACTATCGCATGCAAATTAGGTTTCGCTGCAATGAAAGCGAATCCAGTCGACGAACTTCATCATACTCTGATTTCAAAGTGGAGCTAACAATAAGTTCACATGACATCCACGTCGGGTCGTCGTATTTATGTACACGTATGTGTCTATCGGTAAATTCGAGGATTTGTCTCACACCGGAAATACCTTGCGATCGATTTTTATATCCGTTCTGTTATAATATACTACTACGACTTTTATTACCTTTTCCTTCTCTCTTTTTCTCTCTGTTTCCCTGCCGTTTTTCTTTTTCGTTCTTTTGTCTTTTAACTTTCATTCGCCAACTCTCTTCCGCTCGAACTCTTCTCATTCTACTCATATAGGTAATATCTTTCATACGTAGGCACGTCGTACGTACGTACGTACGTACATGCACGCATAGGTGCCCACTTTTTATCCATCATTTTTATCTTCCATTTTGTTCTCTCGATGTTTCCGCTACGTCTGCTGCTCGATCCCGCCAGACAGACGTAGCGCTCCTGCAGCAGGGGAACTCTCTCTCTCCGGTTATAAATCTACCTTCTCGTAATCTCTACCCATATGACCCTGCACATTTCCCTTCAATCTATACTGTTATCACAATAACACACAATTCTCGAGCGTCCTCTTTTCCAATTTTCATTCCAACTTCGACTCCAACTGACTTCGTCTACTTTCCATATTTTCCTGTTCATCTGACGGAATATAACATCGGCGTTCGGATGGATAATTGGTCGTTCCCGTTTTCTCTTCTCCGAATTAGTCAATTTTTTTTTGCTACACTAATATTTAGTTGACCGCAAGAATGGCGAGGAATCTTTCTTCGTTCTTATTGTTGGATGTAAAAATCCGGTGAATTCCACGTCCCGGGATTTAGGCGTTGAAACGTTGAAGCGTTCGCGAAACGAAAAACAAATCATCAATATGTAGAATCCGAGGATACATTGTAGAGAATTTATCGCAGTATCTCAGTGGCTCTCTCACACCCGCGGCTGTAAGAGATCCCGAAATTAGTGTCCAACTAGGTACCTAATTTCAGGTTACAGACGTATGTCGAACGGCCGAAAGATGGTCTCGACTGGCGGCGGAATGCCTTATATCTCTGTGTGGATAGGTATAGGGCGGGGAAAACAAAGGCCTACTACATCGTTACGACAGTCCTATACAGAGTCCAGACGCCGCCCTCGGTAGCATTAGCTTAATTAACGCCATCCGAATTGTCGCGGGGCGAATTGCGTTCTGGAAGAAGTCTGCACTCTTTGCAGACTCGAGTCAATCGCGATAGTGGACGATATACCGCGATACTGGGAGTTGTTCATCGTGAGATATAATATCTTGTCAGACTGTTTCAACCTGCAACAATGCCGGAGGCCGAGAGACATTTATTTCCATGCTACGGGTATATAATAGGCTGTATGCGAAAAAGTAACTAAATCGGTTCATTATACCATTACGGATAGTCAGTATCAGTTTTTTTCTTCAACGCCCACCCTGTATACTGTAATATGCATACGCATATTTACTGTTTCAATTTTTCGTCCCCCGAATTCTATTCCCTCCATATAGCCTACGTAGATACACATTCTATGCGATATACGAACGTATATAGCTGCTTATCTTCCGCTCTCCAGCTTCTCCTTACCCAGGTATATTGATAAAATCTCGATACTCCGCTGCTCGCTGCTTTTCTCATGCTAATGTGAAAAAAAAAAAACACGAGGAAAAAGGAAGATAAAGAGAATACGCGCACGTGTATGTATATACATACGTGATACTCATACGTATATTATACAATTTGAATAATATTTCGTTTTATAGAGAATGCTCCAGTCATTGGTCATAGAAATAAATGAATAGAGAAATGAATGAATTGGAAAACCAGAACTTTCCATTCTTGAAGAATTGTATTCAACTTTTTCACGATATTCTACGTGTATATACCTATTTATCTGCGAGTCCCTCGGAAATGAAATTGTCTGAGTTTGCTCAAATGAAGAAGGCAGTATTTACCTATCGTAAATCATTTTTCTCCATTCCCACCATTTTTTTCAGACGGAATTATCCCAGAATTTACAACAGCTATCAGAGAGAGCGAGATCTACGACCGAATTTATTCAAAGGCTGAAAGGGATGACGGACAAAGTTCACGTGAGTTTTTATTCACTCATTTATTCATCTATTTATTGTTTACTATATGTCTATCACGAGAGCCATCTTGTTTTTGATTTTTCTACTTCTTTTCCACATTATAATTGCTTCTTCGGGATCTTTTCCATAACCGCACGGTTATGCGGCAGAGGATATATATAATATAATATACATATTCGTTCACCAATTGTCTTCGTCTTTCTTGGGTTGCATTTTATCTTATCATTTTATCGACATTTTACATATTATTCCACGGTATTAATTAGAATAAAGTCTTGATCATTCGCGGCCATTTTAGGAATCCACAGAACGAAAGTAAATACAGAAAATACAGAATTAAATATGTAAGACGTAAAATTGGAGGAACGAAAATGTGTGACACCGTGTTGGGCGCCAGTCGCGTCTCGATTTTTTCGCTATCGCGGGATAATCAACGGGACAAAAAGAAAAGAAAAAAAAAAAAAAAAAAACCAAACATATAGACAAATTTAGGACACAAAGTTCGAAGATAAAAAAAATTTACGGCCCCATGTTGGGCGCCGGTTGTGTCTTCGTTCTCTTCCCGCCGCGCCGCCCCGTTGCGGGATATTTTTGTCGGGCGCCAGTCGCCAACGCTAGTCGTTCCGCGATGCTAAAAAAATCGAGATTTCGTCTTCATTGACAAAATTTCAGCCGGAAATAATGACATTTCGAATTTTTTTTGTACCCATATTCGAAATCTCAACCGAAAAAGAAAAAATAAAATAAAAAATGTGATAAAATAGATGAAACACCAAAAACCAATGTTTTCTGATGGATCCATGCAGGAGGAGTGCGCGGCCCTTGAGCGTGAGGTGGACGACAGGGTAGCGAGTTTAGTAATACAACTTCAGGCGCGCAAAGGTCGTTTGATCGAAGCAGCGAGACAGACGCGCGAGAACCGAGTCCGTTCGCTACGCGATCATGTTGGAAGATGTGCGTCTCACCTGCAGGCGACAACGGCCCTCCTAACTTTCTGCATTGAAGCACTCAAGGAAACGGACAGTGCAGCTTTCCTACAAATTGGCGGTATGCTCTCCGTCAGAGCTTCGACCGCCGCTGGCTCTTGGGGGGCTGCCGAAGGCGTTCAAGAAGCTGCAAGACTTCCGCTACTCGATCTCACCCTCGACGATAAACCACTGCGCAGGGCCATCGATCAACTCACCTTTGTACAGCTCAAACGTAAGCGGCTATAATATCATTCCTATTTCTTCGAGCAACTGTGTATCTGTATTTGTGTGTTTTTTTTTCGTGTTCTTCGGTATTCTCAGGTTTTTGGACAACATTTTTTTTGTAATTTACGTTGCACTATCACAAGTTCCTTTTTTCCTCGTTCTAAATCGTTTCGTCGTCGTTTTGGATGATTTCTCAAAAATATCTCGGTTCTTTTTTCTAAATTTTTGTTGTTTTTTTTTTCATCGATCCGAGCGAGAATTTCAAACGATTATTTCTGGATGTTTGTACATTTTTTTTCGTTTGTTGTCACTTATCGTAACTGTTCCGTAAAAATGTTCCGTAAATTGTAATTTTCTCGAAATTTCTCCCTGTTCGTGATATATATATATTTTTTTGTCTTCCATTTTTGAACATAGTTTTTTTCTCTCTCCCCCAACCCTCCAAATTGTTCAATGTTGATTATAAATAGCGTTGTAATGTTGGACGCAGCCACTGAGGGCGAGGACCGATACCCTACCGCAGGTAAAGCAACAAAACAACAAGAAATGTATTAAAAAAAACATACATACACATACATACCTACGTATACACAAAAGAGAAAAAAACAAAAAAAAAAGAGAAAAAAACCCGAATGAACATTATTAATCACATACCTATGGAACAACGCACACAACGTATACGCATGTGGAAAATGAAGTAATTACTTGAACAGAGGGATCGCGAGGCAAAGGCCGAATCCCCTCTGAATTAAGCTTTTAATAAAACCTTGAATGAAACGTATATTCAAATTCTATAGGGTCAAAGAATCAACAACGAAACGGAAATTTAGAACAGGATTAAATTCGATCTGTATGCACGGGGCGTATGTTATATTTACGTATACAGATACATTATACCTGTGTGTCTACACGCAACTCAGCTAATTTATTCCAGGTGCTGTATCTCTCTTTTATCGGTATATCCGGCTTCGTAATGAAAATTCGAAGAGATCTTTCGGATTTGTCAATCAATCAATTTTTCGTCTTCGAAGATAATTACAATATATAGGAGGGATGAAATCCTTAAGAGGCCATTGGCGTCGCCGGTGGCGATCTAACCTAGCTAACATAGAGAATATTCATTTTTTGTGAAATCCAATCGATATTTCGAGAGAGTGAAATACTCAGCAACTTTTTGCCATCGTACTCAATGGATTATAAAAGTTCCATGAAAATCGATCGAGTCGTTTGCGAAAATTGACGATTCTCGTTTTCGAAACGGTTGCCGTGCATCTAAGATGGCGAGTCCTGTGGCGACTTGATATATTCTAGGAATATCGTAGAATTGTTGGAAAATATACTCGGAAGTCTTTGAAATGTCGTGGAATTCGGTATGTCGTGGTCATGTATACGATCGCAGTAGGTATAGGATGAAGGACAGATTTTCCGTTCACCGGACCCCGCAGTGATCGACTATCTTCTGCATTTTCTCATAGTTCGAAATACTTACGAAAATGCAAATTCATACGATTTGGAAAATTTTACTGCACCTTTCAAGCACATTTGGGTAAATTTTCTTAAGAATTCTCAAACACTCGGAGAATTTGTGGAAAATCGTGGGCTAGCAGGCGCCATTCAAAAAAAAACATCTTTGAAAATTGCTCCTATAGACATACATACAGCGATTTTCTTGGCATCTTTGAACACATTGTACCTCTTTCATTCTGACACGTACTACAGGCCCTGGCGTGGCTCATTTATTCTCGGAACACCAAAGTTTTTCCGCAAAAAAGTTTCTGTTTCATTCCTCCGTCCGATATCATTCTTGGTCTGGATGTCCCTAAGGGGTTTTCTTTCCCTCGGTCCCAATCAGATATTGCTGAACAGACCAACGGAAAATGCGTGTGAACATTCAACGGACGTCACGTATCGGTTGCTCTGGCAAAACTTAATCTCTTCGACGTGTCGGCGTGCTCTCTGTACAGGTATACCAATGTATACACGGCGGCATCTGAGAAATCAGAATGCAAAATTCATCTGGTTCGAAGCGTCGATATAATGACGAATTTGCTATTACATTTTACCACCGAAAAAACAAATATTGAATTTCCGTGCATCGAGCACGTTTTGTCATCGTCATTTCATTCGATCAGTCTCTTGAGGCTGACACGAGATCGCGTTGGTAGTCCTGAGGATCGTAAAAATGAGATTTTACGTGCAACGCAACTGGGCACCTAAATCTTGTATTGGACATTTTATGGCCACTTGTAAATGGATCTGATTATGCCCCGTGCGTTGGTCGGTATTTTTCCGCCGCCACCGCGATCCGCTGACATCAGATCACACAGTTTTGAATAAACATATTCTTCTGAAACTCTGCTGAATTTCTGCAACGAGTGGTTATTTTTTCATCTTCAAAATCCAGATCGAAGCCGTATCTTCTTCCGAATTCGCGGAGAAAAGAAAGATCGCGAGAATTCACCCATACTTCAAAATATACCACTTCGTGCTCAGCTGTTAACCTGAATAGTATAATTCTACGCTGTGATTATCAGCTTTAATTATCCTCCGCCTCTCTGTCTCTGTCTTTTCCCCCCGCTCTTTCTGCTAATCCAAATTGTAATGTCATAAACTTTTGTCACTACTCCCAACAGTCTTCTCCAAAAAGCTTCGTCTTTGTCTCGCGACTTGTACTACTATACCGCACGAAAGTCCCAGAAGTTTATTAACTGCGCTATTCCGTGCTCTGCTTCCTTTACCAAGGAAACAGGAGACACCGTAAACAATTAATGTGGTGAAACTATATAGTTACTCACATGAAAACCAACCACGACTTCCTCGTTTCAGATTCGATAATACGACAGAACTGCGCAAGTATAGTTCGAAAAGTTAAGGGGTTTTGAGCACGTGATCACGTGACCGATTTCAGAGTTTTTCAGAATCTCGGTCTCATTTTTTCGCAGAACTTCCAATCGATTTGTTATTTTTTACGAAATTATTATGCAAGTTTCAGGAAGTGCGGTCCGGTCGGCTAGGGCGAAACAAATATCTTACGGATTTTTGATATATTTATTTCACCGCGAGACGGGATTTGAGGTTATATTTTACAAATTATTCGGTTAATAATTATATCACGATTTTCTTCTGAATCCAGTTGATCAGTGTGCAATTCCTGACATCTGTACAATCATTTCCCATGAAAATCCAAACCGATTCGAAGTTTTGGGAAAAAATGTGACCGAGATTCCGAAAAACTCTAAAATCGGTCACGTGACGCCCGTGCTCGAAACTCTGCAAGGGCTGCCAACTTTGCGGAAGCTCATTTGAAACAGTCCATAATAATGATCATCTAATTTTCCCATGCATCATTCGTCATTCTATAATTATTGAGCGAATAAGATCAGGCCAAGATTTTCTCTTCCTGGATTTTAGAGAAAAATTCTGAAATTCAAAATGGCGGATCAAAGATCGGCTCATGAGACAAAAAGCTGCCCGGTCAATTGTCATGAACATTAATTCTTAAGCGCTTTCTCGATCTCTCATTACGAATTTTAGGTATATACATACATACAGACATAAAAATTGTGCAATTCAGAATAGCAAATCCAAAATGGTGGATGAAAATACGCCGCGAAAATAGAAAATAATGTATTCCGCAAACCCAAGAGCTTCACAGAGTCTTTCACGTTCGCCATATACAGACCCGATGCCGATAATTGTGTGTGAAATTTGATTTTTGTACAACATCAGACTCTTCCAAGTTCTCAACTCTGTGTACGTACATACTTCAGTTCTTTTTTTTGTTTTGTTTCGTTTTATTTTTTTTTTTTGTGAGTCTACGTAATATCGACGTCGATTTCAATCAAAGCGATACGCCGTACACGTCATTTTTGGCTTTCCCTAAATATCATATGATATTGTTGGGTTTTATCATCACGAGTTCCTGACGACTGTTCCAGCCCCAGGTGCCCCTCAATTAATTCCCGAAGAATGCAGTGCCGAAAATAACAGCGTAACTGTTGCGTGGCAGCCTCCCGGCGGAGGGAGCGGTGGTCAACGTGGTCCAGCTGTTGAAGGCTATCTGTTAGAACTAGATGACGGATGCGGTGGTGAATTCAGAGTGAGCTAATTTTCTTATCGTTAAGATAAATTACACGTAGTAGGTGGTATATATACATAATTAGATGCATAGGTATGTACGTACCTGGTGATGAAATGATTTCACGGTTTTGAAAAGTCTGAAAAATAACGGCGATTCGCTGAGGTCCGTAACATTTAGATACCTGACAAATTTGGCAAAAAAAATAACATCAGCCATCTTGCCACGAAAAAAAAACCTTTTGGCGTGAAACCGCATTTGCTGGCGAATTTTCGTTCGGAAATTTTCGGTCGAGGTAGAAAAATCTTTATCAGATTATCCCCGGGGCAATAATATGCGTATGGAAAAATTTGGGATAGAAAATTGAAAGAAGAAAAATAAACTGTATGGCCCCACGTTGGGCGCCAGCGGCAACGCAACTGGCGCCCAACGTGGAGCCGTACATTTTTTTCTCTTCTAATTGCGTATCTGAAATCTCTCTGTATATATTATTTGCCCGAGACTCTTTCTGGAGCGGCAGAAAACATGAAGGTTTTTTTTTCTCTTCGTCGACAAAATTTCAGTGAAAAAATTCACCCGCAAGAGCAGCGAGTCTCGTTAACTTCTGACCGAACTTTTTTTTTTCCGTCTCCTCCTTTATCACACCGGAATACGTAACCCATGTATTACATCGAAACATCGATATCGCTTTGGTCCTCAGGAAGTCTATTGCGGACGAGAGACAATCTGCACGGTGGACGGTCTGCACTTCAATTCGCTCTATAATGCGAGGGTACGGGCTTTCAACAGCGCGGGCGAGGGAGAATACTCAGAGTTGATCGGCCTACAAACAGCGGAGGGTGAGTTTTCGAGCTGTTCTTTCTTTCTTTCTTTCGTTTTTTTTTTTTTTTTTTGTTTCCTCCTCTATTTTCCAATACTTTTTCTTTCTCTTTTCTACCCCGTTTTCTTTTCCTCTGATTTACTTTTTTTCCGTGCTTCAAAATTGTTCCGCGAGGCAAAGGACCTCCGGACAACCTGCACCGCACCAACTTTCTTGTTGAACCGGTTCTTTACAAACAACCAACACCAAAAGTCCGTTCTGTTTGTAGTCAAGTTTTACGAGATGAGATACGTCGAACAAATTAATGCCACTCGACGCTATAAAATTTTTCAACGATCATTCAATGGGAGATTTTGTTTTTGTTTTTTTGTTTGTTTTTCTTTTTTCTTTTTTTTTTTCTCAAATTACGGTCACGGACAGATTACGAGGACTCATTTCGAAATACGTGACATAGAATTGACCCCTTTCACAACTTTTTGGAAAACAACTGATGAGAGAAAAAAAAAAACTAATTCCGACCGACAACGAGCTCTTGAATATAATGAAGATGAAAACATGATCGAGGAATTTTTCTCCCGTTTCTTTGCGCCATCTTCATTTTTCGTTCATGTGTGATTGGAAAAAAAAAAAAAAAAAAAAAAAAAAACGGAGAAACACAGGAAACGAATGAAAAAATAAAAAAAATAATAATAAAAAAAAAACAGAAACGAAAAAAGGAAAATTGTGTAACGCCATTTCTATTTTACCATTTCCAAAAAGTTGCGTGGTTTTCGTGGGCTGTTGGTCCGTCGAATTCCGGGCTAGGATCGACCATGGGATCGGGGATTGGTATGGGCGCCGGTGTGCCCCAGGAAGTATCGGTCTCCGAAGACGCGACTAGCGCTTCGTGCGAAGGTTACGAACACCGCGTAGTACTTTCTAGCGTTGGATTCTCCAGGGGCGTACATTACTGGGAATTAACAATCGACAGATATCACAGTGACACAGATCCAGCTTTCGGTGTCGCCCGTGCCGATGTTGCCAGAGACCAGATGCTAGGTGAGTACTAGTTCACTTCTTCTTTTTTTCTTCTTTCCTCCAGGTGATTTGTGTTTTCTCGGGGAAAACGTTGTTCGCAACGGTTTTTTTCTTCGTCAATCTACATAGAATCGGAGGATGGAAAGTGAAAGAACAAAAAAAAAAAAAAAAACAGAAGGAAAGTATTCTTCCGCGAGTACAATATATACAGACGTAGTTGATGTCGATTATTTGTAAAACAACAAATTTGATTCCCTCTTATACGTGGAGAAAAAAAACAAAACAAAAAAAAAAAAAAAAAAAAAAACAACAACAACAACAACAACAAAAAAACTAATTCTCAGGTAAGGACGACAAAGGTTGGAGTATGTACATAGATCGTCAACGATCATGGTTCATGCACGGCGGAGGTCACGCCCAGCGTACGGAAGGCGGAGTACAGCAGGGCTCGACTGTAGGTGTATTATTGGATTTGGAAACAACGCACACATTGCGATTCTTCGTGAACGATCAGCCACAGGGTGGAGTTGCGTTTCGCGATTTATACGGAGTCTTTTATCCAGCTGTTAGTCTGAATCGTGGAGTTTGCGTGACGCTTCATACGGCGCTCGACGTACCCCGACATTTATTGAACACCCACGACGAATACCTTAACGATATTGTACAGAGCTAGGGGTACCTAAATGTCCTTAAGAAAGGCCTCCTTCACGGCGTTGCTAGTAATTTTACACATTTTCTCAATCCTCTGATTAATCAGCAACTGCCGCATCAGCATTCTAATTTATTATATAATATTAATAAGGAACAGATTATTTTTATTTCCAATTCTAATTCTAATTCTAGTTCTAATTCTAATCCCAATTCTAATTCCAATGAGATACTAGGAAAAATTGACGAGGAAAATTAATCGGTGGAGAGTCATCGAACGAGAAAACACCGCATAAAGAAACGATGCTAATAATAATAATAATAATAATGATATTATTGATAAGAAGAAAAAGAAAAAATGGATTACAAACAAATTACATATTAATGCTTATTATAATGGATTTCAAACACTGCCGCCTGTTTAGCCTCGTCCTGATGCCCTCGCGCGGTTGCGGATTGCGCGAAGAAAAAATAAAAGAAAAGAAAGAAAAAAACAAAACAAAAAAAACTTATTTGAATCGTGAGGGACATGAATTCATTTCGTTTTCGTCTTTTTTTTTGCCCTCCCCTTTTGTCTTTCATTTCGATTATTTCCTCTCCGACAATCTGAATCAATAATCTTACGTTTATTGAGAAAATAAAGCAAATTGATATAATTTTCTCTTAACTTGTGTCAAATTTTTCAATGAAATTATCTAGAAAATCCGCTAGATTCCTATATTCGATTAATTATTATTGAAATTTCGAGTTATCTTCCCAGATCCACAGACGCCTTTTACAGAATATGATATTTTGGGATTTTCCGTTTTTTTTTTTTTTGGTTTCGTTTTCTTTACCCCATTGTCAGTGCAGGTCGAGTTATCTGAGAATTTGCGAGTGAAAATTTGTTCAACGATACATAAGTTACGTAAGATACATACATACATACATACATTTTCCGAATCATATTCTTGTTTCTCCCCTTTTTTTCTCACAATCGCTGCAGTATTATATGTTACTGCGGTTGATTCGCGGACGGTTTTTTTCCCAATTGTTTTCTGGTTGGGCAATTTCAGACAATTTATTTTGACCACCACTGAACGCCGACGGCAGCGCCGCGTGTTAAGTGCCAGCGAATGAAAGTAACATGGACGATCTTCTGCTGTCTGGCGTTCGATCTCCGAGTCTCCGATGACATATCAATACCGATACCCAAACCTCGTAATCTATTTCGGCAAATTGAAAGTTGTCATTCGAAAGTATAAACATTGATATTAATATCAATTTTCGTATTGATTTCAATGCGGTCGTTGATTATCAATGAATATTCAATTCACGTTCCAATAATATTCGACTGTTATTAATCCTAACAATATCCAACCAATAATCTTACGAACAATTAATGATCGATAATTGCTTTCTGGACAAAATTTATTGAGCAAATGAAAACTTATCATTCGTAGCTGTATTTTCCTATACAACGTGTATATATATATTATTCATTGAGCAACAATTTTCTGAACGATTATCGCTTTCCAATGACAACTTTCAATTTGCCGAAATAGATTGTGAGGTTAGCTATCGGCATTAAACTGTGATCGGAGACTCGGGGATCGGACGCTAGCCAGCAGAAGATCGTGCATTTACTTCCATTCACTGGCACTTGACCGGCGCTGCCGTCAGCGTTCAGTGGTGGTCAAAATATATTATCTGATTTTGCCCAACCATAAAACAATTGGGACGAAACCGTCCGCGGATCAGCCGCAGTAAGAATACAACATTATACACATTCGTAGGCATATTATTATTATTATTATTATTGTTGTTGTTGATATTGTTATTATTATTATATTCCGTATTTTGAACAGGTAATTGATAAAACTAATAATAATGATGATAATAATAGGTACTTACTATTTATAATATATGATATATGAAAATAACCATAAAAAGACTGTATTTTCGATTATCACACACCTAAATATTATCAATATTATTATTTATAGCGATAGTTAATGTTATGGAATATAATATTTTGTAGAAAATCAAATGGTAGTTATAGTAGGTACTATGGGTACATATGTATGTAACATACATATATATACCTGAAAGGGTTATCTCTCATTTCGATCTAAAATGATAATACACGAATAAAAGGGTACTTGAAATCATATCGAATAATTATTGTTGTTAATAAAATTTATTATTACTATTATGATTACCGCGCGATCATCGTTGTTATATATTCACGTTCTTGCGGATAGTATCAGTCAGTCAAAGTTTTTACATGTCTCTAATCACCGCACTAATCGTTATCGGTCTTTCTTCCCGCACATCTCATCATCATCATCATCATCATCGTCATATCATATTATCCATGTATATCGCATCATATTTTTCATTCGTATGATCGGTAGAATGTCTGTACATACGTACTGCGTCTATGATCTGCGGATCGTCAAGCTGAGCTGAAACTACAGTCTGCGGTCCGAGCTCGGCTGCATATCCGTCTCGTTGAAAGCGTGTCCCGGAATTACTGCGCGGTAGTAGGTACTACACACACTTATATGTAGACGCATTCTCAACATCTCTTCATACTTATAATCGCGTTGCACGCAAATCTCTCACTCCACGATGCTGCGCGAATGGCGCGAGTTTTTCAACAGTCAATTTTGAACAAATATATAGGTACCTACGTTTCGGTAAACCGAAGCGACATCCTACGCGCACCGATCGTCCATATCATTCAGCTCGACCGTTTCGTGAACGGCGAAACGCAATGGGGGTCGCGTATCCAACATCGTATACCTATCTGTCTATGATCCCGAATCGCCAACTTTTATGTTTCGGCCCATGGGATGGTTCATTCTAGTACCTAGTATTCAACAGCACCGGCGCGGCATACCTATCTATTATACAGAGTGAACTCTGACCCTGCAGCTTCTCATGCATGCTCGTTATACGCTCGAAGGGACCGTCGTCATCTTGATTAACGGACACCATGAGTATTCATGTTCACGTATGATCGAGTTAAGGCAGTTCTATCGGGACGTAACTAGTCAAGCTCGAGTGCTGTTGAGTTTGACTAGCTCGGTACATTGATCTGGCAACGTCGCACAACGGTCTGCGGCGCATGTTTCTCTCCGCGTCGTATTTGTTGTTATATGCGTAAGAGCTTAGCTCGATGGCGAGTTCAGAGTCCTCGTCAAGTGAAGACGGAAAAAAGGAGAGTGCTGTTTCTAAAAGATTAATTATTTTAATTTAAATAATTAATTAATTATTTTCTCCTAAACATCCAATGTATAATTGCACTGAGAACGTTGAGAAATTCTCGGGCATGGATGATCTATCGAGCGTGTCATATTTTGAATTGCGCGCCAAACCTAACCTTCTTTACGGCGTTGTCGCATCTGCTAAATATTGGTCGGCGGTCAATTAAGTTTGGCATTACTTAATTTATTTATGCACTTATAGGCCATCAATCAATATTTTCAAACATGCAAAATGTTCTTCAAACATTCTACTTATATCTCATGAAGTTTCATCTACATATCAACGGTAGTTATTTTTAACTTTGTCATTGAATCTTTCGAAAGCATGGATTTCCGTATGACAGCATGTTAAAGGTATAAAAATAGAAACTCCAATAACTTTTTTTCTTTTCCACCTAGCTTCATAAAAATTTAACTGAGTTATTTTTCGATCATAATCGACCTGTACACCAATTTTTATCGAAATCTAAACGGTAAATCGTTATGCGATAGAACTACCTTAATGAGACCTAGCCGCGAGTTTGACATCGTTGCCTCATCGTCACCGTTACCCATGCGCAATGGCCGCGTATACATGCATATATATATACATGTACGCGGAACGATCGAACGTTTCCTCGACGTTGCAGGCCAAAATTTCTTTGTTGATATATATATATATACAGTTCAGCCGTTCGAGCCCGCAAACGACGTCGGATCGTCGTGCAATTTTCTTAATTCCAGTCTGCACGCCTTTAGTCTTGTTCACAATTGTTTAACACTCGGAATAAGACGTTTTTTCGCATCGGCCTGCAACATCCTCGCACTAGTACGGCACGTGACTAACAATAAGCTTGATTGAGTAGCACCGAACTCAATACCAAATCGTATCACTTCGGTAGGTTGGTATGTACTCCGGATATAATACCACGGTGATTGCATGAAGTTCGAACTAGCGGCCAGAGTTCGCTGTCGAACGTGCTGCTGTGAACTTCTTTCGGATAGGACGACGCGGTGCAGATGTTATCCGTAATTCCATTCAAGTTTTAGCTCTCTCCGGTATTGACCAATTTTTTCGATTTTACGCCATCTTTGCCTCATCTTCATCGACGACAGCTGAGCGCACGTGTGTTC
The DNA here is from genome assembly GCA_963170745.1 of Phymatocera aterrima. Classification (NCBI taxonomy): domain Eukaryota; kingdom Metazoa; phylum Arthropoda; class Insecta; order Hymenoptera; family Tenthredinidae; genus Phymatocera; species Phymatocera aterrima. Next base: position 2,281,975 of record OY720662.1, on the reverse strand, counting down.
GGCCGCTAATTCTGGCCGCCGGCTTAAGCCTCGTCAATGATTGCAAGCTTTCCGGTTTCTCGAGCCGTTCCCCATCGCCGCTCTATCTGGATACGCTCTATACCACGTTTTTCATTCCTCGAGGACCGTTCGTGCCCCCCCCCCCCCCCTCCTCCCCTTCTCGCCGCGATTTTCCGTGCTCGAACGATTTCTTCTCGAATTTCGCCTATCGGATTCATCTTTGATGGCCGGTTTTTTCGCATATCGCATTGTCTGGTTAGCGCCAGAATACGAACCGATCATCGGGCGTTGTAGGTATATTATAATTGGATAGCTGTAATGTAGTATAGGTACGGTATTGTGCAGTGTGAGTATCGTACGTACATAGTATATTCGAAAGGATTCCGCTATAAATAACATACATGTATAACCGTAAGGGATATGATACATAGAATGACGACGAAATGAATTATACAACGATATACAATGACGATTGATACCTACAAAAAGGCATATAGACAAAAGCAAATATGCGAAAATCGAATGAATCGTGCTGTTTGCGCGTTAGTATCGAATGTGAAATGATAATGTGGATAGTAATAATAATATTAATAATAATAATATCACTTTTAGTATCTTAGGTATAATTTTTTTTTCTAGTCTCTAGATTTATATACCACGTATTTACTATACATCGATTATGCATTATACGTATGTTGAGATATCATGTGTCAGATTGAAAAATGGAACTACTGTTTTTTTGTTCCTGTGTTCTTTTTTTTCTTCTTTTTTTTTTCTTTCTGTTCTGTTTTTACGAACCCTCTTCGTTTGTTCCTTCTTTTTCGTTTCTTCGCTTGTTTTGTATTTCCTTTTTACCTTCTTTCAATTTCAATACCGCCATTTTTCCGAACTTTTCGTTTGCAGGTTTTTTTTAATTTTCTTTGTTATTCGCTCCCACTCTCTCTCTCTCTTTCCCCTCGAACGACGTGTCTCTCTATCTTTTGTTCCTTGTTCGTTTTTGTTTTTCTTTCTCGTTCTAATCGCGATGGAAGAATAACTGTATGGCTTGAATATTGTAATAGGTAGGTGTAGTACAATCAATTGACTTCTATTGGTATATATCTATAAATTATGATTATGTTTTCCCAGATAAAAGCAAATGAGTTAAAAAATAATGGATGAAAATGGCATAAAAGGAGAGAAAGAAAACTGTACATAGTTGTATATACAGGTTATGTATAGCATACATATACAATACGCTATAATATTATATATCATTATATATATATATATACATACATACATAAATACATACATATACCGTACAATGAGAATATATATCTATATACACACGGAAGACACGGAGAGACACACAGGCGTACGCCGATAATACAAAACGAGAAGAACCGTATATACTGTATACTATAGTATAATTATATATACTATATATGTATAGTGATTTGTAATCAATGTAATAAATAAAAGATACACAAATATTTGTATTTCCCGCTGTGTGTGCGCGCGCGTTCGTGCGCGTGCGTGTGTATTCATTTATTTTTTTTGATCACTTTTTTTCTGATCCCATCAGAGATTATCTGACGTAAGATAAGACAACTTGAGCTGAACTGAGCTGAACTAAACTGAACTGAACTGAACTGAACTGAACTGAACTGAACTGAACTGAACTGAAATGAACGGAGGGGCAGGAATTATACTCTAAAATTCGAAAATTGTACAATTATAGAGTTTTTGTTTTGAGAAGTAGGAGTATAGTAATAGTATGACGTGGTACTATGAAATTACATTTCATTCTATCATTCATTCTTCATTCTTCATATTCGTGAGAATTTCAAATTCGGCTTCCGCTGAACGGCTGCAGCAGCCTTTTTTCAATAATCTTCTTCAAGTTTGTTAATCGAAATTCGATATTTTTCATTTCTTTACTCTACTCAATGTAATTGATGTATTGATTTTTGTTTTTTTTTCTATTTCAGGGTCTTTTTGTTGTTGTGTCTTTCGTGTTCTGTTTCGTTATTATTACGGGTTTTTGAAAAATCGTATGCATTGAAATTGGTTTTTTTTTCTTTTCTATTCTCTCTCTGATATTGAAATATTCCTCCGACAAGGTTACGGAGAAAAGAAAAATCTGGTAATTCGGGTGAGCTGAATGGGCCAGTAATAAAAATTTTCACTTCTTTTCCACTTTAAAAATGGAGAAAGATCGACGAGAAATTCTTAAAAAGTCTGTATTGGTCGGTTCAAATTTGAAAGATCAAATGACAAATAAAGAAAGAAGCGAAAAGGAAATCGAATTTTTATTTTGGTCGTCGTTCGACAGTCGATATTTTCTCTCTAAAATAGCTTGGAAGCTAATGAACCGATCGTATTAAAAATTCAGTGAAATTTAGGTTGCGGAAATCTGCATCGATCGGTCTATTGAAAGTTAAAATCCGTTCACTCGTGCTCGAGATATCGTCGGGCATAAATTTGATCACACGCACTCGGACGGACGTCCATCTAAAAATGGTCGGGAATGATTCTTCAGATTTCGGAACGTGGAGAACGGGGAGAAAATTCAATTTTTCATTTCTCGGAGTGATTGTAAGTAATAACTTCCTCTTGTTGAAGCGAGAAAATGTAAAACGGTGACTGAAGATATAAAGTAAAAACGGAAAAAAGAAAACGAGAAATAAAGGAAACACGATACATGCACGAATTACAAAATTTCCTGTTCACAGGATGACTAACTAACTAATGTGAGTGGATAATGATTATATACGCGCGCGAACGAATTTGTTTTTTGAGAAAATTCATAAGGGCTGCCCTGAATCCCGACTACGGCAAACCTTTATCAGCAACTTTTCAGCCTCGGGGTAGATCAATCTTTCTCAGTCTCGAGCTCCTCGACCCCCGTCCATTATGATATTAACCCTGTACCGCACAGATCAGTTTCCGTTTTCTTTACTCTCCGAATCCTTTGTAGTTCACTGGCTTTGCTGACATTCTGGATGATCATTATTGTTATTCTTTTTTTCTTCCTTTCACATCGAGTCTTGGATCCGACCGGAAATTAGGGATTCCAGATTTTATTTTCGTTCAATCTCAACGATAATACAGTTATCATCGGATTTGAAGAAAAAAACAAAAAAATGTAACTCATAGTTGAAACGAAGTTTCAATTTTGCGTCTCAAACGCAGCTAGATGAAAAGTTACGAAGTAAATTACCGGAATGGATCGATCGTCGAATGGACAAAAAATAAAAATAAATAATTATATGTTTCAAGTTTTGGAGTGGTCCGCAGCAAATTACGTCGATCGTTACAGCATCTACATGACTTTGCGATCGACGGGCGAATATTTGTTTTCTTGAAAACAAGAGCGAATCGATGAAAAAGAAAACCACCCCTCGCAATTTTTTCTGTAACGACTCTATCATACCTATACACCTAAAGAACAGGGAGAAACTCTCGATGTAACTCCCGATCGTAAGACATGGAGAGGTCCCAAAAATTCGGGCTATTCTACTCCTAAACATCAAAACATATAACTACTCAATACATGAAAAATGCAATGACTTTTTTGTTTTTTGTTTGTTTGATTGCCGAATTTCTTCCGGAAGTTACCAATCAACTCCACGATTCGAGTAAGTATATTAATTCATCTTGAAGATCTATCATAGTATATGTGATGACGAAAATTAGTCTGTCTTCTAGTTTTTGTTGTATATAGGGGTGCTATTATAGTTACAGCTTCTTCATTTGGATTTTCCACTTGATCCATACATACGCTGAGTGTCATAGTATAGGATCTATTCTTCGAGTTCTATAGTGAGCTACAGCGCAGAAGACGATGCGACGTGGATTATTCACGGTGCATATGGCCTGGTACAGTGTTCATTACCGAAGTAGCTGCACTCGCCTTGATTACACTTGGCTCCGAAGTATCGCCGTACGACAGACGTAGCTTCCTCGGTTGAAGAGGTAACGAAAGTAGTAGGAAGAGGAAGGAAAAGAGGATCGAAATATCGAGAGCCGAACTTTGGGACCATTTCGAAAGTCCGAGCGATCAACATCGTCGGACAGAGCTGCTCCCTCATCATCGCATGATTTTCGCCCGATGATTACGTGTCTAGGGAAATCCACTTTATAGGTACTTACAAGATGGAAGCGAGACAAGGACAAGGAAATCTTCGAGGGGATCAACTTCGAAAGATCGTTTCAACGAAATTCCGTTCGATACGAACTTGGCTTTAGTCGTCGAATTTTGAAATTCAGATTTTCTGGACGTGTTTTCGTCTTTCTGGTTCTATGTAGTAGGAGGAAAATTATACGATCTTTCTCGGCATCGGAATCATACTTTTGGCGCTCACGCCGTTGCAGCATTGGTGACGCTCTGTATGAGTGTCGGAAATTTTCCACTTTTCAGGTGGCTGTGAGGCTGGAACCGTTGATCCTTTCGAAAAAATAATACCTGCGAACGAATTGTTGGGGGATCCGAGCATTTCGGAAGAAATATAAGCCAGCAAAAATTGTCTATTGTCAAATACGTATTTTCATTCTACTTCGAAAGTGTACCGCGGAAATGATAGTACACGAACACTTAGACAACTTTTTGAAAAGGCGAATTCTATACCTTCTTTATTATGTACCTTCCGCAGCCACTACCAGGCTCGATGTGCCTACAAAGTAGTCATCGTTTTGGCTGAAATGTAGTATAGGGCTCCGTACTTGAATTTGGTTTCAAGCTGAACGCCACCAGAACTACCATGCAAACGGAATGGTTTTTACTATTGTCGATTCGCTAGATTGCGGCTGAAATCCGTACCGTCTACCGTTGATAAGACAGCACCCGGAATACCACATTCTTTTCAATCAAATCACGATCCCTGACAATCCAATGACGAAAACAAATCGACTCTCTGCACTGAGGAATCGTAGAAATCTTCGGCCTATGAGATGCCGCTTGTCGCATACGTGTGCGATTCTTTTTCAACGAGTTACACACTCTGAAAGCTACACTGTAATCATTTTCACACAATTACATTGTAGACATTTTGCGGAACAATTCTAGTATGGAAATGAGTTGTGCAATCAGGTATTGAAATAATTCAGGTCAATCTTACAAATGGTGTTCACTCTTACGTGCATTGATACATACGCGGGTACACACTGTATGAGGAAATACTATAATTACGGATGTGAAAACGTAGTCCTGAACGCCGCGCCGGATAGAGAACAGGCGTGCATATCATATGCTGTAAAGTTGACACAATGATCAAGTACCAGTTCAACTCATCATCAACGAAGGCAAACCATCGTAGATGTTACCTCTCGAGTTAGTTACCTTTGCAAATAACCGCCGAAAACGAAAATAGAAAATTTGAAAGAATGGAGGAGTGTAAGACTCGGCGACACACGAACGCACGCAGAATCCCGCGGCAATTTCAGCCCAGGCAAGACGTCTATCGCCTTCGGTCGTATCATATAACTATGAATCTACGAGCTTTTACTTCTACCGTCAACTGTGAGGGACATGATTTTCATTTTATTATCCGCTTCTATTATTCGATGTCGACCGATCGGTTCCAAACATCTGTCAGCTACGAAGTGAAACGAAGAATTCTTCGTCCTCGGCCAAGGACTTTCTTAATTCACGGTGGTTCGTGTTCCATGTAAGCGGGTGTAGGGAAATCGAAATAAGTTTCAAATAATTCTTCAAAGGTACGAAAATGTTTTCAGATCATGTGTATTTAATGAAAATCAACAAAAATTTTAACAAAACAAAAATTTCGTCGCAATGTGCACACTACTGGAGAAATATGTTCCGGAAGGTCCACTAATACTTTGATATTGATTTTGACGCTTTTCAATCGTTTCATCAAACGAAGGATATGTTAGAATAACACAATTGAATGTCGATTGACCAATTGGATGTTAGAGTGACATAAACTCTCGCTATAATGACTAACAGAATGGTGAGAATAACACGAAAATGTTAGTGGACCCACCGGGACATATCAGTGTGGTGATTCTTTCCTACAGTAGATATACAGTAGTGATTGTGAAAAACGTCACAATCCCTTCCATTGTTCATGTGGTACCAGCGGCACCTGCATGAATTTTGTGGACGAAACGGCAAACTGTACTTTAATATGGTACTCATTTCATACTTCAAATTAACATTCGGGAGTCGTTAACATCATGTCCGGACAGCAAGTGCATCGGACAATCGAACGTGGTGTCGTCGTAGGCCTAGGCGTAGGGCGACAGACACATCCAATTACGATACACTAGCATGCACTTCATACCTGGAGAGTTGTCGCATATTTTGGTAATCGGTCTCCGGCTTGGTGGCGAACAATCAGCTCCCCTGCCTATGGGATCAAAAATATGCACACAGAATTAATCCGAGCCCTGTTTCTCTCCCAAAATTGAAACGGATCTTTTTTGCCAGATTGTGAAAATGGACTTTGTTCCCATACATCTAGATGGCTTAGGCCCGATGCTCGTCCATATGATTTGAATTGTATGTACATGATCCGCAGAAGAGGAAGGGAAACAAATTCCGTCATAATCATTTGGAATGGCGCAACATCCACGCGATGCAAATCATTGCGTTGAGCGAGTTGTGCACGTGGCGCTTACCGACAACTTGGACGCAGGAGTCGCAGCAGCCACACTCGCCAGCCCCTTCCATGTATACACGGTTCAAAGTTTTACAGGATGCTGGTGATACAGGGGTGCAACTCATACTGTCGCAAACGCCAGGCGGACAGCTTCCGCCAACTGCAACAGCTACAACGCAAGCCAGCGCAACAAACACGTACAGGCACTTCATGGTTTGTCTGGAACATAGTGGACCGATGCAAAATGATGATCTTTTCCATTGCCATACGAATATCGAGGATCTCTCGATGAAGATGATCGTGTGCAATTGCAACGAACTCGCAACTCTCGCCACGATCAACTCAAATTCAAAGAACGAAAATTAAATTCACACCGATCTTGATGCGCTTTCAAAATTCTTCACGAAGTATTTGAGTGCGTTTATCGCTTCATGAGGCGATGTAGGATGATTTTGAACCCAAAATTGCCTCCATTTCGTAGACACATCGTGACCCGATGAACAAGATGCAGAGTATATAAGTGTGCAGGATAGGGACTCACCTTTATAAATTCGTAACAAGTCAAAGCGATGAAACTTTCGAGTTCAGACTGCGGATCGACACTGTCTCTGGTACCGGGAACACCCCTTTATATACCGATAGCGCGGAAATGTCTTGAATGTTACGCAGTGGTGTAACACTTGTGCACACTCAATCGAATGATTTAAATCACACAAACGCCTAATCCTATACTAACTACCAACGAAGGGGATATCTGTTTCGCCGTTTACCGGATGAATCAACGTGAGCGGAGATATCATGTCACTGCAGATGCCATGCATATATGGCGGGAGCAATGCTCTACGGTTTTTGGACGTGCCCAATACCAACAAGTCATCAAAATTGTATTTTTGCTTTTACCCTGAGACAGAAGAGCACAGCCGGAAAATTGAAATTTGAAAATTGGGTGGCTCAAGCTGAAAGATCGTACGTAACTCATAATTCTTCAATACCTATTAACTAAAAGGCTGCAGGCAGTTGAAGTATAGTTTCCGAAAAAGCACCCGAAATGCAACATTTTCCAACTGAATTCCAAAATTATGCTTTTTTCAAATGCGTATTTTCATTCTACCCCGAAAGTCTACCGTGGGAGCTGTACAACGCGAACTCTTGAGCTAACTTTCTGAAAAGGCGTCAATTACAGCACAATTATACAGCTACAATTCCGTACCGCCTACCTTTGATAAGACAGGACCGTCGCATGTGTTTGTTGAAGACATCAGAATGGTCAGACATCTTGTCAATTCATTTGCAGTGACTGGTTTCTCTGGAATGGATGCATCATTAACAAATCCCCATTTTTTTCCCTATCTTCCCTAATCTTCAGCCTATGAAATGCCGCTCGTTGCATATGTTCATGACTCGGTACCAACGAGCATACACTTTGAAAGCTGGAGTTCTGTATGGCAACACATGAATCGATCCGAACTGCAAATTACGGGTTGACCTTCGATTTGGGCTCGAGTAACCGCAGCAGTATTGCACGAAATTACGTACATCTATGCTGGAAATATGTCATATTCTTTTCTGTGAGCAACAATTTCCCATATTTACATACCTACGCCGATTTTCGTCTTTCACAAAACGGAGCGAATGCACTGAATCAAAAATTTGACGGGAAAGGAAGATCCAATAACAATTTATTCAAGTAACTTCCGCGTAGTATCAAAGAGTCCTAAATGTTTACGAAAATGCCACATCCTTAGGCACTATGCAAGGTGGAAGATGAATTATTGGGTTTGATCAGGTGAACGGAATCTGACAACATGACACATCCAACTGCGTAATACCAGTGAAATATTTGTACAAGTACATGTTTGTCCTACTCCGACCCTGTTGCGACAATTTCGCATGGCTCCTTTTCTATTACGTCAACTTTCTGCCACAGATCGACACACAGCAATAGAATCGGTCACTGGCCTCGGATCTCACCAATCATTTTGCTCTGCGTTGATGTGTACTGAAAAATTGACGTAAAAGTAGAGCACCTTTTTAGAAATATTGGCTGTTTCCCGTTCACCCGTGAACACAGGCTGACGCACATCGACTCTCCTGTTCAGCTGAGTTGAAATTTATGCGCAAATATTCGGAAATAGACACGAATGGAATACAACTGTGTCGACTCGAGTCGACCTTCGTCATATGTTTTACGTAAAAGACATCCGTCACAGTATGGCACACACAAGTGATTGTTTTTTCCATTTTTTCACGTGTAAGGTTCGTCATAGGCACGACTGAGTGCTGTTATCAGAAAACAGACACGAGATTATACCAAACATCTGTTTCACAGATTAATTCTGTGAATGCAATATGTAGTTTCAGGGCCAGTGCGATTTTCAATAACCATCGCGCGGATGTTTCCATCGCTCATTCCCACTACATCTATGGAAACAAAATTCTTGTACTTCAGGGGAATTTTTCCCGCAGCCAAACCCTCGACTTTGCCAAATTAGAACGAAAAAATCGGAGGGGGTGGGAATGAAGTATTTTCTGTACGGCGTCGAGCTCTCTTCATAGTCCACCTGCTTTCTCATTTGCAATCGCAAATTTATGATACGTATGAAAATACACCCGGCGAAGTTCCTATAACACGGTGTCCAATTAGTTCAGAACCGATCTCCCCCAGCGCACGTATAAACTTGATTTGAATATGAATTTCGACAATATTCTAGTGTTACGGATGCGATAATTTGCAACACGCTTCTATCTTTTCCCAAATCAATCATAAGCCATAGCCCGACAGATCCAAAAGCGATCACGCGGCTGAATCAATCAATATCATGAGATCATCAGAGATATCATTATAAACCGCCAAGCACTGCAAACTTCCGGCAAGGTGGAGTCAGACTTTGCTGTTTTGTCTAGTGATTTCGGAACATCATAGAGCTACGTAGAATTCTCATTTTATTATCCGCTTCTGGTATTCAATGTCGACCGATCGAATCCAAAGATCTGTCAGCTATGAAGTGGAACGAAGAATTCTTCGTCCTGGGCCGAAGATGTTTTCGATCCGCGATGTCTCTTCTTCGGTGTAAGCGGGTATAGGGAAATCGAACTATGTTTCGAATAACAATTCAGAGGCCCGGAAATGTTTGTAGAACGTATGTATTCAATGGACATCTACAATAATTATAACGAAACGAGAATTTTATCTTGAGGTGATCCCGCGCTCAGTTTTTGTCATCCCGAAACTAATTGGGAAAGGGCGCGACCAAACCAATTTTGCCTCATAGATCAGATCATGATCGGAACAATGGCATCTGGCTCACGAAAATCGTAACAATCGATAAAAAAATGACTTCTGAATCGTGAAAAGTGGGCGCATCACACATTTCGATTCATATATCTGAGCCTAGGCATCGGAAAGAAGCAAAAGGGGAAAAGAGCGCCATTCCGCAATCAATTCTGAACACATACCGCCAAAAATATCCTCGGTTCATGCTAAAACAAAGCCGAAAAACCGAATTTACGAAATACATAATATCGGTGATTGATTATCTAATTTCGCCCGAACAAGAAACACCCACGCTCACAATTTTTACAATAAATCGGAGAGGCCTTCCCTCCCTTCACACAAAATAATCACCCATCTGCGAATGCATTTTTTGCGTCGCTGCGAGATTTGAGAGAGAAAAAGAGGTGCGAAGAATAAAGCCAGTTGACTAAAAGCTGCGAGTGGTTGACCATATTTTACAGCCGAGCCTCACACGCAGCTCGAGAGTCTTCCAAGTGATCCTTGAAAACAAGGTAAGAAAGGAGTGGAAAGTCTCTGGAGATCAGCAAATCTTTGGAGAAAAGTAGGGGAGGAGATGCAGAACGAGCCCCAAGTAAAATTTGCCAATTCTTCCGAATATGTACTTTGTAAAATTGTGAAAAGTTTCATTTTCTTCATAACGTGCGCGTCTTATTTGTTTAAAGGTACGGTGATGTTTTCGGACTTCAAACAGACTCGGGCTGATTCGGATACAGCAGATCTACTTTACTCGTTTAAAACGAAACACACGAGTACGCCAACTCGGTTTCTCGCAATAGCTCGTCAGTTTTCGGCTAAACTTCAGTACTGTCGTTGAAACGGGTTAACGGAAAAACGGTGCAGGCTTGTAGACGTGGTTTGTATGAGCCTGAATTATTACGTAGATTGCCTAATTAACAGCCTCGTACACAGGAATAGGCAGCTACAGGTATATGTAAGACAGAGAAGGCGTGCAGGTATGCACAAAGCTCTCAAAGCTTTGCATCACTTTGATACACACGTACTGTACTGTTAGTTTCTCTCCAGTTTCTCCATCTATCTGTATGCCAGCCTACCAACCTCTTCCGCGATGCGAACGTTTCTCTCTTCTCATACCTACATGCAAATCGGTGCTTAACTCTAGAACTCTAGTGCCTTGAACTGGATTAGTGCGGTCTGGTGGATGTACTGTATCGATATGATCGTCCATGCATTGATATACACATAGCTAGATGTTGTAACAGAATCCTATAATTACGGATGCTAAAACGTAGTACTGAACGCCAGGTAAGACAACAAGCATGCTTCTCATATGCCGTGAAGTTGACAGAACGATCAAGTTGCGGTTCCACTTGTCATCAACGAACGAGAGACATCGAAAATGCCTTGAACGGGCCGAAGTAACCTCCGGAGAGAAGAGACAACGAAGAAGATGCAGAATTCGTTTGAGCAGGGAAGAGCGTAAGACTCGACGGAGTACGTACACACCTCGAATTCCGGAAAAGTATGGAAAAACGGCTACTATACTCGACTCAAGGGTCATTTCGCCCAATTTTCGCCTAAGTCAAGCCCCCCCTATCGCCTCCGGTCATGTCATATAATTATCAACCTACGAGCCTTGTAGCCACGTCAACTATGAAGGTCATAATTTCCTCTCTATCATTCGTTTCTATTATTCGATGTCAGCCAATCGGTTCCAAAGATCTTTCGGCTACAAAGTGAAACGAAGAATTCTTCGTCCTAGGCCGGGGATTTGCGAGGGAAATCAAAGGAAGTCTCAAATAATTATTCAAAGATACGGAAATGTTTTTAGATCATATGTATTCAAGGGAGATCAACAAAAATTATAACAGAACAAGAACTTCGTCTCAATGTGAAAGTACAGAAGTGATTGTGAGAATCGTCGAAATCCCTTCCATTGCTCATGTAGTACCAGCGGCACCTGCATGGAGTTTGTAGATGAAACGGCAAACTGTACTTTAACAATATGGTACTTATTTCATACTTCAAAATAACATTCCGGGGTTGTCAACATCCTGTCCGGACAACAAGTGCGTCGGACAGTCGAACGTGGCGTCGTCGTAGGAATACTCGTCGAGCTACTGGCACGTCCAACCACTATTCGCTTGTGTACACTTCAGACCCGCCGAGCTGTCGCACGCTATGATAAGAGGTCTCTCCTCTGGTGGCGTACATTTGGCTCCCTTGCCTTTGGAATTAAAAATATGCACATAAAATTAATCAGAGCCCTGTTTCTCTTCTAAAATGGAACAGATCTTTTGCGCCAGATTGTAAGAATCGACTTTGTTTCCATACATCCAGATAACACAATTAGACCCCATGCTGATCCTTACGATTCGAATCGTGCATGATCCGTAGAAAATTAAGGAAGACAAATTCCGTTGCAATTATTTTGAATGGCACAACATCCACGCGATGCAAATCATTGCATTGCGGAAGTCGTTCGACGCGGCGCTTACCCTTAACTAGGACGCAGCGGGCACAACAGCCACAGTAGCCAGCCCCCTCCATCAATACTCGGTTATAAGTTGCACACTGTTCCTGTGTTGTAGGACTGCACTGCATAATGCCGCAAACGCCAGGCGGACAGAGTGCGCTATCTGCAACAGCTACAGCACAAGCCAGCGCAACAACGAGGTACAGGCACTTCATGGTTCGTCTGGAGCATAGTGAAACGATACGGATTAATTCGTGTACGGCATTGCATATTTATCTATTTCGATGACGAAGACGATCGCGTATAATTGTAACGGACTCACAATTCTCAGCAAGATCAATTTTAATTCAAAGAACAAGTACATATTCGACTGATCGCCGGTCCGGCAAACCGCTCTTGCCGGGCTCCCACAATTCTCCGCGATCATATTTTCGGGGGAGCATTCGAGTGCGTTTGCTTGATGAGGCGATATAGGATGATTTTGAACGGAAAATTGCCTCAATTTCGCAGATACATCGTGCCTCGATCAGCAAGGTGCAAAGTTAATGAGTGTGCAGGATAGAGACTTACCTTTATAAATTCGTAACTAGTCAAAGCGATGGAACTTTCGGGTTCAAGCTGCGGATCGACACTGTCTCTGGTGTCGGAAACACCCCCTTATATACCGATAGCGCGGCAATATCTCGAATGTTGCGCTGTGGTGTAACACTTGTGCACATTCAATCGAATGATTGAAATTAAACAAGCGCTTAATCGAATGTGAATACTGACGACCAAAAAAGCGACGATTTGCTTCACCGTTTGCCGTATGAATCAATGTGAGCCGACATATTGCGTCACTGTAGACGCCGTAAGGCGTGAGCAATGCTATACGGTCTTTGAAAGTGTCTAATGCCAAAAAGTCGTCAAACTTTTGTTCTTGCATCCACCCAGAAGCACAAAAACACGTTCGGAAAATCGCATTTTGAAAATTAGGAGACTCAATCTGGAAGATTGCGTGAAACGGCGGATCCGACCAATTGGTTTTGAGAATGTTTCTTCTTCGCACAATACTAATGCCAAAAGCTCGTTTCAACCAAACTCCGTTCGACACAACCTTTTGGCTTGAGTCGGCCAGTTTTCAAATTCTGATGTGATGGACGTGTTTTCGTCTTCCTGGATCAATATAGGAGGAGGAAAATTATACGACCTTCCGACATCATAGACATACTTCCGGTGCTCACGTCCTTACGGCATTAGTGCAGACGCTATATGAGTGTCAAAAGTTTCCACTTTCAGGCGGCTGTAGGGCCAAAACTATTGATCTTCGTCAAAAAATGATACATACATAAAAATTGTTAGGGGATTCAGGCATTTCGGAAAGAAGCATAAGTATTTCGAAACAATGTATCCTGAAATACGAATTTTTATTCTACTTCGAAAGTGTACCGCGGAAGAAATACTACGCGAACACTTGTGACAACCTTTTGCGAAAGCGTCAATTCAATAAATTCTAGACCTTCTTCATGTCCGTATTCCGCAGTCACGATCAGGCTCGATGTGCCTACAAAGTAGTCATCGTTTTGGCTGAAATGCAGTATAGGGCTCCGTACTTGAATTTCGTTTCAAGCCGAACGAACAGAACTACCATGCAAACGGAATGTTTCTCACTCACTATTATCAATTTGCTAGATTACAGCTGAAATTCCGTAACGCTTACCGTTGATAATGGCGAATTTGACTCAGTGCGGTTTCCCTAGTATTATGCACTTAGTGCGCACCGGGGCGGTGAGTGGAATTTGCCATAAGACAGCATCATCGCGTATATTTGTTGAAAACGTCAGAACGGTCAGACAAGTTGCCAGTTTATTCGCAGAGACTGGTTTCTATACAGAATGGATGCATCGCCATAAAATCCTCGCTTGTCCCTATCCCTATCAACTATGATGCAGGCAGTTGAAGTAGAGTATTTGAAAAAGCACCCGGAACCCCACATTTTTTTCACCCGGATCGTGAGTAATGACAATCCAATGATGAAAAAAAAAGTCGGCTCTCGCTGAGAAAGCGTAGAATTATTCATCCTGTGAGATGCCGCTTGTCGCGTATGTTCGTGAAGAAAGTATACACTTTGAAAGCTACGCTGTAGGAATTTTGACAATTGGAAGTTCTTTTCGTACACGGAATAGTATATTCAACATGCATTCGCTGTAGAATTACTCTACAAATACTATCAATTAATGATAAAATTTAGAAAATTCACATTTGATCTTGTGTTTCTCCTAAAAAAGTTTGGTAAAATTGCGAATATAAATGTGATTTAGAACAACATGCCTAGCAATCTACTTTGTTACGACGCATTTGTAATCCTGCAAGACTTTTGTACAGCGGACGTGTAGTAATTTGAAATCATTTTTAACAGTGTAGAGTACTGTGGCTTTGAATTCGATAGCAGAGATATGTGCTACGCATGAATCGGACTCGAGCTGTGAGTTCCGGTTTGACCCTCGATTTGAGTGCAAGCTTAACCGCGGCAGTTCGATGCACGGCAGCCACGTCCATCCAGGCTGGAAATATTTCTCCTTCAGCATGACATTCTCCATGAGGAAGAGTTCCTACGCCGCGCCGATCTCCGCCCATCAAAAGATGAAGATCGGAGGAAAAGCAGATCGGTTCAAGAATTCGACCGAACAAAATAGTATATTTCGATACTATGCATTCGCAGTTCCACCCGCCCGAAGTTCCCCGCGTGGCTGCACATCCGCACTTTGAGCATACGATATTTGGCACGTATTAGGCGCCAATGATCGAGTTCTTGCCTTGGATGTAACAAAAAATATTGTTCGGTACGTATGTACGAAGGCAGCAATTGCTAACTCGTGCGGAGGCGCAACACTCACTCGCCTGCCTTCACATTCGTCCAGGAATTGCCGCCTCTGTACACTTGTATCGAGAATTACTAATGAGTACATGATGTTTGTCCAACTCCGACCTTGTTGCGACAATTTCGCATGGCTACTTTTCTTTTACGTCAATCATTCGATACAGATCGACGCAAAGCCGTACGATTGGTCACTCGCTTTGGATCCGGCCAATCATGTTGCATTGCGTTAATGTTTACCGACAAATTGACGTGATAGAAAAGCAGTTATTTGAGAAATATTAGCTGTTTCCCATTGACGCGTGAACACACGCTGACGCACATCGGCTCTCCCGTTCAGCCAAGTCGAAATTCGTATGCAGATATTGGGAAATATACTCCGATGTAACATTACTGGGTCCGAATTTTATATTTCATATATGGGTTGGATTCATACGAAGCTGGAAATATTCTTCCCGCATCTAATCCGATTTTTTTTTTTCTTCCAAATTTTGCAAGGCTGAGCGTCTGGATGAAAGGAATACTTCTCTCAAGTATGAAAATTCTATCCTCCATGTAGGAAGTATGCAAATTTTGTCTTCTCTGGATTGCGAAAGCTGCAGCGAGTCGAAAATTTGTGCCACCATTTTTTCAAACGGCAGTATCTCAGAAGCGGCATACCTGATCTACAAAATTGAATGCTGCAAAAGTTGCGTAATTTCGCACAGTCTGTTTTTTGCATTATGAAACTGAGCCTCTAATGGGTTCTAGATGTGAAAAAATGTGACGGCAATCGAACAACACCGTTTTCAGTTCGTTCCCCAGAATTGTTCGCGTTCAAACTTTCATCGAACGCGTCGCGAGCATTGAAGAATTCGAGGGAATTTTTCGTCCATCCAAACTCCTTAGCCTTGTCAAATTGGACAAAAATCGGCAGGGGTATGGATATGACAGTATGTCCAGTTTCATATGGATCTTCTCATTATACTATAAGTTGACTCTATCATTCGCGTGATTCGCAGAGAAATCGAATGGATTTCGCATCGTATTTTGGCATCCGCTTCGATATTGTTCGAACGATATAAAGAACAAGTAGTCATTGGTTGATTATTCGATAGAAAGAGTGCTGCGTGCACGCGATGATAAACTTCGTGCGAAGTGGTTGCGATTTGACAATTCACACAATCCACACAATAAATCAGAAGTACGAAAACCTTGGTAATGACAGAATTTATCTTCACCTGTGTACAATGCTTTTCATTGAGAGAAGGTCAAGGTCAGAAAAATGTGAACCTGAGCAAAGCGGTGTCGGCAACCGGATACCTAGGCGCTCTGAAGGCGCAATGCTCAATGTCAATGTTCCGAAAAATAGCTGAGATGATGAACGTGTCCCTCTCATCGGCACACGGAAACCTGCGGACGTTTGGGATTATCCTATGAGGATACAGCGATGCCGACGATGGCGTTGGGCTAAGGCTGAATTTTCTCCTGCAGCACCGTACTCTATGAATCAGAATCGGCGAGTGGTTGGGGTTGAACATTTCGCACAAGAGCTGCATAAATAAATCAGGAGAATCTTGGCGATGAAAATACTTTTTTTCAACTATTCACAGCGCATTTTTCACGAGGGAGGTTGGGGAGTTGAATTCACAAACTTTGACGTTAGTGTTTCAAGCAATAATCGCACGTTGAACATTCATCACACTCGCGTACTCGTCAAGTATGAGAACGGGTGTAGAAATTCCTGCAAATGGAATTTGATAATTGTAAACAGATGCCGAGGTATTAGTGTTTCGGAACGAAGCGTTCAGAAACGTAGAAAAATCTATCGGAATCGGTCGATTCCATTCTAGGCTGGCTTTTCTGTTCCAAAAACTATTCCCGACAATTTCTCTGCGATATCATTTTTCTTTAATGTTTTATTATCAGATATTTGACGTTGTGAGATTCCATTGAAATCGATTCCGAGTCACAGATAGCAATATTAGACTGATGATATCAGCCTATCCAAAACGCCTATCGCCTCCGGTCGTATCATATGATTATAAACCTACGGAGCATTTCACCATCAACTCTCAAGGTCATGATCTTTACTCTATCATCCGCTTCTATTATTTGATGTCGACCGATCGGTTCCAAACATCTGTCAGCTACGAAGTGAAACGAAGAATTCTTCGTCCTCGGCCAAGGACTGTCTTAATTCACGATGGTTCGTGTTCCATGTAAGCGGGTGTAGGGAAATCGAAATAAGTTTCAGATAATTCTTCAAAGGTACGAAAATGTTTTCAGATCATGTGTATTTAATGAAAATCAACAAAAATTTTAACAAAACAAAAATTTCGTCTCAATACGCACACTGCTGGAAACATATGCTCCGGAAGGTCCACTGATACTTTGAGATTGATTTTGACGCTTTTCAATCGCTTTATCAAACGAAGGATATGTTAGAATAACACAATTGAATGTCAATTGACCAATTGGATGTTAGAGCGACATAAACTCTCGCTATAATGACTAACAGAATGGTTAAAATAACACGAAAATATTAGTGATTGTGAGAAACGTCACAATCCCTTCCATTGCTCATGTGGCACCAGCGGCACCTGCATGAATTTTGTAGACGAAACGGCAAACTGTATTTTAATATGGTACTCATTTCATACTTCAAATTAACATTCGGGAGTCGTCGACATCATGTCCGGACAGCAAGTGCATCGGACAATCGAACGTGGTGTCGTCGTAGGCCTAGGCGCGGAGCGGCAGACATACCCAAACACGATAGACTAGTGTGCACTTGTCACCTGCAGATTTGTCGCATATTTTGGTAATCGGTCTCAGGCTTGGTGGCGAACAATCAGCTCCCCTGCCTATGGGATCAAAAATATGCACACAGAATTAATCCGAGCCCTGTTTCTCTCCTGAAATTGGAATTGATCTTTTTTGCCAGATTGTGAAAATGGACTTTGTTCCCATACATCTAGATGGCTTAGGCCCGATGCTCGTCCATATGATTTAAATTGTATGTACAAGATCCGCAGAAGAGGAAGGGAAACAAATTCCGTCATAATCATTTTGATTGACGCAACGTCCACGCGATGCAAATCATTGCATCGAGGAAGTTGTTCGACGCGGCGCTTACCGACAACGTCGACGCAGGAGGGACAACAGCCACACTCGCCGGCCCCTTCCTGGTATCCTTGGGACCTGGATGCACAGTATTCCGGCGTTATCTTCGGCGTTAGGGTACTGCAATCTACAAGGCCGCAGATGCCAGGCGGACATGGCTCGTCACATGCAACAGCTACAGCACAAGCCAGCACAGCCACAACGTATAACAGGCACTTCATGGTTCGTCTGGAGCATAGTGAGACGGTACAAATTAATTCGTATACGGCATCTTCATCTCCGTCTTATAATTGTAACGAACTGATAATTTTCAGCAAGATCAATTCGAATTGAAAGAACAAGAACACACTAGAATGATCGATTGATTCAGTTTATTATGCCGTGACCTAATTGCTAGGCCGAAGGGACTCATAACATTGAAATTAAACTCCATGAAGAATAATACACAATTATTAATGATCACCGGAAACCAATGCGACGAGCGCTAGATCCGTTAGCGAGAGCAGTTTAACGAGAATCTACATATAATTACCGAAACAGGGAATCATAAGTAGTAGGTACCACGGATCAATACGCATATCTTACTGTCTGCAAATGATTGTAGTGTCAAACTAAGAGCTACGACTACAGACCAAATTGAATTGTATATGATTAATACCGCCGGAGCAGAATGCACCACCGGGTACTCCACCGCATAGAGGAGTGGTTTGAGGCTGAATAAACTGTATATTATAAACGGCGCATCGATTCTATAGACCTTAAGAACATACTGGACTGATCGCCGGTCCAGCAAACCGATCTTGCTGGGCTGGCACAATTCTTCACGATTATATTTTCGGGGAAGTATTCAAGTGTGTTCGCTTCGTAGGATGATTTTGATCGGGCAATTGCCTCAATTTCGTAGACACATCGTGCCTCGATCAGCAAGGTGCAAAGTTAATGAGTGTGCAGGATAGAGACTTACCTTTATAAATTCGTAACTAGTCAAAGCGATGGAACTTTCGAGTTCAAGCTGTGGATCGACACTGTCTATGGTTTCGGTAACACCCCTTTATATACCGATAGCGGGACAATATCTCGAATGTTGCGCCGTGGCGTAACACTTGTGCACATTCAATCGAATGATTGAGATCACACAAGCGCTTAAACCAACGTGAATACTGACGTCCAAGAAAGCGACGATTTGCTTCACCGTTTATCGAATGAATCAGCGTGAGCCGAGGTATCGCGTCACTGCAGACGCCATAAGGCGTGAGTAATGCCGCACGGACTTCGAACTCATCTAATGCCAAAAAGTCGTGGAAATTTCGTTCTTGCGTCCACCCAGAAGCAGAGAAACACATCCAGAAAATCGAAATTTGAATCTCGGGTGACTCCAGCTAAAACTTCGTACGGAACGACGGATACGGCTGATCACTCATCACCTACGTAAATATTCTTCCAATTAAGTCTTCGAAATATCCGATTCATGTGTAGACATTCAAAACGTGGTCATACAAGGACATGGGAGAACGATGTGAAAATTGAATCTACTGTAATTATCAAAAATCGTTGCCATGAGTCTTATTAATCTCGTGGAGCATCGATAAATTGTTGGATAATTGATACACGCTCATGTAAGACACATACGTGAATAATCTTTAGCGATCATTGAATCACTGCGAAAAGAAAATGAAAATCTTGAAGGTAAAGATGATAATAAAATTACGACGACGAAAGTGAAACGCAGGTAGGATTCACGATTTAGAAAAATAGCCTGTTTCAAAATTTTACCCAAAATATCCATGAGGGACGAAGAATTCCGGGCATCCGCGTCATCTCGTCCGGCTAATGGGATCTCTGGAAATAACACGTAAAGTAAACGTGAACGGGGCGGGGAAAGGGAAGGGAAAGGGGCTCGAAAGAGGGTGCAGTTGGTTTACACGGTAGAGTAGATGCCCATGGGGCACGTGTACTTGTATACGGCCTACTATAACGTATAGTAGATGTACTGTAGTATGTACGTATACTATAATCGAGCAAACGAGACAACGCAAACGCAAACGCAAACGCAAACGCAAACGCGAACCCGAACGCAAACGCAAACGCAACGCAAGGCAACACAACCCAGAGAAAATGTGGCCTCTTATGTTAAGCCTCGGGCCTCGGCTTCTATCCTCTCTCTTCATAAGCACTGTAATTAGGGGTCGATGTCGATTTTGCCCCTGGCAGGCCCGAGACGTACCTACCTTCGTTCCGTCGTTTCTCCGACCTTTTTGACCCTCTTTTAAAATATAATTCTTGTTAAAAATACCTTTGAGAACAACGCGCTGATGCGTTAGGCGTTAGAGCAAACCTTAATTCAGTGAACAAAAAATACCTAGCCCAGACCGTAGTGAGTCTGGGGAAAAAAATTCGACAAAAATTGTTCACATTTCTCTTTATTTTCTTTCCTCTCTTCATTCGAGTTCCCTGTTGTGGTATAATTTTGAAAAAAAAACTAATTCCGGAATTGGGATGGGGGGTGTGAATTTCGAAAGACAAATTGCCGAATGTGCAAAATGCAGAAAGGCCATAATAACGAAAGGCTATCAAGTAGAAACATCAAATTCCGAACACAAAAAGAGAGAAATGAATGTATATGTACCGGAAATTATTCTTACGAGCGGTGAAATATCCAAATTGGTCAAAGTACCGAACGCTTTTGAAAAGACCTGTGTTCACAATTCAAAATCGTGTTTATGACGAAAGATAACGAATTCATTGAATCGAGAGACCAAAAATTCGAAAGGTCGGAATTCTGAAACCTATTGGAATAGAAAAGACAAGGAAGCGATAACTCAGGAAATATTAATAAAACGTCTACTGTTTTTTACTGATTAAGAACATGATCGATTACTTGTCATTTTTCGGAATTTTGGCCTCTCGGCATTCTGGTCTTTCGACATACTGCTTATTGAAGTTTCACCGTTTCGTGAACCTTCATTTTCGATCTCGTTTTCTCCGGTTCATTGGCTGATAGAGACGTTAGCCTCTCTGAATTTTCAATTTCAAAAATATGAATTTTCCTAATTTTCTCAATCCACGTTTCGTTCGTTCGACATGTAAACTACCCGAAAACAAATTTTCGGATAAAAGCTCCTCCGGAGGAATATAGCTTCACGACGAAACAGTCATTCCATTCAGTAATACATGCAGAATAAAAATTCCGCTCTCTTGATCTTTCGCCACCTCGGAATACGGATCTTCGTGATTCGGGATTTCGGCCCGTCTACTTTTCGGTCTTTCGGAATTTCGACCGCCACCCGCACTACATACGGACTTCTAGACGCAGTTTTAACTCCATATGTGTATAATGTCCTACGCATTTTGGGTTTGTATGTATGTTGTATACATGCATATCGCATCGCGCAGGTTCGTGATTCGAGTAAACTTCGTGACGCGGCGGATGCGTTCGGTCCGAAGTTTTCCCCCAAGTGTATCGTTACTGCGATAGGCCGTGAAATTGCCTCGTGCCGCGCGGCTATAGTTTGCGTGTACATAGGTACTACCTGCACCTATACCTATACAATATTCAGCATGTATATCGCGCTGGACTCCCTTCATTAGATCATGTCTACGTCGTGCGCAACATACATAGGTGTACAGATACACGCATACGTTAGAGGCATGTGTGTCATACGTTGCGCGTACATATACCTACACCTATATATGTGGATGGTCAAGCGGCGAAAAGCCATAAGGGTAGCCCGCCAAATGCCACCATGGTTATCCCTCCCCTCTCATTTTATGGGCTACCGGTAAACCAAACTGAACTTCTCAACTCGCGTGCGAAATCTAGGAGCAAAATTTCGACGGGAAGGAAATCTTTATATTTATATGAAAAGGCTCGGTCCCATGCGAGAAAAGAAATGAAAAATTTTGTTCATATCATTGATTCATTATATAAAAAGTAGGTACGCATTTGAACAAAATTGCAACGAATTTCGAACAATCGAGACGCAGGCGATTGGCACACAGGAGAATTTTCGGCGCGCCTAGCCAATCACGGCATCGCTTTGGGCCGCTCCGATTGCTCAGGATCAGCACGCTTGGGTGTGTTTGTAACAAATTGAACAAAAATTATACCTGGGCTCGGTTTGCCTCTGCGGATAATACCTACGTCTGATGAATCGTTGATAATTTTCAACGGTGAATTAATACTTCACATCCGCGGGCATAAGTTTCTTCCTTCTATTTGATACTCCGGGAGGAATCGAGGAGGGGGCGGGCAGCCTGCTGCTTAGGGCTGCTGTCGAGTTATAGGCAATAGCCGAGTTATAAGGAATAAAAGATCGAAAGTTAAGGGAGTAGGTAATTTATTCTCAAAGTTTTTCTGTTTGTCAGTGATTTTTCAACTTTTATACAAAAGCCCCGGGGAAACTGCCGAGATCCGTTAGTATATGTATAATGAGTAGTTATAGGTGGAAGACGGCGGAGCTCCGCAGCAAAGGTACAATAATACTCGTGATGTATAAAAGTTTACGCGATTGGCATACCTATTCGGTTGAATTCGACAATGACCAACCTACCCGGCGCTCCAACAATAGAAACTTTATGCCGTGCCGCTTCTCTTCAAACTTGCGTATACTTACTTTACGGGGTTTTAATTAACGCGAAATCGATCGGTGGTACTGCAATTATACTCGGCACGCGGGACGCGCAATATCCCTTTGTTCAAAACGGACAATGTGCTCCCGCGGAGATCCGATCACCTATTTGTCAATTTTACCCTCAGGGGCTCGCAATAGCGCAGGGAACCGACCGACCGGCGACTAGGTACAACCCTCGGGAGACCATTTATTCATCCGAAAGCATTTTAAAGTCGACGTGCAGCAGCTCCCTGACTGCTCTGCACGCGACGACGTATCTACTCTGCTGTTGCTGTTGGCATGTGCCAATCAAGTGTCATCGATCTTTTCCCTCGTACGATGAAAAACAGTTGTGTAGTTGAGGTACGAATGTCCTCGTGGGAGAGAAGAGGATAATTTCACCGTTCGGAGATGTAAATATCAGACAATTTTAGACAATTCTCCGTCATTGATTCACGACTGTTGCTCGAAAAAGAGGAAAGACATTGGCCAAGAAATTTGCCATTCCAAATACTGAATTCGAGGTGTCTCTGAACGGCGTGAAATATGACAAATACTTGTAAAAATCGACATGAAAATGATTCTGGAGTTTGTAGAAGCGGATGTGACCGTTTCGGGATTATTTCGGAAACTCTTCATTCTACAAAATATAGGCGTATCCAGCCCGAGAGGCTATTGACTCGAGGAACCGCCGAGAAATTCCACGAGAAATCGCTAGGAATCATTGGAATCCGAATACAGATGATTTTGTTCACGATTTCTATCGATCGTCTTGTGAATTCTTGTAATTTCATCCGATCTCCACCGAATCGCCCGATGTTCGAGAATCGATTTCCAGCAATTTCCACAAACTCGAAATCACCGGGGATGTCTGGAAATCACCTACAAATAAGGAAAGTCAAACGCGACGATGATTTCTTTCAATCGCCCCTCGATTCGTTCATTTTCAATCATTAATCCCGACGACAGTTTCTATTTGCGCGAGGTACCACTACGAGATCGCAAATGAGTCACGATGTTTGTACAACATGCGATAGGATCGGCGATAATGGACGATGGAAAAGTCCGGAGAGAGATTACTTTCGGGATCGCGTCCACGTATCCGGTGACAGTGAGGAAACGAAATTTACAAATTATCACATCAGGGATAACTTTGAGTCCCATTAATTATCGTTAGGTTGGTCATTTGCGGGTCTCATTTGACCCTCGTAGCTATAAAATGAGTACATCCTGGGCATGGGATCTACTGGGACGAGTAAACTGCAGTCTGAGTATCACCCGGCAATATTTCAGTAGAAAATGTGCTAACGCGGACGAACACGACTACGTCCGGATTCAAGTAGCTTGACTAAAACCAGGTTTACTCCCCGCGTTGCTTTGCGTTACCATGGCCGACGCGACAAACACCCAAACTGCAACGGCCGATCGATCGTTGGCCTTACTATACCTATATACGTACATTCATACATACGGAGTGCCTACACACTGCGTAGGTACACATGCAAACTTGTGTGCTCTTCGTACTGGCGGAAATATTTTCATTCAGTTCCGGTGCTGATGTGAGCGCCGAAAGTTAACGTTAAATGAATTCCGGTTTTTAGTTATTCGCGAATTTATTCACTATAGCGATATTTGTCTTCTGCAATATTTTGATTCTGCAATTGAATGTCCCGCTCGATCGCGATGATCACGTGTTTGAAATTCCTCATTTCTGGATATGAATTAGAGAACCGATAAAACCATCGCGAAGCATGAGGCTTTGAATTATAGGTATATTCATTCGAAAGACCTGAGCTGCGGGAATTTTGAAGAATTTAAAACTGCAGTGTGATCAGAGAAATGAGGAAAGCAGGAGGGAATTTAGGAGCCAGGATTCTTGATTGGAGATTAGTGCGGCAGATTTTCTCCATTGAGAACAAAAAGAAACGAGCATAAAAGAAAAGACTAGGGTAAAGTTTGAAGAACTTTCTGATGATCGTTGAAGCTCGCTTATTTCTATTTTCGGCACATAGGTGTATATCGGGATCAGTATGAAGGATGATCGTAGAGTTAGAGGCTGGATGGAGAAACAAAACAAAACAAAAGTTAGGGGGGTTTGGGGTTTGAATTGGAAACTGCAGGAAACTTGGAAGCTCGAGGCGAAGCTTTGAGCTCTCGTCTCAGCGAGAAGCTTTATTTTTCTTGATCTTTTACTGTCTCGCGGTACGTCGCGTCGGTAGTTCGTTCTTTCCACGCCTAGCTGCCATCCCGAGTCAAATCAGTGGGGAATTTTGATCTTCTCTTGACTCGAGGCTGTAGCAATACGGATGAGACTCCAAGAAACGATCTTCGATACGTCAGGGAGATGTGATCGACGATGGTTTATATACTTTAGATTATTTTTATGCATACCATTCGGAGTTCAACGTTTTATGTCGTATACATAAATACTGTACAACATCGAGAAAGTTATAAAATCTTAATCCACTCCCTCATCCCGAATGATCGCGTAAACATCGAAATTCCAGCTCAAATTTCAAAATTGTGATTTTTTTTCAATGAAATGTCAGCTGGAGCTTTTTCAAACGAAGGTCAGAAGGATGCATGTAACATTTCTCAAATTTCGAAACTGATTGCCGGTTCAGTTCCAACTGGGAGCGAAAACTGTGACAAAACAAACTGTAAAACCGTTGAATTTGTCTTTTGATCAAATTTTTTTGTTAGACATTCGATTTTCCACGATAACATTATCCAACATAGTGCTTTCGGGGGGTGAGAGGGGAATAGAAATACGGCTCATTGGTTCGTGATGGTATATAACCAACTGCGCCATAGCTGCACTTAACGGCTCGATGGCCCAGGAGCGTTTTCCTCCTGCTTATAAAGTGAATTTCCGAAAAATTATATTTTCCCCCGTCGCTGTTAATGGGGAAGAGAATTTCGGATAAATAGATTTCCCTGAAAGAGCCTCGCGTCTCGTCAATTAGAATTTCATATTTTTTTCCTCTCAAAAAATTAATGTCCACCAATTAGTCTGCAGGCGTTACGTACGCTCGGTGACGTTCGTAAACTTCATTTTCTACTCTTTCTCTCTCTACGTTCCGTTTTCTCTTCTGGGCTCCTTTGCATTCGCTCAAACATACTCTATATTATACGTTACGTTACGAGTTACGAGTTACGAGTTACGAGTTACGAGTTACCCGCCTTACACTTTTGTAGAGATTCGCAAACTGATACTCCTTCCTTCTATAATACCTATGTACGTATATCTAGAGCTCGAATTACAGAAGTTTGAAGCCTGGAAAGTGGCGAGACTGCAAACTGCAGACTACCTACCTGACTATACCCTTTGGTACCCTTCTTCGGTCCTCGTTCCTCCTTTTTTTTCCTTTTTCACAGCAGGATTTCACCCTGTATTTGCTCGTTTCTTGCATATACATACACCAACTATTTAGATTGAAAGGAAGATATGACCGTCTAACAGCGTTAGAGGAAAGTCGGACATCCTTGCGAAGATAAGGCTGAAATCTTCAACGTTAACGCGTTGAACGAAAAAGACGAAAAAGATAACATAGTGTCAGCTTTTCCGCATATAAATACCCCTAAACGTTGCACGTACAAGCTATCTTTCGTCATTTCATTCTGACAACTTTATGAACCGCTATCTCCATGGGAATTGAGAAATATGTCTAATGATAGGTAGGTACGGATACTTATAACAACTAGCTCCCGCACTCCTCGAATAACCGACAAGCGATCGGTGTTAATTAATTAAATCGAATCTTCCTCGGTAAATCCTCATGGGCTCAGGTATCTGTGGCGAATAAGCTCGGTCTGAAGTTGGCAGGGCTTCCCTTCGTAGGATTCGTCACATGCGATTTTAATAACAATGATAATGATAATAACGATAACAGGCGGGCGGGTATGAATCTACTCATCGTCGTTATTAATATATTTAAATAAAGCGGGTAATTAATGCAATCGCGCATAACGGCGTACCAGAATCCCCTTGTCCTTTGTCCCCCGTCTCCTATTCCGCTGTTGGTCCTTACGTATATCCTCAGGGCTTTTATCCCCGTAGTATGAACTAGCGTAAACGTGGCGTGCTCGTTATTCGGGAAATGCGAAATCCACAAATTATAATGCAGATAGGTATTATGTACGTGTGCACATGTATACATGCGCAGGAATTCGTGTAATACCTATATACCTGCAGGTATGTGGTAAGGTATATGAATACTTGCGGATAGAATTTGCGGCCGGATCTACATAGCGCAGGTCGGCAGACTTGATGTTCATTTTTCGCAAAATATGAAGTCTTTAATTTCGCAATGAAAAGTGTCTGCTTCAGTTTTACTCGTTCGACGCGAAGTTTTTCTCAGACCGCCCGCCATGGCCATCCGTCTACGGTGACTTCACGTATGAGGTAAAGTCGAGTAATTTATACCTGTCGATAAATCGATAAAATCTGACACACGTGAGTGGAGCGAGTTACCGACCCATACAAATTACTCGACTTCTGCCCTGTTTCGTTCGAACGTTTTCTCAGCTACAACGTGACCGATTCGATCCCGTTGCATTGAGGTGGATCGAGGTTGTCTCATATTATCTTATAATGATATTATACATTTGTGTAGTAGTCACAGAAGTCCAGCTCTTGAGATCGTGGATTTTTGTGTTCTATATGTAAGGAAACAGAGAAATACCGTAGTTTAAAAGTCTTCTTGCGGCGTCGTACCGTCGTTACGACGATGCCTAGAAAATATGCGAGTGATGCCACAAACAGGAAGAACGGAATATGTTTGAGACCAAATTACCAAAGTTGATACTTCTTTTTACAAATGATTCTGGAAGTGTTGCTGGTCCATCGAGTTGAAATATTATTGGGACAGAATTGTATGCTGATCAGTCGAGTTCTGCAGAAGAGGATCGTTCGTGCAATAGTAGTACAATTGATATTGGTGCGAAGATACCCTTTGGACACCTTCGAAGTAATCGACTATCGTGTTGACAGAAGTATACCGATTTTCAGTGAAAAATAAAGCAAGAACGTCGTGGCCGATGAATCATGGAAATATGAGAGTCAAACAACATCATTGTTACAACAGTCTTGCTTCGGGCTTGAGAACATTAGCACGTAATCGAATAAATACGCCATTCGAAAAGATCTCCTTTCTTCTCGTTTCACTTTCACTCGATCAACGAATCCGCAATTTAATAGTAACAGAAGTTACTGTATAAAAAGCACAGCGAGGGTAGACAACAACGAAGGTAGGTATGCCTTTCATTTTTCTGGGTGAGTTTTCTCGTACAATTGTAGAATTGAGGCGATGTAGGACCCTCTCTGTCCAAATACCAAGCTTGCAGTTTTCGGGAATGACTCAGAATCAATTTTAGTTTACGCCATCCGATTTATTAAAACGTCAGGTATCTGCCTTTGGCCTTCGAAACGTGAGAAAGTTATTTATCGTGAATTTATTGCTGACGGAGTGGCACTATTTTCTCACCGGGCAGCTGATCGTCATTTGGCCTATTTCCCAAGTCTAGGTGGTCCCGAGTAGCGAAAGCTCATCAGGCGCCAATATTATAGGCATGCATCGGAGTATGATCTACAAACTTCATTTTCTCCGAGATTTTCGTGAAAAGCACGCCGTGGCTCGTAATATGGCAAATCACATCGAATTCAATGATATTTGCAAAGCATGATGATTATGCTACAAGTTTTTAGACACTGATATTCACGTTCCAACGGCGTTTGAATTCGTTGTTTCATGTTTACCAGCTTCTTTCTCAATGTACCATCATTACTGATCAAGTAAATTTGATCTATATATTTTGTAGGCGAAATGAATAGTGATCCAGTTTCTTTGGCCTTCGGTGTTGGATAAGAACGATAAGAATAAATATTTCGATCTGGGATATTCCTATTTTCAAAATAGGAATAATGATTATGAAGCTTCTTCGCGACATTGTAACAATCGAAATAGGTTCCATGCATGCTAGTATTTTTGACCAAGAAGGCATGAAGAAAATGGCTTTTATACTCAGCAACATATCTTGTTATTTTTGCAAACTATTTTCTACGAAGAAAGGTAGCGCGTTCGTAAAAGATAACATTCCCAATTGGAAAAAGGGAGAAGAGGAACTCAGTTCCCATGAGAATAGTCAAAGGTACCTACCACAAATTGCACGATGACTTGTGTTCTGCGTATGAATAAGGCTGATACCGTAAGCAAAGAAATTACGGAGTCACTCAAAAACGAAATTAATTATTAGAAAGAAGTCTCGAAACGTGTGGTGGCAGTTTGTCGTTTCCTTGCAGAACGTGGACTTCCGTTTCGTGGGGAAGTTTAGGTGGTAGGGTCCATTGACAATGGTAATTTTTCTGGTCTGTTAGAATCAATAGCTAAATTTAACCCATTTTCGAAAAATCATTTGGGAAAGCGTGCTACCAGAGGTCGAGGTCATGTATCTTATCTTTCCAAAACCATTTTTGAGGAACTTATATACCTCTGCTGGCGTCGGAGGTTGAGCGAAAAATTCAGAAAGAAATTCAAGAACATTCTCATAGTGGACTCTACCCCTGATTCGGCACACATGGACCAATTAATTAACAATCGCAATTCCATATCGCTTGAATGGAATTGTAATCGAACGTTTCTTGGCTTTTATACCGATCGAAAGCCACGCCGGTGAAAATTTGTGCGCTCGAATGTTATCTCTGCTGGAAGCGAATAAGATTGAATCCAATAATTGTAGAGCTCAAACTTACGACCGTGCTAGCCAACATGTCGGGAAAGTACAACGGATCACAAGCACGAATTAAAAAGAAAATGTGTTGGCTGTTTATGCTCCTTGTCTTGCGCGTTCTCTCAATCTTGTCGGGGGATGTAGCGTGGATAAACGTTTTCGATCAGCCAATTATTTCATGTTTCTTGAAAATTTATATGCTTTCTTCGGCCAATCTACACACCGTCGTAATGTGCTGCAAAAACATGTTTGTTTCGATAAAAAGACCGCCCGACACAAGGCGGTCGAGCAGATATGATGCTGCTTATCAGCAACGCGAGGAAATATCGAACGCTCTTTCTGAAATGGCGGATGACGAACTAGAATCTGCAGATACTCGTGAGACGTCAGCTAACTATCCAGAAAGGAAAATGATGGAACTGGAAACTGCTTTCCTCATTATTTTTTGGCATCGAATTCTTTCAAGATTCGAGCATGTTTATCGTACAGAAAGTGAACATAGATTCATCTGCGGCTAATAGTATGTTGAAGCCGTTAGTGGATTTTGTGAAAAATTTGAGGGATGAGTTCGCGAGTATAGAAACCCGTGTGGAGAACATTGGTGAGATTATTTCACAGGATTACTCGTCTATATCGAAACGCAGAATGACGAAAAAAACAGACGAAAGTATCGCTACCGAACGTGAAAGTCTGCGTGGACGTGGAACGTTTCGCGCTGCATCATCTCATTTAGCGATGATTGATATATCACGGATGAAGTTGGCACAACGAAATATTGCGTATGACAAAAGTACCAAATTATTCCGATTTGTCATAAAATCGAGTTCGCCAAGTCCTGAAGAATCTCATGGTTACATTTCGAACCTCTTAGAAATTTGTAGTAACGATTTGGACGGTGGGTCAGGCAATGAATTGAGTCAATTCATTTTTCGCGTCAAAAATCCGTTTGGCGATACTGACCAGCCTTCTTACTAAAATGGATGGTAGATGAACAAATTGGGCAAGTCTTCCCTAACGTGTATAGTACGCGTTCAAAATTTTGTCTATAAATTGCAACGGTGAGAGATCGTCTTCAAAATTGGCTCTCGTCGGAAATAAATATCGTACATCCATGAACCAGCGCAGACTGGCAGCACTATCTCTCTTGTGCATTGAAAGCGGATTAGCTAGGACCGTGGATTTTGACGAGATTACTTATTACTTACAACTTTGGAACAGAGAAAGCGAGAAGAAGACTATTCTAAATATCAAGAAGCTGCACTTTTCGATCGACAACGGCGATTTTTGACCGGCTTCTTCAAACTTCATTACAATTTTTCGTTTCTCTCCGTTCCGTGTGAATCCGACAATATGTTTTCTACGCAATTTTTGGAACTTTTGAACACAAAGCAGAATGATGTAATTGAGTATCCATGCATTCAACACTGACATTCGATGAATGTGACTAACCACAAAGGTGAAAATCAACAAAAATGTCATCCCTTCCGCAGTCCCCTCTCACAGGGACCTTTCACGTTCTTGATCCAGCGTTGAATACACGATCATCTCCGTCGAGTGATCCTCGACATTCGTATATAACAACGGAAAAGATAAATATCCAATGCCGTATACGAATTAATCCGTATCGTCTCACTGTGCTCCAGACAAACCATGAAGTATCTGTACGGGATTGCCGCACTGGTCTGCGTTGTAGCTGCTGCATTTGGGGAAGACTGTCCGCCTGGGATTTGCGGCCTTGTGACTTGTCCCGCTCCTTTGACACCGGTATACTGTGCACTTTTGTCCCAAACATACATGGAAGGGGCTGGATCGTGTGGTTGCTGTCCCAACTGCGTCCAAGTTGTGGGTAAGCGCCGCGTCGAACAACTTCCCCGATGCAATGATTTCTATTGTGCGGATGTCGCGTGATTCAAAATGAGTGTAATGAACTTTGTTTTCCTTTCTCTCCTGCGGATGATGTACAATTCAAATCATATAGATCAGCATCACGCCTAGGCTATCTATAGATGTATGAAAACGAAGTCCATTTTTAGAATCTGGCGAAGAAGATCTGATTTAATTTTAGGAGAGAATGAGGGCTCGGATTAATTTTGTGTGCATATCTTTGGTTCCATAGACGAGGGAGCCGAATGTACGCCACCAGAGGAGAGACCGCTTGTCATAGTGTGCGACAGCTTGGCGGGTCTGGAGTGTACGCAAGTGAATAGTGATTGGACGTGCCAGTAGCTCGACGAGTATTCCTACGACGACGCCACGTTCGACTGTCCGACGCACTTGTTGTCCGGACAGGATGTTGACGACCCCGAAATGTTATTTTGAAGTATGAAATAAGTACCATATTGTTAAAGTACAGTTTGCCGTTTCATCTACAAACTCCATGCTGGTGCCGCTGGTACTACATGAGCAATGGAAGGGATTTCGACGATTCTCACAATCACTTCTGTACTTTCACATTGAGACGAAGTTCTTGTGTTCTGTTATAATTTTTGTTGATTTCCCTTGAATACATATGATCTAAAAACATTTCCGTATCTTTGAATAATTATTTGAGACTTCCTTTGATTTCCCTCGCAAATCCCCGGCCCAGGGCGAAGAATTCTTCGTTTCACTTCGTAGCTGAAAGATCTTTGGAACCGATCGGTCGACATCGAATGATAGAAGCGGATAATAGAATGAGAATTCTACATAGCTCTTTGATGTTCCAAGATCACTAGACAAAACAGCAAAGTCTGACTCCGCCTTGCCGGAAAACTGTAGTGCTTGGCGATCTGTGACGATGCTTCTGATGATCTCATGAAATTGATTGATTCAGTTGCGTGATCGCTTTTATATTCGTCAAGCTATGGCTTATAATCAATTTGAAAAAAGATAAAACGGCGTTGCAAATTATCGCATCCGTCACACGAGAAGATTGTCGAAATTGATATTCGAATCAGGATTATACGTAGGCTGGGGGAGATCGGTTCTGAACTAATTGGACACCGTGTTATTGGAACTTCGCCGGGTGTATTTTCACGCGTATCATAAATTTGCGATTGCAAATGAGAAAGCAGGTGGACTATGAAGAGAGCTCGACGCTGTACAGAAAATACTTCATTCCCACCCCCTCCGATTTTTTCGTTCTAATTTGGCAGAGCCGAGGGTTTGGCTGCAAGAAAAACTCCCCTCAAGTACGAGAATTTTATTTTCCATAGATATATAGGGAACGAGTAATGGGAACAATTGCGCAATAGTTTTCTAAAATCTTACTGGCTCCGAAACGACATATCGCATCCACAGAATTAATTTATGAAACAGATGCATAGGTATAATCTCGTGTCTGTTCTCTAATGACATCACTCAATCGAGCCTATGACGGACCTTTCATGTGAAAAAATGGAAAAAACAATCACTTGTGTGTGCCATACTGTGACGGATGGCTTTCACGTGAAACATGTGACGAAGGTCGACTCGAGTCGACACAGATGTATTACATTTGTGTGTATTTCCGAATATTTGCATATAAATTTCAACTCAGCTGAACAGGAGAGTCGATGTACGTCAGCCTGTATTCACGGGTGAACGGGAAACCGCCAATATTTCTAAAAAGGTGCTTTACTTTTACGTCAATTATTCAGTACACATCAACGCAGAGCAAAATGATTGGTGAGATCCGAGGCCAGTGACCAATTGTATTGCTGTGTGTCGATCTGTGTCAACAAGTTGACGTAATAGAAAAGGAGCCATGCGAAATTGTCACAACAGGGTCGGAGTAGGACAAACATGTACTTGTACAAATATTTCACTGGTATTACGCAGTTGGATATGTCAAGTTGTCAGATTCCGTTCACCTGATCAAACCCAATAATTCATCTCCCACCTTGCATAGTGCCTAAGGATGTGGCATCTTCGTAAACATTCAGGACACTTGGATACCATGAAGAAGTTACTCGAATAAATTGTTATTACATTTTTTTTTCCGGTCAGACTCTCGAATCAGTTAAAATTTTCTTTATTTGCTTCATTTCTTGAACCACGAAAATCGACGTAGGTAGGTATGTGAATATAAGAAAATGGTTACTCACCGAAAAATATATAATCGAAGAAATTCGGATAATGGAACAGTAATTTTAGGGGATGGGTTACGATTATTTCCGATATGATGTCACTTTCTATGGCGCGGCGGACCGTTTGTACTGATTAGACGGGATGTCACATTCGAAGTTTAACAAAGAAAACCACAGTAAGTTGCAAAAATTAAGCTACCTGCCTCTCCAGTTATATCTTTTACGGTGAGTATGCGAATTTTCGAGATTGAAATTGCCATATTTTCTCGTCATCGTTATCAATGGCTCCACCGTCACCGGCATCATTCTTATCCTCGTGCTCATTGCTTTTGAAAAGAATCTCTGAGGTCCGTTGATTGCCGCAATCAGGTGTGGGCGGCGTCGGACGCAGCCGAGAAGAAAAAGTTTGTTAATTTTCGGAGTTTGTTTCCAAACTCTTCGCGATCCTATGCCAATTCTCTTTCGGAGGTGAGACACTACTGTACTTTTTGGGCAACATATCACCGATGACCTGGTACTTCTTCCTCGACCTGCAATGCATCTTGGACGCGAGTGCACGAACCAAGTGTACCTGCGGCCTCGTATAGAAATATTCACTAACTTCGTTGTAGTAGAAGTACTTCCGATACTTCCATATCGGCGGCCAATGGCCCAAATTCCAGCGCGGAATTTCATCACGAGGCCCGAGGGCTGCAGCCCCCCTAAGCCGCCCCCTTCCCCTGAACTCAGCGTTGATTCCATGTTTTCTTGTTTAGACATTCTTCCGCATTTCAAAACTTGGAGAGAAATATGCGAATTCCTTGAATCTGGGTGAAAGTGTAATTTGTGAAACGATAAAAGTACATTGTGATAGACCAAGGAAACGTTTTATTACAGTAATCCGTAGAGTATTGCAGAACATCTAATTTTTCGTGTAGATACACTCGTGTGAGGGAGTTTTCGGCAATGATCTTTCATCCGCTTGACTGCCCCCATCCCGCAGAAGAACGTGTGGATATTTTTCTCGCGCCATTTCCCCTCTCTCGCGGAACTATTTCATCCTGCCATTCCGAGAGATTAATTCGAACGAACCGGCTAGGCTCCTGGCTCACTGGATAGACACGGACGCTGAATCGTACCCTCTGAGTCCGTGCCGACTGATGCTCCGTGCTCCGGCTGCCCCTGCTGGTGGCCGTCAGTTTCCGTCAAATATTCAGGATGCCTCCTCGTGCCCGGAATTCGATATCACAACGAAAGATTAAATTTTCTCTTTCCCTTTTCGACTCGCTCGCGCCTTTCAAACGAGCCAATTTCTCAAATTTCTTCAATTTCTTCGTCGAATAGAAACGCGATTTGTAAAGAGAATGAGATAAGTTGCCCGCCCGTTTACTCGCTACGTCGGCAATTTACAAAAGTACAATCAATTATGGAACAATCTCTTCGAAGAATATGTTCCACGCGCGCGATTTTACCTCTTGTCTCAACGGTTTTCCCACATTTCAGCACGGACTTTGACATTTGTCGCGAAATTGGAGCTCGTGTTCCCAACGCAATAATCCATTCCTGAAATGCCTTTTTAAACCGCGGTCGAGATCATTTTGTTACAGATTTCATTTCCTCGAGATATTAAAACGGAAGATACGATAATCAATTAAGTAATTAACGTCCTGATTAGAAACAAAACCTGATTAGCATCTTGAACAGAATCGACAAAATTCGCATAAATTGAGATCGATTTTTTCTTTCTCCAAACTTTCTTGGCAGAAATCGATTTTCTTTCTTCACTCGGGCCCACAACCCTACGATCATCTTTCTCGCCGGCGGTAGGATTACTATTTTTTCGCCAGTATGCACAGCTTACAGCCGCCAGAACACGACCCCCTGGTTGATCCGTCAGGCGTAGTAAAGAAATACAGACGAAACCCTCTAGGCCTCGACTATGGCGCGACCCCAACAATCAGACAACGCCCGAAGCAACAATACGAGCTTCCCCAGATCAAGGAGCTGCCAAAGAGTAAAAGTAATACCAAAGTACCGCGATTTATAGCGCTGTAGGTTCCTCAGAGAGCGAACAGAGGCCAGGGGGACTCTCAAAGCCCAAGATTACAATCCTTCTTCCAAGTTCCTTCCGTGATCCTCGTGGATGAATATTTTTTCTTTTCAAGTTATAGAATCATCTGGTATATGATGAAATTTCCATCATTCAATTCAAGTTTTGGGCTCGAACAATCTGCTATGGATACCGTATTTCTTGTTTCAGTTCAAATTTTCTTCCGAAAGAGAGTCGCACAAGTTCTGCGAAGAAATTCCGACAACACTCGTAAGGCAGCCAAATTTTCGAGAACTTTTCTGAAGACAATCGTGGTCTCTGGGTCGAGTATCTATACGGAGTATTCTTAAGTTTTTCAACCTTATTCCACGATTTTTTCATTTTGCAAATAATCAGCTGTACGTTCTCCCCAGGAATACAATCGCGTTATGTGCTAAACGGATTGCTAGAACGCCCTGATTACGAGCTCAACGTGAGTTAATTGAGCGATTCAGTTTTCTGGTTTTCTACTACATTGAAAATAATTCCAGTTCGATTCTAGATACAGTACATCGACGTGTTCCGTCGTCTCTAGAATCGAACGAGACTTTTACAAGCTCGTAAAACTGTTCAACGATCGTTTGAACCCACCGACCGGCACATTTATCCTCGACGATATCGTCACTAGATAGATAAACTATGTAGCGCAGTCTTTACGTAATATGTAGACCCATCTACCTCTCGAGGCTCTGGGCTGAAGGTCTGTATACGCCGGAGAAAAGCGCGCCGTACATCCATACATACATGTCCATAAATGTTCGCACTCGAATATTACCGGCACGTACGTACTGGTATAGATATAGATATACTATACGAGAGCCGAAATTGTTGATATAGCGATATATATGTATGTATGTACGTAACCCATATGAGTAGACTAAACGCAGAGTCGTTACACATATTGTAAGTTAAGACCCTTTTGCGAAAATTACGCCAGGGGTGGAAAATGGGGAAGTAGAACCGCCTTGGGTAAGCAGTCTGGTACCTAGAACTAGACGAGCGATGGGGGGTCCTAGAATGAGGGACGAGACGAGTCCTTTGATCTTGCAAAGTCGTTCGCTGATGCGATTTCTCCTCGTCAATTTGATATTGCGTACATATACGGGCAAGTGGAACGTTTGAGAAATAAGTAGTCGTAGAACGTGGAGCCACATCCCCCGAATATAGGGTGTATGCATAGTCCGGACCTCCAGACCTCTAGACCTCTAGAATGTGGAGCCCCGAGTGTAAGCCCAGGAGGAAAACATCTCAGGGACCGTTCTCATTGAAATTATTGTTCTCTCTGGTGGCCCGATACTCTAAATTAATTCACCACTTACTCATTCGACCGAATTTCTCTTCGATTATTCATATACGTAACACAAAGTCGTTATTTTCCGACGCCGAATTCGGTTTTTCTCACTTTTATCAATTTTCGTTTTTCCTTGTTTCTGTCATAAAACCGTGAAGATTAGCCCTTCGGCCATTATTCTGTTCTTCCCTTCTCATTTTATCAAAACGAATCAAATGAAATGAGACAAATGACGGGTGAGGAGGGAACAAAATTCGGTCAACGATGTTACAATTGTAGAAAGAAGAAGAAACTCAAGTCTGCAGTAATAATTAGGAATGATAACCGCGTGATTATAAATTTGTATTCTCGGCGGATCCAGTTATACACATAAGTATATGTATGGATAAAGATACATAGGTATACTTTTGTGGATAAAAAGTCCATTGAACGCAGAGAACAGACAACGCCTTGTGCAGCAGCCTGCACGAGACCATCATTGAACCACTGCAAATTTTTTTGCGTCACATATTATAGGTAGGTATAGATATATTTGCGCTCCATCCAAGTAGTACACGCGATAATCGTGGAATATATCCAGACCACGCTGCGCTGCTGCGTGCCTACTCCATAGAACTTTCTCACCGAGTGAATCTGCAGAACACGAAATCGTTTGGAGGCGCTCCTAGTCCAAACAAGCGATAAAAAAAGAAGTCAAGAAAATTCACTCCTTTCTTTTTTCACATATTCTTACTTTTTATCAGAAGATTGAGAAAAAGCAAGAGATAAATGAAAGAAAATGAAAAATACAAGTAAACGAAGTGGAGAAATGATAATCACTGGTCGAAAGAAATACGATGAGAGGATTGCCAAATAATTAATGTACCAACATCTGTCAAACGGACAGCTGGATCTGGATTCGGAGGGGGTTGGAGTTACCCAGCTGGCGATCTTGGTTTTTTTTTTCACTTTATTCTTCGTTTCGTTCTCGCCTCTGGGTTTCTTTTTCTTCGTGCAGGGGTGAGAATTTTATTTCTTCTATTCTCTTCTCTCTCGCTCCATCTTTTTTCTTCTTTTCCTTCCGTTTTTTCTTCTTTTCTCTTCTTTTGTTTTCGTTTCTTTTCTCCGCGCGCTTATTCCGAGACAGAGGATACCAGCGGCCGTTTTCAGCGCGAGGTTTGGGTAGGCGGATATAGATATACCGTTTTGCCTTTTTGTTTCTTTCTCTTTTCAGAAAAAAATTCCCATCACCTACGTGAATTGAGCAAACGGCACAAGAGGAGAAATCAGCATTCAGGTATGCCTCCACATACGTACGTAGTTCGGTTTTGAAATCGAACCGCGTAACGTTATACTAATTTAAAATATAAAGTGGAGAAACGTTTGCAACCGAACCCCCGCTGCATCCGCCTATAGACTCCACGGAATATTGCCGCCCCTCGTTCTTCTCTCGTCGCACCTTTCGTCGGCCTAAATAATGAATTTTCGTACGATAATTTTTCCAAACTCGCGTTATACGCCCGAGAGCTTTTTTCGCATTACCGTTTTTTTTTCTTCTTCCTTTTGCTTCTTCATCGTCATTGAAATATCGTTCGCCCCATTCCTAGGGGTTGTTATTCACCGATATGTATAAATTGTACCAAAAATGAAAACGGCTGTAGCCCGCCGCTCGACGAATTGTGGATTATAGTATTAAAATTTTCGAATTCATTAGAAAACTGCGATGTTTCAGGGAATTGGAAACGCGCAACGAATAGTTCGAAAGAAGCTTTTTCAAAGTGGAAAAACACCAACCTAGTTCCAGTTGGCGCTTTCGAAATTTTCCTACGATTATATTCTTTCGCCAAGTTATCGGGCGTGAAGTAGCGTGGACGCTGAAGTAGGCGCGCGGTATACGCCTTTTTTTACACCAAAATGCTCTTTTCGAATTGGTTTTTTCCTTCAATTACTCGATTCCAATGGAAAACTGTGAAAAACGTGGAAGAAAATCAACTATTCCGAAAACTGGTTGAAGAGGAGTAAAACTGGTTAAAGTAGGAAAGAAGGAAAGACTGTTGCTCCTATTTTGAAATAGGTACTGTTTTCCTACGATTTTTATTCACTGTACTCGCTGTACCGCCGTTTTCACTCGTGCTGAAAATTTCGAGAGTTATCGTGAAGGATTCTGCTGCAGCCGTTTCCTATAGCCGCACCACAAAACCTCTTGAGAAACTAGTTTATCCTTTATCGTTTGAGATTTTCCATAAATCACACCGTGCCGTATCGCATCGTACGGCGCGGCGCGGCGCGAGCGCTGCTTCCGCTCGACTCGCAGATGTGGACGCTCGCGCTTACTCCGGCAATCCTCTTTTTACCGCTCACTGCATCATACGGAATTCGATGAAGCGATTCGATTCAACATTCGATCAATATTTTCTACCCTACTACTCCGGCGCTTTTCTCTCCTCCCTCCGTCATACGCTCGACCCCAAAACATCCTCGTTAACTATTCCTGTCAATCTTTTCACGAACGAGCGTTGAACCTATGCAACATCGCGATAATCATGACATGTGCTTCCGTAGAACCGAAGGGGTCCGGAACTCGGAAATTTGTTCTGTTTTTCTGAAAGTTGAAACCGTTGTACGAAAATTTGTGACCGAATTTTTGTATTCTCGTTTCGGTCCGTCCGCACAATTCCATTTCCTATCGATATACCTTCGTAGATCCTACTTTGACAAATTCGAACGATCTCGTAGAACGTTTTCCTTTTTCCAAATCTGGAAAATTTTCTTTCTCTTCTATCAAAACTACTTTTGAAAATCTCCTCTCCCTGTGAAATGAAATCCAGATTGGATATCATGTAAATCGGAGCCCGTAGACTGGGTTTTATTTATTACAGGTATATCAATGCCAAAATATATCATCGCTGAATGCTGGGATTAGTTGAAAAGCTTTTAAACCGTGGACGAGACACGCGTGAAGCGTATCGATTTTGTGAGAACGACCTCTGGCATGACCCGGGTCCTTTCCGCTCTTACCTTTTTTCCGGTCGCGTTCGATTGCCTTCTGATAAGGTAAAGAAAGAAAGAAGAAAAAAAACGTTAAAATGCTTCACGCATCTCACGCGTTTTTCAACGCCGTCAAAAAGAAGACTGTACCGATACGCGTCCTCCGCTGATTTCCACCTCTTCCTCGACCCTATATCAACGTAGTTTTCGTAATATGAAACCGAGAGGAATGATCGAGTTCCCGAATTACTTCATCTAGTTCTTTTTTGTTTTCCGTCTTTGTGTTATACTTCGACTACTTTCGTGTGGTCCGTTTTTCAAATTTTTGCATGATAATTTAAGATAAACAAAAAACTGCCAGATGAACCGATCGGTATTCATTGGCCTCTGAGTATACACTACACAGAATAACTTTGCCATGAGAAAAATGAAAGTGTAGCTATACATGCAAGAAAGATTTTGAACTAGTAACCTGAACAGCTAATAACGCTACGAACAAAAATATGGAATCAAATTTCAAGCTCTAGCTTCTGTTTTGCGACGAATAATATTGTAGAGAAATATTCTTCTGAGCTCAAGGAAATATACGTGGACAGGACTACTCAGTTGTACGAGTCGAGCTGTATCGTCGGAGAATGAAGCTTTAAAATTCTTTAGACGAAAAACCAGAGAGGGAAAAATAAGAAAGAAACATAGAGAAAGAGATAGGAAGAAACCGGAGGGTCAAAATGAAACGTTTAGTATGCACATCACGACGTACAGCGCGTGGATCTCTGCTAACCGTAGGTAACGAGCAGTACTTGAATCGAATAAGAAATTCCTAGTTCTAACTCATGTCGGCTACGAGTAGCAACCCTTAACTCGAATAAGCCGTCGCGTAGTTCCACGCTTATAGGTAATCTGGGGTAATCCGTTACCGCAGCTTGATTTAATGGATCTTTTGGTTAGTATCTATGTACATATACCTAGTGCTAGCACGTCCATACGCTAAGATCCAGCCCCAATTTCCACCTGATTCAATTGCCGAATTGACTTGCATAAATTCGTGCCAAAAAACTATAGGCTAATGAATTTAAAAGTCCATTTACTTCGCCAGTAGTTATTATTTTTGAGAATCGAGGGTCTGGTGACCGATCTTTGAAACCTGGAGGGCTAATAACGTGACCATTGAAACGGTCTTCTCGTTTATCTGGACGAGAGTTTCATCCGAGATGACCGATTTTTGGAGATCCCAAGTCCTTTCGAAGTCCCGTAATTAAGTTTTCGTTGAATCGAAGAAAAAAATTGCTTTGCCTCACTGTCGAACAAACTTGTTGTCGAATCAACCAAAAAATCGGTTCGATTCAGGAATGATTTGTTAATTCAACAAAAAATTAGTCCGGTCATAACTCACGCGAAGACGATTACCTGGTCTGGGATAGGTTCCGGTTGAGTTAGGTCAGGTAAGGATAGCCCGGATTATTGGAGAACCGCGTTAATTGGACCTCGACATTTGCAGAGGCGAAAGGGTGAATCGTGAGTCTCGTATTTTCAACTGAAAATCCAGATGGTTCAAGTTGGATCGGTGGTTTGAGCTCGGCTTTGTACATCGTCTATGAAAAAGAAAAAATGGAAATGGAAAAAAGTTCGTAGAATATTTCGCAAATTGTGATCTGCAGAAATCGAAAATTTGTCGGAAAGCTCGCGAAAAAAGATGGAGAGTAACAGAGATACTGACTGTTTTCCACATTTATATTGTTCTTACCCGAAGATCTTCTCGGAGCGGCATATCCGCAGGGATAATTCTCGAGCTTCATAAGCTATACTCCTATTTCTGTGTGTTCAAGATAAATAGAATATAGAATCTAGAGATTCTAGAAGGGACCGCGTATAGGAATGTCGTGAGTCATTCTTCGGCCCTCGACAAGTCAAGAATAGATATACTTAATATGCGCTGCAGCCACGATGTCACGAATTATTTTAGACACCCTAAATTTCGGATCTCATATTGACCTACTGCGTCGAAAGTTTAATCCGCGTTACATGGCTCGTGGAAGCCAAGTTTTGGCAGACGCCGAATATATTCGAATAGGTACATACGTACGAACAACTCGGC
Source organism: Phymatocera aterrima (assembly GCA_963170745.1). Taxonomy (NCBI): domain Eukaryota; kingdom Metazoa; phylum Arthropoda; class Insecta; order Hymenoptera; family Tenthredinidae; genus Phymatocera; species Phymatocera aterrima. Next base: position 2,239,873 of record OY720662.1, on the reverse strand, counting down.
AGTTTTCACGGCGAAAGAGGAGGAAAGTAATGAAATTCGGTATTAAAAAATGACCTGCGATAAATGCGAAAAATCAATCGTCGCGATTCAAAATTTTTCGTTTCATTCCGTTGCTCTGTTTGTTTTTCGAATTCGTTTCTCTTCAAGCTTACTGCGACCCTATTCTGAGTGTTTTCCTAAGTTTAGGGCCACCGTGAGTAGGGGATGGCCCGTGGTCGTTGGGGCAATATAAATAGAATGAATATCGTGAGGCGAGAGGCGCGTAGAAATTGGAAAAAAGTGTGCAAAATGCAAAAGAAAAAGCATCAAGCGAAAGAGGGTACGCGGCTGCAGCTTGCAGGAGAGAAACGCATCGCTGCCACTCAACGAAAATGAATAATATCATCTCACTTTGTGATCCGAGATACTTGACTGTGAGTGGAGGTATGCAAATGCGAATGCAGATGCGACGGAAGGCCACAAGCTGCAAGCTGCGAGCTTAAAGCTACGGTATACCTCTGAGGCAAAGCTTGTTGCAAGCGCTGGGCTCCGAGTGCCCGGAGGCAAAACAGAAGCGGCGTACGTATCAGGCATACCTATAAATAAATCTTCAATGTGACAGTTGTATTTCAAGACTTGGCTCTTGGACAGAGGGAAAAAATCATTGTTTTGTAAACAGATGTGTATCTCGTGGATAGAAGCTTAACCAGGCGATTCCACAATATGCAAAATCCGGAGATCTCGCTGTATATAGTTCGCGAACCAGAAGCTCGAAGTCTTGGACAGGCTTCACGAGAACAGGTACGAAACTTTCTAAATCAATATCGCTCTTCATTCATTCAACAATTTCGGGAACGGATAAATCTCGCCTTATGCATTCTTCGAAGAGGAACACACCTATCTTCGGAAATGACTTCGAGATACGTTTTCTACTGAAATTCAATTTCTCATGTGATTTTACCAGTTTCATCCATGTCCATGTCCAAATCCATGAGCATGTGATTTCCTATCTTCTTTTCTCACTTCATCCCAGATCATAGAAATTTGCAGAGTTGAATTCTAGAATAATAGTTGGTACTGTCACGTTTCGGCTTACGTCTATCCGTCTTCTTCCGGACCGTGAATTTCCACTTGCGGACGCAGAAATTGTAGGAGACCTCTACCCCGTCGGCGAAAAGATTTCGGATGATTAGATTTTCGAGAATTTCTGGCCTCTCTGATGTCCTCTCCGATTTTCCCCCCTCAGCTTCGGTTTGCTTGTCAATTTCAAACGATTTTCGTCACAGACGTTGCGGGCAGTCGTGGGAAATGGAATAAATTCGAGAACGTTGTACGCGTGTATATCCGTACAGTTCACTAGTTCACCCATTTTTTATCGAAAGTCTGACGGAGCTTTCATATCATGGCGGGAAACGAGATTTTCAAAAGATTATTGGCAAATGTATACTATAGTACTATAATACAGTACGATGAGAGCTTTAATTTCTATTATTTTATAACTCTTATAATATTTTCGCATATTTTTATCAATGAGAAAAATGATACAGCTTCAACTGGATTTCCTAGTTTCCGAATCTTATTACTTACCTGGATGAATACGAGTGAGTATAATTATGATTGCGAACGCGTGGAACGAGGTACGCTTAAACCGGCTCGGATTATCTCTTATTCCAAGATTATAGGTGTTTGAGTTGAACGCAATAACGAACTACGAGGAAACACGGAGAGAACGAAACGTTTTTCCATTAAAACTATCGCGTGGAAATAAAAGATGGAAGAAGAAAGAGAGAAAATGAAAGGTAGAAGAACAATTCTAGATTCCGTGAGTGAGAGGAATTAGATCGTTCTGTTCGCTCTGGAGACAAACATTTCCTTCTCGTTGTCGTTTAATATTCATTACGAAAATCGTTTGTGATAAATTTGTAGCTATAACGAGATGAGCAAGGAGAAAAGAACAGGAAAAAGTGAATAAAATAATCAGCGAGGACCTCACGGAGAATTCTTTCTAGATTCAACTAAAGCGCACGTACGTACATGCATCAGGAATGAAAAATGCATGGAAAACGTTTTTAATATAAGATCGCATTCATTTGGAAATTGTCCATATCTGCGCCAAAAGCGAATCGTGAGCTCGAAGTCCCTGCCTTGCCGCGACTTCGGTTATTCAAAATTGTATCGAACTTTATAAAATTCAAAAGGGATCGCCTCCTACCTCCCACCTCCCTCAAAAGAGACACGTACCTGTACAGCTATTCATTGTGTATCAGAATTATAATCTGCTGGTAGAAATTGTCGATCGAATTTGAACAAGCGAGTTGAAATTTCGGAAATCCTTGACCACGAAAAATGGAAGAATCCACTTAGTATGAGAAGATTTCTTCTATTGTACGAATTGTATATTCGTATCGGATTCCTGAGCAATACGCTCTTCGGTTATATTTTTGCATCATACTCGAACGTACTACCTGTAGGTATGGGATGAAACAATAATGGAATGTAATCACACTCAATGAATTGTGATCCTCGATCCCATATCCCCGGCGGATGCGGAGAGACGCTGACAATGAGACTCCCTGGTTGTTTCCTTGACCAGGATTTTCAGGTTTTTCTCTCTATTTGCTAGCCTTCGACCTTTACGACCTATACAGATTGTCTTTCCCTCTTATTTTTTGATTTCTTTCGCCCCCGCCCTTTCTGTTCCTATATCCTTTCGTTGTACTCCACTCTACACTATGTAAACTCTGCACAGCAATTCCCTGGAATTTATTTTGGCTCAACTCCAGGTCTCCAGCTTGTCTTTGCGATGTTTGACTCGAGTTGAGTTTGCTTCTATAACCGAATCGCGCCCCGTCATCTGTAAGGGATCTCTTCATACACGTCCGGGTATGTCCTTAGGGAGCTGATGGGGGGCTGAGAAATTCTACTCGGCCGTGCTACAGCCTCTAGAATATCCACATTTTGCATTTTGGATATTCGAACCACTCCCGTTATTAAATTATATAATACCTACCCTCCTCAGTCCTCGCTCTGTTCTCTGCCACTCGCCAGGATTTAGGGGAGAGTCAAGCACTTCCGTTATGCCTGTCCTATTGACGGAGGGATCAGACTTGAACGCAACTCTCTCTTCACGTCAATCATTTATCATCCAAGCCTCTAATTTTACCGAAACAAAAGACACACACGCTCACAATTTTTACAATAAATCATAGAGTCCTTTCCCTCCCTTCACACAAAAAAATCACCCATCTGCGAATGCATTTTTTGCGTCGCTATGAGATTTCAGAGAGAAAAAGAGGTGCGAGGAATAAAGCCAGTTAACCAAAAGCTCCGAGTGCTTCACCGTATTTTATAACCGAGCCTCACAGGCAGCTTGGAGAGTCTTCCAAGTGGTCCTTGAAAACAGGGCGAGAAAGGAGTGGGAAGTCACTGGAGATCGGTAAATCTTTGGACAAAAGTATGGAAAAGGGAAACAAAACGGGCCCCATGTAAAATTTGCCAATTCTTCCGAATATGTATTTTGTAAAATTGTGAAAAGGTTCATTTACTTCATACCGTGCGCGCCTTATATGTGTATATAGGTGTGTTAATGTTTTCGGACTTTGAACAGACTGGGGCTGATTCGCAAATCTTAGCAAATCTTGTTTACTCGTTTAAAACGAAACACACGGGTACTTCAACCCGGTTTCTCGCAATAGCTCGTTAGTTTTCGGCTAAACTTCGGTACTGTCGTTGAAAAGGGGAAAAGGAAAGAGGGTTTGGGAGCAGGTTTGTAGACACGGTTTATATGAGCTCAAATTATTACGCAGATTGCTTAATCAACAGCCATTGCATCACTTTGATACACACTTATTGTATCGTTGGCTTCTCTTTAGTTTTTCTATAGAAGGAAGTCTCTAATGATAATTCAAAGGTGCGGAAATGTTCTTAGATCATATGTATTCAATGGCGATCAACAAAAATGATAACAGAACAAACATGTTTTCTCAATATGAAAGTACAGAAGTGATTTGTGAGAAACGTCACAATCCCTTCCATTGCTCATGTGGTACCAGCGGCACCGGCATGGATTTTGTGGACGGAACGGCAAACTGTACTTCAATATGGTACTCATTTCATACTTCAAATTAACATTCGGGAGTCGTCAACATGATGTCCGGGCAGCAAGTGCGTCGGACAATCGAACGTGGTGTCGTCGTAGGCCTAGGCGTAGGGCGACAGACATATCCAATTACGATACACTAGCGTGCACTTCATACCTGGAGAGTTGTCGCATATTTTGGTAATCGGTCTCAGGCTTGGTGGCGAACAATCAGCTCCCCTGCCTATGGGATCAAAAATATGCACACAGAATTAATCCGAGCCCTGTTTCTCTCCTGAAATTGAAACGGATCTTTTTTGCCAGATTGTGAAAATGGACTTTGTTCCCATACATCAAGATGGCTTAGGCCCGATGCTCGTCCATATGATTTGAATTGTATGTACATGATCCGCGGAAGAGGAAGGGAAACAAATTCCGTCATAATCATTTGGAATGGCGCAACATCCACGCGATGCAAATCATTGCGTTGAGAGAGTTGTGCACGTGGCGCTTACCGACAACTTGGACGCAGGCGGCGCAGCAGCCACACTCGCCAGCCCCTTCCATGTATACACGGTTCAAAGTTTTACAGGATGCTGGTGATACAGGGGTGCATTTCATACTGTTGCAAACGCCAGACGGACAGCTTCCGCCAACTGCAACAGCTACAACGCAAGCCAGCGCAACAAACACGTACAGGCACTTCATGGTTTGTCTGAAACATAGTGGAACGATGCAAAATGATTATCTTTTCCATTGCCATACGAATATCGAGGATCTCTCGATGAAGATGATCGTGTGCAATTGCAACGAACTCGCAACTCTCGCCACGATCAACTCAAATTCAAAGAACGAAAATTAAATTCACACCGATCTTGATGCGCTTTCAAAATTCTTCACGAAGTATTTGAGTGCGTTTATTGCTTCATGAGGCGATGTAGGATGATTTTGAACTCAAAGTTGCCTCAATTTCGTAGATACATCGTGACCCGATGAGCAAGATGCAGAGTATATAAGTGTGCAGGATAGAGACTTACCTTTATAAATTCGTAACAAGTCAAAGCGATGGAACTTTCGAGTTCAGACTGCGGATCGACACTGTCTCTGGTTTCGGGAACACCCCCTTATATACCGATAGCGCGACAATATCTCGAATGTTGCGCCGTGGTGTAACACTTGTGCACATTCAATCGAATGATTGAAATCAAACAAGCGCTTAATCCAATGTGAATACTGACGACCGAAAACGCGACGATCAGTTTCTCACCGTTTACCGGATGAGCCAACGTGAGCGGGGATATCGCGTCACTGCAGATGCCTTGCATATGGCGTGAGCAACGCTGTACGGTCTTCAAACGTATCTAATGCGAAAGAGTCGTCAAAATTTTGTTCTTGCATCCACTCAGAAGCACAAAAACACGCCCGGAAGATCAAATTTCGAAAATTGGAAGAGTCAGGCTGGAAGGTTCTATGAAACGGCAGATACGACCAATTGGTTTTGAGGATTTTTTTTCGTACATTACTAATGCCGAAATGCCGTTTCAACAGACAGAAATGTCGTTTCGTTTGATACAACCTTTTGGCTTGAGTCGGCTAATTCTAATGTTCTGGACGTCTTCTCGACTTTCTGGATCAATATAGGAGAAGAAAAATTATACGACGTTTCGGCATCGAAGACGTACTTCCGGTGCTCACGTCCTTATGGTATTAGTGACGCTACATGAGTGTCAGAAGTTTCTACTTTCAGACGACTGTGGGGCCAAAACTATTGGTCTTTTTCAAAAAATGATACCTACAAAAAAATCGTTGGGGGATTCAAGCATTTCCGAAAGAAACATAATTATTTCAGAACTATGTTTCCTCATATACGTATTTTCATTCTGCTTCGAAAGTGTTCCGCGAAAGCGATACTACACAAACACTTGAGACGATTTTTTGAAGAAGCGTCACTTCAGAAAATTCTGGACCTTTCTCAGGTCCGTATCCCGCAGTCACTGCCAGGCTCGATCTGCCTACGAAGTAATCATCGTTTTGGCTGAACTGCAGTATACGGCTCCGTATTTGAATTTGGTTTCAAACAAAACGCCACCAGAACTACCATGCAAACGGAATAGTTTTCACTATTGTCAATTTGTTAGATTGCAGCTAGAATCCGTACCGCCTAGCGTTGATAAGACAGCACCATCGCGTAGGTATATTTGTTGAAAACATTAGAACGGTTAGACAAGTTGTCAGTTTATTCGCAGAGACTGGTTTCTATACAGAATGGATGCATCGCCACGAAATCCTCGTTTTTCCGTATCCTTATTAACTAGGATGCAGGCAGTTGAAGTAGAGTATTTGAACAAGCACCCGGAATAGCACATTTTTCTCACCCAAATCGTGATAAATGACAGTCCAACGATGAAAACAAAATCGGCTTTCACTGAGAAAGCTTAGAAATCTTCAGCCTATGAAATGCCGCTCGTTGCATATGTTCATGACTCGGTACCAACGAGCATACACTTTGAAAGTTGGAGTTCTGTATGGCAACACACGAATCGGTCCGAACTGCAAATTATGGGTTTACCTTCGATTTGGGTTCGAGTAACCGCAGCAGTATTGCACGAAATTACGTACATCTAGGCTGGAAATATTTCATATTCTTTTCTGTGAGAAACAATTTCCCATATTTACATACCAACGCCGATTTTCGTCTTTCAAAAAATGAAGCGATTGCAACGAATCAAGAATTTGACGGGAAAGGAAGATCCAATAACAATTTATTCAAGTAACTTCCGCGTAGTATCAAAGAGTCCCAAATGTTTACGAAGATGCCACATCCTTAGGCACTATGCAAGGTGGGAGATGAATTATTGGGTTTGATCAGGTGAACGGAATCTGACAACTTGACATATCCAACTGCGTAATACCAGTGAAATATTTGTACAAGTACATGTTTGTCCTACTCCGACCCTGTTGCGACAATTTCGCACGGCTCCTTTTCTATTACGTCAACTTTCTGCCACAAATCGACACACAGCAATAGAATTAGTTACTGGCTTCGGATCTCACCAATCATTCCGCTCTGCGTTGACGTGTACTGAAAAATTGACGTAAAAGTAAAGCACCTGTTTGAGAAAGATTGGTTGTTTTCGGCTTACGCGTAATCACAGGCTGACACGTATCGACTCTCCTGTTCAGCTGAGTTGAAATTTATGTGCAAATGTTCGGAAATAGACACGAATGGAATACAACTGTGTCGACTCGAGTCGAGCTTTGTCACGTGTTTTACGTAAAAGACATCCGTCACAGTATGGCACACACAAATTATTGTTTTTTCCATTTTTTCACATGTAAAAACCGTCGCGCGAATGTTCCTATTGCTCGTTCCCACTATATCCATGGAAAACAAAATTCTTCTACTTCAGGGGAATTTTTCTTGCAGCCAAACCCTTGACTTTGCCGAATCGAAACGAAAATTCGCAAGGGCTGGGGATAAAGAATTTTCTGTTCGGTATAAAACTCTCTTCACATTGCTTACCTGTTTTCTCATTCGCACTCGCATATTCATCATACGTGTGAATATACACCCGTCGAAGTAGATTCTCAACTAGTTAGACCAAAAATCAAAATGTCTAACTAGTTCAGAATGAATCTCCTCCAGCGTACGTTTAAACCTGCTTTGGCTATCCATTTCAACAATATTTTTACGTTACGGATACCATAATCTGCGTCACATTTTTACCTGTCTTCAGATTGATCACAAGCCATAGCTTGATGAATATAAAGGCGATAACGCGACTGAATCAATCATTTTCATGGGGTCATCGTGGATAGAGCCAATGAGTCAGACTGAAAAGTCATTTGACTAAAGTAACTTTCATTCGTTATGTCACAGTACTTGTTGAAACAAATGGAGGAAAACGGTAACACAAAACACATCATCATCTGCAATCATCGCAATTTAAAGCCTTCGCGGTTAGTTTTGGAATGAGCTGGTTTTATTTTTCCTGCACCTAGGTACAACCACCCCTTGGCCGGCTAGGGCTGTCTGCCCCTAGCACGCTAAAAACGGTAGGTGGGAAAATTCCAGGACCTTTTTAATTACAAACTCTGTTCAAAGTCTGCAGCAGGGTGCCAAACCACGCCGCGCCGGGTGGTTTTGGCAAGTTTGTGATACCAACCTCTGCAGTAATCATTGCTACAGTTCCGAGTGTTTTTTTTTTGTCTCTGTTCGTAATTTTGGTCACTCCACTTTCTCTTTTCTTTATATGTATGACTCTCGGGCAAGGGTCAACGAATCGCACCTTTTAAAACCGTCAAAATATTCATTTTCAACCCCATTTTTCTGCCCTTGCGGTCTTGAGGAAGCGAAGACGCGATGAGAAGTGCGACGTTTTTTTCTCACCACAATGCATATGCCTCCAAATGTAGGATACAAAACCTAGATGAAATTTACTTCGAAAACGAAAAGAATCGTTATATTCTCATGCCCAAACTGCGACCATACATAATTATACCTGATTTCCATCCCGTATAATTACTCCGATATCATTATACCTCGATCTATCCTCATTCCTCGCCTGTCTACTTCAACCCCTTATGCCCACGGCTCAAACTAATTATTAATTAGTAATTAGGATCAGCAACGCGTGTTACAGGTAGAAGAGGGCTCGCAGAGGGAGGAAACCGCCCGATGGTAACAAAATTTCGTCAGTGTCGAAATATATTCCCGCCGCTCATATACTATACCTATATATCCCTGTACTCGCAGTTCAATCCGCAAGGAGGAGGAAGAATTAGGCCGGTTATCGTCAGCCAGAAAACTGGCTCGATCCGTCATTGTCTATATAGACTACCAAGAGCACGATCAGTTTCTATAAACGATTATACCAATCTACAATTCCACCTTCGCTACGTATGGCTACATCTATAAATCCAAGAGATGTATTTGAAATCTCAAGTATAACTGGTTCCAGGATGAACCGATGATCCAATATAACAACCTCGAAATCGCTGGTCGTTTTTCTATCGGATTACGGTACACGCGGGGGCACACATCTCGATGAGACGACCGAAAAACAACCCCCGGTCGTCGAATTTCATCATTCCCATCGGGATTTTGCTATAATAAAGCAAATCTCGATTCTTTTGTACGATCTATCCCAAAAAGGATGAAATCGGCTGATTTTTTCTTCTGCGAGGGTGAAAAGATACGTATTCTACTCCCATTTTCACCTCTATTTATACTTTCTCACGATTTTTCAAACGGACCGAAATCAATATTTAAATAATATGGAATGCGACTCGGCGGTATCCGTATTCTTCTATACGCTCGCAGACCGAAAACTGAGATATTTTTGTTCCATTTTTCATCTCGTGTTCCTTCTTTCAGAAGGGGTGGAGGGGGGGGGGGGGGGGGCAGCAGAATGATAACAAGCCGAGCCTTAACAAATTAGCGTTGATATAAATTGTTTACAAAGGGGAGGAAATCATTCTAAATCCCTGTGTAGAAGAATGAGATTTTTCCTTGGTCGTTCCGGAAACGGATATGCTTGTACTTTCTTAAAGGAATTGTTATTTGGCGTTCTCCTTCTCCCCGCTGAGGAAATAGAGGGTCAGAAAATGAGCCGGTCTTAGGTTAATAAAGCTTGTGCTATTGCAGTGGCGGGCGGCCTAAATCTCTTCCGAGTTCCGGACGTAAGAAAAATACTAAAAGAACTAAAAAAGAAGCACGCGTACGGAAGAGAGAGAGAGAGAAAAAAAGAAGGAAGGAAGAATACGGACAGAAGGAAACAGACGATACCGTACAATCTCGGCAATCCCTACAACCCGGAGAGTTTTAGATAGCCAATAAATATCCAGTCTCGTAAGAATTGATAGACTCATTTTTCTCAGCAAGGTTCGATTTGCACCGTGATTCAATCACGGAGGTAAATCGCCCGTGGGGGTGATCGATATTTTGAAATGAAATTAGTCGCTCAAGAATGGGAAGCTGGAGAGCGGGAATATGGAAAATGAAAAGTAAGTTTCAAAGAAGAACAATTTTATTAAACTTCCAATTTTTCGTGAACCTATAAATATAATACGATATAGATGTGTGAAATATAGTAAATAGTCGTTTATATATATTCTTTGACTTCGAAGATGGAATATATTCTATCCTGAAATCCGTTGGTCAAGGATCTGAAATTGATGCCTAATTTCACGGTCGAGATGAACTCTCCGAATGCGGTTGACAGTCTCACATTACGATATCCAAATCAGGTGCCCGCAAATACACATGTACATACCTCAATATTATTACGGTTCGTTATCAGATACAGGAGTAGTATGGGATTTGATCATCTGTCAAATTCACGTAGACAACGGTGTACAGAAATCGATGTATAATATAGATTCCGATTCAATTACAATGATTCGAGTAGTCTGAGAGTTGGCAATTTTTATTTTCGGGGGAATGGAAGATAATGTTACATATACCACATAATTTCCTACAGATATTATTTCAGATTCAAGAAATAGTGTTTTTGTAAGGGATCGTGGAGAGCTGCAGCAAGTTGACGGAGCGAGATAGGCAGCGGCATACTAACGATATACCTGAGTTAGGAACAAGACGAAGGTGGAGAAGATGGAGAATATGAGAAAAAGGAAACGACTGCTTCTGAAGAAAACCAGAAGGAAGAAACGAGATCAAGATAAATGCTCTGCAGGTTAAATGAAGAATAACAACTTTGGAGAGAAAATGAAAGAAACCGGAGCTCCAGGCTATTCTGCTTGCTCCAGGCTCTGAATTTATAAAAATACAAATATGCCCTGAACATCTTTATTTTCCAGTGGAAAAAAACGCGTGTGCTGCTTTCGCAATGCGATATATACCGCACACAAATAAATCGTCGATAAGATAATATGGAGCATGCGAATGTAAAGTTCAGAAATGTATCTAAGTATCCGCCTTCCAGCGTCCTTTTGAAATGGAGCAATAAAATGGTCTTCGTCCTCCCGAAAATATCTCCGATCTTGAGGTAAAATACATACGCTCATCGACATTTAACTGCATATGAATTACGATTGAACACGTAAATTACATTACTGCTAAGAGATACATTATAAACGAACGAATATGATATAACATCGTGCCATCCATTTTCCAATTCGTCGATGCATGGAAACGAGAGAAATTTCAGAATAGCTGTAGAAGAAAAAAACGTCGCCCGTGAAGCGAAACTCGTGAGAAGTCGGTTAAGTAAAACATAAAAAAGTTATCGCAGGCGGGTGATAGAGGCTTAGAGACTGCGTAGAGCTTAATCGATGTGACCTGGTCGCCAGGCCGCACGGCACGGCGCGGCGTTGACGCGACGCTGGTGCTTTCTCTCACATAGATATTAATTGTTCATTTTCCCCGCTCATGTAATCAACCCTCGTAATTCCTTCGTCTATTCTCCTAAACCCACCCCACGCAATGTAGTTTACACACCCTGTTCCACAGTCGGACGGCCATTATTAATCGTTATCAACGCCCCGGGATAATCGTTAATCGCGTTTAACGCGTTTTTGACGGCTTTGAAGTGCTTCATAGTAGATAACTGATGGGCTTCGAACGGATCACAGTACTATTTATCGACGCGATTGGAATATATACAGAATGCCCGCAGACGGCGTTAGAAAAATGAAAAAGCTTTTTTCGCCACGCATGACAATTTGCAGAGTGAGATTTTGTTTCTGAACTTATTTCTCATTCCCATAGAATATATAAAAATAAAGAAAGACGGTGACCTTTCGTTACTATATTCCTCGAATATGAATGGAAATGAAGATGAAAAAATTTCGTTCGATTATCGCCACGTGCCCGCCTTCCACACCGCTAGCCGGCAATTCGATTCAATTCTAATATAGCCGGTAACGCCGGAACTTGTCGGGACTGACGACGCCGGTACAATTATTGCCTCGATCGATCGTCGTATAAATCAAAAGTTCGATAACCAAATTTCTTCTAGGAAGTTGAATAGCGGAGTATAGTAAACGGCGCAAGCCCGACGACGAGAAATTCATGCGACTAATATGTTTGAAATCTAACTTCGTTTTTGGATCGGAATTCCGTATTCACGTTTCACTGTGACTCAGTTTGTCTTCGGGCACATAATGAAAGCCGAGGCTACGTTTATTGCTCGCAACGATTTATACATCGATCAGATTCCTATTGATTAAACTTTATCGCATATTCATACACTGACTCACAATCAGCGTCAGATTCTACAGCGTCGACTCTAATACACGAATAATAATACATAAATTATTATCCTCTCGATTATGTAACATATGTTGTGTAACATAATCGAGAGGACAGATAAGAGACGAAATTGAAGGACAATTCGGTTTAGCTTTTGCCTTAACTTCATATTGGTTTAGTTTGGTCTACTTTGCGTCAGTTTAGTTTACTAGGGTCGAAGGGTACGCGCCTTGGATACCACGAAGAGTCGAAACTCACGACGATTAGACCCTGGTGGGAAACGGATTTGATTTATTCCTCCTTCTATCGTCTCGGATCTCGTACGTCTACTCCTCTGCAGGAGGGAATGCTCTCACAAATTTATGTATTACGGATCTACATTTGATCTCCCGCGATACACGTGTGAATGGAAAAACAATTTGGCGAATGGTAATCGGCGCTACGTATCATAGTTTTCTTGCTCTTCAAATATCTCGTTCATTTTCCTTCATCCAAATAATGCAATATTTGAAATTTGAATTTACACTTACGGGTCCGTCGACGAAGTCGAATTTTTTAGCAAAAAACGAAAAGTTTACTCGCCAAAACTTGCCACTCGATTATGGTACATATACATTACTCATATTTCATTATGACGTGGTTCTAGAATTTCAATTCGATATCTCATAAATCTCGGAATTTCTTGAATATCCGAAAAGCCTACTAGCAGTTGGATATCGCGATAATTTCAGGACGATTAAGGAAAACTGATTATTTTTACCGAGGATTTCACGGGACAGCGGAAGCCTTGATATATTAAACAGCGAATGGCGGTGCGACTGGGATCCCGCCGAATTCCTGGATTTTCATTTTAGAATAGAAAACGCAAAATCGGAGGCGGTAGCCGTAATCATAGAACGAAGCGTTGGTGAGGTTATCTGTAGTACGATTCAATCCTCCTCGATCAATGACTGAACAAAAAAAAAGATAAATTTAACAAGGTCCATCCGAAAAATGTTTTTCTTCGATAACTTATTCTTCCACGTTTTTTTTCTGTATTGATCAAGAATTGAATACATGCAACGATCGATTCTCCTACGCGGCGAATTATACCTAACATTGTACAATGATTTTCGATATTTTTTGGAATTTCGTACCGATATTCTTACACTACGAAGAATTAAATAACTCCGAAGAGAAGTTACAGAGAAAAAATTTAGATTCCGAGTAATTTAAAAATCATACGATAGTTTCAATTTGTAAGAAACTTGCAAGACGAAATTACGAATTAAATGCTTTCACGATGAACAGTGAGTTGACGGATTATTATCCAAAATTTGATTTTTTCTTCACCTAAGAACGAAAAAAATTTACAACAAAGTTTGTATTATTTCTCGTTCCTGAAAGGGAGAAGAAAATTATCAAGCGTATTGAAAAATGAACTTAAATATATTTATTTTAAAACAAATGATACATTTTACAGTTTGTATTTTTTACTTTAGCATTTTTCTTTCTTCTCTCGTTTTATACGTAATATATATATATTACCGCCTTATCATAAATTATGGAGAATAAAATTTTTTTGGAATACTATAGAACATTTACTCCGATACAAATGGAAACGTTCGAAAATAATAATTATGCATTAATGAACGTGGAACAAGTATAACCGAATGACAATAATCCGAACATTTATATTTAAATTAACGCAATAAAAGACTGAAAATGTTTGAATCTCATATGTAATGTGACTGTGAGATGAAATTGATAAATAGATCGATAGACTACTTTAAGCAAGTCAGATGAATTTTTCGTTGCAACGAACTTTTTCACGAATCTAATCGATCCGAAGTAATTTTTCAGGAAATGAAAACCACTGAGGAGACAAGAAAACGTCTTTCTAAAAAGACTAATTAATAAATTCTAGTGAATTTTCGGTCGAAATTGGATAAACTTCTATAAATCATTTAAGTAATTCATTGAAATTTATTATTATTTGGTTTCCTGATTCGGGCGGCAAAAGAAGTCTTTTCAATATCCCGAATTATGAATTTTCACTGGAAAATGGATGAACTGTGATAAATCATGTATACAATTTAATAAATTTGATTATTTCTTGGTAACCAATGATCCTTCACCTCAGGTATCAGAGTAAAGGACAGTGTAAATAGGTATTGCTTCGCAAGCTATACAGAATTGGTTAAATTTTATTTAGGTAGTTAGTCGTAAAATTTCTACCCGTTTTCAGAAGAAACAATTTATGATAACCGAATGCAGAGTGCGTCAATAGCAGTAGCAATAGCCAAGTGAATTTGAATGAATTCGATATCGAGAAAAACTAGGATTTCAAGATTAGGAATTATGCAATATCTGGTTGAAGCTGTTGAACGAAGTCTCAAGATCAAACAAAAGCTGTCTAACTTGAGTTTCGGACAATTCATCCGAAGCCGACATACTATTAAGGGTCTGTAACCATCCAGAAACTTTTTGTTTACCATCGAAATCGCTCGGTAAAAGACTGAGCCTGTTCATTGTCTCCATGAGATCTCTTAGATCGGGGGTCAACTCATCCATCGCCTTAATTTCGAGCCTAAGTTTGTCCATCAATGTTATAAACAGGGAAACAATATCTGCGATACATTTCGATGTGTTTCCTTTGTCGTCTTTTATTGTTATCGGTCGGTCCTCTTTAATTCTCTCCAAAGCTGCTGGGCAATCTAATCGGAATGCTTTGGCAAACGCATCGATCGATGAAAATTCGCTTTGAACCTAAATGGGAAGAAATACATTTTCATTTCTCTATTCTCTTACTTCTTTGCTATACTTTTCCATCGCTATCCAGACGTTATTGAATAAGAAAACAGAATAGAGGATTTTCTGTATATTTCAAGAAGTTAAAAATGAACTGAATTTCGATTATTCGGGTCACGTTTATCTTTTTGTACAGAATATTGGCTACTTTTTTCAAGCTTGTTGTGTTCATTCATACTTCTTTATGTCTTGAAAAATGAATTCTGAATTCTTCACTTCTAATTTCTAGGATTACAAATGAATTTTGAACAGTTTTGTTATGTTTCCGACCCTGACCTGTTTGAACGCAGCTTTATACTGAACAAGTAATTTGCTGCAGGCGGCGGTGTATTCCTTTGGAGTAACGCAGTCTCTGATATAAGCCTTTTCCAAATGTTGCAAAGTATTTACCAAGGCGTACAAATCGGCTTGATTGTCGTGCTTCTCACGTTCTCTTGCATTTTTGTATAATTTTACTTCCTCATATAATTCTGGTCTGTCTTGTGTAACGGACATCTTTATTTTCCTTTTCGTCTGCCTGGGAAATACCTAGAAAATATTTAATTCTACGTTCACTAAATAAAAACCGATCGAATATAGTTTTCCTTTGTTGTTTATTATTTCTCTAAAATCCAAAAAACGTCTTTTCGTTCTCGGTGGATTTATTATTCCAGAAAATCATCAAATATATGCGTAAAAGGAACTTTGTAGCGACAGAAAATGATAGAAAAACATTCATCTCATGGAGTTAAAATCAGTGCGAACGTATTCACTGCCTTTGTCAAAGATAAGAAATGGCCAGTGTGATAAAACAAGATGGGCCTCGTATGTTTTTTTTTCCATGTCTGTATCTAGCGATTTTTTCAACCGCTACTCAATAATCTATTATTCAGGATAAACTACCGAACTGACGTGATTAGGACCGTTTTTCATCACACAGAGACGGAAAAACAACATTTTATTCATTTTTCAAAGTGAGGTTAGGTGGAGTTATAGGTTAACATTACGGATTGTAAAAATGTGAACAATCTCTGTAATTCATTTCAAACAAACGAACTATTTAATTGGCTCGAAAGCGAAAACACAATAAACAAGTTCCATTGCTTGCACTGATCTTATAAATCAATTCATGGATGAACTGTATTAATGATAAATTGTCAGATTGATGATTGGATAATTTTAGGTTAGTAAAGTCTCTCTAGGCATAATAAATTGTAAAATAGCCGAATATGTTGGTTTGATGTGTTTTATACTCCATACTTTAATCTGCTTACCCCTAGTTAATTATTATTCACGCGAAAAACAGTCAGAGGAAGAATCGAAGACACCTAATAATTAATATTCTGTTACACTGACAAATTAAACGTCACTGACTCAAATATGACCCATTATTGGCGAGCATCGAGCTCAACATTCTGCGCATGATTCTGGGCACGCGCAATAGATTATGGCACCTTGGTTGCGGCATATAAGGCGGAAGATTCAACGCTGCCTTTATTTGAAATGATTTTGATTATTATGAACGTTTGAAGATTGAGTAATTTTATCCTAACGATATTTTGGGAATATTTACTCGATTGATACGACGATTTATACAGTAATCAAGCTTTCGAACAGTTTGAGGTATATTATCGACGTATTTCGATCAAAACAAAATATACTTTATACAATTGAAAGAACAATCATTATCTAATTTTGAAAATTGGCAGAAGGATTTGTCTGGGAATCTATTAAGGGATCTCAGATTTGCCTTCTTTCTGATGAAGCGATAAAACAGAAGTGAAAAAAGATTCTGTGATAATTCGTAGTTTATCTCCTTACAACTAATATACCTATGTAATAAATGTAGATAAAAATCTATTGGGTGTTTATTCTTCCATCAATAAACAATTACGTATATAACTATCAAAATTAAATTTACGCTCATCTCTCGTGTATTTACATAGTTATGTGATATATTTATACTTTGAACATCTTAAAATTAATTTAAAAAAAACTAAAGTTTCAACAAAATCCAGAAATTGATGATTGCCGTAACAAAAACAGAAATGAAAATTAATTTTTTTTCAACAAATTTTCTTTTTCTAGAAACAAATGATTGCGTTCGGATTTTTCTCTTCCAATAGAATAAATCATTTACTAATCTCCGCTATAACGTCTATTTTATGATTAGTAAATTTATCTAAACAGGAATCATGAACCTTTCCATTCTGCAAACAGGGACAATTGTATTTGCGAATTATTTCTTCATCCCTGTGTGGATTGGAATTTTTAGTCGCCTGAGATTCACTGCAATTTGATTTCAGATTCGTTTTAACAGGATTAGAAACAACACTAAAGTACAATGCATGTAAAACTGAGTTTCCAGGTCCTGAATTTTTGTTAAAAACTTCCCAGGGTAAATAAATTTTGAAGAAATTCCCAGGCAGAAGTTTCACAGACCCAACAAAGTCTGAGTTTATCATAACGACTAGATTTCTACTTATATTATCATCTCTTAATCTCGAGGAATTCGCCTCATCCAAACAATCCTTCAATAGATCATATGGATCGTCGACTACTTTACTTCTGTACAAATTCTTTCCATATTGTATCCACGTATCGAGAACTAACAACGTTGTACAAGGCGCCGACGATCTCTCAAAAGCAGATTCCCGAGACATCTGGTGCCTCCATAAACGCACAGAGGACACCTGGCCACTGATCAACTTCTGTAATCTCGCTCCCAAGCTTCCTCTGCAAAAAGAAAAAAAAAAACCAAATCTCAATAAAATCTCTGGAAATTTTAAGTTTTCAATATTTTTTCAGTATTTTCTAGTTATTGCAGCTCTGTACTTTTTCGGTCTGGACTTCTTCTTCTTTCCCGAATCAAAGAGCTCTGGCGCAGGCATTAAAGACTCTTGAGTTCGAGGAGGCGTGTTCTCTACGCTAATATTAACGATAGAAACTTGTTCTCCGCAAGAATCTTTCGGCGATATCTCAGAAATTTTTTGTAAGTTAGCCAAAGTCGAATCATGTGGAGAGAGAGAAATGAGTTGAGATTGGGGGCGATGATTTCCCTTCGGCTTAGCTGCTTCCGTGTAATCCTGAGTCATGGGTTCCTCTATTAAATCGCTAACAGTTTTATCGCTGTCCGACTCAACCCCTGCGATGGTTTTCTCTATTCTTAAATCTCGATTATCCTCTTCATTTTCAGTGCTACTATCGCAATCAATGCGCTCTGTATCGGTGACGAACTTTCTTTTCTCTACACTAAATTCTGAATCGAGAATTGCGAACCGATCATCTTTCTCTTTCGATACGCTACTGTCTTGATAATTTCTTCCACGCTTTTCGGGCAATGGATAATCCTCAGTGTCTTGAATTATATCGCCAAATGATAGCTCTTTGACCCCTGCAAACTCAAAGTTTAATTTCCTCACTGTTTTTGTTCCGCAGCCAACGGCCGGGGATGAGGAATACTTGCAGATATCAGAGGACTGCTTTAATCTTCCGTTTCTAAACCCTTTTCCGCTGTTTTTCAACTGCTTTTTAACTTCTTCATAAGAACAGAAGAGCTCTTCTTCTCCCTCATCTTTTTTTTTTTTTATAGGCAACGATTCTAGGTATGCATCTCTGCTGTAAGGCTCTGTGTTACATAATGGACTAGCAGTAATAATCTCTGTGTCAAAAATATCTTGACTTGTTTCTATATCGTCATATTTCTTTGTCATTTTTTTTGTTACTCCAGTTTCAGGTGCCTTTAACGATTCCTCGGCTCTGGTAAAACCTTTTTCTTCATCATGAGATCTTCGATTTTCATTTTTCTTGAGATAAAGATCTCCAGAAGAATCATTATCAAGATCTAATTGATATTGAAGTTTCTTGCGTTTGATTTTGAGCTGTTTTCTGCATGAATAATGAGCTACTCCCAAAATTGGAGACTTCATTGAATTAGTCGAACTCAGAGTTTCATCGAAGCTAGGTTTGTCCGACGAATCAGCTCGGCTTTTCTTTTCAATCGATGATCTCCGTCTCTTCCCAATTATCGGAGACTTAGTGAGGTCTATAAAACCGGAGGATCTATCACATTTTTTAGCGCGATTGACAGATTTTCTCCCGTATTTAATAACGGGAGATTTCTCAGAGATTTTTCCAGAGTATAGGAAGCTTGGAGAAGAGGCGCAGCTCGTGTTTTGCTCAGAATTTGGGGGAGTGCATATCCCGTTTTCTATCCATTCGGTAATTAATTGGTTTTTTTCAATCTCTTCGATATTTGCAAGAGCAATATCAGTCGCAACCAGACCCCTGCATGACGACAATCTGCTTTTCATATTCAACTTCTTAACCTGAACTGGTCTCGTCATTGATTTCACAAATTCTCTTTCGTCATTTATTGTAATCAACGTGTTGGCAAATTCATTGGCACATCTCGACCACGACTATAACAGAAAGTAAACACAACACAGCGATAAAAAATTTATTTTTATGTTTTTTGTTTGTTTCTGTTTGTATACAAACAAAACAGGTGACGATAGAAGATCGAATAAAGAACTCTTCATCGTACTCACCGTTAACTTTTCATCGCCATTCATTCAATTGTTTATCTATTTATTCATTTGTTTACCCATTTCTTCATTTGCACTACGTAATACGTGAATATGAATGTTTTTCCTACCATGCTGCCGAGTCCCGAGAGTCCGAGAAGACTAGCATCGTTGACGCTAGCACACGTTATTTATCTCGCCGCCATGTTGGCGTTTCTCGGTAATCATCGCGTCGCCATGACTACGACGTCGAATTTTCAAATATTGGCGGGTAATCGACTCAGCGCGGCGTAACTACTATACATTCGAAATTTGAACTCCTGTGAACAATTTGGATCAATAAAGTGTTAGGAATTGTAGATTGTGTCTTGATAAGAGATTCTAATATGTAGATAAGAGAAAAAAATGAACGGAAATTAAAGTACACTACGTATACTTCGTGAAGCTGGATGTTCTGACGTAGTAAAATATCAATTAGTTCATCGCATCTTATCTATTTTATAGCAATCGATTTGAGAAACACACTTTCAGATTTATTACAGCAATTTTGAATTCAAAATGGATACACGGAAAGCTTATTTTTTATTATTAGGAGTCAATTTTGACGAAAAGGAATGAGAAAATCTGCACAACAAATGATTTCCGTTGCACAGCGGAGACTCGTACGTTATCTCACTTGAAGATCAGAGAAAGTATATCTGAAAATGACGGTTTTAGTATTTCGCCTTGCAGATATGCAGCGTGTGCTGCCGCCATCAGTTGTCATTACGTGAACACGTTTAATTAATAGAATTGCCTCGCCCTGATCGGTTACGATCGTGGAATCTTTTTCGTTGACAGTTAAATAAAACAAAATCTGGTATTATGAGGCCAGTGATCGTCAATTTTGGAAATTTTTTAATTGGTCTATGCCAGTTTAAGCGTCTCCCTCGTTGGTTAAAAGCGATCAAAAGCACTCTCAATTTGAAAAACCGAACAAAGCTATAATATGTATATAAGATGAGTGAAGCTTCAATCCCCCTGCAGGGGAGACAAAGTTCACAGTAAAACAAAAAGAATTCGAAGGAATTGAGCACGATAGAAACGGAATTAACACGAATTATAACGAGATGAAAAATAATTAAAAAGAATAGAAGTTACGTTGATTTCAATTCGCACTGAATCAACGCCGGATCTACGAATCAGAACACGGGGGGGCAAGGTACGATTGTGCCCCCCCGCCTCCCATCATTATTGAGGTATATATTAAACATTCGTTTAAAAATAAAGTCGGCTCTGGATATTCAAAAAATGTTATTCATCACGGCTTTAATACGAATAATTATGCTACAACTTATAACTGATAACTTTGATACAGACTTCGGAATTATTTGACGGACCGGTCACTGAGATTAAAGTTGAACTTATCTGTACATTTGAAGAACGTTCTCCAAGAGAGCGCTGCGTGAACCTTGGGACCATTTTAGCACTCTCGCTCATGGGAGTTGTCTACATGTCGAAATGATAGAATCAATTTGAAAATAGAATAACTGGGACAAACATTTTTTTTCATTTTCAGCGGACCGCATTTTGCCGCCCCCTCAGACCTGCCGCCCTGGGCAAGTGCCCCCCCCCCCCCCCCCCCCCCCCCAGACCGGCGCTGCATTGAATTCCTTTTAATTCGTTTCTATCACGATTCTTGCACCTCAATTCTTTTTGTTTAACTGGGTTGAACGTCCAAGTTTCTTTCGTCAATTCGAAGGACCCCGAAAATCCAAGCACGAGTACGGTATTTATCAAAAAATTCAGGAAGAATTTCTATCAAATGATTGATCGAAAAGAGTGAGAACCACGTACGACAACACAGAACAAAAAAGGAACCCAGTGGACCTTGCCCAACTAATTTTTTTCGTTCGCTCTTTTTCCTCCTCTCTATCAACGACATTCTTAGTCGTGATATAGTTATTGATCATCACACTCTGTGGCATGTAGTACACCAGATACAAACAATATCGAGTTCCGGGTGGAGAGAGGCTAGTCCTGCGCGGATCGGAGAGAAAATAAATCGGCAAACTTGGAGCATGCGGACCGGCAATTACCGCGCAAGTGTCGAGGAACCCCTTTTTATATTAATAGTAGCATGTTAGCTGTTGTTTCAGGACGGGGGAGTGACGGTTCATACGACGGGGGTGGAGGGGGGTCACAAGGCGAAGAGCGAGGGGGTTATGGGGGGCATGGAGGGGGCTTCGAAATGATAGATAGACGAATATGTAACAAGTAGATACACATAGAAGAAGAGATGGTGGCGGCGGCGGTGTCGACGTCGACGTCGGTGGTTGCGGAGGTGGGGGCTGGAGGCTGGAGGCTGTATGCTGTAGGTTGCGGCGGAGGAGGTGGAACGACGAGATACTGGATCGACGAGAGGCCCCTCTGCAGTTGTTTTAGATTCAGTTTGCGACGAAGACCACATACCACATAATCTAGAGGTGATCTCTCCGCCACGATACACGATATACATTAATATTATGCAGATAATATAATCATTTGGTGCAAAGAGTAAGAGATCGTTAACGTGTTTGAGCGAGAACAAACTAGACAGAGAAAAAACTAACGAACAAACAATCAAAAATTGATAAACATCATTCAAAAAACTATTGTATGTATATATCCACGATAACTTGCACAAATCATTTCTCTCCACACTTTTTATCATAATACACACACACTGTACCGCGATATCATACCTCCAAACATTATACGCGTATAATGTATGTACCTACTTATATATACATTAAAGTGGTTGCAGTCATGTGCGCGGTGGCGCGGGTCCGCATCCCTGTACCTAAACGATCATCTATGAAAGAGCGGGCGGGCGGTCGGGCAGTCTGTACAATATATATAGTATCAGCGGTTCCATCCCGCTGTCGGTCGGTGATACCGCAAGTCCTTCCCGCGTTAAATTGAAAATAGAAAATTGTATATATCCAACTAATGGTTCAGATATAGTTACCTGTGAATGAAAATTAGATGACACAAGATGAGATCTGATTCGTCCAGACGTTATGTCAATGTAGTATATAGTATGCGTTAATGTAATATCCCGTGAACCGGATGTTCGTCAATTCGACCATTTCGTATTGATTCGTAATATTGATCATACCTCGTGATTCAATTTTACGGTTGTTACTCTTGCAGTGGGGGATTTGAGCCGAAAATTGATTACCGTCATCTTTCACTTGAATTTAGCTACCTGTATAAACTAATTGGTATCGCGATTTATTATTCATTAATTGATGTGTGATGCGCGCTGCAGTTCACTCCGAATTTTATTGATTTCAATCTAACGAGGGAAGTTTTTCAACGCGCGGGGAATCGAAAATCCATTATGCCTAGATATCAGTCGGTGATAAAATATGGGAAGTATTTCAACGGTTATAACCGCGAATCGTTGATTTCGTTGTTGCAGTGCGATTGTATACGTATAGAACTTACAATGTTTAAAGAGATCGCGTTAATTAGCTATCCACGTGAATGAAACTGAACAAATCTTGACTTGTTGACGCGGTTCGAATGGATGTTATCACTATACAGTCTTCCTGCAAGTAAATGCACCAGTAAACGATGCTACGTAGTACGTACCTCGTTCGTCGTCCGTTGCAACACGTTTCACGTGATTTGTTGTAAATTTTCATTCATTTTTCTTCTCTCGATTGTGAAAAACGTTCGAAATCAGGCTTTTTTCTCTCGTTTTTCATTTATCTTTTATTATACTTTCAACAATCTGAGATCGAATAATGAACATTCTGTTTTCCTGTCCTCATTGATTCGATGACTATTTTCTTGTGTCGACGATGATAGTAGGTACAGAATTGTATACAATCATGGTATGTACGTGAACCAAATTGAACTTCCTTATATTTTTGATATTTTTGTCGGGAATTATATCTTTCAAAATCACTTTTTCGAACGGATAAAAATTGTGCTTTTGTTTTCGACGGCGTATATCACGGACAAATCATTCTTTTCATTCATACTGTTATTCCAACGAATTTAAAGAAAATTCATTGCATCGATATTTCTGAAAAAAAACAAACCATTGTTCAAATGGTTCATCGATCGAGTAAAAATATCTGTGAGAAATGATAATTCGTTGATATCTGTGTTGATGTAATGAATTATTCTATGCTCAGATATCAATAATGCTGTAGTTCACTACATCAGAGGCGTTCAGCTCTCGTTCTATTGCAATTCGCCGACAATCGCGTTATAAATTTATAATTCCCGCGCGTATCACAGCCAAGGCTATAGTCTTCTGCGAAAAGGTTTATTGGTACATTTATGTAATGGATGATACACAGGCGAAGCTTGACCCTATGTGTAGTTTGCGAACGACAATCATTCGATGAATGATTTTTCATGTAAACGTAGCCTACATACGTTTCAGTACGATCATGAATTATTTTTACCATTTTTCTCCACCTTCAGAATTGTTGTGATAAATGAATGATAATTTTTCCTCATTGCGGTGAACAGGGATTCATATAGATTTAATCAAAGTAACAGTTGAAAAATTCAATAGATCAGACAGATTTCGAATCACGTTTCAGAAGTACGCGTGTCTACGTCCGAAGATACAATCCGAGAGATCGCAATTTCTTAGAGAAGAAAGAAGAAGCATGCAGAATTGAACGGAAGCAGCGTGGGGAAAAAAAATGGTGCAAAAAATTGGCAGAGATTCTTTTACCTTTCCCGGGAACGGTTGAACCTCGTGATCGATGTTCGGGATATTGAACAGAATTCTTTGTCAAATTACAAATTTCTTGATACACAATATTACGCGAATGTGATACGTACGGCCGTCTGTGAAAGTATAAACGGAAGATTGTGCAGTGTTCGATTGCAGAAGGTCGAAAAAAGATAAGAAAAACGGGAGAAAATCGAAGGTGGTTTTGCTGTTGAATTATTTTCACGCGTCGCGTCGTTCTATCTTGACCGGAAAAAGAAGACGAGGGAGAGAAAAGCCGCAGAAGGAAGAAAAAACACGAAAAAACATTAGGCAATCCTAATCCGACGTGCTGAGGAGATTTATCGGACAGAAAACAGGATGTAATCATTCTGTGCTTTTCGTTGTCAGTGTTTCGCTTGGTCAGTGTTGTATTTACTTCAATCTAGAGGCCTGGAGCTTTTCGGAGATAAAGGAACGGAGGAAGTGAAACAGAGTGATTGATGATTCGTGAATTAGTCGATCGACAGATCAATTCCACCAAATAGGATAAAATAAAAGAACATAAAACGGAAGACTAACACTCACGCGAATTCTACATGAAATTGATGTGCGAGGATCAGTGCGCGAGTGCGCGTGCCAAATGCAAATGTAACTGCATCAGAAGCAGCGTGCATCAGGTGATAAAATGAGGTAATAATTGATGCCACACTGAAATGAACCGCAATGAAAATCCAAGAATTAATTATCACGTGCGCTACAGTATACGAAGTGTAATTCAGTTTCTAAGACACGAATTGTGATTTTGAAATTTCTCGCTTCTAAAGATTCTGACGGTAGCTGCAGGTTCCGATCGAGTATAGTGAAGAAAACAATTTATATTAACCAGTAACTTAATAATAATCATAAAATTTTCGATTTTCTCTTCAGTTAGTTCTCTGTGTAGTATCGAGATTTTTAGAAACGAAATAGTTCATTAGCTAATCAGTCGTCATCGACGTGCGAGATTTACTCCCTGGAAGAAAAATCGCGTGGATAAGAATATAACTACGTACATAGAGGAGAGCGGAAGACGGACATGCGCGGCGGTCATGCGGGCTGATCCGAAGAAACAGCTCTCCCCACTGTCCCAAAAAGCGATTGAAATACTTGAAAGATGAGTACCATCGATTTCGATGACGTGCTTGTGCACGTGGGAGAAAAGGGACGGTACCAGAACATCATGTACTATCTTCTCTGCATACCAGCCACTCTGCCAGCGGCGTTCCTAGCATTTTCGCAGGTAATAATTGAGAAAGAATGGAAACAATGAAATTAGTCATTGCTTCATATTTCGGAATTTGAAAATTCTGCATACACGCTGATAGGTATCAATTAGCACAAATCATATCCCCGTGGATCTCCACACTCTTTCCACTGTCATTCGCCTCCTCCAGGTATTTGTGAGCGCATCGCCGGAGCACTGGTGCCGGGTACCGGAGCTTGAAAATTCGAATTTAACCCTGGACCAGAGGAAGGCGCTGTCGTTGCCTTACACCCCAAAATCGGACGGGCGTCGTTCGTACTCGCGGTGTTACATGTACGACGTGAATTACACCGCCATTATTGAAGCCTGGCTCGAACAGGAGGCTCTTTCGAACTCGTCACGGACATCGAGTGACGGAACTTCGTCGGCCGGACTTCCACCGGTCGGAAGCACCGATTGGCCCATCAGCAAATGCCAACATGGTTGGATATACGACAGGAAAGACTACGACAGCACCCTCGTCACAGAGGTAAACTCTCGCTTATGTCTCCAATCCACAGTTCATATTTAGAAAATTATTCCATCTATATACAGCATGAAAGGGATCGTGCGATTCGTTAATATTCCTTGCGAATGAAGAGAATGAATAGCGCAGTTGCACACGCTGAATGAGGATGGCCTGTACATTCCAATTCGCAATTAGTTTCGCTCCAATTTCCACAAATTCATGGTCTTCGGCTGCGATGTTTGACCGTCGTAAGAGATCGATAAACGGGTTTTTTCCCCCGAGCTCTCCGATCGGCGTGTGAACGCGGAAATTTAAGTTTCGCTAGAAATGGTACTGCAGGAGGATGAAATCCACGATTGATCCGCACTTCGTGGAATAGTTTTTGAAGCGAAGAGAAAACAAATTACTTCTAGTTAGAGCCACTCATATCTAGAATTTCGACCTACTAGTCACATGCGTATCTTCCTGCTTATAAAACAAACCTGAGTTCAGGTTACTCGGAAGAGTAGCTCCGATTAACGAGTCGCAGCTCGGAGACGCCTGACTTCGGATCTCTCAGTTCCATGTATACGAATCTTGTTACATCCACGCCGTGACATTTCCAGTGTCCATTTCCGCGTTTGGATTCTCTCTATTCCATATCGCCATGAACCCATTTTCTCTCATCTTGCGTCGCCATGATATTCAAAAATTTGCAGAGAGTACACGTCTCCGTCCAGGAGTACGATAACCGAAAACCGTTCAATCTCGTCAGTTTTTCATCAGTCCCGAATAGTTGTCTTTCCCACACGGACGGTCCTAGAGCAGAACACAAGAAACGAGAAAAATCATCACTCGGGCGGGCACCCTCGCCGTCGTGATATTCTCTTTTTTCTCGCGTTGGGCAGACATCTACAATAGTACGAACGGGAACGATCAAGGTCAAGGTCAGGAAGGTCGAGGTTACATAAGGTTAAGGTGGTTTCTCATCGTGTTTCACAGCGGCCGGTACTGCACACGCTCGTGCACTCGCTTGTCTCTATCCTGTGGCCTAGGTAATAGTAGATACGTACAATACGACTACGTCGAACTCCTGCGCCACGTACGATGCACCAGTTATAGCGAGGCGATGGTAAAACCTACGTGCTGTTGCCGGTGGTGGCCAGTGGTCGTTGCCCGGCGCAATCGTGTCGTATCAGTGTGGGCGTTGGGCAAACGTACGACACGGCGATGTGCTGTCCTAGCAACGATGTACCACTAGGCAGACAGTTCTACGTGTTACAATGTAGAGACAGACATATTGGTGTAGAGACGCATCATGCATGCGTTAACGCATCCTCCCATTACATTGCGCTGTGTACTAACTATCACACTGTACTAAACTGCGCTAGAGTACTCTCAATAAGGTATTTGCATAATTAGGACAGCATGGGGGATCGTTTTAATTCTATGACAGTCGTCGTTGTCATTGTCGTATCTCTTTATCCTCGCGGGATAGAGTTTCACCAACGACCTGCGCGTTCTTCGCGTTACATTGCGATAACGATCTCCACTGGGGTGCTCGTGATCGCGAGGATGGCGATGATCGTGACGATGACGAGCGCTGTGCTATAAGAGGTGCAGAGATACGCGATCACGTTCTATCGTGAACGGACATCTATGACCCATCCATCACCCAGAGAACCTGCGCGACGTAAAGAACCGTGCGAAGATTCCGAGCACCCCATCAGCTTTTGATCCGATAAACGGATACCTACCCCGAATACCGCAATGCAGAGGTTTACCGTAATTCAGGACACGAGGTCAGAGAAAAATGAAGGAAGGGTAGCCTCCCCTTCGCGCTCCTTCACCTCTCCCACCTTTTACCTCGCTCTACGTAAACTGGGTACGACCAGATGCTGTGTTTTATGTTCCAATTCCAATTGCAATTCCTTCCAGCGCTTCAACTGTCGCGGAATTCTCCGACTAGGACGATCCAACGTCCTTTCTCGGTCTGGTTCACATCTATTTCGCTATCAGCGCAGCTCTGGGGGTAGTTTCGTTTTTATCCTCGAATTGATTCACTTTTCAATTCCTCAACCTACTTTCGTCGATGTTACATTCAATGAGAATAGAAGAAAAGGAAGAAGAAAAAACAGTTCGGCAAAAGGTGAAAGAGCCGCTGATAGATTGCAGCTTCGGTGGCGTCAGCAATTGCCGTTTAATTTACCCCCGCTTCCGGTCACGTGATACCGCAAACACGTATGCAAGCCTTCAACTAGCAAGCGGTGGCCGTCGAGCGGTTCCATACCCTGCGATGGCCGGTGGCCGGTGGTAACCATTCGCTTATTCTCACTCGACGGAATTAATTCCCAGCGGTGAATCCTGCACCCGCACGAACAGCGGGATGCCTCGCATACCTCCGCGAAAAGAAATTATAACTCCCTGCAAATTCGTTCCTCGAGATATTTTTCTGATTTATCGATCGAACGATCTTCTCCTCAGATCTTATTGAGGAGTAATTCGATTTCTTATCTCAGTTTTTCTACCCGGAAGCTTCACGCAAGAACTCTGGGAATGAAAGTACACCGGAACAGTCGACACTGCATGACAACCCGACACAGAAATCATCCGAACATAGAAGATCTGTGAAAAAATTGCTGTACTTATACCGTTTCCCTCCATATTTTATAATTCCGCAGATTCTCACAACGATTTTAGAAACAGCGGGGCTAGGTTCCGGGCTTTTTTTTCAATTTCCGATGTGCGCGACGACACTAGAAACGTAAATTTTATCCGGATTGGAATCCATATGCAGATGGAGGATGAGACTGAACTTGGAGAAGAGGGAGATATTGCGAGTTAAGATTTCCCGGCTCCCGCGGAAGATGCGGAGGTGACGACAATTCGAGAGTGCCATGGCCACGGTGCAGGTAGTGGCGATGCGGTATAAAACCGGAAACGGACGTTTCCTAAATTGTGATTGACCGATCGAGGCCAAACGGATATGGAAGCTTCTCGTCGAACAAACTGTTTACCGCGAATACCAACCTCGCGGTCCGGTGTGGGAGAGGACAGAGAATATTATACATATACCTACCGCAGACGCGGGTCTATGTTGTATGTACATACACGCCTACATGAATACAGTCCAGCTGCCCGATACCGTGATATATATCTACCTAATGTCGATGATAATACTAATATGCTCGCGCTTATGCCAATGCCAAAGCTTTAGGTATCTATATACCTCGTACCTATAACGTTCTACTGCCAGTATATATGTAGATGATCATATATTATTATTATAATATACGTTCAGACACTTAGCCCGCAGTTTGTATGTATGTATGAATGAATCTACGTACGTATGTATGTATGTATGTATGTATGTACGTGATCGTCGAGTCTACCTAACGGCCTCCACCAACGGAACGGTACCACCGCAACGTTCATCCCGCAAGTCTAGCTATGCGAGAGAACCCGTCCATTTGGAAGTTCACTCCGATTATCGATTCGTTTTAGTTGAACATACGGCGAAATGCCATCAGCTGACGCTTTATCAACGTCGAAAAGACGAATTGCCTGGAAAAAAAACTTTCAACTTCGTTAATTATCATCTTCAATTCGTTTCATCGACGTTTGCAGACAACGCGCTCATTCAACAGTCGGTCTCAAGATATGTCGTTTTGCCGTATCAATCGGCATCGGAAAAAAGATCTCCTCCCAATCTCGTGTCGCCAAATGACAAGGCCGATCAAATAGTCGTCATCATTCCGCAGGATTAACTATGAGCCGAGAAAATTTTCATGAGCGCAGATTCGAGAATTGAAATTGCGCCATACAGGTCGAATGTTTCAGGTTGAAATGAAATTTCAGGTTTCCGTGAATCTGAAGAGACATCTTTTCATTTTCATCCTTTCACCAGTGACCGAAGGAATTTTGAGAAAACGAATAGGAACTGCGATATGAAATTAGGCGAAGTAAGCCACGTGCTGGTTCGCACAGCACGATATTTAAAGAGCCAAAAGACAACGACCGATGATTCGGACATTCAGAGCCAATTCTGTAGGGAGCAGCCCTATCCAAGGCGTAGAGCTACTGGGACTAATAAATCTCAACGCCGGAAGTATGACGGCGGTGTCATAGCCCACGTTCTTTCACATCCACAAGGCACAGGGATCTTGGGCCCCTGAAACGAACGGTATACTTCAGCTACTGAATTTTCTCTGAGGGATTCAGGTTGCATGTATCGGTGAGTAGGGAAACATCTTTCAGTACATTAGAATGGAATCGCCAGGTACAAAATAGATCGTAAACTCTAGATACAGCAACTTGCGGAGCTGAAGGAATCGGCTAATTTTGAAAAATAATGACAAGAAAAAGAAAAAGATAACCGTGGGAACGTTTCGACGTAATTTTGTCCGAAAAATCAGCGATTTTTCGACGTCGCCCGAAAAAAAGAGCACGTGGGAAAAATGTAACATTGTAGGTAGATATCTCGATTTCGTAATAATAACACGTCTATCAGGGAGCTAAGTATAGTTCAGATCACGATGAAGAAACGTAGGTTACGAACGGATGGAACGCATATGGACGGATGGACGGACGTACGAGTAAACCGCGTAGCGCTTAATAGACTAAGCAGTCACGGGGGAGCACGCTCCTCCTGTCAACCGAGGGTGATGGACACCTCTCCCTGTGGGAGCCACGAACACACACAAATCGTCGATGCCTGCGCCTCGGTTACTGCCGCAGACTAACTAGTGTGTGTCGTGTGATGCTCGGACTACACCGAGCCTCGACTCGCAGCTCTGACTGGCAATGAGACTGACTGACTGACTGACTGACTGACTGATTTCTCGCTCGTATATAGATATTGCGAACTTGCGACCGAGCTAGAAAGCTACGTCTTCGCCATCGCCATCGTCATCGTGATCGCGCCCTCCACGCGTCTTTTATTGTCATTCACAATCGGACGTGGGTGTGAAAAATTATGCGTGTTATTATTTAGTTTATATGAAATTATTCCAAGTGGCGCGTTCGACTGAATAGAATTTGGAAGGCGGCGTAGAAAGCCATGCGAGGGAAGTGTCCCGTGCATCAAACTCATGTCGCTTGATCGCGCGATGAATGGCGTTAAATGGCAAAAGACCGATCCACCGAATCGATTTTTTCCAACTTCAAATCCGGTGGTTCATGGAGTTTGAGCCTCTCGCGAGATTTGCAGCTCTGATAACCGCGAGAAGATAATATCGCGACTCGCAACTTCCAATTACGTATGTAGATGTAGTTCGTAGTAATCGTAAGTAGTAGTAAGTAGCTTCATAGTGTGATGATCTCTTGATCTCTGTGTGGGAGGCTGGAACCACGCGTTCATGCATTGGCCGGTTCACGCGTTCACGCACGCCTGACCCTCAATCTCGCCTCTGACGATATCCTCCGGACATACAGAGCAATCAGCGTCAGTTCCTGCCAAACTTTAGATACACAACATATACCTACCTATAGGGCTTGGAGATATGGATAGATGGATATGCATATGTAACGAAGTCAGAATCCGGCTGATCATGGAATTGAGAATCTGCGTTGGACGATCGGAGAATCGTTCGTAATTGTTATAGCTGTATCGGATTATGTGGGACATGAATGAACAATAATCCAATTTGCGTCTCCGAAGCGCGTAGCTTAGAATCAGAAATTCCGCTCGAATGATGCTCTGCATTTGAAATTATTGGGAATTTATGACAACTCAATTGCCAATCGAGTCCCTGCCAATCGACTATGAATCGATTGGAGCGGCGACAGTCTATTTTTCCAAAACTCGCATAACAATGAACATGGAAAATATGGCTTTGCTATACTTTTATGCGAAAAAACATCTTTTCGTACCCAATCGTGTCTTGATTTTGATTTTTTTTCGGTTTATTGTCGTTTTTAATGCTTATCAGTGGACTTAGCATTGAGATTCGGTGATGATTTTTGGTCGAAATTCTTAGATCATCTTTTCCACATCTCCGGTTTTTCGTACAAATTATCATAACTGTGCGATCTTTGAGTGACTGTGGATGGGAAATTGGGATTGTGAGAACGAGGCAAATCCTGAGGAGGTGTTAAATTCGAGGATTCATCCTACAACTGTACCACGACGAATCTTTGTATTGTGAATCGTGAGAGCGTGGGTGTCGAGTAATGTGGTACATTTTTCGGCGAATCCTGAATTCTGTTGTTTCAACAGCAACGACGACGTCATGTCCGTCCGAAGTTCATACCAATCTACGAATTGCAAGAGCGTTGACTTTCCGCTTGCTGCAAACATTCAAGCACAATCAGAGAACGGTAACGAAAACAAATTTTAGGATCCAGTAATCTGCAAACGGCTCTGTCGAGGCACTTTGAACATGGATATCCAAAAACGATAAATTTGGAACTCTGGAAACCTAATTATTGCGCACTTTTTCGATTCAGTTTTTTTAACGATTCTCCATTTTTCCAGCCCTCGCTAGTCTGACCGATGAAATTTTTTATCGAATACTTTAATATTCACATAGCTAGATCTGGTATGCGACAACGGTTGGTGGCCCTCAACATCCACGACGTTTTTCTACGTTGGAAGTCTGTTTGGGAATGTAGTTTTCGGCTGGATAGCCGACAAATGGGGCCGGAGAACTGCCTTCTTCGCCATACTCTTCCTCGAGGTGATAATATCAATCGCAACGAGCTTCAGTCCGAACTACGTGATCTACACTGCATTGAGGACCGTGAACGGACTTTTTTTTCCAGCAATTTACCAGATACCATTTATTCTAGGTGCGTTACACACACCAGAACCTTTCCTACGTCCGTTACGTCCTTCAAACTGGACAAGAAACTGAGACATCCTTTTTCAAAATCACTTTCGTACCTTTCAGCTCTTGAACTGATGGGACCTAGGTACAGAACTTTTGCTGGAATGGTAATCTGCATGTTCTTTGCAACGGCAATGTCCCTGCTGGCGTTGCTGGTGAGTCTGATTCCTTCTAGTAGTAATCTTCTACATTTTTACAAAGAATTATACCATCCCATATCCTCTAGCCTTCGTCCAGACTGATTGATAGACGATTCAGTTTCGAACGTTTTCCGAATGGAGCTGGCGTACAGCCTCGTCATCATCGATTCATAAATATGCGCTCACAATTGTATCAAATTCTAAACCGGTTCACAATCATTTCATTTCGCAGGGTTACCTTCTGAGGCATTGGTACGCGTTGTCACTTGCGACGTCGGTTCCATTTGTCCTCCTCTTCAGCTACTACTGGATAATCCCAGAGTCCCCGCGTTGGTTGTTGAGTAAAAACCGAATCGACGAAGCGGAGGTGATCGTTCAGCGAATGGCTAAAGTTAATGGAAAAACAGTGCCAACAAATTTTCTCAGGAAGATGGAGGTACGTTTCTTCTAATTTTTCGTATATCGTGCTGGATGTAGAAGAGTGAAGAGTGAGGTTGGCGATCGCGTGATTCTTACTCCCCAGATGGACATACTGAAAAAACAGGGCATCTCTTGCAACGGGAGGAACTTTGCCGGTGCTGAAAACCGACCCCCGCCGCCTTCGGCGACTCCCATGGATTTGATCAGGAATCCAAATATTAGAAAAAAGTTCTTCATCCTCGCATTCGACTGGGTGGCTAACGCCGTCGTGTACAATGGCCTTTCGTACAACACTACGAATCTCGGGGTTTCTGATTATTTGGCATTTTTTATCGGTGAGTGGATAAGGACCAGTTTCTTACGCTGTTTTTTTTATCTCTTTCTCCGATGTTTCACGGGCTGCACTCTTCTCACACCCGCTGATGAAAGGTCCTCAACAAAATTAGAATTTTATACAATTGTTTCGAAAAACATAACAGCCAATCGCCGATAACGAGGTGCGGACTCTTCTCCAAAAAATTTGAAGATTCGTTTCTTTTTTTCCTAGGAGGTATCGTCGAGATTCCGTCATATTTTATCACCTGGTACGCAATGGACAGATTAGGGAGACGCTGGGTTCTGTGCCTGACGATGCTCCTCGGTGGCGTTGCGTGCGTTTCGTGTATGTTCGTTCCAGAGGGTGAGTTCTCCAGAATTTCCTCGTGAATAATTCATTTTGAAGAAAGTGCTGTCCATTTATTATCCGGAGTACGATGACATCTTCGCCCTTTCGCTAAAATTCAAACTGTCCACAAAGTGATCCCATCATCGATATCATCGGATGAAATTTTCATCTCTTCCCAATTCATTCGCAGACGCGGTTTGGGTTACCGTCTCATTGGCGATGGTCGGAAAATTTGGGATCGCCGCATCGTTTGCTGTC
Source organism: Phymatocera aterrima (assembly GCA_963170745.1). Lineage (NCBI taxonomy): Eukaryota > Metazoa > Arthropoda > Insecta > Hymenoptera > Tenthredinidae > Phymatocera > Phymatocera aterrima. Next base: position 2,205,565 of record OY720662.1, on the reverse strand, counting down.
TTCTACGTTTTCGTTGGCGAATTATTGCCGACAGTGTTGAGGTCGCAGGCTATGGGTATCGCTTCTTTCATCGCAGGTATTGGCCTGCTGACATTCCCTTACATAGTGCATCTGGCCGTCTACTCGAGGGTGCTGCCGCTCATAGTGATGGGATCATTGAGCGTCGCCGGCGCCCTGACGTCCGTCTTCCTTCCAGAGACGCTGAATATTCATCTACCGCAGACCATCGAAGAAGGGGAACTTTTCGGAGCAGATTTCAAGCTCTGGTCGTGCCCGACGAGCGCTTCGTAAGATTGAAAATCACTGATACGAAATTTTAGTAGAGAAATATTATACCTCCAGGTGTTTGTCTTCCCGTAAATATATAAATGCCCAGATTAGTAATTTCAAACGTTACAGCAGACGACCCAGAGCAGACAGAGACGCCGAAATTCCGGTACGATATTTGGTGAACGGTCGGCCGGGCAGCCAATCGGCCGGGGACGTTCAAGATGTGGCGGAAGCCGCCAGAACAAGTGTTATGCAATTCCCCGAAGGGGTTACGGAGGATGCGGACATCCCGGAATCCGGAAAGGTCTGAATGACGATGTTCGTTGCGGGAATACTGCACCCGGGAGGACACTCGAGGATGCGCTAATTAGTGATTTAGCGCAGCTCGTTGATCATCGACGATGGCGACGTGGATACAGACGTCGTGAAAATGATTACGTTTTATTACGACAGATAACTTCTCATAACGACTTTCTATTATATCGCTGTAGGCACACATTGTATTTATTTTTCCATTTAATATATTGTCTTTCGTTTCTAAAAAAACCAAAACCACGATCTTACGATTTTTATATATATAAAAAAAATCCCCCCCCCAAAAAAAAAAAGAACACACACGCACGCGCAGACACACTTTTTCCCAAATCCCTTTTCCGCATCCTCCGCAGTTCTGCGCGTGACTTTGAACAGAACGTATAAACCACGGCGTGCGTCTGTGTCTCGGAAGGATGATAGAGCGTTGAACGGAATCGCAAACACCGAAACAGAGATCTTCGTCCGAACTCTTTATTCCCACTGCGAGTCTAGCGGCGAGTGACAAAAGTACAGCAGCCGGTAAGTGAGGCAATTTCAAAATATCCGCCCGGATCGACAAGGCTGTGCAGGAAGAAGAACGGTCGACGAAATTCTGGTTGATCAAAGCAAACCGAATAATTTGAAATCGGGATCCCATGAGAATGAGGAAGCCACTCGATTGGCACTAGCGTTTGGATCGACAAACGGTCGTCAAGGAGAAAAATTGTGATCAACTGTTTTTGTTTGTTTGTAAATTCAGTGAATTAGACAGATCATCTATCTTCGCTCGCGATCACCGTCTCTCTATGTTATAAATCACGGTCTCACCCGAAAACGGATCAACAGCCGTCCGTTAGGAACTCGGCTAGATTCCTCCTCTCGAAATACTCGCATCAGCAGCCGAACTATGCGGGAAATTGTCCACATCCAGGCAGGCCAGTGCGGCAACCAGATTGGCGCCAAGGTCAGTTTCGTGTATAATATAGTCGGAATACGTTAGGGATGTTGGGGAGCGTCAAGACTCAATGTGTCGCGGATAACCAGCCGATCATCCCATCCCAAGCTATCCCACACCTCCGAAACCTTCGACCTTCGAAGCACAGCCAACGTTAATCAGATTTACCGTCGCATGAAGTGGGCACGTTTATTTCGACGCGTGGTTGTCGCTTCGAAAGACGTGCTGTGCCCTGAAACCTCAATCGGCTCCTCTGGTTTTCATTTAAAATCTCTAGCCCTGGATCTTTGATGGAAACACCTAGTCTAGTACTGATTTTCACGATAATTACAGTTCTGGGAGGTAATCTCTGACGAGCATGGCATCGACCCGACTGGCAGCTACCACGGGGACTCTGATCTACAGTTGGAGAGGATCAACGTCTACTACAACGAGGCGAGCGGCTCGAAATACGTGCCGCGTGCAATACTGGTAGATTTGGAACCGGGAACCATGGACTCGGTGCGGTCAGGACCATTCGGTCAGATCTTCCGTCCGGACAATTTTGTCTTCGGACAAAGCGGTGCTGGAAACAACTGGGCAAAGGGTCACTACACCGAAGGTGCAGAGCTGGTCGACTCCGTCTTGGACGTAGTGAGGAAGGAGGCTGAGAGCTGCGATTGTCTCCAGGGTTTCCAGCTGACTCATTCTCTCGGCGGTGGTACCGGATCCGGAATGGGAACTCTCCTGATCTCAAAAATCCGCGAGGAGTATCCGGACAGGATAATGACGACGTTCTCAGTGGTACCATCGCCCAAAGTGTCTGACACTGTAGTAGAACCTTACAATGCGACTTTGTCTGTTCATCAACTCGTTGAAAACACCGATCAGGCCTACTGCATCGACAATGAAGCTCTTTATGACATTTGCTTCCGTACTCTGAAGCTCACAACTCCGACTTACGGGGACCTGAATCATTTGGTATCAGCTACAATGTCCGGAGTTACAACCTGCCTCAGATTCCCTGGACAGCTTAACGCTGATCTTCGAAAATTGGCTGTCAACATGGTTCCCTTCCCAAGACTGCATTTCTTCATGCCAGGATTCGCTCCGCTTACATCACGAGGGAGTCAGCAGTACCGGGCTTTAACAGTTCCAGAACTAACGCAGCAGATGTTTGACGCCAAGAATATGATGGCTGCTTGCGATCCCAGACACGGACGCTACTTGACAGTCGCTGCTGTTTTCAGGGGTAGAATGTCCATGAAAGAGGTCGATGAGCAAATGCTCAATATTCAGAATAAGAATAGCTCGTACTTCGTCGAATGGATTCCCAATAACGTGAAGACCGCCGTTTGCGACATCCCTCCCCGGGGTCTCAAGATGTCCGCTACTTTCATTGGAAACTCCACCGCAATCCAAGAACTCTTCAAGCGAATATCTGAGCAGTTTACTGCCATGTTTCGCCGTAAAGCCTTTCTCCATTGGTACACTAGCGAGGGAATGGACGAAATGGAGTTCACTGAGGCTGAATCGAATATGAACGATCTCGTATCGGAGTATCAACAGTACCAGGAAGCCACCGCCGAAGAGGACGCTGAATATGACGAGGAAGAGGAGAGCGAAGAAAAGTAGAGCCCGCCGAGCACCTGAAAGCGGAATCCGAAAGCCACCTCGTCCAACATCTTTTCTATGCTCAATTTTATATTTTATATACACTTTTTGAAACTGGCCTCATTTATTTGACTGTATCCATGCGCCTGTGGCTCCCATTTTACATAATCTGCATGGATTTTTTAATGTTTTTATGATCTGTACATTTACCGATTTACCTTTACACATCACATTTTTGAATAAAACTTGTCTTGACCCTTCGATATCCCACGATTCGAATTTCTATTCCTTTCGCCGTTAGAATTGAACGAACTCAACATTGAGTCGTGATTTCTGATCTACCGTGTAGAGCTTGCCGTGCAAAAAGTCACAATCCATTGTTTCGTCAGTTTCTACACCGCGAGTGACAGAAGCTTTCGATCTCTACACTCTTTCGGCACAAAATTTAACTCCCTACTGATTTGGCGATCAAAATTTCCTTGTAAGCAAATGACACCATGAGGGAAATCGTACAAATACAAGTAGGACAATGTGGCAATCAAATTGGTACAAAAGTAAGAACAATTCCTACACCATAAAGATCAAAGAACATTATTTGACCCGAGTTATTCATTATAGTTCTGGGAAGTAATAGCAGACGAACACGGCGTGAGTCCTGAAGGAGTGTATCAGGGAGAGTCGGACTTACAAATGGAGAGAATAAACGTTTTTTTTACGGAAGGACAAGGTGCCCATTTATTCGATGATTAACCATTCGTCGACTTTCCGCTTCATCCGTTTAACACAATCTCTTTTTTCATCCCGCTCATTTTCCAGGAGGACGGTTCGTCCCTAGGGTCGTATTGTCCGACCTCGATCCCGCGTCTCTGAGCTCAGTGAAATCTGGAGCCTACGGAAAGCTATTTAAACCTGGAAATTTTGTCGCCGGAAAAGCCGGTGCAGCGAACAACTGGGCTAAAGGTCATTTCGCTGAAGGAGCTGAGCTGGCTGACACTGCGTTAGATCTCATTCGAAGAGAAGCTGAAAGCTGCGACCTTCTCCAAGGTGAACTTTAGCCCCTGAAGGCCGCACACTGCAGCACATGCTCCGAAAAACGAAAAGACAACAAGAAATGAGGGGAAAGATTCATTTCTCGGGCAGGATTTCAGGTCCTCCACTCCATCGGCGGGGGCACTGGCTCCGGAATGGGAACGTTGCTGATGCAGAAAATGAAGGAGGAGTACCCGGACCGTGTGATGACATCCTACTCGATCATCCCGTCGCCAAAGACCTCCGAGATCGTCGTAGAGCCTTATAACGCTACCCTAACGATGCACCATCTGGTTGAAAACGGCGACGAGACATTTTGCATAGACAACGAAGCCCTCTACGGAATATGCTCGGAATCCTTGAAGCTCGCAGGGCCGACCTACAGCGATATGAATCACTTAGTATCATCTTGCATGGCGGGGATCACGACCTGCCTGAGATTTCCTGGCCAACTAAACGCTGATCTGAGAAAAATCGCTATTAATATGGTGCCTTTTCCTAGACTCCACTTCATTGTGCCCGGCTACGCTCCCCTGACATCGCGGAGCGCTGCGACCTTCCGCGTTCTATCCGTACCTCAGCTCACCCGAGAAATGTTTAATGCGAAGAGCATGCTGGCGGCCTGCGATCCAACCAAAGGTCGCTTTCTCACAGCGGGTGCAATTTTCCGGGGACTTGTGTCCACGAAGGTGATGATCATATTGATCTCAGCCGTCGAAATGATCTGACTATAATATTACAAGTATCGAAATCCCATTTCAGATTGTCGACGAGGAAATGTTGAACGTACAAAATAAAAACAGCAAATATTTCGTCGAGTGGATTCCGAATAACATAAAGACAGCAATTTGTGACATTCCTCCGCGTGGATTCAAAGTCTGCGCTACGTCGATATCCAATACGACAGCTATTCAAGAACTGTTCAAACGGATAACCGAGCAATTCGGCGTATTGTATAGACGGAAAGCTTACGTTCATTGGTACACAACTGAGGGAATGGACGAAACTGACTTCACCAATTCCCTGGAGAATGTGCAAGATTTAATTTCCGAATATCAGCAATACCAGGAGGCCGAACCCGATAAGGATCTCATTGCCGAGAGTGATCAGGACGAAGAGGAGGCGGACGAGGAGGAGGAGGAGGAGGAGGAGGAGGAGGAGGAGGTGAAGGAGGAGAAGGAGGAGAAGGAGGAAGGAGAAGAAGAAGTTGCAGAGGAAGGCAAGGACAGTTAAGGTCAACAAAAACTCTACCATCTTTCTGGTATATAAGAGATGTATAATGTATAGTATACGTATATATCATAATATACGCGGTGTAATCACAAGTTATAATTTTTTGGTTAGAGCTTTGGTGCTCGTAGAAGGGATCATGTACAATCATTTGAAAGAGAATTCTCTAATATAGCTTAATCCCGAGCAAACGCAGCAAATATTACCAATTTTCATTCAGTACTTCTTCGTCAGTCTTCCGGCGCGCCGTCCTTGTCTGCAGTCTAACTATATATGTAGAGTATAAAATTAGAAAAGTAGCAAACACTACATAATTATCGTTAATATTAATATCATTATCATTACATAGTTGTATAAATATGACTAAAGTAGGTATTTAGGACATTCGTAGGTATGTATATATCATGACGTTGACAATCGTTGATCGTTATAATATCTCGGTGCTTCAATTGACGCGACCAGCTCGAACAGCTTCGCACGTTCTTCCGTCGATGTCGAAGGAGAGCTAGGAAGCTCCTTCACTCTTGCTCGCAGGTCTCAAAGTCATCGCCACATTCCTCAGGTTCGAAGTCTTCCTCGGCAGTAGCTTCCTGGTATTGTTGATACTCCGACACGAGATCGTTCATGTTAGATTCAGCCTCGGTGAACTCCATCTCGTCCATGCCTTCGCCGGTGTACCAATGGAGGAAGGCTTTCCTCCTGAACATGGCTGTGAACTGCTCAGAAATTCTCTTAAAAAGTTCTTGTATGGCTGTCGTGTTCCCTATGAATGTGGAGGACATCTTGAGACCCTTCGGCGGTATGTCACAGACGGCGGTTTTCACGTTGTTAGGAATCCATTCGACGAAATACGGGCTGTTCTTATTCTGGACACTCAGCATCTGCTCGTCCACTTCCTTCATTGACATCCTGCCGCGGAAAACTGCAGCTACCGTCAAGTAGCGTCCATGTCTCGGATCGCACGCGGCCATCATATTCTTTGCGTCGAACATCTGCTGCGTCAATTCGGGGACTGACAATGCCGAGTATTGCTGCATCGAGCGAGATGTCAGAGGTGCGAATCCTGGCATGAAGAAATGGAGACGCGGGAAGGGGACCATATTGACGGCCAGTTTCCTCAGATCAGCATTCAGCTGACCGGGAAATCTGAGGCAGGTTGTAACTCCGGACATCGTCAACGATACCAAATGATTCAAGTCGCCGTAGGATGGGTTCGAGACCTTCAGAGTACGGAAGCAAATGTCGTACAATGCTTCGTTGTCTATGCAGTACGTTTCATCGGTGTTTTCCACCAGCTGATGGACAGACAGAGTTGCGTTGTAGGGTTCCACGACAGTGTCAGATACTTTTGGCGATGGCATTACGGAGTAAGTGTTCATTATCCTGTCCGGATACTCCTCGCGGATTTTTGAGATCAGGAGAGTTCCCATTCCGGATCCGGTTCCCCCGCCCAGTGAATGAGTGAGCTGAAAACCTTGGAGACAATCGCAGTTCTCGCACTCCTTCCTCACTACGTCCAAGACCGCGTCGACGAGCTCCGCGCCTTCGGTGTAGTGGCCCTTGGCCCAATTGTTCCCGGCACCGCTTTGTCCGAAGACAAAATTGTCCGGACGGAACAATTTTCCGTAGGTTCCGGAACGGACTGCATCCATAGTTCCGGGCTCCAGGTCGAGCAGAATTGCACGTGGAACGTATTTTCCTCCATTCGTCGATGTGGCGACTGGAATGGAAAAATGGTCGAGAAATTCATCAGCTGAAATAAGCCAAGCACGAGTATTATATTCGAATTAGTACCGTCTCGTCGTTCTTCTTCCGCAAGCCAACGATTCTGAGGAAAGAGAACTGCAGGGTAACCGATTTCCTGTGCTCGTCCCTGACCGGAGTACCGCACATCGCGGGTTACGAGTAGGTACCGTGCGTGTACCTAATTATCTCCATTATCCACAGGCAGTACATTGCACCGTGACAATATGGAAGGGTAAAGTAAGCTCATACGCAAATTGCACGTGCCCGGCATATCGTATGATAGTACGAACGCGCTGTGACAAAGACGCAGACGCAGACGCAGCACCTAGCCAGCTGGGACGCGGAAAAGGGGACGAGTGGAGTTGGTAGGGACCAACGCGACTTTTAGGGAAACTAATTTACCCACGTCAAGCACGTTCTAATAATAAATTCAAATATATTTATATTCACTGTCCGATGAATCCGTAGTATGGCGCCTATGCTTCGTCGAAGCGAGAGAATCGGTAAGGAAGAAAACCGAGTCGAAAAAACTGCGAAAAGAACGGAGCGACTCGATTGTCGAAAATTTCTGACAGATGGTGAACTGGATTGGATGAAGGCTCGGGATCCATTCAAACGCCGCTGGATTTTTCTTTGAAAGCTTCGTCGTACCTCACGTCATTGAGCCTAGACTATATTAAGCGACGTAACCACTGAGCGAGTCGAATCTTGAATACCGATGAAGTCGCGGTACCGTTTATTATTCCGACTAAACTTCGTTACCTGCACAATTAATTCACCAGCGGAAATCTTTATTAGGCAGGTACAAGCCCCCAGCCGGTTTTATGAACGTGCAGTCAGTAGTCTATAAGTCAGCATCGTTCATTGCCATACAATAATGCTCCTACTTTTCGAGTTTGAGTTCCTGCCATTTTTCGGCCAGAGCCCAAAATCACTCCGTTGCAGAAATAACTGATCCCCCTGATGTATCATCAGTCGCTTTGTAATTTTCCAAAAAAATTTCAAATACCAAAGCGACGAGGCGAGACGGTTCTAAAATTGATTTCTCCCGCCTTCACTCCTAGGCGAAAAAACGGAAAGCGGCAAAACAGACACTGATGCGAAGAATAGACCTTCCGAAGAAACTTTACAGCGTTTCTATTCCCGCAGTCTTATCGTATCTCCTAATTGCTGCGACCGGATGGTCATCCATCTTTTGGTGCAGATATCCCCGTGAGACTCGACCGAACCATTTACTTCCTATTTACCGATGTATTTATATTTACGAATATATATGTGCCGCTGGGCATAGATAGGTATATGTTTACCCGACTCAATCGTATTTCAGGTACCTACATACATAATTTTCCCCAGAGGCTACTCTGCAGCGAAGTTATTTCAGTCGCAACCTAACGAGGTTCCCAAAGTCTATCTACAAGTTTTTCCTTTTTCGTTTCAACTCCCCGATCTCGCTTCCCATCTCCACCTCCTACATGCATGTATGCACTCGTAGGAAATATTCCTTTTTCTCTCTTCCCGTTTTTCTCTTTTTTCTCGTTTCTTCAATTTCGTTCATTCGTCCTGCCCCTGCCTACGTTTCCTGGCCCTGGCTGCGACATGCCAACTTCCACTCCACCGAGAGAAATCTATTTTTGAGTTAAAAGAGACACGAAGAATCGTCGTCGTCGTCGCCAACCGCACGGAAACCGCTTAGCACTCAGAGCTGAGCAGCAGGGTCGGTGGACCCGAAGTCGAAGGACCAAAGTCTATGAGATCGCCGGTTTTTTTTTTTTTTTTAAGAACAAAAACTTCGCGGTGGTAACGAATACGAGCGCAGCTGACGCGGACGGGACGCGAATGAGGAGTAGAAGAGAAAAAGTCAAATCGATGCAATTCACGAGAATTTATACATTCTTACGATATCACGTTGAAACAAGAAAGAAAACCAAATCTGTTTCCCGAGGCGGAAACTCTGGCCGAACGAAACAGCTCGGAACGCTTTTATGAACAAATGAGTAAAAGAATTGATGAGTCAATGTTATTTCTAAATTCGAGTCTTGGGAGAATTCGCATCGAATAATCCGTCGCCCTCGAACGAATTAGAACTTTGCCACTCAGTGACCAAAACTCGCGGTTCAAGTTCCCTGGGGAGTTTTTCGTGACCACGAAAAACGACTCCTGCCGGGTAACGCGTCAGGATGTGGAACAGGCAAATCACCTGGGAAGCCTTCTTCCCAATACGTATGAAACGGGGGAAAAAAAATAGAAGAACAAAAAATTACCAGAAGCTTCGTTGTAGTAAACGGAGATTCTCTCCAGCTGCAGGTTACTGTCTCCATTGTAGATGCCTGTCGGGTCGATGCCATGCTCCTCGGAGATGACCTCCCAGAACTGAAAATCAATTATTAACGTATAATATTGCAATTGTATTTGATTATCATCATCATTTTCCTTTCTTGTTAGGGTCTAGGTTCACTCTGAAACAATTTGGGGGTTCATTCGTTCATCCCATCCCGAGCGATAATCTCGAGTCTGGGTTTTCGAGTGGTTCAATTTTCGAAAGTCGGGAAGGTTGGTCCGCTGCACTGGAGGACGGGGTGTATAACATATCTCCAGAACATAAATAGACAAGAGTCGAGTCGCATGGAGACAGTTGTCGTCGTAGAGACTCCCGTTTAAAGCGACTCTTCTTTCCCCTCTTTCCACCCCTCCATGCCATAGCTGCATTTTTCCTCCGTTTGCCTGCCTCCTCCCCTCATCCTCTCATCCTCTCATCCTCTCATCCTCTTCTACTATTTTCGTTTTGCCTTTTCCTTTTTGTTTTGCCCTATTTATAGCTCTAGACTGTCTCCGCATGGAGAGGAACGCCGCGATATAATATGGACTGAGAACTGGCGCACGTATCGTATACGCGAGTACGAGCGTAGAGGCGTAAGACGCGATGTGAGTATAGCGAGCAGGTACACAGACACGCAGATACCCCTGCTGGCATTTCCCAGGGAAATTCTGTTATTCCTGTAGAGACGAGAAACTTTTCCAACAAAGTGAAACTACAGTTCCGCCGAAGCTTCTATCATTCGGATGTACAGAATTTTGTAAATCCAGCGATATCGATTGAAAAATACGATACGGAACTCGTTATCTATAGTTTTTTGGCATCCGTTCTGATTGAAAAATATTCCGATCGCCTGATCGCGGTTATATTATAATTTCCGCGTTACGGAGGATCGCCTTGTTCTCGCAGAGTATACCCGCCCGCCGGTATAATTTATTCTTACTTTCAAATCTGATCTGCATTTCGTTCCGCGATAGAAATATATTTGAATAAAAATGAACGTCAGTTCGCTGTTATTAATGCATATAATACATATTATTACATAGATTATTTATAATCATCGAGCGAGGAGTGACTCCCTCGACCGGAACTTGGATTAACAGCTATACCCGAAACCGCGTGAACGTTATGAAGTCTGTTTAGCTGAATATTTATCATAATTTGCTGAAACTTGGAAATTTTCTAAGTTCGATCTAGGTAGGTACCGCGTTCCATTCTGCTTCGCGAATGTTATCAAACTAGTCAAGCAATACGCGAATGAATGACTCTTAGAGTCTTTCGTGCGGAAAATAGACGACTGTAGTGTTCAGCCAACGATAAATTGATTCCTTGTTTTCTTATATATATTCAATGCTTCTAGACATTTTTATACTCTGTACATTCACATCTTGCAGGTATCAGGGGATTACTCGACACAAAATATCTCTAATGGCCGTTATTCCAATACCCAAGACTCCCAGGATATAGCGAAAAAAAAGTGCCAAAAAACAATTTTCGCCGTATCATCGATCTCAAATTGTCCGACGACTTGTTCTTTTCCTCTTCTACATTAGCAAGACCTCAGAGTGCCCTTCTACATGTTTTTTTGCACTCGTATACATTTTCAGAAGAAATTTTCTGCTACCATTTTCGCTTGCTTTTTCTCTCCAGTTTGACCTTTTTGTTTCGTTTTTGCTCTTTACGTGGATACTAAAAACGGGCTTGGGGGACAGAACTCGTTGAAAATCGTGACGAATTAAATTGTGAATAATTAACGAGGAAGTAGTAGAACTATATGGCCACGCGCAGCTTGTTTTCCACCCGGAGCTCTATGTTCCGTGAGATTCGGAGCACATGCGGTGACCGCAGACCGCGTGCGAGTCCGGGATACTCGGTGAATTGACTTACATCCACGAGTCGAGTACAAAGAAACGTGAGAATCTATCAGAGCATGATTCCACGAGGCTCTGCAGAAGCCGGCTGGCATCGGGGTATTGTACGATAGAACCGGAAGTGAGAACTGAATTTTCAAGGGTTTCGGAATACAGTTTCCACCGCTCGAAACAGGAAAAGCGTAAGACGAAGATGGAGGAAGTAGGTGAAAAAACAATGGCTACGAGTTTGTCGCAGAAAAAAAAGAGAGACTATGAAAATTTGATTGCATTTCCTGCGAGAGTTCGTGTAGCGAATGAAACCGCAGTGTTCGCGATTTTCCGTTTTCCAATGATTTTTGCAGTGGAGAACGATTATGAACGGAAAATAATTGAAATCGAGGAGAAAGAATGAGGAAATAGATGACAAACTGCTCAGCGCGCGGTGAAGAATAAATTGAAACGAGGAAGAGATGAAATGGGGAAGGAATTTCGGCTGGAATTTACAGTCAATTGCTCGGTTTAATTTTCACCAAGCTCCGTCGTAGCGAGTTAATCTCTTGGTTAGTCCCTTAACAGCGAGCCACGTCAATTCACGATAATTATTTTTATTTTTCGAGACGCGAGGACAATCAACCGTTTTCCTCCTGGCTGCCTCCTCCTCCTCCTCCTCCTCCTCCTCCTCCTCCTCCTCCTCCTCCTCGCCGGCTTGCCACACTCTGTGATGACTCATTCGCTCATTATTCGCTAAAGGTTCGTTACTCTTCGAAACGCGTTCTTTTATATTTTCTCCGTGGCAAAATAAAAGAGCTCGAAAATAAGTGAAAGCAAAAAAACACGACGGATGTTGATGACGAATACGGAAAACGATAGAAAAAACGAAGAAAAATCAGGTAGCACGAGATGAATGAGAAAAAGAAGAAGTCGTGAGAAATCAAATTCGAATATTTGAATCTTGAGTAGGTATAATTTTCTTCTCCAGTATCACGTCGGAGAGCCACTCCCTGGTACTGATTCATGAGACGAATTATGTTCTCCTTACTCATACAATTGTATGTATATCGTACCGAGATTAATGTTATCGTGGTATTCTTGGTATCCGAAGCGAAGTGCATTTTGTGTGTCTTAAACGCTTTTTCGTTACCATGAAGAGGATTTACGATCTTTTGAACGTCGGCTGAGAAATGAGGAAACACGAATTCTACATGGAAATTCACGCAAATTTAGCTCGAGAAGAGAAAATTCTCGTTGAGACAAGTATAAGTCCAGTTACCGCTTCTGAGGTTTTATATGCCTAGTGCGAGCAGATAGGAATGTCAAAAATATCCAACTAACAAATTTCGGTCGAAGATCGCTCAAAAGAATCACTTCATCCGGCTAATTTGTGCATTTTTCCGAATTACCATAGTCCTCGGCAAGATGATCAATCACCATCAATAGAGGCCATTGAAGTCCCCGTTGGCAATCTAACCTGGCTAACACAGGGAATATTCATTTTTCATCAAATCCGAACGATATTTTGAGAAAGTGAAATCCCTAGCAACTTTCTGCCATCGTACTCAACGAATTCTCGAAGTTTCATAAAAATTGATCGAGTCGTTTGTGAAAATGGCCGATTCGCGTTTTCGAAACGGTTTCTGTACATTCAAAATAGCGAGCCCAATATGGCAGCTCAATATCATTGATCATAAATTGGAAGTTACACGTTTACTGAAACTCTATCATGCACGATAAAAAGAAAAAGAATGGGATTTGTTCATCAACTTTGCAGCCGACCGCATAGTTTTATATTTAGCCCTATTCTAACCAGAATATCGAAGAACGCGAAAATCCGGGCAGTGGAGTTTATCGCCAACCGTAAAGACAATTACTGTATGCATATGGATAGACATATACATAGACACGCAGGTATCCATTACGATCATGCATATGCAGGTATATTATTACTGGCTATCTACGGGTCGATGAGATATACCTATAGATGGTATAAATACGCAACTACTTTGCAATTAACAAAGTAAATGCACACGCGACTCTCGAGAACGTCGATATATTGCGAACTGCGTGGGTACACGTACATTATAATATATGCGAACGCAACGTATTTCACCGGAAGCAACGGATGCAGGGTAGGATTTTGAAACGCGAAGGGGAGACCGGAATTAGAAATGTTCATTTCGTGCAAAATGATTCGACCTGGTGTGCGATACTGTTATAAAAATTTTCCGAAAATCCGAAACGACCTATTGCTATTGTTTTTTCCATTTTCATTTCGATTATTTTATCGTTTATCTTCCTATCCCTGATCTTCGTCTTCTTCTTTTCGTTCCTTTTCCTTTTTTCCTTTTTCCTTTTTTTTTTTAGTATTTTACAGCGTAAGAAAATTTATTAGTTTTCGATCCGCATTTTCAAATGGAAGTTGAGAAGATCGTCTGAGAACGTATGAAGTGACTGTGAATTTGAGTCGTCAAGGAATCAGAGCGTACCGTCTGCGGTTTGAGAGGTACCGGTTAGTTTATTTATTTTACTTTGTCCGGTCTATATGCCCTGCAGATGCTTGCGGAGTAAGTGGATCTTCAATGTAATATATGCATCTTAAAAAATACTTGGACTCAGAGTTTTAATGTCTCAGAATTACAACCTCTATAAGTATTCCACCGAGTTTATTTAAAAAAAAAAAAGCAAATTTCCATAATGCGGCGAATTATATTATTGAAATTCTCCATTTTTCTCCATTGCAATATATATATATTTTTTTTATTATTATAATCATTTTTCTGTTATTATATTCTGAAAATGAGATTTTCATAAAGGAAAAAGAAAAAAAAAGATCACAGAATATGGAAAACCGAAGAAACGCCGGATCGAAAAAAAGTTCTACCAAACTGATGGATTCGAAAAGAAGTCAGAATCATAGAAAAAAAAATTAATTGCTCTCTACGATCCTTTTACAAATTTTAGTTCGAGTCATTTCTTCGGCTTCGAGATCAGCTGGGACCGTGATTTCTTTCTTTTGGAATTTCAAAAAATTAGAGACATGAAAATGACTGAAAATCGGTAATCGCAGTATACTTGCTAAACCAGAATGGAAGGAACCCGATAAAGAATGAAACATGTATTCTTCTTGTGGTTAGTGAAAAAATGTCTGATTTGCGGCGTACCTTTGCTCCGATCTGATTTCCGCACTGACCGGCCTGCAGATGAACGATCTCCCTCATATTACGGCGTTAGTTTTTTTTGTGCGAATAATGATTCCCTGATTCCTCTGGATCGAGCTTGTGCCTCTTCTTTTCTGCGTATCTCGGTCGTTGATCCCTCGAAGAAAGAAGAAGAGAAGAAAAAGAAAAAGAAGAAGAGGAGGAAGATGAAAACCGTAAAGTGAATTGGATCGGCGGTTGAATATCGCTGATTGTTACTAAAGAGAACAGAAGTGCGGACGAGCAAGTGCAGAGACGAAATGCGAGTGCTGGTTGGAAACAGTCTCATCAACGACGTTGTCGTCGGGACGCTTCGCCCGGACGGACGCCAGGCGCCGTAATCTATCCCCACCATAAGCCGCACGGGTTTTAAGAAACGACTCAAGAATTTAGACGGAGCGGAAACTGTGAAGAAAGACAAATTTCATGAATCAGGGGTGTGAAATATAATCCCATAGACGCTGAAATACGTCGCATTGACGACAACTCGATTCTGATGAAATAAATCGGTCATTGTTTCTCTTTTTCGTGCTTTCGATAGAATTTCACTGTTTTCAAAAACCGTTCGGATTCTGCTCAGATACCTTTTCCACAATCGCAGTGCAAAAATATCATAGTTTCCATAGCTTGAGATAAAATCAGTGCGCGAGCAGCCTTCGCGGTTTTTCGCTACCTCCGAAGTTCTGATCCGCGTGTATGTTCGAGTCTGGATTACGCGAGATGAAATATAACCAATGATACCCAGGAGCCGATACTCCGTCAATCGAAGCAGCTTCACAGCACAGTTAATTGAATCAAGCTTCCTGCATTCTAGCTTGATCAACCGATTCGCTCACTTGACTTGGCGTCTTCAACACGGAATACAAACAGAGAGATAATGAATGAAAATTCTTAATCTAGCCGGCACTAAAAGATAAAGATACGATAATTACCAATGATAATAATCATTACTGCCGACGTAATTCACATCCCGGTTCTATCGTATGCTCGTCCTGACAAGATTCTGATTCTTTTTCTCAATTTTTTCTTCTCCTCCATTTCTCTTCGCGTCGTCCAAGTTTTCGCAAAAATTCATAGGTACTATACCTATATATACCGAATTGGAAAGAAAGAAACTAAGCGAATCTCCCGTGTATTTTCGATAAATTCTCGTCGATTTTCGTCGCGAACAGCTTGGATCAACCTGTGAAACCTTTCAAGTGGGCGGAAAGAAAAAAATGTATATCCTATCACCATTCTGTCTATAGATACTCCATAGTCTACTATACCTGGCTACCTAATGTAAGTCGTCAGGCTTGCCTTCGTGATAGACGTCGCACGCGGCAGTCTGGAAGTTTAGGTGGCTGGTTACATGTAGCCGTGACTACTAACGGTGAAACCATATTTTTTTAATCAATATGACGAATACTCCTCCATATTCAAGCCTCAAACTGCAGTTTAGGTCGATTTTGAACAAAAAAAAAAGGCGGACCATGGTCTCAGGATCGGATAAGGCTGAAATTCTGTCGCTTCTTTGCCGGAAGTCCAGAAGAACAGACTGACAATGAGAAGTAGAGTAATGGAAATTGAGCCAGCGGTTACTGTCACCGAAAACAAAGAGTTCTTCTCTACAAATGAGATGTATTCATGCAGTCTCGTGAGAATTGAGGAGTGAAAAAAGTGTTCTACAATTTTTTGTTCCAACTGTATACGAGTAGAATACCTGCTATACGCAAGGTAATTCAATGCTCTTTATACTTTCGATGATTCACTCAATACAGAGATTGAGCTATCATATCGAACGCAAACAACGACGTTTGTCAGCGAAGATCTGGAAGATTAGTGGAGTTTCGAAAATTCATAACTAGCGTTCTATTGGATGAAAATTTGGACAAGAACAGAGTCCCTCAATTATGCTTAGGAACAATTATGCATTATGCTTCAATGAATACAGAAACAAATTGCAATCAAAATTGAAATCTGGTATAGGTGCTACAGCTGCCTGGAACTTGCGAAAAATATTCTACATCCACGGAGATTAGGTCATGAGTCACGATAGTCAACCGTTGTTATAAAAAGATTAGACCAGACATGCTTTCTAGAAAAGTTCACCTCATTCGAGGTATAATAACTACGATGTTCAGAAACGTGAAACCTACGTGAATGTCATTTGTGCAACTCGACGAGTTTGCCCGAGCGTTGAATGAAAATTCAACAGCACGCAGTGCATCATAGCTTCGGAAATTTAGTTGGAAAACTGCGATAAAATTTGTCTCAAATTCGTTTCCTTTTTTTTTTTCTTCTTTTTTCTTGTTTTACTTGAAATTTTTTATAGGATTGGCTGTATATGCCAATTTCCGGCAAATTTTTTGGTTTTCGAGAATAGAACCGGGCAGTTTTTTTCACGCCCGCGTATTAAAGATCGATTCTCGTCGTACTCACTATAATTGAAACGTCACTGGAATTGGAACCAGATCTATGATCTCATTGTTTTTTTCGCGAACCCCCCAAGGTCCAATTTATGCCTCAGTGATCACGATCATTCCACAGTCCAATCCTCCAGCCTCTGCTGATTTATGTTTTTTTTCTATCTGTAGCCACGTGTGTCTGCACTACCAATAATAAAATGCGAAGAGGATCGAGACAACAAAGAGATATTTTTGGTCCTTCCTCCATCCTTTTCGTCGTCCTCGCGGACCTTGTCGAATACCATATTTATAGATCTACAAACTTCATTTTCATACCTCATCGTCATCCTAACTCCCGCGAAGTTTTTTCGGGACTTTAATTTATTTCCCGAATTCCATTATAGCGAGGAGATTTCTACAGAGAAAAAAGAACACATGAGAATCAAATAATTAACAATTCCAGTTCTGTCTCAGACTGAATTGCTGCAGGTTCGTTATATCTCTCGGAATCCGAGCCTTCCGCTCTTTACTGGTGTAATAAAAAATACTTTTTATCGTACAAGTGTGGAGGTGGAAGAGAATTAGAGGATAACAGCGGCTAGGGAGACCGTATCTCGGCAATAATAAGGTAGTTTAATCGTTTGATTAATTAGTTGAGATAAAGTAATATATACCTACATATAAGTATGTATGTAGGTGTACGTCTGCGAATAAAAAATCTGCGAATAACTGGGTCGTGCTCGTGTCTTGAATTTCGCGAAACATTACGAGAAGGTAACAGTAAAAATTAGTGTAGATACGTAGATAACGAAGAGATTCGCATGGATTCTGTAGATTATACGCGTTTGAAAATTTACTGCATTATCATGAACCTCGATTGTTATGAAGTATACCTATTTCATCGAGTAATAAATCTTCATAGTTTATAATTGCCGAAATGATCAAGTCGAGAGAATGAGAATGAAATTAGGAAAGTCATAGATCTTAGATTACAATTCGTTCATTTGTAATGAGCATTTTTTTTACTACAGATATCAAACATTGCGAAACATAGTATAGGTATATTTTAAGCACTCTAGTTTCAACAATATTTCTGGAAGTATGATTCTGAACTTATTCATAGAACACACACACACTAATTTTCGTTCCAATTTCGTCTGATGTTGTTATAAAATTCAAAATCCGATTGTAATATGTTCTAGTCGTCACGAATTTGAAAAGGCCCGCGACGTGGGCGCATTAAAACACCTGAATGTATGTAACCCGCGGACGTGCGTGCTCGCGGGTAAGGGATTTGCAGGCGCCAGCCTCGCATAAGAGGCTACAGATAAATATGAATAAATATATAATTTAGATAAATAGTATACTTGATATAAATATCAAATGACCGAAAATCTATATTTCAAGGAAATTTTATTTCCACGAACTATTATATCTCTCCGTCTCTAATCACTCGATTTGTTATTATTCTATTCACATCAACGTCATGATCACTAATTAGAGTATTTTTCTTTTCTTTTCATACTAATTGTCTCATTGCTTGTTATATCTATTCGACGCACGCTAATTCAACTCGAAAATGTAAAAACAATTATACCTGTAGCAGTATTCGTTAATTAGAAATCTTTCATAGTATAATTTATTAGACTGATCAATTTTGGATAGAGAACAGATCGATGTAATAACTTGTTAATTAGTAAGAAAAATTATTGAGAATATTTGTTATCGGTTTCACGACGTTTAGTATATAATATTATGAGTAATCAGATTAGAGAGAAAATGTGAAATATAGAGTGTTGTCAGCGTAGATCGATTGTATATCGAGCCCTCATTCCTATTAACATTTCAATAGCTAGGGCACGTTGGCACGTATAACGCATATTCATATGGAAATATAATGCTTCTGAGACATTTTATAGACAATCGCACAGACGCACTTGATTTATTGTCAGCGTAAGTATAATTGAAGTGAATATGTAGGAACTGTTGCAGGGCAACACAGCGCAGCATGAACCATTTGTGATTCGCTATACGATGATTCGAGACTTATTGTATACGAAGGAAGAGGTTTAAATTAATGTATTTATTACATACGCTGTATAGTATACATGTATGAATCCTGCAAGTTCAATATATGTATATGGGGCATTTCACGCCAACCTGGACAGCCTTTGACCCTGACCCTTTCCGATTTTTTTCGCGATTTTTCACGATGTTTAGCGGACCGAATGAAGCGCTCATGATTTTTCTCGAATTTTGTTCTCAAGGGATTTTTTATGTACAGATCTTTGAAAATCTGAAAATCCTAATGACCGACAAAAGTAAAAAATAAACCATGAGCACTTCATTTGGTCTGCTAAGTACATCGTGGAAAATCACGACAAAATCGGAAGGGGTCAGCCTCGAAGACTGTCCAGGTTGGCGCGGGACGCCCCATATACAAAGAATATTATAGCGCTTTCGACTGGGGCTACACCGGGCTGCACTGGTGTAGTGTAGATCGTTCTATCCCTTCCTTTCCTCTAGGTGAGAAAAAGACAGAGAGAGAGAGCTACATCATACCAGTGGAGCCCGGTGTAGCTCCAGTTGGAAGTGCTATTACACCTCTAGCGAATAGAATCCACGATTTGAATATTCCAACGTCATCGTAGAACAACCCGACACTTTGATAATCAAATTTCCAATCAAGTTATTTCCAATCATGCACCGTGAAATTTAAAATCTGATTTTTGAACCGATAATCGTTTACCATTGATAGATGTACGTATACCTTATTATACTTACCTGGCTACATCCCGATAAAGATTTACCAGCGATTGTGAGAACTGTGGACACAGTGAAATTCATATGAAGTACAAAATAATGCTATACAGCGAACGAAGAATAACGAGAAACTATTTGGTCAACAATTAAGCACGTTAGAGTTTCGAAGTCTTGAGTACTGCAGAGCTATAGATACTGACACGTATGTCGAGAATTACAAGAAATTAATCAGAACTTGCTATACAGATGAACAAATTTTGTCAACCAATTAGAGAATTCAATTTATAACACTTTTATATAATTCAAGACGTTAGAATTATAATTATAAGGGAAGTGTCATAATGCAATATTGACAATAAATTTGACTCAGTCAGAAACGATCGCATCCGGGTTCATAATACAGAAATATATACTTGACATGATGTAGAATTTAACAAATTTCAAAATGCATACCTACGTTATACGAAGCTAAATGTAACTGAAACAATCCTCGAAGGATTAAATGAATGCCTATACAGATACAAGATCAATTATCGAAAGAATGAATGCCTATAGGTAGATGAAAGATCGATCAGCTGACATCGGCGACAAAGATGATCGTGGACAGTAAAATTGAGATGAATAAAATGAAAAATGTATACAAAGTGTTAGATGATCAATAAGAATTAGGAGCATCGACAACACGTTGACTGTGCGATAGTGATATAATGTAGGTAGGTGTTGGCATGTAGTACTAATTACAAATCATTACCAATATAATTAGTATAATGTAGAGTAGTGCGTGGTAATAAAATGTCATTTTATTTTCATAATAATAATTTATTATGAGATTGTGTCAACCTCAACGATGATACTACATATTGGAGGATAAAAAAACCCCCGAAAAACAAGAAAAAAGCAACGAAAATACACTAGACGCGCTTAGGTAACCGGAATTAAGTTACATTTATAATAATTTATGTAGATAGTAATAAGGAATAGCGAAAAAAAAGATAGTGTACATAAAAACAATTAAGAACAAATACAAGGCGTCAGTCTTTGTTACACAAGTAACGATATTTATACCTATATAGGACAATATTATACTTTTATTCGGAATGTGAATTGCCGCGGTTTTTCTATCAACAGAAGTGAAGAAAGAGAGAAAACGAAAATTACACAATTATACCAAAGAACGTAATATTACAAAAACTGAAATACGAAAAAGAGACATAATTTCAAATTAATAATAATAACACAGCAGACTTAAAAAAAAAAGCGCGTCTTCGTCGATGTTAGTTTTTGTATTTTTTGTTTTCCTTCTTTTCTTACCCTTTTTTTGTTTCAATTTTTTTTTTAATTATTCATTTGTTTTTTTTTAATATAATATACGTTAATCGAAACGCTCTTGTATAGATAAATTGCGAGAAATAGGATGAGAAAGATGAAAGAAAAACAGAGTATGAGAGATAATGAGAGACGAGAGAGGAACGTGAATGTATAATAAAAAAGAGAGAATGAAAATCATAACTCACAATCAACATCATATTTTTCTTTTTCTTTGTTTTATTTCATTTTCTATCATATTTGAAAATAAAAAACAAAATAGTTTCAGGACATAGGCGTTTTTGTGGACGTGTTTGTGTCTGTGTGTCTGTTTGTTTGAATATACCTATGTGTATATATAAAACGGCATTGATATTCGACCAAAGATTATTCGTGAAATAATCATTCGACGTATATGTTACGATATATACTATATACCTATATATATTCACGAGTACAGATCTTGCGTACGGGATTACATAAGAGACCACAAACCCGTGAAAAAACAAAGTTGAAAATGAATAAAGAAAAAAAAAAAAGAAAGAAAAAAAGAATTGGAAAAAAACCAAAAACAATGATATGAGAAAAAAAGGGAAAAAGCTCACGGCCTGGCTTGCTGTCATGGTCAATTTAAACACGGTCCGTACAAAAGGAGAGTAACGAAAGGAAAAAATGACGAAAAAATAATTGTATGAAAAAGCGCGGAAGGATAAAGAAGATGAAGGAGGGGGGAGGGGGGAGGGGGGAAGAGTGACTGGGAATAAGGTGGAACAAAAATATATATTTTAAGGACGAATTCGCAGGCTGGGAATAAAAAAGGATTACACGAAGGGGTAAGAAAGGGAAAGTGGTGGTGGTGGTGGTACTAAATTATAAAGGGGATGCTTAGTTCTCGTCAACTTCGGCTTCCTGCTCCTCGTCGAACTCAGCGTCCTCGTCAGCTGTGGCTTCTTGGTATTGTTGATATTCAGAAACCAAGTCGTTCATGTTGGATTCAGCCTCAGTGAATTCCATCTCGTCCATACCTTCGCCGGTGTACCAATGCAAGAAAGCTTTCCTCCTGAACATAGCTGTGAATTGTTCAGAGATACGTTTGAAGAGTTCTTGAATGGCGGTTGAGTTGCCGATGAATGTTGCAGACATCTTCAATCCACGGGGAGGAATGTCGCATACTGCAGTCTTAACGTTGTTTGGAATCCATTCGACGAAGTATGAGCTGTTCTTATTCTGGATATTCAACATCTGCTCGTCAACTTCTTTCATTGACATTCTACCGCGGAAGATAGCGGCGACAGTCAAGTAACGTCCGTGTCTTGGATCGCAAGCTGCCATCATGTTCTTGGCGTCAAACATTTGCTGGGTCAATTCTGGTACAGATAGCGCACGGTATTGCTGGCTTCCACGGGATGTCAGCGGGGCGAATCCGGGCATGAAGAAGTGGAGACGAGGGAACGGTACCATGTTTACAGCCAATTTTCGAAGATCGGCGTTAAGCTGGCCGGGGAATCTGAGGCAGGTTGTTACTCCGGACATTGTCAGAGATACCAGATGATTCAAGTCTCCGTATGTTGGGGTAGAGAGTTTCAAGGTGCGGAAGCAAATGTCGTACAATGCTTCGTTGTCGATACAGTACGTTTCGTCGGTGTTTTCAACTAGCTGGTGAACTGAGAGAGTTGCGTTGTATGGTTCGACTACGGTGTCTGATACTTTCGGCGATGGGACAACTGAGTAGGTGTTCATTATCCTGTCCGGATACTCCTCGCGGATTTTCGAGATCAGGAGGGTTCCCATTCCGGATCCGGTACCACCACCGAGAGAGTGAGTCAGCTGGAAACCTTGAAGACAATCGCAGCTCTCAGCCTCCTTCCTCACTACGTCTAAGACGGAGTCGACCAGCTCTGCACCTTCGGTGTAGTGACCCTTTGCCCAGTTGTTTCCAGCACCGCTTTGTCCAAAGACAAAATTGTCCGGGCGGAAGATCTGACCGAATGGTCCTGACCGTACTGAGTCCATGGTTCCTGGTTCCAAGTCAACCAGGATTGCACGTGGCACGTATTTACCACCTGATGCCTCGTTGTAGTAGACGTTGATCCTCTCCAACTGGAGATCAGAGTCTCCATGGTAGGCGCCGGTCGGGTCAATGCCATGTTCGTCACTGATTATTTCCCAAAACTGGAAAATAGAAGATAAAATGAGGAAAACAATCTTCATACATTCTCGAAGGATTCATTTCTTATTCAAGGTACAATGAGTTCCACTTTTCGTCAAAGTTTACTTCAGTATTCAAAATTCTGTCTCTCTTCATTCAGTTTTCTCGATCTAAATTCCAATTAATATATAATATAATAAATATATATAATAAATATCAAATTCTCTATGCCAGTTGCTAAAAGTTCCTTGATCAGGTTTCTCTGGAATGTTGCGAAAATAATTGAGAAATATCAACGAGCTTCGAATATAGAATTGAAATAGAAAAAGACAAGATCTTGTCTCCGAATTTTCGAGTCGTTGTGGTTCTTTTTATTCTACGAAATTATACGATAAATTCGATGTGTGTAGCCTGCTGAATACAGTGTAATTGCTCCGAACATAATATTTTCATATCATAATATTATTAATACGAGAACTCGAGTAAGCAGCGGCAACGGCAGCTTATTGCGGACGGGAAATTGCGTTTAATTAGCGATTTATTCATCCGCTTGCCAGCAAACCGGCCGGCTAGCTAGCTAACTAGCCAACCAGCCAACCAACCAACCAACGATAGAATGAACCAACTAACCAGACACACTCGAGTGGGCAAGAACGGAACGTCTTCGAGTGGTAGAGAGAGAGTTCAATGACACCCACTAAGAAGGTACGTACATCATCCTTCACGATCGGAGAAAATGCATCGTCAATAACACAAAAATAGAAAAAAAAAAAAAAAAAAGGGAAGAGAAATATCCGAATTCAAAGAGAAAATGCACATGCATTTAAAATAATCATATGCATGAATGAATGAATGAATGAATGAATGAATGAATTTGCAATCGGGTCGGCGAGAAGCGAGCAAATTTATTCTGTTTTTCTTATTGGGAAAAATTGATTACGTGGATGCCGCCTCCTTGTCATATGAGCATATTCTTATTAGGTAACAGAGAGTTAACGCAGCCTAATGTCTGACCATATATGAACATTGAGGTGGGACGTCATCCCCCTCTCTATCCCACTCTCTCACTCACACTCAGTCTTTCTACCCGCCCTGGAATAATAAAGTAGACATGAGTCACCCAATGTCACCGCTATATATAGAAATGATGCCCATATTGCCATAACAGGTAATTAGCATTTGCCCAGGTGAACTTTATCTCCTCTCTCCATCTCTTCTATTTCACAACTATTTATTTTTACGCAATTTTTATAGTGTATCGAGTCCATACAGTGCTATACACGGTTTGGAAAATGGAAAAAAGGAAAAAGGACTCGAAAATGCAGATGAATCTCTCGCGAGTAAAAACGGGGACAAAAAAAGGAACATTGAATATCCTTCAGTCTTTTTCTCAGTTCAAGTTTTTTTAATTGGTCATTTATGCAATCGAATTCCTTCTGCATCAAGAGGCTGAATATTGATCAAACGGGTCGTTATCATTCCAAGAATAATTCACTGCAACCGTAAGCAATCCGCATTGCGTCATTCAGAGCGGATCAAACCGAGCGATTAGTTATCAAATTCTCGAAAGATGTAATAAAAAAACAGAGGTTTCGATTCGGCTTTGCGAATGTATTGCATGATTATCTCCGAACGAAATTTTTTCGTCTCTTTAAGCCAGGCGTCTGGAATTTTCTCTGCAACGAGAATAAGCGTTTCCTGCGAGGCTACTACGTAACGGAAAATTGAACCCTTAGGATCCCTACCAAACACCTGGCTGCTGTTTCAGCAGCAGTTCTTTGTCCTCAATAACCAGCTGCTGCTGCTGCTCGAGGGAAGCAGCTAGGAGAGCTATAAGATTTACTCTGAAGGATTTTTATGCTGAAATTTTAACGCGATTAGGCAATTTGTATTCAGAAGCTCTTCCATCTTACAGTAATTCAAATCTAATTATACTAGAAATATTATCTTTCCGCGAATTGGCTCTTGGTTCGAAATTTCATCTTGCTTTTTTTCAATCTTTTCTTTTTCTTCTTCTTTTGGTTTCGTTGCAATCATTTCAAAAAGCTCGGATCTGAAAGTTACGCAACTTCGAGAGATAAACGAGAAGAGACAACAAGAGATATAAAAATATTGATGATAAAGAAATGCAAATATGAGAGCAACGGCAAGGTTTATCGGGGAAAAAAACAAAACTTGTTTCGAGGCAAGTTTTTGAACGCTCTTTGCTCAGCAACCAGCGAAGCGAGAGCGCGGGAAGAACGACCCTGTGCAGGAGCAGCCTCGGGCAGCTCTTTTTCCCCCATCTCTCTCGCTCCGCGTGTTTCTATGTGCCACGCGGCGCGAAGGGAATGTTAAAATAGTGTGAAAGAGATACGTCCGTGTGTTAGAAGTTGTGGCACCGTTACAAAGATATGAGGGGATGCGCGCGCAACCGCTCGATGCCTTAATGTCGGCACGCAGCTATCGCTGCCACACCCCGGCCGCAAATACATGCATATAGATGAAATTTATCGAAGATATTAACTGATAGAATTGGGGACCCGAATCTTTGCTGCCAAAGAGAATGAATACAAAGGTAAAAGATCCCCGGGGACGAAAGAAATAACTCTGGTTTTCTCTCCGACGAATCAAGCGTCGACAGCAGAGTATGGGTGTATTCATGAATGTGAGAACGTTCGAATCGATTGCGATAGAGAGAAAACCGTTACGCCGGCCGGCACACCGGCGCCATGACAGCCAACTCAACAGTTTCGTGTAGCGTCGCGGTCTCGATATCAATGTCGATGGAAGGGGAAATAATATAGACGATAACTAACCGAAATTCTTATTTACTGTACAACACTTTCATCACAGATGGAATTTCTCGATAAGGATCTGTTGCTAAGGCCGAATGAAACGTTGTTCGACTTTTAGAAGTTGAGGGAGAAACTGCGAGTGAGAGAGAGAAAGAGCGACGAAACGAGCAACGTCAAACGAACGTTTTCTGTTTCTTCGTTTCGTTCTATAAAGTTGTGTGTACACATACACACCGCGCGCAGTACTACCTCTCGGCGTTGCTATCCCAGAGAGTGTATCGATTGTTTTTCAAACTCTAATAATATACACACAATGAATTTTTGTTCACTTCACAACTTGGCATGCACTGTAAATTAACATATTTCTCCTTTATTATTATCTTTCTCTATTTGTTTTACTCCGAATTTCGACGCCGCGGTGTTTCGTGTTAAGAGATCGATACGGGCCGCGATAACAAAGAAGCCAAGTTTCTTTTCACGTCACAATAATCATTCAAAGGTTATCGATTGAAATAGTAGAGGAGCGAGACCTACCGACGAGAATTTCTATTCGCTGTAAGAATAATATGAAATTGATGATAATAATGATCTTCATTATAAGCTTACCTTAGCTCCAATTTGGTTACCGCACTGACCGGCTTGGATGTGAACAATTTCCCTCATGTTGATCTCTGTTTGCTTTTCAAAAACTCTTGTTACTGGGACAACTGAAAGCTCGTACGCGTCGCGAGAGCCGAGAAGCGATTATGCTGCGAATGCGGTGGCACCGGTGCCCGTTACAGATTTTCAAGCCTCGAACCGGCCGCTAAGTGGGAGAGAGCAACGCCCTACCACGCGATCTGATTGGTCCGTCCGTATAAGGTCGAGCGACGTCACTCAGTTGTACCAACATATAGGAAATCTACCTAGACGTCGTCCCACCTCACTAAAATATACAGTCAACACCAAAAATCATTTCTTTACTATTTTCGTCCTATCTCCGATGCGTGTAATGTATTGTCAATGATCCTTAATTACCGGATCCAAGACTCTGATTACCGTTCAATTATTTCATTCCACACCAATTGTTGGGGAATAAATTCATAATACAAATATATCGAAGTAGAATAATGAGATAGTAAAATAATCGTCGTAAGGCTGTTTTTTTATTTCTTTTCCATTATTTATTACTCGTACGAGTGCACATATATGTAACTGCAGTATGAGAAATGAAATGCGGATCTGTACAATATATATACTGATGAAATTTGAGGGATATGAGAAATCCTTGAATGAAAATATACATTAATAATAATATCATGATATTTATTTGTTAATTCAAATACATTCACATTTTTGCCGAGTGTGTATTCTAATGCCGTAGTTTGTAATTATATTTAATTACATTTTTGGTCGTATTGTATGGATATATCTATGTATGCCGAAGATGCGCATGTTAATCCGCAGTTAAAGAGCCCCGGGCTGGCCTTGGTGTCCTTAGTAGATGAAACGTGTTTTTCTGACAGGTAATGTACTTACTTACTCGAAGCATATACAGTATTACAAATTTTGACAACAATGAAGAGAGAACACAGAATGAAAAAACAACGAGCGAATGAGAAAAAGAAGAAATGGAATCGATAAACGAAAGAAGTATAACATAGGTATACCTGCGACCTGTCTATACGAGAATGACATTGCGGAGGAAGCGCGCTAGGGACTTTTTTGGGTTGGCAAAGGCCGGGGGCATACGCGCAGGCCGAAACCGACGCCCACGAACCTGTGTGTGCTATATTATAGGTAGACACGATAAACGGGGACGACAGGATCCTTTAAGGTGTACGCCGTATACTACTAGCCTTATTGGAAACATTTGGTCACGACGTTGCACACGTCGGAAGCCTTGCCGTAGATAAACTTGACAAATCTTCGATTCGTAGTTTCTTTTCGGAACGAGAAGCTTCCAAGCTGGAGACAATGATCGAATGCATCGGAACTGGATTCTGTACGTTTTGAATATACGATACAATCCTCGATTTATTATCGACGGAAAGTTGTCGTAGTAATAATAACAGCAATGTAAAGTCGTCGCGGAGAAGATCGGAGTGAAGGATACTGGTATTTAGAGACGTGGGTAGAATAGGATAGACCTCGTACGTACATTGTACAGTTGGCCTCTGCTTATTATAAAATATAATACCTAGCTATAGTTGTAGGTATTCCGGATAACTACAATAGAGTATGTAGTAGACGCATAGACTAGTTTATTTACATAGAAGCGAGAACGTACACGGGCCTCGGGCGTGAGGCCGTCGGGCGCGGACTAGGCTGCAACGATAGATTGACTCAATTAGGCTCTCCGTGTTCCGCTTGACCTTAAGTCTCTCAGATTCACAACTATCGCGCAATCTCGCGGTGTTAATTTCACGCTGTGATATCGAATGATACGCAATACACCCAAATCGAACACGATCATCTGTTCATCGCAATTATATAGGTACTCGTACGTGCAGAGTTGTATCGTCGCAACAGCTATATACCTGCGAAGAAAATTCATTACTACATATTCCGTAATTTTCCAACGACATAACGTCCAGATAAAATACGAGAAAAAAGGGTCTACCTAGACAAGAGTGCCACGCGAGGGTTCTTCGCGCCAAAATTTTCGGAAAAATCTACCGAATAACATATCCAAAATCCGCAATAATCCGCTATTGTTAGGTAGGTTCTTTTTTCGAACAAAAGGACACAAATATGTGAAAAGATTGATTATATCCAAAAGTAAGCTGCGTAGGAAAATTTTGATTCCGAACGAATTTGCAGAGCGAACACAGTTCGACGCAGAGTATATAAGTCAAATTTTTGATATTTCTCGGTGGTCCCGAGATAGAGGTTTCGAAAGTATGATGTGCCGTTATAGGTAACGCTAAATGTGCGTTTTTCGTTCGATTCTACAACAAATGCATTTGATCAGCATCAGCCAGCAAAAAATCGGTTCCCACGATGAGTCGCGAGGAGGCTGCTGATTCTATGTCACCCCGTTTTCTTTTTCCTTTTGTTTCTTAGATTTTTCAAATTTATTTCAGAAGATACCGAAAATATGACCGAGATACTTTCCGTGGAACTTTTTCCGTTCAAAAAATCTGATCCTGACGAAAACGTTCGTATATGGCTTACTTTCAGAGATAACCGGTTTTTTTACATATTTGTGTGCTTTTGTTTAAAAAAAAAACCTACCCTACGATAGCGGATTATTGCGGATTCTGGATATGTTATTCGGTAGATTTGTCCGAAAATTTTGGTGTAGAGCACGCTTGTGTTGCAATTTTATCTAGGGTAACTCGTATTTTGATCGGACTATACGGCTAGAAAATTGTTTTGACCGAAGAATAACGGCCTTCGGCTATAATTTAATACGAATTCCGGGGAGAGCCTCGACGATGCGGTCGTCCGGTCAGCTGCAGCAGTCAGAAGTCAGCTGTTTTAGCTATTTGGATATACATAATACATAGGCGGAATAAATAGACGAGGATCTAGGTGGCAAAACATTGAATTTCAAAAATGCTAACAGCTATGAATTCTGCAATTACTATCTCGCAAACTCTGCATAAGGCGCCTGGCTCACATTCAGCTTTTATCTATAATACGTATGACTGTATAATTATCAACTCCGTGACATAATAAAGTATTATATAGTATGTGTACATACACGCACGTAATGAGCTATCTCGTCAATTATATCACACTATCGCATTGTGCACAGTTGATACGACAAATAGAAAACGTTATACTATTATTGTGTATATGTACAGTGCATGCGCGGTGATGTTTCGAGAATGTTACAAGATCTATGATTTCTTGATTGACTGTAAACCCAGCGCTGAATTTTCTTTTCTATTCAAAGTCAATGGAATTGGATGTTTTCTTTTTTTATTTATTTCATGCTTATGCTCCGTCTTATGTCTCTGAATTCCGATAGATCGGCGGTCGAAGATCGTGGGACAATCGTCATCGAGCTACTGAAAAGTAAAATGCATCGGTCCTCCTCGCCTCGAAGGCAAACTTCGGAGATCGATGCACATGGAACACATTTTTACGACTTCATTCGCGAGATCGAAAGATTTCAAGCTCGATTCGAAACAGGAGACCGGATGAAGTTTTCACTCATTATGCTCGATGACGATCCGCGATTTTTTTACAAGATCGTTCTTCCAAGCCGTAGATCAATCGATTATAAAAATGAAACGTACGCGAGTATGGATTTTGAGCCGATCGTGATCGTGAAGTTGCGAAGTCGTGACATTATATACTCAATACTGTAAACCGAGATCGGAAGCAATTGAACGCAGTGGGGCGTAACAGACGAGCGATCTTCATCCTGTCGTATAATTCAGCTACTCCGACGTCTCATGGGCAAGCCCTTCCTGCCATATGGCTTCAAGAAATTTACTAAACGGTTCGAATACCATTTGATTCCGTCATCCTTGCCTCGTCAAACCCCACCCATTTTTTTCACATTATAACCGAAGACAATTCCAATCAATGAATCGGTGCCGGAGAAGTAAACGACAAGGAAGCTTTTCTCTTCGTTCGTCCTATAATTGGAAAAGAAGAGAAAAACGGAAGAGAAAACAAAAATGAATCACATATACCTGCAACACCTAATAATACACGAAGTTATATACCTATATATATAATGTATATTATTTCGAGTGTGTGGACAATGCGGATCATTAATCCCACGCGTATATAAACCGCCTTTGTCTAAATTTGTCTAACGCCCAATACGAGTTTTCGATCCGCACGTAATTAATCTGACGACATATTCGGTCGTCTTATGTATGCAGTCACACGTATTATAGATATGTACATACCTACGTACAATTCTGTCATATACCTACTTTTTAACATTACTGTGCATCTATATACATAGCTCGTTGTCGACGGCGAAACGAAACGGAGTCGGCTTATCCCCTTAGAAGGAATCGATTGATGCGGCAAGGCAGGACCACGCGATATATATACCTATGTATATATCCATATACTGTATCCAATGTATGTACTATCACGCGTATGCCTATAGCTATACCTGTATATAGATATATACACAGCATACATGGATGTATATTGTATTTTATACAGTCGATGCTTCGCAGACTGCGGGTGTATGTGTCTTTGCCCGTCGAACTCACGAAGGTGGGCCTCCGAGTGTAGCATTGCTCGTGCATGCTGTGTGTAGTATGTGCGGTAGCTTTCTCAAAAACGTTCAAGTATATTTCGTATGTAATGTGGTGTAGTACTTGGACCTAGCTTAGTCGAGTCTTGGAACGCCTTGAAGCGGACTCATTGACTCACGACGATCGGTAATCGACTTTACGATCGAAGGGAATGCGGGGATACTATGCGGTGTTGTGTCTGTTGGTATAGACTGCGGCAATGGCGTAACTACCATAAGCTATGAAGATCAGTTTTAGTTTCCCTTAACTACTCTGGATTTTGGTTTCGTTCTTTTTTCTGGCTTGAAAATCGCCGCGCCCGAAACCGGTAGAATGTAGAGGAACCTGGAGCTGGATCAACGGCAACAGCTCTTTAAATTTCATCGAACGAATTGACATTCCGGTGTGCTTCCGGATTTGCGCCATTTTCACTCCGAAGAATTTTAAGAGAAGGGACTAAAAAGAGAGGAATTACCATTATCCGATATTCCGCAAAAGCAATTTACCATCCTGCAGATTCTATCCTTGTAGTACAATGTCTTGAGTGCGAATCGAGACAATTGAATACCTGGAGAGTTTTTCTATCGAAATTTCGTGTACTACGTGAAACGGCTCCTGCACCGATATCCCGAATAATTCGGAGTCGCGATATCGAAGCTGGGAAAAATCGCTCGAGGGGTTTGGTCACAAGGGGAAAGAAAAACGTATTTCTGACCAGGTATGCATGTCTTCGCGGGAACCATTCGCGTAAGATTCAGATCAAACTTGTTTTACCATTACTTTTCGGCTTTCTGGGGCAACGAGCTTTTGCCCCGAATATAACGTAGTTTGGAAATCGAGCGTGGGCCCAGGCATCGCGGGTTGAAATTTCATCGTGGCATTACTCAATACCAGAAAGTGCAGGGCCGATCTTCAGCGAGAGAGTGACCGTAGAATCACTTCTTTATCTGTATAAGACCAGAGCATATTGGATCGTTGCGTAATTTTTTTCACCAAATAGGCAACATGAACGACACTCGGCACTTTTTTATGGAATACGTATTCCTCGCACAATATTTTACTCCCCGATTAATTTTCCAGTGACTTTTTCTCCGTCTTCTCATTTTATCTCCCAACGCCTGCAGCTCCCGATACCGCGGATATCTGTGAGGAATGCGATTATTATTCACAGAAAAATAGCATATGTATTTTTAGTTACGCGATACCTGATGCCCACTCATATCGCCAGGAAGATAATCATGTCAGAATTATCTCATCGAGGAGCGAAATTTATTTTTTTTCGTCTATGAGCTAGACGATCGATCGGCAGACGAATTACCGCAGTTGTATGTACCTTGTAGGTACGCCACTGCGGGGATGAGTTTCCCAATACATTTTTGCCCGCGGGTGCTCGTTCGTGTCGATTTGCCATTTAAGGATACAGTTTCTTTCCTTCTTTTTCTTTTTCTCTTACTTTAAAACCTATATAATATAGCTTGCATACTGGTTTAACCGTTATAACACTCTCCTCGTGGCATTTCGACGCGACCGCGACACCTTGTCCTCCGCAATTCTACACCGATGCAGCTGATACATAGGTACGGGAGCTTGGTATATACTTATTTTGCTGAATGAATGCACGCGAATTTTACACATTTCCATCAGAATTTGTATCCACTTTTACGATGTACGTTTTGCACCAAACTTATATTCAATTCTTCGCAATGTATATATACATGTATAGATAGGTACAGATGTATGATATTCGATTACTATCATCATCGCCACTCGCATCAAGCAGACCCGCAAGTCGAGCCGCGAACATGGAGCGGTGACATCACGTCAAAAACGAGATCGCTCGTTGATTTTATTACCCTCATTTTCTGATTAGTGTTTAAAGCCCATTTTCATTGGGATCCAAGAGCTATACAAGGATCGTCGAATACGTACGAGCTGTACGGAATGGAACTCTGTATGTCGCTCTATTATACTGAACGACGTTTCGTCCAATTCGTCTACTTGTCGTTCTTCGTCGAAAATCTTTTGGGCACAATTTCATCCCGAGGGGTGGATCACGGCTGTATGAAAATGGCGTACACCTGATTTCAAGATTTCAAGAATTTCCAAAGATTTCACAAAATTTTATGGAAAGGTGTAAACCAGATTCCAAGAGTGATTCACCTTCCGCGTTTCATCCCCAAGAAATTTCATGTATGTATACTACAAGCGCAGAAAATCTAATGTATCTAATTCGCCAATTGATTCTCATCTTCGAACTCGGAGAGAAAAAAAAGAATTCTGGATATGAAAAATCAAAAATACGAACGGATTATATACTTGGGTGGAACGTGAAGCCGCGTGCGGAGTCGACGAAGTAGTCGGCGGGGCTAACTATATCGATCGGAGTTTCACGAGCCGCTATATAATAAGCCAGGAATATACATAGGAACATATATAACAACTATCTTTCGGTACATAATATAAACCCATTCTGCTTCACTGTGATGGATATATTGGAAAATATACAGAGGGTTCGTTTCCTCGTGAACATAGGTATATGTCAGGTATATGCACCTACGCCGTACCATATCGATCGGATTAATCACCCTCGCAACAAACAAAAAAATCCAAAGGGACGAATAATGACTCCCTGCGCCGGGCACCGGGCGCCGGGCGCCGGGCGCCCCGCGGCGGCACCGGGATATCCCGACCTCCCCTGCAGCACCTGGTGACACCGGCGTCGCGGACGTCGCCGTCCATGGAGGGTGGGCGTCGATTATCCTTGACCTCGGATGCCTGTCATAATTATTGATACGCACGATCATGGATTCAATTATTGGCCATTGACGCGTAGTTTCGATATTATCGTCAGTAGAATCGTCATCGGCATGATCGTTGTCACTACCGGCTCTGCAGCTCCTGTAGATAACATAGATATACGATATAAGGAGAGAAATCTGCACTCGTAATGATCATCGAGTTTTATGTATACACGTACACGCATTCTATATTTACGGGATCTTTTCTTGGCTCCAATGACTCAGCTGTGTAGGCATTGTGTACCTTATACCAGCTACTATATCTTTACGCGAACTATTGTATGTTATTACTGTGCATTATGACGCCGACGTACTTAAAAGGCGCTAAGTACGGAATATGGATACGTGCATGAAAATAATCACATAGCGATTATGAATCCGCTTCGTACGGTCTATCTCTATGAACAGCTGTAGTCTGTGCTGTACGATACACTGCGGATTTCACGTTTGACGGACCCGAACTTCTCCGTTCTCATCCAAATTCAGTATCCGCATGTTGGGTATCCGAATTGTGACAGCGGATCGCAGCCAATGTGAAAGAAGAGAAGAGACCGTTCGCATTTCAAAATATAATGGTACGGATGGGCACATGTGCGTATGATATAGAAACTGACCGTTATAGGTATGATCAAGTGCCACGATATTATAAATTATACGTATAGTTGGGTACAACCAAGCCACACAGAAACATGTCCGCATGTAGTATGTAGTATGTAGTATGTAGTACATACGACATAAATCTCTGGAAATTGTCATAAGTATAATGATTTGATGATCGTGGTGGTCTATTTAAGGCGTTGTTAGGTATGCGTATAAACTAAACTGGAACCTCCAGCCGCCGCGTTCGTACGTACGTACGTACGAGCATGAATGAATTACTCTCTCAAACACATCTGATAACTATACAGCTACATCAGCGTACGTAGAAATATTGTGGTGTATAATATACTCTTTGCCCACAGGATAGATACATGCTGTACGGCACTCGGCCTACACTGCGTTCGCGGTGGATACGTATGTACTACGTGGGCATATAATATGTATTGTGTGTTGTAACCTGTGTAACGTAGGTGTGTATAGTATTATTACACGACGCTGGACGCGTGAATTCGCTTGTATAGAAACTGCAAGCCAGAAATCTTCGTTTGTTACGGAGACATGAGAATTTCGGAATCTATCGCTCGTGGCATCATGGAGGCTCTTTGGATTGATTTCTTAATTCAAACCGACGCATAGGTGCTCGAGAGATTTTTGAGCTGAAATTTCGTCGACGAGGGATATACGTAAGAATCTTGAATTTCATCCCAATCCGGGAATCACCGGTGAAAACAAAATATGTAGAAATGTCTAAGGCACGAAATTTGGAAGAAAAAGATTGTTGGGCGCCAGTAAAATTCGTTTTTTTTCTATTTTTCTGGCGCCCAACGTACGGCAGTACATTTTTATCTCTTCTAATTCTGTCTTACACCTTTCTACGGATTTGTTCCATCGGCGATTCTCGAAATGGCGAAAAAATCAAGGTTCTCCAGATTGTTCTTGTTTTCTGGCGCCCAACGTGGGGCCCTACATATTTCTTTCTTCTTCTGATTCCGCGTCTCACGTTTTTCTACACATTCTCGTGTCTCCGGCGATTACCGAAGTGGGGAAAAATCCAGATTCTTTTCGTCCGTCGACAAAATTTTGGCACAAAAATCGCTGAATTGGTTATGCCATATGCGTTACGCGGCGAAACGGGTGAGATTTTCGAAACTCAGATGATAGAACCCCTCCCGACGTCCGTAACCTATGATTCAAATTTACGAAATTTACTATCTACGAAATCTACAGTATGACCACCAGCAGATGCAGTAATTACTGTTAAATATATACTCGTTAATTATCGAGACTATATGCGGAGGAATCGATCGGTTTCGCTTAAGATCGCATTTGGGTCAATTGAACTACTACTGCTACTGCCTCAGAGGTTCAATTAAACATTGTATATGAAATATATATATATATATATGTATTCATATATATCGCGAGCATGAAAAAAATGGAGAGAAAAAACCTAGAGGATTGTGGGCGCCGTGTAGGAACATGATTATAGATCTGAGTAAAGCTGACAGCATCCCACCATGTGTATCTTAAAATATATACATAATTTACGTCTGTACATAGGTATGCCACATAGCTCGCTCCTAGAGTTCCTGTACAGAGAGTTCCTAATGCTTATCATACCTATGTACATACCACGTTACATTGCGGTTACACGTATGTACATTATAGGTACATGTAATAAGTAGCAGCAACTTGCCACGGTATGCTATATACTGTATCATAGATACCATTTTCTATTCGTTGTTTTTCTGCTTCTAGCCATGCTATAACGTGCCCTGCTATGTAT
The DNA here is from genome assembly GCA_963170745.1 of Phymatocera aterrima. Lineage (NCBI taxonomy): Eukaryota > Metazoa > Arthropoda > Insecta > Hymenoptera > Tenthredinidae > Phymatocera > Phymatocera aterrima. The sequence goes on along the minus strand of OY720662.1, from coordinate 2,169,327 downwards.
ATCATTAGTAGCTACACTTGGAAACCCCGAATGAAATGATCTCACAGAATTCACCACTAGATCGCATTGGCGTAGAACGACGCAGATAGATAGATCATTTATGGTTCTGAATCAAAATGTATGAATTTCTCATCTATTCAGGCTTGTATCGTTGTTGTTCTTCTTTTTCTTCTTCTTGTTCTTCTTCTCCTCTTTTCAAGACGCCACTGCAGCTAGCCGCGACTAGATCGTACCTCAAGAATAATGCATTGTGTAATCGGATCGGACCCAGTGGGCCGGAGCACCTTGAGATTATGAGAACAATTTACCATCGTGCAACCTTAACCTGACAATTTATACCTACGTGCATGCTCATAGGTGGTACCTACGCGTGTAAGCGTCTTGTATATCTATATCTACCTGCGCACTTTGGGTTCTTACAATAATTACCACCCAGTATCCATCCAATGCCTGCTCTGCTCTATGCGGCTTACGTCTGCAGCCAGCTAGCTGCAGCTATGAGAGGAAAAGCGGTGTACGTACTTCTCAAATGTCCTGCGCATAGAATCACGTAGCTGACTCATACGTGTCTTCCGGAAAGTGAACCTGTATGGGGAATCGAATAGATGTATGTACTCGTATATATACGGTAAGGCTCTTCAAGAGATGCTCGAGGACCTAGTACGGAGGCCGGAGGAATTTCCTATACCGATGGGCGTCGATTTTGAGACTTCTTTTTAGTGGAAAGGTCGGAGGAGTCGACGGAATTTTTGAGAAATTGGAAGAGGCGTTGGGAAACGGGATGTAGAAAATAATGTGCGCGAGTGTGTGTTTTTGGGTAGTATATCGAGGAAGTTTGATCAAATCTTTCGATCTTTCGAAAGCATTATTCCCCGAATGAAGATAAAACGAATTTGAAAAAGGGAACGTGGCAGCTGTAGGGTGAGAGTTTGGAACTTTTTTTGGCGTACAGCGTTTCACGAAAATTTCAACTCTGAAATCTCGGTTTGCCAGAAAAAGACGAACAATTCTTCACGCGGTTGGGTGAGGCTGAGGATACACACTGTTCGTGCAGGCGATCAATGAAAATTGTTAATTCTTCTTCATTATATAGAAATGAGTGTACCTGACCATGAGACTGTACGATTACGGCGTACGTTCTGGTTACACTGTACACATGTATTGCGGTTTGAAAATGCTGCAACTTGATGTCATGCGATGTAATAAATATCGCAATGTACTGTATACAGGTGGACGGCTACTCCGAGAATTGAAATGCGGCCTAATGAATGAGTAATCAATTAATGGTAAACGAGCGATAAACGCCGAGAAACTTGACCAAACATATATTATATAAAAGTTCTTATAGTTTTATCATGTATATATAATTTTCCCAATATTTGATTATCTCTCGTCGTAGAAACTGTGTCTTCCCTTGCTGCGTTCTAAATTCCATTTTTCTTCCCCTTCCGACAATTCCAGTATCTTCTCATTCTCGTTTCCGTCTTCGGGCACTTCACCTTCAATAACATTTCACGTAACAACACCTATACCTCGTTCGGGAATTCACGGAAACATTCGAGGATTGGTCACCGCGCCTGCCTCGCCTCCTTTTTATCGATCGTCCTACGTACGCCGGCAGTCGGCTTCGCGCGGGGTGTCTGGCGAAGGATTCACGTGGACGACAAGGTGGATGAGAATCGTAATTAACGTAACGCTAGACCCCGTAGAAGTATAAAATGTCTGGAGCTAACAGGTATAGTAATTGAAGAAATTAGAAACTTCAGCAACGAGTATACGCCGCATTATGTAACTCGATAATGCATCATGTCCTCATTATGTGTCATGATCCTCAGGATGCATCGAAGGAGAAAACCGAAAAAAAGTAGAACATGGAATTATGCGCAATTTCCAATCTATTGAAAAACTTTTCTGGGCGAAAATGAGCCCGCGGGCGAAGGTTCCTAGCGGTTCTTGAGATCCCCCACAGAAGTCTGAAATCTCTGACTGGTTTTCGCCCCCGTCGCGGTCGGCTGAGTCATCCTGATAGTAGTTGGCATACCCGTTTCTCCCTCTCGTGGAATCGTATAGCTATACTGGTATTACTACATATTATTATACAATCGTGAATTTATTGCTGTACGATCGAGGACGAAACCTGGGTAGAATCACGCGACAAGAGTATAAATACTTTTTTGAGATAGAATCAGCGGGTCGAATGGTATTTCAAATATGTCCAAAATGGCGAATGGAAAATGTTGTAAAAGTGTGTTCGAAATGGAAAATTGTTTTCGAGAAAGCATTTAAAATGGTAAATGCAAATGCCATGCTCCATTTTGAATATTTTTTCATAATATAATCATCGGGTGACATGCTACATCAAATTTCTCCAAAATGGCGAATGGAAAAGGCTGTAAAAGTGTGTTCGAAATGGATAGGGGTTTTCGGAAAAGCGTGTTAAATGGAAAACAGAAAATGCAATTTCCTTTGTAAACATCTATTCGAAATGGAACGATCAGAAATGTTACCCAGCCCTGCTTATACACTGGTAACCGCGGTCAATTTCTTATTACACATGACTATAATATTATGAAGTACTCGTGCCTACGTGTACTTTTGTACAGTATGAAGTGAACATTTATTCATGGACGATTGCTGTTCGGATTGACATCACTATATCACAATACTACGTGATAAAAGTAACAAGAAAACAGACTCGCGAACTCATCACATGGTAATAAATATGAAAATAATAACTATATACCGATGTATGTATGCATGTTGTATATATACACGCAGTACACACCGTTGTCTGACTTGTGGGCAGAAGAGCAGCTCGCCATCCTTTGGGATTGAGGTTTGTGCGTTGACCCGACCGCATTTAATTCTTCTGTTCTTTCTGTTTTTCTCTCTCTCTCTCTCTTTTCCTTATCTTCCTTTTTTCTCGTTATTCTAACGCCAACGTTTTACCTTGTATCAAAGCGGAGCGTCATCTTCGACCTAGTTGCGAGCCTGCTATGCATGCTCATTTTCCTCCTATTTGGCGAAAGCCTATTTATTTTCACAATGCTCAAAGCGTACGATGCATAACTGACGCGGAAAAGAGGAAAACAGCGCAAGCCGCTATGCTATGCCGAGGGAATGAAACCCGAAACATGTAATTCGGTCCGTGCAACGACCGCGACATGTTCTCCATCCTCGTGATTATATCCCAGCTGTTCAAGATGACGAAATATCAATAATTACGGAGATATTGAAATACGTCGCTATCGTTGGATCGAATTAACATATTCCGAGCTCTACTTGTTCGGCTTTGCTAGACTTGCGCTATCACCGGTTTTTCGAAATCAAAATGAGCGAGGCTCTGCACCCCGAGTTGCGGAAAATATGAGGAATACGAGTACATACAATTGCACGCTCCCAATGTATTTTATCCGATATACATGCCTATCGACGACCAACTCCGACTCCACCAGCTCGTCCGCAGCAATTTGCATAGAATCAGTGGTATAGAATATTCGGTTCATAATCGGGATACAATTTTTTCATCCACTGTACAGAAAATATGGACAAATTCAGCGAACGTATTAATATCCTAGTAACTTACGATTGCGATGTTCATTTTTCTATAGTACCCACAGATCTGCATACCAATGACAACAACAATAATGAGCAATCAACGCTCTGCTCTGCTCGTTCTGATCACCTTGACCTAGAGTCACTTGACATCAATGAGCCGATATTATTGTACAATATAGGTATATACATCGTTATCGCCGACTACACCATCTGTCAAATTATATCAGCGACATGATACCCATAACGATAATTAATTTATCACCAACACTACTCGCGAGTAGGTGCGTGGACGCGAGTATACGAGTACTACGATTTATAGAGAACAGGTTCTTATATCTCTATGGTGTGTGTACGTACGTACAACGGTAAAGAAAGCTGTAAGGGGAAGGAAAAAGAAAGAATTCATCAATCAGAGAAATGATAATTAGCGAATGACAGGAAATATTGACACTCGCGTATGCATGTTCGTACTACAAATGTTTGTACATTTTTCCTCGTCACCTCCACCTTCGATTAGTAGTTTGTCGTTGTACCGAACATACGATTACTCGGACAGCTGGTATTATCATTGTCGTTGCAGCGATACAAATGTCTATCCACTCCGACGAAAGGTATACATGCTCCTCGATTTATTTTGTTTGGTCTGACCGCACGAACGCAAGTGTGTGTAGGCTCGCGGCGGTGATACAGTGCCGGGCATTTACTCACGTCCAATATTTCTAACTTACCTGCACATAAGCGTATGAGTGGCATGTGGGTACTCATCTATACGGGGGAAAAAGCACGAGCATAACATACACAGAATCTGTAGAAATTTAATACTCGTTCAAAAATATGGTTCGGAATTTATTCACGAAATTTATCTCGCTCGGATGAAAACAAAATTGTATATCCACGTAATTTTAGCGATAGTTTGCAGTTCGAAATGGAAGTCATTGCGCGCGTATAAATAATGCGGTGGCCGTATGAATAAACCTATAGCCTCCTCTATATATATGAGTGCGAGTCAACGAGGAATGAAGTGGAGTGCCGCATAATTGCAGGCCAATTTTGAGCAAGTACTGTATATACATTTACGCTTGCAGTTTCTCTTTCGCGTATTACATACCTGTACTTATGTACTACGTTCGTTAGTTAGATCTTTTCATTACTCCGTGCCGGGCGGGGCCCGTGTGAGAATATCCGAAGGATCGTTAATGATCATTGGCAATGACAAGTGTAAATGAAAAATCATCGGCGTTGTGAAAAGGACGAAAGTGCCCGATTACTATATGATTTGAAAGACATAAACCGCAATATAATAACAATAATTATGCGCCAAACTCGCGAGCTTCCATACATGGTATCGTCTCTCGTATTTCTCACTGGCTCGCCTCTCTCTTTCTCATTTTTTTTTCTCCCTTTTTCTATCTCTCTTTGCGTCTCGTCACCCGTTACATCCCCGCAGCGGCTTTCTGTTGAATGAGGCGAACGAGCACGAGCCCATGACCATGCACACACATATATACACATACATATCTATATATATATACATATATACAACACACGGACGGTATTACGTGTGTAAGTACGTACATTCGGTACATGCGATCGACCAGCCAGACGCACATTGCATTCAGTCGGAGGCATGGGCATGGACATGGGGCAGAACGAGGTTGACGTCATCTCCGCAAACGTTCACCGCCACCGCACCGCGCCTAGCACGAGCACGAGCACGAGCACGAGCACGATAAACAATTACTGCATCGTAGAGGGGAGCGAGTATAGTAATAAAAGGTATCACGATGCGGGATGTATGCAGTATAATGTGAATACGGCTTTTATATTCGGCTGCATGAACACGTGAGACGATCTTTCGATCCTGCAGCAAGTCGATTGACATTTGAAATAGGATTTGAAACAGGTGAAAGGAAAGGTGCGACGCACGGACGCGCGCGCTTTCCGCTTTCCACCCGCATTTCGTTTTCAGCTTTTCAGCTAACGTAAGCCGCGAACGACACCCCTCACATTTTCTGTACCTATGTATTATACATACCCTTCTGAAGGCCGAGGACGTGCGTAATGTATGAGTAATGTATATACATTGGACGCCTGGCTCTTGCCTTCGCGCCTTCATGTTTTAATGCTTTAAGTCCGTATCCTGCAAAAGGCATGAGAATCGATTAGTGCGGCTCACATCGGTCAGCCGCGTTTACGCACCTCCACCTGTAGCCACCGCAGGCGTCCTTGCTTCTCTTTAATTTGTGTGTAGAGATACAGTACAGGGAGAGGAGTCCATTGATACTATTGTGCATGCTAGAAACCTATACAGATCCACGATTTGTAGAATGCAGCGATACGCGCGGAGGTATGTCTGGATTCCCGTCACCTGATACGAATCTGTACCTACGTATCATCATGATTGGAATTTCATTGGAATGAAAACATTGCTGATCCTCAAGATAACGTGGTATCAACAACTGCACAATAGCTAGCGAGATGAAAGAGCATGTCATTGAGATTTGATCCTGTATCTATTATACAGTTTGTATTATAGTAGTTCACGGTGGTACTGCCGAGTATCATGAATGTATAATGCATGCAAATGAATCAGACGTGGGACGAAGAGAGTTGCGTGACTTCGTTGCGATCCCGAGTGTGTTTATAACTCGGTGAGTCTAGCTGTTGGTTTCGTTCCGTTCATTTGGCGCCGCGCTTCGAACTGAGAACTCGGACTTACTCACTCACTCACTTACTTACTTACTTACTTACTTAATATTACTACCGTTAAGTTCAGAACTGGCTGTTGAACGACAAACCTCAGCCTCAGTCAACTCTCTCGCCATCAACTGGCCTGGAATACGGCTCACCATATTTGGCATCTTATACCCTGATCTTTTCTTCTCCGTGTCATACTGTTACGTATGTACATGCATACGTATATCTCTTCATACTTTTACGTCATTGCAGTTTATATATGTAGAGATCCGTTTATCAATCGGATTTCTCCGGAGTTAGCTGTGGGTCGGAATACTGAAAATTTTGAAAAATCTCGCGTGCGCTGGTCTCCGAAGTTTGCCTGAACATGAAACTAGAAAAAAGAAATGTACAGCCCCACGTTGGGCGCCAACCGGCGCCGCGGCGCCCAGCTCGCGCTGGCGCCCAACGTGGGGCTCTACACTTTTTTCTAATTTCATGTCCAGGCAAACTTCGGAGACCAATACATAAGAGATTTTTGCGGGATCGACGGATTTATCAAGATTTCGAGCTCGATTATGATCTCGGGTATTCAAAAGCAACTAACTTCAGAGAAAACGAGCCATACTGAACTGATGGGGTTGAAAAAAAGGTGACCACATCGGAATATCGAGAGTCCAGCGTGAATAATCTCTTCGGGACAATACGGACGTCGGAAGTCCGTCTCATCCTGCGAGGAAAGGAAACTTGTTTCACGTATGCCAGTGCAGATACAGGCTAACCGTGTGTAGCTAATTCGCAACTTCAGCTTTGGGATCGATGGAAAGTCCGCAGCGAGGAATACGTGCTTTCTCAAATCCGCAGAATATGACGCGGTGCTGCTATAGGTACCTGCTAGCACCGCGATCAATTTATACATACCTATATTCGGCTTTATATCTATCATTGATTTTCAGTGTTATTCAAAATCATATTCATTCCATCTTGATCTCCCTTTTCTGTTTCTTTCCTTTAATTGGTTTCCTTCGCAGGAGAACGCCGTCTCGATTCACGAGAGGATCAAGAGGCATGATCATTTTAAAGAATGATAAAAATGGACGGATAAACGTTTCCCACTTTTTATTTTTCTATCATTCTCCGACCTTACTCCAGAAGAGAAACCCTAAATAATCGCGTGTAGGTATGTATGTATATCTAGTGCATGCCTGCGTCGCGGTACTCGAGACGAGCGAAGGACTCGAGAGAAGGGGAGACGATGAGCAGACATCTGGCGAAGAAATTAATATTCATATGTATGTAGACAGAATTAATTGGACGCCTGTATGTCTGCAGGCTGAAAGCTCCCCCGTTCTCAAAACGAAAACACTCGTAAGTTTAGTCGCCCGCTTGAGCGGACGGGGAGAGGGAGGGCGAGTTTAAACGAAAAACTCAGAACAGAGCACGCGGCCGTAAAACTGTTCAAACTCAATTATAATTACCGCACGAACCTCGTCGCGCCATGTTACAAAATTTACGTCGACTTTATCTTCTCGCTCGCATTTTCATGCATCAGGTAATTTATAAGCGACAATACACTATAGTTTCCGTTTCTCTACGAATGGACCATTCTCAAAATTTTTTCCCCAGGTTCTGTGTGCCCGGAATATATTTCGACATTCTGCGCAGGTTGACGGAAAGTGGAATTCCAAAACCGTATATTATGTACATACATCAATATCCATCGACTCCAACTGGAATTCGAAAAAAAGGAAGGGAGTTTTCCCCCACGATCCGTGGTCAGAAATACAGAATTTTGTCTCTCTCTTCGTCCTCGAAATTCTCCCTACACATACAGTTCTTAAAAAATCCAGAGGGGTTGAGAACCGGGCGGCTAGCTATACTGGTCAATTAGGGAAACGAGCTCTGATGAGACCTGGGAGGTACATACACGCTCGTTACTTATGTGTGATTCATTTGGGTACGTTTTTGTGCGTGACTGCGGATAAGCAGTGGAAGCACATACGTGGATACACGTATACCCATCGGGAACAAAATTACAGGTCTCATTCGAAGTCATATGTATGGCGGATGAAAAAAGAGCGTCTACTCGCGGAACAAAAGCCCCGAGAGAAATAAAGTCTGGGTACCATTTCTCCGATTGATCGGTTCGCCTGTCATTCCAATCATCCCATTTTCGCGAGCTCGATAATTTGCGCCGAGAAGCTCGAACGGAGCTGGGATCTTTCACAAATTCACTCAAGTGACTGACTGACTGATTGGTTTCGGGTCTTATACCTTTCTCGAGAAGCTACAATAAGGTTTAGCTTTCCAGTAATTAGAGCCAAGATTCGAGGGGGTTGATTATCGCATTGGTATATAACTTCACGATTCTTTCTCCAATTTCGCTAGGAACGGAGTTTCTCGTGGCTTTAACGTCGACTATTGGATAACACAAGCGAAAAGTTGAGGTGCGCGGTGACTCACGATCCCACGGCTTCAAGTCCCTCAACAATCGATATCCACCCGTCCTCGTGTCGCAGACAGAAGTTCTGCGTAGTATTATTGTAGGTATATAAGGTCTTTCCGTGTATCAACGGCGAACTAAATTCGCCACCGCGGTTTTGTGCCTTTTGCGCTTTCGAATCATTGCTAATTTTCTTCGATTAAATGAAACTCTCTCCCGAATGTGTATAGGTATGTACCCTCGCTACTACTGTCCAGATTATAACTCAGCCAAATTCTTCGGCCGTGAAGTGGCCCCCGAAAAATCGAACGAGCAAACAGTGCGATTTTTTCTCCGGTAATATTTATTGATTGCCGTGTACGACACGCCGATATAATTGGATTGTAACATCGAGCTGATACAATAATTAGCAACGAGCAATTACATTAATTGATAATCTTGTCTGACCTCGGAACCAGCTAGGAGTCGAAAGCATTCGAAAAGCTTTTATAATTAGTAGATACGTGGACATGTAGGCAGACATATGTATACCAGCGCGATATAGCGGTAATGAGATAAAGACACAGCAAACACGCCTAGAAGCTATAATTAACATTAGGTGCTGCTGCAGAGTCGAGCCACCGCACGAATTTGCTTAAATCTGCACTCACAATTATGATATAAGCCTAATTAAAGTTGCTCAATGTTTGACGCGAGCAATAAAAATAACAAATGAAAGGAACGAGAAGATCATGCTTGCACTATGTGCCCAATGCTCGATACGGATAACGAAAAAAAGACGAAAAAACGAAAATATCGTGCACCAGCAAGTTACTCAGAGCTCAAATAATTTCACGAACTTGTAATACAGGTATCTCAATTCTCAGCCCGCACCTCGAGTAGGTATGTATACGTTCAGCACGTATACATGCAGCATGTAGGGATATGATAATGCGATAAATTGACATATCGTATATTTCTGTATTTTTGAATGACGATTCGATTTAGCTCAGGGTTCGAGATGTCTTGGGGCGTCCCTGCGACCCGAATCTATAAAAGGATATAGTAAGAGGAAATTCTGGCTTCGGTATAGGTGTATATATATACATACCTATATAATAAATACTATATACTGGTCAGAGCCACGTCTTCTTATAAATCGACTTCGAGACTTCGATATATTGCTTAGATATATAAAAAGGTTATTTATGGATATTGAGATACGTATACGGGCAAGAAATTATGATAATATTATATAGCGCCTCGAGTTTATCACATAGGTATGCCCACTTGAATGTTTTTTCCTTTTCCTCTTTCATTCTTTCCTTTCTTTCTTGCTTATCGCCGCCGCGGCGCTCTTTCATCCAAAACGCCGATTTCCAACAGCTACGATACATATTCAGTAGTCCCGCGGCCGGCTTGCTCCACTTTCTCTCATTAAACCTGCAGCTTCGCGAATCTCCGCCGATTTTCTACCTCGATTTTATACGGACATACTTACGCACGCCCATAGATACTGCACCACGTATGACTGATACTTGTGGAGTTCGCAAGAATATCGGGTGAGGAATCTACAATTTTTGAGAATTATATACGCGATCGCTCCGGTATGATAATTAATTGTACGAACGATTACGCAGATCGATAAGGTCCGGTAATAAAAGCGAATATAAAAACGCGCTTTTCTTTTTCCCTTTTCAATTGAAAGAGCCTCCCGCGCGATAAGTTATCAGGATTTTTGTTTTCTATAGAACTAGATGATTATACAGGCAGTGCATAATTACGTTATCGAACTTTGATAAATCGTATAATGTAATTACATCGCCTTGATATTTTTATTTTTTCGTGTTCATGCGTTTACCCGATTAGTATATATACGTATATAATATCATGATAAATTCGTAAATTAAAAGACCATCGTATTTTCGGATCAATAATTTATATACACACATTATGTGTACGAATAAAGGTATATGGAAGACGTGGATGTACGTACATAATAGGCTCAAATTACGTCATAACCTGTGTAGGACAAGGCGAACTTGAACCACGTCCGCGATGACGAAGAATCGTCGAGTTCTCGTCGTATGTAGGTACGTTATAGTTTTTGCAGTTCTCGAACGGCAATAATAATATACACCTACAATATATTGTCAAGACGAGGAAGCGTAACTTTCTGCCCACGCAATCTGCCTTTACAATATTAAACTTATGTACTACATACGTATACGCACGTATATCTATACCTATATATATATGCTTTGAAACATGCATAAATTAGGCATACATTGGTTACAGTATTTGAAATTCATATCCTCCTACGGTTACGTCACTTGTGCATAGTTTGTTATATAGTCTTCGGCGCTATAGGTACATATACTCGATGTACTCTCAAGGGTCAATCTAACCTAGCTAACAAGGGGAATGTTCATTCTACATCAAATCCGATCAGTTTTCGGAAAAAGTAAAATACTTAGTCAATTCTTGCCATCGTACTCGATGATTTCTCGAAGTTTCATCAAAACCGATCGAGTCGTTTGGGGAAATTTGTGATTCTCGTTTTCGAAACGGTTCCTGTACATTTGCGATCGCAAGTCCTACGGCACCTCGAGTTTGTAATATCAGTAAGCAGTACGTGACGTTTCAAAATTAAGCGCATATCGTCGTGATTGCTTCATCTCAATTTTCCGACCATTTTCTCCAAGCTCACAATACAGGAAGATTATTTTTCGTTAGCCCGTTCTAATCATGCATAGAGGACAAATTGGGCGACGATCAGCAAGCGGCTCTCCATTCTTCTTGGATGATCTGGCTTTATAATAAAACTGAAATCCCGCATTCCCATAATTTGTGATATGAAAAAAAAACGGAAAAGTCAGAGAAAAAACTTGAATATGTATATCGATCGTGACACGTGACACGTGATGCGGTATACTCAATTTTTCTATCGCATTCCGCGCACATAAATTGAAACTTCTGAAATCTACGCTCCTGCCCGCATCATCTTCATACCGGACACATTATAGAAATCTTACTAAACTCACACTAAACTCCGACGACGAAGATTATTCGCATAAATTGAAAAATCCTAAACGATCAAGTACGAATATTCAATTATATCGAACAGAATTCAGAAAGATCGGTGACTGGGGACGTAGAGATGTACTACAACCAGAGACATCTCAGCTGGCCCAGTTCGGCGTTCTATACCTACTCTTCTATCCCCAGACCACAGGTCTGTTTATCCCACCGCGTCCGGCGCCGGTATGTATATAATTTCCATAATTAACTGTATACGTAATAATGAGTATTCGCGAGATTCGGAGAACGTCGAAAACGAGTAGAATGAGAAAAATCCGAGGGGCTATATAGTCGGTCGAGGTTTCACCGAGAAATTCCATGAGAAACCACGAAAGATATAAACGAGAAATCGTCAGAAATCATTGGAATCTAAATCCACCGTAATCCGGAATACAGATCATGATTTCTCACGATTTTTATTCAAATATCTCGTGAACTCTGCGATTTTTTCTGACTTTCATCGATTTGCGCCAAACCCCCCCGTGTTCTGAAATTCATTCCACGGCGATTCCCACAAACTAGAAATTTCTCGAAATCATCGGAAATCGCGATGACGATTTCCTCCGACTGCCGATCGAGGAATAGACCCTCAAGAAAATCGGTAGTCTCCGCAAATTTATCTGTCTAGCTGGCACGTATGTAGCTATCTTCCGTGTGGCACGTGGTGTTTGGCTATAAATGTAGGAGCCGGCAACGATAGACAGCTACCAGGGTGGTCACATCGATTTTGTCAAGTGTAGCGCATTGCGGATGTCTCCGGTTCGTCTGGCTCCTCTATAACGGTATTGTGCCAAAATATTACAATCCCCGCTGAGTCGCGTTATCTGTGATATCACCTCGAAATTTCACTGTATATAATGAATCGTGAAATCATGCCAATTAATTCTCTCTGGACCTGATGTTTGCGTTGAGTAGGTATATTATGCTAAAACGCGTAGGCTAAACTCTGCACAGATTTGGAGATAAGTATATCGCGGTCATCCGGGTGCTTTCCCATATTTTGTTCAACTGTCGATTCGCTGATCAGATCAAGTATGAATACTCGCAACGGAGAGAGAAAGAACAAGAAACAGAAATGGGAAACGCAAAACCCGAAGAAGACGACACCGTGAGTTACGCCGTGGCGAAAATCGCGAATGTTTCCGGTTTGCAGATTAGGTATGCGGCCACCGGTGGTCCCACGCTCGACGATAAAGATGAATAAAAGGATGACAAAATTCGCGGGAGATATGTATTACGTATATACCTATCTCAGTATATCGCGAGAGGACTAACTAGAGAGAAGAAACTCCTACGATTTCACCCGCCTACCTCTGACCGTCACTCGTCACTTTTTACACTTTATCCAGCCAAGTTAACGTGGAATATAGGTATAACTATAACGTATAGGAGCGAACGAGTGAATGGATTCTAGCGCCCACCAAGTTTTAAACCTGCTCATTATAGGCAGGTACTATAACCATAGGTGTAAGAACATTAGAACGGTGATTTCATTAGAGCTGTTGAATTAGCCCTGACCTTGATCCGAGGGCGACGATTTGTTGAATATTTTACCCGATTCGAAGATCGATTCACGCGCGTCGACGCGGGATCCACCTAAAATCGTTGTGATTTTGACGAGGCCCACCGAAATTGCGATTGCCGAATGCACTCGGCATGCGGACTTTTTCTACTGTTTTTATGACCGTTGGAAAATGTCCGGTTGAGTGGTTCCAATTTTCTGATAAATATTCCCGTGCCTCCGGGACACAATTTCGAGCCTGCTTTTCTACCTGCCGCTCGGAGTGCTCACATATTGATCCTGCGAATGTACGGCGTATAGTACGCGAATACATACATCTATGCATGAGTACGTAGGTACAGGACATTTTGCGGCAAACCCCCGACGCGATTCTGGTTGCCTATACGATCATGGCGTCGGAAAATAGCCTGCAATTACACCGGGAAAAAATGATAATTCGAAGGTTCGACAAATTTTTTACAGTCGTTCGTAGATCGGTCAGATATGAAATCGGCGGAACGAAACATATGAGCAGACGAAGAAAGGGTCAATAGAATAGAACGACATGAATCATTCTTCGTAACGGAACGAGAGTAATTCGTTGCGTACGAAAAGGCGGCACCGACGGTCGGTAACTTCCACAATCCGACGAATGGTTTGGAAATATTAATGACGGCGAGGGATATTGACGATTCCAGCAATGCTCGTGATCGGTACGAGCCGTACGGAAGATTCTTCGTCAGTTTTATATTTTCCGTTACCAACGTTGATAAAACTACGAAATACGGGTGTGGGAGATCCGCGAGACCGAATCATACTGAGAGTGAGACGGAGTGAGTTTTCCCTTTGGAAAACCGTGCAAAAGATGTTTCTCGGGAAAATCATCCGCGCCTTCCTTCTTTCGCGAAATATTGTCGATAACGACGAACCAATCAGAGAGCAGGGTGGGAATCTCGCATCGATGACTTCGAGGCGACCGTAATTCGCGCCTGATCACAGTACGCCCAACACTCAAGCCCATTCCACGCCGAATTCTAAGGCTGGTCTCCCGTAATTGGTTCGCGTTTAGCGTTGATGTTTCGAAGGCTGAAAAAAATAGGAGCTTCCGAAGAGGCACAAATGTATCAGCGAACTAGGCGCATTTCCGTTAATTTTGCGTCTGAATTGAAACAGAATAGGAAAAGAGCACCGGCGTAATAGACGGGCAATAATTTCCTGCCCGACAGAATGCCCGTCTTCAAAATTTACTCCAGTCGAGTTGATAATATTCTGTCGCGACGTCGAAGCACGGAGGCATCGAAATAATCTGCCTAAAAATATACATTGTGGTTTTTTAGATACAAAATTCTCGTCATTGTACGTTTTTGCACAATATTCGAATCGATGCATTGATTCTGTCACCTATGAAAAACATAATGAAACCTTCTTGATCCAGCATTCGGCAATCCCAGTCTAAGGCTGTATATGCAGCCTATGCGCCGATGAACAATTTAGCAAATATCTCCGATTCTGTCTTCTTCGAGTAGCTAATTGAAAGTCATTCATTCACGTAGGAGGAAAGAAGAGAAACACGTTTATAATGGAGAAAACCATTCGAGTTCCATCGTGAGTCCTCGCCATTATTATTGCCTCGATCCTACAAGAGCATCAAGCAACGCAAACAACATATACCTAAGATACATATGTAGGTATAATGTATATACATAGATGTAATATTTGAATGGTATATACAAATTTCTGCAGTATGAAACTTCTCGTTTTTCTTGTAAATACGAGTTAACGAGATAACAAAAAGTTGGTCGCCAGGTCGTTAAACTCGTCGGGAAATTCCGTGTGAGGCGTGTGGTATCCCTTCTCAAATGTGTGTACTCTGTAACAGGGCGAAGAACTTTCAAATAGATTATGCCCCTTGGCCCTTGCTATCCTCGGGATTCCCTACAATTAAATATTCAAACCTCACTGCAGACATGCTTCGGAAATCAAACTTAATTCGCACATTGCGTTCGAACAAACGGTTCATAAAAATCTGGCTATGGGACGAGGAGCTTTTCGCTCGAGGAATCACCGAGAAATTCCATGAGAAATCACGAAGAAATCAAAGAGAAATCGGTAGATATCATTTGAATCCGAATACACCGAGATCCGGAATTCTGATGATTTCTTTCGATTTTCTGTGAATTTGAGTGATTTTCTCTGATTTCCTTGGACCACCGAATGTTCCCGAACTCATTCCCAGCGATTCCCACAAACTGGAAATCACGAGGAACCTCCGGGAATCGCCTACAGGCAAAGGAAACCATCGGAAATCGCACCGATAATTTCTTCCAATAGCCGGTGAACGTGGAAGTAGCGACGGTAGGGTTTTTTTTTCAGATCTCTCAAATATCGGAGAAAGAAAAAAAAAAAATGGTCGACGCGTCTAGGTGCGACGAACTTGTACTGACCTCGAGCGTGGAATTTTGGTGTTGAGAAACGAGGCATGACTTTTGTTGACTAGACGGTCCTTACTGCCTTGGACGATCAACGTTGGACACTGAATCTTTTCAAGATAATTTCCACAAATATCTCCGTTCTGTTTCGTGCATAAATCTAGTATCGTCTCGGTCCACGATGACCAAACGCTCTTGAAGTAATCACGTCCATAAACTTCTACCATGGAATTGTATGCGTAGTCAGGCCATGCGTCAATGTCTCCCAAATCTAACAATAAATATCGTAAAATCGAGTCAATCCAATCGGCGATACACGGACGTTTATTTTCAGAGTCGAAGGAATCGAGCGATTATAGAAAAGTTCTGCACGGTAACATTACATCGATACATTCTTATTTCCTCCGGATTCAGGTACGAATTTGTGCTGACGAGGATAATTTTTCGCACACAATCGGGGTACATGGCCGCTAACGCAAGAGCCGTTCGTCCACCGTCGCAGAAGCCGATCGTAGAGAAGGTCTTGTGGCCCAAAGCCTGCATGAGATCGTACGCCAGAGATGCATCCTGCTCTAGAAAGTCTTCGGAAAATGTTCGGTCGGGTGGCCTCGACTTTCCGTAACCCGGTGGATCCCAGGCTACAACTGTGAAGTTATCTCCATCCAGTTTTCCAACCTGCATCTTGAAGTGGTCCCATATTGATCCTGGAAATACGAGAATATTGATCCTCATCAAGCGAAAGCCGTATCCTCGTGAACGTAGCTGCGAATCGGGTTGCGTACTACAATCTCCTCAACTCCCAGAAATGTAACATTCGGCAACGATGAAGTTTTTCAATTACCCAAAGCCCCGGGAAGCAAGATCACCGGATGCTCGCCATTTCCAGTTTCCAGATAGTTTATATCGATACCACGAATGTTGATTTTCTGTTCCTGAAATCATCGAATATTACTATAGAATCATCACTCCTACCTAGCAGCGATTATAGACTACGTTTCCACCGGAAGTTCGAATCGGGTCTGCAGAGTCGGGTCAGAGTCGGGTTGGCTCGCCTGTTTCCACGGCACGCTAGTTACGCGGTGTCACACAAAAATTGCGGCAAGGTTGAGCTTTTACCAACCACATAAAGATTGACATTTGTATACAAATTATAAAAGTAGGGTTATGTTAAATACGGTAAAACAGCATGGATCGTAGAGCGGTTGGATTAATTTCTCAATATCATGCTAATATGCCGAAATTGTTTCTTATAACATCGGTCATAAAACAATTAATTTCGTACGTTGGCGGCAGTACAGTAACCGAATTCGACTTTCGTCGTTTCCACCGAACCTCATCCAGATCTAACCATAAAATATTTTATGGTCGGGTTCAGGTTCGAGTTCCGTGTTTCCACCGCGCGAGCGCTCACCCCAACCAGACTCTAACCCGATTCGAACCTCCGGTGGAAACGTAGTCATAGACAAACCATCGGGCGACGATATCGCATGGAGCGAATAACTGACGCGTCGCAGTTGGTACCGTTCGAAGACGCATGTATACAGTTTTTACTCGCTAATCGAGCCTGAGTCAAACTTGACTCATCATTAACATCATTCGTTATAGATAATCCTCATGTATGTATGTACATACCAAGTGCAACTTACCTTCAAGTCCATTTCAGAGTGTGATAGATACCAAAAAGGTGTAGATACGGAGGTGAATTCGAGGATGAGAGAACGAAAGATAAGATGACAATTCTCTGAATCGTGGATAGAATCAAGAATTCAAGAGTTGCCCACAAAAACGTGCAGGATCAGCTCCGCATTGGAATCTCGAGAGGGCGTAGCGTAAAATCTCGAATTATATATGCTATCTCGATAATCCCGGAGATAGGATAGCGGCAGAATGTTGAGATCCAAAGCCCGTTGCGACGCAGTCGGGTTCATCGGATGGAGGTTGATTATTTTGAAAGAATTTTCTCACACTCTGTGCCAGACACTTCCGAATTGTCTCACGAATATATTCGAATGTACTCCGTACACGCAGACGACGAATTTGTTCTGGTCAACGCCCTTTTTATCTTCTACGTTGTGTAAAAGTCTACAATTGCGAGGCCGTTGGGAAATAACGCAATGCCTCGCGTCATCCGTCAGGGGAGGGGATAAGCTTCTATGATTCTATAGATGGCTTCCGCGTGTGCGCTCGATCAGCTCTATGAGCGTAAGCGAGCCGATGGACTTTGCTCTGCTTCGACAGAGCTCGGCTATTCGACATACGTGGTTGTGCCCAGGAAAGACTTTGTCTTTCGATCATCGGTTGCTATACTGGTTTTGGCACTGACAGTGGAATAATGGGAATAATGGTGGAATTCAATTCCGAGCTTGAGATCGGAACGCGAGAACCGAATCCTGCGTAGAGATGACCGATTCTCGATTCGATTAACAAACTTCAATTTCTCGAACAAACTTTGATTGTTTTTCAACCAAATTCGAGTTTTTTTTAAACAAAATTGGTGGCTTCTAGACGCTGAAGGATAAAATGCCTGAAACGAAGTTCTGCTATTCGCGGTGGCATAAAAAAATGGCAGATGGCATCAAACCTAAAGCGTTACGTGATATTGGAACGGCTTGATGACCACAGCTCAGAGAAAGGTGTTATGTACGTTCTATTGATTGTTAATCACTTCAGGCAGCGCCTTCTCCCGAGTGCCATTGATATAATTAGTAAATCAGTACATACATCGTAGTGTGAGGCAGGGACACTTACTGCCGCCACACTCCTGTATTATTTCCATTCGCGGTCTTACGCTCGCAGCCAATAGTGATTCGGTAGTAAATAAGGCACCGAACACTTTCGCTATCTCAATTTTGATGGAAGCAGAACCAGCATGACCGAGCGGCTATTCACTTGCTAAATCGTGAACCAGTTTATGAAAAATCACACCGAATTAATCGATGTGAAAATCGCTTGGATGACTAAAGAATGAGATCGAAGCAAGATTCTGCGTTATCAAGATGCATTGCAATCGGTTAGAATGTCCAAAAATTAAACGGATGTTGATTGATTGAGAGTGCACGGACTTGAAAAAATGTTGGGTTCTGATAGCACTTTGCAAACAAATTTCAACGGAACCTCTCTTCTATGGGGATTAATGGCTTTCCACAAAACAGGAAGTACACGTCTGGTTCTTCGAAATTTTTCAGTATTGTGAATGCGAAATAGACGAAGAATGCCGGAAATTTCAGGAACTTACCAAGGATTCTCTGACTTGGTGTCCAGAGGTGCCTCACCTCCATTGATAGAGAGAATCACCTACCAACAATTGAGGCGCTACGTAATACTTATGTACGGCCCTGATCCTCCGTCGCGTTTTCCCAGTCCACCGAAAAGCGTTGCGCACTACTCCGTTGTTGATAACGCCAATAATTATCGCAGTCCTACATAATATTCAGCGATATGACACCGCTACAACCTCACGTACTCGTGTATGATAAAGAACATTGATGGGCAGCGCCGGCGTTTCGTAGACGTAGACTTACAGAAATATTAGATTCGAAAACCCGAATATAATAAATTATCCCACAAGTATGTATGTACATACATACGGTCTTCCCACGAAAAAATGAGCCACTCTGAAGCTGTTATACTGTCCTATGTACATATGTACCTGAATTGAACATGTATTATTTTTTTTATGATGAAAATTGGTCGATATTCATACGTCCCGTCAGACATGTTAAACCGAATCAATGACCGCTTTGTGGGGTGAAGATTGATCAAGAAATATATGCCAGATGGAGATTTTGTACAATTGGGGATCTTGTGACGTAAATACGAAATCAAGGCGCTGGGTGTTGGAATTATGTGAGTTATGCCATATCGCTTTTGCGCCAGCTCATCATCGAGACGAATTGTTGCCCAAAAGTCTTTACGAGTTGTTGATATACGTTTGTTTTAAGTTGCAACCACATCAGGCGACGCATGTACAGTATTTCACGAGCTCCTCGTGTTTCTCATGAAGATTCGTATTGGGATAATAAAAAGTTTTTCGCCAATGCATTGAACTCTTCGGGAAACTGCTTGTGAAGGAAGTGGTGTCCATCTTCAAATATGTGAACTCTGTAACAGAAACAGATACTTTGAAATAAAGCATCCTCATTCACATACAAGTTACTTTTTACGGCAGTGGTATGAAAAAGTGGCCTTTCGGCGCCTGTTTTCGGTTGGTAAAGTGGCACTTTATACAGCTAATCTCAGAACTGCCATGAAAAAAATTGATATTGCAGTTTACTGCCATGAAAAGACGCATGCGCAGTAATGCTAGCCCACATACTTATGATTATTGTGCTTTTTCATATAAATACAGTAAAAAATATTTTTTTCCGTCTTCGCCATTATGGCCTTCTTAATGCTAATCGGCTAATCGCAGCGCGTTTCAAAGGAGCTACACCAATCGGGTGTCTGCTTATTATTTCTTATGCCTTTTTTATCGTATTGTCAGGGGCTTGAGTCTTTCGAATGTTAGAAGTAAAAAAACCCAGAAAAATTGAAAAACCTACTAAAAAACGGTGAACTTATACTTACCTTGAGTTTCGTATTCTGGTGTTGAGAAATGAAGCATGCCTTGGATGTACGAACCGATCCTTAGTGCCGTGGACGATCAACGTTGGACACTGAATTTTGTCCAGAAAATTCGTGCAAATGTTTCCATCCTGTTTCTTGCATCGGTTCAGCAACGTTTCGATCCACGATGCCCAAATACTCTTGAACGTGTCGTATCCGTAATTGTGTGACATCAGTTTATATGCGCCTTCAGGCCAGCTGTCAACATCCCCGTAAGCTAAACATTGTAAAATCGAGTTCATCAAATCGGCGAACAATGTCGATGATGATCGATGTGACAAAATATTCGTTTTCAGAGTGGAACAAAACAAAAATGATTCGGGCACGTTGTGCGGTAACATTACCTTCATATTCAGTAATTTCCTCTGGTGTCATGTACGAATTCGTGCCGATGAGGATAATTTTTCGTATAGAATCAGGATACATGGCGGCTAACGCGCAGCACGTTCTTCCGCCGTTGCAGAGACCGATTGCAGAGAAGGTCTTGTGGCCCAAAGCCTGCATGAGATCGTGGGCAATAGCCGCGTCCTGCTCAAGAAAGTCTTCCGCATACGTCTTGTCGGGTGGCCTTGATTTTCCATAACCCGGTGGATCCCAGGCAACGATCGTGAGATCATCCCTGTCCAGCTTTTCTACCTGAGGCTTGAAGTGGAGCCACATTGATCCTGCATGAATGTATGAGATAATATAAATGGCATGTGGTGCCGTTTCAAAATATCATCGCGTAGGTTTTTCTTAATCAATTCCGTGTATAATGAATTGTTTGTAAATTATTACCCAAAGTGCCGGGAAGCAGGAGAACCGGATGCTCGCCATTTCCAGTTTGCAGATAGTTTATACTGAAGCCACGAATATCAATTTTCTGTTCCTATATGTAGTGAATTAGAAATAATTGTTCATCAATTCTGCGGCATTATAGATCATTACCACTTACATATCATGTTAAATGAGTGGTGATTCTGTACCAATCAAGTCTCTGAGACTTTAGGTTGTTGGACCTTCGTGCCAAAGCGGAACTTCATATCACTCCAAAATTTATGAAGATGATTCACAATCGAAATTATATTCAATATTTTGGATTTTAAAGATTCTTATTGTTCTGAACTGTGAGTCTGATTATATTTTTAAATTTATGAATGAAGACCCGTATTCCGCAGTCGCTATTTCGTGGAGGCGCCTGCAGGTAAAAGACAGTCGCGATATTCTGATTGGTTCAACGGATACGCGTAGCCAATCGGAATGTCGCAACCGTCTTTTATCTGGAGGCACCTCTACGAAATAGCGACTGCGGAACGTACGCGCAATATTGTAGATTTAATCGTTCACATCTCTTGAATGTAATTTGTAATACGAAATCGACTAAGTATGCTTTTCGAATTTTTGTTTTCTCCTTTTTTGGTGCAGCTATACTCTCATGAACAATTGTTGAAAACGCGATGCGTGGAATACCGCTGATCGCCTCCATAAAGTATATAATCAAATATTATTTCATGAAACACTAGTAAATATGGTTACATTCAATTTACGCAGTTTGAACTGCGACTCGCCTCGATTTCATTTCAAAATCTCACAGTCGAAGAATAGTATACGTATAGGTACATTTGACGATTTGAAAATGATTCTTCGCGTCGTATGCATACAGTGAAGTATTAGTACTCACCTCCGAGTCCATGTTGATATTAACTTAACGAAGATCCCGATGTAATTAACTTTGCAAATGGACCCTAATTCAAGATATAACTTTTCTTTTAATCACAGTATTTCGCAAGAATTAGATATCGGGACCATATAACTTCACCCTAGTGATATGATCTGTTGAAAGTTCAAGCACATGACCCTTGCGGCCCAACATTCGGTTGCTCTCGCCTCCAATCGGGAGTTCCTAATGCCTTTCTGAATTTCACTTAGACTTAGTCGAAAATTTGCTCGACTAATACTACAGTCCGTTCTCTCATGTTTTTCTAATAGTAGCGTTTCAGGGTATCATCTTCGTGAGATGAGATGCAGGATCAGTGATATTGACGAGTTTTTAAACACTAGTACAGGAATCGCTATACTAGGAGAATTGTCACGAGGGTTTTAACTCTTTCAGAAATATCTACTACTTCAGAATCACATTCCTGACGGAACGGCTTGAGATTTTATAGTTGATCGTCCTGGAATATAGACCAATGAGAACTCGTGGATTGGTTTCTAGGACGAAGTCTTTGTGTGCCGCTATAACATTACTCGGAGTTAGCAACGATGATGGTCCGTTGTATGTATAGACGAGTTTGTTGGGACGAAATTTCCACAACACTATAACCATATACATAGCGATTGTAATTTAAGAGTGAAAAAATATCATGCCGTCGATATTTAGAATGACGTGTCCTGATAAGTTTCACGAGCTGGTAATCAAGAAAGATTCGCAGCTCAAAAGTCAATATGTTCTTTAAAGCCGATGGCACAAGAAAAACCGTGTGCCGTTCGACGGACGGATCACCTACTGCTTGCTGTGGTCCAGGCTTTACGTTTAACAAGCATCTCCATGGTGAAGTTGCACGGCCCCGATAGCTGAATCTGGCAGATTGATTGCTACGACAATTATAAATTAAATTTGGTTCCGATCGCAGTATCAATTGTATCGGGATCTCCGTTGGATTAATATCCAAATGGACTCATTGTCAGAGGTGAGTTACAATCCTTGATTGCATGCGTATGAAGTGAGAAATCACATTTGCGAATCTACGGATGTATACGTATACTATTTTTCGACTACGAGATTTTGAAGTGAAATCAAGGCGGGACGCAGTTGAAACTGCAGAAGTTGGAACTCGTTACATTTATCCGTGTTTTGGGAATTGATATGTGAATGTACATTACGGAGCTGGTGATCAGCGGTGTTCTATGCGTCGGGTTTTGAACATTCATTTATAAGAGTAGAAGAACTACGAAAGAAAGGACAACGAGGAAAAGACAAATTTTTGAAAAGCAGATCTATTGGATTTTGTGTTACAAATTATACTTGAAAGACGTAAATTATTGGATATATACGCATGATATTAGGCGTAGGCTTCATAACATGAAAGATATCTTTTCATGCATTTGAATATACATTTAAAGAGACTCGGTGTTCACAATGATAGGAATCCGAAAAATTCAGAAAACTGCACATAATTTCGATTGTGAATCAACTTTATGAATTTTGTAGCGAGACGAAGTTTTCTGCTTTGGGTCAAAAGTCCTGAACATGTTACGTAATGTATACGTGATAACGATTCGCAATACCGCGGAATTGATAAACAATTATTTCTCATTCGCCATATAGGAACACAAAATTGACTTTCGTGGCGTTGGTATAAACTATCTGCAAACTGGAAATGGCGAGCATCCGGTTCTCCTACTTCCCGGCAGCATGGGTAGTCATTCGTAAATAATTAATCACAGGCAAATTTCATTGAAAGAACTCACCTACACCGTGATTATCTCCTGAAACGGCACTACAGCCGCGTCACTGTGATTGGGACGACCTCATGTCATCTCATCAGTCTAGCCCGCCACTTACATAATTTTGTTCGTCCGTGTAGGATCAATATGGCAAAATTTTAAGCACCAGGTAGAAAAGCGTATACGATTTGTTGTCAAACATTTACGGACATGAAAGTTGCAAGAGTATTTGGTTATCGTGGACCGACACGTTGCTGAGCCGATGCGAGAAACAGGATGGACACATTTGCACGAATTTTCTGGACAAAATTCAGTGTCCGACGTTGATCGTCCACGGCACTAAGGATCAGTTCGTACATCCAAGGCATGCTTCATTTCTCAACACCAGAATACGAAACTCAAGGTAAGTATAAGTTCAGCGTTTTTCAGTAGAGTTTTCAATTTTTCTGGGTTTTTTACTTTTAATATTCGAAAGACTCAAGCCCCTGACAATACGATAAACAAGGCATAAGAAATAAGAAGCAGACACCTGCTTTCCTGCATTTCCCAAAAATTCAATATTTCGAAAACCGGGGTGATTTTGTTGACACAGATTTTGGGTACCTTTTCTTTACGCCTTTTCAGAATCCACCGGAGGCATAGCCGGCGCCATAATTTCATTACTTCCACAGTAATGTCGCGTAGGTATGTATCGTATCGAGCAGTCGGCTCCAGACGAAAGTCTTCGTGATAAAAACAACGCACTGGAAACTCACGAGAAGCCTGATCCCGGGTGAGTTCCAGTACCATGCCTCCAGAGTTCTAGATGATAACATATAAGCTCAACATACTGACATGCTCGCGTTCCGCGGCTTCCGCAAACCCCAATCCCAACTGTTCCAGTCAACATACGACAACAATTTTATGAACATGAGTCATGATTGCGTGGGCTCCTACGAACCTTGATACAGGCGAAGTCCGCCAATCGTTCATACGAATGGTATCATCATATGAGCCGAAGGTCGCACTCGCTAGAATCCCACGTGAAATCACATTGATGAAGTCTGCTCCGAATGCATGATCCCCATTAGGAATACAATAAAATATATCGATGAGACGTTGCATTTTATCAGCTCTGGAACCCCTAGCGGAGACCTAGCTAGTTGTAGCTGAAGAGTCTTTACGAATTGTTGCTACTGTTATTTTATTTACCACTACATTAAGCGACGTATATAGGTATACACAGTATTTCGAAAGCTCGACTCGTATCTCTGATAAAGATTTGGGAATTAGGATAATAGAAAGTTTGTTGCCAGCTCGTTGAACTCATCGGGAAACTGCTTGTGAAGCAAGTGGTGTCCTCCTTCAAATATGTGAACTCTGTAACAAGATCGAATATTTTGACATCAAGTATCCTCATTGATAATCGATTTACTTCTCCCAGATTCGCCGTTATGGCATTTTCAAAGCCGAATTGGATACAGCGATGATTATCAACGATTCAACGAGTTCTTTCAATTGTTGCAAAAAAATGAACACTTGTATAATCGAACTTTTACTAACTTCGAGTTTCGGATTTTTGTGTTGATGAACGAAGCATGGCTTTGAGGTATGAATCGATCCTTAGTGCCGTGGACGATCAACGTCGGACACTGGATTTTGTCCAGAAGATCCGTGCAAATGTGTCCGTCCTGTTTCTTGCATCGACTCAGCAGCGTGTCGGTCCACGACGACCAAAAACTCTTGAAACCCTCATATCCGTAGTCGTTTGTCATCAGATTGTATACATTTTCAGGCCAGGTGTCAACGTCCCTGTACTCTAAACATTAGAGAAATCAGATCAATGAAATCAGTGAACAATTACATCTAACTCATGTCGAACTACATGTCCGTAGCAATATTCGTTTTCAAAATATAATAAGACACGAATAATAATTTAGAAACGTTTTGCAGTAACATTACTTTCATAACCCGACATCTCCTCTGATGTCAAGTGCGAATTCGTACTGATGAGGACGATTTTTCGTATAGAATCAGGATACATGGCGGCTAACGCGCAGCACGTTCTTCCGCCGTTGCAGAGACCGATTGCAGAGAAGTTCTTGTGGCCCAAAGCCTGCATGAGATCGTGGGCAACAGCCGCGTCCTGCTCAAGAAAGTCTTCATTAAACGTCCGGTCGGGTGGCCTCGATTTTCCAAAACCCGGTGGATCCCAGGCAACGACCGTGAACTTATTCCTGTCCAGCTTTTCTACCTGATGCTTGAAATTCGGCCATATTGATCCTACACGGACGAACAATATTATATAAGTGGCGTACCGGATAAATAAGACAACTTGAGGTCGGCCCAATTACAGTGACGCGGCTGTGGTGCCGTTCCAAGAGATCATCGA
Source organism: Phymatocera aterrima (assembly GCA_963170745.1). NCBI lineage: Eukaryota > Metazoa > Arthropoda > Insecta > Hymenoptera > Tenthredinidae > Phymatocera > Phymatocera aterrima. Next base: position 2,143,255 of record OY720662.1, on the reverse strand, counting down.
CTGTATAAGCAAGTTTTTTTCAATCAATTTTGTGTACAGTGAATTGTTCATGAATTATTACCCATGGTGCCGGGAAGCAGGAGAACCGGATGCTCGCCATTTCCAGTTTGCAGATAGTTTATGCTGAAGCCACGAATATCAATTTTCTGCTCCTATGTAGTGAATTGGAAATAATTGTTCATCAATTCTGCGGCATTACAGTTCGTTATCGCTTACGTATTATGTAAAATGGGTGGTGATTGTATAACAAACGAGTCTCCGAAACCCGGAGTTGTTTGGCTTTGGTTTCAAAGTCAAAAATCTCATATCGCTCCAAAACTCATAAAGATAATTCACAATCGAAATTATATGCAATATTGTGGATCCGTAGGAACCTCACTGCTTCGAAGTGTAAGTGATCGATCTATTTGATAATTGCTCGTATCACTGTTTTTGCTCTTTTTTGGTAGCTTTACTCCGATACAAAAATCCTCACAACTCGATGCGTATGAAAAAGTGCCGCGTAAGATTGCCTTCGTAATGTATAATCAAACAGTAATTCACGAAACACTCATAAATCTAGTTATCTTCAACTAATTCACTTTTAACCGCGTCTTGCCTTGCTTTCATTTCAAAATCTTACAGTCGAAAAATATTATACGAATACATTTGGTGATATTGAAACGATTCTCACGTCGTATACACGGAATCAAGTATTTCAACTCACCTTTAAGTCCATTTTGATAATAACTCAACGAATATTCCGATCATTTAATGAGCACTGGAAATGGAACTTGAGTGAAGATACAATTATCGTATAGCAATCACACTATCTCGCATAATTCCGATAACAACATTATATCACTTCCTCTCAGAGATACTGAGCTGTTTACAGAAGAAATGAATTACTGCGGCGTTACACTGTGAAAAAATCACTGAGAATTTAGCATGAGAAAGTCTTGCAAAATTACAAATGCGGCGTAGCGATCTTCAAATTCGCAATAAAATTTGTAACTTGACTAAACTTTTCTAGGAAAAATACGATAAATTGTGTGCGAATTTACTAATATTCCCAAAAATTCCCTTCGTTCGGGACTAATACCTGACGGCCTTTCTTACGTTCACTTACAATCGGTCGAGAATATGCTGCAACAGTACTGTTTCAACGGTGATGATTATGGATGGTACTTTTTTTCCGAAAATAGGACCTAAGGTCAATAGACTATCGCTTACAAGCCGGGATTGTCATTCTAATGGTCGTCGAGAATGAATAACAAGATACGTTTCTAGAAGCGAAATTATATTTCAATGTGGGAAAAGTCGTTAAAAAACTTCAAGTAGTTCCTGAGAGTCTGAGATTTAGGAATGAGGTGTAATATTTATGTCGGATGACAACTGCTCGGAAGTTGAATACCGAATATGATTGAGTCTTGAATGTAGGTACGAATTAATGCCGGATATCGAATTTATGAGTTTTCCAGGATCCGGGAGGGGGGGGGGGGGGGGGAGTATTTTGAAAATTGGGAGATGGTAGGAGTTGTAGGTGATACTTGGAGAATAAGAGGGGCACCAATGAGGATACAAGAAGATTTGTGAATGTTGAAGGGCAGAAATGGGCAATTTAAGGGATAATGAGAAATTCCAACGTTCCTACAAAATTCCTACGTCACTACACCAATAATTATAGTGATTATATAGAGAAGTGATCAAATATTCTGACGTCAATATTTAGAATGACGTATTATAACAATCTTCACGGGCTCGTAATCGAGGAAGACTCGTAGTATAGCCCAAGAGTCAAGAATCTTCGCGATTTGTTGCTATTGTTAATTTTCGCTTGCAACCGCACGAGGAGACATGTAGGTGCAGTATTTTCAGAACTCTTTGCACAAAAGTATGCGGAGAAAGTCGAGCGTGAAATTATAGTCGGAATGAAATTACCTTGCGCTGACGTAAAAAAAAAAAAACACCACTGTTGACAGCACACGAACCAATGGATATGCTTTACAACTGTTGTTTCCTTCAAAAATTGAAATCGTAGAACTCGACGTATGAAATACCGAACGTCGAATGAAGCCTTCATTAATGAAAAATTAGAAAACATTGTTAGTTTTTGAATTGTGTACTTTTTAACGACGTTATTATTCTTCGATCTTCTTCAGAATGTTGCAGTATTGTGGGTTCCCACACAGCACAAACATATCTATCCAATACGTGTAAAATATGAAGAATATTGTATTCAATATCCGTAAAATATTTGCGTATAATATATTCAAATTAGCTGTTTGAAACATCGTGGCATTATGAGTATGCTCCTGTTTTACATTCAATTACATATTCTCGTTGTTATACAAACATGTTCATGATATTTACCCAATAGAAGCATACTTTTCATTGTTATAACAATTGTGCGCCAAACAGCACGAAAATATTTCATGCATATTCCATCAATATTGAAAAAATATCGGCCAATCGTCCGATATTTGCAATATGTCGCAATAATACTATTTCGTTTCTGACTACGCTGTTAATTTAACTATCCGACTACTACTGCTATGACTGAAAGTTAGAGAAACTACGACTAGGCATTGTAAACCCAAAATATGAGAGCAAGAAGACGAAGCCTCATGAATTTGGGATATCTGTTGCCTTGCATGGGACTAACTATTCACCAGTGGAGCGTTATAAGTATAAAAACTGGTTGCTGAATGATGTTAGTCAGGAACAGATACTGGATATGGATTCAAAGTTATAGGTGAACTTGGAGTTATCTTGCAATAGTTACATACCAATTCGATAGTTTTATCACTCACCTTCAATTCCATCTTGATATCAAGTTAACGAAGAATCCGATGTGATTGACAACGCAAATGGAATGTCAGAGAATACGACTATCGCAGTAATTTAGTACAGTGTCGTCGTGAGCCAGTTCACAGATTGATGCTCGTGGGTTCAGTACGAAGGTCGAATGATTCTACTCCGGAACTCCTAACATTCATAACGTACAAATACACCGCAAGATTATGGTGAAAGTTAACAGAATAGAATCGAGTGGGAAATGATGGGTGCCAACTATCATTTGTTCACAATGTTACAAGCATGCTAGACGAATGATAGTTGGCACCTATCATTTCACGGAAGATTCTGTTCTGCTAATTTTCAACATGGGCCAATTTCCGAAATTAGCTGGCAGCGCTGAAGTTCCAGCGGAAGAGAGACAGAGCTCATTGACAACCTGATGGAGCATCGAAAGACACAAGACTGTTGACTGTACTGCCAGCTAATTTCGGAAACGTGGCCATAATCTCGCTGTAGATATTCTAATGGCCTTTTATGTTCGACTGCTGTCGCTTGGTTCGGATGTTCCCGATGCGCTGCGTTAGTCGGTGATCTTCGAGGACCGATGCTATTTTTGAAATGGTAGGTATGTATAGAGGTATACCTATTAAAATTCCGTGAAATGTGCATTCTGTGTGTCGTTAGGAGCCTTATCAGACTCCCGAGTGAAAACTTCGGTGTCTGTACCACGGAAGATAAGTTAGAAAGTAATTATAGTTATCGCATTTGTATTATCGAAAGATGTAGTTCGAAGCTAAAGTCTAGACTGAGAGACATTGGATCTTCATGGAGTTCTCATCAAACTTTTCCCATTTATTTGTGAATATATTTTCGATACTTTTCATTTTAGATGCAACGATTTCTCGATTCATTGAACGATCATCTTCTCTTTGCGAGCCAATTGGAATCGCTTGGCATGATTGGAAACAATGTGAGGCAACTGCTCGAGTATTTTCCTACTTCGTCATCCATCCAACGATGACAATTATTTTTTCGTATGGTTCAAAGGATGAAAATTGGATCCCGATTTCCTTCAGAATGAGAGAATTTGAATTTTATAAATCACCTGAAATGCGCTAGCTAGTGATCTCGTTGATCCGGAGTGTGCTGTCGGTCGTATCGAGCATCGCAGTGATACGGACTGATAACGCTTCCGTTATTCTGATCATGACCCAATTAATTTTGTTCATTTTTAAATGATATAATTCAGGGAACATTCATTCATACAGCGTTATTAATCCAAACGAATTCATCTAGAATGGACGATTTGAATGAACTGCAAACATGTGTCGTACATCAGTTGAAATTAACCTCATGCAAGATGAAAAAAACGTAAGAAGTAATGAGTATGAAAATTTTGTGTCTGCGTATACGAAACTTTTCTGTGTTTCCTATAGATTCGAGTTAAGAAGGTGATGAAGAATCTGTTGCTCTAATATGTGTACTCTGTAACAGAATCATGAGAACTTAGAATATGAGAATTCGAATATTAGAACATGAACTCGGACGTCCTTATCAGTACCTTGGACGATCAACGTTGGACGCTGAATATTTTCAGGAAACTTTAAGGGAATGTCTCTCGCATGAATTGACATTGACATGAACAGTATTATAGCGTTGGAACAAGCCCTGCCCGCTCCTGCACAGGAAAACCGTCTCAGCAGTGCGAAGATGCTACTAGATTTGCAATACCGTTTGCGGTGCTAATGATTTTCTTTTCTTTTCTACCATTGCGGAGTATCCGATATCCAAGATTGAGGATTCTGTAATAAAATTCTCGTGTGAGGAGATCGAGATGTCGATAAAAAAAAACTCCATGATATTACATCGATGAATTTTTTTTCGAAGTACTTTCTTCTTTGGATTACATCCTGGTTTGAATGAACATCCGTTTCGGGAGGACGATCTGAACGAAAACGGACCCATCGGCATAGAGCGGTGCTCCTCCAGTCGCTCGAATATTTTTCCCCGATTCCCTAAGCTTTAAAACTCGCAACGGAAAACGATTGTGACTCGACTTTCGCACAGCACAGGAATCCATCTTGTCCAAGTTCACTTCTGAACTTAGAAAGCCCGAAAAATTGTACCTATATCGATTCGTGCCCGGGTACGGATAACGTACTTGTGTGTGAAATGTAGTAAGAATTTATTTCCATCCTGAATTCAAGCCGAAGATTTCTCTCCGAATTCGAAAATGTGCCAGGCAATATTGAAAATTTCTGCAGATTTCCCCCTTCTCCGATGGAGTCCGATGAAATTCAACCTGAATTGTATATCAGAGCGTATTGGTGTCACTGTGAGTGACGTTGATACCTAATATTTCCCTCATGATCGAATCATTCGCGTATTCATTCTCACGAGTTTGATCTACATTGGTCTCAGCTTTGAAACTTTCATTACGAAGATGGGAGTCCTTGTGCTTACACACATTAAAACTTAAGAAAAAACAATTAAACATATGAGTTTGTAATTATGTTGCTCGCATTTACTGATACGATGATCTCAGTTTCTTCTAATTTTAGTGTCTGCGTGGGAGATATAATAAAACGACCATTTTTATACAGCTAGGTCAAATTTTTATGAACAAAATACATCTTCAAATGCAAGTAGTTCAAAAATCTGAAGATTCGTAATCTCCACTAGCTATCGGGTTTCGAGGAGTGCCTGCGTGCCCCGTACCTATCCTACCGCAAACTGCGTTGCTTCGCTCGTAGTCTCCGAGCAAAAATTTCGTCACAATGCCATTGAACTTTTCGTAATACCTCAAGTGCAGGGTGTGTCCTCCTTCGTCGAAGATGACTAATCTGGAACGGTAACGTAACGATTTAAATTCTGCCAAAATTGCGTCCAATTTTCGATTTTCAAGACCCGAAATGTTGAATGGACGATGCATCCCACTAACTCTGAGTTTTCGATGTTCTCTGCAAGGAACTTGGCATGATCAGGGTGAACCATCACGTCCTTTGCACCCTGGACGATCAACGCTGGACATTTGATGTCCGGAAGTAATTCCGAGCAAATGTCCCCATTATTTTTCGCGTAGATTGTTGCCATCGTGTCAACCCAGCCGGACCACATGCTTCTGAAGTATTCATCCCCGTAAATGTCCATCAGTGGATCTCTCATACGCTTTGACCACATGTCGATGTTTCGCACGCCTAAAAAAATCCACGCCATTCAAGCTGATGAAGCAATTCACTTGTGATCAATCTATCGAATCAATGAATCGAATGATGGAAAAGAAGATAACTGCGTTTCGTTGTATTGCAGTTATACGTAGAACGTACTTTCATACATTTGTAGTTCTTCTGGTAATATGTAGGCTTTGGCACCAACGGTTATAATTTTATCAACGTTTTCCGGGTAATTGGCGGCTAGAAATATCGCGGTAATACCGCCGTCACACCAGCCAAAAAGAGAAAATTTCTCGTAGCCAATTGCTATCATGAAATCACGAGCAACGGTGGCATCTTCGGCTAGAAAATTTTCACCGAAAATTCTATTCGGTGGACGGGATTTACCGTAGCCAGGGGGATCCCATGCGATGATTGAGAACTCATCCCCGTCCAAACCGCGTATTTGGGGCTCAAAATCCGACCAAATTGATCCTGCCGGAAATCATAATCCATTAAATTCATAAGGCTTAAAATTCTTCGGGCAATTGCAGAAACTCGTTAGCGAGGGGCTATTCATGCGGGGAGTCCTATGTACGCTGGTCTCAGAAGTCTCCGGAAATCTCTGGAACTCTTCCGAGATCTTCGGAAGTCTCAGAAGTCACTGAAAATCTCTGAAAATCAGTCGGAAGTCGAAGAATGCTTCATGGATATCTATGAAATTCTCTAGAATTCTTTAGCAGTCCTCAGAATTCTTAGAAATTCTTTGGGAGTCTTAGAACTCTTGAGAGTCTTAAAAGTTACTGAAAACTTCTGGAAGTCAGTTGGAAGTCGAACAATGCCTCACGCAAGTCTATGAAAATCTCTAGAATTCTTGGGAATTCTTTGGAATTCTTCGGAAGTCTCAGAAGTCTTGGGAATCTTTGCAGTCACTGCAAATCTCTGGAAGTCAGTTGGAAGTCGAAGAATGCCTCATGGATATCTATGAAATTCTCTAGAGCTCTTTGAAAGACTTTGGAATTCTATGAAATTCTTTGGAAGTTTGTGGAAGTCTTTTCTTTGGACGTCTGCACAAGACCTTGGAAGTCTTTGGAAGTCACTTGTACACCTGGAATTGAAGTGAATAGCCCCTCTCTCGATCGTCAATAATTTACGTCCGTTGATGGTCACGCATTTTTTCGTTTTTAAGTACTCACCAGGAGCACCAGGAAGCAATAAAATAGGATGACGACCTCTGCCCGCTTTCACGTAATTTATAGTCACCCCGTTGAGGACGATTATCTGTTCCTGGATAGATAAAGTAGGGCGATTGAGTATTTTCCATAGTACATACATCAGTGAGTTTCCATATAGAAGTATAGAAATTGTACGAAATCTTCGAAAATATTTTCGAATCAGGTGGAATCCTTTACCCTCGCTAGACTAGAAGCTGTCACCATCAACTGTACATATAGTTGACGGAGATTCACTCACGTATTCATCATGAATTATGACGGAGAGGACTTATTTATCCGATGATCAATAATAAATGACCGCTGAACGAACCTTGGAGTCCATTTGAACTTGGAAACGAGTTTGCGTGGACAGTACAAGTATCGCTGCAGTGTGCAGGAAATAGAATTGGAACTTCACGTCCAAACGAAGGTTGGAATTACAACTAATATATTCGATCATGAGGTTGAACTTATTTATGAGAAGCATGACGAGACCTACGAAAAAAAATTACAAGTCTGGAGAGTAGCCCTTGTGGGAGAAACATAGGATAGGGTCATCAATTTTGTAACCGGGTTATCCTGAATGGGAGATCTTCAGAAGAACATTTTAATTTGAAGATGTCGCGTCTATTATTTTTTCCATTTTTCTATCATCAGATCAAAAAGAAGTGTGGTCCAGCATTCCGTGATTGCCGCATTGATTGATAAATTGCTAAAGCATATTTTTAATTAATCGTATGATTGATAAGACCTACGAGATGAAGAGAGCTCTCCCCCCCCCCCCCCCCCCCCCCCCGTCCCACCCATTTGCAAACATGTGGGAAGATTTTGAATTTAATTTTTTAATTTTTTTTACATTTAATTCGGAATTTTGAAATTTTGAAAACTGGAATTCACCGTGCCACAGAGATAAATTTGGGTAATTTTATTTTATTTCACTCATACGATTTTTCCCACGCGACTTTACCCAAATTCATCTCTGTGAAACGGTCAATTTCATGGTTTTCAAAATTTCAGAATTACGAAGGGAGTGAAAAAAAAATTGAAAAAAAATTCTTTGTGAAAAACGGGATTGAAATGTCCTCATCGTCAATTTTTGTCGGAAATGCGTAGATTTTTCGTTACGGTCCATCGGAGATTAGCCAATGACAAAATATAATGCAGTCTCCGGTTTCTCCCGGACAAGTAATTGTCTTTCACAGAGTCGAATGAAAATTTACTGAAAATGTACTTCTCCTTTTTCCCAAAGCTTTCAGGTTTATTTCGCCCTTCTTCGGTCCTTTTTTCTTTCGGCGCATCTTTCGGTAAGGGGTACCGGTCGTAAGGCCTCTTATTTTAGGTTCACAATGCAATGGTACAAAAGATTCAGTATTTTCGAACAACTTGACAATACAGAACGAAACAGAGTATACATAGGTATAGTATATATTTACAAGTACATGAATATTGGAAGACGACGTAACAATATACACGAAACGTGAGAAATAACTAAGAGATTACGCCCCACTCCGTGATATGCGATCCTATAATATTGTACATCCCGCTCATGCTATCTGACACAGTCATCCATAGAGCATGGACTGCGTTCTGAACCGAAAACCCGGTCACTTCTAAAGAAAGAGATAGAGCTTGTTCAGGGTCTGAACATAACAAGATGACATGACACCCAACATCGCTCCGTCTCTCTCACCTTCGTGAACCAAATTTCACACATCACGATAGTAGGGAATGCGCGGTCCATGCTCTATGTCTTATGATATGTCAGTATCCAATTTTGAGATATTTAGCCAAGCAAATACGGGGTCATTCGTTAATCTATAGATTAGCTTTGGTATTCTCGAGCAAAAAATCCGTTGTCAGTTTGTTGAATTCTTCATGATATTTCAAGTGCAGGGTGTGACTGCCTTCTTCGAAAATGTGCACTCTGAAACAGTCAATGAATATAATCGGTGTTCTGCTTGATACACAATGGGAAAAAAGTCAATGAAGGAAAAAAACTTGGGAATTTTGTCCGGAATCCCCTGCAAAGTCACAGATATCGTAAAAGATTTTCGTCAAATTTTGTCGTTTTTTGCAATTCAATTTCACCGCTCATTATTTTCGTCATTGATTTTTGAAACCCAAAAATGTTTACTCAGTGAGGAAAAAAATCGTCCCAACTAACTTTGAGTTCTTAATGTTTTCTGCGAGAAACGCTGGATGATCACTGTGAACCATCGCGTCTTTTGCACCGTGGACAATCAGAGTCGGACACTTGATGTCGCGGAGTATATTCATGCAGATATCGCCATTATTCTTTTCGTACATCGTTATCATCGTGTCCACCCACGAAGCCCAAGTGCTTCTGAAGTATCCTTCGCCGTAAATGGCTATCATTGGTGCTCTCATACGCTCGGACCACAAATCTATATTCCTTACGTCTAGAAAAATTCGCCCCATTTAATTCGGCCTTTCGTAATAGATGATAGAAAAAAATATACTTGTCTGTGAAGAATTATTGAATGAAAAAGTGCGAGATCCCGATACATCTTTGGTATGAATTAAACGAGGGAGGCGGGGGTCGAACTTCCGGAAGACCAAGAAGTTATAGACGGCCCGAAATTCTAAATTTCAAAGATACGAATTGTAAAGTAGCACAGGATCAAGGAAGCGAAATTTTCATTTTTTATGTATTACTCAATCGAATGAGTGTTTCATCGAAGGGCTATTCACCCGAACGCGCTTTCGACTGAAAATATATTCTTGGATAGTTTACATTCCGAACGAACGAAGCGTAGATTGGCAAAATTTGGCAAATTGATATTTTTCAAATTCAACATTCAGAGCGGCTAACGTTTCTATTAGCCAATGAACCGAAGAAAATAAGACTGAAAATGAAGGTTTAGAATAGCAAAACTTTGATAAACAAAATGCCGGAAGACCAGAATTCCGAAGGGCCAAAATTCCGAAGAGATGACAAATAATCGATTATTTTCAAACGTTCGATATTCAGTCCCGCCCATCCTGAGGAATAATTTTCGGTATATATTTATTTTTAAGTTTGTGTGTTATGAATTTGGTGTTTCTACTTGATAGCATTTCGTTATTATGGCCTTTCTACATTTTGTACTTTCGGTAATCTGACTTCCGGAATCTCCGCGGCCGGTCTATTCTTTGGTCTTTCGGAATTTTGACTTCAACCCAGAAAAAGAACTGTATTTCGATGCATTAGTGCGAACATTGAACGTACTTTTATACATCTGTAATTCTTCCGGTAATATGTAAGCGTTGGCCCCAACTATAACTGTCTTGTCTACATTTTCCGGGTAGCTAGCAGCTAGGAAGAGCGAAGTAATACCGCCGTCGCTCCAGCCAACGAGAGAAAATTTTTTGAAGCCAATTGCCCTCATAAGATCACGAGCAACGCTCGCATCTTTGGCGAAAAAATCTTCACCAAAAGATCTGTTCGGTGGACGGGAATTTCCGTAACCAGGGGGATCCCAAGCGACAATGGAAAACTTCTCCTTGTCCAAACCGTTTATCTGCGGTTTAAAATCCGTCCAAATTGATCCTACCAAAAATCACAACTCATTTCAATTCCTAAAAACAATTTCAAATACAAACGAATCGAGTGACTCGACTCTACTCGTTTATCGTTAAGACATTTTTTCATTTGTTCGTTTCTTCAAATTGCTCAATGCTCACCGAGAGCACCAGGAAGCAATAGAACAGGATGAGAACCTCTGCCAACTTTCAAATAATTTATATCGTGTCCGTGGACGTTGATTTTTCTCTCCTAGATGAATCAGATTTCATTAATATAATAACCATTGATTTTAGTAATTGAAAGATCTCGGTAGCTGAATAACTCGCTCGAAATCTTCATCAATATAATACGATCCGTAATTGCACGTTACAAAGTGACATAACCTCTACGATATTCACTAGTCGCGTATTTCTTTCACCGTAGACTATAGTACAGTGTTAGTATATATACCTCTGAATTTGTTGACATGTTTCTTCTCGATGAGATAATCAGAAACTTGTTTTTAGGCGGGTTGGATATTTTATTGATAATTATATTCACTGCTCGTTTAGTCGACGACAACATATTATTTACTGTATTCATTATCTTTACGTATAAAGTAATTATTCCTGAGCTGACAATGAAGACGGTGTCATGAGCTCAGCTAATCAGCTATACACAGTCAGTCAACTGGAGAGCAACAATCAAATATTTTCCCGTACAAATCATAACCTCTAAAATAGTGTTCACCAAAATTGTATTCAAAGCTCTCAGCAACGCCCATGTCTTGGCGTGAGAAAAAAATATCTATTTTGAGGTTATTTCTGTTTCTATGTGATACAGTATGTATTTGGCTTCGGATGTTATGAGTTTATAATCAGACGATATACTAAACAAAGACGCTGTTCAAAATCCATTCCAGACTTATTGATAACCTTCAGTCTTCACTTATTTTTCTGCAAATTTTACGGATAACAATTGTATTCTATATTTTACATCAACCCTAATAATATTATACCCAGGTATATGAAATATAAAAACTTTTCAGGATTAAAGCATGTGCAATATGATCAAAAAATAACGCACGCGCTTTCTTTTGGGTTTTTCTCAATAACCTTCAATACAATAATTACAACTACAAGCAAAAAATTTATCTCAGGCCTATCTTAAAGCAATAAAGTTCGATTTTTGTACTGTGTTTTTCTACATATGAGTCTTTGTTTATAGAAAACGAAGAATATGGTTTACAGATTTCCGGAAAAGAAATATGATGGATGAGTATTATCAGAAAAAAAGAATAGTCACAATTATTTATGGCGTATTTTTTGATCGGATATTTCGTGAAATAATGAGTTCGAATTGCCAGAGGGTTATCGAAATAATTGAACAAAATCTTTTGATTCTTTTCTCGTTCAGGAGGATCGAAAACGAACAACCAGTCATTTCCTAGAGGAAGTTTAATAACCTAACATACGATATTCCCTATAATGTTCATCCAACTCCTCACAAACTTGATGCGCTCTATTTCCAATTGTAAGATTCATCAACTGCATCATCAGCCGGATATTCTTATACCCGTCATTAAAAATACTCGCAGCAATGTACGCGGCAATTTCTATAATCTCGGTTTGATTACTGGACTGTGACTGCAGTGGCGCTATAGACCAAATCATTGAGTTTAAGTTCAAGCTTCCGTCCTTATTTTCTGAAGAGGCTACAGTACAACGTTCTAATACTTCATCAGAGCTGAATTTTTGGTAAACAGCTTGAATATCTTCGCGGAGATCTTGAGGGAGAGGTTCTTCAAGATCATCGTCGCACGCGTTACATCTGCCATCAGCCTTTGCCTTTTGGACTGCACGCCAGGAATCTGTTTCAGGAGGACAAGACGTATGGTGCTGAGAAATTTTGTGGCAATAATATGCCCAAACGGCCCTTTTCATTCCTTCCAAAGAACGGCCAGCAGAGCAACGTTGAATAGCAAGTCCGTAATGTTGAATCAATTCGTCAATAACCTTGCCGGTCAACTTTTCTCCGTTTTTGTTCTGCTTCTTGACGTCACGCAGACTTGTGCGCATCTTTTTCTGAACCTGGTCGATCCATTCTTTTCTCTTTATAATCACTTCTTCATAAGGTTCGGAGGCTACCAAGCCTCCAAATGGTTCGTTGTCTTCATCTTCGTCTCCATTTCCGATGTAGTTTGTGTATTTGACCTTATAGAGTTCTTCCGATCTGGCGAACATTTCTTTCAGTGAATCGACTTCAACTTCCGTTTTCACCGTCACTGCAGACGATCCTAATTCCGGAATGGCGTTAGCTGGGCATCCGGGCTGATGAATAGCTCTCCGTTCTTCGTATACCTCTGTATCCCTCGTCAGTATTTCCCAATCTTCACGATCCTCACAGTGAAAAGATTTAACAACAAGATCGATGACTCGGTTCGTATAATAACCGACGATCGTTGATATCCCGAATAGTGAAGAAAAAGTTTGTTTCCGCCAAGTTCGTATCACCGAAACAATGAGTGATCCTGATTCGTTTCCCTTCTCGGTATTCAAGCTATTTTCTTCCGCTGCTGCATTCTTTGTTGATAACTGACAGACGGCCTTAGCAGCGCAGTGAATGTTGCTAACAACTTTATCATAAGCTGGCTGAAAAACTGGTTTCAGCAAGTCCATTATTCCACAAAACATTTTCAACCCGGTCAAGCCGATCCCTAATAAATATGCCGTTGCACGACGATCGTTCCAAACTCACATCCGCAACACACTCAAGTCCTTACTACACAGCTAAAATCCTTCGATATGTACCTGCAGGAGTTCTATAGAGAACCAAAAATTTCCTGGGCGATGTAAAGCTCGGCAGAAACAGTCGGATACTTACCACATAGGTCGTATGCGTATAGACATACATACGAGATCGATGCTTTGAGTGTTTATTTTGCTTGATCGTATGATTCGTTTAATCGCGAAGGCGCCCCCTGCAAAATGATAATCGGATCAGTTGCAATCGGAATATATACACCCATAAGTTTCAAAAATATTAAAAAGTAGGTCAAATATAAGAAGGATTTTGAGCAAGAGGAGCTGCGCTCTGCCTGACAGGGTCCAAAACCAGGGAAACAATAGAGCTTAAATGTTATGTGATTTCCAGATTGCCAGGACGATGAAGTGTATTTAAGGTTTTGTAAATTCGTATGATGGTTTAATTCCATATAATTGTTGCAGTCCCTCTACAAGGTATACTCGTTGATCATCAGAATCGGAACTATGTATAATTACAAATCCAACTAAAACAATTGAAAATTTAGTTTGTGAAATAGAAATCTAAATATATAGAATGTTATCAACAACAAAATTATCTGTATTACATTGAAAAATGGAGCATCACAGTCGATCGAAAGTAAATCGTATAAGAAAACGAAATAAAACTGTTCCTCGCCCCCTGAAAATTAAAGTTTATTTTTTTTACTCCTATTTTTCTACGAACGCAATACATATTTGTAATTCGGTATAAGTATACGTGGATAAATTTTCTGTTTTTTTTTGTTTTTTTTTTCCAATTTTTCTACAGTTTTCTGTGCTATCTTTTTAGAAAACTTTTGTTCTTATTTTTTTTTTTTCATCATTCAGTTCACTTTCCATTTGTTGAAAATATCCTTAATGTATCACTTGTCTGTATATAGTAAATACGGTTGTTTTAATTTTTTTCTAATTTTTCCACTCTGGAACTAAGAAATTCCTCCCTCATTCCTCGGTAATCGTACATAGGTATATACATATACTATATTGATAATAATAGGTATTTGTTGAAAATAATTATGTAATAATTAATACTACGCAATGCTGAACAAATTGAAATACCTATGCCTATACCTATACGTAACGATATCGAGAAAGATGTAGTATCTACATACTACCGTAACATAGCTGTGTACGTATATACTTTATGTAAGTATCAGCCGCCTGCCTCTCTCGTTCTTTCATAATGATTAATAATAATGAAACAATATCATAGAATGATATTAGAGTAAAGGTATATATCACCAATATTTATTAAATGTAAAATAAATAGATGTTTCCAATTGCTGATGTCTACTTACTTTAGTATATCGAATAAAAACAAACAAACGAAGATTGAAAATCAGAAGAAAAAAAAACAAAATAAAAGGATACAAAAGAGAAAAAATAGAGAATAGAAAATACATAAATCTTGTTTACATTGATACATAGATATTTATATTATATTAGCGTGTATTTGAGATCAGTCCCTAGAAATCCATTTGCATACCGGGTATGAATTATATTTCGTATGTTATATCTTACGCGAAAAATAAATCTCATAATTGCGTTATACATGTATATATGTACGTATTTATAGTAAAATAATTCTCATAAAAGTATTAAACAATTATTATTCATTGAACATGAAGTTTTAATCTCTGTGTTATCAAAATTAAAGAAAACAACTGAAACAAAAATATATATTCCGTCACATGATAATAATACTAGTAACAATAATAACATAATATCTTTACTAGTATAACTATGTAACGCGACGTCAGAAGAGACGACCCCTCTCCCTCAAAGACCCGAGCACAATAATTTTATTGTTTTCGTTAAAAATAAACAGAAAATTAAAAAAATAAAAATTCATAATTATTTTTGCATAGGTAGAGATATTTTTGTTACAATAAATATATACTTATAGGTATACTATATTTGTTGTCATTTTTTTTTCCTCATTCATCTTTTTTTTCGCGTGCGTCTCAAGAGTACGTTTGTTTCGACTGTGTATGTATAGAGAATTACGATACAATAATAATAATGATAATAATAATATTAGCAAAGGAATAGAGAAGATGTTGTCGGCTTATCATGAGTCTTGGTGAGCATTGCTTGGTGTCTTACGGTATTCTTCGTGGAGATGTTTCTTATATTCGGTTTGATTTGGCCATAATTCAGCCGCTTGAGGATTCAACGGACTTTCGTTATTCGGCTCTGAAACAAAGAAACAAGAAATTAAGAAAACATCCGGACAGGAGATATCGTTATCATATTGGACAACTTTTGTGTAACAAATTTTATCTAATCTGACACCCAAATCCTCGAAATTTAGGCTACAAATTTGACCATGTTAGATCATAGGAACAAATTGCCTGTAGCCATTATTCTCACATCGTTGTAAAGTAAAACATTCTTCATTTATAGACGTTAGAATTCATTCGGTTGACGATTTGAGCTGAATGATATACAATGAGATGAATATATGGATTCATTCATAAAATATAGTCGCAGCTAGAAATATAGAATACAGAACATATTTCAGGTATTTCAATCCATAGTGAAAAATGTTAATTTTCGCGTCTGGAGTAAATATTAGATTACAAAACGCACAAAACATGATCACACCATCACACTAGCAATTTGTTCTGGAATTTAAGTCTAATAAGGAAGATAAATGAAATTAGTAACCAAGTGCGCAGATAATATAGAATGAAAACTCTATTTTAAGGAATGAGGCTTTATATCGATACTTACCGCCCAACAAGGATTGAATGGAAAGAAGTATCGTACGAACATCGTAAAGTGCACTCCACTTGTCTTTCAGTATATCCAAACAAATATTACCAGCGGAATCAACGTTCGGATGAAAACATGGGGTTGCGAATCGAACTACAGGGGCGCTGTATGGATAACTGTGCGGAAACTCTAGCGTCAGCTTATACGTCAGTCCCACGTACACCTGCGTATGAATTGAAACATTGAATTCTATAAATCATGGTATTTAATTGGAACACTTGGCACCTGGAAATCTCCATAAGGCTTGAGTTTATATCGTTGATACAACTTAGTAACAGAAAATAGAATCAGCTGTTTCGTGACTCAAACGCCACAGTGAAAAAATTCAGAATTGAGGATATTATTCGATTGCGTCAACCTTGTGAACTTGAGCCACACCGAGATTTCAAGATGTAGAGTATTCTGAAATTCGAGGTTTTTCTAACGTATAACAAATATATTATATATCTCACCGTATCGTGAGGTCCGGTGATAGTTCCGATCCATTTGAACAGATTTTCACCATCGGGGAAAGCGGAGACACTTTTTTCGGTGCTTGTCATAAGGACGAGAAGTTCCTTTTGTAGTCTGATACAAAAAAGGAGTTTTTACGTTCGTGATTATTCCACGAAATAAAATGCAACGGAATGGAAGAAAAAACGTTGGGTTCAATATTACACAGTAAAATATGGATGCTTCAGCATCAGACCCCGGAAACTATGTCCCTGATGCTACGTTCGCGTGAAATAATTGAATTCGTTAGTTCTAACCGGAACGAGGGTGGAAATTTATTGGTAAACCTATTTACTGCTAGTCACTACTACTTACATACCTTTTGCTTACTGCATGGTTGTCTTTAGGCACATTTTGCTTCTCTTCTTTAGCTTTATTCGGGGTGCTTTGGGACGAATAAAATGGATTTATATTTTGTGCCATTTCCTAACGAGAATACTGAACGACTTTTATGATTAATCGAGGGTAAAATAATCGCTTTTTTCTATATATAAATTTTTACTCGCTAAAAATTCCTCCGCTATGAACGATGCGACACAAGCTAGCAGCCCACAACAGTCAACAGTGAAAATTTGAATGCGCCCATGTTATTATCCGTTCTCAAAACATCCGAAATCAATATAATAATTGTAATATTACTATCATCAGACTGTTCATTTATCGTTCATAATAAATAAATATCTTTTCGTTAGTTTATTTTAGCCAATTTTCAGTTCTCGGTTAAAACCTATCATTCAGCTTTTCAACAAATGGATATTCTGTTGATATCCTTCTATCGAAATCGAATAATCGATGTTCGTATCTCTGGTACTGCTCAGTGCGCCATCTGCGGCTGCAAATTCGATTCATTCTTTTTTCAAATCCACGTCAATTTGCATCATTCTGAGGACCAATTCTGGAGATAGAAAAATGAAAATAGTCTATTGCATCTTTTCAGTTTCAAATTTAATGCTTGTAATTCAATATTGCGCATATTATACAGGAATATTCTTACAGTGTGTATTTATATTCGTGAATGCGATTGTAAATAAATGTGTTCTCGAAATTTTTTGCTAAATTACATCCCCGACCTCTGGTCGAATATACTAGCAATAATCAAAATAATATAAATACCGTTGAAATTCAACGTTTTTCGAAATTGTTTATTTTCTGGTTTGTAATCACTTTCGAAATGTATGAAATTGTATACAGATGGCGTTGTGATATCTTCAATTTGTAGCGACATTCTGTTTTTCTCCGTCGATATTCTTCCTTCTAACTGTCAAATAAAATAAAAATGGCGGCGATCCAAGGGACGCCCGAATCTGACGCTGGAAGTTTTGAGTGTTTTCAAAATTATACGGCCCCAGAAGTATTTGTACAAGGTCTTGCGGGGATAGTAGATCAACAAGACGTTGAATCTATGATAAGAGCTCAAAAGCAAATGTGAGAATCGACGTACACGTAATAAATTGTGAAATATAAATAATAGGTTATGTTTTCCGTTTTAGTAATATCTACTATATAAATATTCAGTTACTTAGTTATATTTATTTCAGTTGCTTTCACAAGTTTCTCAGTTATCAGTTTCTCATTAATAATCGAACAAATTCTAATCCATGCAAGAGGAAAAAGCAAGTAAAATAAAAAAATCGTTTACATTTTTGTGTTTTATAAATCCGATATTAATAATAATAATGATAAACAAAATCGATAACGCAATAGTATAAACCCTGTTGGATTTCCAGGCTTCAAAGATTTGAGAAAACAAATGAAATGCTAACAAATTGCAATCAACTATCAGTAAATCGACTCAAGACAGCAGGTGCCGAATTTAAGAAGCACACAGCTTTATTAGTGGAAATGAAACGAGACTTGGATCACATTTTCAAGAGGATAAGAGTAGTCAAAACAAAATTAAGTCAACAGTATCCACAGGCTTTCAATGGTTAATCGATTTCATAAAACTAAAACCCGGCAAATACGAACAAACTTCTTTTATTTCTTCACTTTTTTCTTTTTTTATCCTTGTCAAGATTTATTCAACAACAAAACTGAAATACTTATTACAAATAGACTGAAAAATAATAACAATAATAAAAAAGAAAAAAAAAAAAAAGAAAAGAATACGAGACACGCGAATTTTCGCGATTCGTATCAAAGTCTGACCAAAATTTGTTTTCAAAACGTTCGAACAGAGGCAGTAAGAAGCAGCTTGGCCGAGGAAGTGATAGTAGAGGATGTCGTGGGTCCGCCGCCGCTCCAGCCTGAAGTAGTGCAATTGCCATTGACGGTCGAGAGCCACCTTGCCGACGGGGATCCAGACTCAGACGGTAACCATCCGAACCTCAAATAACGCCACCTTTTGTGACTAACCGACTTTATTCACGTGTACATACATATGCATACCTAATATTACCTAATATTAATTACAATATCCATGTTATTATATATTTATTAAATTAAATGTTGTATGTAAAATGATCGAACGATGTATGATGTATTATGAGGCAATTATGTTACAGTCGTCAAATTGCGGAGTAGATTTTCCTCTTTTTGTTATTGTATCATTTTGTTGAAAATATACACGTACGTATGTTAAATTGTATGATATTATATTACGTATAATTATAGAGAAAAAGAAAAAACCGTTGATCATTATTATATGTATATCATATTATATAATATTATTTATTTCCGTTAATTTATGTAAAATATATTTTATTTCTATCCGTTCCACGTTATTCATATGATTGTCGTCATTATTATGATCATTACCCGCGCGCAGAAGCTTCATTTATTTTTTGCTCTTTACTAATTTTGCGTTTTTATATTTCTATTTTTTTCTACTTTTTTTACTTCTAGTTTCTGTTTTTTTTTTCTCCGTCTTTTTTCTTTTTTAGCTACAACCTCGACGGTACCAATCGCGAGGTCTTTCGTTGGAAGTCTGAAACGTCGTGTGGTATAAGAGAAATTTTATTGTTTTTCTTCTTTGGATTCTTTTCCTTCTAGTTTTTCTTTCGGCTTAGCTATTTATCATTTTTTTTTTTTCTTTTCTTTTTTTTCGAAATCCTTCAATATCGCCATATTTTCAATAAAATTCTTAATTTAATGATCAATTAATTATTTAATATGAAATTATGGAATGAAATCGATTGAAAATATTAATAATAACAGTTCCAGTGGAGGAGTTCCAATTCGCAAAACTTCGAAAAAGACGAGTAAAAAGCAGCAATAGTTCATCAACCGAAAGTAACAACGAAAATAGCAACGCTGAATCTTCGCCCTGCACTTCGGACACTGGTTGATGTAAATTCAAGGTTCTTATTATTGGTTGTGTAATGTTGGTTTCAATTTGAAGTTACGGACATCGAACGATTGTTTATACTCAAACCATATCATTACTTTAATTATTAATATTATTAATATTATTATTATTATTATTATTATTATTATTATTATTGTATAAATATTAAACTAGCTTCGACAATAAGCAATATAAGATTTAATACAACCATGTATAAATATATTCTTGAGCACTGCATTTAATTTGTTTCCTGAATAAATTATATTGTGTACATGGCATGTTTTTTTTTTTTTTTATGGCATCACAGTCAATTTTCATTGCATATAACTATTATGTATGCAAGTTATAAGTAATATACATGCTATAAGTACATAAGTACGTATTTTATCATTTATCATCAACGACTGATAATACAAGAATCAAATCCGAATTATTGTTGACTCGATTACCTGAAGAAAAATTTACGTGTGAATACTGCAGACATACATTTCCGAATATTTATTGAAAAGTTACCGAATAACTCTGAAAATGGGGCTAAAGTTCATAACGCTGATATAACAAATATACAAAAAAATAGTACGAGCTTATATAGATATTATCAACGAAGAGTTTTCTCAATCAACAAAATGTCAGACCATGCATATTACTTTTTGGAAAAAATGTTTGAAACATTTTCGGATATACTGTGAAAAGGAAAAAGAACTACGAAAATCATTATTATTATTATTTCATCTTTCAAATTTTCTCTTCGGTATTTCAGTAAAACTATGAAAGCGTGTGATACAACGCCGGACCGAGCTGTTTTGGGTGCGGGAGCTAACAATAAGTCCGATTGGCGAAAGTTCGAATAATGGAACAGTAATGTTGGGGAAAACGATATTATGCATAGTACCAAATATTCGAAAAATAACACTATACACATATTTTTATTGTTACTCATAAACATACTCGTGAACGTACTCATGAACATCAGGGCATATTTTCAGTATGCACACAACATACTTGGACATATTTTTATTTTCAACGACTCAAAACTACTCCGATGTTTCTCCATTTATATAATTTTTCAATTTCATCGAGATGTAACATACGAAGATTCACGAAAAAACCACAATTAGATGCAAAATACTAGCTGCTTCCGCAGCTACATCTTTTGAGGTAGAGTTGCCTGTATCCTAATTTTCCAGATCGAAATGGCCATATTTTGCGTCATTGTTATTGATGCCCCCCATCGTCACCTGCATCATAATTCTTATGCTCAAGTTCGTTGTTCTTTGAATCAATCTCTGAGGTCTGTTGAGTGCTGCAATCAGGTGTGTCGGCGTCTGACACAGCAAGGATGAAAAAGTTGAAAAAAGATAAAAGCCCGGTAGGCCCCCTCGTCAACATATCGATATGTAATAACATTATTACAACTTACACCTCTGTAGCCACTCTCTTTATACATGTTGAAACATCTGTGCGCACGCAGTTGGAGATAACAGACGGTATATAATTCATTGTTTCATTGTAAGTCTCATTTTACGTTCTTATTTTTCTCGTAGAAAAGAAATAGAAAATTTGGAATAAAAAACGATAATTTACCTATATTATATATAAATTATACCGACTGCTGAAGCGAATTTGCAAAAATTGTCTCTATATATACCCACATAATAAATAGATACAAAAAAAAAAATATATATATATATATATATATCTATACGTTCATTTTGGCCGGCCGTAATATACGATAGCTTGCGCGCCTCGATCTTACGGATAGGTATGAAGTATACAGTATATAAGTATATTCCTGTGTGCAGACAGAAGATATATTTCCAGTTTGTCTCTTCGTGATGCGTGAAAGCGAGATAAACGCATAGAATAGAAGCGATTGGGAGGGGGGGGGGGGGGGGGGGGGGGAGGTGACTCGGGGTGGGGATAAGCGCGCGGGGGTTGAGAGAATCTGGAAATTGGAGGAAAGCGACACACTGCAGGAAAAGACGGACGCCAGCCGTCGCGACGCCGCCAGCTGCTCCACAGCTGTGTTTCCCACTTTCATTCCATTTCCTCGTCGCTCCTCGACTCCTTCCTATACGTACGTACATACATAGTATTACACACATGTCTCTCCCTCGCTGTCTCTCTCAGTGTGTGCTTCTCCGACATCGTGCATGTGCCGCTTGCTGTACTATACATACCTATACTACTACCACGTACGTATCGTGTATTTACCTCTCTCACGCATACTTCGTACGGTTCTCATACGTACACAAGTGTCCAAACAGAAGAGAGCTCCGGTGACATGAGCCGGATAGCGATAGCAACTGTGCACCCCGCTAGGTCTCACGTGCGTGCCACACGGTACAGTAGTACCTTCAAGCCTATAGCTGTGAGTATAGCCATACATGAGACGCCCCGCGATTCGAAATCGTGTGTGTCGCAGCTTTTCCTCCTGCGGGGTGTCCGCGCGAACACTGTCCCGCAGGATATAGGTATACCTATGGATGTGATCCTTAGCCTTGTGATCCCCATATTTTCATGCATATTTTATACCGTGCTCCATCTATTGTGATAGATCACACTGGCCAGCGCGTAATTTGGTGCCTGAGAAGTCTGACCTACAACTTTGAGTATTCTTTTGTCACCGATTCCGAAAATTGCTCTAGATTTGCTCCATCAGCTCTTATAGTTTTCGAAATATGGCACATTTTACGGCTTTGCGTCTTTCACTTGCATACCTGTATAATGTCTCTTGATAGGTGATGGAATGTCATCAACTTACATATTTTGTA
This sequence comes from Phymatocera aterrima, assembly GCA_963170745.1. Lineage (NCBI taxonomy): Eukaryota > Metazoa > Arthropoda > Insecta > Hymenoptera > Tenthredinidae > Phymatocera > Phymatocera aterrima. Next base: position 2,120,472 of record OY720662.1, on the reverse strand, counting down.
AGTTTTGTCTGATATCGAAACAATCGTTCTTCAATTACGAAAATAGAACATAGAAAGAACGAAATAATTATCGTAAAGCAATCACATAAAAGTTGAATACGTTTATTTTCAATGGATAACTTTGATCGGTAATTCATTCGTTTATGGAGTAACAGTGGGTTCAAATGATATTTCGAAAAAGGCAGGGATATCGGGATGCAACTATTGAATAAAAATACAAATTCTTTTGGTCGTTCAGTACTCAAGGTAGTTGTGTTTTATTTCCGAAACTATGAAATTGCAGATTTCATAATTCCAGAACTAACTTCAGAGATATAGAAAATATAGCGTCAATTAAATCTGGAATGGGTCAGATCTTTCGATTAACTATATTCTCATTCAGTGCGGAATGCTCTGTATGCCGTTTTTGTATATCTATAACCACGCTAATCTGTAAAGGTACCCCTCGCGTATTCAATTCTCTAATTGTGTCATTGGGAGGTAAGGATGGCGTCCTCATGTGTGTGTGTGTGGTAGGCGGAAGAGTCTAAAGAAGGAAGAAGGAAGGAAGCACCGCGGGAGGGACAGGAAACAGCTGTTAATTGTTGAGTCCCACAAGGTGGCGGTGCAAAGCGCTCGTGCAGCGCTATGCACCTGCCTAATTTTACGTGAAATTCGATCCTCCTCTCGCCGTTATTCGCTCGATTTGAAATTATTTTATCATTCCTGGAATCCGTCGGAAGAAAGAACTGCATGGATCTCATTCCGGTATCGTCGAGGGGCTGTTCACTCGGGAGGTCTTCGGAGCTGTTGGAAGTTTCGGAAATCACTATGACATGACGCAACTATGTACTTGACCCCGAAAGCAATCGAGGCTTTACATAAGCCACCTGAGCATAATTCAAGAAAGGAACAATCAGAATGACTACCACAGATTCCTGTGAACCCAACAATTACGACTACGACCCCGGTAGCTATTGTACCTGCAAGAGACATGATCGTGACAGCAATTGTCAATATAAGTGATAATCAGCACCAGTTACAACGTTGTCGTGCGGTCGTAGACACGGGATCTTATACCTGACTGAGAAATTCGTGAGAAACTCAAATTTACCTCCGAAGAAATGTAGAATTCCCGTAGTCGCGATAGATAATACACAAACCGCATTGAAATATTTGGTTACTGCAACGGTTCAATCACGAGTTCACAGGTCACGAGAACTCTACATTCTCTGACGATTAAGAGTATCGGAGGATTTCACCGAGCCCAGCCGATCGATAGACGTAATCTCCCGATACCGAAAAACATCGTGTTAGGCGATCCAGCCTTTGACCAGCCAGCTGCCATGGACATGTTGCTGAGTGCCTGCACTACTCATATTACGCACTCATGTGCGAAGAATAAAATTACATTGAATGCTCCTGAAGATCCAGATCTGATTCACCAAAAAACCCTACTAGGATGGATCATCGGAGGAAGCACCTTAGCTTATCCATTGCAGAGCTACAAACAGTGCTGTATCACCAATGTCACGGTTGATATAAGCAAATCTTGGGAATTAGAAGAAGTGCAGCCGAGTACGCAACACTAATCTCATGAAGAACAAGCCTGCGAAGAGCGTTTTAAAGCTCACAGAATTAGGCAGATGCGTCGTCGCACTTCCGTGCAACGAAGGAAAGACAGACCTGGAGAATCCCGAACAATGGCATTGAAACGGGTCAACGCCCTGGAAAGAAAATTGAAGGGCAACCCAGAATTCCAGAAACAATACACTACGCTACCGCAAGAAAACAAGGACCTGGGACACATGACCGATGTGCAAGAGGATACATATCCAAGGAAGGTTTCTACCTGCCGCATCGTGCGGTCATCGAAACAACCGGTCTATAACCACAAAGGTCCGTGTCGTCTTCGACGGCTCAGCCCGATCCACCACCAGAGTATCATTAGACGACAGATTGATGATCGGTCCAAAACTCCAATGCGACATATCCGTACTCCGTTTCCGCGATTATAATTTCGTATTGACTGGCGATATCGAGAAGATGTACCGCATGTTCATGGTTCGTTAGGAAGACCGTAAATATCGACGGATCTTCTGGCGCAATCACAAGCATGGAATCACGACTTATGAACTTAACAACGTGACGTTTGGCACCGCTTCACCTCCATATGAAGCGATAAAATGAGTGCATCAATTAGCAGAAGACAAACGGTGAGGTCATCCGGTGGCAGCAGAAGTTCTCATCAATGATATGAACATACGTAGATGACCTACTCGTCGGCGCTGATACAATAGAAAATGTTAGCTAGGTTAGATCGCCAGCGGTGACTCCAATGGCCACTTGAAAGTTCAAACTATATGAACTTGATGCGCGCAAGATGTATTGAATATTATCACTTGTCGACAAAAAGATGCATTGTGTATGGTGTACAGGTATATTTTTTTATAGGTATAGGCTTACCCCATAACATAATAACGTATTTACCTACATATCTGCTTACCTATACCTACCTGGATCCACCTGCCGCAAAGCATCACACTGAGTTTGAGAGGATCTAGAAATCAGAATCGCGTTCACGTTCGCGCCCACGCATATGAATACGAAGAGTGAGTATGGCGATGACAGGGGTGTGACGGAGTGCTGACGATACAATAGGTGTAGATCCCTTAACATGACGACGTATTTATCATTATAGGTATAGTATATGTCTATAATATACAGGTATAAGTACTGGCTGTGGGGTGTATGTATACGTGCCCCCATATGCATTTCTTCCCGCTGACCATCAATTTTATGTTATCAAGTTTACTGTAAATTGCAATAACAATGCAATTGAAGGGTCTGTATCACATGGTTATCACATGTGTGTATATACATGTATCCTAATTCGAAAGAGATGAAGAAAATTACTATTGTAATAGATATCTACCCCCGACGTTTGGTAGGAGGTGAACACCTTCGTGTCGTTGCACACGGGAGGTAAAGGTGTATCTACGCGTACCCAACCCGCCAAATAAAGGAGAGGAACTGAAATGAAATGAAAGGAGAGTAAAGGAAAGGAAAGGGAAAGAAAGGAGAGAATAGAAGAGGAGAAGCGAAGAGCGAGTGAAGTGCAGAGGAATAAGGCTGAGCTATTTCTCAGCTTCAGAAGCAGGAGTTTTCCCTGGCACTCGTTGGCTTTCTTCAACTTTTCTCAGCTTTTCTTCGCGGAATATATCGGAACGTCACAAACACGCAACCTCGCTCACGATATCCAGTCTCTGTATATTGTATATACCAATATTATATGTGTAAGTGTATGAACATTTATATCGACACACCATTGTGTGTACGTACACATTGTATATATTATTAGATATCAACATACCGTGTTATATATGTATATATCGTTCTATATTATATAAAAATATAGCCGCCGCTGCCTTGTCTAACCCCCCCCCCCCCCCCCCCCCCCCCCCCGCGGCACCGTTCTTCGCTCGTTAACTGGCAAACTCATTATCAGTGCATTCTGGGATATCAGAGTGAATTCTGGAAAAAACCCAGTATATTCTGGGAAATATGTATGTACATATATGGAAAGGAAATCACCGCCGCCGCAGTGTAGGAGATTTTTGTTGCCTAGCACCAGTTGCCCGGTAACCGTTGCCTAGTAACGGTTACCCATAGGCGAACTGGCGAAACCCAGTGCATTCTGGGAAATCAAAGTGGATTCTGGGAAAACCCGGTGGATTCTGGGATATCAGAGTGGATTCAGGGAAAATCCGGTGCATTCTGGGAAATCGAAGTAGGTTCAGGGAAAACGTCACGCATTCTGAAAAATCGGAGTGGATTCTGGGAAATCGAAGTGGTTTCTGGAAAATAAGAATGGATTGCGGGAAAACCCGGTGCAGTGCAGTGAAATTGAATTGCTGAAATTCAAGGAGAGCCGAGCCGATTCTGAGAAATCTCTTACACGTCAGCGGCAATGTATTGCAGACAAATCGGAAGCGACAGATGAAATGAAATGCATATGAAACGACGAAAAACGGGTTTCAAAATTGGTCTCAAAATAATATCGTTCGAAACATCGGATGAAGAACCCGGTTATCGTACTGCGCGCGCGGGGGGCGAAGCGAGCGGTCTTGAGATTTGTTCTAAAGACTATTTAAAATTTACAGTACAACAATGATAGTGAATCGTACCTACTGCCGATACCACTTATAAAGAAAAAGATTGAATCATCTACTGCTACTATGACTTATGGTGGTGTGGAATAATACTATATTTTATAATTACATCTCGAGCTTCATCCTATTTGTAACTTTTTCGTCACACTTATCAATTATATTGGCGCGCGAAGCGCACAGACGGGCGAAACCCCCGAGTATATATATCTCACCTATATATTCGATTCGAAATTCAAAAGTTTTGTTTTTTCTTCGAACCCCCAACTTCTTTTTCTGATTTACCTTCCTATCTTTCTATATACTAATTACATTTTCCTATTCTTCGCGATCGCACAGCTGAATAGATGTATATATATGTATATGTACATATACACGTATATACAATACGTATGTACATATATCTCTCCCTAATTCGCAGTGATATGTTGCATACTTACCAGACAGTTGAACATTTTTTTATCAATTAGCTATTCTATGAACATGTATATATATATATATATATATACATATATTTTTTTTTTTTCTTGTGGTTTTGAAACGAGCGGAAGGGTGTACGCCGTACGACGTCGCGGTCAGTTTCAGACCACCCGGCCCCCGCAAACCCGCGGGAACAGTCTGGTGTTCTGTGCAGGCAGAGCAGGGCATCGAAGGATAGAAATTCGGTCTCAGTCAGCCCGCGGCAGCCGCCAGAGCAGGACGCTGGTATTTTGCTAATCGGTGATTCGGGCTCGATATGCAAATGCTAATAAGACTTAAGTTTGCCACCGCTTCGTAATAATAATAATAATAATAATAATAGTAATAACGATAATAGAAATCATAATAAGAAAAACAACAATAATAATCATAATCATAGCATTGATATAAAACGCGCGAAAATTTTCGGCGCTCGTACCGATGTACAAGAAGAATTTCTTCCTAATTTCTTGTCATCTTATCTCTTCTTCTATGAGCAAAACGATTCAACAATCGTCAGATTGATATTCTTCTCGTCTTTTACTTTATTTTCGTAATCATTTCAAAAGAGATTCATCCGAGTAATGATTACCTTATAACTGGTGCATAATATTGAAAACTGCATTGAATATATACCGAAGTAAAATAAAAATAACAATAACAATAACAACATATTATACGAGCATAATTATTTTGTATTGATAATAGTAATAGTAATAAGAATAATAATAGTAATAATAATAATGATAATAACGATAAATGAATATCGAGCAACTTGAATGTTATTTTATTCAACTGCATAACTATATATTATATCGTGAATTAATTATCATCTCGATATAGTATATATTATCGTGATTGTATAATTCGTCAAGAAATTGCTTCGAATCTGTGTTTGTAATTTGATACAATTATTATCAGTTCGTTTTCTTCCTAATAACATTTCTTTTTGTCTTTTTCTCTTTCACTTTCTCCATCGAAGTATCTACACTTTTTCACCTAATTCTGTACCGTACTAAATTGCATGGTATATTATCTACGAACGTTTCGTGTTATTATGAGAAAAAATAACTATATATATTCATATATAACGTGCGATTTAAATCTCTTGACCGAAATCCTATCATTTGGAATAATCGTTTCACAAACCCTGTAATAACGTTACGTCGTATACGTGAAGTACAATAATAACTATCGTCATCTCGATTGAACAACTTATGTAAGCGTCTACCTAATTCGTCTCTGCGCATATCTGATCACTGTTATAGTTAATTCACAGTGGAGGAGGAGTTGCTCGGACCTGTAACACAACGACTGCAGGTGGGTGATAAATGAAAAAGGAAACAGGCAGGTAAATTGCCGAATGAAAATAAGAAGGAGAAGAAAGAAATGAAAAGATTTACTCCGAAACTTTTTGTAATTGGAATACACGCGCCGGGATTGTTCGTGGAAAATCACAATATTAGGGAAACCGAAACAGAACACAATCACCAGGCAATGTTGGCAATGTGTAAACACACAGAAAGAGAAGAAGATATAATCTCGTACCCCCCTCCTTCACTCTTTCTTTCTCTCTCTCTCTCATTTCTATGATCGTGTTCTGCTTCATTTCCCGATTGAGCTCCGCTATACTGTATGTATGTTGTGTTACTTATATCTCCCGGGTTTTTTTCCCCATGGGCTCGATTTGGTTTGGGATTCGATAGGTATACTGTGTTGTACCTACATCTACATACCTACAGCAATTTGTTCTCACAATCAAGTCTCTCGCGGAGGTATTATAGATGCCTATATGCAAATTGTATAGGAGGTATAGTCTTCTGAAATGACGCTTATCGTTAGCTCCGTTTTGGACAAGTGTGCCGAACGGGAGGAGCGGGGAGGGGACCTCCACGGAACGTTTTGAAAACCCGCGCGATACGCAAACACCCGGCAAGTGGCAAGTGGCAAGTGGCAAATGGCAAGTGGCAATTGACGTCCGCGTCGCGGTTTTCTCAAACTTTCGGATTAACAAGAAATGAGGTAAAAATAACGATGATCGATATGCGAACACGCTGCTCTCTCTCGCGCTTCCGCCTCACGCCGCCGCAGCATTTCGCCACTTTATTTAGGCACCTGCATGTATTATATTCACTCGCATATACCATGATACGTATAAATGCCAACCCGATGGAATGAGGAGAGTTATCATCAACATCAGATGTCTCGCCCGCATCGGGACCTTCGTGCCTGTGCTATAGGGTACGAGCCTCGGGGAAACACGGATTGCCGCGCAGAGCGCGAAACTTTATCGGCGAAAGGACTAATCCTCGTTTCTTTGGTCCTCGATTTCCGAAGTTCTCGAAATTCACCATAGAATTACGCAAACGGCACTCACACCGGCTCCAGGCACAATATCCGATATTGCTGGTGTAGCTTTTTTCGTTCTTTTATCTCTCTTCTTCTATTCATCTATATTGTATGAAGTAGAAGACAGGTAGAGTGTACGTACACGCATACATATATATATGCATTATATACTGTTATTATTGTAGCTGGAGATTGAGGTATCATAGTATCATGTCTTTCAAGGAGACTGTAATATCTCACGCTGCAGCAGTGGCTTTGCTTTCAATAATATTAATATATTACATATATACACCTACTCGTATACGTTATACCTATACTTCATACATCTGCGTGTGTAGATAGTACATACATACATACATACATAAATATATAAATATATATATATATATGTATATATATACACACCAGTAGATCAGGATGCGGCGCGAAGCGTGTACCGACGACGAGCGCGGCAGTTGTGCAGACTTACTTTTATTATTTTCTCCGTCTTATTCATTGATATATATATATATGTATATATATATATACAGCGATATAGTATGATATTTATACAGTTGTCATCTACGAAACCGTGTGAAATTGTTGAAATATAATTGAGATATCTTCTTCTTCTTCGCTTAATCTGATGCTGTATTATAGCAGCGGATGATGAACTTATTGACACGCAACGGTTATAAAAGCATAGGTGTAATATATCACACTCATGCTTATAGTATGTTATATCTATACATATGCATGCGTCGGAGTGTATGTATCGCACAGAAGATTCAGATCTAATAAGTACTAATTATTGGAAGTTACCTATATTTCATGCACGCATGTAATTTTTCCATTCAATATATTTTACCTTTAGATTTTCTCATTATTTGTTAGTTTCCGTATACATGCCACTCTACGTGCATACATATACTATATATACATTAATATCGTACCTACAGGTATACACATACATACATATATATATATATATATATTTATATATGATATTACACCTACGTGTATGGTATTCTGAAGTATTATATCGATTAACTGTTGGCAACAGAAGAGAAGCAGAGTAAAGCTTGTCGGATGAAGGTATATATATGTATATATATATATATATACACACGGAATGACGGTGGGGCAGCGTGGCGTGGCTCCGGTTTTGGCTTTGGCTTTGGCTTTGACTTTTCTGTATTAATAATCTTCCTCTTGTATAGGTATATATACGTATACCTGCGAGTACCTAGTAGCTATATGGGTGAATATACGGTATTGCGTTTTCACTTCCAACATTTGTGGCAAAGTAGAAAATGTCATAATATATGATTATTTCATATTTAATGGAAACATGACGTTGTTTTAATAATATCAGTGAAAGGGCCAGACACTTTTTCAATTTTTCAAGGATTTCAAGAGGCCAGGGGAAAATCAGTGTCCAGAAAAGGGACATGGCTGACAGGGGAATGACTTTCGAGCTGGGGAGGGACTATTTCTGATGCAATATCATTATAAAAACCGAAAATATTTGTTCACTCATTTATTATCTGCGTAACAATTATCACAATCAGTTTGTACTTTTTTTCAGTCTCACTATCATAGGAAACTAAATCGACATATCTAAAAAAAAATGAAAATATCATTGGAGGAACTTTGTGATCATATATGATATAATCAAGTACAGCTTCTTTGTTCGTACATCAAGATTATCACAAATAAATAATAAGTTCAACAAATATACGCAAATGAACAACATAAGATAAAAACATAAATCAAAACTTCCTTTTTTTCTAGAATAATACTAAAGATCAAATCTCCCACTAGATATTGGGTTTGACAGGCACGTAAAATAAACTATTCCTTTTTCGCGTACTAATCTTATAAAAATGAAAATTCCCATGAAATATAAGGCTTAAAATGAACATGAAACACAGAATCTTTTTTTTTAGGGATGAATACTACAAATAAAATCTCCCATTATATATTAAGTTTCACATAAATGATAATGTAAATAACTAAGGTAACGTCATTAACCATAAGATCTTATTTTGACCTCATTGCAATGAAAACAATTAAACTCAATGAAACTAGCAAACGAATATTAAACTTTAAAACAAAACAATATACTTTCGAATTGGACTAAACAATGAAAAAAAAACCTTGTATTGTAGGAACCACTTATTCTGATATAACATTAACCAATGTCGCACAAAGTTTCTAGATCCTATGCTTGTTCGAACACATTCACCGGTGCCTTAAACGAATAAAATATTCTCGTCCCTTTTAGTTTGATGCTTGGAGTTGGTAGCACTTGAACAATCTGTTCTTTTGCAACAAAAGCGGTGTCATTTTCGTCTAATTTAAACAATCGACCTGTGTCGTCGCATATTTTACTGAAAGTTACTTGTATCTCATCCTCCTCCTCTATACCAGTACAAAGAGCTGCATATCGATATTCCTTTTTCTTTAGTAGAAATTTTATTAGTACAAAGTCTCCACTTTTATATTTTGTTTTGTTATTCGATGTCCCTGGTTGAGGTTCATCTTCAGATCCAGAATCCGGTCCATATACGTCATTCACATTGAGACGAACTTTGGTGTTGTCATAGATTAGATCACCGATTTTATAGTGACACCTCTGGTCGCAAAAACAGCTCAATGTCTTCATTTGTAGCCGGTTGGGTGAAAGAATATTTCCTACGACTTGATGTACTCTGAGAGTACCGGTGAATGTTTTGATTTTCTTTTGATTCTCGTTGACGAGTGTCTCCTTCTCTGAAATATCAGAGTCACTTATCACAAAAACGGTAATACCAGGGCAATTTTTTTCAATCGCATTTGAAAGGTCCTCTAATGAAACTACATCAGTCCCTGTAGCTACTATACTGTCCGCCGTCCTCTTGCATACAGCTCCAACGCCATCGGGCGCACCTTTCCCGTGACCTGCCTCATGGTAATTCCAACTAAAGTTGTGAACATTAGGATAAAACTCTGGCAGATGATGTGCTAGTAGGTAAAACATAGTTTTGTTCCGATATTGCGTGACCGGTCCGTCGCTCAAAAAGTGCAAGTTTTCAACAGAAGGTGGTAAAGATTTAAACACGGGATTTAAATGAGCCCAAATGGCTGGAGGAGAATGAGCCAAATTAGTTGACATCGTGCAGAAACAATTTGTTCGTATTTTACCATTATCAATGTCTTTTGTGTACACAACTACCGTGTGTAGGCTTATCTGAAGTCGAGATCCTCCGAAGTGGAATGATTGAATTTCCTCAGAATACTTGGTTTGGTAGTTCTCGCTGAAATCCATATGGATGATACAATCTTTTTCGGTCAAGTTTTCCTTCAGTTTTTTAATGGTTTGATATTGATGCACGATATTCAATTCATGATTAAGGAAATTTTCTAAATCAGATTCAAACTCGATAATAATATCATAGGGAGGTGACGTGAGTGTCTTTTTGACATACTTCCTTACTTTGCGCAACTTCTTGGTCTTCGGGTCAATTATTTCTTCTGTAATAGATAGCCATTTTTTGTGTTTTATAGAAACAGAGTTGTCAAATTCCATGTATTGTAGAGATTTAGTTCTGCAGTCTCGGCACTTTCTCGAAAGACATTTTTCATCGTATCGGTTGCAGCAAATGTGATCTAGAAGTTTTTGATGGCTTGATATGGTAACGATGTTTACTTGTGATAAAGAACACAGAGTCAAATCGATATTTGCGTGCATGACACAAAGGCAGGTTTCCCGTTCGTCAACACGTTGTTGAACAATCCAAAATGGCCTGAATTTACAAAAAAGTGAGTAAGAAATAATAATGTCTTCTCTGTTCAAAAATTTCCTATGCAGATTTTTTATTGTATCTAGTAATACTCTTTTTTGTTTACGCTCTTTATTTCTCGTTATGCATTCCTTCTTTCCTGCACATAAACGACTGTGAGAATCTTCTTCAAGGAAATCTCTGACTTTTTTTATGATTCTTCCATCCAATTTATCTTTCCTCATTTTACGATCTGGATCAATAAGACGTCTTTTTCTTATGGTCCCTTTAAAAGGTTTCATGTTTTTTTCATTCTGGAAGATACTATATTTGTTGACTAATCGACCACTTATCATTCTTCGAAATAATGTTTTCTCTTTGGCACCTTCGAGGGTGGAAAAATTTTCTTTCAATTGAGTGTTTAAAACTTCACCTAATAGTAATTTTCTCTTTATTGTTTCTCGAGAAGTCGTAGGAGAATCAAGCATTGCTTTTACTTTTGTGTTTGGTGTTAGAGTTTTTGGTTTTTGTATTCTCTGGAGTCTTTTTTTGTAGCGCGCAAGCTTAGATTTTAGTTTTTCTATTTCCAACTTTTGCTTCTCAATTTTTTTATTTCTCAAGTGTCTTTGGTTTTCGGATTTTCTCCTGGCGGCGATTGCCCTTCCATCGACATTTCGCAGCTGCAAAGGTGCTTCATTGTCGGAGGTTGGAGGAGTCATCGGTGAGTTAGAAACATCCTGAAGGGCCAAACGTTTCCTACGTTTTCTAGTTTTTTCCCTCCACATCTTTCTCATCTTGCGTTGTTCCCTTGGTGTCATCTCATTAATAGATTTGATCATTCCTTGTTCTTTCTTCTTTGAATATTTCCTCTTTTCTTTCTCTTTTTGTTCCGCATATTTCTCAGGGTTATTTTTTATGCGCTGGTACCTCAATCGTTCAGCTTGTCGTTTCTTTTTCATTCGTTCTTCTCTCGACAACTTCTTTCTTGGGCCAGCCATTGTCTACAGTGAATATGAACAACACGCGTTACATTTGTTATATCCGCTAAATACAAACCCCAGAATAAGTAAGTGAAAGGTCAGTAGAAGTAGAATAACAAATTCAAATTGCATTAGGAATTGATAATACTTTAAAAATATGTATATAAACAATGACATAAGCTCTAATATGTTGGTAATGCCTATCTCCCCTGGCTATTTTGTCTCTCCTCTGGCATCATCCATGCCAGGGGAAAGACGGCAGGGGAGTGACATTTTTGAACAAAAGTCTAAATATTTCTTATATTTATTACATTAAAAATAAAACAGTTTCACGTTGTCAACTATTAAACATTATAAAATTGGAGTGTATTATTGTTTTGAAGACAATGTTATTAGTTATGAAATACAACTTACCAGGGTAGAGACTGAAGTCACTGTCACACACACCCTACCGCGATCAGCTCGTGGCTCAAACTGCCAAGGCCTGTCTATTACGCGGCTACCAGTTACACGCTGCAAACTTCATGTCAAACTCTTACCAATTATATGGAAATGAACTATCCGTACTTTATTTTCTAGAAGATTCTCGACTTATAAAATAGCCAGGGGAGGTGACGCAGGAAGCTCGGGACAGATGAAAATCTCAGAATATTTCGATGTATGATAAATATGAAGATTCACCATTTCTATAGGAACATAATACAAGGATTCCGCTATGAGTATAACGATTTTTAATACCCATTTGAACAATAGGTAACGAATAATCTGTTATAATAACGCCAAATTGGGGTGAGGGACATGCCAGGGTAGGGACATTTTGACTATTCAGACGTCAGTATTACGGACATTTTTGAACTAATTTTATTCGAAGAAAAGGTTTCCGAACAGAAGATACTGTGGAGTACAAATCTTATTACTTTGATTACTATTTTAATCAGATATTGAGGGCTTTTTTGCTTATGCCGCCGAAAAACGCAATACCGTATATTCACCCATATACACATCAGGGGCTCTAATCCACCCATCTCTCTCTCTCTCTCTCTCGTTCTTTTCTTCCACCATACCAGACCATCTCCGTGACCTATAATCTATAGTACAGTATTCGGAGGATTAGAAGAAAAATTGAAACCCCGCAGATTTTTATATTACCCCCCGCGAGTGTGTCTGTGGAGCTGGCGCCTCACGTTTGAAAATTCCATCCTTATTTGAGTGTTGTGAAATCGAAATTTTCAAAAATTAGGCGCCACCTTCACAGACACTATGCGAGTGGTTACTTTCTTCTTCTTCTTTCATCTACAATAACCCAATTGAGATTCAACGGATATATGTACGTTTCGCCGTATGATATTGTATTTTGAGAAATTGTAAAATGCGAAGATTCAAAGAAACAATTACAACTGTCTGTTATACCTGCAGCCACGCATACCTGTATGTAATACATATTTCTATATTGTATATATGCGAGGTTTATTATTAACCACGGAACTTTAGGCATATGGATCGAGCTCGCGCGCGACGTGTTGAGTAAACGAGGCACGGGCTGTGCGAGACATTTTTGTAATGGAATTACATTAAACGTAAGCAGTGGGTATAAGGTTCGCGTGTATGTGTGCACACGTACACCTGTATATATACATGTTATTCACATACCTACGTATGTACATACGTACGTACGTATGTACGCGGTAGACATCTGGCCTGCCTCTCTCGCCGCACCGTTCTAATATTGGAAATTTCAGTTCGCCGGTATTAAAGGTCTTCTCTCCCTTCCCGACCCTTCTCTTCCCTTCCCTTCCCTTCGCTACCCTTCAACTATACTTCGGTAATACTATGTATATACCTCTGCCTATCTACTTTTGCGTTTACTACCCAGCTCCACCACGCACCATACCCTTCCTTAATTCTTCGTTCCTTCCTTCCTCCCTTCCTTCCTTTCTTCCTTCCTACCTCCTTTCCCGCCGAAATCTCTGCGGTTACTTGTAGTACATACATGCGCTGCTACATGTGCTCGACATATGTCCAAACATTAGCTTTTTCTTTAACCCCCTCCCTCCCGATATCATAGCCATGCTTCGGCGCATAGGATATACAATGGTATTATAACAGACGCGCAGATATATTATTTTACAAACGATTCTTCACATGCGGTATCCATGGTATGAACCGATACCTGTCTCTTGAAATGACAAAAAAAATACGAAAAATTGCAAACCGGAGATAAAGATCGTTGTGTTGTTGCGGAGTCGACGCAACTAAATGACGAACCAAAATTTACACGCAGCAATTTTTCTCTCCGCTGTAATCTTGTCAGTCAAGAAGAACGCCGATTTTCGCGCCACATCTCCGATCCACGTGGTGGGGGGGAGGGGGGGGGGGGGGCGTAAAAGATGTAGGACACGAGGTTCGATGGAGAAGGAGAGAATAATATACGGCCCAACGTTGGGCGCCAGGCACGACGTTACTAGGATATCCTATAATCGACGTTGATGCGTCGAGGCTAGATATAATTGGTTTAGGTACATCGATTTCGATTTGTGGTTTTCGAACACGATTCTCCCGCCGCGTCGTGAATCGGTATGATAAGAAATGAAACAATCTTCGAGTTCTGGTCGGTCAGATGGTACATTGTTGATTCATTTTCATTTATCTTGGCATCTGAGCCAAACTGGCTATCTCCGTGTTCTCGTACGAGTCCTCAGTCCTCAGTTGTCAGTTCTCAGTTCTCGCAGTCCGACGTGTGCATACAGCAATACCAGCTATATTCCGGTCGCGCACGTGTTTGCCACGTGTGTCGCATATCCCGCGCTGCCCGCCCATTCGCCCCCTTATGTATAGGTACAGACTAGATACATGTATTCTAATTCACTGCATGCGCCGCGGCAGACTTCGACGTCGAGTTTTCACTCCTGACTCCTCGAACGGCTCGAACCTGCTAAAATCTGCATGAATTTCACCAAAACTTGAATGTAATATGCAGGCTTTGGAATCACCGAAAATCAACACAATTCGTCACCCCTTTTTTTGTCACAAAATCGCACCATAAAAAAAGGAGCGTACGGAAGTAAACTGCGATCTCTATATGCTGCCGTACGTTTTCATAATGCGGTAGAAGTTTCTTTCACTCCGAAGAAAATCGACAATTTTTAACAGGATAGAACGATTTTCGAAAATCTAAAATTCCTCCCAAATGGCACTAACGAGTTCGTCAAAAATTCGCTTACATCCCAAGATCCCGCTCTACGTTATATTATACAGTACGTGCACCTACCTTCGCACTTGCTCCGTTTCTATGCAGCACATACTGTTCACAGTTTCTATAGACGCGCGTACACGTAGAGCCAGGTAAAGTAGGCAGAAAATATGTCTGTACCTATATCGCAGATGCGGGTTGCCAAACCGTAAATAGCGTGCAGGCGGTGTTTGCGGTCTCTTCTACGTTGTTCGGAGCGCGTGTAAATGTCCCTTATATTACCTACTAACACCCCATATTTCTATGCATAGTCCAATGTTATCAAATACGTGTTTCAAAAATAGGAGGAAACACAAAATTTCGATATACCGGTCTGATCGCTTGTCCAGAAAGGAAAATCAACGCGATTGCAAGATGGACTGCGTCGCGTCGGTGGGCTCGTTCATTCGAAATCAGCCCCATATTTGGATAATGATAGTAGTTCTGAAATTGACTAAATTCTATGAATTTGGAAGCCATTTTTTCTCCTCGCGTTTCTCGGCTGAATATTGTCGGTCAGATCGAATCCGAAGTTTTAGCAAAATTCCAAAATTCACTTCATTCGGCTAATTTTTAACGAACAATTGTTTGCCTTTTGCACGCTGAGATTTCGAGGCTGAGACTCTGTGGCTTTTGAGGAACTATGATTTTATGCCTTATATACTTATCCATTCGCTGTAGATATATAACACGTATACAGGCATGCGTACTCATGGATATATGTATATAGTATATACGCAACTCGGCAGTGATTTATCTGCGCACATGTGGCAACAGAGAGAAATACGTAAAAAGAAAAAGAGAGAGCGAAAAAGATAGAGATGGAGTTCCCAGGAGGGAGGGAATCCTCCGAGCAAGATTATAATTCGAATGCATACATAACCTTATTTCTGAAAGAATTTTTCATAGGGATTTTTCTCGCATCTCCCCTCTTTCTTCGTCTTGTTATCCTCAGATGAAAAGTTTTGCACAAATTGATGTAACATCTTTTACCGCGATCGACCGATCACCTCCCACCGTCAGTCCTCATACCTGGCCTCGTGAAGACGCCGTGAAAACTCCTCAGGATCACGAATGTCAATTTCCAGAATCGGAATCCTGATTTAAATTTTCATATTTCTCAACCCGAGTGTTCTGCTCCGGGGATTGCAAGAGAGGGAAAGGAAAAAGACAGATAAGGAAAATAAAAGTACGACGAAAAGTTCCGGAACTTTGGAAACTGTCTATGAATGTATACTTCCATACGCGGTACAGCCGGGAGTCTAATTGAATCAGTCAATATCTATAAAAAAAAAAAATTGCAAATCAACCGTTTCTAATTTTCATTCGAACAACGTGCGCGGTACGTACAAATCGAAAGTTCAATGAATGTTATTGTATAATAGTCGAATGACGAATGATTTGCAATCTACTGTATGCAGCGCATCGTAATATATAGTTGTCCAAGAAAATTGAAATTTGGGAATTCAACACTTCCAAGCTTCCAAGATTATTGTTTCTCATCGTATGAATAGTGTAATATCCGTTCGAAATGCACACATAGATACCTATATACGTATCTACCTATGTATCGATCGGATTAGATTGATTCTTTCCTTCCTCTTTTCTTCTTCTTCTTCTTTCTTTTTTCTATCGATGAAACTTTCCCGTTTCTTTTCTCCCTTCTCGAAAGGTCGTAGTAGAGACGACCGACAAACGGGCGGGCCTACGGCCGCCCGCTATACCGAGTAACAGACGGAGCAGTAGTACGTACCTGGTGTGGTCAGACTTATTGGAATTTTTATGATACGGTTTAGGTTAGGGGAAAGAGAGGCCCGCATCCCGTTTTCCCATTACCGCACACGACCAATGGGCCAAGCCCTCGCAACCCCCCTCACGTATGAGAATTCCAATTTATAAATATCCACGTTATATTTTATCGCGGTTCGGCGCGGCGCAGCGCGGCGCGGTGTTTTTTCACCGATAATAATTATACCTGCACATGATCGGACTTCGAAGCATTGGATTTTGATTAAAATTCTTTCCCGCTGCACAGCGCGTCAGGTTTTTCTTTTTTCTACTGTCTTTCTCATTTCCCGTTTTTCGACTCTTTTTTTATTTCCTGTCTATTCCTCTCTACCTACCTACCCTGCATCGACGAATTATAACACGAAAACACCGTAGATTTTTTCACTTCCCAAATATGAAGTTTTCTTTGAAAATTTGTCCATACGATTCTAATTTTTTTCATTTCTTCCAATCAATATTCTCGGACGAATTTATTTCTACTGAAAATCTCTGAACTATGGCTCTCCGAAATATCGAATTCTCGGCAAATTACACGCTGCCCACACCCCCGCGAACACTTGTAGAAATTAACGCCTCTGCAGGTTCGGATCCCGGACGGACACACTTAAGTCTATATGTACATCATACTCATACATACAGCAACGATGAATAAAGTGCAAAACCGTTTGAAAGTTGAATTCAGTTCAGTCACATCCGTAGTAGTTCTATCCGCTAGACTTTTCACTTTGACAAAAACTTGTTTCTCCTTCTCGTTATAGTTTCTACCGAGTTAGCATGCTACCTATAGATATAGTATGCCTATATGCCTATATATACCGGTATAATGATGCACGTATATAGATATGCGAAGTAGAAGTATCTATGAATTGGAGATCCTTTCGATTTTGAAACGCCGCGTGAAAACAAATCGCCAAAATTGATCAACGCGTTCGGACTTTATCCATGCATATGCGTTTTAAATCTCCACCCCGTTCGATTGCGAATTCTTATGTCACTGCAAAAGACATAGCATCTATTTTTCAGTATGAGTTTACTGTGTGTATAACCTATCTATATATAGCATAGCGGCGTCTACTCGATCAGACATATGCCGATGACGCTAACCTTTCCTCAAGCAAAACTTACTATCCTTCCCCGTTGATATTGGGCTGGGGACGTTGCGCCACGTCGCGTCGCGTTGCGTCGCGATCACGCGCCCGCGCCAGGGAAGAAGAACGGAGTTAGATATCTATAGAGAAGACTCGCGGAGCTCTCAGCGCAGAAATATAGGTATGTACCGGATGGGAAATTGGCCACCTGCTGTCCTCTCCGTTCCTTTCTCTCTCTCTCTCTCTCTCTCTTCTTTCTCTCTTCTTCCTCTTTCTCTCTTTTTCTCTTCACTTGCCCCGCCCGTCCCTCGTGGCTGATATCGTATATATTCTTGACTATTGTCACAGCGATGCGATGTCGCATGGTAGATGGTCAAACCGTTTTTTAACCATCAGGAGTGCTTCTTGCGTTTTGATGTCCTACTCGGCGATTTTTATGAGTCTACTCATTCTTAGGTTTCTTGTTTTTATCATTTTCCAACGTTGTTTCCATTTTTCCATTATTCCATCGAATGAAAATGGTCGATTGTGATTTTAAAGCAAAAGCTGAAAGGTTTTCGCGTCATGAGAGATCGATAATGAATTAATACTCATTGTATCGGAACATGAGAGATGTTAGAAGAAGAGGCTTCCAAAGAGGTTGAAGTTCAGTTTTATTCTGTATAATACACTCATAATTTATCGAAGTGGTATTTCCGCGCGGCTGTTCTGCACTGCGGATTGTGTGATGAACGATTTCAATGATTTCAACTGATTTCACGTGATTTTGTGTGATTACGATTGCAAATTATTTCCATTTTCCAGCGGTTTCGAAAGTTTGAAGATGCCTTTTCAATATTTCTATGCATAATCGTTCGTCGTTCTCATATAAATCGAACCGAAATTTGGTAAATTTGCGCGATTCTTTGCGATGCATAAAATTTTGAATCAATTTCAATTCGATTTCTTGATTTCCACCGATTTCACGTGATCTCACGCCAATACGATTGCAAATTATTTCCAACAATTTCGGGCGATCGCACACGCGATTCCAATACTTCCATGCATAATTTTCCGGTCATCCTCATGCAAATCGAACCGGAATTTGGTAAATTAGTGCGATTTTTTGCGGTCCATAAAATCTTGCATTGATTTCATCGATTTCAAGTCGATTTCATGATTTCGAGCAACTTTCACATCAATTTCGGAGTCATTTTACATGTGGTTCGCGATTTCAGCAAGTGAATTGCCCCTCGAGCATTTCCGTTCTCGTTCAATCCCAGTTTAGGTACAGGTATAATATAATAATAATAATACCCCGGCAGTTTAAGTTTTAGCATAGCGCTTTATCGTAAATTTCATTAAAAACCTTTGGTTGAAATAATAATTAATATGCAACGCGTTGGCTCGATGGGACGTGGGGTAGCGCTTGTCGGAGCACGTAGACGAAATATGCGGCTTTTGCCATATAGGTAGTACGTAACGTACGTACGTACGTGAAATGGAATCAATCAAATTCAAATTCAAATTCAAATTCAAATTCAAATTCAAATTCACATTCAAATTGTTGTGTAAGCTCGCCTAAACCCAGAACCTCAAATCCGAAGCTCAATTCACACGATTATATTATGATCCCGTTTACTCAATCTGCAGATATGCCTATGCGGTGCAGTACAGGTATATAATATACGCCTGAATGATCCACTTTCAGAAATATTACTCGCTCCGTAATAGTATCAAGAAAGATGGATTTTGCGTCGTCGTTATATGGCGTAGTCATACAAAGTTCTTGAGCCTCACATACAAATTTTTGAAATCTAAGAACTGACTTGACACAGACATCTTTCAATTTTATACAAATTCGATGATGTAGCTACTAACATAAGCTGAAAACATCTTCGATCCTGATCTCGAATAACGGGACTTGCTACTATTTTTTCACTATCACTTTACTCGGCATTTTTTTTTTTTTTTATGTATGAATTCATGTGCGGTTCCGACCAACAGAGTGAATTTTTCTGCAAGAAAATGGGGTGTCGCGTGTTTTTTCTTTTTCTACATTTCGTATTTCAGTGGTTTTTGAAAAATATTCGGTAATTTTTCTTTCCACTTCGAACAAATATTGCGGTTGATATAACAGATTGAAAACTATAGGTACGACTATATGACGTCACCCGATTTTGAGATATAGGTACCTATCGATACAGGTATATCGAAATTAGTGAAATTCGTCAATTGCCTGTAACATGTACGGAATTGTAATTTTCAACGAAAAAATAGAAACATGCGTCCGCATTATTTTCGTGAAATCTACATTATGTACACGCAAGAATTGAACAAATATCTCCATGCAAACTCCCAAATCGAACCGCGATTTCCGTAAGGCGAAAAAAAACATACAAAAGAAAAAATTAAACCCAAAAGAGGAATTCAAATTGCAAACTGATCAATCCCTCCATCATATACTTTGAGGCTTCGACGGGGGGTATAAAAGTCTTTCCCCGCATACGGAAATCCATTTATAGTTTATGTAGATACATACATACAATATATATGTATTGGGGTGTTCTTTATTTACCAATTTTTTTTTTTTCAACAGCGCCCCCTGGGATGCTAGTTTATACCTCAAGAAACCGATTCCAACTATAATTAGAGTCATTTTTCATTTGATTGAACCTTGCCTACATTGCAATACTTTTCCCATTTGAATAACATCGGATTTTTACGTATTCAACGTTTTATGTTTCTTCTTCTGGACTTTATCAGTTATTCTTCCAGATTTCGTTGATTTTCCTCTAAAAATGACCCCCTTATGGGGAAAAATTTCCTAAAGTAACCAACAAATGCATAACGAACAAAAAAAATCAAAAATTTATGAATTTATAGGTAATCGATTGGAATAGTTGAATCTGAAATTACGAGTAATTTGATTTCTGACATTAATTTGATACATAAACTCGATTTTGGATGTTTATCATAATTAGCGTATGCGATACTATGAACAAAAAAAAGTATTTCAACCCTTCGTAGCAGCTCGGAAAATTCTTATCTGATTCAAATTGAAATTTGTTCTCATAGGGAGATCATTTTTGAGGGAAAATCAGCAAAAATTAGGAAAATCGCTGATGAAGTTTCCGGAGGAAAATCACTAGAATGTAAAAAATGCAAAAATCCCACGTTATTCGACTGGGAGAAGTATCGCATTACGGGCAAAGTTTAATGAAATGAAAAATCACCCTAATCAATTGGAATCCGTGTCTTGGCGTATAAGCCGATATCCTAGGGGGTGCTGTTGGAAAAAAACAATTAATTGGTACGTAACGGACACCCCAATACGTATGTATAAACGTAAAGTCAGGAACAGACCGAGTAATTCTTGCACATATCTAGGTATATAATATTTCTGACGTATGTACGTAACGCACATGTATGTACATGAATCTGGAGAGAGAGAACAGGGCAGTGGGATCGGCTGCAGTCATATCATACAGCATACTGAATGATTAAATCTGATAATCGATTTCCGGTTCGGTTCGGCCCTTTCAAATCCTGAAACAAGTCAATGAAATTGCTCGTCAACGATCATCCCTTGACCCCTGCGTACATCTACCTACATGCATGACTGTGCCGGCCAACCAATCCACCTATGTATACCTGCCTACCTACGGTGAACGGGAATTTATTTGTTTGGGATCGTCAAGAGCTGT
Source organism: Phymatocera aterrima (assembly GCA_963170745.1). NCBI lineage: Eukaryota > Metazoa > Arthropoda > Insecta > Hymenoptera > Tenthredinidae > Phymatocera > Phymatocera aterrima. The sequence continues at coordinate 2,099,002 of OY720662.1, read as the reverse complement.
ACTGGCTCTGAAAGCAGAAGTCGCCTCAGGCTGGTGGTCGGCCAGAGCAGAGCTGAACGAACGAACTAACGGAGGAGAGGAGTGTAGAGTAGAGTAGAGTAGAGAGGCAGGCGGCTTCTGGTTCGTATCCCGGCTGTCAGATGCATCGTGCGGTGTCTATGACTCGGCGGAGGGGGGCACACGCACACCGTCCCGTCAGGGAGTATAGCCATGTGGTTGACGCCACAGGAGCTGAACTCTGTTTAGTCCCTTTTCCAAAGAGCGGCAAAAGTACGCTAGTTGGCAGATTTCCCTCCCTCTCTCTCTCTCTCTCTCTCTCTCTCTCTCTCTCTCTCTCTCTCTCTCTCTCTCTCTCTCTCTCTCTCTCTCTCTCTCTCTCTCTCTCTCTCTCTCTCTCTCTCTCTCTCTCTCTCTCTCTCTCTCTCTCTCTCTCTCTCTCTCTCTGATTTCATTTGGAATTCATTTAATTGTTCAAAGTCCAGGATTAGAGATGAAGAAGGAAAAAGAAGAATCACGCACTTTGTATGTAGGGATAGCTTTCATAACATCAAAAACAAGATCCTAATGTCGTTTGAGAATTTATGGCGGTGAGCACATTCACAAAACTCACAAATTTCAGTGCCAATTTCGATTGCAATGAATTTTTGCTTTCTCCCAATTTGACAAATTCGTATATCTGTATACCTTATATAGTAGTGAAAATTTGACTCTATTCCAAAATGAACGTTGTTCAATGACTGAAACGTATTTTGGAGATTTACTGCCGATGCAGGAAAATCAGGATTGTGCGGGTGAATTATACGAAAATCAGAATTTTCTGAAAAAGTTAAGAGGAAGAACGTTCGAATCGTAGAATGCGAATGAAATGGAGTAAAAATTTGTATATTCGAAACTAATAATCATGACGTAATAGGCCGTCTACATTACTGCAGTGCCTGTGAGGAAACTGGGATGAATACCAGACAGTTTTTGCGGTTTGAAATGTTATTTAAACACTCGGAGAACACACAGACCCGTTATACATCGCTGATCCGTTTATCCGTTCATCCGTTTGACCATCATTTGGTAATACCCGCGGACCTAGAAATGCTCTTTACTTCGCTGTATTCTAGGCTGATAATTTTCATGAGGCTGAAATTCATACAATTAAGAGGTCATTGGAGCCGCCACTGGCAATCTAACCTAGGGCAAATATTTATCTTTCATCGGATCCGATCGATGTTTTGAAAAAGTGAAATACTTAGCCTCTTTCTGCCATCGTACTCAATGAACTCTCACCGTTTCATCGAAATCGATCGAGTCGTTTGCGAAAATTGACGATTTTTGTTTTCGAAACGGTTACTGTACATTCAAGATGGCGAATCCTTCGGCTATGCGATATGGATGCGTTTATGTTATCAACTTCAGCCCTGATGATGGCGTGATATGGATAGCGGAAAATGTCAATCATAATTCTTCGTCTCAAAATTCGGCGTCCTCGTATGGATAACACGTGAAAAGGACAAAAATCGAAAGCACGAGACTCTCCATTTGCATGAATGTCATGGTTTTTCATTTTGTGATTTTGCTGTGGCCGATCAATTCCGAGTAGGTAAAGTATTAATTACATACATTGAAGCTCGTTCACGCACCTTTAAGGCACATTCTCTGCATACCGCGATGGGGGCAACGGAGCGATGAAATCGAACAAGCGGTGCCGCACGCCCGACAGCCGAGAACCGAGAGCCGACAGCCCGACAGGGTGAAAACCACGTGAGAATTTTCGCACTCGGTGCGCGCGATAGTCAATACCTACCGACCGAAAAGCTTTCCGCTTGAGTACCTACATACACCGGGCATTTCGACGCACAAAATTGTCCGCAAAAGCATCACAGCAAACAAAACAAGCTGCAAGCTCCCTCGGGGTGATTGGAATATTCAAATATCAACCAGGCGGATGTTATTACTCGAGAATTTGAAAAAAAACCGCTCAAAGACCGGAGAAGGACGAAGGGGATATAAATTTCACCTATCTCGATTTCCATGATTCTGCAACAACTTGTTCGGAACCTTCGTGGGCCCGTCTTGAAAATATATTAGATGTGAGGAATGAATGAATAATATGAATATAATACACAGATTTTCGAGCCTGTAGAGTATAACGCAGGGTGGTAGTCGTCAGAACAATGATTTTACATCAATTTTCACCAATTTAGAACAATTTTTTAATTCGAAATCCAATTTTGGTTGAAAAACAAAAATCTTGTTTCCTGATTTCGGTAACGGAAGAATATTTTTCTGTCACGATTACGGCGTTTTTGAGACACCCGGTAGATAGATCAGGCGCATACATCGAAGAGCCTGTGTAACATACTCGCAATATGTAGGTATGGGTTGAGAGTGAAAAATCGTTAAGGTCAAGTGAACGTAATTAGATGCAGATGCGAATGTTTTTGTTAGCCTGCAGCAGGCTTGCCGAAATAAGCGGGAGGGCGGCATAGGCAGATGGGCGCAAAAAGTTCAAGACCGCGACCGTCTTCGTCCGCGATAGCCGCCGCGTGTGTTTGCTCCGCGGATTTTCGTCGATATGCGAATTTCGCAGTTTCCCACGGCCACGGAGTTTTCATGCAAAAACAAACCATGTACGTGAGAGAACAAAAAATTCGAATTCCCGGACACATCGCGTTGAGTCAGATTAGGAATTTTCTCATTTTCCATAGATGATAACAAATCGAATAGCTGTACTGCAACGGATTTTCCATAAATAACGATAAGTCGAGTAATTCAAAATTCTTTCTGAATTGGTTGACAATTTTTTCAAATTTCAATAAATAATCATCAAGCTAGAGCTGTACATAATTGTCAGCAGAATTCTCCGCGTTCGCCAATCGATCGACAATTATATCGGTATAATATATGCGTAAAGTTGGTAATAATGAATGAAGCTGTATACCTGGACCTATGTGCATCCTGTAATTATTACAATTATTATTATTATTATATTCTGGTTTTTCTTTCTTATTTCCAGGCACTGATGCAACACAGAGGTTCTTCTCGCCCTCCGGCAAGTGAAAATTTTCTATTATGAAAATGGACGTGGAAGATTCTTGCGGTATCAAGATAAAGGAAGAGGCCAAAGAGTGCCTCTCTCCAACCAGCACCACACATGCAACACTCTGTGTTGTTACGGGGGCTAATAACGCCCCCGGTACCACACCAACTATCGTCAACCATACGACGACGTTGAAATTGAACCCGACGACGACGAACAACAATCCAGAACCTTCTCCGGTTAATCTGAATCTCAAACCGAGGAGTAAGGGTGAGTCTTCATCATTCGGTCCACCATTTTTTACACCATTTTCAGATTCTGTAATAATTATAGATTATCTTTCTTCCTTCTCTCTTCTGCTCTCTTGCTTTCGTATGCAGTTATATAGGTTTTTTCATCAATTTTCTCATTTTCCTAATGACGCGAATCGAATTGTTCGCACGTGAACTATACTCCAACAATTTTTATAATTTCTTTGCGAATTGAAAATTTGCATATTCATAGAATAGCATCTAATTATATTCGTTATGGGGAAGGATGTATACTTCGTTTAAAGAAAAAGTTGACAAGTTTTTTGCCGGTTTACTCCGGTCTAGTGGTTTCTGTTCCTTTTCTTTTCTTCTTCTACCGTCCGCTTTGCTGTTTTTATTTTCCTTCTTCGTTGATTAATCCGTTGAATATACTACAGCTGATTAACTAAGTATATACTAGAGAGACATAGAGAGAGAGGGAGCTTGTCGCGCTCGAAACAGCAACCTCTATACCAGGCAGGAAACGTCAAAGCCTTTTGCTGTCAGATCCGCAGTCCCCCATCGTCATTATCCCGTAAATTTTGCGATAAACTTGATTATAAAGCGTTCACTCCCGTGATTAGCAGCAACTAATCCATTATTTTTAAGTTCCAACGAAACTTTCTCATTTACCTTAACATCTGCGTCCTATGCCACGGAAGCGCTCTCTCATCATCTCATACACTTATAAGCACCTAATGCACACGTCCATACTATAGTACATTATTATTCGATAATATACCAGTAATGCTCTACGAAATTTCGTTGAAGAACCAAAGAATTACCCAAATTATAGCCGATAGTTTCCGAGTTACAGAATGTGATCGTGACTCGCTCGCGTGCAAGCTCAGCTGTGATAGGTGAACCTAGATCCTGATGTAGCGCGAAAACCTGAGGTCACAGGAACTTTTGGTGAAGGACTTTTAGTTTCAAAATTTCCCGAAGAATCCATACATCGCACGCGGCGTGTCCCGCTCTACCTGAATCACCCCGTATTCAGCTCCGCAGAACGATTAACAAAAATTCATTCTTTCCAACACACAATTGGTATATCAGACCCCGCTGAACTACGTTATATTATACTTATACCTATACCTATGCCCATGCGTATACCTAGTGCATACATACAACAGCCGCTGATACATAAAGGCTCTGAGAGAAATAATACAAGCAATAGAAATTGGAGTGCTCGCACGAGAAAGGACGCGAACGCTTCTGCTTAAGACGTTGACAAAGAGGGGGCTAAGGGTGGGCACAAGAGGGTTAACGCTTTGCCGTAGGGCAGCAGTAGTAGTAGTAGTAGTCGGTGCTGGTACTGGCAGGCCTGTTTTTGACGGGTCACAACACGCGGCGGCATGAGCCAACGAAACCTCAAACAAAACTGAAACTGGTTAGATCACGGGGTTTCACGCGGGTCAATCGAGACCGGAGCTCAAGTCAAAGTTCAGCAAAAGAATACGATTGCAATTATATGTGTACCTACATTGAAATTAACGAATTCTTACTCCAAATATTCGCGAGTTGTTATATTCTTTTGTTCGGTTTTTCGTTTTTCGTCGTTTTGTTTTTGTTCTTGTACGATGGGAAGAATGATGATTCTTCCCACGATCCCTTCTTCACCAAAAATATTTCGAGAGTGTCCCCTGCAGCCGACGCGAAACCACCCACCCTATAAACGACCCGGATACATATATATATATACCTATATACATGTATATATATATGTAGTATATATATATTCCGCACCTCGCGCGCTCGGTAACGTTTAATCAACGGATTCAAATGAAATCTGGCTGGTCTCCTTCGTTATTTCAAGCTTTTTTCGTTTTCCCTTCGTAAATCTCTCTCCACTCATCGCATAATTTCCCTCCTGACCCGGTTTCCGTATCTGGCCTTATTATAACTTTTTCAGTTTTCTTTTTTCTATATTTTATTTTCAACGTTTAATTTCAGTTAATCCGTTTTTCTCTCTCCGTCATTCGAATCCTAATTTTCAAAATCTCTAATTATTACGCTCTTTAAGGCGGAAGGGTCAAGTAGAATCCAATTTTTTGAGACTCTGTTGTATTGCTTATAAAGCTCATTTAACCCTTGAAAAACGTATTTTCGATATTGTAAACCCAAATTGGAGCTTTGAAAGTCCCCATGGAGTCATCGAAGTGACGCACTCCGGGGAAAAATAACTTTAAACGCGTCTTTCGCAAGACAGATTTTTTCGCGCGTGGTGCAACCTAGCTCAAAAATTAATTGATCAATCAACTTCAAATTTCACACACACATTTTTTAACTCATTGACAATATGTTTAGCCTAAAATACCATTAAGAAATCGATGAAAAATATTGTTGATAACAAATTGTTTGTCAAAAAATGAATGGATTTTTTTTAAACAGTGTCCTGAATTTTCAATTTTCATTTTTGTTTCCTCTTAAATTTATATTCAAGATCTGCGCAAGATCATACTTTAACTAAGAAATTTTTGATTTTGGATTTCATATAATTAGAACGACCCGTAGCCCGCACCGCGCAAGGAACGAAGTCAATTTCGAGCAGCTATAATTTGAATTTTATTGTCAATATCACGATGTTCTTTACCAAAATTTAGTAAACCTTTTCATTCTTCATAAAGACGTTTGTAAAAAAACGCCCGCTTGAATGACCCCTCCCGCCTTAATTCATCAAATATATAACAATTTTTTCAAAATTATATTCTATTCGTATTTATCTCGCGAATTTCATTATAGATTTATAACCTGCTGCAGAAACTGCAGAAGAGAAAAACGATATTGAAGAAACAAACAGATATGTATTATACAGGGCGATTCAGGTCGAGTGGAACACAGTTTATGGGTGGATTTATCTCGGAGAAATTCTGAAACGAAAAGTCCTTAACCACAAATTGCTATGACCGACTATCCTATCACAGAGCTTGAACGTGAGCGAGTCGCGGCAGGCTCGAATGCGTGGAATTTTTGGCAAAGGACTTTTCGTTTCAAAATTCCTCGGAGAATCTATCCGCAACGTCTGTCACGCAACGCTCAACCTGGATCACCCTGTATTTCGTCCGCAATAGCAAGGCTTTATCCCATTTCTCATCTGACATTTACTGACATTCAAACACAAACTTGAACATCATGATCTAAATACAATTATATTATGCGTCACATAATTTAATGGACGTCGGTGCGTGGTGCATGGATTAGAATCTGGAATGCATATTAATTCGCGTGTTATTTTTAAACCGTAAACTCACTATGATTTAATCCCTGTCTCAGCGGCCCCCGGATTTTCTCTGTTCTCGCACATTTATTCTATATCTTACACGATATGTGTAACATGAGATTGCTATTATTATTATTATTATCATCATCATCATCATCATCATCATCATGCTTCCTTCATTTTTTAACAATATTAACGAACAGCTGACACCTCCGATCGTGAATGTATGTTAAAGTAGTCGATAGGCAACGGCAATTAAAAGAGGCGAAAGGAGAACGGGAGATAAATGGAAGGAGAATGATGAAAAGAGTGCGTGCGATGTACAGTAAAATGATAAAAGCATACGCGACACGCCTCCAGCTCCCGGGTCTACACGCACGGGTCCAGAAATTCAATTATTAATTGATAATACGTAGGTGTACATACATATCTACTACAATTGTGAGGTAAACTCGCTCTACCATATACATTGGTGTACGAAAACGTGAATAGTAGGTAGGAGTACTACATACGTGTGTATGTATGTCGTATCCCTATATATATGCGTTTATTTCAGGTATTCGTATGCTATATGTGTTCATGTATTAGCCCCTCAGGCTTGAATCTGAACTCGATCACGTATATGTGTACGTACGCGCATACGTGTTATATGGGAGTATAAGTGACACGCTCCTGTACGTTCTGTGCCATATCAGCTCGCAGGAAAACGAACGCTACCTGCGCATTCGTTTCGCTTACACCAGGTCACCTGCAGGAGAGAGTGAAATCGATGAAACGCAAACTCGAAATAATTTAAGACGCTTTGTTTTCCATTAACTCGATGATATGATTAGAGTTTTTACAGAGGAAATTATGCGGCAACGTGAGAAAATTATGGAAAGACCGCATTCGTGAGAGATTTTTGTTTCAAATTTTTTCGGTTGACTCTCCGTTCTGCCATTTCAGGAATACGCAGGAAAATAGATGCATTGACAAATGTAAGACCCCAGATTAGAAGAAGCGAAAGTTACGCCCCGGGCGCACGACACGCGATCTGGCGCCCAACGGGGGGCTGTAACTTGTTTTTTCTTCTAATCCCGTGCACTTTTTTTCACGTGTACGTACGGAATGGTGAAAAAAATCGAGATTCTTCCCGATCGGCAAAATATCGGAAAAAAGCATCGTTCGCGAATGCAATTTTTCGTAAAAAATATGCTCCTGTGGGGTCGAATCAGGCGATAACATTCCTCGCCCGCAAGTCTGAGGCGTCAACGTTAACCCCACGAACTTCAACAATTGATCGTGGAAAAGGCGGTAAATTTGGGGAATGGCATTGCAGTCCGTATACAGGCATCTGGACTCCGCGTTCAGGTTGAGAAACGAAATTACTATGAATAATTACTATCAATAGGAACTTATGAGAAAGGAACGAACTTCGTCCGCAGAGCAGGGCCGGGGGCTGGTGACAGTCAATGCGCGCTTTGTTAGGTGTTAACGAGCACCCGTATGAGCGCTTTGATTTCATACTCTTTTCTCCACCTTCTAACACACCAAAGACACACTCGCACACGAGGGGCTCGAAAAACTGTCACCTAGGACTTGCGCCCGAGTATATAGGTATACACAAGAAAGCACTGCAGACTAGACATAAATGTATGAACCAAAAGATCGGGATTTCGGGAATGGCCATTGGAGTCGGCATCACATACACACATGCATGCGTATGTATGTATGTATGTACATAACTACATACGGGAGTAGAGTTATCCCGAAGGAAGTATACAGCCCTCGTTTTCTCATGGATTTATGTATGTACTACCTAATATGGATACGCGTGGTAAACTTACCTATATACGTATGCGCGTACATAGCAAATGGATATATTCATAGTACATACCTATAGGCAGGACCGAAGAGTAAAGATTTGTGGTTGTATGCGGCATAGGGGTACCCGTATACCCCCAACGAATATGTATGTACCTGTGTGTGCGTACATACATGCATAATACATATTCGACGCGTCGCACACGGGAAGTTTTCCACATTCAAATCTACGTAGTACGTATGTATTACATGCATAGGTACCCTTACCTATCATACGTTTTTCATCCCAACCTAATCTCCGGATTACCCGCAGTGCATCGCTGTAATAATTCTGAGAGATACCATACGAACCCGTGACGAGTGAAAGAAATTTTGGAAGAGAAGAAGAGAGAGATGAGATATTAGACATTTTTTCGGGCATTTTTTTCAAAATTTGTAATTTGTTTGCTATGATGTGGGATCCGTGTAAGGAGAGATTGAACATCTACGGATATATATGTACAATTTTTGCGAATTATTTTCAATATTCTAACTCTCTCTCTCTCTCGTTTTTCATGGAAATTTGTCTTCCGGTCGAAAATCATTCAAGAGCGAGAACTTTCGCTCTGCGTTGATGGTTTTTATCTACGACAAATTTATTCCAATATCATATTTTCTCCTATACATATATATGATTTACGTAGAGGTATATATGTGTACTCACTCTCATATACCTCTACTGTCCGGTATATAATACATTGTGTACCTTAAACTTACATCGTTTCTGCCAGACTTCTCTGGCGTACGTGCTCGCTTACCTTGCTACAATTTCTGCAGGTTCCCAAAATCCTCGGTACACAGCCGAGGGCACGTGCCGGGGTTGTTTGGCGCTAAAATGTCCGTAGTGCCCGCCCCAGGATGTAACGGGATTTCTTTGGAAATTATTTCGCGAGCCGATCGCCGCTCGCCCACGAAAGAATAATATACCGACTCCGCATATACATCTGTATAGCTGCGGAGAAATGGGCGGGAAAGAAAAACGCTTTTTAAATCGTACAGAATCGCCGTGGATATAAGAAGATACATCAGTCCCGAACAGATTTTCATACATTAGGTGAAGCTGCGAATAAATATTATAAATTCCATGTTGGAAATTGAATTTCGTATAAAAAGTACACAAACCAAAAAACAAAATCACAAATTTCGTCCCTGCAGAAGATTTTTGGTATAGTATAGAAATTTATTATTCCATAATTCTCTCTCTCGTCCGATTATGTGATAGGATTAATACTGCGATCGAACGATGGAAAATGTATAGACACCTTTCACGAGGGAGGCTGGGCGATGAGTTGGAGACAAGTAAAGAGAGATGGGATAAAATCGGAGAAGTAGATCCCCCCGGGCAGGAGCAGAGCACGTAGAGAGAGTACCTTAGGCCTCCGGACACAACGCCCTCGCGCAACATCTGAGAAAGTTCTCATAGCATATAATATACAGGGTGATTCAGGTTGAGCGCGACAGATTTGGTGGACAGATTGTTCGAGGATTTCCGAAACGAAAAATTCTCTGCCGAAAATTCCTGTGCGGCCGACGGTTTTTGAGCTACAGAGGATCTAACAATAAGTTGATCTATCACAGAGCTCATACAGTTGAAAATCAGTGCCGGGTCAAAAACGTTGTTAATGCAGTGCCCGTGGCTAGAGTATTCCGCTTGGGAGAGTTTAAATACTAAGGCTGATGGATTATCCACTACGTATCTTTCTTCATCCCCGCCTAATATATTTGTGTCCAGAGATTTTATCGTCCAAGTTCTCGTGCCCTAGAGATTCCTCTTCGCAACTTTCGTGACGTTAGTTAGTCGCTCTGCAGTTTTTGACGTGCAGATGTTCCCCTCGGTAGTTTTTGTGCTATTGTGCTATGATATTCCTCTACGTAGTTTTCGTTCTCCAGGTTTTTCCCTCAGTAGTTTCACTGCTCCAGGTATAACTATGCACGGGAACACCTGGAGGTCAAAAACTACGGAAAGGAAATTACCTAAAGCACGAAAACAACGGAGAGTAATACCTGGAAAATTGAAAGTGTGACAGGGGTGTCGTAGACGACGGGAAAACCACAGCGTCGGTTCTCGATAACAAAAATCAGGTAATGGATGACCTTGATGACGGCAAATACGGAGATCATGAATTGAACGATGAAATCTCTGGACGCAATATGTGAGGCGGGGATGAAGGAAGATACGTAGTGGATAATCAATCAGTCTTGAGATTGAAAAAATGTTCGAAAAATTAAGACTCTCTCAAGCGGAATGCTCTAGTCACGGGCAGAGCATTATCAACGTTTGCGACCTGGCACTGACTTTCAACTGTATGAGCTCTGTGGTAGGTCAACTTAGATCCTCTGTAGCTCAAAAACCATCGGTCACCGGAACTTCTGGCACTAGTAGTCTTCGTATCTAGGGCGCAAAGTAGAACATTGAAAGAGAAAGACAAATCTCGAAACTCAATACACCGATTTTTATAATGCTACATAGCAACATAGAAAAGTCGAAAACTGCTTCAACGTTTTGAAGAAAATATATTTGTATGAAAATCTCGAATGCAATCCAATGATTTGGCATATCTTCTCTATCATATCTCCCCCCCCCCCCCCCCCCCCCCCCCGCCTCGATTAGTAGGATTCGGTTAATTTCGTTAAAAGAAGCAAAGATGAAGGATAGAAATAACAGAGAACTTATACCTTGGTATACATATGTATGTACGTGTATAGAAAATTACGTGAAATAGACTTTGGAAAATATAGCAAGGCGTGATAAAGTGCGGGCACAGGTGCAGAAGGGGTCGCGGACCGCCTCGACGCGTACGCAGGTGTTTTCTAGTACCTACCCGTCGCACGGGTTCCTGTATATACGAGTTCGAAGCTTCGTTCGCTGGTTACAGAATCTACACGTATTGAGGTTATAGATTATATACCTATGCATGGTATATAGTATACAGTATACATATGTATATTGGAATGCTTTGGTGACGCATGTCTGAAACATGTGGTTATTATCGTATTACAGCTATGAAGCAATCGAGAAATCATCCCCTGAGAAACGGCTTCGCGTGATGGTTCGTGAATCTGTGTCTTCATTCTCGAAATACCTCGCGAAACATGCAGTATCTTCAGATTCTATATTGAATCTGAAATTAACGGAAAACAGAAGAGTAGAGTTTCTTCGTTTCCCTTCAACGAATCAAAAATTTGATAGCACAGCGGGGTGGCTCATGTTCAGGGAAAAACCTAGCGAGCCTGGAAATGCGAGGAAATTTGAAAATGATCAGATAAGTGTCAAGGAATTTTCTCATTGGTCAGGGAATATTGTTTTTGTGATATCTGCTTGGAAAGTTCGACTTTTCGTGCCTGTAGAGCGGGCGCAGAGTGGCCGATTTCCGACTGGCGCGCGGAAAGATGTTGGCGCATGCGCACATCGCGAATGCCACGTTTTCCGTACCAGGGCGTTAGTTTTTCCGTGCGAGAAATGTAGTATTCCGTCACGTGCGCATGTGCCAGCCTCTTTACTTTGTATAGGCTGTTTCCTAGCTTTTCACGACGCGCGCCGCGCTCTACTGGGACTAAAAGCCGAATCTTTCCTCGCGGGCGTGACGAAAAATATCGAATGTGGTTGGGGCGGATGGGCCGATTTTCCGCCCTTGCCACGCAATATACTATTTCGTGTCGGAAAAACATGATCTCCGTAGCGTACTATTTTCTTCGGTATCGGTCAGGGAAAAAATTGCTCTTTCGTTAGGGAAATCAGGGTGAAGTCGGGCAATTTTGCCTCTCAGTTTGGGTGGCCAGCCTGCATATCTACAATATGAAATTGTCAATAATTGATGTGGAAAAAAGCTCAGAAGAGCTGAGAAAAAAGAAAAACACCTTTTCTAATCTCACTTCATCGGACTTGTTTGTTCAATAAATGAAAATGATGAACGAATTTTGCAAAGTGAGATTCCTGCAGCCTTCGGAGAATAAAGCCTAAACGTATACAGGCTGAGGGAGCGGGTGAATCTGCACGGAGATCCAGCGGTGTGTACATACGACCTACGCCAGCCTTACCCTGCTCTACCCTGCCCTGGCCTGCCTCACGTTATCTGTTACTCTCCCTTGCACGGTGAAATCGCAACGTATATATACCCGTTCGTGGCGTTTGCGGGGTTGGTTGACTCTGGCTGTCTGGTCCACGACCGATAAGGCACGTCCAACACTTTCAGGGAAGCATTGCTCTCAGCTGATATGATATCCGGTATACATATAGACCCAACTACACTCTCCTGCGAAGCAGCTACGTGTCCTTGATATTAGTTAGTTAGTTAGTTAGATAGTTAGTTAGTTAGTTAGTTAGTTAGGTGGCGCTTCCCTGACGTCCACGTGGTTTTCCGAATTGCAGGGTTCGCGGCGCGGAACGTGAGCTGCGCAAAATTGAGGACAAAAAACAAAACGTGAAACCGGCGCAAAGAATCAACGAGCTGTACAGTACAATACATACCGGAAATACGTTGAGAAATGAAATTGCGCTGTGTATATTTTCTTTGATTCCATTCGAATTGCCCGCGATTGTGTAACGCGCTTTATTATCATACCTGTGTAGTATGCGAGTATGCGATTTTGAAGACGCATTAAATGTACCTTTATGCAATCAAGGTTATACCTCAAATGTATGTAACAGGGGTATGATTAATCCCCAATCAGCAATAAGACAATGTGTTGATGCTTGGCAGAAATCAGTTTTCCGTTGTTCAGATATAATATTATTCGAACGATACATCCATACTGAAGAGATCCGATCGGGAGCCATAAGAGCCGAAGGAATCATATGTATACTCGAAAGAAAACAAAGGATCCCACTCGATTGTTACCCGCCGCTGTAAGCACTTCTCTCATTACGTAATTTGTGTGATGCGAAGTGATATTCTCTAGATCAATTTCTGTCCTCCCTTCATTCTTGTTGCATTATATTTCGCCGTCATTCTCCTCGCATCGCTACGTGGTCGTACAGGAAATTATATTCACATGCAATACCTCGTCCGGCATGGCATTCCTATTGAGCATTGTCATGAAGTAATAAGATATTTAACAATAGTCTTCAGAATCGATGGCTCGACCGGATGCCATCGCGAATGAATAGTCAATCCGCGGGTTTGATGTTCACAAAATGTGAACAAAGGGTTCAGCCCCACTTCTCCATTAATTTGATAAATACTTGAACAAATTTCAATCTCTTTGGAGCTCAGTAAGTTATCATTCTTCGTTATTGTCGCATACGATACCGCCGTGTGCTCTTGAATCGTTTGTACATCATTGCAATAAATCATACTTCTCGACATTTATAAACTGTGTTGAATTAAATTTTTCGTATCGAACAGGAACATTATTGGGACTGAAACATTTCTGAGGCACGGAGACGTCCGTCAGATAAGTTTAATCGACAATATGTAATCAAATTGTGGAGAACTCGACTCGTTCGAGGAAAACAGAGACGTTTGAAAACCGCATTCAACGGAAATATCGATTCATTTGTAAGCAATTTTTGGCTGACATTTCGTCGATTAGGAAAAAGCTTGTTCCTTCTTCTTCTTCTTTCGCCATTTCTCCGGGATCCACGCAAAGAAGGTAACCTCACGATATTCCTTCCCCGGGGATTCCCGGAATGGTAGAAAACAAGATGAGTTACAAATTTGTCTTCGTCGACAAAATTTCAGTCAAACATTGCCCACGAATGGCGAATAATTTTCGGCTCCAGAATGCCTGGACCACCTACAAGGTAGGTGACTCTGGTGTCCCCCTCCGATTTGATTCGTCCCAAGGTATGTGACAGTTGACTAAAAACTAGGCGTAAATATTTGAGGTTTCGGAAGATGCTAAGCGCTCAAACTTTCTCTCATATTCATACACGATAACAATTTTTGTCGTAATTTTTCAACTCAATTTTCACCAGTTTAGCATACACACAAGAAGAAATGTACTTGGAGGTAGTTATCCTCCCTGGAATTTTTTTCCATGGAAAAACAAAAACACGTCAACTTTGTTTTGAATTTATACGCCATATATATTTTTTTCAAATTTTTCTATCACAATGTGGCTATTCTTTGCAGAAATCTGCTCAAAACCAGGGGCAGTTGGCCCCCGGGAATTTTTTTTCCGAAATTGAGAAAATTGGGGTTTTCATTCCTCATCATGATGAAGATTTTCCCATTGGTGCCGATAATAAAGATTATGTCCTTGTATATGAAACATCGAAATGAACGATTGACACCTTTAACTTTAGCGGGTAGTTTCACCCCTCAAAACGCTTTTTCCGCCGCCAAAAAAATACGTGGCGCCTAGTTTTTGATCTACTGTCACATGCCTTAAGCCGAATCGAATCGTAGGGGGACACCAGAGTTACCTTCCTTGTTAGAATCTCAGTTCACTTTTTTCATTTCTATTCTTATTTTTTTCTCTTTTTCTTCGATGGGAAATGTCAGGCTGGGTTCTCCCTTGTGGCTTACTCGTGCCTAACTATAATTATAGTTAGGTATATAATTATAATTATCGAAGAATCCTTCTTCTTCTTCGATTTACAGTGACACAATAACACCGCATCCACCGCTCATTTTACATAATTACGTCAAATATGCACTGTGATAAGTTTGGGGAGAAAAAAACCAGAAAAAACGAAATGGTCGAAATTAGAAAAGCTCGCATGTGCATAATACGCTTCGTCCTCGAAAGGTCAAACGCTCGTTTGCTCGTTGGTGTTTAGCCATCTTTTACAGGAGTTTGCGTGCTCTGTCGCCTAGCCTATTTGTGTAGAATTTCTGCGTTTGACAGTTGACAGCTTGGTGCGGTGGGAGATTTTCTCCCACCTAACGCTCTAGCTCCTCTACTACTACTAATACTACTACTACGAGTATAACTACGTTCTGTCGTTAGTAATTATTTCCGTAGTAAAAACCCTGCGTGAAGCGCGTATTGAAGCACCGCTGTACCTGATAACACAACAAAAAAATCAAAATGAAAAAGAAGAAAACCTATGGTAGGTTTTATAGATAAAAACTTGGGCGCCAATCGCGGATCACGAGTAGAACAGCTCAACAAGATATGTCGAGCAATAATCATTATAGAGAAGGAAAATACGTCAACCTGTATGAAAGGAAAAACAAAATTGTAAAAAAAAAAGCAGAGGAAGACTCGAAAGGCGTTACAATATCGAAAAGAGAAACTCAATATGCTTTGGATGAACCTACGCCGCGGCGTGATCGCTTGAAGCTAGCAAGTAGGTATAGCAGTAGTTACGGTCCGCCTGTGGTCAGACCGGCCCGATGTTAGCGAGGAGTTATGAGTCCTACGCGAGCTCTCCGGCACAACTTTTACCCCGAACTTTTCGAGTCTCGTAAAACCTCGAGGTGTTGTATGTCGTACCTACATAGCTATAGTAGTATGTCTGTACGTATGTAGTATATATATATATATATATATATATATATATATATATATATAAGTATATATATATCACCTAGGTAAGACAGAACTGGTTATTTCATCAGAGATTCATCGAAGTACGTATACCATACGTCCTAATAATCATTCAAGAAAATTAGAAACTTTTCAATAAATTAGTTTAACAGAAAATATACTATGTTCGATTTTCTTTCGGTTCTATAGCCATTTGTATATTTGTATCTCTATTCTGGTGGTAGATCGACTATGAAAAAAAAAATGAGATCGAAAAACTGGTTCGAAAGAAGACAAAAAAAAGGGAAAGAAAAAAAATGAAAAACAGAAATTATGTGTATACGAATGATCGCGTACTACCTACAGAACGTTCAATTCCGTGCGTCAAAAGCTGCGGTAATGAAATTCAGGACTAGCCCGCGGTATAGCCTGGCATGTAGAGTTTGAATTATAGGAGAATAATTAGTAATGGGGTAGGAGGGGGAGGGGGAGCGGGGTGGGGTGAATAGAGGATTAGAACGAAATTAAACAGCGTAATTTCACAAAGGCTTTTTGAAGCGTCGATTATTTCGCCACTTGTTAATAATGCGGCATATATATATACCGAGGTATGTGTAGATATGATATTATAAAGGCGGAGCGACTGGATATAGGTATATTATACATAACCTGCCCACGCACGGAATGTGCTGTTTAAAACATGTTCAAAGAACGTGTCGAGACCATGTAACGTATAACAAAATTACACAAAGAAAGAGCGCCGTTTAGGCATTATCCGCAGGGAAATTGTGTTCCGCGTACATCCCTACGTACCACATACACGTATAACCTATAACAATTCTTGCGAGCCTCGACTCAACCCCCAGAACCCAAGACCCGCAGGCTCTTTCGTTATACGGCGGATGTTACAGCTGTATACTTCACATATACGCATATATGTTTCATGAATACCATCACTTTTGATATGCATGTGTTTTGGGGAAATTTTTATTTGGGTATGACGCGTGTTTTGCTCTTTTTCTTTTCCTGTTGTTTTTTTTTTTTCTATCTTTTTCTTGTAATTCATCTTTCGTCTATAATTGTTTTTCGAAATTTCTGGTACTTTTGCTTTTTCAAAATTTGATTCATACAGAAGAAGAAAGTGGAATGATTGAGAGGCCATTGGAGTCGCCGCTGGCGATCTAATCTAGCTAACATAGGAAATATGTATCTCACATCAAATCAGATCGATGTTTTGAAAAGGTGACATATTTAGCCAATTTCTGCCATCGCACTCAATGAATCCTCAAAGGTCCGTCGAAATCGATCGAGTCGGTTGCGAAAATTTACGATTTTTGTTTTCGAAACGGTTTCTGTACATTCAAGATGGTGGTCCTCAAAGCACCTCAAGAACGGAATTATGTGTCTGAAACCCTGAATCTCAATGATTGAGCATAATATTGCAGTCAACATTTGTATAAAATTATAACTCCGCGTATTAATTCAGCGAAACACCGTTTTCCCGCAAACGAAAAACAATCAATGTCCGGGTGCGGATATAAATTTGTAAATCTCGAAAGTATACCATGTGGTGAGAATTTAAAGAAACAAAAACAGCTTCTTACTTCATATTGTATAACTACTGCAGTTTCAAACTGTTGTCAAATTTTTGATATGTCTCACTAGACAGGAACTAATTGTGATGAGAAAGGTTCAATAAGAATATTTTACAGATGATCGCCCGATGGAAATTTCGAATAAAAGTGTGTGATAAATCGGTATACATATTTTGACGAACATTTTATCTGAAATATAGCTTAGTTAGGTATTGATATACCTCAGTCAATGAATTATGTAGAATTGTCACACGCTCTAGTAAGGTAGAAAACTGTGCGGTGCGGTGCGGTGCGGTGCTCGACCTGCGGGCAAATAAAATGGCTGCGCTGATGGCTGCGGGTGGCAAAGTTGGAGCAGCGAACGAAGGGGTGAGAGATTTCAACCCCCATCCCCCCTCCCCCTTACCTCGTTCCCGCGTAAACCTCCGTCCTCGCGTATCCCTCCAGTTCAGGGTGGCGCGATCAAAGCCATCTGTTGCATTGTCCCGTCAATTAGAAGACGACAGCTGAGTCCCACCTTACTTACTTACTGTCAGCGATTCTCAATTATTAGATATAAGTATGCCGATACCAATCGTGCATAAAATTCCAAATTTCTCTCCTCCTCTTCATCAACCCCTGAACTAGTTTCTTCTCTTTCCATTCGCTTTATAGTATGTTCTAGTACAAATAACGGAAGACTTTTTCCGAGCTCTGATTCTCCCCGTTTCGTATGAAAATTATATATGCCTACATATTATTATCTATATCGTAATAAAAAGAAATGATAAAACACCGGCCCTGTATAATGTGCCCGGTGAGGAGACTGATGCGGGCAAAAGGATCAACCTCTATACATACCTATAGGTATAGGCTCCAGTCTCAGCAGACAAATATATTTCCCGCAGAACCGATGCAGGCCTCGGGATTCAATGTGCGGGTGTCATGAACGCGCGCGTGTTCGTGAGCTGTGCGTGTGCGTGTGGTTGAAAGGCCGATTTTATTCGGGAAAATCAAGACAATGGGTATAATTGGCTTGGAACTTAACCCACCCATCCCTCGTGCCTCTTCGAACTTTGAGATAAAGGCTGCGGAGCAATTAGCGCTTCGTCTAAGTATGCAGTTATCGCATTTCTACTCTCGGATATCTATCTCGTCGCCTCCCTTTATCCAGATGATAACAATAAGAGGAACCCGTAAATTATCGTAATTTATACCTCGACTTCTAGCGCGTTATTAGTTCATAGTTTCTTCATTTGTTTTCGACTTCTTTCTGCACCTCATTATCATACCGCAAACTCGAGGCATCGATGAAAATTATCAAATACATATATGTACAGGTTAGGTATACATGGGTATACGTACCTATATCGAACGTCACTAATTGTTCTATTATTTATTTTCTTCATCTCTGAATCGTTCATAAAATTACAAGTGGAGGGAAGAGCTACTCGCCGAGAGCCAAGTAGGTGTAGGTACGAAAAGCACACGAGGAGGGATAGGGAGGAATCGGGGTGAACGGGGATGCGGGCTACGTGGCACCAGATGTCGTCTCATACCTAATTCCCTGAATATTTCAGCTCTCAGTGACAGGAGATTTTTCACATTTATATTGGACGGTTAGCAGTTCTACCCATTACCCGCACCTTCGTATAGGTAGTACAAGTACGCATGTATGTATGCTAGTACCTGAATCTTCCACGATTGTCAGTAATCAGCAAAAAAGCACGTGTTATGTATGATCCTGATTGATCATCGTGTTATGTATGTACATTCACGATATTACCTTCTTTATTTTCTCGATCTTGTCTCCCTCTCGAACGGGAAAATTGATTCGCAACGCGATTCAGCGAATATCTGAAACTGTCTCTCTGTTTCCTTTCATTTTTGTCACATGTTTGCAATTTGGTGGATCATGTAACCATATTACAACAACAAGCTAAGGACTGCTATGCACAATCTTTGTGTCGTTTCGTCGACGTACAGTACGCACCGCCAACCCGGTATACGTAATAGAACCTCTGGAGAGCGAAGGTCCATATTTTTCAATTTTTAGCGAAGGAGTAAACTCAAGTTGAGAGTCCCTGTATGGGGGTAACAGCTGGTCCAAGTGGTAACAGCAGTAGCTGGATGTGATTAGTTTAAGACCATCTAGATGCGCCTATACGTTTCGAACTAGTAGACTTTATCATAGAAAGTAGCCTACGGTGGGTAGGAAGCTATACTATACCTAGTAGATAGATATATATGCCCGACGTCTAGGAAAATTCACCTGTAATAGACGCGGATGAGATTATACATAGCGAAATACATTATGGATGGCACCGAAAAAGAAAAAGAAACAAAATCCATCAATATTCCGAAGCGTTTCAAGGTGCCATAGGACCCGCCATCTTGAATACGAAGACCCCGTTTCGAAAACGAGAATCATCAATTTTCGCGAACGACTGGATCATTTTCGTCGAAATTTTGAGGATTCATTGAGAGCGATGGCAAATAGTCGCCAAGTATTTCGCTCTTTCGAAACATTGATCGGATTTGGTGTGAAATGAATATCCCCTGTGTTAGCTAGGCTAGATTGCCAGCGGCGACTCCGATCGCCTCTTAAGGTGAAATCAAACACGTTTTCCACTTGCAATTTTTCAATTCTACTTTCTCGTCGAAAACACACTCGATTAATACGAAATTGATATCAGCGACGAAGGAATGGGGAAGGATGGGCACGACGCTCTTCGATTGTCGAAAATCGGAAAAAATTTTAACAAATTATAACTGTCGTTAAATAATTTGTAAAACTTTCTTTCGATTTCTGGAAATCGGAGTGCGTCATGCCCTTCTTCCTCTCTTTCTATATCGCTGATATCAATTTCATGTATGAATTAGATGTATTTTTGCTGCGAAACTGGGTTTTGAAAAACGTGTTTTATCTCACCTCGAATGATAATTATTATTAATATTATTATTTAAACTTTTTTTTGCCTCTTCGTCTTTGACATAACATATCCCCTGATTGTAAATTTCCATTGGAATGTATAACATATATATGTATATACGTGTACATAAATTATATGGATCCAAAACGCTTAGGTGGAGTAGTAACGGATATTCTTGTAATATAAGTAATTAGTATATTGACAGAAACAAAAACACCTGTGCCTTGTGTTCAATTTTTGTTCACACATTTACACGGTAACATCTCTTTATTCAAAATGCGTCTGAAGCTGTGATAACAGTTCTTTTCACAGCTGCGCTATACGTCCATACGTATACATACCTATAATGTTACTGACACATTTCTATCTTCAGTATTCATATTTATCTATTATTATGATTATCATTATTGTTGTTATTATTATTCACATTTTTTAATTCTTTCAATTTCTCTCTCCGTTCTTGCCAAACACTTGTGTATCTAGAGTGCTCGGCAAGGCGAGATCTTCATTCTTTTCCATAATATACGCACAAGTATATTTCCACTAATTGTAAGATCTAGAGCATGGGACAGACACTTCGTACAATTTTTTGCAACTGCACAGTTCGACGTCGATATAATTTATCCGTACCAACGAGTACGGTGCGGAAGATGAGAAGAAGAAAAAAACCGGTCAGAAGATGTTCTTTCACTATCATTTCTTCGGAATAACTTTCATCGAAATAGACCGAAAAAAAGGATTTTTTGAGTCAACTGAATACATTCAATCGGTTGAAATCTGCTGGAGTCAAGCATTTCTTGATTGTAGTAAGTAACGTACGCTCGGTTAAACAATTTCATTATATTTGGTTTGATTGGATAATTTAATCGAGGATTTTGTCAGTTGAACAAACCATCCGTTCGCTACGCATGAAGCCGAAATTGTTCGAAAAAGCAAATTTTTTTCCATTCAAAAGAAATGCACGCGGTCCCAACGAGTGAAAAATTTGTCAATGCAACGTTTTAGTACATTGATTCGAACGAGTACATCAATTCGGCAGATGTTTCGGCGTCGAAACAACTGCATCCATTATTTTCCGTGGTTTTATCCAAACATGAACTTCAGACTCATCCGAATATGGCGAGGCGGGCGAAAACTGTAGCTATAAAATTTCTACGAAAATGAAAATTGGGATTCATATTTTGACGAATCGTATTAATAGGCAACCCCTGTGTATGTAACATATACATTCGCAGGCCAACCTAGTAACACATAATAAAGGTACTCGTAATATTTGCGAAAGCGTATACATAATACAACTTATATATAATATCTGGCAATGAGGAACGGCTGCGAATCCGTCTTCAAAGTATATAACATTACCTTGTTATATCAGCAGGGAGAATTGTTAAAGTTTCTGTTTACCTGAGGCACGTAGGTGGATCCGGTAAACACATAGACGAACACACGCTACTAAGTTTAAACATGTTTGCGTACTGAGACGAGGCTCGGAGCTGTATAGGAATATATATATAATCCATATTGTACCTACCATACCTAGAGGCTGCTAGAGTTAGTTACAAAGCAGTTCGGCTTTAGAATTCAAGTTGCTATGAGGTAATTACCAATCCTCGGATATTGTAACCGTACGTCAGGTGCTTGCGGCAGGACCAACTCACTCTCCTTTTCCTCTGAAGCTCAGAATTTGACACGAGAGGATGATGCGTTGGGTAAGGGTCGAAATTCCGAAAGATCAAAAAGTAGACGGGCCGGGATTACCGATTTCGAAGATACGAATTCTGAAGTAACCAAAGATCGAGAAAGAGAGATTTTCATTTTTCATGTATTGCTATATTGTGAATGACTGTTCCGTCCAAAGGCTATTCACCCGAACGCGATTTTATCCGATAATGTGTTTTCAGATAGTTTACATTCCGAACGAACGAAGTGTAGATTGACGAAATTTGGAAAATTGATATCTTTGAAATTGGGCATTCGGAGCTACGGCTAACGTTTCTATCAGCCAATGATTCGAAGTACACAGGATCGAAAATAAAGGTTCGGAAACGGTAAAACTTCGATAAGCTATATGTTGAAAATCCGGAACTCCGAAAAGCCAAAGTTCCGAAAAATGACAAGTAATGGATTATCTTCTCAGTACAAAGCAATAAATGTTTCTCTAGTGTCTCCTCGGTTTTCGCTTTCGTGGCCTTTCTTCTCCAATGAGTTTCAGAGTTCTGACCTTTCAAGTTTTTCGTCTTTCGATTCAATGAATTCGGTCTCGTTAACTTTCGTAATGAGCACGATTCTGAATTGTGAACACACGACTTTTCAAGCGTCGGATGATTTCGACCGATCGGAGGACATTTCGCCGCTCGTAGTCTTGCCCATCCTGAGGAATAATTTCCGGTATATATTTATTGCTATATTTTGTGTTATGAATTTGTTGTTTCTACTTGATAGCCTTTCGTTATCATGGCCTTTCTACATTTCGCACTTTCGGACTCTCGACCCGTCTATTCTTTGGTCTTTCGGTATTTTCACCCCAACCCCTGCGGACCCAGAGGATTTTTAACAGGTCCCTGCCCACCGCGGAAACAACAAAATTATCACGATTTTGATTATTTTATTTTATTATGTGATCACAGGATGGTCGAGAAATCAATTTCACCAGTGCAGTGATTTACTTTGTTTATTATTTAAAACGATCAAATTTGAAAAAGTGATGTGAATTGAGGTATACATTTGTGATCAGCGCATGTGAAAATTGATTAAACAAATTGTTCAAACTTGTGGAACAGAGAAAATTAGAGCGATCGAGTTTTTTTTAATATACGATTATACATACGATAAATGAAACACGCAGCTAATGAACAAGAAGAAGAAGAGAATCCGAGGATCACCCTTCCAGCCGGTGGAAACATCGATTAAAATTTCAACTCCACAAGGTGCAAACATCCCCCACCATATCTACTTACCTACCTTATTCCTGTTTTACGATTACATGCGGAAGTATATCGCGTGAATCGAGTTCTGTAGTACCTATAGAGTGTTGTGTACCGTGTTTTGAAAGACCAGGAAGAGAAGGGGGTGCGAGTGCCACGCGACCGGATGGACGGTATCGCCCGTGTCGCGGTGAACCGTCGGGGCCGTTCAGCCGAGGCGTTGACAAGGGTCTGATTTATTAGCCACAAAACCACCGCCAATACCAACTCACACTCTCTCCCTCTCCCTCTCTCTCTCTCTCTCTCTCTCTCTCTCTCTCTCTCTCTCTCTCTCTCTCCCTCCCTCCCTCCCTCCCTCTCTCTCTCCCTCTCTCTCTCTTACACACACACGCTCTCTCTATCCGTCTCTCTTTCTATTTCTCTCTTTACTTTTCAACTCGTGACTGATATATGCCTATGCGCTTCTACTTGAATTCTGTCAACTCGCTGTAAACAAAAGGATCTGTTGGTATCTGTGCCGAATTGTAACAAAACTGTGCGAATCTCTCTATACATTTTTTGTGAAATTGAAATTCGACTCTACTTTGGAGTCTACGGTCCGTGCAGAGAGAAGTTTAGACAGAATATCGCATGATCACCATATTGAGAACAATACGTAATCAACATTTTTCGATATCAAAGTCGTACGAAATGAATTGAAACCGCAGATAAAATAATGTGAGTTTGACAAAAATCGTTTGAGAATAACGTGTGGGGATTCATTTGGAATTCATGAGATGAAGAAAATCAGAGGGAATTACATGAGATAGGAAATGAAGCGCGGCGAGGGGTTTATAGTACTCGTATACGTAAGCGAGCAACCCCTCTGTTCTGATATGATATCGCTCCTCTGAAACCGTTTCGTAGCGTAAAGAGTTATAAGCGTGTCTCTAGGTAATTCATCAAACTGATAGAGGGATGTGATGCTGAGAAGGTAATTGTTGGGCGCCGGACATACTAATATAATACCAATAATTGTTATTTATGATCCTTTGAGAATGAAATATCTTTCGCACGCGGTGAGATAATTCAGCTGTAGGTATATACGTAGTGCGGGGATATCTGTACGTGCATAAGTAGGTGGTTATACCTACCGAAAAGTAGAGAATAGTAGAACAGTAGAGGAGAGTGTGAATCCCCCGACGCCAATTCCCGTACCAGTATATACGTACATAGCAGAGAAGCCTGTCAAGCGCATTCGTTTAATAAATCCCCCTGTTTCTCCGTTCGCGGGGCTTCCCTCTGCTCACTTCTGTTCGGTTCGCTATCGAATTTATGCTGTCCGCGGGTGTCCGGGCGAATTGGCGAATCGGCGATGCAAGGATATGCTCGAATGGGTTAGATAAAGCGAGATGGCGATGGCAAGGAACGAGGAAGAGAGTCGGAGGGAAGGGGGATGGTTTGGTGTCCGCGGAAATCGAGTACGTAGTACATACCTATATACCCGTTATATATATATGAACCGGTGCCGCGAGTATGTTATACGTAGAATAGGCCATAGAGGGAGACGGGAGTTTGGGGGGTAATCAGTCGAAGCGTGCATCGGACCTGCAGGCGTGTACCGAATAGCCATTCACCGCATGCCGTATATAGGTAGGTGGACGTGCGTACCCACTACGAGAATCCTGGTCTGGTGGTGGGAGCGCGGTTAATATTGAATGCATCCAGAAATTTACAGGGGAAGTGCACACGTCACCCATTTGATTTGTTCACGTCGATATAGTTTTATCTTCTGACCAGAACCGGTAAAACCATGCAACCTGCGGGCACCCCTCGTCCAATAGCTATACCAACGTATAACGCGATGTACGTATGTACATACAATGCAGCGCGATGCACCTATATATACCTACCCACGAAACACGAATCTGTTCCCAACATTCCTAAAACATGGAGACCGTTTAAAATGAGATATGGACCTCCTCTGCGGAAACCATAAACAGAATTTTGATAAATATGCACAGATGGGTACGTACCAGATGTATACGCGCGATACATCATTCCTCCGGACCTGTATTCTACGTAGGTTTCGATAACATGCCTCTGTCCTGAACGGTATAGATATTTCGTGATCACGCTCTGCCGAATTTTGATTTTCCTCGATCATGGGAATCCTGGAGCCCATGGGATGGGGTCATTCTCACAATTTCAGTCTAAATATGCATGATCCTCTGCGGAGGAAAACCCGTTCCCTACTTCTAACTCTGGAATTCCCTGGAGTGAAAAATCAGTGTCGTTCTTCCGAGCGGCTGAATTTTCACTCCCGAGGGATTCAGAGGGCATATTAAGCCTCTCGGAATTATCGATTCCGATTTCTAATACCCGTCTAATATACGGCTACTGATAATTGATTTGTCGATAGAGCCGGTTCGAGCCGCGGGGTCTACGAGGCGACAAGAAAATGTGACTGGAATAGTGATATGGACGGGACACGTGAGGCGAGGGTCTAATAGCGCTAACTTTCTTGTCTATATATGTTAGTCGGTTCGACACATCGTCGAAGTGGCCTACATAGCGTGTGGCTCCCAGTTCGCAGGGACAACTGGACCTGCCCGCCTGCCCACGGCATAGAGGAGTAGCCGCTGACGCGATCAGTAATTGCATGTTATTCATGAACTCGCATACGTGTCTCCTGTATGAATTCGGGTGTAGAGGCATCGATACACAACACACAGAAACTCGTATTCATGCAATATTATTATATGTATATAGGTATAAATATGTATGTATATAGAATATATATGATACACCGGAAAGCTGCTGCACACGCTGCGCCTCATCCGCGCGTTTTAGTACGGCTCACCGTTCCTCGTACTCTGTGTCAACGTTTAGAGGGACTACAGCGCAATCTGCCACGTTGTAATAATCCGTCACTCGGCTCGTTACTCGCCGCTACAGGTAACCGTGTAGCCTCTATATTGTTATGATGATAACGCAGCGAGGATTTTTCCAACATCATGTGAATGTCAAAAAATGCCGTACGTCATTCGGCGAATTCCCCTCCCCCTTTTGCATAGGTCTTCAAGTCGAACACATTTTGGGAAAATCTACGTTCTTCCATCCGTCTTGTTATAGACAGATATCGACGGAAGGTGGCAACGGGATTGGAAATTAGAAAGACGATTGACAAATGGTGACACAATGAATTGTTGCAGGTAGCAGTCAACCCCCGAAAGATCGGCAACCGGAAGAAGGCGGCCCACCGTTAACGACGGAAACGAGAGCGGCGTCACCAGGTCCGCAGAGGGCGTCAACAACTACGTCGTCAAGTGTATCGAGATCAACAGCTATGCACGATGCGTGTAGAGCCGGTGGCTCCAGGTCATCGGATAGCAACAGTCCATTACCTCAGCCTACGAAACTTGAAAACGGCGATACGATTACTGGTAGAATTCTGACGGTGAACGTCGCTCACGAAGAAACGTCAGGACCAACTAGCAATGGCATCGGCCCATCGACCGCGGCTTCGGGAAATCGTGCCCCACATGCCAAAATCAAAAGACTTTTGGGCACTCTCGTACAGTTCGCCAGCGACATTTCTACCGAAACTGGCGACACTGTCAGAAGCCTCGTCCTCAGCCTGTTGGTGAGCGATTCTTTCGAAGAAATTACGTATTTTACAACGTAGAAAAACACCTGTTTTCGCGCATTCGCCAACTCCTTACGTCCGTCAACTGTTTTCGGTTTTGAGACAACGTCTGCGCTTCGGGAAGCACTTTTTTCGTCATCGAACCATCCCAAAAAATACTCTCCGTCCAGTATTCGTTCTCAAAAACACCCTTTTCACGAAATTTTCAATTACGAGAAGTACATTTTACCGTAACATTTGTGTCCGAAAAAATTTCTCGAATTATGTAATTCGCAAACTGTTTTTACTTTCTTCCCTCTCTCTTTTCGTCTATGACTGTTTCAGTCTTCTAACGATCGTTTTCTTCCCCTTCCCCTATTATTGTTTCAGAGCGGCGCTATGAATGCCGAAGAATTTCATGCGGCTCTTCAAGACGCGACGAATTTCCCTCTGCGAGGATTCGTTCTACCTTACCTCAAGCACACATTACCTTCGCTGCAGAGGGACCTGACCATCGCTGCTAGAGCCAATAACCAGGTGAGTGGTAACAATCAGGACTTGAGAAATGAATTTCAGTCAGTCAGTAGATTCGACCCGGTTCGTTTCCTTTTTCACTTGAGAAATACAATTTTCATAACGTCGAGTGCTCTCCCTCTGCGTGAGACATGCAGTATGTACATATACGCGCGACGGAGCTGCAGAGAATATTCTCAACGGTTGTAAACGGTGGCGAAAAAATAATCGACGTCGACGTCGGGGATTCTCGAAATCGTGAACAAGAGAAGATAAAACAAAAATTTACAAATTTTGAGGTTATCGTTAAATTTCAGCTGATACTGTTATTTAACCGTTATTCATAATGGCACAGCACGCCGAAAAGCAAAAGCGTAGGATACGATAGAATTTAAGGTCTTCTCTCTTTTTGACACCCTAGTACCTATTCATGCGTTGTGGAATAACTTTGTGTTTCATCCCTTATATACAAAAGCGACCCCAGAATGTTACTTATGATTTACATACGTGCCACACTCTATACTACATAGTATACTATAGATACCTATATCAGTTTTCTTCTGTTCCATTATTTCCCTTTTTTGATGATCCTAATTGTAAGATCCATCGCGCAGTGGTTCATCTTCGCATGAACTTCGGCCGATAGATCATACAGTATTTTAGATCCTACATGCATATTGTGCGACGTATCCCATTTATTTTGAATCCGATTGTAGGTCTTTGCCCCTTCGGCAAAAGCGCGGGGTGTTCCTTTTCCCACGGCGCGGCCCGTCGCGGCCCGGCTCGGCGCACTTGCCCATGTTTCTCATGCTTGCTATACTAACCAAACTACTACCCTGTTACTACTGCTACTACTACCACTACGAATTGTCTATACTATTGTATTCGTTCGCAAGCAGCATCTCCAGAGCCTAGTGAACTGATTGAAAAATAAAATTCTTTTTGAAATACCAGATTTTCGCGCCTTAAGCGGCCATTGGAATACTTGCTGGCAATCTAACCTATAGCTAACATAGGAATTAACATTAATTTCACAACAAATCCGATCCATCTTTTGAATAAGTGAAATATGCAGCCAATTTCTGCCACCGTACTCAAAGAATTCTCAGAGTTCCGCCAAAATCGATCCAGTCGTTTGCTGAAATTTACGATTTTCGTTTTCGAAGCGGTTTCTGTACATTTAAGGAGTTCTGAGCACGGGATCACGTCGCCGTTATTGAGGTTTTTCACAATCTCCGTCTCGTTTTTCTCGCAAAACTTCGAATCGACTCGGAATTTATTGCGAAATAATTATGCAAGCGTCAGGAAGCGCGCTCTGGTCAGCTAGGGCAAAATAAATATCGTACGAATTTTTGATATGTATGTATATTCTGCTGCGACACGGGAGTTGAGGTTATATTTTCCAAAATATTCGATTATCAATTATCACGACGATTCTCCGAATCTCTAGTTGTCCACAGCGCAATTCCTGATTTGCGAAAAAATTCCGAAGCGATTAAAAGTTCTTCGAAAAAATGATACCGAGATTGCGAAAACCTCTGAAATCGGTGACGTCACCCCGTGCTCAGGACTCCTTAAGACTGCGAGTCCTAAGGCATGCAATTGGCTTCCCCATTCAAAGATAGGTATACCTATCAGATTATATTCATGTGTCCACCTGGATGTCCCTTGCAGACGAGAGCGGTGAGAAACTTATTCTCTAGTGTATATGTAGGTTATACTATATTCAGTTTTATATAAATATAATATGCACACAGGTGCGCACGTTTTGTGTTTCGAATCTTGCGTCCCACGTCCCTCCATGGTATATGTAATGCCAAACAAATAGCCCTTTCAAAGACGCATTGGGACGCATCGCCTTTTATTTCATACGTACATATATATATATATTATATGTAGGTACATGTAGGTATACATATAATATCAGGGGTCGTCGGGGAAGGGTGGGTCTTGTATATACGGAATGCAAAACAAAACAGGAGAAATACCAATATAGCTGAATAAGATTTGTATTCAAAGTTGAAACTCTGCATATAGTATAAGTCCAACTGTGCTCGGACCTTTACGCGCCGCGGTGACCTGCACAGGACGAGCTAGGACATCGGAAACTTTCTTGTTCGACGTATGTAGAGCAATATAACAAATTCTTTGTGTAAAATTCATGAACGTGTTGTACATAAGTTGATGAAGAAATTCACGGTATTTGTCAACGTTACGACCGAATGACCTGCAATCTTTCGAAGGCAATTCAATCTTCGAAAATAAAGGTGAAAAGCATCGATGCTCACGAAGAAATGAAGACGTTAGTCACATTGACTTCGGAATATTTTTCGACTGCGATGCTACATATAGGTATATCGAAATTGCATTCTTTCCGTAGCGTAAGACGCTGGATCATTATTGTAACTATTTGAAGCAGAGTAGGAAGATTTTTCGATCGCCAAAATCGTTAACTGCGATACCCCCTTGAAACACATGGCCACATTCACAAGCCTCTATACGTACAACGTACGTATGTATGTATAGATACACGCCTATGTAGAGAAAATACGCGCGGATACAGGAACCATGTTCGCAATTGAGGCGAAGTAAAATCAACAGAGCAGGTTCGCTGCAGACTGTTGGTTTGTTTTAATTTCCCAGGCTACCCTCCTATAGTATATCTATCTACATCTGCATACCTACGTACGTATAATGGCTGATGCTGCTGCTGCTGCCTACGACAGAGGTTTGCGGCGGTACGCGATATCCAACACGTATTCTCTATCCCCAGGGGATGAAAATCGCGCAATTTTTGTACACCCAGTATAGTATCTTGCGGTATAATGTCCGAGCTGACATTGATCCTCTACGGAGAGAAGGAACCTCCGCCCCCAAATTAGAGAGGAAACGATCACGATTTCGCAGCGTGCGATAGAGTTCCTTATGTATGTACGTGCAGGAATATGAAAAAGGAGTATACTCCGTCGAGAGGCTAAAAAGGAAAGGAAAGAAATATCGCTGATCAGTATTATGAAATACGAGATGTCGGCACGTGAGGTGACGTGCCGATAGTTATATGTCATATGTATATAGATAGGCACAAGATGCGCTGCGATTGATGGAAAATATAAAGTTAAAATCTTATACAGCTAAACCGGGCAGCTGTCACCGCGGCTCCTTCGTCGTTTTTCCCCTCTTTCCCCCGCCTCCGCCTCCCCCGCGTCGTCCTCTTTCCTTAACCATCAGCTAGCTAGCTGCACGAAGAACGGGGTAGATATAACGAATTGCAAATTAATAATGCGCATTTACATTAGCAAGACTCTCCAGACGGCGCGGCAGCGGCAGCGGCAGCGGCAGCAGTAGCCGTAGCATCGGTATCGGCATCGGCATCAGATTTTATAACTTACGACAGCTTACCCTGGGCTGCGCGCAGGAGATACCGCCGCGTTCAAGAAACTGTGAAAATGAATAGTCAAGGAAAGAGCAAGAAGCGAAAAAGGAATTCAGTAATACGAGGGTGATGCTTTTTCGTTCGTAACCTGCACCTGAATCGGAATCGGGTTTTCTCTCGTTCCAACAGAGGCCTGAATTAATATACTCACCTGTCTATACATGTGTAATATGATTACAATCTGGAAAACGTGTCAGTGACCAAATACGTATATTTATAATGTACTATACGCTAATTGAATCTTCAAGGACAAGAATTTTGATACTCATCCTGCACTGCGATCTCAAACTTCGATTTATTCGTTATACACGAAATACATGTGTAGGTAAAGAAGAAGAAAAAGTAGCGGAAAGAAAAAACACTTTCTGGGGGAATTTCGCAAATGTCATAGTATCTTCGAAATTTTTTCAAACGGTCCGTTGATCCTACGATTTTATACTAAAATTGAAAATTCCCTACAGCATTGGTCGTGTACGATATTTCACAAACGAGTTAAATTTTGTCAGTGATTTCATGCCGGCGGAGGAGGCGGGGGAGGGGGAAGACTGATTGTAAACTTGGTCGCAATTATGTAGTTTGTTTTCTTACTTTTCTTTGAAAAGCCTGCAGCAGACGCCCAGGTAAAAGTACCTACCTACCTACCCAGCTATGTGTATATATATGCAACGTATATGCGCGGTACCTAATACCTGTCCTTTACATACATACATCTACCTAAGTAACTAACCCGTAGAACGTATGAGTTTGGAAATTAAGAAAAGTATCAGCCGCAGATATTGGTCAGAGAATTATTAATTGCAAATTGGTGTATATCTATACCTATATAGCTGCACGCGGTATAAGTCAGATATTAAATTAGGGTCGATAAATTACACTACCGTCTGCGGAATAGGCCCGAACCTGTAATAATAAGAAAGAAAATATATATGTATGGAGCAGGAGCGCGGGGGGGGGGGGGGGGGGGGGGGGGGGGGTAGAGCGGATGTCGCCGAACGGCAGAGACGGGCTTGCGAAATGCGAGTAAGTAAGTAAAAAAAGGACGCAAAGAGAGAAGAAAGAAGAAAGAAGGCGAAGAAATGAAAAAGAGGGAAAACCAAGGCAATAAAGAAGCCAACTTGAATATTACAAAGCCCAACTGATTGGAAATTGCGCTTTACTCTTATTACGATTTTCTTATTTACGTTTCTTCTCTTTCCCTTGCACCCTTGCAGCACCCCTCCTACTTTTTCTTACTACCTTATTCGACTGCTACTTTAACTCTCTTCGCGTTATTAGCTGCTGTTGCATGACGTGGAGTACTTATTTCTTTAACAGAGCCAATTCCAACTGTGAGAGTATAATTCATCGAGATATATCCTTCAGCTGGAATTCACTTCGATTCACTTTACTTTGCCTCACTATACTCGACTCGCGAGATTGTTGAGTTGAAAAATTCAACACGAAGTACGAAATGTGGAAATTTGGCGAAATTTCAGTTCGCTTACGGAAGTGCGCGAGTTTTCTTTCAATCTGCGCGGAGAGTACGATGACGAATGATAAATTCGATCGGGAAATATCACGAGAATAATATCGGCCGAAATTTTTCGGTCGAGAAGAAGTCTGAACTGTTTTTCACAATTTGGAGAATTCCCGACGTCGACATCGACGAATTACAGCCGATGTTATCCTTCGTCGTTTTGTCGCGTCGACGTTGTAAACTAATTCGGTCTCATCATAAGTCGAACCAGGATTGTGTGTCGTCTGTAGACTGTATGTATGTATGCATGGATAGGGGCGCCTAAATAAATAACGGGTCTGCAAAATCGGGGAGGGGTACGATTGTCTTTCGGTGAGCCGCGAAGACAGTACAGCAAATGAAAGCATCGATTTAATTTATCAGTCTACGGGCAACGCACCTGCGACACTCCCTCCAACCCTCGACGCCAGCTTTCCAACTGCAGCTGTCACGCCACGTTTATTATTAAAGTTCGAATTCTAAGCTAGCAAAATCTATAGAAACGATTTTCCAGTTTCTGTACCTACCCTGCCTTCCTACCTTCATACCTATTTCACGAACGAACCAGTGCCCGAGGTTACGAGGCAGCCCTACGTACTCCAACTATATCAACTCTGATAATTTCAAACTGAATTTTATCGAAATCCAAAATACTATTATTAGGATCATTATGCTCTGCGTTAGCTCGAAATATAGACTCTCAATATTATACTCCCAGTTTTTGCTCAGGCAATGTCGAAAAATCCAATTCTCTTTTCGTATGCACATACGTTTTTGTTTATAGGTATCGGTCACCGCGCAACTCATATTTTTTGAACAATTATTTTCATTCTCGGAATCGGAAAAATACACTTCGCCAAAGAATTAACGAACCACCCAAATAGCGGATTTTCGAAACGACGTTCACTCGGTGAAAAAATATTGGTAATAATTGTCAGAAAAAGTATTTCGATAGTTGAAACTTCATCTTCAATTCCGGTGGCCCGTTAATTATATTCCGAGATGGAAATTGGAGAGCATTAGACAGATATTACAAAACAGTCGTTCTTAGCCCGCTTAGATCCATGAAATGAAAATAAATGTGGAGAGAAAACAGCGGGCTAGTAAAACGTAGATTGTATCCTTGGTTCTAGACGTCTGTGCAGTACCTGCGCTCGAACGAGGCGACTGTATTGGAAGCGGCCGGCTTTAGTCCTGGAGAAGCCGACGAAGTATTCGGCGAAAGAAACAACGCTGGTTCAAGTTCAAGCTGCGCTTTTCCTCCGTACAATATTTCAGCAAATACAGGTGGAGGCTCGACGAACTCTACGAATGCTAATAACACTGGAACGAACAATAATCCAGCTGGACAAACCTCGGTAATTCATGGCGGTAATCAACAGCCTAATTCTACAAGTTTGCATCATTATCCCGGACCGCCGCCACCACCCCCGTCGCATTCTCTGAAACGTCGTGCATCAGATACACCGTGAGTATTGCAAACGAAGTGTCAGTTCACATGATTTCGAATATTGTCGATGATTTTTGAGCTTGGTTATGGTGGAGAAAGGAACAAGGTAAACGGCGAGAGAAAGATGGATTTTGAAATCGAGTTTTGAGAAATAGTTGGAAGGAGCAGCCTCTTCAACCCCTTCTATCAATGTTGATAACACGCTTCCGCTTTGGCTTGCCTTTGACTTGCCTATATTCCCACGTTTGTGCGAGTCTACTGTTTCGTAATTACCAGATTCTCAAAATTCTCGAAGCTTGAATTCCTTTGACGCAGCTTCCTCTCATTTGGTATTTGATCGAACCGTCACGTTGGTGACTGGGCAAAAATATTGCTCCGAAAAACTCCGCAGATAGTCTCTACAAAATTCTGCATGCATGTATTTTTAGAGATTCTCATGGATGTTCAAGGAAATCCAAAGTATCTAGCGTGAATGTGAAATATTTCGAAAAAAATGCGACTCGAAAAGTCGCCAAAATATTTTCCGAATTCCTCTGCATTTCTCTGCATGAAATTTTTCGGAACATCTCTCAAGTTCTGCATTTTTCACCAAAAATTCCACACGTACGTTCCATAACGGAAATTTCACGGAGCTTTTCAGAGAAATATCTTCGCCGGGGGCCCTAATTGGTGTACACTCTACAGATATCCCTCAATTACATTTAGACTCCAACTCACTATCAGTGGGGTTTGTCATGTGGATTGAAAGCATGTCTGAAATACCAAGACGAGGTCAGAGCTGATCTGCTATTTATTAACTATCACATTACAACGCCAACAATCTTTTCAAGATTTCGGAATATCGTAAGTCGCCATAGCCTGCAGTGAAAACAACCAAATTTAGACAAATTTCCACGTAGAAAACAATGCGGATCGATTTTCTAGTGCGGTCATTGAATACTACACTCTGCATTCTTGCCCATGGGAACTCTCTTTTCCACAATTATGAATTCTCAAACAAATTTCACGTGTACTACACGCGCCACAACTTTTGGATATACATAAACGCTGTATGCTTGCAAGCTGCTTAGATTAGGTTATACGTGGACAATGCCGGTTGCTGGTAGGCCGTGAGTCCTGCAGGGGTCGATGCAGTGGTGCTGAGGGGCTGAAAACCCGCAAGGGTAGAAATTCGAGTGGCTGCCGTTGACGTTTCCATACGTTCTCGTAGCGGGTACTGCGTCGTGGAATACTCTGCACCGTAGTACACTACACCACTCCCGGTTTCAACATCTGACTATGAATCTTACCTAGATACCTACGGTGTTAATTTGATTCTGAAGCTGTAGTAAAATATGTACGATTATGAGCTCGACCATTTACAAGCTACAATTACCACGATCGACATGTATCGATATCTTTTTCTGATCAGTACGAACATCTGCGTGAAAAAAAAAAAAATGCGCCGCGGCGCCGTGACGAATACATTGCCGGATGTAACGGGGGTGATCAGTTACGGGAAACGTTTTGCTCCACGAGCTGAAAAATAATAAACTAAAACTCGCCATGATGAATTTTGAGTTGGTTATTATTATTTGTGCACTCCATCGTCGAAATTGACGCCCTGATATTGACGCTCTAATGCCTGCACGTGGAGATAAAATGCTAGTGACACACGCCAAAAACTTGAATCGAGTATTTGGCGATCTCGAATTATATTTCGCGAATGAACAGTGAAAAACACTGTGCGGCTGCGTAGCGGAAAAAAAGGAAATTGGTCATTTTTTTTTTCTCGTCGCCATGTACAGGTACTACGAAAACGGGGCTGGGCCTCTCTTCGACGATGGTCCTATGTACGGTAAACGGTCAATCCATACCTGGGCGAGTCATCACCCACTTCATCATCAGCGACAGCAACAACAACAGCAGCAACAGGCTCCTGACCCTTACGGGTGGTACCATCCTCTTCATCTCCAAGAGGGAAGTCAACCTTCGGCCCCAAGTCACCCGCAAACTTCCATGCCGCCTTCGTTGGTACAAATTAATCACCTCGCAGCTTCATCGACGATTTCTTCAGCGCCGCATCTTGTTCATCAACAACCGTGGGCAATGGGTGGCAGCGGCCACGGGACTT
Organism: Phymatocera aterrima; assembly: GCA_963170745.1. Classification (NCBI taxonomy): domain Eukaryota; kingdom Metazoa; phylum Arthropoda; class Insecta; order Hymenoptera; family Tenthredinidae; genus Phymatocera; species Phymatocera aterrima. Next base: position 2,063,161 of record OY720662.1, on the reverse strand, counting down.
CCGGTTTACAAAATGGTTCCTGTACAGCCGCAACTGCCGCACTCGATGACGAGTGGAAATATATCCACGTTATGCTTAATTGCATTCTTGGTATGGTCAAGAAGACTAAAAGAGCTCTGGCAATTTTGCAACAACGAGGATGTCCCAGTCCTGCTACGCCCGCAACTACCGCCGCTACCACTTCCGGTACTAATTCTCAGAATAATGGTCCCGCCATGACAACTGGAACACAATCTGCAGACGCGACTGGGAACAACGAGCGGGACAATAGCTTGAAACGTATTTCCGGTGAAATTGTTGCTCAAACAATCAGAGCAACGGAGGATAGAGTTGCGGAAGTCCAACGTAGGGCCGGTGAGCATTATTGTATTTATCTTGAAACGAATTGACGTTGAACAGGAAATTTTTTTCTCACGAATTTGACGCTGATCGATTCCAGTCAAATGGAAACCCCATGAATGAACCTTTTTAGTATTTTTCACTGACGAATATTTCTTTCTCGCTTTAACGCCTCTTTAATATCAACTCGAGAGTTTCAAGTGGTAAAGTTGACGTTTAAAAAAGTCTCTTCAAGTCCTGACGGCAGATAAGAAAGCACAGATACGTGGGGCGGCGGCCTCGCACAATGAGCAACTTATAAATTACACTTCTGACTCACTTCACATCGTTTACTATTTCATTCCCGTTTTCTATTTCCCTTCTCTTCAGAGGAGGCAATGCTAGAAGCAAAGCGAGCAGCAGTTGCCGAAGTTCAACAAGCAATTGCAGCTGCAGCTGCAGAATCTAGAGCTGCCGAACGTCTCAGAGTTCATCATCGTTTCTTTGAATCGCCGATACAGAGGAGTCACGGTCATCCGATTCCACATGGACATGGTCATAGCCATGGTCCTCTACTTCGCGTTGTCGATACAACAACATGCTCGACGACCACCGCTACAACCACAACAGCTAGCAACGCTACGGGAGCTAGAGAACGAGATGATGAAAAAGAACCACATCCTGTGCCTGGATCCGTGAGTATTTCGAATTGGGGGAGGTTCAGTCGTTAAAGCCACTACTTCTGTAATTAATGTTAATAAGCGATGATCGCACATTGAATATTTCAACAACCATTCGCTCGCCAACCATAGGAACTGGCCTACGAATTTTTAGAGAAAAAATTGAAAAATGATCGACGGATGCTCAGATATGAATGTTTCATTACAAAGCGCTTTGAAAATATTGAAGATCTCTAATTGGAATCGTTTCGTTTCTTTCTAAACTGGCTTCCTTTGTTCAGAAAACTATCCCCTACAATTTCACTGTGATATAATTTTGCTTTTCTCATTTATTAGTTGAATATTGCTATTTATTACTCAAAATCGGCACCAATAGAATCTTATAAAATTGAATATTCGATAAGAAAACATTACGAATAATTTATGTCACAGTGAAATCGTGGCGAACACTTTTCTGAACGAAAAAGCCAACTTGAAGTAAAATCAGTAGGTTCCAATGAATTTTGAATATTTTTGGAGCACTTCATAATGAAACATTGATATCTGAACGTTCGTTTATAATTTTCAAAATGTTTTCTTCGGGAATTTCGAGACCTGCAGGTCTCTCAGTTGACAAGTAAATGATTGGTATAAATATTCAATGTGCGATTATCGATTAATAACATTGATTACGAAAGTAGTGCTTTCAACGACTGAACCACCCTGATGATTCCAGAAATTAGTAGATTTCCAACAAGAAAACATAAGATTTTGTTGAAGGTTTTCATTCAAGGAATTAGGTCAAAATTTAAAATACAATTTTGTATACAGAGTTGCTGGAACTGCGGAAGACAAGCGTTGGAGACTTGCGGTGGCTGTGGAATCGCAAGGTACTGCGGTCCATTTTGTCAACATAGAGATTGGGAGGCTGGCGGTCATCATGCGTCGTGCAATCAACGTAGGTCAACTCCACCACCTCCACCGCCTCTACCGCCACCGCCATTGCCAAGACCAGCTTCAAGAAGTCCAACAACTTCTAATTCCGGACCAGCGGTAACGAGTGGTGGTAACTCCGGTACTCCTTCTTCAAATGTTACACCTAGCATGTCTGGAACGGGTCATAGTGCCAAAGGAAAATGACGTAATCATAAAAAATATCACATCCTTTTTCGTGGCAGTAGTAGAAATAATTTGGATAAGAAATTATAGAGGATATCACAGGTTTCACTTATGTTATATTATATCATATTATATTATATTATATTATATTATATTATATTATATTATATTATATTATAATACATATAGTAGATGAAGAGAAGGAGGAATAGGAACCGGAGCAAAAGAATTACTCATTCGAATTCAAATTTGAAACGGTGTGCCGAAGAAATTATAAAAAATTAATAGACAGATAAAGCCGATTGATCATAGATGGCGGTGAATTATGATATTTTAACTATTATTATATATTATTACGTGTATGAATGCGATGCATGATCATTTTTTCGATACTGTCAATTGTAAATACTTATAGCGTTCTATGAACCGTTTCTATCTGATATTGTTCCTGGCAGGTGATATTACTTAGGTATATTACCATTAATACTATTACTTCCAATAACTATGTTTCAATTCTCGTTTAAGTTACCGCGATATAGTATCAATATAATATGACGTGTTTTGAGAATATGTATAATAAAGCGTTTATAAATATGTGTATACTATGTGTGCGTGAAAAATTGAAGGAGTATACATAAATAGATCGTATAGTTTAATATATAATATGATAGGCGAATGAAAAGTTGAAAGGACGACAAGAAAACTAAGATAAAACTTGAATCTATAACTGTGTTTTTATTATTTGTTCATATACTATATTGACGTTATTACGTAAACGATGAATATTAGATAAAATTATTATTATAGGTAGATCGAGTCATATGATAGGAAATCTTTATCAATTATCCGCACGTACTAGTCAATTTTTAGATCATTATTATTATTATCATTATTGAGATGAATATATTATTATCATTATGATTAATACCTATGTATGTAATTGATACTATAATACCTAGATAATGTAATTAATGTATGTAAAGTGGTATATACTGTAGTATACGTTTCCAGTTACCAAAGATCTAATCCTTTGTGAATTTTACTTTCAATCAGCGTATAGCAAGTATACATGTAGCATGTATCTATAAGTATATCATGAATAGTAATTCAATTATTATTATTATTATTATTAATATTATTTGAAGACATAATAAAAGGTATTTTATTCAATGAATAAAATCTTTATTCCTACGCCTACATGTACGCAGAATATGAATTATTTGAAATACTATTTATTATTTATTATTTATTATCTATTGATATTATAACCGTTCATAATAGTCGTCTAGTCAAAGGGATGTGAATAATAAATTATATAGTAACCCGACTCTGGTATGTAATAATAATAGTAAAATGAACAAAATTCAAATTGAAAGAATTCGTGAGTCAGACTAAATAGGGAAAAACTTTGCTCAATATCGTAGGAGTAATACAAGAATATTTATTAATACATACATACATATATACTACTGGAATTTTATCTCATTGAATTCGGATTCTCATTATCATTGTTATTGCCTAAGAAAAATATTACTATGAAAGTTCTGTGGAATATAGAAAATACATAAGATACTTGTAATTATTATTATATTAACAATGTGTTTATGAAATCATTAAATACATTACTACGTCAGAATAAATACTTCTATCAATTTTTTTTATCCATTTTTTTCATCATCCCTCTCTCACTCTCCTCAATATCAGCTGTACAGAGAGAATATAATTGACATCATAGTCATAATTACCTCTGAAGAAGATTTATATGCGTCTGAAAGATGATTAATTACTCAAATGTCAGGATTATTCACACCTGAAACATGTTATCTCATTGTTTTCCTCATTGACTGTTTGTTTTCAGAATATAAATAGTTTTTTTCTCTCTTCTATAAAATTGAAAAAGTTAGAGATGATCAACACTGAAGTTTATAATAAGCCAATGTTCCTGTCGCAATAAATAAATCGTAAAAAAGTTAAGTAAAGGTCGATTAAGCATACTAGTAGAATTGTTAACAAAAAATAAAAGAAACTTTATTATCATGAGTAAATTTTAATTACAAGAATATCATACTTGAGTACATAAACACGAGAAGCAAGAATTCTGTTCTTTATTCTTGTTTTTCTTTCTCTTTTTGTACTGAAGTGAAAATTACTTATTCATCGTACAGCATAACACAATAATCATTGTATTCTTTCGTTTGTTTATTGAAATTCCATGCCCAGACGTTATGCACAGTAAGAAGACATAGATCAAAAGTCACAACGTTTATAGTTTCGATAAGAATCGGCCAGTCAATAGAATTATTAGTTGACGGTAGTTTTAGCCGTAGTAGAATCTCCAATAATATCAGCAAATAATGCTTTGGTTTTTTCCTCCTTTCCAAGTGCGTCTATCCAGTCTTTTCTACTCCTGGCAAAAAGTGAGACATTCAATTTATTGGATATTATTTTACCAGCCTCGGTGGCCTGCATCGAAGCTCCAACGGATGCAATTTCCTCAATAATCCATAATTTCTGTTTCAGCTGTGACCACTGCCATACTTTTTCAAAACTTCGGGAACCGTGTTTCGAGCAAGCTAGTTGAACCCAATTGCCACTTAATTTTCGAGCCATTTTCTCTCTGCTTTTTTCCCCAACATATTTACTTTCAGCAAAAGCATCCATTACTCTGCTGCCTCTCGGGTCGGCGAATAAAATTCTCAGATCACTACCGCTCGACAAAAGTAATGAATTCACTATTTTTATTGGCTTGTTGAAATGGAGCATCGATTGCAGTACCAAACTTCCCTGCAAATTGACTTTATACTCTGCGACGTTTTCTTCGGCTTCCATCTTCTCAAACGACTTCATTCTTGCAACTACCAAAGCAATCGCGTTCTGTCTTTCCGCAGGTTTGTCGCAGTGCAAAGCTTTACTAATCACGTTCACGAACGCTCCCTGTCTTGCCTGTAATCTTTTACACGCATCGGCTACGCTTGCAATAACACCAAAGTTTCCTTTATCAATTATTGCTTCGAAGTGATCGGATATTTCGTCGAACAAAGTTTCGAGTTCTTCTTTGACTTGACAGTGATTGAATAGTCTCTGAACTGTGAAATTCGCTCCAACCATCAAAGACAACTTGCCAAGTCTGTTGATAAAGAACTTTGCATATATTTGCGTATAGAGTTTCGGCCTGGCTACCGCGATGCATGCCTCGAGCAGACGCATAGAACTTTCTGAGTTAAAGGCAGAGGAAATTTGTGTCTCGTCTTTAGAGTCGAAACAGTTCGTAACTACTTTCTTGGCTATTTCTTTGCTCGCCTTTTTGTCAATGTCTTTCAAAGAGTATAATAAAACCTGAAGTAAACCGGAGGTCAATTCGTTACCAGGAAATTCTGGAAGCTGCGGCCAGGAGCTGAGCCGTTTACATACTTCTAAAAGCAACTCTTTGTACTCCTGAGGTACAATTTTTCTCCCGCTTAAATCTACAGGTGCATTTCTTCTACTTTTGCTATCAGAATTGTCTGGAGAATCTGTCTTCAGTCCGCCAAGCAGTTCCATCACGGTTCTAACAATGTGATTGGCGTAGGTATCCCATACAAAGTCTTCCATATTATTCATTATATATTTGCTCAGTTTTATCGTCCATTCGTTGTAAATTTTTGCTTCCGATTCTTCAACGTCAACTACATCAGCTTCGGTTTCTTTTGCTCCGTGTTTGTTCAGATCGCGCGTCCCTCTCTCCGCGCAGACTGTTATTATTTTCTGTAAAACGTGGCTGGCGAATCTGTCCGCACAAATCGGTCTGAGCGACTCCATAAAGGTCTTTGCAAATCTATTTATAACCTCAAAACTAGCGTACTTCATTAAAGAGTCGATAACTCTTGAACCAATTTGATTGCGAGCGTAGTCTATCTCACACTCGAGCGTCTGCTCGTAAACGTTATTAACAAATATCAGCTTTTCTTGAAAACTTGGAAACGCATTATCTCGCATCAATTCTAAAACACGTACCATGTATTGATAGGTGTCCTCATCGAGGTGACTTCCTCGTCCGTAGGTTCCTTTCCGACCGTACTTACGAGCGTTTTGTATAAACGATTTTTTCTTCTTACGTTTTTGGCCCTTTCTTTGATCTCCGCTAATGATATTATTTTCAACTGCTGTATCTCCGTTCAACATTTTTACGATGTGATATTTCCCAATTTGTAGGTTAGGTGCACCGATCAATTTAGCTAACTTATTCCAGGTTTTTTAGGTTACGTTCAACTGTAACCACGTGGGCTCGAAAAAGATGCGCGTGAACGAGTTGCCGTTAATCGAAGTCCTGATTCGTGAAGTCAGCTACAATTCTAGAATCGAACATACTGCGAAGTTGGAGTACTACGCAAGGTGATCGCATTGCATTTTATCATTTTCGATGTATCATTGGGTTCATAAGTATATTTATGAGAGTAGAAATAGTAGGGCATAAAATAAGTCGAGATACGAGGATTCAGATAATTTTATCTAAAATACATTTCCCATACGATGAATCGGCGCCTCACGAAGAAGAAGAAAACTATATAATTTGGAATTGTGACGTCATATAAATCAGCTCGTGAGCCTTATGCGGAGCATTTGACACACACCTTTCTGTAATTTAAGCATGACTAAAACCGTCGCAGTGAACGTCATTCCGGGTATACCAAAAAATCGAACGTTTTGCGCAGATCAATACCGAACATGCGTAGAATGCGAGAGAACTGAAATATTTTGACAGAAATTCCCTCTTCCACACGATTATCATCAAATTACCGCATAATGAAATCGTGAGTAGAATCGATGCTATAATAACACGTGGTATACGCCTAACGTTATGTAATCTATTCTAAAGATACATACATACTGTAATATCGTCGGAGTATTTTCATTGAGTAGGACAGAATAAATAGACTAGTTATTTGAACCGGTGAAGGAAGCGTGCAGTTATTTGTAGTGAGTTTGTAGTAATCGCGTAAAATGGTGAGTTCCAGTGATTTGAAAGGGACAGGAAGTGGCGTGGCTATCTATATCACTATTGGTCATAGATTTAGATCTGAAAGAATGAAAGTGGGAGTACTACAACCAGTTCACGAGGTGCTTTGGCATTCGATATTCGACATGGAATTCAGTTCGCCGGCGACGGTCTTTGGGTAGGGACGTGTATGTACATCGAAGTACATTATTAAAGTAAAGTTAAATCAGTTCAATAGCTTGGTATCGTAAAATACTATATTATACTTACCCACTCGAAGGGATAGACGACGAACGCGAGGAAAATAGCAAACGGTAGTATACTTTCCGGAAGGAATAATTATTAACGAATTGGACATTATTACGACACAGTAAAGTGGCATACACATATGTGAATAAATATTCGATAAATACCTATAATCAAGTTTCACCGATTCTGTGTCATAGAATCTCCTCAAAAAGGAGTTAAGAATTAAATGGAAAAAGGATTAAACGCAATATTCTATTTATCTTCAGATAGTGTCTTATTACTAAATAATCTAAATAGTCTCGTAGTCTAAATAGTCTAATATATATAGTTTGATAAACAAAATATATAAATTATAGTAAAGAATCTGATAACTAATTAATAACACGTTATTGATATACAGTTATACATTTCTATATTAACAAATAAAGAAACTAAACCAATTTCATTCGATAACACCATTGAAATTATACCTAGTGGGTATATTATACATTGAAAATATTTTCTCTGACGATCGGATTCTGCATCGGAGCTGTGAGTAGGTAAGACCATGATTTCAAACACTGTATTAATTATATACCTATATCATACCGAGAGAAACGTGCAGTATGATTAATAATTATCCACGCAACTCTGTTTACTACGAGAGTATATAATAATACCCAATATATAGTACCCTTTGATATTTCGATTAGGCGCATTCCTTATGTTTTACTTTTTCTCATTTATACGTGTTTCCCTTATCGGGGCGAGGTTGAGCCCCATGCATTGTAATTCAGAGATACATAGATATAATCTTCGGAGCATAAGCATGTGCGCATTCGTAGTCTAATCCGTAGTCATGAGTAAACATGTGAGGAACGTTCGTTCTCTCACCTATTACACGTGAATTTTTACCCGTTACGTAACAACTGTAGCAATCACGCGCAGGGCCTAAAATCCGTTCATGCGATGCATAAACTGCAGTTGGTTTAAAATAGCGAATGAGTAATAGTATGCATGTAGAGAGAATTCCCAACGTCTGACACTCGGAGGAGCGTGAGGTGGCCACGAGCCCAAAACGGCAATTGTTTCAGCAGTTTCCGATTTTCTGATCGGTTATTAACGACGCGGGTTTCGCGGCCGCTCAAACGCCGCTCCGAATGTTCAGACGTTAGAAATACGCCGCTCCGAATGTTCAGACGTTAGAAATTCACCCTGTGGGTATAATGTAATATTCTGTATGTAAACCCCGGGAACGCATGCGTGCAGTATGTATAACAATTCCAGCCGATGTTTAGGCATCGAATAATTTGTCATTCGGAACGCGATTTTTCTTTGCCTCGATCTGTTTTTGTATTTCCCTTTTTTGTGCCAAAATTCGCGTAAACTTGTTCGATTCAAATTCCGTCCTACGGAATGATATCGGTTGTATTCAAACTAGGAGAATATTTTATCAAGATTATAGTAGTTGGTCATTATTTGCGTGTGTGATCCCGCGCATTATCCGTTACGCGATCTTATAAGGATGATTCTTCTTATAAATTGTTTATTTTTCTATCACACATTATGTAAAATGTTAGATCCAGCCCACCCATGTCTGGATAATGTTTCGCGAATAATTCACTACTAATGTGTATGTGCATAGATATGTACACATTTGCGTGACATAAACACTCTTTATATCGATCCGTAAGTCGAGTATATTTCCAGACGTATATACATACCTATACATACGAGTTTTAGGCGTATTTTTATGAATAATGGATATACCTGAAAGTTAGATACAATGGTATATAGTTCCACCATTTCTGACGATTATTAGTATTATCATTGGGCGAATGGCGAAATTATCCAATCATAACTTGAACAATTAGTTGTGATTGATAATCGTTTAAACAAAAAAACCACCGAAAATCTCTCACGGTTTAATTCATTGCGTCCTTCAGACTTCGGGAGCGCGTAATGACCGTGATAGTATATGAAACGAAAGAATGAGTAATACGTTTTCACTTCGTAATCCTTGCGGACACACGCGCGTTCGTGTATAGGCATACCTGCTGCCTATATATATTTACAATATACATATAGATACGTACGAATTGTTATATTCATTGCAGTAAATACACCTCACGAACTTATATACGCGCGTACAAAAAAAATCATGCTGTATCTGTGTGGATAGATATCAATCTGTTCGTATCGTATAATGTATGGTATTGGATTTTTGTTGCGGATTGTTTATTACATAGCATACACAGACGGTTTACATATCGCGAAACGGACATAAGATTAACGAACCACGATCCGGAACGAAGAGCGTCCTTGAATGGTCGGGTAGCTAGACTGATAGTATAAAGTATAGTTTGCTGTTATAAAACTGTATAGGTATATATATACATACGAAATCTCAAAACAGAAGTAGTAAAGAAAGAAAATAGAGCGGTGATCTTTGCGTTGCCTCCGGAAAGTGGACGTACAAGGCTTTCATCTGGCGTTTCAAAATCTAAAAAATCTCCCTTTCATAGTTATTTCTGAAGAAAACAATTAGATCGTGCCCGTATTGACGAACGCGTTCAAATTCTATTGACGTTTTGAAAACTAGCCGGTTTTTTTCCACGGACTCTATAATGATATGACGACCACGATTCCATCGATACTGATTAACGATCATTAATATTTGAACTCGAAGATTGTTTTATATTGCGATGACAAAACCACGTGTATCATACCGATATATGCCACACGCGCAAGTTGTGCGGATCGATCGCCGCGATGTATGCAGATATACGTTTCTCACGCGCTGAATTCCTCTCTCTTTCTCTCTCTCTCTCTCTCTCTATTCTCCACGTTCTTCGGTCTATTCGTTGTTTTTACTTTTACCTAATTCCCTCCCTTATTCATATAGTTTTGATCTTCTTCACCTCCTGGAAATGAACGTTCGTTACTTGAATTTTTTTTATTTTTTTTTATTTAGATCATATGTACAATTTGAATGAATAGATTCATGTAGATAGTATGGATGCCGTACATGCTACCGATAGTATATAGGTTGCATGCAATATAATGATCTCTTATTAATTCATATTGTAAGATCGCAACCGCACGGCCGCGGTGTCCACGATACCGCACACACACGTACGCACGCACATATACATGTATTTAACGCTATCGTAGATTATATCGATTAAAGAAAAAATTCGTGATGTACTAATCAAATTTTCTACATTTTCTTTCTCCATTCAATTCATTCCTCTCACTAGAAAAACGTCCTTCAGTACAGAAGATGTATTAAAATGATGACGACGTAGATGATGATGATGAGAATAATGAATTGCAGAATTTGTTACAATATTATTATATCAATGCGTTCTATGACGTAATTTCATAATTAAATACTTACCTGTTATGTCGCAATTATCATTAGTATTCGCTATTCAAGTATGAAATGTGCTCGAAGATTGTAGCATAGAATTAACGAGTTGACAAATTTTTCATCTTTAGGTATATACATACAACTTACAATTCGCATGCTATATTATATATATATATTTATTCAGCGATTTTATTCTTTTTTTTTCTTTTCAAAACGTTGAAATATTCACCTGCCTTACATACACGATTCTCAACGGCTTCAAGCTCTAACTCTCGAAGTATATCTATGTTTGTACGTATTATAACGAACACATCGAATCCTTAGCGCAATATAATACGTATATCTATCCATGTACCTAGAGGTATAATAATAATAATAATAATAACAATAATAATAATACATACATACATACATACATACATACATACATACATACATACATACATACATACATACATACATACATACATACATAGACGCACATGGAAGGTCACCTTTGTAATATACCTACAGGATATCCTCATGCATTTTATATGTACGGTAATAATTATAATCTTCAAACCAGATTTTAAAACTACTCGTTGTACTCGTATTGTGGTAAAAACCAGAAGTAAAGTGCGCGAGTAGCCGCTGCGCGTGCATTGCAAAGACAATATATGCATAAGCATACCTATATGCGCCTGAAGTTCTGAACGTTCAAATGGACGAAAATTATATATAGCTATTTATTCGTGAAATCGGCTATATAGGGGAAAAATGTACATCTCGTCTACCTTCACGTCAGTTACTCATGGCGATTGAAAAATGAAATGTATGATTAGATGAGAATAATGTGACAAACGGATAATTGTTCAAATGACCAAATAAGTTTCGTTCATTTGAACGTTCAGAACTTCAGGCACGTAAGTATATATATATATGTATACTACAACGACGAAATTTAACCGATTTTTGAAATTCTTGGTACATATCTCTGGAAAAAAATGTCGGATATGATATATACTTGGATATCGGTTTTTTCGCCAATGGATACTCTTTCATGACATTGTTATCCGGGTTTCGCATCGTTTGATCGAGGAGCGCGCGGAACGGTTGGGGGAGGAGGAAAAAAAATGTGCCAAATCAGTTTTCTAGGGAATAGTTATAATTATTCCGCCGCGCAGTATTATACCTGTGTCATATTACGTTCATAAATGAGACAGGTATATCCACGTATATACATTTAAATACCGCACGATTACGTTGAAGAGATTCGTAACATAATGAATTGTATACAAATATATACATGCATGCGACCTGTGGAAATAACTGGGAACTTTTATTCCTTGCAAATAATTTGAATCCGTACGTATACGGCGTATACAATATGTTGATATATTTTTCTTCGAGAACAACAATGCAGTTAACAACAGGTTAACAATCGATTATAAGGTTCAAGAATGTTATTACGAGTGAGTTCCTGAGTACACGAACTCAAGTACATATTTCCTGATATGCGTTATTTTTTCTATTCTTATTTTCCATGTTTTATTGATCGTTGATAATGTGTAATGCACAGACATGAAATATTGTTAGAATAGGTGTAATGGGTGCCTGATATATATGTATATGTAGGCATAATCAATAGCTGCAAGGTGACCCTTTTTCCTTCATATTTCTTCTTGTTCTATTATCATATCTATTCTTTTCGCATAATACTATATGTAATTGCGCCGATAATAATGTATTTATGTATGTACATACGTATAGGTATACATGCCGCCGTCTACGGATCGCCGTCTTTTTTTACTCTTTTCTTTCTTTTTCTCCTCACTGCTCAACGCGGGGAGCAGTAAACATTTTCTTCTGTCTAATCTCATGTCCTACATTCTTCGTTCGTATTCGTGTACAAATCTTCTTGTCCCACGGATTTTCGGAATATGGTGGAAAAATTATGATTTTCCCTCATCGACCAAATTGGAGAGAAAAAATATGTATAAGTTCGTTTGAGCATGAAATTTGTCATGATTCTGCTGAGTCAACGTTACAGACCGTATATTATAAATTACTGCATATCCGCTCTTACCATAACGAGGGAATTTACTTCTATTTATTTATTTTGTTCGTCGCTTGCAAACTCAAGTTTTTCTCATATCTTTCAGATTTTCGTATTCTGACTTCTCTTACCGCAGCAGATGCAGCCTATTCTGCACCTACTTGAGATCAGAGCATAGATCATGCTACTGATGTAAATTATATGTGTACTTTTATATGTTTTGAGTTATTTTCCATGTATGTTAGGTATTTTGAAAACTCTTTTTTTTCTTTATGATGCAATCGCTAACACACACGTAGTCCAGTTCTATGCGATATTTCGGTACATAGCGAATATTATATATGGCATTTATCATATCTGTGAATAAAAGTATAGTGGTATATTACGTTCATCATCTCGGAATTTATTGGCTGTCATTATACCTACCGTACACTGTATACCAACTATATATATATATACTACATCTACATAATTTTATTCTTGGTCGTATTCGTCGTACATTGGATTAGAGATACGGATTATCACATGTACATATTTATTTGAACAATCACGTTTATAAAGCATTGGCCAAATTCTCTATTCCTGTACTTGGCGAGTGCGCCTAGACGAGAAAATCAATAATTAATCAATGAAACCGTGATTAGGTATATGCACGATACGGGATGAGACATTTACAGTGTAACGAGTTCAGAGTTTATGAATCAGGTGCAGTCTATGGAAATTTGGCAGACGCGTTGAAGGATAAATAAACTAGTATTGCCATAGAACTGGCCCTCCGAAAACCCTCCGATTATCATTCAACGTATTTGTTGTTTGTACGACGCGTGCAGGTATATTTGAAGTATCCAGTTGATTACACTTCAGAAGCCTCACTCTGTACATATCGATAACTGCATGCACACATGATTCTCATGAGTCTCTATTTGACCGACCTACCTAATCAAATAGTGCGTTTCAATCTTAGTCATCAGGCTTTATGTTCTATACCAGGTGTTCCTACCGGAGAGTATTTTTACAATATACTTGCAGTGATTAAGATTCCCGCGTGCGTGCGTGCGCGTGGGTGCGATAATAAAAGATTGAAATGAGCTTGATCCATTTCATCAGAATATATTTGATTGGTTTTCACAGACGATGCTGCATGAGTCGCATTAGGCGAAGAAAAAAAATAGTTTCGACTTTTCGAGCCGCAACAAAATTATACGGAAGATAATATCGGCTGTTTCGACACCGATACGTTCGCGTAAAATTACATTTCTGAGCGATTTTTCACGACGTTTGAATGTCGGAACAGCTGACATGTTATTTTTCACGGTTTTCCAATTCCATGCAGGAATGAACATTTTCATATTCTATATCGATATTCTTGTAGATACACCCGCTGGACGCTTCAATTTTTAGAGCCCGTTCCGAGCCTCGACCCTGAACTCAGGAACTCAATTATTCAGATACCTAGTTTGCATGCCTCACGTATGCATATGTATAACTGGTTCGGTCATTATACCTACATATCACATTGTGGTTAGCGTTATTGTTATAGAGACGCGGGCTCGCGAATAGTTCGATTGATGCCGCATGACTAAAGCCATTCTTTTATCAGCGTTTCAGTGCCACAATAAGGACAATTATTCTTTTCATTTCTACTATTGCAATACTCATTATTATTATTTCTTATATATTTCTTATCTATATATATAATATGCCTATACCTATATATACCATGAAGTAGCGAGGAAACGCGATGAGCGTCTTGGTATAGGCGTAGATTTTCTGTCCGATAGAATCTGGATTCTTCGAATGACAGATCGATAAGCTCCTTCAATCATCAGCTCTTCAACGTGAGGCTCGTTATTACTCCCGCCGCTTATCATGCTTAGGTGTGATACGTACGAACACAATGTCAAACGTGTGTAAATATAGCCGCAGTACAGTATCTATGTACATACGTGTAATCATGTGTACCTAGACCGATACATAAATGATTGATTCATAGCTTCTTTTTTCGTACCGTGGAAATACGAGTTTTACCAATGATGTTCGGGCGCGAACAAAATAGATATATACCTATATAACTTTTAAGCGCATATATAGGTATATATGTACATACGATGTTAAAACTTCTCATAACCCGTCGTAAGTTATTTTTCAATGCATGTGCAACAGTAGCGCAGAATCCGTGATCGATGTTCGTGAACTTCATTGCCTCCGAGCTACAATCATATATATTCGTAGACAGGTGTATTGTGTTGTTCTACGATTCAACTATGTTCGGACTTTATTACGTGTGATTTTCCTGGTTTTTAGGACGCGGTGAACACGCGCTATAAAATATGTGGTACGAATGAATACGGATTAAGTAATATCAAACGGTACATACATTAACTTATGTAACCGATATGGCGATATATTCATATAATATCTCACTCGATTATTTTCTGTCTCCTCTGTTTCTCTCTCTCTCTCTCTAATTTTCTCATATTCGTATTCAGATATGGAATGTGTATGTTGTCGCACACGTTGATAAGTCAAATGGACCAAATTGTTACAATTAACCCGTGTAATAATTATCATCGTAGTGATATACTTATGTACTATAGTAATCCTCGGCAGAATTATCTGACATATAGCCTAACTCGGCCCCATATCGTTCTAAATAATGAATCCACCGAATGGTAATTATATACGATATAGTACAAGTGATAATCGTTATGCAGAATGCTTTTCTGTTTTTTTGCTTGAGAATTATTTTGATATCAGAGTGCACCCATCGTCTGTACTCATATCGGAATGGATGAAATTCGGAAAAACCAGACACGCGCGTCAGGAAATGACAGGGGATTTTTTTTTTCCCCCCGAATATCGCGAAGCATTCTTCGAATAATATTTCTGTCTTCCCTTTTTCGACATCGTCGTTTACAAAATGTTCAATGAACCGAAAAAATTCTGAGAATAGGTATCATGGAATGGAAACTGAAACCGCATTATAGTATGTAGGTTTATAGGTACCTACAATCGTTTAGAGAGCTGTTTGACAGAGTGCATAATAGGACAGGAAATAATATCGGTGGTAGATTCTATGTAACACTTTCGGGGGAATACCGAAAATTACGTGGAAAAGAAAGAAAGTCTGGGTTTTTTTTTAAGAAATTTTTATATCAGGGTCAATATCTTTTAACCCAGAGTTAAAAATTTGTCGAGTGAGTTTCTCATATTATTGTATATTCATTCAAGTTGTTGATATACGTATTCAAATAAAGTAGCTGGCATACAGGGACGATTCATGTGTAATTGAAACAAGGAATTCGATGAATTAATCATTCGTTAACGCAGAATTTCAAATTTTTATATTTTTTGGTTCGTTTCGACAAAGATTTGGATCGTTCCGCAATAATTCATTCATAAATATTCGCATTCTTATATTACCCGCCCCGCCGTTAATTCATATATATATATATATATATCTGATACCTATTTATAGTATATACCTATGTACACGTGTATGTATATATCAGACAGATACGTCATAACGCCTACGCATGCTCATGCGTAACATAAAACTCGGCGTACGCTGCGCGGGGGTAAAGGTCAAGTTGAAGGATTTTTTCTATCGAGTTTAAAGTCGCCGTTGGGTATATTTAAGCGTGGGTGGTATTTATACGTTATACGTGCTTGGCCATTTATCCGCGGCTTGAGTATGTATATACCTTTACATACCCATATATTATGTACAAGCGTTAAAGTATGAATTTCACAATGAGATAGATTTAATTTATTCGGATATTGAGATACACGCGCGCTATATCTGGTGATGGTGTATCCATAGATATCTATCTCTCTTACTTACCTCCAGCCTTAATACCTCCTCATACCTACATCATATTTATAGCTCTTACTAACCGCCTAATGATATAGTGAAAGTTATATAGGTATCCCAATAAATTCACGATATACCTACTTACCTGCTTGTAACCATGCGTACAGCTTTTAAGATCAATTATTACAATCGAAGTATACATATACGTCGTACACTTTACCTGCTGCGTCACTGTATTATCGCTTTTTGGATTACGCCTATGTATGTACGACGATGTCCGTCGTATGTAGGATGTATGCGCACATGCAATTTATCATTGTCACAAATTTTTATCCAAGGATTAGCAATTCGCCGAATGAAATGCATTTTTGAACAATACGATGCGGCCGAAATTTCGTCGACGAAGACGACTCTTTATTGTTCAGCGATTCGGGCCCATAGTACCCGGAAGAAAGAAAGAAGATGTGTATATACCTAGCGAAAAATGGTAGACACCAAGACTGGAAGAGGAGACGAAACATAGGGCCCCACTTTGGGCGCCAGTTACTGTTCTAGTTAACCATAAATTGCTTGAAAATCCATTGCATTCGGCTATAATTAGAAATGAGCAAGTAATCGATGACGCACTCACCCCATACGTACCTTAAATACTAATTCGTGTGTTAATCAGATACTATAGGGAACATCAGAATTCCGAAAATACTACTGCTTCGAAGTGGTTATTTCGTTTTTTCCTTATCAAGTATCAACTATTCCACAAATTTCGAATAAGTTCTGATGATAAAACAAAAAATTACCGTATCATTAGGTCATTGCTTTCTCCCCGGTCGAAGCCTTTAATACTGGGAGTATATTGTATACATGCATTCTTTTCTTCCTGTCTGTAGATAGAGGTATTGGGGAATAGCATTGCTGAAAACCGGTTAGCACGCACCGCGTTATACCGGGAGTTTTCGTGGATTGGGGACTCCATAGAAAACTGAAACACACCACAATCATAGGCTATTCGCAATGCGTGAGACAGAGAGAGAGAGAGAGAGGTATCATCTTGTATCTCTTTCTCTGTCTCACACATTGCAAATGCCTATGATTGTGTTTTGCTTCAGTTTCCCATGGAGCCCATCCACGAAAGTTCACGGTATATTGTATCATATTGTATGGTATGTGTATATATACATTGCGTAAACAAAAAAAAATGCAGCGTATTAGATAAAATAATAAACTGTGCCAGTTTACCAAACGGTTGTCATTGTATTAGCGAAATTCGTTGAAAAAAATTCTGTTTCGTGCCGCGGCGGGTTTTTTTGTTTTTTTTGTTTTTCAATACTCAAAATACGTTTGTAAATATTTACCCAGGTGTTATAGATATATATAGGTATATAATGATCGTCTGTGATCATGAAATCGAATGAAATCAGAAACCAGTTGTTCGTCATCGATTCGGTATAATGAATGGGTTCGAATTACAGTGTAGGTATCCGTTCGAATCTTCGTATGTAAAACAGCTACTGCGGGAGTTTATTGAATGATAAATGTCGGAAAGTATAATAAACGAAAAAAAGAGAAAAAAAAATGAAATAAAAAATAACAAGAATCATTCGTCGTGGTATCGCTCGGGTTTTAGTTTAGTATATTGGTTTAGTATATTAGTATCGAAGAAGTTCTGCACAAATTTTTGCTTCTATTTGAACCTTTTTTTAAATCAATACTAAATAAATTTTTGTGTTGTTCGTGTAGGTTCGAAGTGTATAGTAAGTAAATTGACATGAATCAAGTTTTTAGTGGACATCCTCGCGACACGTTCTTTCTTCCTCTAACAGGGCTGAAGAAGAGCTTCTGGCCTAGTTAGTTTCGTATACATATTAGGTATATATAGAGCTATAACTTGGCGGCTTCTTCTCATTTCTACTTGAGCAGCAGGCATCGTGCCAATTTTCATTCTTCTCACATATATATAATACGTTATAGATAACCATTTGCATTTCTGGAATGGGCTATATCTAGATCATAACTATCCATAGCAACATACCTATAATAATAGCTGGATGAAATAATCGCAGTGGAAGATAAATAAAAAAAATTTGAAAATGGAAACTCACTCGCGAATTCATCTATCTATCTATCTTTGACCGTGGCATTTTTGTCTCTGTTTCCATCACCCAGTAAAACGAAAAGGATTGCGTATGTAGAAAACGCAATTAACACGAATTAGATAGAATTAAAAAGACCTGCGTGTGAATTCTTTGCGATTCAAAAGAGATTGAAAAGAATTGGCACACAATTTTTTTCAATTCTATTCAATTTGTGTTAATTCCGTTTTTTACATACGCAATTTGTTCCAATTCTTTCTGATATCTGATCGCACGTGCGCGATATCAAAATTTCGTTCATTTGAAAAATGTCTGTGGATGAGATACGTACGTATCTATTAATATCTTAGGTATAATATATTCTGCGAGCATGATTCGTTGCAATTAACTACAATTGACTAATTCACGTACCTAAATGACTGTTCATTTACATGCGCAGAGGAATTAAATGAAGTGTAGGCATTGCGGCTATACATATATAATATGTTATGTAGGTACGTATATATACGTACAACTTTACTTACGATTGAATTAATCTCTGTGTCAACTCTGTATCATGGAATAATACTACAACAATATACGGGAGCTGGGGATAAACATAGATACCTATATAATTATATATACCTTATTTTATCTCTCTCTCTCTCTATATATATATATATATATATTGAATGATGATGCGACCTTATATACATACCTATATACAGACTTATATACCATAAACATATAATATATTAACAGTTAAACATTATGGGACAGTCCAGTCCAACTCAACAAACCGCAAAGTCTGGCTCACTCAGAATCAGATTGATTTGCGCGAATAGTTGGTGTATTCGTGAAATAATTTTCAGAATTTCGTACTCTGATACACTTATACTACACTCGTTTTCGACTGACCAATTTCGGACAAATTTCTTACACACTGCCTATACTCTTTCAAAACACCGGATCAGGCTGAAGTTCATAACGTCAACTCATTCGAAATCGCTTGAAATAAGATCGCCTAAAAGATATCCATATGAAGAGATTCTGCTTTTGGTAAAGGAAAAAAAAAAAAAAAAAAAAAGGAAACAAAATTCAAAATTCATTGATAAATTCGATCAGCCGATATAATTTTTAGTTCTCCGTTAGCCGTGTTATATAACGTTACGGAAGTTCAGCCTCATTGCATAGCTGTACAAAAATGTTATATCGATTCATAAAACGAAGATATAATCAACTCTAATGATACTTTTTTCTTCTGCTTTTTTTTTTTTTTTTTTTTTTTTTTTTTTTTTTTTTTTTTTTTTTTTCTCAAACTCTGTTTCAGAATAAGGAAATCTGCAAGACTGATCTACATCTTTGAATATAATACATATACACATATGTATATACATATATATATATATATATGAATAAATAACAATAGATTTATTCGAAGTTTGAAGTAAATATTGTTATAGATTTTATCGCGTGTCTCTCTCTTTTGTAAATTTTCATAAACGGAAAAAAATTGAATAAAAAAAAAAGGGAGAAGACAAAACACCATTTTATAGAAAAAAATGTTGAAGCAACGTTCTCACGCCCAGACATTAGAGGAGAGCAACATACACTATACGGATGTTGTGATCGTAGGTAAGAAGCAAAATTCATTACTAAATAATAGAAAGAAAAGAAAAAAAGTATATTTCAATATCATTCTCCTTCGTGTTATGTATATGTATATACGTATGTATCTACATACATACCGTGGATAAATAATATTATACACTTATGAATTATAGGTATAATTAGAACTTATATTACAATAGATAGAACGAAAACATGAAACCATTGTGCTGCAAGTTATGGCGTACTATATACCGTGGAGGAATTGTGAAATAATAATTGAAAAAAAATAAATATATCCATAAAAAAAAAACAACGAAAAGGAAAGGAAAGAAATGAAAAAAATTGAACACTTCGTCCAAAATACATGAACTCTAATACTTGTTGCTGTATATTAATAGCTATTGATCCGAGCTCTGTAGTAAAAACAAAGTATGAAACATGGGAGAGAATTCTGAGACTCGATTAATAATAATTGGTGATTGATTGATTGATTAATCCAATTATCGATTGTAAAACTTGAATACGCAATTACAATTTATATTTAGCAAATAATTATATACCATTCATGCGTTTCGTTATCATCTTACTTGCTTTATGATATCTTTACCAATAAACATTATACACTTTGTTAATTGGCAGAAATCGTCTCCTAAACTATAAATGAATAATGAATTTTGCTTCAGGAAATGGACCAAGCGGTATATGTCTATCGTATATGTTAGCTGGAAACTGGCCTTATTATACGGGTGAACCTCATCCAGGTGATGAAATGTTAACAGCGAGACTTGCCAATGGAAGTAACAGCGAGGCGGGTTTAGCTTGCAGCACACGTTGGGGTCTCGAGTCATTATCGTTGGGACTTGAGGGTAGAAACGGAGGAAAACCACTGGCACTCCTAATAGACAATTTACAGCATCCTTGCACAGATGCAGGACTTGATTTGCCACCTTTGCTTGCCTGGCATTCTCCTGAGACAAATGGCGATCCTGAAAAACATAAAGTATTCGATCATGTTGTACTGGGTAAAGGACCACCAGGCGGTGCGTGGCAGGTAGAATAAACTATTAGTTTAATGGAAAATCTACATTGTGAAATTTGCTATTCAAATTTCATCTGATCATCGTCTCACAGATACAGAGTCACTTTGTCTCGTTGGATCTTTAGATCAAGCTGATTAACGTTTCGTTATCAGCGTTATAATGTTTCGTGATTTGGTCATCGATATCAAATAATCGCTATTGGTCCCTTTGCTGAATTAGTTCTAAAGTATGACATATATGAAGACACATTATTTTATCAGAGTGGAATTTTTTGACGCACAAAATTATATGCTTAGGGAGGCAGATTTTCTATCTAATCTTATTTACAGCCACCTTTGACTTTGAATAATTATTCTTCAATCTTTAAACTTTAATGATTGTATTTCATTTACAGGCAATGGATCCCAATGTATTAACGATTAGCTTAAGTCGGTGGATGTCTTTGCCTGGTCTAGATCTTAGAAGTTGGGAGTTACTCGTAGAAGCTGAACAACGCGAGGCGCATGACCAAGCTTTAACTAGAACAAGAACAAACGATTCAACGTCTAATTCGTACATACAACAGGAAAAAATTAACAGTCATAAAGGACTTGGAAGAGTTCTAGTTGGTACCGTTGCCAAATACTTCAGAGACTATGTTCGGAGACAAAAATTAGAGAAATATTTTCGATGGTGAGATTCATATTTCGCTGTTCATATTCTATGCAAAAATTCTTCCCCTCGCATCACGCATTCATGGTTTCTTTCTATTATTTATATCGATGCACAGCGGGACCACAGTCACATCTGTTAGACCTGCGCAGCTCCACCGTACTGTAGAAGATAGTGAAAACAAACATGAAGAAACAGAATACGAATGGATTGTTGACGGCGTAGAAAATGATAGTGGAAAAAGATTCCAATACCGAGCGAAGAGAGTAGTTCTCGCTACCGGTGCATCGGATCATTCCAATCGATTGGGATTAAAGGGCGAAGATTCTAACTGTAATTGGCTCACCCATGACCTTAACGATTTGGAAAGGAAACTCGATTGTACAGCTGCGCAACAACGTAAGATGATTACAAAAATCATGAGTTTACATCGTTTATAAATATAAAAAAATAATTCGGGTCACTATTATAGAATAATTTGCAATGGCCATATTGAATGATAAATTTTTTTCCAGATCACAGAGACAGATTAATCGATCCTGTATTAATCATTGGTGCCGGACTTAGTGCAGCTGACGCTGTAACAGCAGCTCGTTTTAGAGGCATACCCGTACTTCACGTTTTCCGAAGGAATAATAACGAC
Organism: Phymatocera aterrima; assembly: GCA_963170745.1. Classification (NCBI taxonomy): domain Eukaryota; kingdom Metazoa; phylum Arthropoda; class Insecta; order Hymenoptera; family Tenthredinidae; genus Phymatocera; species Phymatocera aterrima. The sequence goes on along the minus strand of OY720662.1, from coordinate 2,040,626 downwards.
AGCAGTAATAACAACTCGGAATACTGGTCCAACAGTAACAGCAAAGGAAGTTTGAGCAGGAATGATAGACTGCGGTGGCTGCCTCCTTCCATGTATCCTGAATATCATAAAGTTTATGAAATGATGGCTGATGGGGGGAGTAATTATCCCCTGTATCAAGCTCTTGCTAACTATAATCTTGTAGATATACATCCCAATTCAAATTCCTTACGTGCAGACAGAAAACTCGTCACTCTGTGCGCTCCTAATGGAGTACTTCGGTCTTTTTATGTCTCTGTCGTCGCGATTCTCATCGGTTAGTTTCCTGAGTGACCTAAATAAATAGAGACTCAAAGTTCTGTGGGTAGAATTTCTTGTTTTTTTTTTCAAGAAGAATAATGCATCTAATATTACGTTTCAGGTTCTCGACCAGATCTATCATTCCTTCAAGACAATGGTTTGGGATTAGGGAAAGATCCGACGCGAGCAATAGACGGAAGATCCAATCCGATCTTAGTCGACGACTTTACTTATGAAGTGAAACGTGCGCCAGCTAAAGGCCTATATGCTCTTGGACCATTGGCTGGGGATAATTTTGTACGTTTTATTCAAGGCGGAGCATTTGGCGTTCTTACACATATACTCAACACGACTTGTAGTGTTACGCAAAGAGTTAAGAAGAAATAAAATCGACTAAAATCGATGTATTGTATATAAAAATAACTGGGATATGTGTGATAACACCCTTTGGTTAATTATCTGGTTTGATAATATTCTTCATGGTGAAGAAAATTATTCCTTGCAATTTTTAACGACCAGACATAATTATCATCGACACTACAACATTCACTACTTCATCATTTGCTCAAAATACCCTTTATGATAGTCTTAATGTAATCTTAATAATACGTGATTGTTGAATCATCAGGAAACTATTTTTAATATGTAAACAACTTGTTATATACCTATAGCTTTAGTTGTTTCTCTTATTATTTTTATATTCATCATATTCAAAATAATTTATTTACACAGAATATAGGTATAGTTTTTTATTATCAATTTTGTTTTCCGGCCGATTCTTATAACAGAATTACATTATTTATTAGTCTGTGATACTCGAAAACACTAGAAGAAATATGTTTAGCACTGCTTTGGATTACATACACACAATTATACATAAATCGGCTTCAAATTATAATAAAAACTATATTTATTAGAATTTCACTAGACTTTTTCAGTTCATTGTTTATCCCCAAGGCCACTCCACTTGAACTTTGCTTCAGACATAAACAACACAAAAAAAGAAGAATTCCATTGTTAGTAAACAATTAATTAATATACATATTGTTTAGCTAAAGCTCTTAAAAATTTGGCTTTTCGAATATTTGCAGCTTCTCGTTGTATTTCTTCATTATTATTGGAGTTCAACTCCAACAATCCTATAACTTTGATCTATAATGAAAAAAAGACGGCGTACATCAGAGATTGAAGAAATCTAAAAATTTGACTTCGTGGTCCAAAAAGAATTAAACACCGAAATATGAAAACAGAGACTCACCGCAAGCTGTTTTCTGTGATGTTCACCACGTTTGGTATGCAAATGTATGAGAAATTCAAGAATAGTGGTATCCCATATACAGTGATAATATGCATCCATTGCGTCGGCAGCTGCACAGCTTTTCTGATCGCTAGACATCATCTTGAAAGCTAAAACGTAATCAACTTCTTCTAAATATTGACAAAGAACCGCAGCCTGTGTATAACACTGTAAATGGGCGCAGCATTTTATCATTCTACGATATACCAAATCATCAATTTGAGTTCGTGGTACGGGCTGGCTAAAAAGATCACTCGCAACCATCGTCGCCTCGAGATAATACTTCATCGCACTTTCGTGGTATCCTAACACTGTGAATTTAATACATGGATTCGATATTAGAGAGCACGAGATCTTATATCAATGGTTTAATTGATGTGAGAAATGAATAGAATAAACTTACCGAAATTAAGATCCGCCATTAATTTCAACCACGAAATATTACTCGGATAATATTTTAATGCTTGAGTTAATAGTTGAAATAAGAATTCTCCAATTGTTCTCGTGTTATAGGAATTAGAACTGCAAAATGATAGGGAAAATTGAGAGGCTTCGATGTGATATGATTAAATTTGTTCATTTCTATTATAACTAATGTCTTCAAACGTGAGATTCTTATTTCTGAATACCGAAATACAAACAAAAACGATTTTCAATGCATAAATTCATACTTTGGAACAGTAGCGGGCCACAGATTTAGATACTGAGTATGAAGTTCGAAACTAGATTCATCTTTAAGAACATTATGCAGTCGAGCCAAAAGTGAAGTAGCTACAGTTAGTGCAGTCGGTTCACGAAGACGACTAAAAGCTCCGCTTACTGCTATAACTGCGTCTCTAAATGCACTGCTTCCGCTTGATCCACTGCTGCTACGTTTTTGTGACTGTTGACTACTAGGACCAAAAACTGCTAAAACTAATCCAATAAAATTGAAATAAAGGTCAGTTTTGCTCGCCTGAAGAATTCAAATGATAAGAATTATAATTAGATATGTTTTTAGGGTACTTATGAATTATGCATTTTTAAAGTTTACCAGAGTCCCATGCCTCCCTGGGAAACTTTCTGCTTCCTTTATACTTGACAATATCTTGGCATACGCTACTTATTGCAGCTGCGAGCTCTGAGTAACTCCATCGCTTTTCAATGCTTGTTAAATAGTCCCATTCTGTCATATTCAATAAAAATATAGTACAGTATTCGATGATTTCTTGTCGAGGAATGACTTGATCGGTTGCTTGCAAAGCTCCCAAACATTGTTTACATTTTGTTACTAAATTCTGCATATCATCTGGATTGTGAATAATTGTTAATTAGATCGAAATTCAATATTTTACTCCGTAAACGGACTAGAAATAAATATATATATTTTTTTTTCTCGTTGATCTGATAACAAAAATTGCCTTTTCAGATCACCGCATCGCCTCTAGATACCTACAAATATTATTTGCTGGCCATACGTAAAGGCAATGTAATATTTCAATGAGTAAAGTTTCCCAATCAACAAGTTGACACAACTTGAAAATCAACCCATTCCCAGCAGGGGCATGTTGCTGCGCTTCTTGTTCTAAAACATTCAGCATTCCTTTAGCACCTTCGAAGTCCTTCGACGTAACAAGTTCTCTACTTTTAGCTAATAATACGTAGGAATAATCCTGTAATAAACCCCTGGGCAATGACATAGCTACACTTTGTAAAGGAATCGGCAATTCCCAACAATTGTTCACTCGCCATAATCTTTTTCTTGGATTTACACTCGCTAAACGTATTAAAAGTTCTCTAATCTCGTGGGGATCATATGAAACAATTATCTGTTGTTCTACAGCGTCGATCTCCACCTTCGAACTTTCTGTTTCAACAAATTAGAAATTTGTTTAAAGTTTGTTAGAAAACAACTTGAGCTAAATGAGTTCCTTTATTAATTTGAGACTGACCTGTATAAGTCACGGTTTGAACACCCCAATTGTTTTCCATCAACAAATCCGGCAATTCGAGATCATTTTTTTCCTCCGCCTCTCTTTTCAGCTCATGCAATTCATCCTCGTCGAATAACATTCGGAAATTTTCATCCTCGAGTATCTTATTTGCAAGTCCATCGATATCTCCGCTGAGTACCAAATACAATAAGAAACGTGAAATCTGTTTCTTATCATTTGGAGTTACTTTTTCTATGATATTAGCAAAAGCCTGGAAAAATAATCAAGAGTTATTGGAGGAATAAAAAAAGAAAAAACCAAATAAAAATGTTTACTTTACCCAGAAAAGTGTATTCAGTCCTTTTGTACCAGCATTTTTAATTTCCGCAATGTAATCTCCTAAAAGAATTTCGCATTCCAGAACCTTTCTGACCAGATTAAGACACTGGATTTGTATCAGTAAATCACGAGCTACGATTATAGTTCTATTAACCATTCCGCCCTGAATATCTAGTTCCAAATTGTCTCTATATACTTGAGGAATTTCTCTGGTAATATTATCAGCTTGTAGGACTTGTACAATGTTCTAGAAATCAGAAATAGAAGCAACAAGCGATTTTGTAATCTTTTCAACAATATAATTAGAACAAAAAATTGAGAAATTATGACGTGGATCACATACTGTATACTGGTCCTTTATAGAAGCGTGCATTTGCTGCATTAAATCGGGTTTTATACTTTCAATGGGGATTTCACATGCCAAGCAGTAACCATCTAGATAATCTTTTTGTACTGTGCAATATATCAACGGCAACGAAGAATCCAATTTGTTGAATAATTCTTTCGCACATGCTACATGATGCTTCGCGCTCTGATAATCTTCCCTGAGAAGATGAAATACTGCCAGATCATAGTGGATCTATACATTTAATTATAAAAAACATTAGAAGAATCTTGATTCCGTAATGTTGGGAAAATTACATAGCTTAATTTTTAAGGATATTAGAGCAGCTGGTATTATTTTTCAAGATCTTGTTATGTTCACGTTACAAAGTTGAACCTCATGCGTGCATTTATACTTGAATATATACCTGGCATTTAAATTCCTCTATACTAATGCTGTACATATTTTCCCAATTTTGTTTACACTCTGTGCTATCTTCGGTGAGCATAACAAAGGTCTCGAACGATAAAACCTTTGGTTTTATATCATTCAATTCTAAAATGGCGTTCAGAGTGTTGATTGTGTTTGGAAGATATGTTTCTAATTTTCTCATTATATCGTCACTCAGTCCAGGAGGAACATAAGTCGCCTCTTGTATCCCGGGGCTAGAACATTAAGATGTAATGAAACGATCTTTTCAGACTTGAATTTGAGTGCGGCACAAACACAAAAGGAATGGAAGACAATTAACGAAGTTTTTAGATTCCTTACATGTGAATAAATGGCTGTTTTATTTGCCTGTTATTCAACGACTTGTAAACAATCGCTCTAAGATGCCATCTGTAGTAAAGAACTGTTGTAAACAATACTTGATCGCTCATCGCATTAACAGGAAATTCAGATATTATTGGTATTTCAACAATACTGTCTGTGGCAATGTAAAATAAATCTTGTAGCAGTGATATCTGCATTGGTAAAGGTAATTTCGTTTCAAATGTATCTAGATCCCATTTTAAATAGGCGGCTACTTTTAGAGAGAGGATTTTCAAGGCAAGATTTTTATGCGACCACTTAACAGGAGCCGTTTGCTTGCATTCATTGTTTGTGTCTATTTCTATCGCCTTTATATCACTTTCTCTTTGCTCTAAATTTATCGTCATAAACTTTATCATCAAATCTGCTGGTGATGGATCTGAAAATCAATTTTTAAGCGTAAACATCGAAGCTGGCCATTAGGGAAAAAGAAGAAGAACTGTGTATATTTGGATCCGGTAATATTCTTTTGAGGTTACCTGGCAGAGGTTTTGAAAGATGCTCACGTAGTAGAGACGGATTTAACAAAAATTCAAACCATAATATTGTGTCTGGTGATATGGGGACGGTTCCTGGACGCAGCAAATCTACATCCATCTTTAATTTTGTTATTCAATTCAAATTTGTTCTGTAATGTATTCACTGAATGTTCATGTTCATATTGTCAAACTCCATTTTTTTTCAGGTTATGTTACGCCGATGCTTCGGCTTCCGCTGAATCTGTCAAAGCGGCAGATTTATTTTTGAACACGAAATTTCGAAGAAACCAAATAAAGGTGAATTATCCCTTTTTTTGCTTAAAATTCCAGTTTGATTGTAATAAATTTGAAAAATTCAAGAACTATGCAAGATCACCTTCCTTATTATTATGGATGCGATTATCTTAGAAACCGCGGCATTCGAATTCGAACAGTTTGACTTCAAATGATATATTCCTCTGAAAATCCGTTCAAAAATTCGTATCATCCAAGTTTTCAGCACACTATACGACTGTAGTGAGAGAGAGAGAGATAAATTGATTGATTTGATTTATTCAGCATCCTGGGATAAATCCCTTCAAGCGATTGGACTTCACAGTATAATTTAAAGCAAGATAGTTACAAATCTTACACCTCGAAGTTACATCTCTTTCAGGCTTCTCTCTGCTCTTTCGATGGTTAGTGCATAGTTAAGCCTACATGATAGGGAGAGAGAGAGAGAGCTCGAGCGACCGAGAGGGGCGCAGGGGAATTATCTGGATAACAATAACAATAATAATAGACCCCAAATGATATCTGTTTCCAAGTTTATACAATTGGACAAGTTTTTGGTGAATAATTTTGAAATTATAAAACATATCCTCGGAATGTACAGCAGCGCCATTAATCATTGACTTTGACATGAACTATTGCAGATTATTGACATATTCATCAATCTTTTTTATAGTGGAAAAATCATGATATAGGTATAATGAGGGAGAACAAAAAATCTAGAAGGAATATTCCATGAGACATATAATTCTCACGCAAGATCAATTTCTTTTATTAATCCTTTTTACATGGGTTAAATCTTTGAAAATTTGATTTCAGCACAATTCTCTCAATGTAGATTGCTGCGAGAATTGTACTGCATTTATAATACTGACAACATAAATTATTATATTTTTTCTTACTTATCTCCAATTCCTGATTATCGTCAAATTCGTCATAATCGTTTTAAAACATGACAATTTACCCGCCTACCAAAAAACTTGTTTATCAGCCAGAAGCATCCTCAAAGTTTTTTGTGTTATCAGTCTCATAGTATGCGTGGGTACTATAGATGTGTACAAGACACAAAACACGTGGTCGCCTTCTTTCAGAGCGTGACATTTGTGATATTCAGAACACCAGTAAGTTTCTTTAGCTCCTTTAAATTCCTGTACTTTATCTTTGGATACCCTTGACGTTTGCGGGGCAGTCTCATCAATTTCCTCAGTTATTCTCTCCTCCAGTGGTGCAGAAACTAAAAATGTTTCTACAGCTTGGTAGTAGAACGTTCTCAAAATATCCAATCGGTGCGTTCCGCTAACTCGGTTCTTCGAATTCTGAGAATTACGACTCAGAACGAACTTTCCTATCATATGATTTGCCAATAGAAATCTGAAATTGAACGATCTTCATACATACATATCGTTGAACAATGTTTTTGTTGCTCATAATCGTCAAATCCTGACCACACATCAATGAAAACTAATGAATAATGAATCCTCATCATTTCTATAATATAAAAAATTTTACCCAAGTATTTCAGAATCCAGGGATACACTAGCAGGAAAATTTCGCGGATAGCATTGCTCGGCTGACCGTAAAACGTCTATACTATTGCGCCAGGATTGAATAGCCAAACGCTCCGTTTCAGCTAATTCAGGCGTTGGTCCACACAGAGCCAAAACTTCGACGTTATTGATCAGAGTAACAGAGACTAATCTGAAGGCGACCTGAAAATAAAAGAAAAAAGTTAAAAATTTCGTACAAAGTTTAATAAGATTGATAATTTGAAATTTGATCATACATTTGGACTTTTATTTGGCAAAAATACTGGAAGATCTCTTGCGGTACAATTGCCTTCAGTCGTTGCTGCAATTATCAATAATTTTCTTTCTATCGGGTCTAAAGTCCACCAACTCTCAGTTGCTACCGCTAAACAACCGTGAATTAAAACACAGCCGTACAAAGAATCCAAACATTCCATATAGCCCTCGAGGCAGCTCTAAAGTGAAATGAGAAAGTAAAGTCAGTAAAACGACATCAAGTTTGTTAAATTCATCTGATACCTTTGATTAAGTTAAAGTCAGAGAAGCTCATAAAGCGCACCTGAAGCAAATGATTTTCTGGACTCATTATACTATCGGTCATATCGATCAGATCGGTTTTAGTGCAGAGCCTATCTCCGATATCTAAGCATTCGAGAAGCCTGTCAATAATTGGATTACAAACGCGCAAATCTCTCTTTAATCTTTCAATATTTCTTGGATTTTTAATTTCGTCTATACCAACGATGAGAATCATTGCACTGAATACAGCTTCTAGGAATCTATTCAAGACATTGTTTGTCGTTCCGCTTGCGATCGTAATCAACAATATACTGTCCTCAAACTCTTTCCATACCACACTCGTGTCTGGCATGTCTGTACACAAGAGCTCCATGTTTTGTGACTTCAAAAACATGTGCACGCCGTTCAACGAAGCCATTTTTGAAAATGTCATCTGTAATCAATTAGTTTATTTTATTTTAAGGAAGAGTTTTCGTTGCGTCAATCCCTTTTTCTTAACTTAACTCTGATAAGTTAGTAGAATAACTCGACAAAATTATAAAAAAAGTTTCTTGTCAAGGTCACAGAGTAGAACGTTTATATTTTCAGACTCCTTTTTGACAAAGATTGTATAGTATAATAAGTCAAGCTTCTCCACCACCAAAGATCCTAGGTGATTATATTATAACAAGATACTATCCTGGTAATCAATTATTCTATACCGCATCTCCATCTCCTTTTTTTCTAGCAAAAATTGGTATTCCTCCCGAAGACGTTATGCACATTATGTGTGCGGTCATTTTTGAAGTACAGAATATTAACCCATAGAATCTACGTTGTTGTTATTCTAAATTCAGAAGATATTACTCCATCTATGAACACCTGGGATATTACCTGTGTGAACAGGGGAATAGGATCTGAACCAGCAGGTATAGGAGGAGTCGTTGACCCCTGCTGGGTTCCAGGCAGGTATAAAATGCCTACATACTATTTCTGGTAAAAATATACTATGAAATGAATATAGCTATGAAAAACTCTAAAGATGGTCTCTTAAACTCCGATTATCTCTGGTAAGATTAGGGAAGTAACGAGAAATACATTTTCTTCAGGAATTCTTTCTTTATTTATGAATATGAACAAGTGTAAAAATACTATTAGGTATCATATAGATATATTTATATCATATTATATTGTATATGATTGAGGATACTATAGAACCATTAATGAATATTTAAAACGTACTTTCGATATCACAAATTGATCATATTTCAAGAAACCAAGGCAATATACAGATGTTTTATTTTCGTCTAATATATAAACACAATGAATTCTTCATGATGTCTGCAGAAAATCATCTGTTTATGCGTCAACTGCAGCTGAATAAAGTTTGAAAACACGACCAGGAGGTTCAAGGTCTCCCAAAATCGGATAGTCAAGAAATCCAAGTTCAAAGTTTGGTTTAAAATGATCAAATACCAGAATTTCATTTTCTCCTTCTTTAAGCAACGGACCTGGCAAATACAAGGTCCTAGTTGGTCCGAGATGACAAAATCGTCCCAGATTGAAACCGTTCACGAATACTAATCCCTTGGTCCATCCTCTCAAATCGACAAATGTATCTTGAGGATCGATCAAGTTGAAAATCACTCGGGAAATCGATGGACCATTCTTGTTATTGACAGGACCCTTTTTCCAGTTCTTCAAAGATTTGACCCAATTGGAACTGAACTCTAAAGCATAAATTTCCCAATCTTTTAATTCGGTTCCGTCGACGTAAACTGGACCCTGCCATAGACCTTTTCTCTGATCGAATACAGAAAGGACACCGAAGTTAACTCTGCCCCAATTCTCGACAATTATATCCAGAGTTTTTTCTCCCGGTTGATGGGAGCGCAATTCTAACTCCGAATCTCTGAAGAAAAATAAAAAATGAGGATTCTTGGTTTAATAACAAAAATAATGTGAAAGAGGATTGAATTTTCATGGACAAAATTTTACTTTTTCACCCAGTAGCCAAACTCCTTGGTATCCTCCACATTTTCTAGAGGTTTGCTCACCAACTCTCCATCTACAAGAACCATTGCAGTGTCTTGTATTTGTCCTGAGATTTTTAAAGTGGACATTATTTCCAGTGATACTTTTTTTCTATAATTTATATAGCCGTAAGATTGCCCATTTCCATTTTTAATTGGCAAATTCTCCATATTAGTTACACCTGGTAATTTAACTTTGAAATCTGCAGGCTAGAGTATTAGGAAAACATGTTGACATCTATTGAATAAATGATTGAAGGCATAATTCTAATGCATGTCAAAAAGGTGTACCTACCACCTGGTCAAGAATATCGTTAAAATCTAAATGACCGACCACTTTTAGAGTGGGATAAGCAATTTTTTGTATTACAGGAGGCAGATCCGGTAGTTTTGTTACCACATCTTGATATTTGCTCAAAACTTCCTTAATCTTAAAATATTTTTCAGTGTAATCACCAGCTTCTGATAAGGGCGCATCATAATCTGAAATATAAAGTTACTCAATGATTCTTGAATTAAGATGTAGATAATTTTATTACAATACCTATGATCGTATTTCAAGATAATATCGAACGTATTTTCATATTGGATAAAGAAAAGCAACTCATGATCAGGATACAGAAGCTATAAAAAGTCCGTGATGATCTGTGATCTCACCATAGCTTGTTACGTCCGACTGATATTGGCCGCTGAACATGTTAGCTCCATTCAAAAATCCAAAATTCGTCCCTCCGTGGAACATGTAGAAATTAACAGACGATGGAAAATTCAAAATTCTCTCCAAGATATCGATGAATGCTAAATACAATAGAAATTAGAAAAAATTAATATTTTGATACGATCGAAGATTGTACTTCAGTTTTGGATTGTTAAAATAGTAATATAAATAAATAATGTTTACGGCCTATTGGTTCGGTAGAATGATAACGTTCTAGCCAATGATCGAACCAGCCAGTCCAATATTCCATGACCATCGCAGGTTTATTTGGTTGGAGTTCTTTCAAGAGGGTTAATTCCTTCTCTGGTTCAGTCTTGAAATTAGCCATCTGTAAAATTCCTGGTAGAGCTCCTGAATCTCTGTGAAGACTCGGAGTATCTGATGTAAAATACATCTCAACTAAGCCGTGATCTTCGTATAACTTTTTAATAGCTTTGAGATATTCAAGATCAGGAATTGTTCCATCTTCTTCGACGGAACCGTACTCGTTCTCTAGCTGTGAAGAAAAATAGTTCATCATTCGATATCGTATTTTAGGAATCTTCATAAGAACAATTAAATATACGGTGATATATTTCGAGCATGAAGTAGAATGAAGATATTGATTTATCGCAGCGTATTATACCTGGAATGCAATTATTGATCCCCCTTTTGTGAATTGTAAGCTAGTGAAGAGTGGTAACAGATTATTAAAGTAGTTTGTAACTCTTTTCAGGAATTTTGGTTCGGAAGTTCGTAATTTCAATCCTTCTTCATTCAATAGCCAACTAGAAATTCAAAAATATCAAATTTATTTGTTTGGTAGTGACTGAGATTGATTATTATGCTCATTTTTGTTTTTGTTTTATCCATCATACAATTCGAATAAGTATTTTACGCTCAATATATTCATTTTGAAAATATAAATCCTTTGCTCTCTCATTTTTTATCAACTTTTTTCATCATTGTAGATTGTTTATGTGTATGACTTGTATTACGAGGATGGAAACATCAAAAGATGGAAAGTTTACCTAGGAAGACCTCCGAAATCCCATTCAGCGCAAATATAGGGTCCCGGCCTAACAATTACAAAGAGATCTTCTTCTTGTGCAATCTTAATGAATTTAACGATATCGAGGAATTCTGAAAAATCGTTATTCCCATTTCCAAAATCGTATTCATTTCTTACTGGCTCGTGTAAGTTCCACGATACGTAGCTATAAAAACAGTTCACTTTAATCCCTGTAATTCATTATGAAAGAAGCTAGAAGAACATATAATTATTCAAATATAAATTTCAGATGCGTTATATCTGAACTATTGTACTTACGTTTCAACAGCATTCAAACCTGCCGCTCTATATTTCCTCAATCTGTCTCTCCAGTAGGCTTGCGGAACTCGGAAATAATGAAGAGCTCCACTGTGCAGATGGATCTTTTTTCCATTCAAATGAAATCCATCCGATCTCGGCTCCAGGCCAGATTCTATTTTGGATTGCACATAGTGCTCGTACAGTGTCGGCAAACCCATTACTAAAATTGAACAGATTATAGAATACTATATCACCTATTTTTTGAATTCTAGAATCATTTGATAGGATTGTAGTTGAAAGTTTGGATTTCTGAATAACTATTATAGAAAGTTATGGCAAAAATTTTAAATACTGAAAGATAATGTGTTAGTTCTGAGGATGTTTTTTTACTTACGATCTACTTTTCGAACGTTGAATGAATTGTTGATGAAATATAAAAAAATGAGCAAATAAGAAAGTAAAGTGAATAACACGAGCTGGCGATTATATAAATATCGTTGAAGATATGACATAAACGAAAAATATCGTCTTCTTCAAGGCTAGTTTACTGGAGTAGATTACTATGAACATTAATTTGAAGGTGGAGCAGTTGTTCACACCTCAACTTGGTGTAAATTGTTAAATTAAAACAGTCATAACATAGAGTTTGGAGTCAGGGAAGGTACTTATCATAGGTAACGGACTGAAGTGACTCTAGATAAGATATTGATACACGAATATCGAGAGATTAGATACGTCTATCACCAATATTTAGAATTATAAGTTAGATAGTAGTCGGTATATCTATGTACGTACTTCGGTGAAAATAACGTGTTAAAACTATCAGAAATAATGACTGAAAAACCTTGAATACGAGGAACGTAATTATGTAAAGAACAGAATAAATTTGACAGTTATATTCCAGTTCTTGTTTCTGTACTCCAGGGGAAAATGCTCAATCTTAAAACTTTTCAGACTGAACCTAGAGACTGGAGAGTTTGAAAGGATAGAGTAGCGATATTCTGATTTTTCATAATTGTTTCAGAAGCAATTATCAAGATATATTATTGTTAAATTTGAGTCTCATACCTAAAGTAAGGTGTTCCTTCACAGTTCAAGAGAGCAGAGCGAATAGTTAATAAATGAAATGATTTGACTGTGCGGAAATGAAGATAAATAACTTATCTTACTTGGTCTGCGCACTCATATACGTATCTGTTTGGTGGGTGTGTAAAATCCTCGTTTTGAGCAAGATTATACTCGTACGCATCTCACCTTTTTCGTTTTACAGCGAGATTGTTAGTGTTACCCATATGTAACACGTCAGTTCAATAAACTTGTGGAACAGAGTATTCAACCCTGACTCACAAATTGGCAGAAGATACACAATATTGATAGAAATTAATTAATAGATTCATAATTAAGTATAGTTATTGTCTACGTTTTTCTAAAAATTAGTATTATAGCAAAAATAGTTATCATTTGTCATGTATCAATATTGTTAATCCTTGTACGGATAATAATTGATACCTGTATTGTACATTAATTAAGAAGGAAGAATCTGCGCGTGGATATTTAATATAACTTGATGAAAACTTGAAATGCGAACCCTTTGATATGAATATAGATTATTCATTAAACTGTTAAGTTCTACGCGTGGCAGGTAGCAATAGCTGAATTTACGACAACAATAAGTTTTGATACATTATACATGAATACTTGCCATCATTTACTACAGGCCGACGGTTTCAACGAAGATCCTTGAAAAATTTTGGCAGAATTCTAGCCTGTATAGAATTTGAAAGAAATTAGTATATACATGATAGTAATTAGGATAAAAATTGCATACGATAACGACGTAGCTCACACATCACGCGACGTTCCATCTAGGCACCGATACGACCGGAAATTGTTCGCTAAAATATTTTTGCAGGGAAGAACTCGCCGCAACAGGCAACCTAACCTAAAATACTAATGTTAACCTAGAACATCTTGTCTCCATGCAGCCGCTACACATTGGTGCAACAAACGTTTCGTCAAATTTGAAGTCTACGAGCATTTTAATAAACAATAAGCTGTACGATTGTAGTTCATGAATCAATCCAAGTCTGTAAATGACGGAAATATCCCAAAGGAAAACTAATGGAGGTTCATATAACTATGAATATTTGCCTGGTCCAATCTTTCTATTTGCTATTTAAAGCGCCAGATACCTGGTTAACTAAAATACAGCATTTGTAACGTTCATTCCGAGCAATGTTTTGTATAAATTTCCAACGCATCCAAATTGCATTTACACGACACGACGGCCAAATATTTTGTAGCAAATTCGGTCAAATCTCTAAGTGTGAAATCGTTCTTTTGTCAGAATACTTCTGGTGGCCCTGAAAAGGGCCGATTTGTTGCCGACAAGGCGAGGCTGGTGGTAGAATTAGCCTCCGAAACCGTACAGAGTGCGGCCTTGACGTTTCAGAGCGTATACAACGTCCATAGCAGTCACGGTCTTCCTCTTAGCGTGCTCGGTGTAGGTAACGGCATCTCGGATAACGTTTTCCAGGAAGACTTTCAGAACTCCTCTTGTTTCTTCGTAGATCAATCCGGAAATACGCTTCACGCCTCCACGACGGGCCAAACGCCGAATGGCGGGCTTGGTTATTCCTTGGATGTTATCACGCAACACTTTCCTATGACGCTTGGCTCCCCCCTTTCCCAATCCTTTTCCTCCCTTTCCACGACCAGTCATGATGCAGTCACAGAATTACCTCAGAAATCTGATACACGTACAACGTACTCGGCTGAATGACAACGTCGTGATTGATCCACGTAGCGACGCCGACAGGTATATATATTCTCCGCCCTCAATACCCCACCACTTTCTATACGCCAATCAGCGACGTTACCCCCCCACTAATGGTTCGTCGACCAATCGGTATGCGCAGCAATAGCCTTGCGAACAGTTAAAAAGGGGAAGAAGCTGTTACTCGGCTCAATCGTGTCCGAAACGTCGCTTGTCAACATTTGTGTGGTGCCTCCAAGCTCTAGTTATGGCTCGTACTAAACAGACAGCTCGTAAATCGACGGGAGGCAAAGCCCCGAGGAAGCAACTTGCCACTAAGGCGGCTAGGAAGAGTGCGCCAGCAACCGGTGGAGTTAAGAAGCCTCACAGATACCGGCCTGGAACTGTAGCCCTTCGTGAAATTCGTCGGTATCAAAAGAGTACCGAACTTCTAATTCGCAAGCTGCCATTCCAGCGACTTGTTCGTGAAATTGCGCAGGATTTCAAGACCGACCTACGTTTCCAGAGCTCTGCTGTCATGGCTCTTCAAGAAGCCAGTGAAGCCTATCTAGTCGGACTCTTTGAAGATACCAATTTATGCGCTATCCACGCTAAGCGTGTCACCATCATGCCTAAGGACATTCAACTAGCACGTCGTATCCGTGGTGAACGCGCTTAATTCGTTTGAGCCTATAGCACGCCAAAACTTCAACCAAAACGGCCCTTTTCAGGGCCACAAATTTATCCCAAATGCAAAGATCGATTTGATTAACATCATGAATAAAATTACTTTTTAAATTGCTGGAATGGGTTATTCTCGTTGAATTCTGCTGATGTGCCATCTATTTTGATGCTTGGGATATTTATTGCCCAGTTTATGAGTCAACCATTGGATAATCGTCAAAATGAAATACACATCATACGGCTGCAACAATATAATTCCAAGTTTCGGAGTAGACTGAAAGTGTTGTGTAATTCATGAATCCATTTACGTAATTAATGAACCAGTCTTGCATGATGCATAACACGAGTTTCGCTTTTCTACATACTTCTTGCGTTATTCTGTATTCCTACGGAATTCGAATAGGTTAGAACCGTTGGTTGAATCAATGGATTCATTGAATTTCATAATGCAACTGATCACATGAATTTCCGTATTATTAACACCATAGTTGTTTCGCAATACGCGGTCGAAACAGAGAAAGACACCTAAAACTGCGTAGCGCGCTTCAACGGATTCTCTGAACCCCAGGGAGACTCGCCGATCTTTTGCAAACTAGTTTTTTTCCTTACCATAATGGGTTTCACGATGATCTATCTCGCGTTGGAAAAAAAATACCCAACTTGGCTGCTTAAGAATTCGGAGAACTTTCTCAAGAGCACCGTTAAAATAGCGGAAGGATAAAATCGTAACTCATATTTTTTTACCCGCGAGACTATTATTTGATCCGCAGTCTTCATCAAGAATTAATTTACGAATTTTACAAAGTTATAGACAATTTTAATGATCATTCATTGAATGAGAAAATCATTCAAAGGCCAACAGATGGTAACAGCTTCCTAAATGCGCGTCAAAAAAAGGAATTCGTTAGTGATAGTACGACGGTGATGAGGTATCGATACATTTCTTTCAAATCATGTTGAGAATAGATTCTTTTGCAAAAATGATTGATGGCCCTGAAAAGGGCCGTTTGCGTTTCTCCTTCCGGGTCTGTTGTTAGAGACAAGGCGTAGTAGTTGTAATCATTCACTTTTTCTTCGTTGCGACCGGTTTTTTGGCCGCGGGTTTTGCGGCTTTGAGGGCAGCTGCTGCCTTTTTTGGTTTAGGAGCCTTAGGTTTGCTGGTTGGAGCTTTGACAGCTTTCTTAGCTTTGGATGGGCTCTTTGCTGCTTTAGCTGGCTTGGCAGCTGGGCTTTTAGCGACTTTACGTTTTTCCTTGGCGACAACAGCCGTGGAGCTTGCCTTCTTAGCAACAGCGGCTTTTTTAGCTGCAGCAGGCTTCTTAGCGGCGGCGGCCACAGTTGATGCGGCCGTCTTCTTCTTCGGTGCAGCAGTCTTGGTAGCAGCACGCTTGGTTTTGGGCTTCGGAGCATCGCTCTTAGCAGTAGTAGAGAGTTTGAAAGATCCAGAAGCTCCCTTGCCCTTTGTCTGCACCAACGCACCAGTTGCCACAGCACTTTTCAGATATTTCTTGATGAAAGAAGCCTGTTTCTCAGCGTCTAGTTTGTACGTAGTTGCGATGTACTTTTTAATCGCCTGCAGCGAAGAACCACCCCGCTCCTTCAAGGTCTGAATAGCCGCAGTTACCATATCGGAAGTACGAGGATGTGCCGGTTTAGTACGAGGGATCTTAGCTTTAGCTCCAGCAGCAGCCTTCTTGGAAGGTGCGGTTTGAGTCGCTGGACTTGCCGGGGTGGCTGCGGCAGCAGGAGACGTAACTTTGTCTGCCATTTTTCGTTATTCTTACGAATTTACGTGGAATAGCTGAATACGACGAAAAAGCGAAAAAGCTTTGATAAATCGATCGAAAATAAACGCTCACTAGAGTGGATACTCAAGAATTGTAGCTGCGCATGAAATGGTAGTGGGTAGTATACTAGAGCGCGGACCATGGAGAAAGACCCTCCAACGTTTCACGCGGAGCGCTCGACGAGCGTCGGAGCGCGTGGCTCTGAGTTCGTGACCGATTGTCAGATTCCTGGGCTATTTCCCTAGTAACCTACCGACCGTACCTCGGCACCAGGTTCTAGGAACTGTAGAAAAGAATTGTAAAAAATTTGCAAACTATTCGTTTTAGCCAAACTCTCAAAAACTACAACAGTCTCGGAGCGTGCGTCTCGACACTGCTCACACCCTGAGCAAAAGAGACGTAGTTCCTGGCCGAAGACATCGACTTTCGGTACATCATGGACCATTTCCAAAAGCTCAAAACTTCGGTCTTCGTCATGAAAAAAAAAATTTTCCAAAAATTTGATCTGGGAACTTATTATCGACCACCTAAGTCAATGTGGCCGCGTTCGAGAGATGCTCGTTGTGTCACGCCTTCCTTGGATGTAGCTCAGCCGGATCTTACCATCCACGAATTACTACTACCCCGATGAAGACTTTGAGAATGGGTTCCTACAGAGAAATATTACGGTTGACAGAACTAGGAGTCATATTCCTAGCGTCGGCGGCGTGTGAAATGCTTTCGAAGGACTTCACGGCGTACCTAGTCTAGTCGCATCGTATAAATGCGGGGAAAAGATCATGGTTGACGATTATTGCTGAAATGTGTTGATAGTTAAAAATCAATATGAGTGGATAATAAAAGTCTCAAATTTTTGAAAGTATAAACAGGAGTGATAATAATCAACATTTTTGAATTATGTATCAGTATAGAGTTATCTTTATTCTATGTATGTATATTGCATATCACAATTCTTGATGACGCCCGAACCCGAGCATTGACCTTTTCAAAAATAATAAATAAATGAAAAGTTTGCTGCCGATAGAGAATTTTGCATACCATAAAACTGAAAATAAAATACCGTGCACATTGAGCCGAAAGTAATGGAAAATAGAATAATCGTGAGTTCTTCAAGCAATCCATTGCTCGAAAAATATATTAACGCTTAACTGCTGATCTGGCAGCGCTATATTGTTTCTCTAAGCAGTGTTTATTCTTATAGAAAATATTCCATTACCTCGAGGAATTAAGGTGAAAGTAAATTATTCTAGGAAGGCCTTTCAATTATTCCTAGCTTCAGGTGTCATTACCTGGTTTACTCTTCTTTCCGAATTTTGTTCTTTTCACATTGTAACTGCGACTTGAACTAAGCAGAAGGTTCGAATGTTATTTTTCAGAAGAATATAATCTAAATTAGGTCGAAAATTTGTTTTCACATATAGTTCTTTCGATTCCTTCCAATAACTATATTTTATTCAAGCGACACAATGAACAAATGCATTTCTGACATCTCCAATCCATGTATTACACACAGCTGAATGTCCATTGATCGACCACTTTGATAATGAAATTGTGTCGAGTCTCCGGTAAGTCCCGTTATAGGGACAAAGCGAAATAATAAAGGAAAATAGAATTAGGAAATTACATTTAGAGCATGTACTACTACGATCGATAGGGAATAAATAAACTCAAAGCATTGCATAGACTACAGCCGCCAAGTGCCAAATTATTATGTACGCAGTCAACGTGACATCCGTATCAATTCTTTAGTTTTTTTTCAAAGTACTTCTTACAAATTGTAAGCTTCGAGGATCGACAACGCACCTCAATTTCGTCTATTAGAATTATTCGTTTCGAACTCCAGAAGTATGTTCATGAGACTCATGAAATAGGTTCAGCTTATCATCTATCTTCAATTCTTCAAACTGCTACATACATGCCCATGTCGCACATATATCGGGATATCTATAGTTAAGTAGCATTATACAGGGTAATTTATTTCCCACGTCATACATTTTCAGGTAAAGACGTACCACGAAGCAATAGCGATATTATTCTCTAGTTTTGTGGATGTGGTATGAGCATTGAGCAAGGCTGTGATCCTTTTGCCCCGGGCAGTTGGATCATTGGAAGTAAAAACTGTATAAAAAAAATTAAATATAATCGCATTGTAGAATGATGATCTAGTACTGGGAACCTTGACGACGGAAATAGGAATATGATGATAAAATTTATGACAAAGGAGTACGTAGAGGATCGTATCATATTGGGGCTGTTCAAATTGGGAGTAACCATGTTTACATATTCACGGACGCCTAGCGGAAAAAGCATTAATCATTATGATAATTTCGGCACATTACGAGAATGGTTCTATTGAGTGAATAATTTGGTGGCCCTGAAAAGGGCCGATGGTTCAATGTGTTATGCTGCTGCTCACTTAGAGCTAGTGTATTTGGTGACAGCCTTGGTGCCTTCGCTTACAGCGTGCTTCGCTAATTCGCCCGGAAGCAGTAGCCTTACAGCAGTTTGAATTTCCCGAGACGTGATAGTGGACCGCTTGTTGTAGTGGGCGAGTCGGGAAGATTCGGCGGCAATACGTTCAAAGATGTCGTTAACGAAACTGTTCATAATGCTCATAGCTTTGCTGGAAATGCCAGTGTCGGGGTGAACCTGCTTCAACACCTTGTAAATGTAGATTGCATAGCTTTCCTTCCTCTTGCGCTTCTTCTTCTTGTCGCCCTTCGTAATGTTCTTCTGAGCCTTGCCGGCTTTTTTAGCTGCTTTACCACTCGTCTTGGGCGGCATTGTCAAGTGATAAAATTCTGACTAGTGGAGTACAGAAGTTGTTCCGTGCAAGGTGCAGAGCGTACTGTGAGGAACGCCGCACAAGCTTCCCCTCTTATTTGGCACAGACTTCCCTGCGGCGGGCCAATCAGACACGGCTGCGCGCGGTGTGTCACGCTGATTGGCGCGCGCCAGGCACGCAGACTGGTATAAAGCGGTGGCTCAAGTCTGCCCACTTATTCAGTCAGCAGTATCGATCGTACCAGTTTGGTTTTCGTTTGTCCGAACATTTCAATTATCAATATGTCTGGTCGTGGTAAAGGAGGCAAAGTTAAGGGCAAGGCAAAGTCCCGTTCGAGCCGAGCAGGACTTCAGTTTCCAGTCGGTCGTATTCATCGACTGCTGCGTAAGGGAAATTACGCCGAAAGAGTAGGTGCTGGTGCTCCAGTATACCTTGCCGCAGTGATGGAATATTTAGCCGCCGAAGTATTGGAATTGGCAGGTAACGCTGCGCGTGACAACAAAAAGACCAGGATTATTCCTCGTCATTTACAGCTGGCAATCCGCAATGACGAAGAGTTGAACAAGCTTCTCTCTGGAGTTACGATAGCTCAAGGCGGAGTTCTACCCAATATTCAGGCAGTTCTCTTACCCAAAAAGACGGAAAAGAAAGCTTAGATAGTTTTCGTTAAACACATCTACATCATCGGCCCTTTTCAGGGCCACCAATCTTATCCAAACGCATTAAACGATTGTAACTTGATACATGTCAGGCGATTTGATAATTGCTGCATATTTTATTTGAGAACGTTGCTGATATCAAATACTAGTCTCCACATGCCAGGCTCCTGAGGTTTGTACCTCAACATTGAAATACACTCACCTGCACTGAATCTGTCAGTTTCAGAAATAAGCAACTGACATTGTGTGTGGTTTTAAATTATGCCAAGCTAACAATCACAACGAAATGAATTGTATTTGGAATTTCAATGAAAAAACCGATTCAACGAAAGTACATGTAAAAGGGGCACAGGGAAATCTGAATTCACTCAGAGATTTTCAACGATATAATGATCGATGAACCATGACAAAATTCGTGCAAATTGATCAAAATTAGACGAGGGAATTCTTTTCACGGGCTATAAGGAGATCAGCTGCTCTCGGAAACCTCGGCGTCAACTCTGACTCACCCTGTACATGTAGACGAACCATTTATCAGAATTGTCACCTAAATCCAGGGTCAAATAATCAACAACTAGAAAGAAAAATATTTATGTCAACTATTCATAATTTGGAACTACTGAAAACCGTCGAGATTGCCTTCTTTCCTTGGTCGTATCCAATATGAACAAATCCAAGGAAAAAATGTACTCTTCTTACTAAGATTGAACTCACTCCGTATCTTGCTACCTATATGTTGTCCTCGATCTTTATAGAAACTTTTATCTTGTTAAATACCTGGGAATATATTTCAATTTTTATAATTCTCAAGTACTTCCAATTTCCATGTATTATGCGAAATACCGGAAAAGATTTAAAGTTTTCAATTTCAACGCTGATTTCATGCAACGAATTATTCTAATGGAAAATTAATTTTTGAGTAAAATTCGATATCTCAATATAAATTGATTCACTGCAAGCCCTGTCTTGTGCTTTACTCTCGTCAAGATCTCTCGGATAAATGAAAATTGCAGTTCTCATATCCAATATACACTGTTCTGATCCAGTTTCAAAAATCGAAAGACAAGCTGTAGACGTCAAAATAATAGGACTCCGAACGCCACAACACTACTATAGTTGCGTTTGGGAATTAGTATTTGATTTGTGAAATATACAAAGAGTTACACATCATGTAAATCCACAATCGCAGTATTTCTATCCTACGTATCAATCAAGAATTCCTACGATATCATTACGGATTGCTATGACAACCAACAATTCAATGAAGGAGTTGCATGAGTGCGAAATTACAGATCGTATATATTACTCCAATATTAGTGGCCCTGAAAAGGGCCGATTTGTTGCCAACAGGCGAATGGGGTCGTAGGACTTAGCCACCGAACCCATACAGAGTGCGGCCTTGCCGTTTCAGAGCGTATACAACGTCCATAGCGGTTACGGTCTTCCTCTTGGCGTGCTCGGTGTACGTGACGGCATCACGGATAACGTTTTCTAGGAAAACTTTTAGAACTCCTCTGGTTTCTTCGTAGATCAATCCAGAAATACGTTTCACGCCACCACGACGGGCCAGACGACGAATGGCGGGCTTGGTAATTCCCTGGATGTTATCTCGTAACACCTTCCTATGACGCTTGGCTCCACCCTTTCCTAGTCCTTTACCTCCCTTACCACGACCGGTCATATTATCGGGTGTAAATTTTAACTCAGGATTCACGAATGTAACGTCGTGTCTGACGGGATATACGAGTGTGCAACAGGAAATGCTGCGCACTGGTATATATCCGCGCCGTTTCCAATCCCCACTACCATTCAATCCGCCAATCACAATCGTTGACGGGAAGCCGGAAAACTGTTAAATACAGGCCGGAGGACGCCGTCGGGTCACACTACTTCGAGACGCACCACAGACTGGTTCTAGATTGTTATTCAACCATTCTTTGACATGGCGCGTACCAAGCAGACTGCTCGTAAATCTACCGGTGGTAAGGCGCCGCGAAAACAACTTGCAACAAAGGCAGCTCGCAAAAGCGCTCCCGCAACCGGAGGCGTGAAAAAGCCTCATCGTTATCGTCCTGGAACTGTAGCTCTTCGTGAGATTCGTCGTTACCAAAAGAGCACTGAATTGTTGATCCGCAAGCTACCTTTCCAACGACTTGTTCGAGAGATTGCTCAAGATTTCAAAACCGACTTGAGATTCCAGAGCTCTGCTGTCATGGCTCTTCAGGAAGCAAGCGAAGCTTATTTGGTTGGTCTATTTGAAGATACTAATCTTTGTGCCATCCACGCTAAACGAGTCACCATCATGCCCAAAGATATTCAACTGGCTCGTCGCATTCGTGGTGAACGTGCTTAATCTACGATCAAATTGACAAAACAACGGCCCTTCTCAGGGCCACCAATATATTCTGAAATACGCAATGAATCGAATCGCTATCATGAATATAATAATTACTAATCTATATTTTCGCCGTTTTACTAATCTCATTCATTTTCATATATTATGTATGTACTACTTCAGAACTCCCGGAAAATGAGCGTGGTGAATTATTCGGAGTAATTGGGATGTATTTCTCTGATTTTTATTTCCGGTACAATTCGTAGTTTCATACAGCGATCTTACAATTGCATTGGGTACTGGTATTTCTTTACTATCTTTTCATGTACCTATCTTTAATCCTTTATGCCATACGCTTCCTTATTTTTCACAATTTTTTCACAAATATCTTTATGCTGGGTCCAACCGTTGACCTGGCATTCTCTGAAATCAAAATAGACGACATATTATCAGAAAAATTCTGTGTCTGGTTCTTCTGTGTTTTTTTTTGTGTCAAGATCTACGATGTCTACCTTCCGCAGTACCAGGCTTCTTTACATTTCGAACAACGTTGTGAAGCATGTTCTTTGCAAGCGAGACATTTTTTTGGTTCAACAGATTCAAGTTTATCCAAGTCATATGCCTCGCTCAGGACCTGAGCCATCCTTTTAATGTGTTCTATGTCGTTATTGAACAGTGATTTAGATTGATGTTTAGCTAACTTTGTCCACTTTTTCTTACATTTAAGTAGAATAGATGATCTTATCTGAAGAAACGAATAATGACGTATTATACCAAACATTTTTCCCGTTCTTCTCCACTTATAAAATTGAATTTTTACCACTGGTAGCATTTCAACGATCACAGGCTTCTGCACGTTCGAGGGCTGCGACATTACGCTCAATTGACATAGCCATCTTTTTAACTCTATTAACGGAGCTATTTGATCGAGTACAGATTCGTGCAAGTATTTTTGTAGCTACAAAAATTAAATCAGATTTATGGATAATAGAAAATATTCGACTGCCTTAGAATGTGCAGATAATCGGAAGGAGGATAATCATATATGTATATATGAAATTTACTTTCACAAGTTTAGACATTCTGAATTCGGTAATTTCATAATAAGGGGAACATTTTGGATTCAGTAGAAGTTCTCGCAATCCGATCCACACTTGACCTTCCACTTTGCATATTCTGTCCTGATCATTTTCGTTCACTGGTTCCCATTTTCCATCGTATATTATTTTTTTTTCTAAAGCAATATAACGCTGGAGTATAACAGTTTATATTATTATAATTCACGTTATGAACCATCATAATATTTACCATCTTCATCAAATTTTTGCCAAGGATGTTTCTCTATCAACTCAGTTAATAAATACGGCACATCATGAGTCGCTAACATTCGTGAAAGTCCGGATACAGGTAGCGTATCAACAAACTCGGCTATGTATCGCAAAATTGATACGCATTTCATACTAATATCGAACTCCAGTTCTGTTTTCTTTTTCAATAAATCTTTCAGGCAAGAGCTGATACGAAAACAAATCAAACGAATACAAGAATGTTAATTGTGATTTTCTGATGGTAATATAATTATTGTAGACAACAATTAGCCTACACTGAAAAATACCAGTTTTATTGTATTTTTTGAATCATAGAATTTGGAGTACTTTGCGCCTTCGCATCCGTCTGCAGATTCGTCCTTTTTGTCATACAGAAGATGGGTCACATTAGTTACGGCGTAATCAATCAAATCCAAAATATGATCATCTGTGGCTTCTGCGCTATCAGAATGAAACAGGATATTCTCTAATAACGAGGCAGCTACTCCTTCGTGGTAGAAAACACTATGTAGTATAAAAGTGTTTGTTGGTTCATCGTTGATCTCAATTAAGATTGGAAACAATTTTTCTTTCCAAATGTTTATCTGAATGACTTCGTGAATCAGTACAGGTATCTGAAGATAAAAGAAATACCCATAGAGTTATAGATTTTTTTTTTTTTGTATTGATCAAACTTTTCTTCTAGCTAATGAAGTGAGGGTATTCATTTATTTGGAAAAAACCTTTTTTAACGAAATAAACCATTCCTTAACAGCCTCTTCACGTGACGTGCTAATTTCTAAAACACTTTGCTGATTTAAAAGCAATAATTTCTTGTGGAACTCGAGCCATCTGTAATTGTAAGCAAATTGATAACCCGATGAATGTTCAATTACTATTATTATCTATTATATGAGAAAATAAATTACTGTTTCGTGCCAATATCCTCGATGTTTGATGGCTGTAGATCCTGTACGTGGATCTCTATTTCCCAGGGAGTTATAATATAATCTGACATTATTTCTTATACAGGATTGAATCGAATCAACACAACAGCCATTTGTAAACAAATCTATCTCTCGTGAATCTGATTGGCTAAAACGCTTGGAGCCATCTTTCAAGTGATTTCAATTTGAAAATAGATTTGAAACTAGCATCAGAAAACCGGATTTTCAAATAAAGAGACGACAATTCACGAACATACATTCTGTATTCTTCAAGAATCATGTATAATTAAACCCTCGAACAAATAAAGACCACCACATTCCCATTCATTTCTGCTACACACTTAAATACATGCATAAAGGGATAATTGATGGTAAAAACGATTTAGGAAACAATTTGATACTGATTTAATGAAATTTGTAACAATGGTCTGCAAACCATTTAAGCATGTCGGTATACACTATTGCGAATGAGAACTTATAGAAACTAAGATTTTCTTACTTCTAGCCACAGTGAATCAATAAGAGTAATCAATGGATGTTCAGAAATCAACAACAATAATAATATGATAACACAGATATCACGATTATACAAACAGAATCTATTCTTTCATTTATTCTCTTCGGTAAAAAAATAGGATTAAGTTTCTATGTGACTAAACATAACTTAATATTATAATTTCAACCTTAAAACTAAAAAGACGATTGTACGCGATCAACGAATACAAAATCGTTGAAATTTACATTCATCAGAAATCTATGTAGTTTTGAAGTGATCATCCGTTAAAGTAGTGTAAATGTGTCCCTCCCCAGCAAGGAATTCAAGAATATCATCAACCTTCGACGAAATATGCTGCGGAACTCTTTTCTTGATCTGATCCCTTTCAATGCCACTAGCTGTTTCATTTTCAGATTGTATTATTTTGAATACCGCTTTCTGTTCGTTTGTCATACCGCCAAGACTTGCCCCCATCACGGAAGAATCCATCATAGAATTTTGTAGTCCAACAGTTTGATTAGGATCCTTCATATCACTGACATCGGGATTTCCGGCACCAGCCAATCGTTCCGCTTTCAGATCGACATAGATTGCCTCCAATAGATGCAAGGTGAGTTCGTTGAGGTTGGTAATCGGGTATATCTTCATTATTAGGATATTTTTTTTCTGGTGTTGTTCACGAAGCGATCCATAAACACGAACGTATGTATTAACTTCGATTTCTGGTCCTTGTGGAGCTTTGTCAGCTTCCATCCAATGAAAAGCGGTCATAGTTCCAGTTTCATCTTCGATATCATAAGTTATTTTTGTCGTTGAAGGTTCAATTCGCCGTACAATTGCAACAACTGTTACTATCTGAACATCCGTACCCCAAATTTGCAGCTCGTCCGGGCTGTCGATCAGGTGCTTCATCATCACGGGTACCACGTTTTGGGCTCGTT
This sequence comes from Phymatocera aterrima, assembly GCA_963170745.1. Lineage (NCBI taxonomy): Eukaryota > Metazoa > Arthropoda > Insecta > Hymenoptera > Tenthredinidae > Phymatocera > Phymatocera aterrima. Next base: position 2,014,149 of record OY720662.1, on the reverse strand, counting down.
TTGGCCCTTTTTTTGCGTTTGTTGCAGGCGACGTTACCTCCGATGAATTAAAGTAGCCTCCTCCATCGTTTGCGAACGCTTTTTCACCCCACATTATCACTATTTTCAGAATAAGTACGTTGAAATTGAGGTTAGAATTTTACTCCAGGAGTCACGCTACTGCGAAACAATCAAGCAACTATTGCCGTTTGGCGGGAATTTGAGATGTCGTTTGGCCATATGTTGGCCGAATGTCAAACAAAGCACAATCGATAGATCGTACTTGTTCATACACTGCTGACAATTTTGAAGACAGAATTATCTAGCATTTCGATATGAAATAGGGAACTTTTGTATTTATAAATTGAAAACAAAAACAAATCGCCAACTTATTTCGATTATTCTCATTTTCATTGTGACTGATTGTGACAGCTGTCGCGCATGGATTGTCTTGGTTGTTAAAGAACAACAAACATAGTTGTAACTAATAAACAACTTATTATTCATATCATCAGTTTGGTTTAACGGCGAGAGATTATTGACAAGAATAAGATTGAACGAAAAAAAAAAACACATGGAGAAATCGGAGTCAAAGAAAAAGACTCGACCGACTAGACAGTCGAGTAAAGATAATAATAAAGATCATAAAACTGAGCCTGATGGGATGGAAGGTACAAATATTGGGAAGCGCATAACCTATGATGTTCTAAGAATGATATTAGAGTATTCTAATATCAGAGATTTGACTAGAGCCGCTATGGTTTGCAGGTAATATAGCATTGACAAATGAAGAACATTTTTTTTCCGATTCGTTCGATTTTTTGAAGAATTTTATACGAATTTAGCCATGTGAGGTTTCTGAAATCGCTTATTGTTCTAAATGTCAGATAAACGATCTCATTCTTTATTTATCGATGGATTTTAGCTTCTGGAATGGAGCTGCAAAGAAAGAAATACAAACTAGAATTCAACCGCAAGATATATTGCACGAGTGGGATCCAATAACAAAAAAAAATCCACTCACGCAAACATTCATTGACGAGTTACTAATCAAGCCACATATCGGCCTTTTGTTTGTGGGCAAACAAGTGCGAAACAGTAGTTTCCAACATGTCAATGCCGATGGTATCTATTTTTCACTCCTCAAAGATTATAATTTTGCTCTTTTATCTCTTATCTTTATATCAGACTTCGCATCATTCACATTCCTCAAAAACTGCCCTAGGTGGAAAAAGTTCCATGACTTGAAAAAAAACAAGTCAAACAAAAAATTTACCGATAAGTTCTGCCAAATGCAATTTCTAAGGAATTATAAGAAATTTTCCTCCCATTTTATGCAACTATGCAGAAACTATTGAATAATATAGGAAAACAAATTATTTTCTTCTATTTTTCAAACCCCGACTTTGCTCATTCTTTTTATGATGAGTAAACTTTGCTTTCAAGATTGTCTGTGCCATCGTGTACCACGTGAAACAGATTGTATAACAATATGGAATTACGGTCTGGTCTATGACAATTCGGAATTAGAAGGAGACGTTGTGTCGGGTTTATTCCTACCTAAGATACCTGGAGTTAAAATAAAATGCTTCAATATAGACAGACTGAAACTGGAGCAATTTAGAACGACTACACACAAAAGAAGTCGAGAAAAATTGGCAAGAAAATTTTTCAGAATATCTCCTGAAGAAAAGAGTATCAAATCTATAATAGTATTTGCTAATCAGGAAGCAGAGGATCTTGATGAAAATTCACAATCTGATGATGTTAAGCAGATCCTAAAGGCACTCACATCGCAACAGTAAAAAAACATCATCTGAAAATTAGACGTGAACATTTCTTTATAATCTAAAGATTCAATTACACTCTTTTTTCATTCTTTTTATTTTTCAGAACGAATAGTAAGGAAGAAAAAATATCAATTTGGGGTGGAGTTACGAGCAAATTAACAATTTGCACTTCTGTACCAAACGGGAAATGCGAACAAGCCGCATCCCTAGCTGGCATCAGTATTTGTGGTACCGGCATTTCAACATGGTCCATAGTACTAGATAGGCGTACAAAAACTAAGGCACAAGCTGAAAAGGAATTAACTGCATTTAGGGATCAGGTGCAACTAGACAAATACTCTGCTGGATTCATGTTCGCTTGTTGCGGACGAGGAGAAGATTGGTATTCGGAAAAACATGTCGAGCCTAAAATATTCAGAAAACTTTTCCCAAATGTTCCGTTAGTCGGATCTTTTGGCGGTGGGGAATACGGCGTCACAACAATTCCCCAAGGTGTGCGAGTGCACTCTGATCAGATGAAATGGATGACTTAAAATTATTATTAATATTTATTTTCTTCTCTTTTCAGAATGCTCAAAAGCTTCGGGCATCGTCCACGAATATTCGACCATATTTTTGATTGTTACTTACGGACCTTCAAGGAGGATGATTAAAGATTATTAGTAATAATATTCGATATGATCATAAGTATGTAAGAAGTCTTCTTCAGCATTTTGTACTTTATTATTACTATAATGAATAAATATTAAAAAAAAAATTAATTATCTCGTTACATATTACACTTCTTTTCAATCCCTGAAAATCTATTTTGAATTACAAAAATTGGTACTTATAAATCTAATAAAATTCTGTTGTAAATTATACAATATTTAATATCGAAGTTTCATAAGTGGGCTCATTTTTCTCTCATTTATTTCATTCATTGATCACATTAGGCACTCGATTGGTCAGTAATATTCTACAGGCAGATATAGCTATGTCTATCTTACTTGCGCAATATACTAATTCTTAAGATACGTTGAGCAGGAAAGAAACGATTGGACTGATCAGAAGCCTCTTATTCACATATTAAACAATACTTTCATTGAGCTTGATAAGATTCCAGGGTTCATGTTTAACTTTACTTGGTAATTTGGGAATTTTAATGGAGTAATTTGACTTTGAAGGAAGCTAGAATTCCTGAGTTTCTAGGAAAAATTTGCTCTTTCATGATTTCAGGCCAAGAAATGGAGATCAAATATCTCTTCTTTTTCTTCTTGACATTTTAAAAACGATTTTTGAACATTGAATTCGTGAGATGAAAACGTTAATCAAGAAAGTGAATAAAATACATTCAGGATAATGGGTGTAAAAAAATTGACAAGTCCAAATTGTTTCCTGCCATTTTAATATAAAAAAAATGTGTGCTAGGACCTAAAGGTATATAATAATACAGAATAATGATACTGAACATTAATATTAAATCCATAAAGATTGATTTTCAGGCCTTGTCATTCTTAAGAAGAGCGTGAAATCGAGGATGTTGAGTAGGTATAATGATACAACTTAAAATGATACAAAAATCTTTATGAATTATTCTAACTAGGATCCAATGACTTTGTCAAGGTGTTGTTTGAGCGTAACTAACTGGCGCCTTGTTTCGGCATCAAATTCAGGCAGGTATGACAACCGCAGTCCATCGTTTGGTAACAAAGATAAAACCCTTCCGTTTTCTAAAGGTACATTAACATTGGCAACATTCTCATTAACTACAGAAGTAACTAGCAGAGGACTTCCCTGCATACTAAGAGCCATTTCTCCTTGACGCGGTCGTCTCATAACACTCAACGGTGTGTTAGGCTTTACTTTTGGAGTGACAAGTCCATACTCGTTCGGATTGTGCTTCATGAGCGCTGGAGTTTTGAATTTACTTTTCATAGCTGAAGACGATGCGGTAGCACTCTTTTGATCTTTTCTCGCTGTTTTTAACGGCGCAATTTCACTCAATTTTGTTTTTCTGTTACCAGAGGAACTCCTTGTTCGTATATTTCGCGTTTTTGTTGACGTTGTTGGAACTGCCAGTGAATTTGATGTTGTGCTAGTGGTAGTTCCAACTTCCGTCATGTATCCATCATCTGAAGCAGTTGTTGTTCGTTGTGCTGTTCTTTTTGCTTTCACGGTTTTCGGAACTGGGGAAATCGTCTCATCGTCTACCGAGGAACTAACTTCGCATAAATTTTCTTCCGATTTTTCTGCACCCATTTTAATTATCTCGCGTAATGTAAGCTTCGCTACAGACTGGGGAAATCGAGATGATGCAAATGCGTAACGTGTTTCGATTATCTGCAATCTTCCCTCGTAATCTGACTGCATTTTATGCAATCGTAGTTTCACGTGCTTCTCAAAATCCTTTAACAACAGACCTCCCCCGTCTGTTCCATCGATTGATTTTGCTTGCCTTGTTTGCTTAGTTCGCGGCATTTTCTCTCAGGTATCTTATTATTTGATGCACCGTATTTATGTTGGCGGGAGGGAAAAAATCAGACTTCACGCCTCACTGGACCCCTGTGCACTAACGTTTCGGTCCGCTTTCGAACCGAACGGATATCAGGTTCATGAAGTCAGCACCCGTGGTATGTCGCGACCAGTAATCTAGTATTTTTTGATAGATGTCGCCACCTTATAACGCGCTAAAATTCAAATGGCAAGTTAATCGTTATTCTTAATAAAATAGTATGGAGTAATTATTTCCCGTCGAACTATTTCCCACGAACTTTTGCTGAATAGAAATATAGGTACAGAGCACTCATACGGACCAGGAAATCATAAATCTAACCCTCGCACTACAGATATGTTGAAGCATAAAAGAGGGCCCTTGAAATTGGGTCCTATTGTCTATACTTCCCCCCGAACCAACTTTCCAAAAACCGATCCAAGTGCGAGTACACTTGGGATCCAGATTGCATGGCTCCCAAGTTCCACTCAGCAAAGTGGAAGACATGCACCACTTAAGCGACGTTTAAGTAATACAAAACCTATAAACAGTGTAGTCTGTAACGCATACGTCGTACGAATTATGAATAACCTCGAAAATGAACTGATTACGGCGTCACAACAATTCCCCAACGTGTGCGGGTGCACTCTGATCAGATAAAATGAATGATCTAAAATTATTATTAATATGTATTTTGTTTTCTTTTCAGAATGCTCAAAAGCCTCAGACATCGTCCACAAATATTCGACCATATTTTTGATTGTTACGGACCTTTAAGGAGGATGAATAAGTTTATTAATAATAATATTTGATATGATCATAAGTATGTAAGAAGTCTTCTTCAGCATTTTGTACTTTATTATTACTATAATGAATAAATATTAAAGCTAATAAAATTCTGTGATGAACTATACAATATTAAGTATCAAAGTTTCATAAGTGGGTTCATTTTTCTCTCATTTATTTCATTTATTGATCACATTAGGCACTCGATTGGTCAGTAATATTCTACAGGCAAATATAGCTATGTCTATCTTACTTGCGCAATATACTCTAATTCTCAAGATACGTTGCGCAGGAAAGAAACAATTGGACTGATCAGAAGCCTCTTATTCACATATTAAACAATATTTTCATTGAGCTTGATAAGATTCCAGGGTTCGTGTTTAACCTTACTTGGTAATTTGGGAATTTTAATGGAGTAATTTGACTTTGAAGGAAGCTAGAATTCTCATTGAGTTTCTAGGAAAAATTTGCTCTTTTATGATTTCAGACCAAGAAATGGAGATCAAATATCTGTTCTTTTCCTTCTTGACATTTTCAAACGATTTTTGAACATTGAATTCGTGAGATGAAAACGTTAATCAAGAAAGTGAATAAAATACATTCAGGATAATGGGTGTAAAAAAATTGATAAGTCCAAATTGTTTCCTGCCATTTTAATATAAAAAAAATGTGTGCTAAGACCTAAAGGTATATAATAATACAAAATAATGATACCTAACATTAATATTAAATCCATAAAGATTGATTTTCAGGCCATGTCATTCTTAATATTGACAAAAAGATAAGAAAAAAAATAAATATAGGAAGAAGAGCGCGAAATCGAGGATGTTGAGTAGGTATAATGATACAACTTAAAATGATACAAAAATCCTTATGAATTATTCTAACTAGGATCCAATGACCTTGTCAAGGTGTTGTCTGAGCGTAACTAACTGGCGCCTTGTTTCGGCATCAAATTCAGGAAGGCATGACAACCGCAGTCCATCGTTTGGTAACAAAGATAAAACCCTTCCGTTTTCTAAAGGTACATTAACATTGGCAACATTCTCATTAACTACAGAAGTAACTAGCAGAGGACTTCCCTGCATACTAAGAGCCATTTCTCCTTGACACGGTCGTCTCATAACACTCAACGGTGTGTTAGGCTTTACTTTTGGAGTGACAAGTCCATACTCGTTTGGATTGTGCTTCATGAGCGCTGGAGTTTTGAATTTACTTTTCATAGCTGAAGAGGATGCGTTAGCACTCTTTTGATCTTTTCTCGCTATTTTTAACGGCGCAATTTCACTCAATTTTGTTTTTCTGTTACCAGAGGAACTCCTTGTTCGTATATTTCGCGTTTTTGTTGACGTTGTTGGAACTGCCAGTGAATTTGATGTTGTGCTAGTGGTAGTTCCAACTTCCGTCATGTATCCATCATCTGAAGCAGTTGTTGTCCGTTGTGCTGTTCTTTTCGCTTTCACGGTTTTCGGAACTGGGGATATCGTCTCGTCTACCGAGGAACTAACTTCGCATAAATTTTCTTCCGATCTTTCTGTACCCATTTTAATTATCTCGCGTAATGTAAGCTTCGCTACAGACTGGGGAAATCGAGATGATGCAAACGCGTAACGTGTTTCGATTATCTGCAATCTTCCCTCGTAATCTGACTGCATTTTATGCAATCGTAGTTTCATGTGCTTCTCGAAATCCTTTAACAACAGATCTCCCCCGTCTGTTCCATCGATTGATTTTGCTTGCCTTGTTTGCTTAGTTCGCGGCATTTTCTCTCAAGTATCTTATTATTTGATGCACCGTATTTATGTTGTGGTGAGGGAAAAAACCAGACTCGCCGCCTCACTGGTCCCCTATTTACTAACTTTTTTGTTGCCAACCGTTCAGATCGGTGTGCTTCCGAACCGAACGGAAATCAGGTTCATATAGGCCGTGTTAGTCTCTTTCTCGCACCTGTACGTTCGTGAATACAACTATCTCTCTTTGACACAAGCTTGCAGTACTGTCACTAAGTAAAGGACCATAGCCAAAGTTAGCATCCGTATCGAACGAAACAGCCTGTAATTATGTCAGATCGTTTGCGCGTGGTCTAAATAGAAAAAATATGGCACTGGGTTGGGGAAATGTAGCTTATACAGTTTCTTGTTTCCAGAAATTTCAGCTTTAAATCATTTTATTAACTTTTAGAATTTCAAGATATCACTCAGACTTGTTTTCATTTTTCTGGTTACCAGTCGAACCACCATTTAACTCAAAATACGTTATTTTACTGTATATACTCGCGTCACTCTCAAAAGAACAACATTCCGTAACGTATAGATATACATTTAATTTTCAAATCCGTATGTGTACGATACCACGAGCTACAAATAGACGGCGACTCTGAATCAATTTTATCCCTCCTTATCGTGCTTCGAACATGAAATGAGTTGAGAAAGCATGAGAGTCTAACTATTTATTGTAGTTAGACGACGATGTCTTTTGTTTGTAGTGAACACCAGTGAATAGTAGTGAATCAAAATATACATACGACGATGGATAATAAAATTGGAAGTAAAATTGCTGTAGAAAATGTCGATGATGTTTGTCGCGTTTGTTTATCGTCCGACAATAATAACGAATCTATATTCCTCGAGGAAATTCACGAGGCTTCTAGAATCCCGGATAAATATGCCCTGTCACAAAAAATTCAACTTTATGGTGGGATAGAGGTTAGCTTTTCGGCTTTGCAAAACAAGGCTCGATCATATTTATGTATTTAATCCTTTCTCTTTACCATTATAAATTGATAAGTGGGTCACGTCTATTCTATTTTAGATCCTAGAGGACGATGGACTTCCTTCGAAAATTTGTAGCATTTGTATTTCTAAAGTTAACGTTGCGCACGATTTTCGTCATCAATGTCAACAGGCTGATGCAAAACTCCGAAAATTGTATGGCAGACCTTCGTCTACAATTATTTCCAGAATTCTCAACGATCGAAAGGTTTTTGTTATTTCACTCTCACTTCTGAAACACATTTTTAATACCTGACTGAACATCACTTAGGTTATTCTATTCTATTTTCTTAGTTTGTTCAAAATCCATAAACTGCTCTGAATATTAAAGATCTCACAAAATCAGAATGGAACAAACTCAAAATAATATTTCAAGTTTCGTTTCATGCGGTTATTTATATCATTTATTATAGAAAATACGATGATTTTTATTCAGAATGGATATTTGCGTCTCTTGGCTCTAAAATAGTTCACAGAGGCAATCAAACCAGAGGTTGCTTGTCTTCAGATCTTTTTGACTTCTAATTCTGCTATCAACTAATTTTTCGGGGTTTCTAGGATCGACAGAGCCAAACAGAGACATCTATGTTCCCAACGCATATCAAAAAAGAAAAATATATAACAATTGAAGAAGGGGTTGATAAGGAAGATCGAAAAATAACTGAGAATAATGAATATGGAGAAGATTCGACTGAAGAAAGACATGAAGTTCCTCACAGAATTTTTTTCAAACAAGATATGGATATCGAAAATGATAAGGTTCTGTCTGACTGTAATATTTATGTCGAACAGCCAGAGAGAGAAAGGAACTTGGTGAAAAGGGAGGCATATAGAACTCGGAGAGTTTCAATGTTTAAGAGAATGACTTCAATGGAGAATTTGAAAAGTTATAAAGAAAGACAAAGAAAATACATAAAAAAGAATACAAACTCTAAAAGCGAGTCTGGTGAACATGATTCATGCGGTAATAAAAGTCCCCGAATTAGAGCAGCTAGGTCGATTGGTTTCAATGAAGAAGCTACTCTCCTTTACAAATGTGAAAAGTGTAACAGATCCTATGCCACGAAAAGATCCCTGGAAAGACATGCAGTGTCTCATGAAGAAAAAAAATTGAAATGTTCTAAATGCAGCAAGGAATTTTTTAGGCACGATAAATTAATGGAGCATAATAAAACGCACGAATCCCAATCAAAACCTGAGCCCGTATCCTGCAAAATATGTAATAAAAATTTTAGAAAAGCTGATACAATGGTCAGGCACCTCAATATCCATAAGAAAGCTAATCCTAAAGAAGTTTTCACGATTCTAAAAGAAATTCGAGACAAAAGAAAGCTGGAAAATAAAATGGAAACTTCAGGGAATGATAAAAATGAAAAATTCGAATTTAGCAAGGAAGAAAGTAGTAGTGGAGATGAGACTGAAACAAAAGAAATAAGCAAAAGTTTTCCAAGATTAAATAACGAAGATCAAGACTGTAATCAAGATTCTTTGAACTCTGAATCACAGAGTGAAAGCGAAGAAGATTCTTTTAATAATTTGGCGTTCTACAGATGTAAACACTGCACTAAATGTTATTCGACTAAAAAATCACTCCAGAGACACATGTTGATACACGATGAGAAGAAATTTGTATGTAACGTTTGTAATATGAAATTTTTTCGACCCGATAGACTTAAAAGTCATAGAGATCGTTATGGACATGACGAAGACAAGGAGTGTTTGGAGCCGCAAAAACCGCCTGATGATAAATCAGCTATCAAATTAATAAATAGTTGGATAAGAGAAGAATTAGATTCTGATAACGAAGGAAAAGGATTTCCCTGTGAGATATGCGGAAAATCATACGTGACGAAGAAATCGTTACAAAAGCATAAATCAAACATGCACGAAAATAGGGAGCTCGAAATTTGTGGTGATTGTAAATCAGAGAAATGCCAATGTGCCGAAAACAAACGAGAAACTAATCACAAGAATGAAAAATCTAAGCCCTACAGTTGTGATGAGTGCAACAAGTCCTTCGAGAAAGAGTCCAAGCTAGAAAAACACTTGAGAATTCATGAGAGAGCTAAAGAGCAACAAGACTCAGATTTCAAACGATTTTTGTGCCACATTTGCAGTAAAACATTCCGCCAAAACACCGGGCTAATGTTTCACATGCGAACGCATACTGGATATAAGCCCCATGTATGTAAATATTGCGGTCGAGGTTTTACTTCAAATTCAAACTGCATAAATCATGAGAGAACTCACACTGGCGACCGGCCTTTTGTCTGTCATTTTTGTAGTGCTGCATTCGCAAAGTCTTGTACTTTGAAAGCTCATATTACGACACATACAGGGGAAGCTAACTACCATTGTAAAACTTGTGGCAAATCATTCAGAAGATTGAAATATTTAAAAGAGCATCGGTTTACCCATACAGGGGAAAAGCCCTATGCCTGTAAGATATGCGGTACAGCTTACAGTCACTCTGGTAGTTTATTTGTGCATGAGAAAAAGTGTAAGGCGCAATATAGCAACTATAATCAAACTGCATCGGCGCAAAATGTGCAAAATTATAATCAGTTGCAAAATAATAGTGTCAATACATCGACGGGTATGGCTCCCACGATTACTCCTATAATTTCTTCCTCACATCATCTAAATAATATAAATAATCCTCTCGGATCTCATGCTAATAAAAGTTATGTTGAAAGTATGCAGCGTATGAGCGCTCATGCTGCTGCTGCTGCTGCTGTTGGTAATCCAAGCTTACACATACATCCGAACCCGGATGGTTCAGATATGGCTTCTGCAGTTCGAAGTTTTGCTATAATTGGGCAAATTTTTCATTCGTAGTGAAGCGATTTGGACAGAAATTTTTTAACAGTTTTTTGTTATCAGTAGCAGAAAAGACGTCGAAATACCTAACAATTAAACAAAAACCAGAAATCCCTCCTTCCCCTAAACTTTCTCTGTGATAAGATATTTTCTCTATATTGGTATATTATGAAATTACATACGATCTATTAATTATATACTTCAAAGTAGGTATTAATGAATAATGATAATTGTTATATAAATAAAAATTGAACAATATTTAAGGGGAATGAAGAATAGTTCGGAGATGAATCGTCCTGACCTACTATCGCAAAAACAAAGTTCATTCAACTTAGTTTTTCGTTCTTTATTTTCTATTTTATGATTGTATAAAATTATATTTTATCATTGATGAGCATAATATTATTGTTACTATTATTATTATTTAGTATTTATATGTACGATTATGTATGCAGCTAAAGTTTATAATGTTAATACAATGAAATCAGAAAAAATATTATCCTAAGACATTTTTTTTGCCATAAATTTTTCATGTCAACGTTATAAACTTCAGTCTCATGGTCATGCTTTTATGTTACTTTTAGTCTATACATTTATACATACCTATAATGTCTATAGGAATACTATAATTAGTTATTCCTATTACGTCTACATACAGGGCTAATGACTGCCTATTATGTGTGTAAATTAATTACATAAAATCGTCCAAAAAATTTTTACACTTGTACATAAGTATCGTTGAGTGTAGAAGGGTTCTACACTCAATGTAAGTATATAATACTATTATTATGATTATTATATTATACCTATACGAAATAATATGCAATATGATGCAATTTATTAGGTAGGATTATATATGAATAATGAAAATACTATATTAAATTAAGGCTTGTCTTCACTCTTCATTATTTTTCATGGATTTACAGATTTTACCTGTAACTTGCGCATCTCCATGAAAAAGTGATGATTTTCAGGTCACACCAATGAATCACGGAGTCATTTCAGATTAAAACGAAATAAATATCAAATAAAAATAAAAATGATCACGAAATTCAAAGAACAAAAATAAACAAACTCCCAAAAATAGTTGGAATTCCAGGGCAAGAAAGGGTACTTTAGGGTATATTCAGGAGAAATTCGCGGCCGAGTACACATATTGGAAAACAGAAAGAGAGACTTTTAGGGGAATAGGGGTCGACAAGCCGTGTAGCCTGGCGTTTGTTTTTAAATCCATGTTTTCGATGGAATGTATGAGAAGTATAAATTCCGTAACAGACTTGGAATGAATTGAAAAATCCGAAAGTCAATGATACTATGACAAGCAGAATAAAGCTAATAAATGAAGATAAGGTGATTTTTATTCACAGCTGCCGTGATCAAAAATGTTGAGGAAAGAATTTATAAATCGCGCCAAATTGTTCACGTTGTTTTGCTCCACTATTTTCCATGTTTCGCGCACCTTCTTTTTTCTAGACGTTTGACAGTTCTATTCGCGCGAAATTTTTGTCTACAATTTGAAACAGTGAATGAAATATGTCATCCGAAGAAGAAACAGATGAGTTAACAGACTTCGAATCAATTCGTGAGAAGATATCAGGTCAAACGCATGGTGATCGAATGCAAACAAGTGCCTGGGAAGACGACGATGATGGAATTGATGAGGACCGAAATGCAAGAGGTTAGAAAACGCGAGTTATACCTATATCATAACCTCAATTTTAGTAACGGTATGAAACGAAAAAAAAAACAAATGCAGCAAACTTTCTGATAGTATGTAGGTATAATGGATGCAGAGTTAAATTAAATACCTTAAAATATGTTGATAAAATGTCGACTATTCAACTCCGATCCTATTCTCTTCCTTACCGAAATTGATGCAAAAATTTGAATATTTCGTAAAATTCTGCAGATTTTAATTCTTTCTCTGAAATCAACAAATAACTTAAAATTCTTCCACAGAACCGGACAATAAAGCGATTCTAGAAGCAGCTGAGAACGGCGATTTAGAAACGGTAAAGAAACTGCTAAGAAAAAATCCTGATTTAGTTCATTCCTCCGATCATGATGGATATACTCCACTGCACAGAGCGTGCTACGGAAATCACGTAGAGATGATTGAGGTTCGTACAGAGCTAGTGACACAGCAGCTGAGAACAATAATAATAATGTAGACCAAATTCTCGTGATATCAAAAACAAATTGCCTTTCAATCTTTCTTGTTTTTATAGTGTTTGCTCCAAAACGGAGCAAAATTAGACGCAAAGACGAACTACGGTTGGGAGCCTTTGCACTCAGCTTGTTGTTGGAATAACGTTGATTGCGCATCAGTTTTAATCGCCAATGGAGCTGATGTGAATGCAAAATCTAAAGGAGATCAAAGTCCGCTTCATTTGGTTTCTGCAAGTTCCCACAATTCTCCGGCGCTTCAACTTCTACTTATGAATCGTGATGTGAAACCAGATTTAATTAATGCTAGCGGGGATACTGCCGAACAAATAGCAAGGAGGACTGGGAAATATTATCCATTATTTGAGATTACTGAATCTTGCCTTAATGATATTTGAAATTGTATTTAGATCATAGTTTGGAACAGATTTTGATTGTTTTGATTGTTAAATATCTCTGAATTTGCCTAATCATAGGAAAGACTTGAATTAGCTTCGCTTTCTCAACTGAAAAAAAATGATACAGGTGATCTAAATAACAGATCCATATGTTATAGGCATCTAATTTTAGTTTTTTTTTCAATTCATTGAACTGATTCATTTAGGTTTTAGAATGATCAAACTTTGTCAAATATCGAATAGGAAGATTGGGGAATGTCTGATAGATGATGATAATCAGAGAAAATGTAAGAAGACTATAAGTTTGATTAAAAGTTTTAATAAAAAATCCTAATAAACGATATAACAGTATGAAACTTATGAAAATAGATATGAATAACCATTATGTGAACTATAATTGGGGACAAGAGTGTCTTTTATATTCTTATTAGAAACTAAAACTGGGATAATGGGATGGTTGATGTATAAAACTAGACGATGAATTTCAAGTATATTTACAAAATATTGATCATAGCTGATATTCATAATCACTTTAATAAATTTCTTTGTCCCCCCTGCACCGCAAATTTTAAAGTGATGATAAGTTTACGAATTTAGGAGTTCCATTACTCAATCGTTTTACACCTTCCCAAATCAAAACCGTAGAATCGTCAGCTGCTGCGTATAAATGGTGTTGATCTAAAGCCCAAGCTAATGCAATAATTGCACCATATCCTCCACCACCATTAGTAATTTCTCTTACTAATCTCAGATCCCAACTACTCCATAACCTACAAAACGGAAACAATATATCACGAATTATTCAACGATTTGAGACGTCAAGGTATTTAATAATTAAATTACTTGAATTTTAAAAATCTTTGAAACTATACCCACCGTATTACTCCATTGTCTAAGCCCGTTGCGATGACATTAACAGAAACACCTTCTGGAGCATTGCTATAACAAAGCGCAGTTATTCTTCGTCTAGATAAAACGGTGCCAACTGGTCTTGCGTTTATTGTATAAACTCTAAGTTCTGAATTATTATTACAAATGTTGTTTTCATTCCCAACTGGAATATTGTAAACTATCGCAATGTCTCCCAGAGTTTCACTGATAGTTATCAAACTCACAGGATAAGAAAAATCAGATTGTATTGATCTGACATAGGAGAGACTGAAAGAAACAAGTATTTCATTGAGAATAGACAGAACGAAAAAAATTGGCAGGAAACTTGGGAAAAAAATATAATTTACCTATTTAGATCCCAAATGACAATAACACCTTCGTTATCGCTAGAAACAGCGACGCTGAATGCCCTTGATAAAGCGACACCAGTTACCGTGCATCTGTGCGCTAATAGAGAAGTTGCAGGTGACGAATTGAACTCGATTTTACCAATCAGTCCAACTGTATAACTATATACACTAATTCTACCAGACATATGACCTGCCCAAAGCTGCCCACAGTCCGGAACTGACCCCAATATTGTGATCTGCAATTTGTGATATTTTTTGTTAGTAATTTTCACTCCCAACTTATATTTTCAGCTATAATTTATACTTTCATGATGAGTTACCCACCGGATCAAGACCTGATGACCTCAACAAAGGTCTCGGTGGTTGTTCTTTCTTTGATTTCAATCTTGCAATTCCGTCGGTACCACCCCAAGATGCTAATGCAGCTCCTAGTACAGAAGCTCCGCTTAACATACTTGCGCCTAGAGAATTTAACAAAAAAATTGATTATAATTTTTGTAATAGTGGAAAAATATGTGAGATTTCTGTGAGAATTGATGAGAAAATATAATGACAATCCAATACAATTATATTATGATAATAGCACAGACCTTTTTCTTTATTGTAGCCGAGCAGTAAGCTGGTGGAATTCGGTAGTCCAAAAACATCACCTGTTGAAAGAGGAACAAGAGAGACTAAGGGGGACCTGTGTTTGTGTTTCCAACATAATACAGGCTCGTTTCCTGGTGCTCCGACATAGCTGCCCCATTTTATTCCTTCGGGAAAGAATTGGAAGTATTGTATTTAATTACATTTTTTTTTTTGTAACCGCGATTGATATGTTCTATACCCAATCAAAGCTTTATTCTCTTTTACATACCTGAAACTCCTTCGATAACTGGAGGAATATTACTCGACGATGAAACCGTGCTAAGATTCTGAATAGCTAATGGATGCGCAGCTCTGAATAACTGTGCAGGTGTTTGTCCGTAAGTTCGCACCATAGTTTCCCAAGCTTGACGTTCTAACGGATCAGCTATTTGCTCTACATTGAATCCGTAGTACGTCTATTCAATGGGAAAAGAATTGATATATAGTATAAATTTACAGAAATCTACATAGTTATCAGAACTTTGCAAAAATCGAAATTACCGCAGGATGAAATACGTTGATAGCTTCAACCGCAGGTCTCCCTGTTTGCCTAAATCCAAATACAAGGTCTATCCAAAATGGTAAAACTTCTCTAACATGCTCAGATTCTAAAGCAGCTCTGTGAGCAAAAATGTACATTCGAGCATCGCCACCACACCACACTGGCAATTCAACATCGCTAACCGAATTACCGTTTTGACGAATACCGAAATCGAATCCTGCAATTTACAGTATTGTGTGTAATTTGAATTAGATTGTTAAAAGTGGCGCAGTGAAATAAATATTTTCAAAGTGTAAAAAATCAAATGACGGGAGAAATACTGCACACCTTCTGAATTAAGTAGAAACTCAGGCAAGTAAAAGAACTCAGGAATGAGTTCTTTCACATCGGTTGTAGAATCACAGCTCGTTAACCTCCAAGTAGTTGCCAATGCATGGAATGTTCGATCAGGGATATCAAAGTTATTGTCTATAATCAGATAAAAGTGATCTCACCATTATTAATTTTTCTTGAAGCCGATTTAGTTATCAATGAACAAAATGTCGACAGAATTCTTTATCACAAAAGAAAATGATAATTGAATGCAAATAAGCAGTAGATTTACCTTGATAAGAAAGAAACATGCTAGTAAATGGTGGAAGTCGGACTAAAAAGTGTAGAACAGTTCCTGAATTGCTGTAATGTGATCCGTAATGGAAAGGCTCTTGATTTAATGCTATGAGATTCAATCCTTCCTTCAGTGCTTGTTTAAGATACTGCAATATACAGATAGTGATTTTTTAACTACTTTAAATAGAAGTTTCTTCGATAATAGTTCCAAAAATAATTATACAACATACGTTATAGTTGTTGATGTAATGCTGTTCGTTCTTTTTATCTTGTACCGCCATGGGTCTTTTAAAATTTCTGAAAAGGATATTATAATTAGGAGTTGATTAGTACATTTTTTATTATCTATCATTGAAGAAGAATCAATGAACTTTCGAGAAAATCGGTTGATATCCATATTTTACTCGACTAAATACTTGCCGATAAATTTTAGGATCTTCTAAATTAATCTTCGAGCTGACGTAGTTTGATAAAACAAAAGGAAATACAGGATATTGCATTAAGTCGTTGTAAGATCGTCCAGCGAGCTTATTTAAGCAAGTGATATATTCCCAATTAGTCAAAGAGCCGCTACGCCACAGTGCAAGCGCCTCCCCTAAATCATCACCGGGTATTCGTCTTGGTAAATTACATGCGGATAATTGCGCAGCGAATTCATCTCTTTCCTAAGAAGAAAACGATTGTTTTCAACCAATAATGTCAATAATTCAAAATAATAACAAAGAGCGAATTGATTGATTTTTCTTGTTACGATACCTTAGAAGAATTAAATGCCAATAGATAAGTTCTCCCAGTAACAATAAAAATTTCAATTGCTCTTTCTTGAAGCTGATATCTTCTTCTATGTAATTCACGAATATCTTCTAATCTCCAAGCAGTTCCACCGGCCATAGCAAGATCCAAGCCCCCTAAAGCGATCTGAAATTCAAAATCTAAAGTCTTTGACATCTGAAAGGGAAAAATATGTTGCTGGAGTAAAAAACCGAGGAAATCCATATCAGATTTTTCCTTATTTCCTTACGTCTGTGTGTAGAGGCATATCAGGATTATCGGGTACAAAGTAAAGGCAGCTTTCACCTATTAAAGCCTCTCCCTGAAGTTCTGCTCCGGGTGTAACTACCCTGGCTTGAGCCATTTTTCGGATTCGTTCTGTCGTATGTAATCTTTCGATTAATGCAGTAGAGTTTGCGTCTTGGCGATCGGTTGTCAGTAAGTACGATAGCGGCTCGTCGGTGTTTGCAGCTTCTGATATTGAAACAATGAAATAGTGGTGATTGAAACCGTTCGTGACGCATGTTATTTGCCAATGAAAAATAATATCTACCTAATTTCTCCTGATATTCAGTCTTCAGGAATCTTTTATTCATTTTTAAATGGCATCTTTGCATTCTTATTCTTACTCTCGCAGGTCCTTCTGTTGGATCTAACTCCCAACTCCTTGGATAACTTTCTGGAAAATGCCACGGTGCTCTCTCGTGCGTGAGTCTTTTTGCCAAATCTCTCCATCTCGCCATAGCCTGTGCCTCCATCGCTCTAGAGTGCTTTAATTGTTCCATAAGTATTTTTCTCTCACGGTTTTGCTCCTCAACAACTGTCCTTGTCACTGACATCGCTCCTTCCATTAATTGTTTGGATAACAAATCAAATTTGTTACCAACCCTGTGAAAATCCCAATAACATAATTGCTGAGTGCTCCAAACGCTTATTCCGGTACTAAATAAACTTTCGATGGTAGAGTACGACCGTGTATCGAGAAAAACATCCAGCTTGGCAAAAGACTTGCCTGTGTATTGCAGATAGATTATTTTCGATCCATAAATCACGATCCCTTATTAGCTCTCGCCTGAGTAGAGCTAATTCCTCACCCCATAATCCTGGAGTAGCTCGTTCAATGCCTTTGGCGATATTCCATATACTCAGCGCTTCCCTGAGTTCTGCGCATACCCTGGCATCTGCGCTAGGCATCTCGTCTCTCCGTTGTAAAAGATCCCACAAAAAAACGGTGAATTTTTGTTCAACCTGTGATAAAACATATGTACCTATTTGTGATGAAAGTAATAAATTTCAGTTAAGATATCGAAAAAAAGGGTTCTGCAGCTACCTGGGGATGTATTTCCAATAAAGTAGTTAATATATCTTTAACTTTGGGCTCCTCCATCAAAGATCTAACTGCGTATACTCTCATATTATTACTCTGATGAGGTCCTAATAACCAAACCATAATTCTAGCTGCATTTTTCCTCAAGGCAGGTCTTGAAGACCAGGTTCCGCCCCAAGGATTTCTTCTCTCTTTTGGCGTAGCTAATCCGTGTAAAAGGGTAGCAAATAATCTTCTAGCTAATTCAGATTCGGTAGCCGAAGGAGATTGGTCTGCTGTTGTGACAAATTCTACAGCACGTATTAAAATTGCACGCAGACGTTCAGACAGCTCTCCTTTACCAGCTTCTTTAATAACAATGCTTGAAGTTCCTTGTAAACTACCGTAACTCGAAGATCGTGATCCATGGTCACTTTGTTCGCTTGAAGTAGTTAAAACTATAAATTAAAAGAACAAAAGAAATTAATTAATTTTCATGATTGTTTTCAATGAAAAAGGGAAAAGAATTTAGAATACCATTTTCAATAAAGAACTACCTGAAGCAAGGTACGAAGCAGTACTACGTAGCCGGAATCCATGATGAGTAGAAACTCTAGCAGTTAAAGCGTCCAATTCACCATCAAATAATGCCACTTGGGCATCTCTTGCAACGGTAACGCAAATAGTACCAATACCACAATGCGATCTTTCCCTCAATTCTATGTGACTGAGTATTAAATGTAAGTCAGCAACGGCTTGCATGTGATGAGTACCAGGAGATTCTAGTAATTTTGTCACGACAGCAACAAGTAAAACATGGAAATCATGAAGCAAGGATGCAGAACTGCCCCTATGAGCAGCGCCGATTAACGCTCGGGCTATCGATTCGGCTAAACCCAATTCCAGAAGCGATCTTAAGGCATTAGGATTCTGTTTGAAATGATAAAATGAAGTTATAAGTTATGAAAATGAGTTAGAAAGCAAGAAATACTATTTGAAAGTATAATTTTGTCTAATCTTACCTTAGTAACCATATCAGTAACGAAGGAGACCATGGGTCTCGCGATATTTGGGTCTGTAGCTGAAGCTTTTGGAATCATAGCAAGTAGCGGAGGCATTGCTGCTGTGGCAGGTCCTCTCACAGCTAGACTTTCAAGAGCCATAACAAGAGACTCGCTTCCAGGATAGAGGGAAATTTGATTAGCTAAATGCATGAAATATTTTTGCTTTATGAATTTGTTTACTTCTTCATCGTTGGCACGCTCGAGATAAGTCTGAATGACCTGTTAAAATACATAGTGGAATCAATTTCTTGAAGGAACGCAACGCTAGACCTAAAATTGAACAAAAACTGTATTGAAGATACCTTCAATAGCGCAGTGCGGACTCTAGGGTCGGGATTATTCGCTAAAACAAGCAACAATTCGGCTCTCAATACATGTTTTAATACAGAGCCAACTAGACTGTCTGGCAACATTCGTAGAGCATCACGTAAGAGCAACAGCAATCCTTCGCACACTAATCCTTGGCATGCTCGCCTCTCATCTGTCCATATGGATTGTTTGACCTTTGAAAAAATCATTTATTATGATATTGGGAGTTCAATTGATTTGAAGTCGATTGAAACAGAAAATACGAACAGGCATTTGCGTAGCGGACCCATCGCTAGCTGCAATTCCTGAATCTTCACCTGCACTGGGCTCCCTTTGTGGCCCACTCTTGCGTTCTTTTTTTCTAAAAGATCTGCCTTTTTGGATCTGTAAACATTTCCCGGATATAGATATCAAAATAGAAAATCTTTTGAAATAATCTATCTGTAAAATACTCACCTGAATATTGGCGAGTGCTTTACTTAATTTACTCGCATCAACGGTCCCGCTAGATTCGTCCGATGAACTCGTAGCACAACTTACTCTAATAGGAGTTTTCTTTTCTTCTAATGGTGGTATAAGAAAATAAATATTATGTTTTGCATGAGTAACGTATGTTTCTGAAGCTTGGTGAACCAATACTAAGTAATCTGTTACAGCGACCAAGTGTGCAAACTCTGGTGGTGCTCCCATTAGAGCTTGCACTAATTCAACCACTGCAGTTCCCACCGTCGCGTCTAAACGAGCACCTATATCTTCATACATGAAATGTTCCTGTGAAAAATGAAGAATGAATTAAATTGATGCATATTCTGTTGATCAACTGAATATTAAAATTAAAAAAAAATACCTTGCAAAGAGTTAAAAGCGTGCCGACGATACCAACTCTGTTTAATTGTGAGGCGTTAAATTCTCTCTGAGAGTGCTGATCTCTCAACAAAACAAGTAAAGCTTGTAATAAAAAATGTAGAGTATCATATTCAGCCCAAGCTCTCCATGCGCTCAATGCACCCTTGATTAATTCAGGATCAGTAATAACGGCTTCGCAATTTTGTGAAATCGCATGATTTCCACTTCCGATGTCTTTGATAAGAATTGAACTATCGCAGGCTGCATCTAACATTGCTTTTAGGATATGTCTCCCTGTGTGGCACCGAGGAGATTCTAGAACTCGCAGAAGTAGAGAAGGACCGTCTTCTGATCGGTATTGATTCAAAAGTTCTGAATCGCTGCGTGCCAAGTGTAAAACTATCGATAATGCTAATGCCTGTTCTTCTTCGGTTGAATTTAACTCTACCACCTGAAGTATGGAATTAATATTAAATAATGAAACTATAGTAATTTGAATAAATATTCAAAAATGGGAGGAAGAAGAAAAAAATATAATACCCTTGCAAATAAGTATAGGAACACTGGACTTCCTCCGACAAGACTCGCTGCCGGTATGAGGCCTCTGTATTGTTGGCATTCCAGATGGGTCATTGAAATCGGTGCTACGGAAAGTGGCGGTTGTTGAGAGACTCTGTTCTCTGGTGCAGATATAACTCTAAATCCTGGTTGACCAGGGAATAAATTACCGACGACAGCTACGAGGGAAGAAAGAAAAAAAGAATGAGATAACGTGACTTAGGATTAGAATCTACTTTTTCTATATTGTCATTTACCTCCAGGGCTGGCTATAGCTTGAGGATATAAATGTACAATGTTAGGACTCTGAGCTTCGTAACTTAAAAGTAAATTATCTTGAAGCTCTGCCAGATGTGAATGAGTCGCGTCCATTACTGCATCCCAGTCGATTTCTGCATCAGATATTTTAGTCTCAATAGGGTGGCGCAAATATGTACCGCCGTAGGACTTTCTTCTACTAACATCGAACTTTCCTCCTTCTGAAAACACAATTCAGCTTCACCAAAGTGAAAGTCGCGTTGATAATTACTATAATATGAAAGGATGAAATTAGTGAGGACTCTGTATATTAGACTTGTCAGGTCAATTTTAACGTATACTTCCACGATTTGGAGACCTATCTTCAGGAATGGAACTCACAGAGTTGAAAAGATACAACACTGCGCAGGCTGGCTTTCATGGATGGCTGTCCCCTACATAGGTTTGACCATAATTATAAAGTAGTAGCCCGCAAGTACACCATCCCATGCCTCCAATATCTTTGCGACACACAGGACACAGTCTTTTCATGCGAAATCATGTCGACTCCAGCAGTTCGACCACCCTCAAAAACCTACTACCACGCAACAACCTCGCCCACATCCACAGGTTCAATCAACCTTTCTTTATAGGTATGTATCAACAAACGCAAATTTGAGCAGAAGGATCCCGTCTACAAGCTGAGTGTTCTTGGTAACAATCTCGGTAAACTAAAGCCCTATCTGGGCGCATTCAATACCAGATTGGACATTGCTTTCTCTGTTATTAAGTAGTTAACGCTGCATTTCGAATAATGCCGCTAATCCGGTATAACCTGGCCACGTTGTATCTTTTCCTCTCTTTGCACTTGCCTTGCTATTGCTGCCCCGCTATCGTGCTTCTATTTTTGTACACCATGTATGGTTTGTTATCCATTGTGGGCTACGCCAGTGTATTTTGCAATGAATAACCAAATAAATAAATGAATAATATCAAGTTAGAATTTAAATATCTACCAAATTTGAATTCTCGAACACCGTTTAGCGCTCCTGATGCTATCAGTGGTGCAAAATCTGGTTTAACTGTATTCAAAGTGCACTCCGTGAGGCTGGTGTAGTTTGGGCCAAGACTAGCTAAGTACAATGCTCTTTCTCTGGAGAATACAGGACATCTGAAGAGCAAAATATGGAATAATTAACATGAGTGGAATGATTTTTAAGACGAATCACAATCAAAAATCAAAATTATGCAGAATTCTACCTGAATAACATCAAATTCCCAAGATACCAAGCTCCGTTGCCGTTTGGACCAAGTTGTCCTAATAGAATGCAAGTACTTCCAGGTTTCCTAACTAATAATCCATCGAACGGAAGCTGTGCTCTAGCTTCTCTCCAGCCGTCGATCCACAAAACAACTTCAACAACTGCGCTGCGTTTATTTAGTACTGTATCTTTGAAGTTTAGAGCGAGATGGTGCCATCTTCCAGATGGAAATGTGCCTGTTATAGAAGTCTCTGAGATAGTACGATTCGTCTTGTCATCTGGACGAGTTAAGCGCAGGATGAGCTTGTCTGTAAAAGTTACATTAATGAAAAGAGGAACATATGTTTCTATTCATTACTCGTGTGAAACTAGTTTCCTACCGGATCTAAGGTCCAGCCAAGTTTCTAAGACTACTGACTCGTACCCAATGGACATTAGGTGAATAATCGACGTCGGTGTAGGCGGCGATGCAGAACCTGCGACAACTATAATTTCACAGAAGTACGATAACGTTAGATTCATTGACGATTATATTCTAAACGTAACTTTTTTCAAAGTACAAACCTTCTCGACTCCAATTATCGGACAAAACTCCCCAATCGGAAAGACTCTCGCTTCCAGAACCGAGTAACGGAGAAGTGGGCATGACAACGCCTCTATTTATACTAGAGGAACCTCTTTCTACTCTGAGCCACATGGAAGCAGAGCATCCGTGTAGCCAAACTGGCCAACTTAACTCAGGACCAACGGGTAAGCAAAGGGCATGAACAGACCAAGGGCTACATATGCCGGAAGACAAATGTCCCTTTCTAAAATTGTTGACTAAATTTTCAGCTTTTTCTAGATTCTTAGTATCTTCATTATGAACTTTAGTGACAGCTTTAACTTCGGTAGGTATAGGAAACGCTAGAATAAAATTTGGTTGTGGTCTGGCTGCAAGGACTAATCTAAACAACGGTTCGAGCAAGGATAATAAAGGCGGAGATTGAACTTTGAATAGAGATAAATAACAGATTAATTCCATAGGGGCAATCGATTGAGTTGCTAATAATGTAAATACTTCAAGTACTGCATGCTGCAAATCTGTAACATAAAGAAAAACGAAAGAAGAATAACGAAAATAAACATTTAGGAACTGATCGAACAAAAGTATCAATGAGAATTATCTTTGTTGTTTGAATGAATTTCAGTGAACTGTAATAAATGGTTATCACAATTCATTATTAATCATTATGATACTCATTGAGCTACGATTTATCATTCATTCATTTTTATTTTTTTTTCATTGCTTTACCTTGACATCGTACTGTTTTTCTAGTGAGAGATTCTCTGAAGCCGTTAAGAATTCTTGTTATTGCTCCAGAAGCCGCTAGAGCTGCGCAGCTCGAGACGCTCTCTCTGCAAGTAATTGCTACACGTCTTAAACCACCAGTCAATATAATTCCTCTTTCGCCTTCAATCCCCCTGTTCAAAATACATCTCATAAAATTTCAGAAGCGCTCGTTATTCATCAAAACATAATTCTAATAAGTAAAAACGATCCACTTACTGCTCACTAAAATGGATGAGTAAATCCACAGCTAAAGAGCACAACGCTGGATGTGCGGTAGCGTATCCTCTAGCTTCTACAACAGGTCCCAACGGATTAGCTTTTTTTGGAGATGAATTTTGAGGACTCCTTCCGGGTATTTCAATATCTGCTTCATAGCCATCATCCGCAGTGACATACTCACCTGTGCTGCTATCATCTCCGCCACAATCTGGGAGGGGATCCAGCGTCATAGTAGGTAACTAAGAAACCGATATTTGCAATGTTATCGTAAAACTTGTTGTAATAAAACGTGGAATATGAGCGAACCTACGTACCCTAGGTCGTGTTTGTTGCGGCATAGTTTGCTCCTGGCTCGGTCTCAACATCGCGACTCTCAATAAAGCTTCGACAAGCATCGCTGTACCTTTTCCTAATTTGATCCCAGTGTTAATGAATGCTTTTCTCAATTCTACGATCACATCACATCCACCTAAACCACAACCCATTTTGTTATTAACGGCACTAAATCCCAAGTAGCGGCGATAACTTGAGTGTAAAATCTATATTCGATTTAACGTCTCCGCTCAAAATGAATAAAAACATCTGTTCAACCGTTCTATGCGACGTAGAATTACGAAGTGAATTAGTTTCAGTACAGAAAGCATTATGACGACGGCTTAATCCGCAGCTGCGAGATTGAATTATTTAAATTGTCGTAACTTCGATAATAAATTATTTGATTCGAAATTGTTACTCACTAAATGGAGATGTCAAGCAACAAGTCATCAATGCTTCGAGTAATCTATGCATCGATTTTCCTATGTCTGAAAAGTAGAAAAATTAAATTGATTTTCAGAATAGCGGGGCTAAAGCATATCCATTGTTGTTGCATTTTCCCTCACCTTTTATCTGATCCGATGCAATGCAAATCGTTAATTTTTTGAATACTTGAACAGATAATTCTGAAACAGGATGATTTGAAAGCTGCATTCTGAATTTGGGACTGCACAATGCGACTCCAGCAGCTGCCCTCCAAACGGCACTAGCTTGATTCAAACTATCTTTAATATGAGTAAAATCATGTAAACATGATTTATTATCGATTTCATTTTGTCTTAAATTCAACGAATTCTCAGTCTTCATGTTATGTTCAGTCTTATTTATGGCGCAGGCAAGTTGAGAGTTATTTAATAATTCTAAATTAGGTACATTAGTCACATGCGGTAATTGATTTGCATTGTTTTTTACTTTATCAATTTTTTCGTCTGTATTCAATGAAGAATCAGGCTGGTTTTCTGTCACATTCAAGTTATCTTCTATTTGATAATTATTAACGATATCAAGTAAATTTTTGGTTTCTTTTTCGAGAGAATCGAGTAAAGAAAGGAGCGCCGGTGTGGCAGTGCTCTCAAAATCCGCAGGATCCTCACAATTAGCTTTCCACATTTCCATTGTAACGGCAACTTCTAAAAGAGCGCAAACGTTCCTGGTGAAAGCTGAGTCTCCCAATATCTCCAAGACTTTATTTAGTCCGTTAATCTCGGTGAATCTTTCACACATTGGTGCGTTAACGATCAAGCTTGAAATAACAGACAAGCAGGATTGTATGAGGAACTTAGACATCGCGTTGTCGTTATCCGCAACATATAATCTCATGGAAGTTAAAAACGTCGGATAAAATACTTTGAATAGAAACTCTCGTCTAACCAAAAAGCTTGAGTTAGGCGTAACTTTTAGCAGATGTGCCATAATTATGTAGCACATTTTTGGATCGTCCGGGGTCACAAGCTCCCCATAAAGCTCGAGGAAATCCCAAGAGTAGTTTGTTGGTTTGCTGCAAGTGTTGCAAGTATCTATTCCCGGGTAAGCGCCAAGTTCTTTGAACAAAGTGCGTTCTAACAGTGCTACAGCTGGTGCATATGTAAGAGTATTGCGTTTCTTCAGGAATGTAACAATACTCGAAAGAATCGCTTTCGGAGGACAGCAACAACACGTTCCAGCCGCAGTTATAACTTTTAATAATCTTACTCGAAGATCATCAGAAAATAAGTGCGACTCCTTTAACAACGACATAAGAGTCATAAACAATGCTGAAATACAGCAGCTTTGTTTGCTGATAGATCCAACGATGGGCTCGGTATAGGCAATTCCTAAGATGTCAAAGTGATGATGATTCTCTACATTATCTGCACAGGATTTGTGTTTATTCCTCCGGCACTGTCCCATGTGGCATAATTCTGTCCGTACTCGTTTCAAGGCACTTATTAAGGCACCAATCATATCGATAACTTTTCTAGCTCTGGTGGTAGATTGTTGTTGATCGACACTGGGAAGACTAACGATGGCTAGAATAGTACGTTCAACAATTCTGCCGTCTTGGCTTTCTGTGAATAGTTGAAAAAGCTCTAAAAAATCTTTAAGCTTTTCCGTAGTTCCTCTCTGATGTAATAGGCAATATAAAAATGTGATAATTCCGTAAGTAGTAGCGAAAATGAATTCCTGAAGTAAGGAACCTTCCTCTGGGGACAAAACTGAAACAGGTTTGGCGCAAGCATCTTCCAGCAATCTTAAAGTCATGGGTAATAGACCATTGTGAATAACTGCTGTTGTCGGCTCATCGGCTCGCAGTACGCGCTCTAGAGCTGTAAGCATTAGTCTTGCCGCGGCTGCTTTTAAAGACGCACATTCAGTACCTGTTAAATTTGTGCCGTCGATACCAAACTGCAGAGCCCACAGCGTGTCTAGGGCAAATTTCAGAACTTGAACAGCCGGCGTTTGTTCTGCAGGGGTATCGTAGTCCCTCAATCCTTGGAGGAGCTGAATAATTAATAAACTGGTTTCGAAAGCGCTGACGTTGGTGTTCAGCACAGTCTGTATTCTGTCATCCATAAAATATTCAGGGGTTTTTTTTACAGGGCGTGACGGTATCTCATATAACGGAGTGTCCCATTTTTCTTCTTCGTCGCTCCTAACAACGGATGTAAAGTACTCAAAATCCATCGGGTTTAATCGAATTTTTAGAGTCAATGATCTGGCCTGATCTATTCCATCAGTAACCTGTTCAGATTCGCTGCTAACATTTCCGGCTGATACTTTAGTTTCAGTTTTTTGTTGGGATAATGTCTTGGTACCGGAACTATGTTTTCTAACTTTTTTTCTCTGCGTTGTATGGTTCTCTGAACTGTGTTTAGTCTTAACATGCTTCTGTTTTTTGTGAGGAATTATATTGACTGTATCGACTATGTCGTTGTTACAGTGGAATTTGATGTAAGGATTATTTGGCACAATTTCCCCGCCTTCTTGAAATGCGACTGGATACATAGCTATCAATAAAGCAACCAATTCTCTGCCACAAGACAATCCTCTAACTCCTAAAAGGTGTAGGACAGCTAAACATCGCCATCCCCTACCTCTGACTAAGTATTTTCTAAGACCAATGAGCTCTCCACCATCCATACGAACTGCGCAAAGCATATGAACATCAGAGAGAAGTTCACATGCAACGAGTGTTGAGACACCGCCACCGCCTCCAGAACTGCAAATTAATGAAACAACAATTTCCTTCTGTTTATATTGAATTTGTTAATAATTTTCAATCATTGGTAACAATGTTAGGATATAAACGTCAGCTGTTATAGAATGCAATTATCATTGCGTCTCATGAATACTTTATAACTTCTTCTGATATGAATTATAACTTTCATATATTTATAGTCTTACTTATTATTTATACAAAGTAGTTATATCTTTCAGCAAGCTTTTTCAAGGCCTGTGAATATTAAATGTGCAAATGTCTCAGGGCGGTATAGAGATAACGCTCCCTCGCTAGCTCGTTTAACATTTATGAAAATAATGATACGATATTAATAAATATGCAATTGTGTCAAATTTGTTCCAAATACTTTTTATACGAATTTGAATTGTAATATTTTATTTCTGGATGCTGATATCTGTACGATGTCATACCTGACATGCAAATATTTCAGTGAAAACTGAAAGTATCCTAACAGTGCGTTTGTAGATTTGCTCAAACTATTGTATATGATTATTATGATATAAATCATATTATATAGTGATAAACTGATTAATGATTTTAATGAGATTTATAATTGTGACGAAGAAGGATATGCGTGCATGAATAATCGATATGATTAATACAACATTGATCACAGTGTGCTTTCATCATTCCTTTCTATTATAATTACAATGCAATTAATTAGCAGTTTTAGTATATGTACGTATATACATGCATGGAGTACTAAAAGCTCACAAAGCAAACTAATAATGTGCGCAAAAAAAAAATGAATAAAACAAAATTGAAGAAAAGGGGAAAAAATATATTAAATGATTATGCAAAGATCGGTGGCGCAAAGTTCGTAGGAAAATACATACATAGTATATAATAACTGTAAACTTTCCCGCTATATCATATGTGTGAGGTGATGTAAAACAGAAGCATACAATATCGTCTAAGTGTGTAAAATGTAAAATATTGCCACAGAAGATATATTTTAGGCCATGAAGTATAACCGTTTAGTGAAAAGTGCCTCGAGCAATAATTTGATAGCATGTATGATAAATAATATTAATTATTATTAATGAATACGTACTTTTCTTTCAAAGTTGACAATATTTTCATTTCTTTCTTTTTTTTTTCTAGATCTGTAATTCAATCTTTGTGTCTATCACGGCAATGAATGTACGGCAGGCTTTTTGTTACATGAAACGAATGAAATTTTGATGCAATACAATTGTATAATTATCGTATTTTTGTGTGGATATTAATTATCGTAATACATAATATATAGTTACGGCATTGCAACAACAACTAATGAAGCTTTGTCAGCGAATGTATGAATTGCAGCTGCTTAAGGATTATTATAAATTAGTCTATGCATTAATAAATAAGCAAATTACGGAAAAAAACTAATAATCGACTATTCATCAGAACTTATGGTTCACATTCTTACCAGAATGAAAGAACATCTTTAACGTCACGACCATCTTTAACTTGAACGAGTAATTCTGCCAGAAATATATCAAGCCACTCAGACTTCTGTAAAAAATGAATGAAAGAAATTTAAATAAATAAGAAGATATCGAATGTATAAATAAAACGAATATTCGAAAAATATGTATCTATATATTTATAGATAAGACTATTAATTTCTCCTTCTGATAAACCCAAGTTATCTAATAATTTATTCATCTTTGTATATCTATCTATATAAATTAAAGTAATTAACTTCCGAATATGTGATATGTTATACATAGTATATAGAATTATGCAATAATTGGAGCCATGGCTCGCAGGTATCAGACGCAATTTGTAAATCAACATATACGAGAGGAGATAATTTCTACGATCTGACGTAGACGAAATTATGTATAATAATAATGCGTATTTTATACGTGTGAACTATCGTTACGCAATCCAATTGATAAAGATACCGAAGACGGTAGAATTTAGAATTTTAGCAAAATCCGGGGAAATTTCATTTGCGAACGATTTATGACTGAAGTTTAATCGACGATGAAAAATCATCACATTCACATCATTTCGGGAATTAATTCGGATAAAGAAGATATTTCGACAGATTTATGGCACAGAATTAGAAGATAACAAAAAATGTACGGCCCCACCGTTGGGCGCCAAACCAAAAAAATAAATTTTCGGCTTGGCCAAATTTCATCAAAAAATCGCTTACAAGTGAAATTCCGCGCCACGTTTCAGCGCACGCGGAACAACTGCGGATATTATATTATCGTCTTCGCGATATTGTTTCATTAATTTTTATTCATTTTCATAATTAATATCGTACCGAGTTGAATAGTCTTCAGAAAATAGAAATCGCCATGAAATTTTTGTCAACGATATAATTTGTAAAACTATAAGAATGAAGCCGGCGAATATCGTAAAACATATACTTTCTTCAGAGTTCAGACTCTATACAAGTATAACCGTATTATCATGATCATCAATGATTGCAAATTTGGATTACTCGCGATCGTATATATAGGTATAAACTTCTGCAGCTTTCATAGCGGTGTAACGTGGTCTTCTATCATTTACGCAAGTGCGCGTACACGATGAGAAGGACATCAGTCAGTTATACGATAACGGCCTTGAGGTAGAAATAGGTGAATTTAACATAATGTATATATCGTATTTTTCCCACGCGTATTATATACTACATATATGAATAATTATATCGCATATTCGATGATAAATCAAGATGTAGCCGACCAACCAACCTCGTAGCTCTGCGGTTCAGCGTGTATGAAGTAATCCCATAGAAGTTGTAGTTTATTCGGTGGCGCAGTCGTCATCGCCACTTTATCGAAATCGAAACTCTTCTATATTCTTGAGGAGACTGCAGCACTTTCTTCTCCCTACGTAGTGGAGGCAGTTATAAACTCTGCTGCTGCAGTTCGAACTGCAGTCGAGTCGTCCTCATGAGTGATCTATGTGTGTAATATATAAATATAGGTATATGCATATGCAGATGCATTATAAATCAAAGAATGATGATAAACCGTAGTAGTTCATATTAAACCGCAGCACAAACACCTCATATTATATTTTGTATCGCGAGATCGTGTTCACATTCGACGCGGTATGAACCGCAGCCGCACAATATATATAGATATAATATAATATGCCCTTTTCGCTTGATCTTTTATGATTCGTTTTCCTGTTTTTCAATGATTATTCTTATTCTTATTATATTGTTTCACGAAGTATCTGGGGAAAACTCGACTCGACAGTAGATTTCCTTCTCTTTTCCCTTTTCTCTTATTTTCACTTCTTCACACACATATGATAAATAGAGTCAATCAAATTTCAAAGTCCTCGAATTATTGCTATTACAGGTCTGCATGATCGTAACCGGGGAAGCAGAATTAGAATTCATTCACGGGGTGTTGTTTTTCCGATACCTATATTCCGAGCTTGAGCTTGGCTTGTCACACTTTGTTCAGTGTACGCGAAGAAGTGTGATTCGATGTGTTGTGACCGATCGTCGAACACACGTATTGGCTTATATAACATCGCTAGCACATAAATATGTATTTGTACAATCTACTAGCAGATGAAACGCGAGAGACTTGCACACACACTGTAACTCTGCTGTACAGTCGATATACTGTATGCATATGAGGTAGAGAGTTTTGTGCCTCTTCATGTGTCCTCGGAAGAAGCCTCTGCAATGTAATGTGCGGTAACGCGCGTGGTTTCTACCCGCTATAATATAACCTACACGTATACGTACGTATACATACATACGTATGTAACAAGAGTTGCTTGCAGAGTTGTATAGAAACTCATGCGAGAGCAGTAACCCCGAGCTTCGAGGTCCGCGTTTGCATGTGTTATGTATTATTATATTAAGATAAATAACTTATTAAGTAAAGAGAAGTAAATTGATAATAAGTTCTTCCCAAAGTGTATAATCATAGGTATAATAACAATATACTATGCGTCCTCTAATCTATGTGCTATACTGCGGAGTAAGCCATCAGTAAATAATCATATAGTATGTTACGTATAGGCTTTGGTGTACATACGTTATGTATCTGTATGGCAGAAGAACCGACGTGCGCGACCTACAATTTTCATTTTTACTGCAGAAATAAGATCCACAGGGTATTGTAATATCATAACATGAAAAATCTCCTGAAGCGGAGGGAGAAGACGTTTATAAGTTAT
Organism: Phymatocera aterrima; assembly: GCA_963170745.1. Taxonomy (NCBI): domain Eukaryota; kingdom Metazoa; phylum Arthropoda; class Insecta; order Hymenoptera; family Tenthredinidae; genus Phymatocera; species Phymatocera aterrima. The sequence continues at coordinate 1,982,392 of OY720662.1, read as the reverse complement.
CAGAATTAGTAGACTATGTTTTCATCAATCAGGCAAAGACCCGGGCCGCGTGTCGGTTTTACTGAACTTCCGGTCTCTCTAGTACCGCATTTCCGGTATCTTCGCGGTTTATATGTATACTGCATGAGACGTATATTTATTCATTTATTTATGCTACAGAAAATATTGGAAAATAAGATGACTGAGGACGCGATAAGTCGAGTTTCGAGTGTAAAAAAAGATCGGAGCCGTATACTATGACAATATGATGACAGTTTGAAGATTTTCACGCACATGACCTGCATTCGGACATGATGTGCGAGGCAAAATGCGTATACGAGAAAAGTTACGCTTTTCAAGTCTATTTATAATTATCGTTACTACGATTGTTGTTGGTATTATTCACCTATTTACTTCGCTATCTTGTTATTATCGATCTTCTGCTACTCATTACTGTGTATACTATATGTATATACCTATATATATATATATATATATTATATATAAATATACTATACTCGCGCGCGGGTCGAGTCCGCAGCGGTGTTTACCCGCTTGAATTACATAGGTATAGAGATTATGTACGATCGAGAGTTGGGCTATGGCTAGCTCATGTTATATATTATACCTATATAAACTTTATATTACAACCTTTCGCTTAATATCAATTATATTGTGATCGATATCACCGACGGCCCATCACCCTGAGGAATATATATGTGTAAAGTATGAAGAAATATAGAGATATAGGAAAAGGCTTACCTTGGCGTACTTCTGCTTCTTATTCTCTGCAAGATGCATAGGATGAATCCTTGACAGCACATGATCTGCATCGTTGAGTAAACTGTGTATTTATAATGCTCGCCCGCGTCGCGTTTGTGGGTTAACAATTGATCACCATTTTTAATTCTTTTTTCGTTTTTTCTTCGAATTATCAATTCCAATTTTGTACCTTTTTTTTCTTGTATTGTCGAAGAAGAATTCGATCGATCTGTTATGACACCTCTGCAATTTGAATGCAGATTGTTTGTTTGTAGTTAAACGAATTAAATGAATTTTCACGTGATTTTTTGGTGAAATTTCTTCAATGAGTCAAAATTCACGTTCATGTAGATTTCGGGAATCCCTGGTAACAAAATCGCTCAAATATTCATTCAATCCGGTTAATTTCAAGTGAACAATTATAGTTAACATCGTCGTAATCTTTATCCAGAATTCTCATTATTGCCGTGATTTTATTCGCTTTAACCCAGATATTAAAAAAATAGTGTCGTAATAATTATAACGAAGCGAGTATTCAGAGATATGCGTATTACAATTTAAAGAAGATGTGACCGGCTGCGGGGAACTCTATTCAGATAACAAACACCATAATACAACCACGTCTCTAGCACTCTACTATAGGTATGTACAATATAATATAATATGTGCAGTTAGCTTTGAACGTATAGCGTACTACATTATAATATAGATTACATTATAATATAGTATACTTATGCGTGTGTAAATACTTATCAAAGAGTCAAAGATTGATTGACAATGTAGAAAACATTGCAGAAGTATATGTATAACATAGGTATATACTTATAGTAATATTAAAACACATGAATCTTATCCTCGAACGTTTTCGATATAGGTATTATATTAGTTAGGTAGATACAGTATGTGTATATAAGTTTAAATTGTTTGCACGCGGGCGTAGAAATGCAATTGTTTCTCAGAGAATTATTAAACTCCAAAACGCCAACTGAAAACTATTCTTCTAAGCTATCTAAGCAGTAGTATGTCCTAATCCCTTGCTGTATTATATCGTAAATGGAATTACGTATGAATCATGAGAAGGGGAATTCTTGCTTGAAAATATCCCTCGAATGTGTGAGTTTCATGATAGAGACAGGCAGGTTAGTAAAATGAAAGGAAATGCAGCGAGTCGGTTTAAAAGGATGAACACTTAAAAGGCTTCTAGTTCTGAACGCAGAAACCTGTACAGGTATATATATTGATCATCATTTGCGAGTGGAATCTACGATCTCTATAATATGCATACAAGTTCTCTGTGATACATATAATACTTCGATTATTAATATCAATCATCGCATATAGGTACAGTATATTATCGATTCATCATCCCTCAATTTAAAATTGAAAAGACAATTTTAATCGGGTATCATACAAATATGCTGTATTGTGGTAATTAATTAGTGAACGCAATGCATAATACGCCCGCGAAGTTATACAGCGTAAGAAGATTACGGGAGGAAAAGATGCTGGCTTTTTTCAGCATGAATTCGTCGGTCTATCAATAAAACCAGAATTTGATAAGAGATGCGTAAGGACGTCTCTTTAGAGATGAAAGTCGTATGCGACCGCATAGTATCATCTTTTTCGCGTAATAAATTATTATAAACGTTCATTATTACCGATATTTTTTACAGTTATTGTTCTGCAGTGTTTTCAGAATAATTGATATGAAGCTAGATATTATACCAAAACCGTGGGAATTTGTCATCGTGAAGAATACAAACGTATAAATAAATGATAAATTCAAACCACACTTGTTTTGTTAAATTCCCGCTAGTTCCGGTCCCAATCCCTGCGCATCAATTACTGCAATTAAATTACGTCATATCACTCACATTGAAATTTCATAATTGAGGAATTGATTTTTCTTCTTTACTTTTACCTTCTGTGAAGATGCGGTAACACTTAATTCACAGAGGCTCTTCGATCATATCAATGTATTACTCAAAACTGAAACTAAATGACGAAACTATTTATCTAGCCTATCACGGAGTTAACTGTATAACCTCTTTAATCTTCTCACAATGCCGCATGCTCAAATGACAGTTCAAATGCCAAAATCTCGAAGCATAGCAGCTATCTTTGTCTGCGCCAGGTGGCGCGCCGGATCCAAATTCTAGAGGCTCTTCGTCGAATCGTCGAGTGTAGAAGGGTATAGAGGTGCGGACGGCGTGGTGGGGGCGTGAGTGTTCTACACTCAACGGTGGAGTCTACATCGTGCTGCCATCTGTTTTGAAAATATGGATATAATGTATAAAAAATACATAACCTATAAATTTTACAAACAAAAAAGTGTATTATTATACCTATGATATTGTTTCTACCTTTGAAGACTAACACAATACAATAATGATGAACGCATTGCTATCTAGTGGAAATTGAATGAATACAAATAACAAATATCATAATCGTAATTCACGTTCTTTTTTTAAAAATTATTCCACTGTAATAATCATCGTTCGTCTCGTTCCACACTAATCGTTGTTTATTTCGGAACATCACCTAACATTACCTACCATAATCTAATATAAATAGAAAATATAGCAGAAGCGGCTTTATCATCTCGTAATGAATATTTTCGATAGATTTCGTGTTTCGTGTAGCTGGCGGGGAGGAGCAAAGCAGATATCAGTCGATGCAGTAATCCCTTTAATCGCGGTTCCTGTATTATCCTTAATAGCTGCGCAAACAGCAATATGTACGGTAATAGTATTCGTGACGACACCGATTCTGATCTACTACCTGCACCATAATTTCCTAAGATTTTTATTGAGAACAAAATTTTTCTTGCTGTGGAATATAACGAGTGTAACAGTCCTCGTACTGATTTTCGAGATGATCGTTGTACCTCTGCTTGAAATCCTACCGGAAGAAAATTACGTGCTTATCATCAGCTCCGCGGCTTCACTCGCTTGCGCTTATCAAACTAAATTCAAGGCAGACTCTCTTAGTCAGGATGGTACTTCCGCCCAAGGTCTGGAGCTCGGTGAAAGTAGCGGAGAACTTTGCACTATTTGCAGAAGACGAACTCCGCCTAGGGCATATCATTGCCGATTGTGCCAAACTTGCATTTTGAGGAGGGAATATCACTGCAAATGGTAAAATGAATATGAAAACTTATCTTTTAAAATCAAATCCCTACATTTCTCACCCTATTGCAGCCCAGAGTGGTTCTAGTATCCAAGATTTCGAGTTCTTTGATAAAAATCCACGTACCGCAAGTCTTTTTCCATTGGATCACATTTGCAAAGGCTGAGGGTTTGATGCTTGTAATAGTCGGTTAGCGAACTGAATCTAGAACACATATCTACAGGAAATATTGGGAGTCTTATTACATTCAGTTTCTTCAAATGATAAATATTGACCAGATAAATAATTTTCATCTTTTTTCATTAGTCAGTATCGTTACAATAACAGCATCACTATCATTGATTTTGCTGTTGTTTCATATGAATTAACGAGCGATTTAGCACTTTGGAAGTTGTAGCAATGTAAAGAGTCATTTACATATCAATATCGTACTACAGTGTTGTTCTTGAGACGAGAAAATAAAGCGAAGGCAACTTTTATTTGATACTTTTAATCTTTCACATTCAATTTTTCTCTTCATTTTTATCTACGATATACTATACTTAGCTGTTCGCAATCAAAGCAGCGTTGGAGCGATTAACAATGGCTGTCGATACATTTTTTTTGCTATTTTCATTATTATCGTTATCTTATCTTATCTTCGTTGCTTATCATTTATCATTTATTAATGGAGTAACCTTCTGTTAGGCTCGATTGTTGTGTGGGGAGCAGCAACCTCAGATGGTACATGGGATGTCTCTTATTCTCGACTATAGCATTAATCTATGGTTCTAATCTCACCATGACCACCGTATGTCATCCGTTCATTTTTATTGGTACGATACTTCTGCCGGATGATTGCAGCGACGTCTATCAACAGCTGGAGTACGCATTATTATTACTATTATTAAATTATTCATATGCTATAAATTTGAATTCCTTATATTCCTAATTCTATTTGGACCAGACAATTATCACATCATATTAGTTAAAAAGATATCTGCAATGTAAGCAAACGTACACGACTACCTCAACCTCAAGTTTAGGTAGCTTTTGACCCTTGGTCTGATATATTTGCTTGGAAGGCAGAGTTTACTGTAATATACCTGCTATTATATAAGTTATAAGAGTAAATTGTGTTTATAATAACATACTTTATATCTTACAAATTGAAGATCATACCTATTCTTTACTCTATTCGCTAATCTAAAACTTAAAAAAAAAAATCTTATTGCAGTATTGCTCTCTGCTTTGTAGCAGCAACGTACAGTCTTCTGGCTGGTTTGGCTGTACTGAGATGTTTATTATACCATTTGTGGTTAATTAGCATTGACACAACTTCGAACGAAAGGCGCCAAATATCTGCAGGAAGTCCAGGTTCCTATGGGCAAGGGTTATTGAAGAATTGGGGTCGCTTATTCTGCTGTAAAACTTGATCCACTAATATTTCGATCTATCTTTTATATCTTTCTTCATTATTGTAGATACAGTTTCTAATAATATCGTATATTATGATTATTATTGTATTTACCAAACATTATTATAGGTATATATTCTTATGCAAAGTGGTCGAAACAAAATTTGTAAATATATATTCGAACCTATCATAGTCATTGATATTATTATACAATAATAACAATAATAATAATAGTCATTACTCATAAACTATTATAATTCTTGATATTAAAGCCAAGATATTGATGAAATTGTTGAAGATCTGATATAATTTTTATAAATGAATGTGAGAAGAAAAACAAAAACAAACGTAAGAAAAAAAAACTAAATGTTCATGTATTGTGTATAGCATTTATTGTAACTGTGATAAAACGGCCATTCAGAATACATACAATACAATGAATAAATAATGTACAAAAGGATATGATTAGTTAATAATAATTGTATAATAGTTTTCCTTCTTATAACGTTCATGGATAAAAATATTTGATCTTTTAATTGATATTAATCTTCGATGGCGACGCCTCGCTGCTTTGGATCAAAGTCTGGTATAACTCTTTGAACAAGTTCCCTCCATTTATCTTTACGCTTCTCTTTTTCTTTCAGATTCCGAGATATTCTGGGGAAGTCTCTCCATTTGGCAAAGAATTTTGTTCTCAATCTACTCCTGTAATGTTCCATAGCTAATTGCTCGTCATCGATTGATTGAATCTTGCTCTGAACTGTTAAGGCATTCCATAGTTTGAGGCATTTCTCCTGAAGTCTCATATCGTAGAAATCTGTAGCAACTTGCGTTTTCTTTGCTTCGCTTCTAGCGAAATCTCTCCAGTCTCTAAAAACGCTCCATAATAAATTACGGGTGTAAACCGTACCGGCCAATTCCATTTTTACGGATATCCTTTCACGCGTTTCTCTCAACCAAACTGATAAAATTTTTCGGAGAAGGGTTCCGTGGTAATGCTCGTCTGCTCTTTTTATGTAATTATATTTAGTTTCTATTAGTCTAAAGAATGGTTCCATCATGTAGTGACGAAGCAAATATTTCCGTCGAAAATTATCTGCGATTTCATTCAGATGCTTTGTCCTCTCTGCCTCGCGCGCTCTTCTCTGCTCCTGCTCATCCTTTATTCTTCTCGCCTCCTTTTGTGCCTTCAAGTTTTTCCAGTTTTAGAAAAGTGTGTTAGATGTTAATCTAAAAAAAAAAGTAGTGAACCAGTGATAATTTGCCCTCACCTCCAGCTGCAATCTCATTCTCTCTTCGTCTTCCGCTCGCCTTTCAGCCTCTTCCTTCTTTCTTCTCTCTTCCATCTTTTCTTCACGTTCTTTCTGTGCCAGCTTTACACGCTGTCTTCGCGCCTCAGCACGAGCTTCCATTCTAATCAAAAACTTCGGAGGACTGGGTAGACATGGAGGCTCGATAATTGCCTTGTCCCTATAACACACAGATTTGGTACAGATTATAATCAAACCGCCTGTATTAACTCTTAAATCGTGAATAAAATTTCCATCAATCCTGGCGAGCTATATGATTCTACAAAAGCTCGAAGAATCAGGCTTCCACCAAATGTTTGACTATGAAGAAAATTATCTACGTCTTGCTGAGGAACAAGCTTTTAAAAAATAAGTTTTCATCCGGTTTGTAAACTTATTTTTTCAGACGTTTGGTTCTCAGCAACGCGTTTCGAGATTTTATCTATTTTAAGACTCGTAATAACAGTCTCAAATCGTCTAGTTTCCGAGGAAAAAATAATCATCAGGTTTTATCAACGCGTTCAGATTTTATCTACGTTTTAATATTACCCGGTTTTTTGTTTTTGACCCACCCTCAAGAAACCACTAAAGTATAATTGCAAACTCACTTGCATCCTTCTTCTCTCATCAATTTGATCAGGGTCCTTCGGGTCCTGCCGTTACAGTGCGCGAGAACTTCCTTAGCAACGTTGATAGTATCCTTGCTAGAGCTTAGAGTATCCTTTTCGATTTGTTTCAGTTTTAAATCTTCAATTATTCGATTTTGTTCAACGAGCTTTGCTTTTTGTTCAGCGATTATCTTCTTCTGAGCATTTAAGCGATTTTGTGCCGGAGGCTCAACAACCGGGATTACATTAAATTTTGCTGTGTTTTTTTTCGCCGATGATATTGAATTCATGATCGGTATCAACATCCCGGTACTTTGGGTAGCTCGAACGATCGGAATCTGATCTCCAAAAGTCGTTTTGTTCTGTTGTTTAGCCAGTTTCTTTTTCTTTTCGCTAATGGCGTTCATAAATAATTCAATTTTACGTTCTTTGGACATTTCGTTGCCGTATTTTTTCTCCTGCGCCCTTATCCTTGCATTATCAACGAAATTTTTCCACGTATAAAAAGTCCGCTGAAGTCTCTGCTTCGTTATTCTATCCTGAACTTTGATTCTCAATTCTTGGAGCTGCCGCTCTTGAAGAACATTTCGTTTCAGAGCTTGAAATGCACTCCTCATTATTCGCATTTTGTCCTCCTTGGATTCAGTGATCGGTTTATCTTTTATCGTGACTGTAATTGGACAGGGGTAATTGCTTTCTTCAATTTTCGTTATTGGTTGCTGCTGTTCTTTTTCTCCTGCAGCTTGTGGATCGATCGGATTACCAGACTCCGTCATCACGATACTTTCACACAGTTTCTCAATTTCTTTTTTCGTTGTACCGCTCACACCAGACCAAAATTCATCGTCGTTTGAATTGGCTAATATTTTACGAGAACATGTATAAGGCCCTCGAAATTTCGGACGATTTTTATTAAGCTGAGATTGAAATCTTTGCAATTCCGACTCGAGCAATGCTTGCTCTTTCTTTCGATACATTGCTTGAGTTTCTTCGTCCAGAATCATCCTGAAATTTAATATGCGAAATATATTCCTGATTATTTCAGAGGGAATTCGACAATTTTTGGATTCAAATGTGGAAAAATTGATACACACACGTGCTCTATAGTCCGTAGGGAAATCAATTTATTACCGGAGTGGTCACGCACCTTCGTTATATTTCATACTGCAAAAGAGCGATAAGAAATTCTGTTATTAAAATGTACCGTTTTGCTTCTTGTAGTATAACGTTTTGCGACGGTGATAGCGGTTGAGGCTCGTGAAAAATCTTGTGTCTAACATCCATGACTAAATTTGGATCCAACATCTTCTTACTGATAGCTGACAACATCCGTTTTTCATGAGTTTCAAAAATCGGTGCCCTCAACATCTGCTCCATGATATCTTTTACTTCTCCGAAATGCACTGTCTTCGTCGTTGACATTCTTTATTTATTATTCAATTGACATTTATATTCAGTATATGATCTCCCCTCGAATCGCGTCGTATGAGGGTGGTAAAGCTAGACTAAACTGGGTACAATTATAGGCGTCTGGTTATGACATTGATCTGCAGACAAAATACTTCGCTATAAAGTTGTTTTATTCTGTTGTTAAGGGCGACTTATATTTTCAGGGTAATCGACAGGTGTTACTTGGAGACGCGCGCGATTACGCCCAATATTGAATGACGATGTAGGAATTAAAACTCGAATAATAGATACCAATCAACGCAATAGCTACCTGTAATTTTTCTTAACAATTTTCCGCTCAAACATAATGAACATAAGAGTTTTATATTTTTTATGGATCACCCACTGATCGCGTGCCTCATTTTACCTACAAGATACAGTTTTCGACAGAATATCTCTTATAATAATGACTTTTGTGAATATAATTACACGTTTTATTACCTTGACCATGAATTTTCGTCTAATCTCTAAATTGATCTTCAAATAACAGCCCACTAAACTTCGTTTGAATATTTCCCGCTAAAACCAGTGGCTCTCAATCTATCGATGAGTGCACAGTCGAGAACTTGGATGAGGGAGGATCCCCATGTGGGCACGGAATTGAATAACGGAACGGAAAGCAAACGAATCTAGTGACTTTCTATATGCATTTCGTGCATGTATTACCGTTGGTATTACATACACCAATTGCTACGCCGTACCACACAGAACGTTCGGTTCCGTTGTTCCGCTCCGTGCCCACATGGGTATCTTCCCTGAGGAGGAGAAATCCGATAAAGTCGATTGTTGACGACTTGATGCTTGCCTTTGCTTTGGTGTATGTCAGTGTATGTGTCATTTGTGTGCAATGTAACACTGTAGCAAGAGTGGCTGACATAGAAGTAAAAAAGCACTAGTCGGATTGAACGCGAAAAACGTAATCGACAATATTCGATCAAAGGTAAATAAATTGAAACAATGCCTGACAGAAAAAAAAATGAATCAATACATCATCAGCGATTTAGTTCGAGGATGTTAACCTCTGATTTTTATCAATAATAACATTTATCTTTCAAATTGTTCCTCAATCATGACAAAAATCAAGTTTCTATAACAACAATAAAAATCGTAATATAAAACTCAAGTCGCGTTAACTCCATAGATATATAAGCCGAAGAGGGAAAAAAGGAAAAAGGAGGAAAATAAAGGACAGAATAGAGACCTAGTTTCGTTGACAAGTTTTCTTTACCCTTGTTCTATTATTTTTCAATTATATTATCGTCGGTATAAATTACCATCCTTATTTACAAATCTTTTTTTGAACATAAAATCTAACAACGTTTACAATTAGTAGGTGTAAAGAAATGATTACGCTCAGAAAATATCATTCATAAAAATTTCCTTTACTCAAGAGTAGTAAAGTTTACAATAATATTATTAGGTATCCGATTTCTTCTACAGATCGAGAAAATCTAAATCCGCAATATTCTCTATTCATTAATAAATCATAAACAGTGAATAATAATTATTCGAAAAATGGATCCTGGGGGCCCTCCTGAGGGGGCCCCTAGCAGTGACACCTTGGAGATCCAAGGAATCGATAAAATCGTCGAAGTAGTACCTGAAAATTGGCAATCGTCTGATCAAACTGGAAGAAAAATGAACAATAATAACAACAACAATAACAACAGGCTGCTGTTTCTTACGGTAAGAATGAAACGTACCACCTCTTATCACTCTCCATGAATTTTTCACAAAAAACCTGGAAGAAATGAAGAAATATTTAAAAAGGCAGCAATTTCTGATCATATTACGAAAAATTAACCGAATGTTTTCTTTTCCAGGTTGAATACGTCGAGGATAATTCGAAAGATTATTCTCGCGTATTTCCGGCGTATGAACAAGTCTCATTTTCTCCTCAAGCTTCTTCACCGCTATCCGATTTCGAACATCGTGTTAGTCCCCTAGATCCAAATATGAGCTCGGCCGCAAGATATTCCCCTACTCCTGTACAACTACCACCATCACCTTTCCATAATTCTGTTGTTGTTCTTCAGGGACCTTCGTCCCCTCTGATCTCTAATGCTGATCAAAATGTTAGACCAACTATAAGCTACGTTAATCAATTAAATGATCATCGCTCCGTACCACAAACCATTGTTCAAAATGATAATAATTCGGATTTCGTCGTCAATGATAGCGAAGAAACTCTCGATGCTGGCGTCGGAGGGGAATTAATCTTGATGCAAGGTGAAGACAGTTGCTTTTTTGATCGAAATTACAAATTTGATCCAATGATTCCTGAACTTCATTACAAATGCCGCAATAGTTTGAAGAATGATCCAAAAACTTTATTCTAAGTTCCTTCTTCTAGAGAAAGTATTAAAACCTGATTTCGAACACCTTCTATCACTAGGTGCAGCTCAGGAATTGGAAAATTCGGCTGCTCCATTAATGCTGGCAGGCATACCAAGCACAGATTTTGCTCTAGCGAGAGATTTCCTTGTAACACATGACGAGCAGCTTAACGTAATGAACTACAAGAATCAGACACTAGAAATTGAAGACACAAAAGTGAATCGTCTCGAAGTAAAAGTTGTTGACGATCTACATCGGCAAGATGTAAATTCTTTAGCAGAGATAATTCCTATAGCTAATAACGAAGATTTAGCTTATACTTCCGACAAAAAGGGAGTTAGGAGATCAAAAAGACAAATAAATGACAAAAAAACATTGCGTGAGTTATTCCTCAGTCTTAATTACAAAGATTGGGAGATATTTGATGATTTGGTTGAAGTTCGCTCAAATAAAATTATACACAATAATGCAATGCAAATGAGATAGAAAATTGATATTTTAATTTGTGCTAACTAATTCTAAAAATATTTGCACTTTTTGTTATTTCTGTGGCTTTTTTTGAGAGCTGGTGTAAAAATTATAAATCAAATATGTTTTACTCCGTTTAGGTTGCAAGGAATGCGAGTTGGATTGTGTGAATGCTGAAAACTGCTCTCTACACAATGTTCAGACGATTGCGGACCAGCCTGTGCCGTCGAGAGCCAGAGCAACATTGCCTGGTTCACATTTAACGATAAATAAACTGCCAATTTCAATAATAGGACCAGGTGGCTCTGTCTACGGTGTTTTTGCTAAGCGTAATATTCCTAGAAGAACACAATTTGGTCCGATTGAAGGAATTTTATGCACGTTTGATGGCATTGCCGTTCAAAATACTCTGCCACTTTTGTACCAAACAGATAACGGAGAATTTCTTAAGATTGATGTTTCTAATGAAAGTAATTAAACCGTTTGAATCACAGTTTTGGTTTTCTTCACGAAATAATCGAATCAAATTTTGAATTTAAATTCTTGCTTTTTATCATACAAATAGATGCATCAAACTGGATGCGTTTCGTGCGACCTGCGTTAACTTACAAAGAGCAAAATTTAATGATCAGCCAGCAAGGTGAAGGCATCGTATTTCTCACTGTACGGAATATTTTACCTAAGGAAGAGCTGAAAGCTGGTCCAAGCGCAGAATATGCAAGCATAAGAAATTTGCCGGTACTTATTCCTGACCCAAAAGATGAGAGAGGTATGAATTGCAGCCGATTTTATTAGATTAGCTTTTCATGAAATTTTTATCAATGAAAACAATACCTTTTTGACAGAATTAAACAACGAAAGGAATCCCTGGCCATGTTTCGAATGCAATCAGAGATTTCTCACTTCAGAAAAACTTCAAAAACATCTTAATGTTCATGATGGACCAAGAATCGATGGGAAATCTCGTAATAAAAAAAAGAAAAGTCATACCCCTTCTAAGTACGTGATTTCATCATTTTTGAGCTTGAGTTATTGTATTTCTGAATTTTTTGGAAGAATGTTTCATAACTTTCTACCCTAATATGGTTTCTTTCAGTAAACTCTTCAAGATCGTAGATGGTCAAACTGTGTTATACACATGCCCATATTGTTCGAAAGTATTTCCACGAAGTTACAGTTTGAAACGCCATCTTTTGATTCATCCTGGAGCAAAAGCACCGCGATACGAGTGTCAAACATGCGGAGAAAATTTTCTACACCCTTACAATCGAAGTCGTCATATAAAAATATTTCACAATGGGAATTCAAACGAAAAAGAAAACAAGAAGCAGAATAATACAGAATGGAAATGTTTGAATTGTAATTTATTATTTTCTAAAGCTTCTCTTTTGAACTTACATTCTCTAATACACAATCCTAACGATCTTAAAATCGCTGGTAACGAATCTACAAGCTGTCCGCAGTGCAATTCTAAATTCGACAAACAACATGATCTAATTAAACACGTCGCTGTACACGGGAGACAACAGAATATAAAAAAAACTAAACAGGCACCTTTAGCTGCTCACAAATGCTCAATGTGCTACAAAAGATTCGCGACTAAAGTAAGATTACAACAACATTGTTTGGTCCATGGTAATGAAGACCAAAAACCACTACCTTGCAATATTTGTTTGAAAAGGTTTATGAACAATTCTGCATTGTCTTGTCACCTAAAAACACATCGAGGTACGGAAAGCCGCTCAAAATTGCTTAATTTTTTTATGGAAAGGTAAAGAACGAGTGCTTCTTCAAATCTAATTCCTATTTTTTTCTTTAGAAGACAAACAAATATTTGAGTGCCCAATGTGCAGACAATTATTCGACCAAGTATTGATGCTCAAAGATCATATCGAGACTCATAGAAGCGAAGATGGGATTTTTAATTGCCCAAATTGTCCGCGGTCTTTCACAAAATATTCAGTTATCCGGAAACATATCAGAGCTCATCACTGCGAGAGAAAACACAAGTGCCAATTTTGCACAAAACGTTTTCCTACTGTCGATAAATTAAGAATGCATTTACTCCGGCATTCTGATCATAGGTATTCAGAATTTGGAATTAGATACACTATTTTTGAATTGTTTTCATCTTTCTTATTCCGTTTTTAACATACATAAATTATTCATTGCAGAGAATTCCACTGCGCTAATTGCGACAAACAATTCAAAAGAAAAGATAAACTCAAAGAACACATGACTAGAATGCATAATTCCGAACGCGAGAGTCAGCAACAGTTGGCTCAAGGACAACAAGCTAAGAAATTTGTCCCAAAGGTGAATTTGAGTAATTTAGGGTAACAAATTTTGCAATATGTTTTCTGGCTACAACAAATTTTGTAATCCTGCTTGGCTTGTTTTTTTCTTCTAAAAGGTGAATCCGACAGACTATAATCGATTTATTTACAAATGTCATCAATGTTTGGTTGGTTTTAAAAGACGTGGAATGCTAGTTAATCATTTAGCAAAACGCCATCCCGATGTCCCACCAGAATCTGTTCCTGAATTGAATTTACCAATTTTGCGACAAACAAGGGACTATTATTGCCAGTATTGCGAAAAGGTATGAAATATGATCTGATTATACATTCTTTTATCCATTTTGTCTCTTAATTTGATCTTCGATGAACGAAATATCATTCGACACAAGAAAAAGGGAAAACGTGTGTAAATATACGAATACGTTTATCAGGTGTACAAAAGTAGCAGCAAAAGAAAAGCTCACATTGTGAAAAATCATCCCGGTGCTGCTTTACCGCCAAGTAATCGCCGCAAGGAAGCCGATGTTCCTGGTGTGCCGAATCCAACTTTCAGTCAAACAGTTGGCAGCATTACAACAACTCCGCAAGGATGTCAGTGGTGCCACAAACAATACGCTAGTAAAGTAAGATCTGCAAATATCAAATTAGCTAGTAGAAAAAAGATGAATGGGTCTACCATCTAACCATCTTTTTGATCTTGAATTATTCTCCGTTTCTAGGCAAAACTTTTACAGCATCAGAGAAAGAAGCATCCGACTTTAATGGAGCCAGCGTTCCAAGTCCCGCGCCCTCGTAATCGTCATTCACAGAGTCAGAATCTGCACTCAACAATAAACGACAATAATTTTTTGATGTCAGATTACATCCAAGCCTACGATATAGACACAGATTTTTTAAAACCAAAAGTAATAAAATTAGTTGACGGGGTTGACTTGATTGGAAATGGTTTGGACATGGTTGGTCAACAATATTTACGAATGCGTGATATACGTTGAAAGAAAATGAAGGGATTTAATTTGGGATATTGAATTATACTGAGATATGAATCTCGTAAACTTTATGCAAAAGCATAAGAAAACAGGCAAAAGTTAAATTTATGCTTTTTGCCGATGCCGATGCTGATGCTGATGCTGCTGTTGTTGCCAAATCCACAAAAAAATAAACCAAAACAAAGAAGAAACAAAAAGGAACCAAAAGAAATCAAAAAAGGTTTACAAATAATCATTATTGCACAAGATATAGTACATAACGATGTTAGTCATGTATCACCTGATGCGTAATACCTATTTTTGGAAACACAGTTTGTTGGCGCAAACATGACGAAACATTGAAGCGCTCGCCCTGTGGAGGGGTGGTTTATCTTGTCGTTAGTTCATTATTATCGATTTATAATAATGAACGAAATTTTTTAACAGAGGACAAGTTGTTTGATAAAAAAAGACGAAAATCATAGCAATAATAACGAGGAAGGTATTTCGTCAGAAAATATTTTCCATTGATCTGCCGTCGTTATCATGAACACTTTATCATGGAAATTTCTATCTTTTGAAATCCGAAAGAAAAAAAATGAAAAAGAGAACTGCAATTGAATCGAAGATAAAACGAGACCAGGCGACTCGAAAGGCAAAACGAAGTATTATGATTGACAGATTTCATTGTAATAATGATTTGGCAAATAGGCTGTAGATTACAGAGCGAGTCTCGATTCTAGATCGTTTGAAATCTGATAATTGTATAATTATCATTGCGCGCGATGATCATAGTCGATTATCGTAGCACTGTAGTGCTAGAGGGATAATTAATGGATGTTTTATTCGTTATCGTGAAATCTTCCCATCAAAATCATCATTCTCTTTTTTCATAAATATTTACTTCGTTTTTGATCTTTTAACACAGAGATAGAGTGAGACAAAAATTCTTATTCATTTCTACATATCAATTGTAATAAATATATTAGGACTTATGAAGAAAAATTGACGACTATTGGGAATAAAATTCTGAAATCGAAATAGTAAGATAATACTGTTTTTGTTATAGTATTAGAATTCATTCCACGTTCTCTGAGGATACGAATCTCTGTAATTAAATTTCTTTCTTCCGACGATCTTGTCTATCTATCTAATCTATTCTATCTATCTATTTATCTATCTCCTGTTTGTCGCCGCATCGTAAAGTACACCACAATGAATCACTTGATATAGTAGAATTATGAATGGAAATATCAATTTCATTCAATACTTTAGCTATTATATTTTAAGACCATGAGTTTAGAAAGACATAAAAATATGTGAAAAGAAAACAAAGAATTTGAGAGAAATAAAAACCGTTCAAAAAGTCTTCAAACCATAAAATAAACGCGATAAACGTAAACATAGATAAATGTTCAATATGAAAGTGACCATGACGATAGATGGCGAATAAAAAGAAAGAGGAAACAAGATGGAAAACAAAACAAAAATTTCAAAACAGAAAAACATGAGAAAAAGATGAGGACTGGAAATTTTTTAATCGATTTTCAATCCGAATCGATTACACATACCTATACCCATATTATTGATTGGAATTCATCATAGTAGTGTGAGCTGTATGAACCAGAGTTGTTATCCCTCGTAGTTGACAATATGAATAAATAAATACATGCGAAACTTGTGATTTTTATTGTTGAACGTAGGTATTAACTCTAAAAAATGTTACATTCGTGTAATGTATGTAATTCTCCAGTATTGTCAGTCCTGATTGATTACACAGTAAATACCTACAATTATCATATCTAGATATGCCTATCCCCTATTCGTGTTACATGAAATATCATAAAAATAATAGTTGAATGTATGATAATCTCCTGATAATCTACTACTTTGCATGATGAGAAACGAACGAGGCGAAACATACATTATACGATACAAAAATTAATGAATTTATGTATTGTAATACAAAAGATACATAAACATACAATACAACGCTTTGAATGAGAAATGCTTCAATAAGGAAAAGAAGAAATATACCTGTACCAATTTATCGCTGTTATTATAAATCTACTACTGTAATATGTAAAAATTTTCTTAGAGTAATGGGGTAAAGTAATGCATAATACATTATTTATTATTCTTTGGGAGAACCAAGATTGTCCAAGATTTTAGACCTGCCTCGTCGCATTTTAAGGAGTTCTCACATATTTAACATAGAAGAGAAAAAATACCATTTCAGTTATTCATCACTGCATTACTCGGCTCGCATAAAACTATCGCATGAAATACTAAAGATAGAATTTTCCAGCACATTGAATCCTCGGAAAAAATCACATAAAATTGTAATGAAATCTTAAAGAAATCTTGAGAAATCACGTGAACTCAATCAAAATTGGTTCAATTCTATTGAAATTATCTCGAAATCGGATCGTACGATTCCAAATGGCCTCACATACTTCCCTTACGATTTTACCTGATCTTTTTACGATTTCATGTGATTCCAGCGATTCCAAGTATTCTGAAATTGAATGTGGAGTAAGTTGGCTCTCTCTTTCTGTTCCCTAGACTTATATTCTTTCGAGTAAAGTGGCTCACTGAATTCACGAGCCCCTCGATCTAATTGAAGAGTGAAGAAACCGATAGTGCGTTGCCTTAAGTGCGACAAAGCATATCTGAATTTTGGAGTAAATCGCATTCTCCCGGTGTGGGGTGTAGTCGATGATTTTTTGACCCACATTAGGTCAAATATAACACATACAATCAATATTTCTTAAATAGAATTAATGTCATCGTTTGGTATTTGAAAAATATGACGATGTGTATGCTTGCGATACGGTATATGGTGCATAAATTTGAGTAAGTTTGACTGATTTTTTAAGTTCACCGACATTCTATTATGGACTGTAATTTATTCATTGTTATTATTATTATTATTATTATTATTATTATTATTATTATTATTATTATTATTTCGTCCGTTTTGAATATTTTACAGCATTTTTTGCGGAATTTTCATATATACTATATGTACTATATTCGTTAGAACGGAAAGAAAACAGAAATATGATATTTTGATTGAAACGTTATACATAGCGTAACCTGTGTAACGGAAGAGTTAGAAAAAAGAATGAATGTATGGAAAAAGGGCAGCTATATTTTATCGATGAAAAAAAGTTAATTCTTGAAGACTACGATAATAATTGAAGTCACGGCTTGACCATTTTTCTTTTATACTACCTATAGCTACTTATCTACCTACCTACCTATGATATTATATTGAACTGTAATACGACATCGTGATCAAAGTTTAAATGATTGTATAAATATTTGTTGACAATACTGCAGAAACAGAAAAATGGCGAAAGCACGTTGTAGAAGAAGAAAGAAAAAAAAAAAGAAACCACTGAAATAAAGTTATTTAACGATATGAATACCTTTCATTGCGATCTACTATATTAATTATTCTTGAACATGAGAAAAAAGCAACAACGAAAAATGTAATTGTCTATAATCATGCTTATAAAACTGATTGAATTATTCGATTATTAATTATCATCATCTCAGTTCAGATAATTTTTAGAATGATATTTAGAATCTTCTAACTTGAAGATTTTAAATCGAAAATATATCATTGCTTATCGCTATTTGGGTCTTCGGTCTCATTCATTTTTCTTTTTCTCTATCATCCAAGCTCGTTCCACTCGCTTGTGTGTATCGGAATATCGAGCCATCTTTCAGCTGCAAACCATTCTGTAAATTTCGATGAGCTCGGGCTATCCGACCGTTTGATGTCCCACTGCCAAATACTCCTTCTTCTAACGCAATCATATCGATGAGGCATGCGAAGACGGTTAAACCTTCTTCAGGGATCTAATTGGAACAAATTTGATGAAGATTTGGATAATGTTTTTTCATCTAGGTGAAGTTTATAACGGTGACACAATATGATCGTAAAACCTTCCATTTGTGACCCATTTTTGGCCACAAGTTCGTCAATGAAAAAAAAATTAATTATCAACCACACGGGAAAGAAATATGTCGAGAAATGTAAGAAAGTATAACTTATTTAGTTTGTACGTTACGAATAATAAAATTGAACCAACATCCTGTATCATCAATATCTCATGGCATTTTATATCATACCTTCGAACACGAAGACTGCAGCGGTGCCTCCGTTTTGGTTTCGTTATTTGTATCTTCCATTTCAATGGTTGATTCTCCAGAATCGTGAGTCTTTAATTCTGCCATTTTTATTACAGTACTATTATTTCACGATTATCTATTATCGCCATTATTTATTTATTCGAGTGATTATCGGGGTATACCTAGCTCGCTGCAGTTCAATTTTTATTTTTTATTTCATCAAATCGTTCTTCAAATTTTTTATTTAAACATATGACTTTGTTTCATAGAATACTCGAATGATTGCGATGTACATGCCGTTTCACACGTAGCGTGTAATAGTTCATAATTATTATTCAACTCTGTTAATAAGTATTATATTATGCATGTATATACACTAATTATACTTATTTATAGGTATTCTAGTCGATTTTTATATCATTTCTTAAACAAATTCAATATTTTCATATATAACTATAATAATACATTATATTATACCTACTATAACTAAAATTGTAGGTATATACATATCTTACAGCTATAGAATATTAGAAAGTAGGCACTATTCCTACGGTAGAACTTGCTCATATACTTTTATACAGAATAAATTGGATCGTGTTGATTTGTAATTGAAAATTTATGGGTAGGTAAGTATACGTTCCTCCGTGTTGGTACATCTGTCGTATTTATTCTCTATTGAACACATACCTATATCTCGTGCATGTACTACAATCTCCTATAACTATATACCTTGTTTTTATTCATACGGTAATGCTATATATGATGTTAGATCACGAAATTATTTCAGATTTTTTTTTATAATACATTTGTTGCTGATTGTCCCAATTTTTCCAGCTCTAGCTCACATGAAAAGGAAATATGAAGGAATGCTTATCGCCAATCGAGTTTTTTAAATTAATGTGATAATTGGGGAACGGGAGTTTATTTTGTTCGTCTTATTCCGAAGTATAAATCCCGGTATTTTGCATGTAATATACCTTGCTTCTATCACATTAGCAACGGAGTCGGTTATCAACCGCAACTTCCGTAGCTATACTTTTCTTGTATTGGAACTGTTCTATTACTTGCCTCAAATATTCACGTGTGTTGGAAATGATAACTTTCTACAAATAGAATTGGCTGATTTTGAGCGAAGAATCAGATTAAGATACCCCAACATGCGTGAACGAGTGCGGTCCGTTGATGAACACTGATCTAGAAAATTCGATTTTATGAATATAGGTCATGTGGATCTTGGTGGGTATGGCAAAATAGCTAGGAAAATCATTCTCCTCCTGGAGAGGGCATTTCGGAATACAGAAATATGAAAATGATACATGTGTCGAAATATTTTCAAATGACCTCTGAATAATCGACGAAAATGATTTTTCCTTTTCTAAGATTCTATAAACGAAATTCTGATAATATCTGGAATTTTTCTGTAACATCTCTGGCTGCCACTCATACAAACGTATTCGGATGAAAATAACTGCAGATACTATACATACTGGTATTTTCACCAGCGATCTTGAAACCGTACGTTGAAAGCTAATTTTGCCGAAGAAAACCGAAAAAGGATGAAGGTAGATAATGAAAACCATGAATGAAAATAAATCATCGAAAATTCCGTGGAAATATTTTATGTGGCATTCGAGTTGGTATATCTATTAGTATTACATCGTAGGCAATGAACTCCATCCCGTAAAATGAGAGAAAGATTATCTATCCTCTTGTGAAATGCCGAAGCTAAAACTTTTCACTAGCAATAGCGAGAGGACCAACGGCTCCGGGTTTGAATGCGGGTTGATGATGAGGAGTAGTGGACGATGACCCACCGCCGCCCCTGTGAATCTGGGCAGTTTCGTACAATTGTTTTTGCATAACAGCAAGAGATACTTTATTAGCGGTAAAAAAGTCTTTCATTGAAATTAACTCGCCGGACAGCCGTCTGGGTGTATCTAAATCGTCGTTTTCAACCCCAACTGAACTCCTGCTGCTGATTCGGGTCGCCCTACGTCGCGAGGAGTAGACCGCGGACACGGAAGATCTTCTCCTAGGAAGATGCGGCCCGGCCATGCCACTTCCGTGGCATTTAAACCTCTGGATCACCCAGTTGAGGGCTTGCTTTATGACTATTGAAGTGACATTGAGCAACGAATATATGCAGCAGCAACCAATGACAAGGAAAATGAAATTCGCGACCCGATACCAGTGGACGAAGGGATAGTTCGGCTGTTGGGTTGTTACGAAATCGCCGAATCCGATCGTCGCGAAACTTACAAAACAGAAGTAAAGGGCTTCGAAGTAACTCCAGCCTTCTAACGGCGCGTATATTGCTGCGGCGGAACAAGCCACGATACAGGAAGCTAAAGAGAGATACAGCATCACCCAGTAGACACTGGGCTTCCAGTGATCGAGACCGACGTCTTCGTCGTCGTCAAGAATGTCCGGTAATGAGGCTCGTGGATGATTTGAACCTCGCGATAGTCGACGCGAGGCCAGGGTCGTCTGCCTCAGACGCTTTTTCAAACGACGCAAATGTATGCTCCGCAATACCCAAGCCAAGAATGTTATTATCCTTTCGAGGAAGAGATTAAAGAATAAAATACCACCTGCGGAAATGGAAAAACTGATTATTGGCAACTCGCATTCACGATCATTCGTCGCAACTATCATCATGATTTTATCACGATTCCGACAATTATATTGCCAGGATCATACAAGACAATCATCATCTCACCGGAACATCCTAAAAATCCGTAAAGAACAACTGCCGCACGTCCAGCTGTAGTTTGAGGGGCGGTGCTCCCGTATCCTAAAGAAAAACGGACATGATTCAAATGTGGGTCAGTCTCAAGTAGACGTTGATATAATTCGAAATGTTTAATATCTCCCGTTCATGTCGCGTCCACTCTCTCTCTCTCTCTCTCTCTCTCTCTCTCTCTCTCTCTCTCTCTTCCTCTATTTGTCTATATAAAGATATTCTACACGTCTCTGCGAGAGTATAAAGCTGAACGAATTAATGGGGGACCAGCACCGCGAGAGCTCGTTGGTATTGGTGTGCCCAGCAATTGCGACGAGGCGCAATCCACACGTGAGATTAGGTCGACCCCGAGATATTAGCATCTAGGAATCTACCCTCCTCGTTCTTGCATTCCCACGCATCCCGGGTCGCCGACCTGGCGGGATCTACCTCTATATAGGCACTCCAGTCATTATAAGTCGATTATAAACTCTTCGCGCCTTTATCTGATGCCAGAAAGATTCGCGATCGCGGTAGCCGACACAATAAGATACTCATCGAATCTTCAATGATCTCTATGTGTGTCGATGTTCTCATTGACGATTACTAGCCGCGGAAAAATTACGTCCTGATTTACTCTTTCGAGAAATTACTGTACGAGTACATACAGAACTTGGTAGAGGTACAAAAATTTCTGTTTCTGGTTACTTCGTCACAACGAAGACATTCAATTATCCAACAATATTTTCTCACCGATCGTTGAAACGATGGTACCAACGAAATGAAAACTTCCTGGAAAGTCCCAACGGCGTCTCTTATTTATAATTCCAGCCGCGGACGCGTTTCCGTAGGCTGATAAAAGCTCGTGTAACCGCTGAACGGCCTCAGTACCCGGCTGCAGATGTTGTCTCCGAAAGTTGTGGTAGACGCGCCAAAATTCGGCAGCCTGCAAAATTGTTTTATAAAAGAAAAGACGATATTTATACGAATATGATTAGTATAATGGCGAACGTGAGATGGATCATTATTTTCACGGATAATCATTTCAATTTCATTTTGCCAACTATCTCTGGATGTCTATGACACGGAGATATAGCTACATAAGTATATTTTAGTTGGTGCAGCGCTAGGTGTAAAATGCAAGCGACTGTTGTATAAAAAGAAAGAAAAACGAAGAACGGTTTTGCGTTGATGATTATACCGGAGGAAATTTCTCAATGGAAATCACGACCGTGACAGTAATTGATATATCGTGTTTTTACGGGTATGAAGAAGCCTGCGATCCCTTCTTCGTTACATCCGCGATAGAATTTGCAGCACAATATATTATCTACAGGCACATATGACACAAGATGACTTATGCTGGAGCCGGATGAGCAAGCACCGCAAAAGTATAAATTGTTAAAAAAAGTGAAGGGAAAGAAAACGAAAAATGCGGTACACGGAAGCTCATCCCGTTTAACGACGTCGAGACATACGTTACCCATCAGCTTCGCTTCATAATATCAAATTTAGCATCGTCATCTACGAGTAATCTATTCTGTGAGAACGTATATACCTACATACATGTGTACAACGGCATCGAACCGTGAAATCAATCCACGGCGGGGCATCGTAGGTATAAGAAAATTCAAGAACTGGTAAGTCGTTCAATTTATGCACGATTGTAAGAAAATATACGTCGGGTATCTTTTTTTTTCTTTTTCTTTTCTTCTTCTTCTTCTTTTCTGCACGCAGTTCGCGGAGCAACGGAAGAACAAACACTTCACTAACTTTTTCTACGTTTTTTTTTCCTTCGTAATTATATACCGATGCATTTTTGCGGGAAAAGAATGAAATTTGAGTGCGAAGTCAGAATTATCTCCCACCTGTCGAACCTCGAGGTCAGCTTCGAGTCGTTGAAATAAAGCGGCACCGGCGAGCATGTAGGCTGCCAAAACACAAGCCAGTAGAATGAACCTTGCGTTGTCCTCCGCGATGCCTCCGCACATGCACATCCCCGATGACTCTCATCGCTCTGGTTCTCAGTCGTTAAATCTCATCCCCTCCTACTCCCTCTTATTTAATACTTCCACGTGCAGGACGGACACCACCTCGACCGGAAATGCGCAAACTCCACAAAAATATAGGCGCATATAATATACTATATGCTTCGGAATTTTAGCAATTTCATTGGCACAGAATGTGATTAGTGTATTACACGGAGCTCTTCTGTACGGATCATACAAATTCTCATATTCTGTTATACATTTATGGCGTGAAATTTGTTGGTCCCTTCGGAAATACAAGAAGACTTTTCTCCTATAAATCTGACTCACATTATCGATACAATACAAAGGCGGTCCCATCTTTCCTTCCGATCATTCCTCATTCTTTGTTTCGTTGAAAAACTAAAATTAGTCAATAGTTATATTCTGTAACGATAATAAGCCGAAGTTCGGACACAGCGGAGAGTAACGTAGAGCTAATGTTTACAGTGAAATCGGTGTCAAAATGATGTTCAAAGAAAATGGGTTATCTTCTATTCATCAGATCGTGATATCGTTTCGAAATAGTCACAATCACTCATCTGACAGGCGTATTATTTGATCAGCTTTTAGTTTAGTCCGCGTCGTCGTCTTGAACCTCTTTTTTCAGCCTGATTTACAATTCGTATTGCTATACGTATGTATTCGAGTAGCTGTTGTTACACATCCGTACCGTGCAACGGAAAGAGGAAGTACAGGTAGAGGGATAGGTTTTACCTTCATAGAAGTAAAAACATACACGCCCATAGTACATAGGTACCTACGTATGTACATACATACACTGCACATACGTGTTGCCGAAAAAGTATATCCTGCTATGTACCGTATACAGTTTTCTAGGGCAATCTTGCGGCTCTGCCATTGAAAGCTTGAATCTTTTGAACATGAGTTAAAAATAGAAATAGATCATCGCTTGCGCAGTGCATTGAGCGAGTGTGTCCTCGTCATTAATATGAGCTAAAAAACGACACCGTTCTTCTGCAAAGTCCGGCCCCCCAGATTTTGCGGCGAAAAGTAAACTCTGGATAAAGAAGATGAAGAAGATAATTTCGACGGAAATGTCACCGGTGCACTCCCTCCAGAAATGTTCTACCCTTATCATTTGGACACTAGTACTTCACGTCTTCGTCTTATCCCAATGCCGGGTATAGCTACTTTCATCAATCTTTTACCTCGGAACGATATGATGCGTTGTTCATTGTACATAAGTGAGCAACTACATATTATACCGTTATTCTATGTTCATTATGCATGTTTCATAAATATCACTTCGGAGACAAACTTCATCGTTGTATACAGTATGCATACTATACTTGTACATCGAGTTCAAAGAGTCTATCTGCATCTCAATTTTGTAACTTTATTTATTTTTCGTTTGTTTGAATCGCTTCGAGAAACGTGTGTTCAAGTGGAAAGTACTGTCACAGCTGTAGCCCTGCGCACCTCTGGCCAGGTATTAAAGTAATTATAATAAAACCGGTGGGTGTTGTTCTTCAGTTATTACGTTAACTGTGAATTTCTTTCCCGTAGCTACACTGTGAAAGAACCACTTCCGTGGAGGTTTGAAAGTGAGAAAAATGCAAAAATCGAAGCTAGAAGATGTTTTTTACCTCCTAATATGCGAGGCTGCATGAGGTAGGCGAAAACGAAAACGAAAACGAAAACACAAAACATGAGTCATGTGTGGGAAGATTTTATTAGCTTCCAATCGTTGTATACCATCCTCATAAGTATATAGGAATACTCGAGTCCATTTTTCGCGTGCGAGAATTAAAGAGTGGCGTGTATGATGATTAATCATCACGTGCTCGGGCTATTTCAATTTTCAAGCATGTAGGCACGATGAATCTGTAATAGCTGTTAGCGGCTAAAACTCCGTTAAAAATTTCAGAATTGTTCCGTGGGTGTAAGTTTGAGCCATTTTAGGTACGAGACGGATATATATTTTTTCTATCTATCATTTCTGAATAAATGGGATTTCGTTTTAATAAAAATAAAGTTTATTGATATAACGGTGATCTAGGCAAGCTATAACGGCATCATGAGATTTATATAAATAAATTAGGAATACATAGTATTTAACATTGAATAATAGTAATAATAAAAATAATATTAATATTTTAAATTATATATATAAAATAAAATAAAATCATCTCATTCTCGTTCTAAACTCTATAACTATAATACTAAGAAGGCATATTACCGAATAGGTAGGTATCTGAACAGGTATACAATATGTAAAAATTAGGCACAATTATACATTCAAATATAACAATTATTACATCGAAGTATAGGTATCTTAGCTTGGCAGGTATTTAAACTGTCTTTTCTTCCATCTCCAACTATCGCGGCAAGTTAGTGTCTCGGCTGTGGAGCTTCTTCGAGCTTTCTCCAAACGACCTGAAACCAAAAAATCTTGAAGAACAACCCACGCGCTGAAGAATAGGTCCTCAGGAGTTTGAATCAGCCGTATGGTATAAGAGCCTGAATGCTCAATGTCCGCGAGTAGAAGAGAAGGATAAGAGGAATTCGAGGAAAATAATACTCACATTGCACATCTCTCTAACTAAAGCCTTCTCCCCGTCATGTCCGCCTTCTCTTTCGAGCTGCTCTCTGACTTCGAGTACTTGGAGAGCTCTGACAACGGCCTCGGGACGACCACCCAGGGGCGTGCTATCGGCAGGACTATTCGGATTTTCCCAATTTTCACCCGGCGGTGGTTCCCACCCCTGTGCTCTTGCTTGTAACACGTTTTTGTCCTCCTCGAGCTGCTTCACTCTCTGCTCGAGACTCCGAACGTACTGCATGGTTTGGTCTGACCAAGAAATTGGCATAAAAGCATTGAAACAAACGTTGATTCGAGCCCCTAACATCGCTTTGAATTATTAACGCGAGAGAGAAAGAGAGATAGATGAGGGGAGACAGTCGTCGGTTTCACGATGCAACGGAAAATTATTAACAACGATTTGGTAATATTTCATCGCAGCCTGCAGTCATTGAACGGGTAAGTGAGATCGTCGATGTATGTATCTAAGTAGGTACAAACATGCATACATACTACTCAATCTTTGGAATAACGCGTGATGAAATGACCGTTAAATACATCCAAAACACGTTTTCTATTAACGACACTTTCACTCGCTACATAGATAGATACTCAAAATTATTACGCGGCATCCCGAAAATGCGAAGACAGACGAGTTTCAAAGCGCATGGATCATCACGTGGCTCTGCACATATTGAAAAACACGATTTTATACTCCAACTTTGAGTGCCTCGTCAATTAAACTAATGCCTCATTCACGGTGATGAATTTCTGATCGAGGAGAGAATGCAGATAAAAAAAGACTCTTCTCAGCATGGTACAGCACGGACTCGCAGTAAGTAGGGTAACCGATGTTACCGCGTGCGAGAGAACCTCTTCAATTATAATTAGTCAAGGATAATAGTGCGAGAAAGACTTCTAGAAGTGAATACGTGTCTCCTACGATAAGATATTTTGTAATATTCACCGTTAAAAGTGGAGGTGTGTCTTGACCTCGAGGGAACAGTCTCTTCAGCATTTGTGCTGGAGCTAGAACCATCACCGTCGTCCCTTTGGCCGCCACCTCTCTCCTCGTCTAGGTACAGGCATAGTTCCTTAAGTTCTAAATTGTCCTTTATAAGTTCTTGCTGCTTGTTGTCTAATTGTCTAAGCTTGTTTTGGTAAGCGGATACTTCCTGCCTCATAACGCTAGCCGTGTACCTTCCAAACCTTTGCCATTCTCGCGCCAATTTTCTACCCTTTTGACGGTCGTCGTCCAAGAAACAGCACAGGTCTCTTAGCTCCTGGTTATCGTCACTCAAACGTTGATTTGCTTCCTTCAGGGCCCGAAGCTCGTTCAACTAAGCAGAAATCATTCCTACGACTTTAGTTGAGAGTTTTATGCCTTCGTGGTAGCCAACCAGGTGAGTTATGAGCCATTCATATTGGCCCCAATGCACACGAGAGCCTTGCGCTTGACCCCCGTGTACCCATAACGAATACTATAACAACATCCAGAGAGATTCACTTCCAGTTTATTCTTCTTTACCCATTTTGGCAGGCTAAACATATTTTCATGTATTATGCGAACTTGGTATAGGTACATATACATCTTGGGCGGAATTAACTGATTCCCAAAGTTTCTCAAATTGAAATTCAGATGAAATGAAATAAAAAGAGGATGAAAAGTGCTGAAATGCAATTAAGTGACGCCCGTAGTTGGTTCATTAGCATTCTACCATAGAGGCGCGACGGATCGGTAATTGTAAAAATTATGCTATCCAGTCTTGAACGCGTTACTTTGACAGTATATTTATGACACACGTGATTAATGTGAAGGCGTGGTATGAGGCGCGAAGAAACAAATATTGGAAAAAAAGACACACGCGGACAAGAAAGAAAAAAGGAATACCGTTAAATACGGGAGAACATTAATCTTTCGAAAGATCGCCGCTAATTAGCCACGAATATGAAAAAAGACAAGGAAAAACTGAAAACGGAAAAACACAACCGAATTAGGTCTTCGAAATGTTGTATCACGTTCGCTTCGGTCAAATAAGGCAATCGAATGTATGCGGAGATGAGTAAATGCGATAATGATCAGTTGACCAGCTGACCCAAAAACAGTAAATCAAGAACGAGGATGCGTCGATGTGTTCATAATTCCTATATATCTACGGTGGAAAAAATATCAAGAAGTCTTACCAGACTCTGTATCTGTCGGTTCTGCTCGGTTGCGACCCTCGAAATGTCGGTTTCAGTCTTTCTAACAAACTTGAGCATTTCCACGGGTCCAAGCCTGAGGAAGTCCTCGTCGCTGATTCTCTGACGTGCGACAACTTGAGTTAAAGGATATTGACTCGCAGGTGGGATCTGCCCCTGAGGGACTTTGCCTTGAAGATAACCGTGGGTGGTGTTTTTAGACGACGGTAAATTGGTCGAAGGAATCTGCTCGGTTAATATTTTAGTCGGAAATTTGTGGTGAGCATCTTTCGGCGGTGGTGGCGCACGATGTTGTTGCTGCTGCTGCTGCTGTTGTTGTTGTTGTTGTTGCTGTTGCTGTTTTTGTTGTTGATGTAGCTGCTGCTGCTGTTGTATTTGATGTGCCTGTTGAGCGTGCAAACCGTTTATCACCGCAGTTGTCCCTGATGATATTATATTCGTCTGCGATGATGAAGGCGGTGGAAAGTGCGGATGATGTTTGAGTATACCAGTAGTTGGTTGTGGAGGAGGCTGATACCGTGGTGGTACCGTGTCATGGACTGGCTTGATCATGTGCGCGGTGTGCTGTTGCTGGTTTTGTTGAGGCTTGTTCTTATTGGACATTGCGGCCAAATTAGCTCGGGGCAGGGCTACGTCCCATTTCAATAAAATTCGCCAACTTCTCGTTCGACCAAAGCGCTTGACCCAGTAGAATCTGGGTCAGGCGATCACGATCCGCGCTCACAATCAGTTAGGGCCTGATAAGAGTCAACAGGTTTCAAATTCCGGTCGATCGCGCTTTATTTGTTGGCCCTGCGATCGAGGCTGCAGAGCATTTCGTGATCTATTTTCTTTTATATGCACTCTGCACAGCAGCGATTGAACCTCTGTGTAATTATGAAAAATCGTTCACCTCTATTCGCACCTCTAATTGGCTTATAGTGAGCCAGAAAACCGATCATTACTCCGCGAGAAGATGACATATACTTCTTTTCGCAATACAGACTTGCTTCAGATCCGCCCTGCACAATCCGAGGCAGATTTAGCGCGTTCGTTCTTCTACCATTATCCGATTTCGTCAGCTTATAATGAACGCACAACCGATTTTCCTATTTTAAATTTAAAGGTCCCACTGTGACCGCTTTTCGATTTCCAAAGTAGGCCAATCGCTTGTACCGAATCTATATAGTTTTGAATGTTCGAGGACGTGTCACGCACTTTTATGATATCAGCTTCATTATTGCAAGATTTTTGAGCCCGATTCGAATGTAAACCGATTAGTCTAGGAATTCGGAAAACGTTTGTAATTGTCGTTCAAGATATATGTAAGAATATGGCGTCTCGTTTTTCGAGCACAGCATCCAACTTCTTCGCGGTTTCTTCGATCTCTGTGATTTATTGGAGCACAGATGACACCGCAACCTTTTGACCCTTAAACTTCCGGTACCACAGGATGTAAATTGGTACGAGTATCACACCGACTTTAAGACAGTAATATTTGCGAAATTAGGTAGAAACTCAGCTCACAATCGGATGTCAAAATCCACACACGAAACATGGCGACCCCGCCAGCGTCCACAGTCAGCGTCTGACGTGATTGTGGACGACGCCGACGCCTGACGTCACTGCGCGGGAATGAGGAGCCGCGCGCTCATTGGTTGAAAAGATGCAGTGATTTCTGTCGAGAATTCAGGTGGGGGCCGGAGAATGTTGGGGCCGAGTGGGGCTGCATTGGGTCAGGTACCTCTACATGCATACACCTACGAACACGAGCTCCACGACCTGGTGAATAAAACTCCGTGTATTTTCATCCTGAAGCCTGCTACGGGTGGGGGGAAAAAATCCCTCAACCACATCCCCTTTCGCTGTTCAAGGGATTTCGCCTTTTCCGGCTACTACGGTCTGCCTAGGAGCACCGATTCTTCTTCGACCGAGGGATATCTCTACCTGACCATACGAAGCTTCGGGTCGCAGGTTCTGGGCTTCGGCGAGCAGGTGCAACGTTATAAATAATGTGCGTATAGGCACGGGGAACTGCGGGGTGTCCGAGGATAAAAATTTACAGTCTACTCCGAGAAGTCGGATATTCGGAAGGAACTGGAGATAGGGTACATTAACATTTTTAATACTATTTTGTGTATCTTCGTTCGTCTTCTTCTTGTCCTCACGCGTCGATGAGAAAGTGGCAAACGTTGACGTTCGTAACGACGAACGGATAGTACCGGACTACGGATGAACGATATTCTAATTCACGTTATCATAATCATTTATTCTATACCGCCGCGGCTGCAGCAGCATCGGCAGCAGAAACCGCAGCGACAGAATAGAAAGTATAATTCGGATCAAGCCCTACATATTTGGAGCACATAGGCTACTGCAAGAGAGGAAAATGTATTGGTTACGAGGTCATTTCATACCATTGTGTTAATCTGTAAAAGGTGAGGCAGAGCTTGCTGGTCAGTGATCACAATCGCCGATAAACAATCGGATGAAATTAACGACCGAGTATTATAATCTGACTGACAGGTCAACGTATACGGAAGGAAAAAAGAATCGAAATACAAATCAGGCGAAGGTGTGCATGCGGTGCACTTTTTTTTCCTCGCTTCACATCCTCGTATCCCCGCTAACGCCAATTTGACGAAGATCGCTGCGAAGACTGAAGATCTTCGCAGATCATAGTAGATCTGTTGCGTAAGTTTCGATATTATAAAAGCTGCGCAGTAGCGCGCACGTGACGATTGCGGCATAAAAGTGATCTCGCGGCACTGAATAAGCCAAAACAAAAGAGAAAAGAAAAAAGATAAAGGAGGAGATGAGGAGAAAATGGGAGGGCGGGGAGGGGAAGGGAAGGGATCGAGACGTGGATGTGAGGTGCGACCGCAAGAGAGTGGGGCATACAACTCTGCACAGTTGGATAGACGCAAAACACTGCAGACGGAGTACGTAGGTGGTACAAGGTAGGTAAGCGAGAGCAAGATAGAGCTAGGCATCGAAGTCTCCTTTCTCGTATAGTAGTAGATACATACATAGGTATGCAACGTAGTTATACATCTGCGTATAACGTATCCAGATAGATATATAGACTGGGCAGGCACAAACGTTGGAAACAAACATACCGCGTGTACGAATATTTCTCTCTCTTTACCTGTTGGGCCCCGATATAATATGGCCCCCTCTTCCGCGACGCCCGCGCCTCGATCCCGGTGGGACTTGGGGCCCGTTTTACTACGGGAATGGGCCTTTTTACCCGCGCTGAAACGTGCTGAACGCGCCTCGCAAGTGAGCGAGTCCCTCACACTGCAGCTTCCACACGCTGTACTGTGCAGTAGGTATATATGCCATGTATATATGTATATACGGAGGGTGTTCGTACAGGTATATCGGCGTTTGAACGCATATTACATACCTACGAGCGATAACATTACGTATGTACATACACGTGATCGTAGCTGGTATGTAGCGCTGTACATACCACATTATGCTCGTGCGAGCACGAGTAGGCAGGCATACGCACCGCAGTCTCGAAATGGAACAACGGTATTTGTGAAAGGTCAACGCAGGTATATAGGTACACATACGATACATAGTATGTGGATATTCACTCGCGGGTTGAGCTTTTGTATTCAAATTGATGGATTGGATCGTTTGTCATTAATATACTATAATCATCGTCGTCGTCATCGTGATGGCCATTGGCGGCGTCGGATCGCGTTTTACCTAAAATATAAAAATCGTTACAACCGGAGACCGCGTTATATCATACACCTACAAAAATAGGAAATCGTGGTGGCCATTCAGATTTTGCGGCTATCGTTTTTTTTCTAGATAACGAGAAGCAAGAAACGAAGAGCCGCATGGACAAATAAATAGCTTCCAAAAATATATATATATCGCAGTCGTTTATTGTATATTGTAACGTGCCGTTGAACTCAGGAATTACAAGGTTAATCAATAATTATAACATTATGTAGGTTCAAATGGTCAGCACGTAACTAATTATTGGCATAGCGTTAATGAAAGAATGAGTTCCCAACCCCTTGGGACGTTCGTTAACGCTGCAGGCATCTGTGAATCTAATTACTGCTTCTGTTCTTTTTGTTTTACATTACGGTTTTAGTTTCCTCCAAGTAGTTTCATCGTACCATTCGCCGGTAGGTTTTGTAATGATCCAGAGCGCGATCATTATTATTAATAATTATCGCATGTATCAGGTATACGATTACGCAAAATGTTAATTGTCGGGTATATTTACGTTACAAATACATAACTACGTACGTGTACGTATGTGCTCCATTCGCAGGTGATTATAAAACGTGTGTATAATGGTATTTTTGAGAAAAATCTGGGTCGTCGAATCACAATTGTTACGTAAGACGTTATTATATTATATTGCATGCGTGTCCATTACGGCGACTTATTTTGTAACCTTGGACAAAATACGCGAGTCGTCGTCGTCTTTTTTCGTTTTGTCCGTATTTTTCCTCATCTTCGATTTTTATTTCGGTTTAATTTTGTTCTCTCCTGATCCAGCCGATACTACGCGACGAGGGAATAAGAATAGGATAAAAAGGGTTTGGAAAACCTGAGAAAGAAGAGATGTAAAAAGAAGGGGTAAAAAAAAGAATGGAGAGGAGTAGCTGCGTATATACGTAATAATGTAATTCCGAACCTGAGATCATTCCGTGATGTGAATTTGAAATGACGAAAATACGATTTTAAAATTCATTGAGCGTGTCGACAAATATACGTAGGTATACTATGGTACCTATACCTTTTTTTTTTACGAGACTCATTCGCTTATGCGCGTTATCGGAGTTCGTAAAGTCGAAAATTTCAAGGGTAAGTCTCTTTCTCTTTTCGTTTCTCGCGTTTGTTATATTTTCTACGACCGTCGACGGTTACGGTTTAGTATTACCCACCGGCGACGATAAACGACGTCCGAATACTACAACGAATATGCAGATATTTGGCGAAAAAGATTTACAATATTTCATATCATCGATTTATTATTTATAAATATAAATATAAGAAATTATTAATACCTATTACAACTTATATCTATAATACAATATTTGATAGCGAGGCTAGAGTTTGTAACGCGTAGAACGCGATCGGATGATATACCGAGGAAGAGCAATGCATATCGCCGGCTGGAATATAGTTATACGTATCACGGCGAAAGAAAGATCTTGATTTTTGTGTTTTTCGGTATTTCATGACTTCGGGAAAAAACCATATAATATAGAAAAACGGATGTATGCGTACGGAAATAATTGGATATACATCCGTCGTCGCGTCTGTCTAATTTTTGAGCCCTTGAATTCCCGAAATTGATAGAAAAAAAAACAAAAAAAAACGAGATCTCTCCTTTGCCGACAAATTTACAACCACCGACAGTATTATTTGTCGTTCTGTTGCGTTTCAATTCAATATATCACGTTATAAACTCCGGCCTCGTGCATGATTTATAATTTATAATATGTAATATATAATATACCACCCGCGAAATTTTTTCACAATTAATTAACGACCCATCATTCATCTATGCTATTATAATTCATTACTTACATAACTCGCCGTTGATTGAGATCAGCACTGTCGCATTGGTTTTTTGTTTTTTCTTCAATTTTTTGGAGGGAATATATCTATCGCTTGCGACCAGAAGCGTCAACGCGTGAATATATAGGTATAATATAATTATGAATGTACAAAAGCGATATAGAGCAAAAGAGAGCTTTCTTAGTTTCTTTTCTGGTTTGTTTTTTTGTTTTTTGTTTTTTGCTTTTCGCTTCTTTTTCCAATTGAAAAGTTAAAACAATAATTCTTATTTCGATGCATCGTCATCATCGTCAATCTGCTTCATTTGATCCGGTGTCATTTATTTCTCTTTTTTTTCGGAAGAAATTATACTATAATACAGGTATGATAATAGGAATTACATATTATGATTATGATCAGGAAAACAGCAATTAAAGAGAACAGCGCGTGTATATTATATTTATATAGCGTTTTTGGTTATCATTTTGTCTTTTTCTTTGTTCTTTCTTTTTCTTTTTATGTGTATATATATATATGATATAAATATCTATACGGCACCGTACTCCTCGCTGGAGGGCGAGTCATTTCTTGGCGGGGGTCGAGGTGCCCTGTGGTGATGGCTAACGGGGGGCGGCCTCCTGGGGTGCGGCGGTGGATGGCTACCGTGAGAGGTATCGTCCCCCTCTTCGCTGCTGGGGGAAGGTGAGGGTGCGCGATCGTCTTGCTCCTGAAGTAGTTGTCGAAATTCTTGAATCGATTCGTTGAGTGACCAAAGCTGGGAAAGCAGCGAGAGGTCCAGCTGACGAAGACCGAACTGCAATTTTTCATACCGATTTGTAAGAAGAGGGGAAAGAGGAGGGAAGAAACGCGAAACGAACGTTTGGCACGAAAAAACAGATGTATGTACAACTGGAAATACATAGTAGAACGGCGGAAAATCGTCATATCGTAGGTATAGGTATAGTGTGAAAGCAACTGCGCGCGGCATTTGCATCTATTAGTCATATATTTATCTGCCTGAGAGGCGTTTGTTGTGTTTGCCCGGGTTGCGTATACGAAGCACGCGATTGCTGTACTCCATGTATATATACAGGTCTGTATTTCATCGTGGGAATATGCTTTCTGAAATGAAGGTGGGGTATGTTGCGCCTGTATGGGGTATTAAGTAACGGAGATTCGAATGAAAGGAAGAAGACCAAGAATAAGGATAAGGATAAGAATAAGTGAGCCGTGAGTCGTGAGTTGTGGAGTTCGTGGGCATTGAAGAGATACCTATGCACAGGCACGAGAGGCGAAACGCAAGTGAAGCGGGAGACCCGGCCGCGGCCGGTCCCACTGTAGGCAACTCCATGGACAGAAGTTGGTAAAGCGAGGGAGGGTCATGCCTGAGGGAATGCGACTCCGTGGGAGTGCCGGTATATTTGAGGTTTCTGACTTGCGCTGCGTGTCTGGATTCTCTATCATTTTTTTCACCCCCCCCCCCCCCCCCCCCCCCCTTCGCTAGTGTCTCGTCGCACAGTTTTTGTTCTCACTTTATTCAGAGTGATCTGAATGAACTCGACTGTTTTTTCCTCTTCTAGAATCAACGTCACGATCTTCCGTGATTCTTGAAAACAAGGAGAGAGCGAACTATTTTCGTCCTCGCCGCGAATCGAATTTTTCACAGGCCTAGAGATGAGGTCGGAAATAATGAATGTAATTTTCTTTTATAGTACCATTTCCCTCCTAAGTTTTGCCAGTTGGGTATCGAGGGTCGTGAGTTGTCGTCCTGGTGGCGATGGTCTACCACCTCCTGGGGTTGTTCTGGCGCCACGTTGCGGCCTGCTAGAAGACCTTGCGGGTGGCGGCGGTGGCTCGTTTCCTTCGCGATTGGTGTTCAGATTGAAACCGCTCAATGATCTGGGCAATGGTGGAAGTCCTTGGAGACTGGACATGGCTATTTTTTCTTTGATACTGAAACAGTCCGTTAAATAATTACGGTCAAACATATTTTTCTTCAATGTTAAAAGGAAGAACGATTTATTTTATGCAGAGTAGTGCCGTGCCACACGGTTTTGAGACGGTAACGTAGGCGTAGGTAGAGCAGAATATAATGGCCGCAGCTGGACGGATATTAAGAGGATAATAATAATGATAATGATTTATGTATGCACATATTTATGCGCGAATACGCGTAATAACAATAATGGCAAATAATGTATGTAGCATATGCGAAAGAATTTGCATCCAGACTATTTTGCTGGGGGGAAAGATCACGAAGAGGAACTGATCCCGTCCATGATCGTCAACGTTGTCCTTCGCCAATCCATTTTGCGGAATTATTTAACCCGAGTGGAAGGGTACCGATTTATAACTGTACAGCCGAGATCAATTTGTTTCGCAGTCCACGTACGTACGGAAACGATTTGCGGTTTGTCATCGTCCAATTTGTATTCGCTGTGATGTTTTGCTCGCAGCTGTTTATAATGTCCGACAGTACATTCGCTTGTGAACAGGAACCCGAGAGGCTCGAACCTCGATACTTCGCAAATGTGTAAAAACTCGTCCATCACTTTAGTGAAAAAAGACCAAAGCAAGACACAGAAAGAAAATATAATGAATAATACCTAGCGAAATCAAAGGAACTAATCAACTGGTCTTCATCGAAGTAGTCGAAGCCATTGACTTCTTGGTCTTCAGCCGAGTCGTCGGGGGCTTCGTCGGTAACTTCGTCACCAGAAAGCGTGATCTTTGTCGAAGAATATCGTACGCCTTCCTCGAGCCAGTCCTGATGTTGAATATTAACACTGTCCTCGAAAACGACGCGTCTTTCGGATTCGTCAACAACTGCGACGACGGTAGCGCAATCATCACTTGATATTGTGCTACCTGACGATGACTTCCGGTCTTGGTTATCCTGATGATCCGCTCCAATAACCGCTTTTTTATCATCCTCAGGCGATATGCATTTGACGATAGTTTCTTTCGACTCATCTTTTTTCTCGCTTTCTTCAACACGATTCGCTTCATCGTCGTTCTGTTTAGCTGTTCCGTGCTTTGTTTCCTCGACATTTGCTACTCCGTTCTCTCCGGTTTCTCTGATTGGTACTCGTACCTCAGGATTCTGCGCTTCAAATACCACAGCGCCGTTAACGACTTTTATACGTCTTTGATTCTGGAAGATCGCAGATTCTTTACCAAGGTTTTTAGCATCCGCCGATTCTTTCCCGGAGTTTATCAGCTTCGGATGATGCGCTTTTAAATTATTCTGCGCAATAAGCAGTTGCTGGTGTCTCTCGATCGGATTTGGACGTTGTCTTTGATGAATATTTGCATTCTGGACTAATTGTAAGTTAGAAGAAGAAAAACTATTTTTCTCGTTCCGTTCACTCAGAACTCTGCTACTTGCGAGCTGCCGGTGTTGATGGTGGCGGTGGTGGTTCTGCAAATTACCTGAGTTTGCCGTACTCTCTGTGTTTTTGCTAACTCCTGCACCGTCAACGACGCTTCTGTCCACCTCTCCATCACGCTCTCCATTTGTCTTTGACGGTGATTCGTAAACTATCGTCCTCCCCGCTGTCTTGGGTACATTTTCCAGCTCCTGGGCTCTCCACGGTTTTGTGTCAGGAGGTGGTGGAGCTTGTCTAGTTGGGCAGGGAGGTCTGGGAGATCTTTTAAGGGCCTCGGCAACGACTTGTCTACTCGGTCGTGGCGGTACCGGAGGTGGATGTGGCCTGGGGGCAGCAGCAAGTTGCATTTTGAGGCTAATTTTCCTCTTTTATAAAGTGTGTTTCATAAGATTTTCGAGCCGTTTTCCAGCTCGTCTATTCTCCCCATTCTTTACATGTTTTCAGGGCGTATTGATTCTCGCGTGGTGAAACTGCTCCGCGACTATCTTTTCTCTTTCTATTCTTTCCGTCAGGTGTATAATTAACGTATTCAATCAAGAGTTCCTTCATACAGTTGGTTAGTTAGCAGTTTATAGTTAATGATTATAGCTGCTTTGTCTGTAATTATTCCTCTGCGAATTTTCTCCCAGCGTATACGTTGTATCACATTATATTACCACTTTGTCCTTTCTACTTTTAGTCGTATTATCCTGCGGCGTTCAGTTGTATGCACACTCCCAACTATTTCGTTCGTATGTATCTACGTCAATGCATGTACGGTATCATCCTGCAGTTACTCCAAGAACCACAAAACTTTCCAGTTTCCATTCGGTCGAATATAAAAACCGAACGTAAAACGAACGAGGCAACTCACTCAACGAACCAGAAGAAACGATCTACTCACAACTATACCTACTACTTGGTGCCCCTCCAATCAACTACGATGAGATAAGTACCAGATAACGGGTATATACGGCAGGTGGTTTTACGCCTAAGCTCAACGTTGCCCGGTCTTAAACGCGTCCTTTTCCGACTCTCCAAAGTCCGAAGCATACATTCTGCTGAATTTCATGCGGTCTTCAAAAGTTCCTGCATTTTTCACCCGTCTTTTTTTTTCTATTCCTTCTTTCAGCCACTTTCATACTCAACTGAGCGAAACACCGCTGATATTGCACATTACTTATTTATAGTTAATTACGGTCACACAGATTCTTGACGTATAATCAAGTCGCGTTATCCTCTCATATATTCAGATGACGAGTCCTTGTAGGTGGGGGGGTGGGGGTGGGGGGTCTTAGACTCTGGGAACCTTATAGAGGGGGTTACGTGGTGTTATCAACGAGTTACGAAGAATAGATAGCTCTCTTCCCGGTGGACCCGCGTGTTATAATTGCGGTTAAATCCTATAAAGTGTACGCTTCGACTGAGGGACCGCGACTGCGGGATCCAACAAACATCTACCGCTGTTGGTGGAGAGGGGGAAAGAAACCACGTGACTTTTAGCCGCGTTGTCGGGCATCAGGTAGCTGCCTCGCGCGAGTCCCTGTACATATACACATGTAATACTCTCGTTTCCATGTATGTATAATTTCGTGTACGTACATATTTAGTATTTACCTATAACTTCATGCTTAGGTGTGCATGCGAGTAACGAAGATGGAGACGGTAGAGAGAGAGAGAGTGGAGATTTTTAGTCGGGAGAAAGAGAGACGAGATAAATAGATAGATGGACAGATAGAGGGGTTCAAATTTCCGCCCCCATAATATGTATATTATCGTATCATGGTGTCTCTTGTCGCGGGAGAACGATCGTTGCAAAGTATCGTAAAATACACTTACAGATCCTTGCACGTATAATATGGAACGTATGTACATACTACACGCAAATGTCGAAGCGCGAGTTTCTGCGGACTAGTCAAACAGGCCCCCACTTCCTCTTTTCCGAGTCTCGAGCGAGTTACGTAAAACTTGCAATACCGATCATAACAATGGAGCGACTCGAAGCGCATACCCAGCTGCCTAGCTCCTCAAGATAGGCGTTTATTATTGCAGGTCTAATCTTTTTCACCGGTTCATGGTTTTTATGTACGCTTTTCATTGTTCTTTTTTTTTTTCTCTCTGTAGTTTCGTCCGATCCGACGTGCCGTCGACGTGTACGATTTTTTATTTCACTCGTACGCGTCTGACCCAGGACAATGTCAGATTACTCATATTGTCCAGAATCTCGTTGATGATGTTGCGTTATGATTGATAATTTCCGGTGGGAAAATTAACTTACGAGTGTATTATTCCATCAAATTTATACTCTTTTCAGAATCTTATTTTATCAGCGATGTAAGAGCTGTTCATCGTTCTGTTCACTAACAATTCTCAGCAAATTGTGATCGTAATTAGTTTCACAAGAATTGCACATGCAATGTGCTATGTAATTTTCATACTTTTTTTGCGCAATTCTTTGATGTATGTACATACATACATCGACAGTTCCTCGATGTCTGATTGGAGCCAATTGAAATAAAAAAAGGAATTGTACTTCTTTTGTCTTATCAAACGCAGATCAAGAATTATTCGTACGTGGTCATCGCTTATTTGTTTTTCTATTCGCCATATAACGCCATAAATTTTCTTCTGTTCTTCGAGCATTTTTATCTTATATAAATTTCGTGATTCGCTTATCCGCCGAGTACTAATGTACGTCGTTGCATAGTTCGATTCTAAGGCAAGAAACATTTTCCATAATTCATTGATAAAGAAAGTGACACTTTTAGGAAGAAGAAATGAATATACTGAGAACCGATGACTCGGGCTAATCGCGTTTACGGCCAGAAACCACAAAGATTATTGAAAATATTGAACCTCGTCATGTATTGAATTAAGACCATTAAAAACATGAGAATGCAATTCTGGCCGATCTTTTTCGATGCAAAACAATGATTCTTATTTGTGACATTCCGGGACTTACAAATCGCTATGCTGCAACCTATGTGTTCAACGTTAACGTCGTAAACTTCAGCCGATAATTTACAAATTATGATCCAGACAGATTTTTCGCGATTCGATTAGACCTTTTTCGTGATTTTCCTAGAGTTCTGTTAAACCACGCGTCGGAAGTATTGCCTTCGTAAGATTTCCAAGATGTTGTACAAGCAATACCGCTCCAAGAATCTTATCTCCGAAATGAAATACACGCGGTAGCAGTACATCGCACCCAGTATATACATGTAAAGAGCAACCACGAATAACGAGAAAACAAAAGATTACAGTACACTGTGTATAATATGAACCGAACCTGAGTAAATACATACGGCTCGACGAAAAGTTGCGGTAGTAGTACATACAATACACACATAATAATCTAATAGGTGTGATTTGTACTTGCTTGCGGTAATAAATGAAAGTAAAGATTGCAAAACGATTCAACTCCCGCATCCTCCAACATTATAACAACGATCTTCCATCTG
Source organism: Phymatocera aterrima (assembly GCA_963170745.1). NCBI lineage: Eukaryota > Metazoa > Arthropoda > Insecta > Hymenoptera > Tenthredinidae > Phymatocera > Phymatocera aterrima. Next base: position 1,941,719 of record OY720662.1, on the reverse strand, counting down.
TATACCTATTATATCTTTCTTGTCGCAGAATATATCAGTGTACTACAATTAATAGTATTCAAATGCGAAGAAATACGTACGAAGGCAAAAATGAATATGTCATGTACACGTATATATTATAAGTATATACATTGATTGGTTTGATTTTTTAACATTCTTTCAGGGACATGCAAACAATCAATTTACTTTTGTTTCAAGAGAAAGAGCAAGAGAAAGAGAGGAAGAGAGCGGGAGCGAAATGGACCAAGGGGCGACGGATGATGCGGATGCAATATAAATGAGAATGGTATACTGTGAATTATAGGTATAGGTAGTAGTACAGGGACATCGTATTGCGCGCGTCCGTGAAGAACGCAACGTGTATGCGCAATCGGCGACAACTTCATTGATAACAGTTGAGAATCGTGAATTGAGAATTGAGAACTGAGAATTGATAACGTGCCTTACCTCTATCTACTGCGCCGGGGCTCTTCTCGTCTATTTTTTTATTCCTTGAATTTCCACTCCTGGCGGCACATCGGACATAGGTGACTAGTCTGCTGCGAATGCAGCCACTTCATGATGCAGTGAATGTGAAAACAATGCGAACACTGACCCCACACTTGAATAAACAAATAGAAAGAAACAAGAAGAAAAAAAAGGCGAAGAACCGAGATTAGGAAGATTATTGTATAATATATTCCAGAGACAATACAGCAGCGATTATTCATTCACATTGCATGATATACTGTGGGTGAGTATAGTGTCGATATTATAGTGTATCAGAAAGATTGATAACAAACAACAAGAGACTAACCGAGCGATGCGTGGTTCACTGTCCTTGCTTGCACGACTTATAACTGTAGTATATATAGTCAGCTGAAATTCTTTCCTGAGCATTAAAAGCTTCCCGGAGGTTATATAGGTATAGGTTACAGATATATAGGTATATGTACGTAACTGGAACGAATTTTACCGATCGATATTCTAACGCGGCAACGCGCAGATGCGAACTAGAAAGTCACGAACCTATGACAACACGAATTTCGTTGCATTTTCATCGAGCGCATAAAAGATGGAATTATTATCCAAAGGATGATGCAGCTATACTCGGCATTGTATGATCACGTAGGCGTCGCCAAAAATGTTAATGAAGCGGATAATAATCGAAATTAGTTACGTTTCGTGTTCTGCCTTTTCGTTATTTATTCTTCTCTTCTCTCTTCTTTTGTGTTACATCGAACGTTTCAAAACGAATGATTATTTCTACTTGATTATCATGCTCGCGGTTCAAAGCCGCGTGAATTTGAGCGAGTATACCGTATTACTATATTCATTCATTCATCGCTATTACTGGACTGCGACCTTCTCTCTATTGTAATTATAGACACAACGTTGAGTGTAGATACCCTTCTACACTCAACGGACATAGTAGATACAGCGATATCTATCTATATATGAGAAAAACACGTGTATGTACCTAATTGGAGGATATTACGTAAGATTTCAGCGGATTTGAAACGCGATCATGAATCGCGACACGTGATCATTTCAAAAAGTTCCGAATCATAGAAACAAAAGAATTCTACGGAATAGCGCGAGTCATTTCCTTTCCTTAGTTTTCTCTAGAGAAATTGCGGAAATCTACAGTCACACGTATTAGATGACAACGAATCTATTACATTAGGCACCGACTACTGAATATGGAATATTGAATGCGGTATGCGGTATGCGGAACGCTTACCTAAGGGGCAATCGTCGCCGGGAATTTTGCAGTCCGGGCAGCTAGCATCGAAAGGCATTCGACAGATGCCGCAGTTGTCGTCGTTTGCTATCCACCGCCAAGTAGCTACACCTGTCCAGCCTGAAAAATGGGGAAAATAAACGTGATGGAGAATGAGAATGTTATTCATTTTGTTTGAAGGTTGAATGCGTATTTTCGTACTTATTTCAGAATGAGAAACAGTAATTATAGACGAGAAACAAAAGATTTTTCCGTTATAGAGGTTAGGATACAAGGCAGCGTAGTGTGAAATAAAATGATCTGTGTGGCTACTTACTTTTGATCGTAACTCTCATGTTTTCACATTACATGCATCCGCTGAATGATGTAAACTTGGTTCGATCCGTTCTAAACATGTATCAATTAGAAATTTATTTGAATAGACAAGATATGAATTGCAACGAATACGATTTTTTTGAATGAGCACACACTTCGAAATTCACAACGCAGCGACAGCTGATGCATTTTTCAGTCACGAAGAGAGCTGCCATCTTCCGGAAGCGGATGCAGACGTTTCCCCTCATGCTGAACATCTGTTTTGCTGGTAAGGAAGATTCCTGTTTTGAATTTGCGAATAGGCCACATTACACTTGTTTAAAAATTCGATCAGCTGGAATTCGATTCGGTTTGTACACTGGCGCGGGAATCTTTGCCAATGAAACTATATGAATCCTATGGTTTTGGGAGAAAGATACTTCATGATGATGCATTCTCGGGTCGCGTGGTATCTCTGAATCTTCGCTGTTCATATGTATGAACATCTTTTTACATACTTCTTTTTAGAAATTTCAGTGAAACTCTGTAAATTTTCTTCAATTTTTCTGTTCAAGAACAATCGTCGAGTGTTCCAATATGGAAAATGTTCTAGAATACAGATTCCGGAGCGATACTCGGAATATATGGAATTACATTGTTATATATACCGGAAGTTTTTCATTTGCCAGAATTTTCTGAGTTCCAAAGTCTTGGACACATCTTTGCGACAATGATTCGAGATTTGCTCGAAATGCAACTATATCCACTCACAATCAGTGCATATTCTGCATACAAAATGGCGTAATATGTTTTGCCATTCGAGATATAATGATGCTTTAACGAACCACGAAATTATAATAAATATATCTGGTATAAAACTGATGAAAATAATGATAGAAAATTGTTTTCAATAGTTAGATAAGTTCCTAGAGGAGACTCATACTTGAAAAACCCGCACTGGCCCCTGCACGCAAACATCATTCTTGCCCAGTTGTTATTGCTCGTCGGTTATGTTTGTTGGCTTGATTTTTATATTTTTTACCGGTAAATTTTCACCGCAAAACAGACCTCAATAACATACATTAAACAGTGATACAACTGTGAATACACCGTTAAAAAAAAGAGAAGACCCCAAAACAGCGATTTTTGGAATACAAGGATTATACCACACCAAACTAATATATTCTACTTTTTTCGTTACACGCGGACAGCACACAACTGGAAGATATCGAAAAGATGCCTCACACATAGCATTCGTCATCCTCGGCACACATCATCATGGCCATCGTCCTCTTGACATTGGAAAGCCATTTTTATGATAAAACTTTCATAGTTGTGCGCTGTCCGGGGTATAGTTTCGACGGATTCAGGTAGCACAAAATCGTCTTTGACTTATTCAGCCCTGAGACGACTCAAAGACGTCCAAAAGTCGCCGAACGTCCGCTTTCATAGGCTAGACTCAAAGCCGGACAGTCGGCGACCGTTAGGCGTCTCCGAGTCGTCTCAGGGCCCGAAATAAGGCAAAGACGAGTTTGTGCTAGCTGGGGGAATCACCGAACCGCTGGCTTTTTTCCGTAGCATCAATCAGTGGAGCTCCTCCACTCGATACGGGAATTCAGATCCTAACAGATTCCGAAACGTTCGGGTATTCGGTGAAAACAGAGCAATCCTTTCATGTGGACGGCATGAACGATTTGTCTATCGACGTTCAGACCGAAGTTACTTTCCATCTCTTTACTAATGCTAATAAGAAAACGGCACAGATTTTAACATCCGCGGACCGCGAGAGTCTCGCTAAATCATCTTTCGATTCTGAATTGCCAACGAAAGTTATTGTCCATGGATGGACAGACTCCGTTGATACTTACTGGTACAATACCTATCGCAATAACTACTTGGCCACTGGGAATTATAATGTGATTTTAGTCGATTGGTCTTCACCTGCTGGAAAGGAGTATTTTACTTCCTCGAAGTTAACTCTTCCGGTGAGTATCTTTGGCTTCGGTTATGTTCGTTATAGGGAGAAACATGCCGAACAAAGCTTTTTTCCACATAATTGAAAGAACCACCGGATACCTACACGATCATCAGTGATATAAATCAATGATCATAAAATTCCTAAATTCCGGAAAAAAATCACGCCGGTACAGGTGGGAGAATACCTCGGACAATTTTTGGCATTTCTCGAGGAGTTTTCCAAGATGTCGATGTCGAGGGTCCACATTCTGGGTCATAGTTTGGGTGCTCATGTTGCGGGTTTTGCGGGGTCGAGTCTGTCAGGTCGAGTTGGGAGAATCACTGGACTTGATCCTGCCAGTCCTGGTTTCGAAGTGCCTTTCCTAACCGATCCTCAGGATCGTCTTGATGAAACGGACGCTAAATTTGTCGACGTGATTCACACCTGCTCAGGAACTCTTGGATTCAAATCAGCAGTTGGTCATGCAGACTTTTATCCGAATGGAGGTACCTCTCCACAACCGGGATGTCTGCCCATAATGTCTCGTAAGTTGGAAGTGCATTTGGGAAAGGAGAACAGGAAATCTGAAATCGTGTGAAACTTATCAAAGACTTGAAATCTTGAGACTTGCAGAGTTTTCCTTCCAGAATTTTGCAGCCATGCCAGATCCCACCAGTTCATGTCAGAGTCCATAGTTCGACCGGAAGGATTTTCGTCCTCGCGATGTGAAAGCTGGAGAAATTTCGCCGCAGGATATTGCAGCGCGAACATCAGCGGCGCGGCGTTCATGGGAGAGAATGTGAGCCAGGACACTAGGGGTAGTTTTTATCTGAGAACCAACCCCTATCAGCCCTTCGGTCGGAGTAGCTAGTTTCGTCGTAAATTTTCATCCCGAAGAATTTAGAACAAGAGAATAAAAAATTTGTGGATTCGAGAATCATTTCGGACGAATATTTCAGGGGGTTGAAGAAAACTCGACGATTTCTTTATACAGTGTCTCAAAAATATTATTTTTCAAGTAAAATATCGGGCATAACTTCACATATGATAAACGCTAATGATATTTGCTGCGAACACTTATTCTGTAAGAAATATGTCATATAATAAATTATTCACGTTTGAAGCCAATTAACTTTTGTAAGTCTATTCCTAGAATGTCACATTTTTCCTCATTTTCGTGTATCGAATCACTCGTCGTACTCCTCCATGTCCTCCCCGGACGGTTTTTCGATCTCATCACCAAAGAGGACTCTGTATTTGTGGCGGATGATCGCCCAGTCGACAATGTTCCCAATTTTATTTGATTCATCGAATTCAAATTGGCTCAGGGTTTCCTCCCGCATCCTGGTTATGTGAATACTGCCTTTGTGCAGAGGGGTGACCTTCGAATCCTGATAAAGTTACGAAGAAGGTAATTATTTCGAAATTTGTGACCTCTTTCGTCCAATAATTGTTCCGAAAAGAGGATTTTTTTTCTTTATATAAAATCAACACTCAGTTACCTGATGAGATGAAATCCATCGACTGAACTGTTGCCCAAGAAATCTGGGGGCATATTTTCTCTTCGCGCTCCTTCCCCGGTTCATCCGTTTCTTACAAACTTCGAAGAGATACAACGACCATGCGCTAATGAGGTTCAAAGGCGATGGTGCCGTGCTTGTTCTGTAAAATGTAAAATCGAGTGTCATAGAACAGAAAACTCTTGCTTTTTCCAAAAACGCCCCCAGGCCGCGTTCCATGACCGAATTTTTGTCAACAATTTATCATTCTTCGCAAGATTCCGATATTTCTTCACATATTCTGATAATCGAGTATTTCTTCAAATTTTTTCATGACCGAACCAAAGAAACAAAAAAAGTATCCGAAAATACTCTGAACCCTGAATCATATTCACACTCACTTCTGCATATTTCGAATCAGTTTGCTGAGCCCATATTTCCATTCGAGATCACTTTGAGACGTGATGCTTTGGTAGGTATCGCTCATCATAGCGATGAGTAGGTTGATGAGGACGATCACGGTGACAAGCATATAGAGCGAGAAGGAAATCTGTAAGGATCGGAACGAAGTAATGAGAAAATTGTCCACTTCCCATTGAATTTGCCGATCCGGTCGAGCGTCGTTCAACATATATGTATTTGAATAGTATTAGGTATCAGCGCCCACCTTGAAGAGAACAAGTGTCCATTCAGGTTGATTTTTTTTACTGTAAGAGAAGCTCTCCGCACCAGTTTGACCAAAGATGGCGAAGAAAAGGTTTTCGATGATAACGACCGGACTGACAGCGACTGTAAAACAAATCTCATGTTTTAATGACCATTTGATAAGCATATGTTTCTAGGTAGCTCATCAAAACAGGCAAATGAATTCATTCAACGTTCCATCAACGATATACATACACTATATGTGGAAATAATAAAACTTTGCATTATAACAACGTTCAAAATAAAATATAAAACTTGCGGTAGTGGTAGTTTGGTTGCAGCAGATACATACGCGATATTTTCTACACTTTTTTTGTTTTTTTCATTTCTAACAAACTACTTCTATAACAATTGTTACGATCAGTGGTCAGCTATTTGATTTGGGATGCTTCCTATCATTCCAACGAGCGATAATCAATCTCATTCTCTCCAATTTACTTCTCGGTGCAGATCAACCAGTGACTTGCAGCTAGGAATTTACATACAGTATATTTGCAAGTGTTTCATATCCTACATTACAACATTCTTTGATGGGATGCGCACACACACATTCATAAAAACAAATGGAAATAAAATAACAGCAGCGTTCGTTCTCTCGACAGCTTATATAACAACAGGTTACTGTATCATGCTGTGACATTGTTCAAGCAGTTTATCTAAACAAAATAGCACGATGGGTACCGGATAGGATCAAACATTATTCTGAAAAATCATTTTTTTTTCGTATATTTCAAAATTCAAAATCATTCACTGTAACGATCTAAACGGTCGGGAAGATCGTTTCGGATACGGGAGTGCTGCACAAAACTGTAAACGAATGCAATGGAAAAATGGTACGAAAAATTATATGAAAATTATGACGCAATGGGGGTGGATTTTCGAAGGTTTTACATCGAAAAATGACTACATATGTGCCTTCGTGAACATACACAATGGTACAATAGTATACAAACAATACCAACATGCTCGTTCGCAGATAAAATCTGATGAAAAAATGATTTGTGGATCCATGTATGCATGTAGCGTAAATTACAGGTAGGAATATATATTTTTTGTTCCTTCCAAGGTCGCATTCGTATGTGTGGAATCGGGTACTACTACAACAGTTCGTAGGTATTCGCGTATTCAAACACTCGATCAACTGCTCGATATTCCTTTTGCGGCCTGAAACCAAAAATTTCGACGGCCGAGAGAAATATTTCCACGGTTGATTGAGACCGTTTGAAAAATACCTTTCCCAAAAAACCGGGAGTGAATGGTGCACGTGAACGCTAACATTATACTATACTATACTATAATCACTCTACGAATGCTTAAGACAGAAGATTCAACTAACCGTATGACGTCGAGACAGCGCGTCGGCGGATGATCGAAATAATATTATTTCGTTGCATCCAGCTTAAGAATTATAGGAAAACGAAAGAAAGAAAGAAAGAAAGAAAGAAAGAAAGACAGAAAGAAAATCGCAATAAGAAGATGTGGAAAATATGAACATGAACGTAACGCCCGAGAGGCATTACTTCTGGTTCTTCGACCTTTTTGTTCTCGTGTGTTTCTTTGGGGGATTGCATGTAGTACTAATCGTTTATTTAACAAACCTGATGTATACTTATCGAATATCGTACAACGGTGGGCATAATAATTAAGGCTACTTCCTTATATCTATTATTCGGCTACGTATATCAGCTGGTACAAACGTTATAATATTATGATATGATACTTTATGATGTATAAATTCAATACGGTAACAATAGCGTATGTTCATGGTGAGTTATTATGTTTACAGGCAATAGCTTTCTCCTTGCTGTGGTTCATATCGATCGCTGTAATTCATAATCTACATGCCGGAGGGCTGATCGATCGCGAGAGGTTGCCCAGTGGTCGAAGATGCCGTGAGCGCTATGAGAGGATCGCTTTCCATCGGCTCCTTCATTTCTTCGGATGGTTTCTCCGATTCTTCTCCAACAAGTTCGCGGTATTTTCTTCTCACCGCATCCCAGTCAACGACATTGTCGATTCTAACTGCATTACTGAATGACAGTTGGCTTCCCAGTGGACTCAAATGGACAACTGACAGTGCAATACTGTCCTTGTGGGCTACTTGGCCCTTCTTCACTTTCGATAACCATTTTGCGCCCATTTTAGAACGAGCAGACAGTCGGCCACCGGGTCGCTGGAATCCCATCATGTGAACTACCGATGGACGCTTTCGTTTGGCTGTACGTTTCTTGCAAATTTTGTAGAGGTAAGAGATCCACGTTGTCAACAAATTCAGGGGCGATGGTGCCGTCGTTGTTCTGAAATCAGATCATGCTCAATATTCTATTCGACGCATTCGAGTACGAGGAACGCTTTGATTGAGATAAAAAAGTCGAAAAGAGATTAAGAGATAGAGAGAGAGAGAGAGAGAGAGAGACACAGAGAGAGTGTACAAAACCCATAGTTTTTCGCTGAAGAAAATTTAGCTCATGTAGGAAGAGGCCGAGGTTAGCGAATCAAAGACGCAGTTGTGCTGGTCAGAGTATTCAGCGGAGGCATGAAATGTATGGAGTGCTTTTTCGGAAATAGGATCAAGTAAGAAAAGATTCATAGACGGATAATTCGATCGAACAGTGAAAAAGAACTAGAGGACAGCAGATATTTCGCATTGTATAAAAGGTATAAGCGACTGAAGAAATCGATAGACATATCATTGTTTGGTTTACGTTAGAAGTGAACGTTCTAAGCTTTTAGTATCGTCGGACATTAACAGATAATTACGCTGTTCCGTTGGAATCGTCGGGCGATCTCCTTTCTCGCTGGTTGTTCTAAAAACCATAATCCTTACCTATGCATATTCCTGACGAGCTTGCTCAGTCCGTACTTCCACTCGATGTCAGACTGAGCCTGAATGCGTTGGTAGGTGTCACTCATCATGGCAATGAGCAGATTAATCAGCACAACCACTGATACCAGCATATAAATGCCGAAAGCCAATTTGAAGAGGACCGTTGTCCACTCCGGCTGCCCCTTTTCAACCTTGAAGTGTTCGTGAGTGGTCTGACCAAAGATGGCGAAGAACAGTAGCTCAACGGCCAGTATCGGACTCATCCTAACTGCAAATAGGGGTCAGAAGTTTTTGAAAAAAAACTGCGAATAACGCTCGGTACGGACGTGCGCATGCACTGCTCTAGTCATTTAGGGCACACTATAAACTCTGTGCATGTAGGTATGTAGGGACCGGAAATCGGAAATCTACGGGGACATAAATCGTCCTATGGGGTACTATAACTGGGTTTCGATCGCTAATGGTGAATCTTGATAGAAATGTATTGTATGTATAGGTATGTATGTACCATGATCGACTAGTGGGATACATTCGAAGCCCACTTTGAACGCAGCCATAGCCATAGCAGAATTTACCATGTGGATCAATCAGACAAGTATGCTTATCGCTACGAGAGAGTAATTGTAATTGTAATTAGGACTGGGACGGATGAAAACTATGGCACTCTGCATCGGTACAATGAACATGTATAATTGTTACATACAATCGCATGCGGGATGTGGACCAACTAGGAAGATCAAACGTACTCTTCTTACATCCCAGGCGCAAGGAGATGTTGATTGATGTGTCATGCGCGACAGATACATAAATTATAATATACCTACGGGGCGATCCAGTTTGAGCGGGACGCGGGACACATCTTGTCGATAGATTCTCCGAGAAATTCTGAATCTGAAAGCTCCGTGCCGAAAATTCATGTCACCGACAGTTTCCGAGTTACACAATATTTAAGTTGACCGATCACAACGCTCGAATTTTCACGCATCCGGGGCATACCGTGTCTCACGGAAACATGTGCGAGTTAGCTGCGATAGGTCAACCTGGATCCTCTGTAGCTTGAAAACCGTTGCGTTGCACAGGAATTTTAGCCGAATGACTTTTCGCCTCGGAATTTCCAGGCTCAACCTGGATCACGTATGCTCAATAATTTATGAGAAAAAATCGAACATTCTAACGGGCAACGCTCGGCGTCAAGTTGGTACCAGTAGCTGGACAAGCGTGCATTCCTCACGCAGGATGGTTCAGGCACTGGTACCATTCTTGAGACGATCAGTGGCGGGCACGTTTACCTTATATCGTGAAGGTAAAGCACCAAAGTGCGAGTTTCCATTGAGAACGGTTTTTGAGGAACGTAAAACGCACGAAGCAATGAACTCTAGAGACACACATGCGGCGGGACAAGTTTTGTCTTTCCAGCGACACAATTTTATTTGCCCACAGAAAAAATCCTCCCCAAAAAAATACATATCATTTTTTATCACACTTTTCACACTCTTTGGGCCGTCAAATTTTTCTCCCATCGGTACATTCCCCGATTATTGTATGTACTATTGCGATGAACGTTTCCGATCACGTATCTACATGTGTCTATGTCTATTATTTCGCTGTGTAGGTACACTCTACATAGCACTCATAGCTCCCTTTCCGAGCGGGTGCGGTACACGAACGAAGGTATTCGCAGCATTTGGTATCACTGAACCGGATTTTACACTGAAAATTGCAAATTTATTCTTATGATGTACCATTACGATATCGTACACATCATGATACTCGCTCTCGTCCTCCTGATTCAAACATCGTTCCGTCTCGACCACGAATATCGATAGAACTGAGATGAGGCGAAGAGCGGCGGCGAAAATGATCTTCATGAAGATATTCTCATCTGCGCCGTTCTACCGATATTCCTGAGAGTCGCGAAAAAATGTACCTACGAGGCCCGAGGAGAAATCGAGTATCGCAATATGTCCCGGTTTCTTCGCGTGTTAATCCGGCAACGTGAAATTGAATGAGGTCCATTTAAAAAATTTGGAAATTGGTCGACGTTGGCCAAAAAGTGATTCGTATTCGTTATAGAATCATCATGATTATTTTTTCTTTCCATGCACCACGAAGCTCGACGTTACGTAAGTTTCAGTACAGTGGCACATGCTTCAGATAGTATACATACTTCTCCAGAAACACCCGTAGGAAGCTCTTATAGGAGTGTGTGACGATCAACATCCGTTTCAAAAAAGGTAGAAAAATATTCTCAACGTTTTATTTCAGGGCGAAGTGACTTCGGGCGGAAGAATACCCTACATTGTTGTTTAGTTTTATTATATGGGGGGACTTGACGCCGTGGCTGGAACTGTGGATGCGTTTGATGCCGTGGGACCAATTTCATCCTCATTCTCTTCCTCTCCGTCCTCATCCTCCTTCTCAACCTCTTTTTCTGGTTCATTACCAGTCAGGGCCAAGTATTTCTTCCTTATCGAGTCCCAGTCGACGACATTCTCGATTCTAGTCACATTATTGAAAGACAACTGGCTCCCAAGTGGGCTGAGATGCACGACCGATAAAGCGACGCTGTCCTTCGGCCGTATCTGGCCTTTCTTGACTTTCGCTAACCATTTAGCGCCCATTTTGGAACGTGGAGACATACGTCCACTCCGGCCGAGGCCCATCATGTGAACGAGGGATGGTCGTTTGCGTTTCGCCGCTCTCTGTCGGCACAGTTTTATGAAGTACACGATCCAGGTCGTCAGAAGATTCAGCGGCGACGGTGCCGTGGTTGTTCTGTAACAATAAATATTTTTCTCCCATCCGTAAATTGCATCCTTGTCAATATTTCACTCGCTAGTGGAGCGTTTCATAGATAAGAAAAGCACCAGAGAACGTCCGCAGAACAGAGAAATGAACAGAGATCGCGAGTGTCGCCGCAAATTAAGGCGGGCATTTTTCATACACTCTCGTATCAATAGTCGTACAGTAGTAGCCCTGTGTGAAAAAAGTGTGCGCGATAGCATAGCGAAGATCGATGAAGAAGTTCGCAAGATCAGAGAGAGAAAAAGAGAGAGAGAGAGAGAGATAGAGATGGAAAGAGCGACAGAAGTATAGGTGTAGATGTACTTCATAATTGAAAGGTACTTAATCCGTTTCTATGTACTCGATGATGAAGATGATAAGTGAAATGCCTGTGCTTACCTGTGCATATTTCTTATAAGTTTGCTCAGTCCGTATTTCCATTCAATGTCTGACTGGGCCTGAATGCGTTGATAGGTGTCACTCATCATGGCGATAAGTAGATTAATCAATACCACTACCGAGACCAACATGTAAACCCCAAATGCCAACTTGAAGAGGACCGAAGTCCACTCGGGCTGATTAGTTTCAACCTTGAGTTCGCCGTGTGTGGTCTGGCCAAAGACCGCGAAGAAGAGGTACTCGAAGGCTAGTACCGGATTCATCTTTACTGGAATCCGATTCAACGTTGATTTTGTTAGGGTTACAATTGTGCGCTACGCAACGTGGTCATGCTCATGCTACGGTTATTGCCATGCTTCGGCAGACGTCGTGCGCGCTGAGCAGCCATATTGTTCGGTATTCATTATTCGAAATACCATTTTTTCGCTCAACAAAAAAGGAACGGAAGACAAAAAAAGAAAAAAAAACATCATCAAAAAAACAGACAACACATCAGCACACCAGCAGAGCCGTGGAAAAACCATTTTTGGCTTTTTATTGGCCCGTTATTCGATCGCGCCATTCGTATTATAAATTGCTAAGATGCGACACGAGGCGATGCGATGCGGCTCTTTCATACTGCGCAGGCTGCAACATCGCGTCAATTCAATACGTAACATCGCAAAACGACATCAAATAGACACGAATGCATACAGAATATATGGAAATGCACTCGGTTATGTGTGTTACGTGAATCAGGGGGGAATGTTGGTGATTCATATTAGTCTCGTGAATGTCCATTGGACAGAATGATGTAGGTACCTATATAGTTTACGGGATTGGCAAATCATCTCGACTCACTGTCCGCGATAAATATTATCACAGTATATCTATCGTAGTTCCGATTCGGTTCGGTCTCAACGTTGATCATATTTTTATCATCATTCCGCTAAGCCATTGAAGTTTTATATTATACATCGGGATCGGTATGATTCTGAGAGGGGAATGTAACGCAGGGTTCAGGCCATGCCACAGGTTGGTTGGTATATTTTTTTTATCTCATTACTCTCGTATCTATATTTCATTTTACGTAACTATTGTGAAGTTTGCAGATATTTGCGACATGCATGGATCGGACGTAACTGATTCGCGGAAAAGTGTTATTCGTACGATCCATTTTTCCCTTTCAACACATACATATACCTACATATTTTCAAGAGCAAACATGAGCGCTAATTGTAAAATTGAGGATTGCGTTCTCTTTTCTTTCTCTTTCACTTGTTTTTGTTCTCAATTTCAAGGCATGCATTGGTATGTATGTATATACAAGAGCATCCGACAAAATTTTCAAAATCATACGGCTGCGTTCCAATCCTGGAATGAGATATGTATTAGCCTGAAAATGAATCAATGGAAGTATGGAGGACGCGGTGCCTGCAATTTTCATCTATCTCACAATCAGAGCTGGCGTGTCACAGAAAAAAAAATGAATCAACAATGATTCAAGTCTGCAAAAAATCGTGTCAAAAATTGCACAGACATGTATGTGGACAAAAGTAATGATAATAATAATATTAATAATAATAACAGCTGGTCAAAAATGAAACAGGACATGAAACAGTAATTAAGTCGACACAAAATGCATACACATTGGTTCTTTCACCTACGACAATCACAGTTTTTGGCTGCAGTGGACAAACAGTTAATAATATTGAAAAAACAAGGTAAAAAAAAAAAAAAAAACACCCTGAAGAGAATCTCGATATTGGTTATCCTCGAAGAAGGCACCCGACATATTTTTGTCTTTTATTAATATTCTGGGGCTCTTCGGGCTTCCGATAATCGAAGAGATACTCTTCTTTGATGGGACAAAACGCCGGGCAACGGGCGCAGGCAGCAATCCAAGTGACAAGAATATGTATCAGGCAATAAACATCACACGCACGCGCGCTCGCAAACCAAAAAAAAAAAAATAAACAAAAAACAAAAGACAAACAAACAAGAAAAACCGTCAAAATGCATAACGTAGACGAGACGACATCCAGGATCGATTTCGCATTCGAAATGTTTTTTTTTCTTTGTTTTTCAAACTTTTCGATTGTGAATGAAATCACAAGTTTCAGAGCATCGTCAACCCAGCAAAACTTACAGTCTTTAGTGCTATCGTCACAACACTCATTTTTTTTCTTGTATCGCCCGGAGCGGCGTAGTTGAGTGGAAACTGGCGTGACGGTCGTCCACTCTGTATCATTGCCCAACAAACCTATCACAATGAAGGTTGTTACACGCCTAGTTTTCATAGCCGCTTCTCTAACTATTTTTGTTTCTCTCTCTTGTCTTTAGGTTTTTTTTTTTTTCGTTTTTTTTGGTTTTTTTCACTCGTTTTTGAATCCCAATTCAAGAAACTGTGCAAACATTCTAAATTCTACCCTGCAGCAATTAAGATACGGGGCTATTCCTCATTTATATGCTTCATTATCTCGATCAGAGACTTCGGGGTGATCATATCTTGTCACGTTTTCACATATTTTACACGATCAATTCATTCAGTTGGTCACGTTTTGTTGGTAATCACAATATCATATACCTATACTTACTAGGCTGTAAATTTGGGGAAGATCATTAGAAATATAATTGATATGTAGGTACGAGTAGGTATTTTATATATATATATGATGGAAAGAATGCCGGTGCCAAGGTTTTGAGGGATACTTAATTCTCCATTACGCAACAATTCTCCATTCACGATTCGCCTCGATAGACTTTTGTCTTACCTAAGTGCAGTTTTTTTTAGTAATAATCGTAGTCCAACTAGTTTCAGAGATATCAAGAGATATTCTCTTCTCCCTTTTCTCACAGAAGGAAATCCTTGAATTTGTGCGAATGTAGGTGTGAATTTGAGTTACGGCAACATTGAAATTTGGACATTCGAAGGGGTAATTATAGCTATACCAATTTCTGAAATATAATGGGTAGGTGAATTGCAGTGCAACTTGAGTATGCCGTATGACTTACCATCGGAGAACGCGGGTTTTTTCAATTTATCAGCTTTCGCGGCTTCCGCGGCCGACTGATTCCTGAAGGCCTGATTCAGGGCGACGAAATGCATGGAGAATCCGAAAACGAAGATGGCCAAGACGGAGAGAAATCTGGCCAAATCCTTCATCAGATTTCCAATAATGATAGCCCACGGGCCGAACAGGTAATGGAACGAGAGGAAGTCGAGGATTTGTACGCAGGCGAGTAAAAAACTGATGGCAAAAAGCTGGTTGCGTAGATAGAGCAGAGTTGGCCACTGCGGTCGGTGGATCAAACCGAAGCCGAGAAGGTGGAACGCCACTCCAAACACCCCGAACAATAACACTGCGAGTTTGACCCATCCCAAACCACTTTTGTCACTTGGGTTCGTTAACTCGAACAGCAAAAGTCCTGACAACATTACTAACAAACACCACTCGTACCAGTACGGCAGAAGGCTTTCGCGCACAACCGGATAAATCGGGGTGATACCAACGAGCAGTAAAAAGACCATAAGATAAATGTGCGAGGTCAGATAAGACATGAATTTGATTATCGGCACGTTGTTGTATTTGTGGCCGAGGGGCAACGCGAAGACCACCCAAACCGGCGGACACACCAGGAAAGCTATGAAGAGAAGAATAGTTCTGAAGGCGTTCCACTTCAGACTTCCCTGCCACAATTCTTGGAGGTATCGCTGCACCACGGTGTGAGCGATCACCTCTTTCTGTTCATTTTCTATAAGCACGTCCAAAAACTCAACGTTCCTTCTGTCCATTGAGGTGAGGATTCTCCCTGCTGAATCAGCGCCGGCAGCGAGTGCTAGTAGCTCGGTTGCCATCGCTTCGCACTGTTTACCAGCTGCTATGAGATCCTTAGCTCTCTCCTTCTCCTTTTCGGACAGCTTTATGTAGATGTTTGACAATTTTGCGGCCGTGTCTACCGGGGCTGGAGACACGAGGACGAATTCTTCTATCGGTTTATTATTGTTGTTCTTACTGCAGACCATCATGTTGTAGACGAACTGAAAAAGAAGAGGAAACATTTTGGTTGGCCCACGCTTTTTTCATTCTCGATAACGTGGAATTGGAGTTTCAGAGCGGCGATAAGAGTAATTATCCCTGAACGTGTTGTTTCCTTTGGTATGTTTGATGAAGGAGAAGTACAATCACGGTTCGACATTGACAACGGATGAAATCAAGTGGTTGATAATTTCATACTGCAATCGATGGTGGAGAATGTCGTTCGCTATTTATCAGTTAACCACCGCAGGAAAATCCTTCCTGCGATACAATATTTCGGCGCGATAGATTAGTCGAGAGGATCGCGTGTCCGGAAAACGTTTCGGTATGAATTTAGATTTCTTCAAATACATCGACTTCTTTGGCGCAATGTACGTACATATACATACCTGACTCTGAGATAGCGCACGCGTGATGTCTTACCATCCGGTCAACAGCGTTGCCCATATCTGCGTCCTTCTCATGCCGAAAAAAATCGGTTGGTACGTTAAATACTGAATAGGCATCTCACGATAGCTTCGAGATTCCCCCCCCCGTGAATCTTTTGTCCCCCGTGAAGGTTTCTTCGAGAAGACTAGAGCTTTTTCTTTCGAGGCAAAGTTGGGATCGAATTGTTCCGCAAGCCAAGCCAGCGACGCTCGCGAATAGTAATATCCAATTTGCATCATCCATTGAGTTTGTCGCGGTATGTGGATATGCTTTGTGAAATCGATGCGTGGAAATAGCATATGAGGAAAAAGCTCGTGTCTAATCTTGAGATATCACGAGTTTTGAGTGAGAGAAGTTATAGGGAAGCTGCTATCGAGTCGACATTTTTCAATAATAATCCGTATCATATAGATATCGATTGGTGAAACTTCTTTTCAATTTCCATTTTCTTACCCTCCTATCTTCCATGAGAGCATAAGTATCGTGTTCCTTCTCCATCAGATACTTGAGCACATCATTGTGCCCTTCGGATGCGGCGAACCAGATAGGAGCGCTTCCTAAATTCGTTTCGCTCTTCGGCGATGCTCCACTTTCCACCAGGAGCTTCACGACGTCCAGATAGCCAGCTCTGGCTGCACAGTGGAGCGGTGTCCATCCGTTTTTGTCCGTTGCGTTTATCTCTGCGCCCTGTCCAAGCAGGACTTCGACCATTTGATAGTGGCCATGTGTCGCCGCGATGTGTAGTCCTGTTTTCCCGTGTCTGTCTGCACTGTGAAGAAGCTCGGCTGATCTGCTGAGGAGCAGACCAACAACCGTGATGTGGCCCCCAAAACATGCCAGATGCAGGGGATTGAATCCGTTCTCTGTCGTCGCTGCTTCGACCTGCAATCAACCGCAGAGTTTTTTTTCGAGTTAGAACGTTGATTATACGGTTTTCAGAAAGGAAGAAGTTCCTTTGGAACGGACAATGCCTCAACATATGTAAAGTGCGGTTTTCTACCTTCAGTGTAAGGATCTTATTGGTTTTATCATTTTACCTGGACACCAGCAGAGTTGAGGAGAAGCCTGACGACGTTTTCATTACCCGAATAAGCGGCCAGATGTAATGGCGTCATTCCAGATTCTGCGCCCAATTCCCCGACGAGCGATCCTCCGGTTGGTGGATCAGACTTTACGGTGCCCGGAACGTGCGTGAGCAGCTCTCTGACGGTATCTATGAAATGGAACGACAAAGAAAGCAGATATTTTCATTCCATTTTTCGAAATTCTGTTCGCTTCCACTTCCGCTTGTGATAGTCTTTTCTTTTCGAAAATCTCACGGGTGAAGTAGAGGTGCTGTATACGAGAAACGACCTAATCGAGTCAAGGTCGTAATCGCAGGAGAAAAGTATAGTGAGGTTTCTCTTTACTTCAGGTCATCGTGATTCCGTGAATGACTGAAGCGAACTTTTCTGCTTCCTGGTGCGATATTCGTAATTACATCGTAAATGTTAATTCTCACAACCCATTTTACGAGAGTGTTAATCAGATTGTAATCAACAGCACATAGTAAGATAACAGTAGTTAACCCAGAAATCAGCTAAGCAAATTTTGCAATCTATGCGATATAAGAAAGAAAGGAAAGGCAACAGTCCATTCCCAATGGGGGGATGGAACAGTATGTTCAAGAGATAACTAGAATTATTCAGTTTGGAAAATTGACGGCATCGCGGATAATGGAACCTCTAGATGTAGATACCAGCTACAAATCTATATAACGATCGCAGATCGCTTCAGAATCTCGTTATCTTTATCTCTAGATTTTATAATCAATTGCTTCGTCTACATAGTGGCAAAAATCTTTTCCATAGCAGTTTATAATTGTCGATAGAAGAAGAATTGGCTCACGGTCTGTCATTGCGTGCCATTCGTATTGTCAGGAGATCCATCCTGTGGCAACCAATATTTTACTTTAATCGGGTAATTGAATAAACTTGTGAAATATAGTGACCTCATTTTAGATCTGTGAATGCGATTGGGCGGCTGTCTTTGAACCGCTGAAGCAAAAATTCCAGAATTGTCAAAATTCACCGTCACGATTTTCCACCAAACGAGAAAATGCTTACCTATAACATTTGGTGCCTACCAGCCATGACCATAAATTGTAAATATTTCATTTGCTGCATTAATGGCGCAGTCATGGTCCTAATATATGCGTGAACATGATTCCTGATGTGAATTGCCTCTGACAAGAATACAGACAGATATAACGTTGGTGTTCGTATTTCGTTTCCATTTTTTTGTACAATACCTATGTCATTGTTTTCATGATTTCCGTCACGCTATACCCGCGTGAGACTATAGCGCGCCGATTTCCGGCGAATTATCATTCTTGCAGCTCTTTGGAATAATATTTTATACGGAAATTGCGTGCGTCTCGGCCTTGACCAACGATTTCGTAGCGGTTGAAGAACGTCGAAAGGGCGTCGTCACGCGAAATCCTAGACAGCGTGAGGCCCACAAATCGCCCGATTTAAACTTAAGATGAGCAACCGTTAACCAACTACGAACATGAGCCTTCGGTAGGGCCACATACACCCAGAATTTAAGTATAACTACCCTCCGACTAAAATCAGCAAATGTAATTAGCATAAGCTATTCTTGTATATTGGTTAATAGGTCAGTCAACCCCCCGTCGCCTCCCTGCTACCACTTGCCTCACAATCTTCCAATCCAGATCTCGAAGAAAGCCTTGAATGTATAGCGTGACAGTTTGCGATACTGTTTCGCGAGTATTATTGCGACAGGGTTAATCCCGCCGGACAATAGGACGCCCGCGCCGGCGTGTAGTCAACGTAAACGTGATTTTTTCGAAAACCATTACAAATTTCGCGAGTCGAAATTATCACCGCGGACTAGTCTCACGATTTAGTCCTGATCCTAACAAGTCGATGGATATCCCTACGAAAAATTAGAGATGGGAACCATCCTCGAGCCGTGCTGAAACTGAACATGAGGAGGTCACGGTATCCTTCCGTCCCAGTTTCAATCATTAAATTCACCTTGAGTGATCTTGGGCTCACGAGACAAATGATTTGGTCGGGAAAAGATGTGGTGATCCACTTACCGGCTTGGCCGAAGTACGCGGCGACGTGTAGTGCCGTGACGCCCAATTTCTTACTGGAGATCCTTAAAGACTGTGACGATCTCATGACTTCCAAGACTTGTCCATGTCCATGCTGAGCCGCAAGATGAACAGCGGTGAACCCAGCCCTGTTTTCATCGGCGCAGGAAGCACCGGCCCTCACTAAAGCTCGGACAACTTCAGCGTGGCCACCTTCGGCAGCAAGTTGCAGTGGTGTGGCCTCGGTGAGCTTGTTTCTTGCAGAAATAACACCCTGACGATCGAATTTCATGAGTTCTTCGATGACCCTAACACTTCCCTGCATAGCCGCGATATGAGCGCATGTGTTTCCGTCCTTGGTGCAGGCCATCACAAGACTGGGATGTCTTTGAAGAAAGAGCTGCGCAACTTCGGAGTAGTTATTCATAGCCGCGGCGTGGATTGGTTTCTGGCCTTGATCGTCGGTCGCGTCTATGCTAGCACCAAGTTCAAGGAGTAATTTACAAACTTCGAGTTGACCGGCGCTCGCGGCGAGATGTAAAGGCGTTTGTTTCCTCAGAGTGAGAACGTCGATCGCTGCGCTGTAGTCCTGTACCAGAAACCTGACCAAGTGTGTGTATCCGTTCATGGCCGCGAGGTGAAGAGCCGTTCTCCCGACTCTGGATTTGGAATTTATGAACGCTTTGTTGGCCAGAAGGGCATCGCAGACCTGGAGGTAACCGCGCTCGGCAGCGAGATGGAGAGCCGATCTACCCTCGTGATCGAAAACGTCAACTCTCGCGTGGTTTGCTAAGAGATTTGTCACCAGCTCCATGTGTCCGCGATGAGCGGCTATCAGCAAAGGCGTCCACCCCACCGAGTTTTGGCGATTCAGGGCTTTCTGAACGTCCGTTGTCGACATGTGAGCGATTATTTCAGACAGGACTTCGTTATTTCCCGCCAGAGCGCAGTGGTGGAAAGCCGACTCTTGCACCTGCTTCGTTACGAGGGAAACGTCCGCTCCGCCTTCCAGCAGCGCCCTGACAACCGCGCGATCATCGCCCGGGGTAGCGACTTCTGTCGGCTCGATCTGGGCCGCGTAGTGCAGACCACTTGCACCGTCGTGCGTCACGCTGTTCACGTAGGCCGTCGCTATTTCTGGACCTCTTTTGTCCTTTACGAATTCGATCAGATGCCGGACCACGTCGGCTCGACATCCTCTGCACGCGAGGTGCAACGGAGTTTCACCATTCTGTCACGGAGAGAGGGGTGACAGATAAACAATTGCAGATAAACAGAATTGAAAAATTACTGTGCATCGGACGAAAGCAACAATTCCACTTCAGGCGATCACCGTAAAGCCATTTCGCTGAAGAAAACACACGAAGGAAGAGAGCATGTGAGATATTTACCACGGAGGGTAGTGCGTTGAAGTGAATTATTACAGTGCAGTCGTGAGGCGATAAGTGTTCGGAGGAAAGCGGCGAAGGCAAAGTGATCGGTGTCCATTTTTGTGTGTTTTTTGTTTGTTCAATTAACATCTGGAGTCGTAAACACTGCGGCATACTTTTGACTTGAACATCGGATCGCCTCCATCCTCAAGAAGAAGAAGCATGGTGGCAAGATTCCCCTGGCTTGCTGCAACATGGACTGGTGTTTGTCCGTCGTCGGTAGTCAGATTCGGCCCGGCGCCGGACTTGAGTAGCATCAAAGCACATCTGTCACCGTCTGGTACTCGAGCTGCTATATGAAGTGGCGTTTCACGCATCTTACCACCTCTCACATGCACCTCTGCACCGTAACCCAAAAGCGTTTCTACGACGGATGGCTTCGCACTTTCTACTGCTATGTGTAGAGCTGTGTAGTTGTCATTTGTCGTTGCGTCCACCTGAAAGAACATCGATCAATTTTCACCGCCTAATGAGTACCGGTTGCCATTTTGGCAGAAGCAAATTCGTGATCACTGAACATGTGCCAGTTGTCTTTTGAGCGGAACTCAAACTCCCTGTAAAAGTTGGAACAAAAAATTTGAAAGATGATTCCCGGTGAAGTTCCTCAACAGTGGCAAATTATCAGAACACCGACGGAACCGGTTGGAAGTCAATAAATTGAGTATTGAACGTTAACGATTGTCGAACTCGTGTTTCGCTTTCATCGCGATGGACAATGTCGACAATGGTCGAGTTGTTTCGGTCTCGTATATAAACCACCGAAAGTTTATCGCAGGAGAAATCTTGCTCTAGCGACGGTAACTCCTGGTGAACACGAACATCGAATCCGCCGTAGAATCCACTTATATGGTACCCAATTATTATCTGCAGCCTTTAGCCAGCCTGACTGCCGTTCTCCCATTAACAATTTTTCTCATTCGCATGCAGATGTCTGATCATTTCGCACGTGTGCAAAAAATTTCGAATGCGTTTGCCGGATAAAATAAACGACTTCGCGAAAGAATGAATCGAAATAATGAGCATAATTCCATTACCTTTTCACCTCGTTGAAGAAGCGTGCTGATGATTCCAACATGGCCATATCTGGCTGCCGTGTGGATCGACCTGGCTCCTCTTTTATTGGGCATGTGTAGATAGACGCCTTTCTTAAAAAGCATGGTGGCGCATTCTGAATGACCGTTCAATGACGCGATGTGCATGAGCGTTGATCCGTCTTTGGTCCTCTCGAATATACTGGCTTTGAATTTATCTGCTAGAAGTTCAATAATGGAAGCATGCCCATTTTCGGCGGCAAGGTGCATAGGCGTTCGGTCCTGATGGTCAGCAATCGACGCCGAAGCTCGCACCCCATAAAAATATTTCACCAATGTTTCATCCCCTTCGGCACTAGCTATGTGCAGCGCTGTTTGACCTTCGCCCTATGGTAATGGGAAAGAAAGAAACACGCACGAAAATTACCATTCACAATCTTCTACGAACCGATTTCGAGGGCCCCCCGGGTCTGCTTTGTACGTAGAAGAGAATTGGACTTCTGCAATTTCCTGCCAAACGTACATCCAATTTCATGCGATAATTAATTACTTATTTCTCCAAAATGGCGTGGCGTGTCGTTCGGCATAATTACAGTGCTAACTCCTTCATGACCGCGGGCAATTAGAAGTTGAAACTTCGATCAGGCTTCAGGGACGTTAAGGAAATTATGGAAAAATAATCAAATTTACAAATTTCCGATTGTCCCAGCTGGAAAATCACATCTCAGGATCTCCTCACGGTCAGAAGAATAGCAAACTGAATTATATACTCCATTTGTTGAACCTCGGGATCGGCAACAGGTGAATGGCGATACTACGCAAAGATGAAGTGTCCGCAGTCTCGTACATTTGCACAAAGTCGATAGACGTTCGGGAGACCACAGACCTTCTCACAGACTACGGAGGAGCTTGATTTGTTGGCTGAAGCTCCTAGTCGACTGACCGTCAGGTGGTCCGACCTCGTCGACGACGCATTGCGACAATTAGCCTCATATATTACGCATACAGTCCTCCGACGGAGCCCTCCTCCCACCGTAACTAAACTTGGTTATAAATATATTCCATGACGCACTTGTTCAGTGTAAAGATGTCGTTAAATTTCTAATGTATCGTGTGTGCTTCGTACATATGTGCAGGTACCAGGGCCCGCGGTACGAGACTCTCCCTTGTTGTTTTCCACCAGCCAATAGTCATGGTGCTTCGTCAACGTCGTCGAGATTTATTTTCGCGCTCATTATACGATACCAGAGTACATCGTCGTGTGCGAATGGATATATTCATAACGTTTGAAATTATTCACTAGCGTTACAATAAATCAAAGTTTTTCTCTACTTGACGAAGACACATGACGTTCGGGAGACGGAATGGCATTCGCGAAACTATACCTCCTCCCAAAGAGGTTTCGAAAAAGAATTTTCAGACCCTTCTGGTCCCCGCGCAGGTCCCAGAAAATCGGGTCATCAAACAACGGGAACTAATTTGTTTCAGAAATGTGATTTTTTGTCCAAAACTGGAACACTGGCATCACACAAGCTGGAACCCGGGCTTCAGAACACTGAAATAATACTTTCGTTATTGTTTTCTCACTCACGTTTTGCGTGTCAACGGAGGTTCCGTAGTCGACCAGGATGCGGACCATGTCTACGTCTCTTCTCCTGGCAGCCAAATGGAGAGCTGAATCTCCAGCCGGTGTTGTGGCTCGTAGTTGGTCGCTGGCTTGTTGGGCCAAAAGCTCGCGGCACATGGACTGATTCCCAGCTTCAACCGCCAATAGAAGAGGAATTTTTCCTCTCTGAAAGAGAACCGCAAGTTCATAACCGAAGATGGATTCGGAGGAAGTTTGCTACAAGGTTGGTAACGATTTTCAAAAGCGTAAAAGTTCAATTCAAAAGTCATTGAACGCTCGCGATGCACGATGAAAACAGAACTCTGAAATCGAGGGTCATGACCTCGTCAGGAAAGACGGCGTTCTCGATGTTCGTTTTGCCCGCGATTTTCCAACCCTTCGCAACTCCGGCCTGAAGTCGATTCCGATGAATAAAATCGGTGGTCTGAATCTCGGATTTTTCTGATCCGTGGTCGCCATCTCCGGATGCCTTCGAGGACATGACGTCATAATGGTGAATGGTGCAAAGATTTTGTTATCGTTAAACGCGCGCAGATCTTCAGACGTGGAATACTATATTCGCTATTGTTCTCTTCATTGCGAAGGAAACTCGAGCGGATCACTTTTCTGGTAAAAAGCGCGTCCGTCGATCAATGGAAAGAGATCCCAACGTCGGAACTAAAACTCAATTCGATCCCGAAGTGAATAGGCGAAAGCACAGCATGTTTCGAACAGCGAACATGGACTAACTCGAAACAGTTCAAGGTGGAGACATAGAATACACTACCCAGTACGAAATTCGATCGAGGATATTATACATACGAGCGTCGAAAAGACGACGAAAACGCGACATCAACGGCGTCTACATAGCACATCCGGATGGGTACCCGATGTCCTGTATCTAGGTAAAGCCAGTTGCAGCAGGCCGGAATGTCCTCTCGCGATTAGTCCGTTATACTGACAGAGGATCGATATCTTGAATCTACGATTGGTAGGGGGAAAATTCCCGAGCATCAACCTCCGTAAAAACTGAGTAAAACTAAAAGAAGAATTATGGAGGCCCGGGCCAGGACTCGGTGGGCGTCGGTGCCAGGCTGCGATACCTTACAGCGGCCCCGTAGGTCACGCGAGGTGCACTGCCTGGGGGATGGCAGCCCCGCGATCCAAACACTGGAGACTATCTATCACCAGGACTTCGGGGGAATCGGATCAAAACCTGGCCAAAGAATTGCATGGGACACATTCGCTCACAGGATCACCATTTCTATCGATCAATTTTTTCTCTATCCTCGACAAGAATTGTCTGCTCAATGATGCGACCGAATGCAATGGGTCGCGGGGTAATTTTTACGAAAACTCACCCCGTCTACTTTCAGTCTAATGTCTCTTCCTGCCGCAGCGAGCAGCGCTCGAAGAATTGATGTTGCTGTTCCGGTCTGCCTGGAGGCGACGAGATGAACGGCAGTCTGTTGCCTGGACTGTGAAGGAGAAATACGGATGAAATATTGCCAGAGTTGGATAGAACGCTACATCCTGAAGGGACGAAACGAAAATTAAAGACGACGAACGTACCCCGCCAGTGGCGTAAACATCGACTCCTTTCTTCGCAAGAAGAAGCTTGACCACATCTTCTCTGGAGAACATCGCGGATATGTGAAGGACATTGTAATTGTCCTGTAACAAAATGGAGGAAAATTATTCATAGTAATACATCAATACCGATAAAGCGTGACAATATTTTCTGTCGCAGATGCAGATGTAGGCTGCATGTACTTGGTAATTGTGTCTACCTACTCTGGTACATATGAAACGTCGTGGTAGGTAATGAACGGAGTCGACTCCGTGTCTAACAATTAATTACTAGCCAAGTAAATTGGTATCCCAAGCATTCGAGTACCACAACACGTTCGAGAAGGCAATTAGGTGCACGCGTTTAGTTTTGTTCCGTTTCAATTAACTCGGAATATGATTTTGGTGGTTAATCTTAGACAAACCTTGAGAAGAAATGAGAGAAAATAGAAATGAACACAAAGTTCAATCTTTCGAACAATAATCCATACAACACGAAACTCAAAGGGATGACAAAAAGACGTCTCATGTGTACGTTTCAACGTATCTCACGGACTTTTCACGTTTGTGACCTGCGGCAATTTTCTCTTCATCTTTTTGCTGAATTCTAATAGAGTGAAGAAGATGTCTGAAGATATTATGGGCCGAAGACTCGGTATTTTTGTTTCGTTTGTTGAGCTCTGCAGATCCGTCTCGATGATCATTCTCCTGTCGATATCCCAGACTTTGAGGATGATTTAGTAGGCTGGCATGCCAGAGAAGATAATTAACTATTGACAGGTTATAGGTAGGTACGATGAAGAAAATTTTGTTCCGTGCGGGTATAACCATACCGCGACATGGTAATAATGGTTATAGTATTATAAGTAAGAGCCTGGCTCAGGTTATAACTCGGGGCTGGATATATAGTCGAGGATCAAGATATAGTAGATATGCATACGTATATACACGTAAGGCGATAAGCCAACAGGGGCGTAAATTGCATTTTGCCGCGCCCAGCATTAGCTGGAAGTAGGAACCGGCCGCTATTCCAATCACTGTTTATTAGCATGCAATTTGAGAATTATATCGGGCACGAGGGAGCGGTACTTGGAACATTATCGCGCTAATCGATATGCATAAACAAATACGCGTTGCTATATTCACTATCATACATCATCATCCGTTTCGCCATCTTACAAGCTGCTCGATCTTATCCCGGTCATGAGGAGCTTTGTAATATGATTCCTGAGGAAAACGCCTACGTGCTACAGAAAACAGAAGCTCTCTCGATGAATCACGTGCCTGTACCTACTTGTCGTGGAAATTCACTAATGGAAACAAATTAACATTTTGATAAAATAACTTGGCTTCGGCTACGGCTATTTGTCCGCTTCACGGTATAACGGCTTCTCTTTGTAATCTGCACTCGCCTGGACTATCGACTTTCTCTGTAAAGAAACTCGACTTCTGTAATAGAACGAAATTCTGATTCACCATCCTACGCACGCACCTTTTTTCTTCTTTTTGAGTCACGCCGTTCAAGTTTCACAGCCCTTATTCTTTTTCTTTGCCGTTTTCGTTTTCTCTTGTTCTTTTCAAATGTATATTCCTCTCACTACGCGCAAACGGTAACCGCACTCGGTACCGATATTCGAACATAGATCCAAAAATCTTTTTTTCAACTACTTGAACATCATCAGCATTCAGGGGAACATGAGTGCATAGAAAAAAGCAAATGATGGGTTCGTCTTACTGGCGAGATTTAAATATAGTTTCTGGGATCGAAAATTTCGCACAGAATTAGCAACCCTTGGCTCGTGTTCGATGAAGATCTGTTAGTCAACCAACCGCGAGCACGCCAAGTTTAGATCGCCGTTTCAAAGGCCTTGAAAGTGAGTAAGTGGCTATAGCGAGTGACTCAAACGAGCTGTGTAATTCGAGCATACAATACAATACTATACGTAATATGCAAATGTGTGAAATTCGCCCAACTCTACTGTCATTCGGATTTTTCATTACTGTACCTATGTATACGTACGGTTTGGTGCTTTTTGAATAGAGAGAAAAGCTCTTTTCAGCGAATTTCACCCATCAGCAACGATATGGAGTCATCGATTGTGGAAATATTTTGTCCATACCAAGGAAAATTGATTGGGGATAAGTTGCGCGTGCCATACCTGCCCTGCCATTCGACATGCGGCGAAATTTCGGTATCTTGGTTCGATTACCGCACAAATTTTGGAGAACGTGAACTAAACTCAAATAGAACTCTAGCCTCTGTATAATGATTGCAGATTGAGAGGCCATTGGAGTCGCCGCTGGCAATCTAACCTAGCTGAGACAAGGAATATTTGTTTTTACATCGAATTCGATCAATGTTTTGAGAAAGTGAAATACTTGGCCACTCTCTGCCATCGTACCCAATTAATTCTCGAAGTTTCATCAAAATCGATCCAGTCATTTGCGAAAATTGATCATTTTCGTTTTCGAAACGGATTCTCCACATTCGAGATAGCGAGTCATCTGAGATAGCACCTTGAGCAGTTAAAGCGAGAAAGAAAAACTGTAAATGATTGCCCAGCACTCGAATCTAGACTGTAACGTAAAGACCATCCGCGAAGAAAAGATGCCAAGAGAAAATCGCGCGCGCTCGTTTTGCCCATTACTTTTTTTCGTTATCAGTCGTAAAGTATAACTCGCCCTCGGAAGTTTAATCGCGAAAAGAAATTCTTTATGCGCCCAGCTATCGTGACTCGGAAAACTCAAGTTCTTGGAGCCTCGCGCGGGTGACTCAATGCCGTAAACAAAACTTCCGGAAGATCGGAGGTTTACGATGGAATGAAAGAATGAATAGAAAAAAGAAAAGCGATGAAAATCTCGATTCGAATTTCCAATACGAGAAACATGTGACGGTTCTTTGTTCCGAATTGCGTAGTCACGTATTAGCTTAGTCTAGTCTGAAATCGAAACTGAAATAGTAAATAGCCTAAGGTCAGGGGTGTACTACGTAAGTTCTGTATCGTGTATGATCTGACTGGAATCCGTGTTAAGTTAGGGTTTCCAAGTCAAGGGTTAGTGAGATTGCGTGAAGTGGGGCCAAGGCCAAGAGAGGATTAAGTAGGCCGGTCAGTCAGTGGGTCAAAAAAGTGGTGCGATTCCCTCAGCTGATAAAGAAGGCCCTCCCCCCCCATCCCTCTTCGGCGAGGGGTAGATCTCCCACGGCTCGCGAATCTTTTGAGGTCGCATGTTTTTAACTTTCTTCGACCTTCACGGTTGGATATTATTCGATATTCTTGTAATTGGGGTGTATTATGAATTCGGGGAGGATATAACGCACAAAACGACGCCCCAAGAATCTTTCGACGCATACCTGATGCGGTTCGAGTGTTACGAGGGTGGAAAATAATGTGGGAAACGAGAATTTTTTCGAAAGACAATCATACCAATGATTTTTCGCATTTTCGAGATTGCTCTGTGATTGTATCGGACGGCTGTTATCGGAAGCGAAGTTGTGACTTTGTACAAATTAATGAACATATCTTCAGAACGGACACGTGCGTGTAGGCAATTAATTACCGCGACTGGAAACTCGATCGCGAGCCCGATCTTTGACTCTTGTTCATTCGCCGATTAAAGTCCAGTTCGGATCATATTGGCGAAAAAAAATTGATTCACGTTCAACGCACGCCGGCACCTATACTCAAATCTCTTTAAAATCTATACTCAAAATAGTAAAAAAATGCGGGATCCAGGAAATGAAAAAATCGAATTTCAAGTTCCAGTTCACATACCCATTGCAATGATATTTGTTATATATCATCTACTCACGTTGTTTCGACAGCCAACGTCAGCGCCAAGATCTATCATCCGGTCCAAAAAACCCGTTCGATTATCTTTCACGGCATACATCAACGGCGTCATGCCGGTTGTCTGAAAACGAAAACGGAAACCGTGAAAACAAGAAGATGAACAGAACGACTGGCCGTTTTCTATCTATCAAAATACAGAGATTGTGAATTGTGATAAGAAAAAACAATAATTTCTTCACTCCTTGAAAACATTTTCGATATCTTAATTGGGTTCTGTGCTCTCCGGAATCTGTACGAAAACACATAGGAAAAACATGTTGTTCCGATCTTCAAACCGTGAAAGAAAAGAAAGAAAAAATGAAGAATTGCGAAAACACTTGTTCACTTGTTTTCAATTTTGAATTTTTTTCAGGAGAAATCGCTCACAGGGTCCATGACACCGGCCAATGGAGCAGGATTTCCTTCCTCTCCGGCAGCCTGCGCGGCTTTTTCCAAAGATTTGAGTAGTTGATCAACCGGAGCCCATTCCCCGCGTGCCGCAAGTCCCAAAAGTCTTTGGGCGCCTTCCCTTGAAGTGGCACCAGCGGATCCTGGTTTACTCCCAGGTTGTTGTGGTTCCGCGATGCTCGTTCCATTGCTACCGGGTGCACTGGAGCCAGGATCGTCTTTACCGCCCGCAGGACTATCTTCCTTACTCGAAGGATTCTTTTTGTCATCTTTATTGCCCGAAGGCTTTTTGTTCGTGCTACTCATAGCTCGTATCTCGATTTATCTTGAGGTTGTAAATCATGTCACAGGAGTATTCGAGCCGAACCGAAAATTCGATGGAATCATTTCATGGGCCTGGAGCTTGTATCGTACGAGTTTTCAACGGTTGTAATTCATCACCCAGAGAATTCAGCGGGCGGCAACTCGGCGCCCGATCGGCGTCTTCTCGATTGAGTACAGGTATATCTGTTCACGTGTGAAATATAATCTACAAAATTGCAAAATATAGCATCAGTCCGGACTGCGTTATCAGTTGTATCTTCATCCGCATATCCACAGATAACAACTGGCCAACAAGTTCATCATGTTACAATCTTCTGCTGCGGACCGTCCTTCTAACACTTTGATACAAGGTTCTGAAGAGACTCACGAGAGTCTGGATTCTTTGTGGGGGCAGCATGATTCCGCATGAGTCACGTTTTTATAGCGATATTGGATGATCTGCACAATCACATTTTTCACTCGGTGTACGGCACATTGAACATCGCACTTGACGGTAGAAAAAATTCAGATAAATCCGTGCCTCCTCCGTCTGATAATTCACTCGGTGATAGTTTTGAAAAGTAGAAAAAAAAGGATCGTCAACGTCACTGGTAAAAGGTTGGGAGAACAACGATGATGTTCGCGACCCGGGCGTCCTCGCCTTTCTGAAGACGTTTGCACCAGAAGAGGGTGGCTTTAGGCTCGTCATGGCGCCGATCAACCAATGGCAGCGGTGCCGCTGGGGGGTTGTGGGCAAACTTACATATAGAGCAAATTTTCTTTGCACACAATGAAGTGAGCCCGCGGTGGTCTGTGTTGTTACGTGTGCGCGGAGTTAACACACGGACAGGGGATCCTTGACGAAGAATCTGAACGTAGGCGTAGGATTCTAAGAATGTAGTGGGGATCGGGGGAGGGTTGGTACTTGGTAGGGTGCCGTCGACACGCGACTTCCGGCGCAGGACGAACCAGACCTGGTCGACACGCCACGCAAACTACACCGTCGAGGTCTGTCCTTGTTCAGCGACTGCAATTTTCTATGATTTCGCATCTTTATTTATATTGTACTGATTCATTCTCGCTGATGTGAGTCAAGTTCAAAAAACGCTTCGAGGGTCTGATTGACCGCGTGATCTGTTTGTTCCTTCTAACGATCAACCAATTTATCACGTCAATTTACACCCCGGAAATTATCCGCGTGATTCCAAAGACGATGCTCAGTCGATAGAGACTGGGACAGAAAGCCGAAAGAGATAAAGCCTTCTCAAATGTGTCAAACACACTTTCAGAGAAGTTTTCCTAAAGTTTCAGTCGCTGAAACGGAGCCACTGATTCTTGTAGCGATTTCATTTCCCCGAGTAAACTATAACTGGAAGAAAAGTTGACCAGCTGTGTAACGCCAATGTTACATCAGAATCAAATCGGCACGCATGCTTGACTCAAGACTTTTGTGGTATTCACAAATCACTTCGTGCATCAGTATATCAATGTTCCAGAATTGGGTCTCAGAGTACCTTTTCTACAATTTGGTCAAACGAAGCTACGTTGTAGGTACGTACATACATACGTACGTCGTAATTTATATAGGTAACTGCCAAGTGTCTCCTAGCGGCGGGTCAACACCGAATCCGCATTGCGGCTAACCGGACATTGTCCACTTTCGGCTTTTCTATATGTTGTAATATCGTAAGCATAATGATTCACATTACGCGATTATTACATAGATAATGTACAATCTACATCGTACGAGATGGAAACTTCCTGACGGCATATTTCCCCTTTTAACTCCGTGATCCTGGACGTGAAGAAAATCCGGTAGAAAGAATCAAGATGTGAAGTTGATTCCATTCCAGGGTCTGACTATCGGAAGCCACACTTATGTTTCCCACTCAATTTTGTCATGATATGACAATTATATACGAGCTGACACCACGGCTTTACGTACTCGTATATGTATACCATGATTACTAATCACCCGCTAACGATAATAAATACATTGAGCAATCTAATCAGCCGCGTCGTCAAGACACCTAATTAAGCAGAAGATGATTAAACATTTTCTAAGGAGCACGCACTATATCTCGGAGTAGTTTATAACTACTGACGCACTGCCTCTTCATTATTGAGTCGTCAAGAATTCCATGCGGCCGGCTCGACTGGATAGCAACGCGGTCGCGGTGTCAGTTATGATCTTCCATTCCCTCTTCTGTTATTGTTTCCATATTGTTGTTTTTCAGTTACACATACGTATAGTATAAGTTACAGCGCTCGTGTGACTCGTTCTGGAGCATTTATACTCCCTGAAACAGTCCAGTTCCCCCAGTATAGTCTCAGAGTGTACTGACGGTGTCAGCAGAATGATGATACGATTCAGCGACAGACTTCCGAAGACGTTTCGTGTTGCAGGGCTGGATAACGGCCTCCGTACAATTGGAAGTACTTCTACACTCGCGATCGGTAAGCACTCTGGCAACAATTCAATCTTCGAAAAAAAATATTGAGAATTGGATAACTTCGTTGATCTTCATTCGCGGTCGCGAATTGTGAAATGAAGTGGACGAATGATTTTCCAGACGAAATATGAAAAAATACTCGATATGCTCTGACACATGGATATTGAGAATGATATAAATTTAACTGCAGTTGAGTTATGGAAGAGATCATCGCAGTCTCACCACTCGCCGAAAAGGTGGCGGTCGACTTCAGTACCAACGGAGAAAGGACCCTCCCAACTTTCGCGAGTGGGTTCGACCCCGTTGATCGAGCAGACAATTGGCCAACTATTGGATCAATCAGTCAACAGATACCCAAATCGCAATTGCCTTGTCTCTGTACATCAAAATGTCCGTCTGACATTTTCGGAGGCTCGAAAACGGGCGGATAAATTCGCCGCGGGGTTGAAAAAACTTGGATTAAATAAGGGCGACAGAATCGGAGTCTGGGGTCCGAATACAGTCGAGTGGTACATCACGCTCCTTGCTGTGGCGAGGGCTGGATTCAACTTAGTTGGAATCAATCCTGCCAATCAATTGAACGAGCTTGAATACGATATCCGGAAAGTTGGTGTGAGAGCAGTCATCGCACCGGATACTTTCAAGAGTCAGAATTATACCGGAATGCTGCTAGACGCAAGATCTCGGTGTCCAACTTTAGAGCACATAATTATCGCCAACGACAATCATTTCACGTATGTGAACTCTATCTTATTTGTGATAATTCGATGATAGACTATTGGCGTTAGATTACCGATGTATCGCGCAAAATTCATTTTTCGTCAAGCTCGCGCGGTGAAACAGCTGACTGATATTATTCCTCGTCTATTTATCTCGCGTTTTGAACCTTAGCCTCATGAGTTATCTTTACGATGTTGTGGATGGTTGATTTCGTACATGCGTCTGTTTGTTAAGCACCATATTCGAACGCTTATTGCTAATGTTGCGAATACAGGCCGTAACGAAGACGCCTTTATCGTTTACCTTCCTTCTTTGCCTTTTTATTTTCAACGTGGTGCGATCAGCGTCGAGACGAACTCGACTTTGGGGGCCGCTTGTACCCGTGGCTTGTGAAATAGCGTTATGATTATCAATTTATATACGCTCATCTCACCGCTCGATTAATTTCGACTTGCTCGTAAAATATACAGCAGTGATATCGTGGAACGATTTAACGATTTCACCACCTATCCGACTTAATTACATTATCCATTGTTGACTTAGATCCCCTTCTTTATAACCCGCCGTTATTGATAGCGCCGTTCTGACACCAACATTAACATGCCGTGTGTGATGTGCTAAAAGTCGTATTTCTTGATCACAACGTATTTTTGTGTTCGTGTGATTCGGAAGTAGGTTAAGCCCACGATGCCGCCTGCTACTAGTTATGAAATCCATGAATATACTTTATTTGCAAAATGCAGCAGAGTTCTTTCGAATTTTGTCATCTTGAAATCTCAAACAATCTTTGGCTCGAATTGTAATCTCTACTTTTCAAACTAAAGGACATTCGGAGATGAGCGAACGTCGGCGGTTGAAAAAACTACGGAAGTCGACAATTCGGAATAACAGGAAAAAAGAATGGGAATAAATTTCGATCAATTTGTGATTGCAGAATTTGATTATCAAAATGAAAAAAACCTTCATTTCACTGCGAGCGCTTTTTCAGTTTTTCATTTTTTCCCTTATTAAATATGAGTCCGCAGTCGATAAATCGAGCCTCGATCGACTTCCGGTAGCTGCGTACGTGCCTGCGTCTCCTTCGCCTTGAACGTGGTATTTAATTTCCGGTGATTTTCAAAATTGCGAATATATCTTATCCTCTCTAATACTGTATGCCTGTACATCTATTCTATTTTCCAACTAATTGTGAATGACATTGTATTATCAGAATGGCGATTTTGTGGGTCAGACTTTGGCCTCGTTTATATCTATATTTTAACACAGGAGGTTCTCCAGCCTGCATGCATGCGGCCTTAATAATCAGAGAATTGAGTCCGTATATCGATTTTATCATACCTACCGTAACCCTTTTGAAGAAATCCGACGGAGAACACCATTGCATAAAACTGACTAATATATTCCGACGATACGTCGCAGGGGTGCATAACTTTAGGGTACAGTTACCCATTCTATTCCCAAACTGTGCTTCACGCTGTCCCATGTAATGAATCAGCAGGAAAAACGCTCGTCGTGGTTCATCCATATAATTGCTATGGGAGAACTAAAAGCTCTGGATAATCTGTTCAATTTTTGAAAACATTGTCATCGCTGTGTTGAATTATAAACTGCCGCTGAGTAATCAGGTGGCTTACTCGAAAAATCGCGTCACCAAAATTATCCTATATTCCCGAAAGAAATTCCCCGCAGGAAATCGATGGCAATCCGTTGGACAAGTTCGATTATACTAACCAAAAACCGTGGTTCGAAAAAATGTGGTGATTCTTCGAGGAATCGTGAATCGGATAATGCGAAATTGAACTTCCGTAATGGTTTGAAACTACACCTACACTCCCAATGATTCTTTCTTCTCCCTGACAGAGGTACACGAAGATTCGTCGACGTCGAGTCTCTCGCCAGCAGAATTGAGGTGGAAGCTATTGGCGCCGAACAGAGTGAAATATCTCCCAGAAGCGGAGCGATCATTCAATTTACTTCAGGAACTACTGGACGATCAAAAGCTACCGAAGTATCGCACATGTCGTTCGTGAACAATAGCAGACAGGTGAGAGAATTACGTAAGCAAAAGTTGATGCGATGCGAACACTCTCTCTACAAATTAGTTTTCGTTTTCGTTCCTACGCAGGGGGTAGAACGGCTACAGTTGGATAAAGGTGAAAAGAGAATTTGTCAAAACGTGCCTTCCTTCCATGCGTTTGGCATCATCGCGGGAATCCTGGCTCCTCTTCATTGCGGTGCTACTACAGTTTTGTCCGGATTTTCCTTCAACCCCAGAGAAGCACTTGAAGCAATAACGAAAGAAAAGTGTAATGTCATATACGGAACTCCTACGATGTGGGTAAGATCTCAAAATTATCTTCTTTGCGACTATAATTCTATATACGTAAATTGTGCAACACTTTACATATTTGAACTGTCCGACAAAAAATCGATCTTTTCTTTATCTCTTCTCCCACCACACCGAGAGCTTGGCTCTTAAATACAACTCATCCTCGCAAAAGATGAGCTTGGTAGCTCGAGTATAAAAGGCCGCGCAAGTCAATTTAGTTATTTTATCCGACCTCTTCAAGCCTACGTACAGTTCGATTTAATCAGAGATACGGGGTTCTTTTTACGATGCTGATTTCAAATCTGAATTCAGAACACACAAATTTGAAATGGTCAACTGAAATCTTAAAAAGAAGCCTGACATGTACGAAAATAGGCGTTAAGGTCTTTGGGGTATTTTGCTATGGGTCTTCTGTTCCAGATTCTAAATTGGCGAACCAAAAGACCTTAGAGTTCCAAATTTGGTACTCGAGGGCCTTTCAGTTCCGTAATTTGGAAATGTGAATTAAAAAATGACCAAATCGGTGCGATGGAAGTGGAAATGAAAAAACATTGATTTTTTCATGAGACCTGATTTACACGATACACGCGGTCGATTTTTTCAGGTGGATCTGGTGAAATCGCAGTTAGAAATGAATGCTCCAATTGGGAAAATTTCGAGCGGTTTAATCGGTGGCGCGCCATCATCACCGGAACTTTTCAACAAAATCCAAAGCACACTCCGATTCGAAGGCATGGCGGTATAACTGCATTTTTTCCATAATGATTAGTAGTAAATTTTGGTACATCGATTTTCCGGGCGTAGATCGATCTCTCCTGCTTCCAATACCTACTCTTCTCTCTTTGCGAAAATTGTTGATATCTCCTTCGCTAACCCAGTGCATATCTCACTGTTACACGTGCAGGCTTTACGTAGTGAACTTTTGAGCCGAAGTTATAACGTGTAGTAGTAAGAGTTAAGCCGGTTACCAGCTCGGCAATGAGGAAGGGGGTCGCAACTTGCTGTAGGGAGAAAGAGAGGCCAATGACTCGGCCATTCATTGCAATCTATGCAAGAGATCTTTAGCTGCAAGTAGCCGGGATGCACCGAGTAAAGTCGCATAGTATGGGGGATAGTGTACGAACATTCACATAGGAAAGACGTATCTCTTATGATATGAGATCGCCGCTATAGCCAGAGTAATATGCATATCATACCTGCCTGCATAGTGAATCGAACATCAATGCGCTCTCTCTCGCAAGTCATAGACCAAGACAAGACGCTCGATAAATTGATTCTCTACAAAGTAAATTTCCACAGCAGCATTGTGTCCGTTTGTTATAGAGAATGGCCGACTGTTGTCACAGCTAGAGGTCTGATTATCGTAATGGCCATGAGAGGATGAGTTTGGCCATCTCGTTCAATAATTCAAAGACACAAACCTCGCGAACTAACGGGTCTGCACTCTCTAATCGGCAAGGAAAAGAGAGGAAACTTTTATACTTTTCAAACTCGAATACACGACTCGTCACGTTCCAAGACTCGGAGACCTACGAGACGATTTAAACTCGGTAAAAATTGTTCAGGCAATTAGGGATTAGACTTGACTGGGACTTTTGTCTGTCACTAACGGAATGGAAAGATTCATGAATTATCCAGACCGCTGCTGCTGCTGCGGCTGGACTGCCTCTGAATGCAATCTTCCGAGTCTCGACTCTTCGGAGGGGTTCAGGCTGCATCATTTCTCTGCAACGTTAGTCCCGTTCGTTTACACCGCGAGATGAAAGATTATTGGGTAAATTAAAGATCAGACTACATGCACCGAGCCGAGTGGGATGAAAATGAATTGGAAGAATTTAAAGGCAGAAAATGGAAACCCGCGTCCACTCCAGCATTGATCTGATGCGTGTATTCATTCTCCTCGTTTCTACTTCTCTCTACCGTCGACGATTCCGCTCTGCAGATAAAATCGAAGGCCATCGAGTTCGCGCGGAGGTTGCAGGCTGCGAGATATAATTTCGTCGAGTACCCACCGAAATGGCTAATGTAACTTTTGACGTAATTTATATTTTATAACATAACACAGCAGGAGTTGAGTTATCGCTAGATTGCCAATTATAAATCGAACTCAGTCAGCCAAGCTACATTTCAATCTCTTATTGGACAGAAGTTCAAGAGGCAATAGCTTCTTGCTGGCCAGTGGTAGATACGATTACGACACTGACCATGGCAAGTTAAAATTAGTTTGATCATGAGCGGACTTTACGAGAAGGCCTGTGCACATAGGTACCTATATTCTAAATATACCTACCCAAGTAGTTCATACCGTTTATAGTATATCTGAGACGAAGGTGGAGGAAGAAGTTGTCGGAACTGGGAAGGAAAATAAACGCGCTGAATATTATACAGCAGCCTTGAGCGTTGAGGTTATTTCCAACGATATTTTCCCGCTATATGTACCACCGATCGCGACGAAGATCATCGAATTGGCCATTTTCATTATTTCTAAATACCGAAAAAAAATCCCCATAATATCTCGGTGCGTCTCTTGTATCTGCGATGATTCAGACACCATTCAATCGCACCCGAGCGATCCCAATATATGTATCTTGGTATTTATTTACAGTCGATATACGGCCTGTCGGAGGGCACAGGAATTTCTTTCCAAACTCTACCGGAATCTTCGCAAGAACTCAGGGCAACGACGGTTGGTTACATATCAGATCACACGGAGGCTAAGGTAATGACCGAAAACAATACGATAACACATAGAAAGAGCCAAAAAGATAAGCCTTGATTCAGCACCGAAGCATCTCGATTATTCAAATTTCCTGTCACGAAAGTCCAGCGCACTCCTCCAGCTGCAGAACTGGGTCAAGTTCTATACAACGATGTAGAAACGTTATGCGCGTAGCAGTGTACCTGTCCATTGAATCGTGTCTTGCATTCGGACTCCGGTATCTCGGGATTTTTCATTACGACGATCGTTAATTATACGCGGAGCATGAAAAGTGGGAAGCAGCAGTGATTAGAATCTTCGCGGTGAACGGAAACTAGACATAGATTACCACCTTCGCGTGGTTTTCCGTTAATTGGAAGAGGAAAATTTGATCCTTGAGATATTGATCTCCGCGTGTACTAATTATCCGGCTAATTAGTAAATTGCGCTAATTTTACGTCAAGCATATAGATTATTAGCTACCTGTACACCTGCAGCTCGGTCTCACTCTCTCCCTTGAACCCAATTAAGGGAAATTCAATTCACGGAGGAGGAAGGTGAACATTACGTTTAGAAAGTGCGTTTTCCCATATCGGGAGTATAATCCTGCATCGCTGGATTTAACGCTGCACTGGAATTAACGATCATCCTAGCTCCATCCTAAAATTCATACATAACTACAAGATTCTGTTTCGTGCTAGGAGAACGAATTGCATAATCAATGACCGAAAACGCCGTCTCTTTTTGAATAGAGTTACCGTTTCGCGAATCAATCGTCGTAGATTGAAAAAATCGTAATTGCGTGAAAGTGACGCTATACGGAACTGAATCGCGGAGAACGTGTTTATACATAACTGACCATAAACGACGGCTCGGCGGAAAGACTTGAATACTGGAATATACTTCGCTAGGCATATAGCAATGATATACCACCTAACGTGAATTACAAAGGAATTACAAAACTGCACACAGGTGGTTGACGGGAATGGTGTTCCTGTTCCATTCGGTACACCGGGAGAACTCTGGGTTCGTGGTTACAACGTAATGATCGGTTACTGGGGGGACGAGGAAATTACTAAAAAAACCATAACTGATGATGGCTGGCTGAAATCTGGGGACCGTTTCGTTCTTCGTGCTGACGGTTACGGCAAGGTGATCGGGAGGCTCAAGGAAATGATTATTCGGGGTGGTGAAAATCTGTTCCCAAAGGTAAAGTATATAGCACAGAGTTCCTAATTATTCTATTAATTGTTCCTGCAGTGAGGAATTTCCGAAAATTTTTGAAAGATGTTTCAGTAAATTTGATAAAAAGAACCGCGAAAGAAAATAAGACAACAGAGAAACACTGTTCATGCATCTACGCGTCTCCCTGCTTCGGAGTCTCGAGGATTCATATTTTATTAATGAGGCAACGTTGGCTCATCGAAGTGACGACGACCGCGCACAATTATATACGTACCGTATACTTATACCAGCGGAGCGTGAATATTATCGCAGTATGCAAACCGCGTGCTTGTTTGAGGTTTGCGAAGTTATTTCCCGATTATACCTACCGCGGCAGCAATGAGGCTGGAGTTTATAGCGCCGTCGCACCGCGGAGAACGCGCGAATTCATTCTCAAGAGACAAATTTTTAAGGAATGTCTTGATTTTTTATTCAGCCATTTCGGGAATTCTCGACGTCTCCGGACCGGACGCCCGAACGTCTGGGAGACAACAAACTCGCGGAATATTCATTTCCAGAAGAGAAGTTTTGAAGAAAAATCTGCGATGGCTGAAAAAATCGAGAATATTTTTCAAAATTTGTCTTGAAAGATAAATCGTCTGTGAGCGAGAGTAGGTAAAGAAGAGAAAAATCGAAGATAGTGAAAATTTGAGATTGAAGGAAATCATCATGTAACTGAAAATTTGTAATACCTATGCAACCAAATTTTGATTCTTTGTGTTCAGGAGATCGAAGGATTTCTCGAAACACACCCGGCGGTACTAGAAGCCCATGTCTTCGGTGTCCACGATGATCGTTTAGGGGAAGAAATATGCGCCTGTATACGTTTACGAAAGGGCGTTGAATTGAGTGGGGACGACATAAAGGAGTATGGGAAAGGAAAAATCGCGCACTTCAAAATACCCAGGTACGTTCATTTCACGGATGAATTCCCAAAGACTGGGAGTGGTAAAGTACAAAAACCTGAACTTCGAGTCTTGATGGAAGACAGGGGCATCGTCCCCAAGAGACCAGAATCCAATTGAACATTGAAACATCTACATATAGTGTACATAGTATATATTTTTCCTAAAACTGTTTGAATAATGCGTTTATATCACTTCTAGCATAAGCTCGACTTCCTGTTTCCTCTCCTACTTCTGACAAATTATATGTTTACCTAATGTGTGTATACTTTTGCAATATTGTGATGCATGTATCCTGCAGGCTTGAGAGCCGCAACAGAGGTATGAAATAAGAGGAACATTTA
Source organism: Phymatocera aterrima (assembly GCA_963170745.1). Lineage (NCBI taxonomy): Eukaryota > Metazoa > Arthropoda > Insecta > Hymenoptera > Tenthredinidae > Phymatocera > Phymatocera aterrima. The sequence continues at coordinate 1,901,130 of OY720662.1, read as the reverse complement.
TTCCACAAAGTTGTGCTGCAATTTTTTTGCCCGCTCTCGTTTTTTCTCCAATTTTGTGGGTATAGGCACTTATACCTACTCTACTCTATATGACAAATTTTTAGCAACTTTTCCTTCTATTATTATTGTTACGATCATAGTTCGGGTCGCATATGTATATAAAAGTGGTGTAGTGACACGTGCGTAGTGGGTGCGCGTACTACGTGTACGTAATACATACCTGCGTACGCCGAAAAGTCAGTGTACCTCGTACTAGTATTTTGTATTCAAGTTACGTGGTCTATAGTATTCAAGTCAGTGGTTATAGCTTCTGGCCTGCGAAGCGTGATATCAGAGCTTGAAGAGTACGTGGCCGGGCTGAAGAATTCGAAAAGCTTGTAACCAATTCATTAGTATTTATAATTCTGTCGATCGTATTGCCGGAAAACAAAAACAAACGAGAAAAAGAATATATTTTACAGAATTAGTATTCAGGAAAGAGCAAAAATTACGTATGTATGTACGTACGATGTCTGTACCTACATATATTTGTTGCAGGTTACATGAATTCAGTAAAAAAAATGCCATCGTCAACTTTGCCTTTGCACACTCTTCGGGAAAATTATAACTCTCATTCTTTATATTATACTTCATTATATACTGTAGGCAAACTATATAAATTGAAGTTCAGATGCCATCGGCGTCGCCGCTGGCAATCTAACCTAGCAAACAAAGGGAATGCTTGTTTTTCATCAAACCCGATCGATGTTTTGGGGGAGTGAAATACTCGGCCACCTCCTGCCATCGTACTCGATGAATTCTGAAAGTTTCACTGAAATCGATCCAGTCGTTTGCCGTAATTTACAATTTTCGTTTTCGAAACGGCTCCTGAACATTCAAAATGGCGAATTGAAATTCCTCTTCGGAAATAATAATAAATGATTGAATGAATGAGTGTCAAAAAAGACACATCATAGGTACATACAATGAATTTTTCGAAATTTTCTTCATCGTGTACTGAACTTTTTTTAATAATCAAATATAATATAATAGCGATAATAGGTAAATCAGTTTATTTGGTAAATATAGTATATAGGTAGGTATAGAATTAACGATGATTTTTTTTTACTTTGTTGTTTTACTCAAATCCAAGATTCTCTGTTTTTTCTTTCAATCTCTCTCGTTATTCTATCATATTCTCTTGTTCGTTTGATTTCGTGTCGGTTTGTGTGCATACCTACTATGAGTATTCATGTATACCTGGTGGCTAATATACATAATATTATATACTAACTACGGGATATTTCAATACTTTGATACTAGAAATTTTCTCTGTATATGATATCTATAGCCCTTGATCGTAATATAAATCTCGCAGCTAATTATTACGCAGTTAAAGTTTTATACATAACGTACTATATCAGGTATGTACACAGTTACGTCAGTATTCCATACATTATATAGGTATACCTCTAATATTATATTGGTAATTTTGCGTGATTCATTGTTTACATGTTTCACGTATAGGTAGTATCATACATACATTTTTTTCTTTCGCTACTTCAACTTCTTACACGACAACGTAATGATGTTTTACGGATTGTAATTCAAAATTATAACGCGACGCGCCGTATACGTTAGAATTTGAAAAAATCGAAAAAAATAGACGTATCGTTGTAAAAAATTCATAGACTACATATATACTCGTACTGTATTTGAAAATCTATTGATAAAATTGTCTAATTATTTTAGCAGATATGGCAAATAATTAGGAACGGTTTTCCAGTGTTTCTCGTTTCCCGATTAAGTAATTCTTTAAATTCGCTTGATCGTTGGAATGACTGTTAATTGGTATATATATATTAACAAGTGATAAAACAAAACGAAAAAATTGCCAAATCGAATGATTTACTGCAGTATATTTTATTTCATTTCATTTCATTTCATGTATAATATTATCAGTAATAATAACTAGTATTACGACGATAGACAATTCTCCGTATAGTTTTCGAGAACGACGTCAACAGGAGGTTTTTTTTTGTTTTCGTTTTTTCTCCACTCTATACTTTATTTTCATTTTTTTTTGTTTTGTTTTGTTTTTTTCTATCATTTTTGGTCCATCGTTGCATCATCTTTCGCTTTCCTCCCTCTTCACTTCTTCTCGATCATTCAAATAACGATAATAATTATAATTAGAAATAATGATAATACAAGAAAACTAAAAATATTATACTACGATTATCATTCAACACATAGTTTCATCGTTTGTTTATTTGTTTGTTTCAATCTTTGTCTTTCCTTTATTTCGTATAATATATATATATATATATAGGTATATATACATATATATACATACTATATCCGACGATCGTTATACGAATACTACAATAATAATAATCATAATTATAACTATAATAATGACAATAATAATAATAATAATAATAATAATAATAATAATATTAAGTTTAATTATGTATAATGATGAGTCTAATGTAATATAATTATCTGTAAATATAATACATCATAGACAACAATATAATACTGGGTTCCCACCTTACACATACTATCATATAATATACTTGTAATAATTTCGTCATTATAATTAATCAATTTTATTTGTTTGTCTCTTTGTTTGTTTGTTTGTTTGTTTGTTTTTCTTTCCTCTTCTTCTCTATAGGTATACATACTACTATCAGATATCCATATATCATATATAATTATCGCACGACTCGTATTCCGTTCTTGAATACTCTTCTTTGCATTGTATATTTCTTCTTTTTCTTTTTTTCTTTTTCTTTTTTGCTACTTCTTTCAAATACATATCAGGTGTATACATTATAATAACTCATATTGTATAATAACTAGAAATAGATAGATATATATATATATATATATATGTATGTATGTATAGTGTATGTATAATGTACCTATTGTATTTATAAACCGCGTGTAAAAATGTTATACAATCGTCACTCGTAGTCGCAGTCGCAGAACCGGGAGAAAGCATCAGGAGAGGCGAGCGGGGGGAGAAAAAAAAAAAAATATATTAAAGCGCAAACGAAAATGAAAAAATTAAATCAAAATGGAAAGAGCACAAAAAAGAAGAAAATTAATCGTAATCGATCGATTGGGAACGAAAAAAGTGAAGAAAAAAGAGAAAAAAAAAAAAAGAAAATTATACATATATGTGTGTATATAAATGCACTTGAGAAGGATATAGCAACCGACGAAAACGAAAGAGCACAGGAGAAGAAGAAAAAAAAGAAAAGAAAGAAATAAAGAAGTCACTCGAACGAAGGTAGGAGGTGAAAAAATTTGAAAGTCCGTCTGAATCAGAGGCTTTTGGTTCTCCTCAATTGATCGGGGGCGATACGTCAACCCTCCGATTCACTCCACGAGAGTTCCATAGCGAGACGCGGGATATCACTGCTTGCCGAAGACTCGTCCTCGCTGCTAGAAGAAGCGGAGGTTTCTTCAGAGATCATCGCCTCTCCCCCGGCTTCCTGTGGCCTGAGGCCTTGATGCAGGTTATTATCCTGAACGGCAACAACCGCGGGACTACCGGCCGGGTCGCTTCTGGGTCTTCTACGAACGACGGTTGGCGTAGAAGAGAATCCTGGCGTTGTCCAGGACTCTTGTGGTACCGCATCAGCCACCGAGACACTCTTCGATCTCGCTCTCAATACAACTGCTCGTTGTGGGGTGGAAGTGCGGAGCGAACTCTGTCGCGAAACTGTCGCCGTCGTTACCGAAGCCGAGGAGGATGGCTGGCGCGCTCTTTTCGGCCTTGAATCACTCGGACTTATTCCTCTGCTGGATCCGGATCTCCTGAGAAGTCTGGACGCCATCGCTTCCGGGGATTCTTCGATCTCGAGCGTCCACGATACCGAGTCACTCTTTTCCACCATTGACTTGACCATCGGCGATGCCGGCGGCGAGTCGTCCGGCGATTGCGAATGGCTTGTGTGCTCCGGGCCCAGCGACCTGGTCAGTCTTTGGGGTGGAGTCGCCAGTTGGTTAGCTAATACCGTCACCACTTCGTTATTCTGTCTCAATCTCCATTGCAGTTCTTCGTTGTGCTGGGACAGACGTTTGTTCTGTTTCGATTCTTGGTGGAATGATTCTAGGAGGACTTTGTTCTCGTGCGATAACTGCCTTTCGAATGTTTCCTTCCGCTGAAGCTGAGCTTTCAAATCTTCGCTCCTAGCTTCGAGCCCGATTACTTTGGCCTCTAGCGCTTCCTTTATCTCAACTTCTCTCCTCAGGTTGTCGTTCTCCGCTCTTAGGGATGCTATCTCTTGACTTCTCAGCTCCAGCACCGTTCGTAGAGATTCCGCTTCAGCTCTCAACGCCGCACCTTGATCATGGACCGCCGATCTCCTGTCAGTTTCTGCCTCTTTTCTCATCATGTCAGCTTCGTGCTCTGTTCTAAGCCTTGCAATTGTCACTTGCAATTCTTTGTTCGAGCTGTTCACTGTGTCCTGGAGTCTGGCTTCACATTTTCCACGCTCTTCGTGGAGGGCTGATTCCAACTCGGTTAGCCTCTTCGCGTGACGGGACTCGACTGCAAAAATTCCAAAAATACCAAAATTTACTTCGAGTCTAAGATTTTGTCTGTGATATGGGAAGTGATCTTCAAAAGTGAAAAATTTTCAGAGAAAATCTGATACGAGAACTTCCTTCAGTTTGCATCTTGAGCAATTCTTTCGAATCATTCTGCGAGGCAATATCATTCGTTGCGTGTTCGAACCACTGTCCATGAACTAGGACCTGGATCACGTCTTCTACGCTCAAATTTAATACTTCCTACGTTATGCTGTACTATACTATGATATAGGTACTCGCATAACTCCATGGGCATGTTTGACATGGTAATACGTGCTACAGACTACAGGCTACAGTACACAGCATTCGGCCACACATTAACGTCAAAGTACGAGTACCTCGAATGTAGAGTGAAGTCTTGTAGTATACGAAGTTACAACCAATTGATCTACTTAACCCGTGCTTTCTATTCACACTGCAGCTTTTTGGTGCGACAATTAGGCTTCGTGAGTATATTACCGACAGTGAAGAGTAATATATACGAGTGAGTGAACAAGTCTTCGCGTCATATCTATATCATGATTGGATATCCATCGAGAGGATGAGGATTACCCAGATCCAGGATAACAGCACCAAAATCACATTAGTATGGGGCTGAAAATTTGTAACGTTGAGGTAACAAAATTACGAAAAATAGAACGAGATGAAATTTTGGCGACGAAGAAAAATCGTAACTTTTCATTTCCGGCGATTTTGAAAATTCTCGATCACGAGATGGACATCGGGGATTTCCGAAATCGACGGGAATCAAAAATCAAGACTTTTCTTCGTCGACAAAATTTCGGCCCACATTATTTTTTGTAATTTTGTTACGTTGGCGTTATGAACTTTACAACCATATCGACTCAAGACGTTATGACAGCTCAGATTACGATCAATTATGCAAAAATATATCCTTCGCATCAAATGAATATATACCTATAAGAAATTTTGTACCACGATACAAAATTTCGTCTGCGAATTTTCACTCGTGTCTGAATTTTGTTAGATCCTTAGATGAATCTTCAATCTGGGGAACGGAGTATAAATAATTCTAATTGTGTGAATCTGAGGGCTTTCTCTTCCAACATATGAAACTAATTCACTCGTTGAAAAACCTCATTATCCTTCCTGATCGCGTAAAAATAAAAGAATGTATCCGCGATCCCCGTCGAATAGGTATGTATGCACATACCTACGTACTATAGAAAAGTATCTAACGATCACAGCCAGGTGTAGTTATAATTAGTGCCACACTGTATCACGATGGTGAAATTTGATTTATAGCACTTCGGAATGACAACTAGGATACAATTGATCAGCGCCTAATCGCGATTATGAAGTAATAAAACGTTCCCTGAGAGAGTTATCAATTGATTATCAGGTATGCATACATATATATATATATATATATATACTTGATATATTGTAAGGTAAGGTGTCCATAACTTCTGGCACTGGACGTTGCTGCGCGTTTGTAACAATCAAATATCTATACGGTATGCGCGCAGGAAATGACGTCAAAAAAGTTACACGCCTGGGCTACCGCTGTGGCACGGTGTACGTACCTATGTGCGTACCTACCTACTTTGAAACGAGCTAAATAAATGGTTTTCTTTTTTTTTTTCATAGCGGTAAATGATCGTGGTCGTGAGACGACTCGACTCGGTGCAATGTAGGTAGGTATATACGTATGTACATACGTGTGTGATACGGTTTGAAAATGGTGAAAAAATTTGACGATAATACATTAAATACCAATAAGAAGGGGAATTATTGTATTCTAAATCCGGAATCTCTAAATATTAAATTTTGATTTTCATTCCAAGATGCCGTTGGAGTCGTCGCCGACAATCTAACCTAGCTAACATGGGAAATCTTCGTTTTACACCAAATCTGAATAATGTTTCGAAACAGTGCAATACTCGGCGACTTTCTGCCTTTTGTAAAAGTCTACGATTTTCGTTTTCCAAACGGTTTCTGTACATTTCAAATGGCGGGTCATACGTCACGTTAAGATTCGTGTGTGAACTTACGTTCAGCTCTCAGCTGATCTAGGGCTCGTTGTCTCTCGTCGTGTTGTTCCGTTATCTGTTGTTCAACTCGTCGATATCCGGCCCTTAATTCTTCCGCTGCAAGCCGTGCCTCTAACCACTCAGTCTTCATCCTCTCGCAGTCTTTCTTCAATCTCGGTGTTGAGAAGCCATCGAGCTGTAACGATCGAGAGACGTATAAATATCAACTAACAGAATCGATCGATGTATCATCCGATCTCTCTTAAACAGAAACAAAACAAAAATACAAAATCACTCAGATTTCTTCATTACGTCTTCTACTCGACGATTTTTGTTCTCTAAAAAATTGTTGCTTCAGCGCTAAAGGCGTCTCTCGTTCTCTGATGGCTAATTTCTGTTAAAAAAAAAGCCTATTCGCTTAGATGGATCTCTCAATATACGATAATTCATTTCTACAAGCATACATCGGTTTATGTCGCTTGTTAACGACCTGACATAGTAGGCATCCTATGTTTGTACACGCATACATAGATACATGCTATATCCACATGTATTTATATCATGTATAGGAATACCTATAAATCAAGAATGGCCTCTTTCCGTAAACGACAGGTTAACGACCATCAACTAGTCACAGGAGTTTGAGAAACTAGACGAAACGAAGGAAGAACGATAATGCATTATAGATACACGCCGAAGAAAGAAAAGAAAAGAAAAAATCTCCGTCCAAATTGAAATGTGAGTAAGAATAAGAATGAGAAGAAATTGACGTCGCTCTTTCTTCTTCTTCTTCTTCTGCTTCTTCTTCTTCTTTTTCTTTCTCTCTTTATTCTTCTGACCTAAATCGTAATAATTCGAAATCATAAAATACATACTATACGTATGATTTCTCTAACAGATGTCGCGGATCAAATTTATATTCGCTGTAATATAGGTATAATATATACATAGGCATAATCCAAACTCAACTTCAACGTCCGTCGACGACGACGACTGTTTTACCTCAGTTTCTTCCAAGACGAGGAAAAAAAGGAGAAGAAAAAAGAAGCGGAAAAAGAACAGTATTCGTACGGAATATACCATTCACTATACAATATGGGAAATAGAGTATATAGAATATAGTATGAACATCCATATGCACATATATATGTATACCTATATATACAGCATATTATTTATACGGCGGTTCATCCACGCGAGCGTTTATTTATATACTATACAATATTACATAGGTATACCAATATAGCACTATAGATATTCAAACATCTAATGCGTGCAGATAGATGATGATGATGCGTGCACTACGGCTCTCGTTGATTAACGTGAAGCGCCGCTATACCATACCTACTCATGGTATAATCCGTAATCCGTAGTCCGTAATACGTAATACGTAATACGCGATACATATAATGTAACACAAAACAGTATAATATAATAATCTCTGAATGAATGTAACATATACTAGGTACGCTCAGTTGCAATGCAATATATACCTCTACTATAAGTGATGCTAAAAATGATGTGCGCGGTATAACGTCTCAGCGATAATTATTATTGCTCAAGTGTAACAATCAGCACACTTATACATGCACATAAGTATGACATGTACGGATATACTATAATACGCGATTACGAGGCTGCAGGAGTTTATAAAATTGTAAATAATAATGCATCCGTGAGCGATTTTCGCCTGCGATTAATCGACCCACGAACGAAAGATCTTTGTCTTTTTTCAAAAATCAAATACACGGCGAAATGTAGGACTCGCAATCAGGAGACAGAGATGGCACCGAACGTGGGACTGTCCAGCTGTTTCCTCTAATTTCGTGCTTTAAATATCTCTATGCATTGCCTGGCGCCCAACACGTGGATACCGATTCTCCTTCTTTCCATTTCGTGTCTCAAATTTGTCTACGTGATTTGTGTTCCGGGGATTCCGCGTATGGTGAAAAACCGGAGACACTTTACGTCGTTGCAGAGGTCACGGGGAAACGGTACTCCAATATGATCGTGAGCTCTTGTTGCAATCACGTTGTTATATCACGTTTGCTTTGAAAGTGTAGCAGAAACGAAACGTAATAGTTTACGTTGGTAGGCTCAACACTCAAAGAGTGTGTGGTAGGGGTACAAAAATGTTTTCACAACCTTGCGTTTGCACAGATTTATGGTTAAACACTCGTGAATTTCAAGAATTACACAAACACATATGTTATACCGAATCGTAACCGTTCACATTGCGGCAGAACGTGTACATACGTTCTCATAAAAATCTGCGAATACTGCCTCTGCACGCGTAGGTAACTATTTGATTTGATTTTTATCTCATACTACAGATTTTGTTTTTCTTCAAGTTCCGATAGAGAAATTCCGTTTTCTATTTTCTGCTTTTCAGATTTCGCGGCGCGAAGTTAGGGGTGAAGAAATCAGCACGACGCCAAGTTGGGCGCCAGACAAAAACGAGAAACAAGATATACAGGTAAGACATATGAATAGTTTTTTCTCACCTGGTGCGCAAGGTACTGGACAATCACTGACAAGGCCTGAACAGAAACCTCAGCTTGTTTAAGTTGAATTTCCTCATGCGTTGGATCCGTCTGATGAGATTGTTCCCTCGTCTCAATAGGGCCCCTCGGAATAGGGGTAGTTTCCTTGACCCCGCGATCTGCAACGAAAGTCACAGGTCCCATCACCTTCTGCGATTTAACTGATAGGCCTTTTCACGGTTACCAATTTTCACTAATTTTTATTTATTTTGTGTTTTCCATTTCCCAATTGTTCAACATTTCCACTTTTTATACTCTCCTCATTTTTTTCGATACTTTTCTCTTTCTCTCTTCCGAATATTATTAATACACTCCAATGTCCACAGACGGAAATATTGAACGACGAGTCACTGCGATGGAAAACATTTTCGTCTGACAATTCAAAAACCAAAACACAGCAAGAACAAAAAAAAAGTAGAGAACAAAAATGGATCAGACCGCTGGCACTGAACTGTCGTTATACAGATTTCTACATTTCTAATCACACGATCGTTAATTGTACGTGAATATGCACAACTCTCGCACACTCGACGATTTCCTATGAAACTCGCGAATTCATGGTTAAAAATGTTGGAAAATCGATTTATTTAAAAATCGTAGATCGATTTTCACGTACCGATTGCGAAACGGCTGGGCAAAAATCACACGCGCTTTACTCGGCGATGGCATGATTGGGTCTATGAGTTTTTTTTCGTCGGATTTCGAACACCGATTTGAAGAACGCGCGAAGATCGGTTAAATTCTAAGTCTAAAAAAATTGCAAAAAGTATAGAGTAAAAACCGAAGCGACGCGACGATTATAGGTTTGACATTGGGAAAGATAATTATTCACCGATTTCACGATTTTATTTTATCGCATGCATCCGGTTTTTATGGATCGTCTCCGTTTTTTATCACACGGACAAGTCAACACAACACTATCCGCCTCAATCAATTAATTAATTAATTGATCGATCAATCGACTGACTAATTAGCGAGCCAAATTATTTATGTACGTATAATAGTGTAGGTATATAGGTGGATGAGCAAAGGAACCGCCAAGTTCCGAGGCGAAGCGCGACATCGAGGGTTTCATCGCACTACGACGACTGAATTAGCGCGAGCCAAGAGCTTGCGCTTGCTTCGTTGAGTTGTATCGGCGTCATCGCCGCGTCCCTCGCGCGGTCCGCCGATCATCGCGCCAACAGCCTTCGGAGTTCGGACTGACAATGAATGCAAGATTTTTAAATTTCGTATTCTTGAGGAGGCGCGGTTGGGCTTGATTATTGTTCACGGAATCCATAGAAATTTTACGGAAGTAAATTTATCTGCTTTGGTTGAGCCACGCGCGATTTTTATTCGAGAATGTTGAACGTGTCGTTGAAAATATGATTTTCATTCAGTTTATGTTTTTATTTATCCTTTTTTCTGTGAATTTGAAAATAATGTATCCCACGAACGAGATTCGGCAGGCCGGAAAAACCGTTTCGAATTTCTTTCGAACCGGTTTCTTTCTTGATACAAATAGGTATACATCTATGTCTATAGTACGTTTTCTGTTTCAACAATCGACGTTATGCCACAGACGACTATCAAAACATGGACATGGAATATCAAAATTGTGCGATTTATTGGAAGTGGTATAGAAAAAATGAGGCAGAAGACGGAAAAGAAAACCGTTAATCGAAGAATAGCGAGGCGCATGGACGTATGTATATACCTGTATGTACAGCATCGCGTTGACCTAAATTGATTCAGGTATTCACATATGTACAATACCTATGTAGCGGGCTGATAGTTATAATATTATAGGTTCGTACATAGGTAGAGATACACGAGCAATAGCTCGCTGAAAGGAGCTATAGATTATTTTCAGGATTAATGACCTCGTAATGAAAATACTGTATGCCCGTATAGTATACACGGAGCGTAGAGAGTTATGTACGTATATACATAGGTAGGTATACTATCATGTATCTCTACCCACAGAAAAGAAAGCGAAAAGAAATAAAAATGAGAATAAAACAGATAAACGAAATTTCTTGATAATTCTTCATTCCTTCAAACTTTCCCGCTCGTGTATTAGAGTATAGTGTGGTGAAGTATACGTCACGTGGTACACACATTCGAATTTTTATGTACAGTGAGATTCTGAGGTTGCAAGAGAAAAAAAAAATAAAATCGATAAAAATCGTTTTTTTTTTCTTTTTCTTTGCCATTTTGGGAATCCCCGGAACAAAAAATACATGTAATATATACAGAAAACTGTGAGATACAAAATTAGAAGAAAATGAAATGGCCGGCGCCCAACCATTCCCGAGATCGGGATGAAAAAATTGAAGATTTCACTGGTCGTTTCTGTGTCGAAACGGCTGATATTATTTCTTCTTAATTGCGAGGCATCGGGGCAATAAATTTTATCCTCGATCCTCATAAACTGGAAAGTTTTCTGATGCCGATTCTGTATTGGAAAACTAACTTTATAGAGAAAAGTACCGATAGAGAAGAAGATAAAAAAGAAGAAACAAACGAAGAGAGAGCGTGTATAAAACAGAATAACGAAGATGAATTTTATTATGCTTCATACTTCCATCATAGAATTATACGCACATCTATCTGGGTATGAAAGTTTTTGACACAGTAACTTCCCTGTGCAGAGAAACGTACACTACTGTAAAGACGTACTTGAGGGATTCAATTATGAATAAAGATTAGGAGGTAGAACTGAGTACAGACCGATAATGTACACGTATTCATAATAGCGTACATAAAAAATAAGATAAACTACGTTAATAAATATGCGGTGAGAACGAGAGAGAGGAATGGAGGAGATAAGATATCCGCAAGAGAGCAGGAAGAAATTGTTCACCCCGCACCGAACGACGGATGAGAAAAAAACAATTTCACCGTGGGAGGCTCTCAAGTATTTTCAGAATGTATGCACGTTCAAATTTTTCGAAAATATATATTACCAATCAGAAACTATAGTTTCCAATCTCTGTTCTTCTAGTGTTGCCCTCGGAGTTCCAAAACCACGAATAATAAGATAATAACGATGATACTGAGCTCGAAGAGTTTCAAGAGCGTACGAATTTTGATCAACTGCCAAATAGCGCAGGAGGATTGTTAAAATTTCATTTTTAATTCGACCTTCGGTCAAGGTGATCGTCATTACCGCGCGGTCGGAATAGAAAAGTTATCTATAATTCTTCCGTTCGTCGCCTCATGTATGAATCGATTTATTTCCTTCTTTTTTTTGCTTTTTGTATTTTTCATTGGGGACCTTCAGGCTATGCTATAGGCATTGAGTTGGCGAAAGTGAATGTTCCAAGTCTCTATCTACTGTGAGTGTATAAAAAAAAAAGCAGAAAACACTAGACAGATAATTTTTCGGTGTGGAAAAAAATCGTTTCATTGATTGATTGATTAATTGATCCTGATTGATTCTTAGGTGAAATTTCTTATTTCAATCGTATACGTACAGCGCATAGTATAAATCTCGATCACGTATTTCAAAGCACTTTACCGTACTCGTGTGCATGCGGCATGCATGTGCGTGGATTGGCTATAGTTGACCAAGCCATCGAAGATTTCGTCATAAAAATAAGAGCGTACGTGTGTTTTCTGTGGATACGAAGAGTGAAAAAAATGCCGTTTCTTAGCCTTGAGGCTTTGAGCTAGGCCTTCAAGTTGGACATACATATGTAGGGACTTCTCTATGGGCGTATATGACACGGTGAAAGCCAAGACTTTCTTCCTGCAGACGTTATTTCTCTGCGGTAATAGTGGCAACCACTACACTAATAGACTTTCTGGATCCCGTAGGCCGCTCGGCCTAGCCTAGGGGGACTATCAACCCGGGAAAAGATGAAAAGAATAAAAGAGCTGAGAAATCGGAGAGAAAGAGGAGAGTGAGAGAGAAACGGAAAGAACGAACCGCGGAACTCATTGATCATTGGACCAGACAAGCTAGAAGAGTTTTTCTAATGCCTTCTAGTTATTTGAAAAATCTTTGAAGTTCGTCAAACTGATTACTTTTTTGTGTGAATTGAGTGAAAAATGGAATTTCGTGTCCGATATCAACCTACTTGGCCGGGTGATACACATAATTGATACGAAAGAGCGATAAATGGAAAGTTACGTTTTCTGACATTCCTTCAAGTATCTACTTAGAATTAGCTAGTATAAACGAGCGAACGGAATCATTCCCAATTCGAACTGACGTGCCGTGGCCGAGAGAAGGAATGAAATAGACTAAAAAATTGAAGAAGCGGAATGAAAAAAAAATCGTTCCGTTTCTTTTGTTAATTATCCACGATTGAAGAAGGCTCTTATAATACCCGAGTAAAGTGTCAAGTAACCGTTCCGAGTGAAAAATGATCTTAGCGCGTCTGTTCTGCTCGTGCAGCAAGTCTCAGCGGTTGATGTATACACCACTATCCCGAAAAATCAACTTCTATAATAATCACCCGGTGAAATATGAGTGGGAAAAAATCATCGTTTAATAGTCAGACGTGGTACAGAAAATACAGTTTCGCGTAGCGGACGAATTACTATCGGGATGGAATTTATCGGGTGGAAAATATAACGCCTGCGCCTGCTTCGACACCGAGGAACATGTTCGACAGCTATTCATTTTTTCTTCAGCAATTCCGGTAATCGTTGAGGAAAATTTATAAAAAAGAGTAAGACACGAAACTGGAGTGAGAAAAAATACACGGCCCCACGTTGGGCGCCAACTCGGTTACGTGACTGGCGCCCAACGTGGGGCTGTACATTTTTTTCATTCTCATTTCGTCTCTTACGTCTTTTTTATACATCTTTTTCGATAATCCCCGAAATCGCCAAAGAGGCGACGTTTCGGTGTCGAAGCAGCTGATATTATTTGTCACACCATCGCCGCCGTTGTAAACTCGGGAATCACGAATGGCCAAATATTTAGAAGAATATAAGAGCATCTACGGATAGAAACGAACCGTATTAAAGTAGTGTCAAACAAATGATTAACCCTTTGATAATATCGCTCCATTCGGATCATACCGCGGCATTATGATGTGAGAAACAACAATATATGATACTCAACATCATAATAACCTCGGACCAATTTATCGAATGATTAGGAAAAAAAAGTCAAAAAAGACGCGTGTATGTAAGCTATATATCTACTACGGCATGAAAAGAATAATTAAGGCATTATGCTTTGTTCATTAAATTTGTTACGCTCCGTCTGCTGATCGTATAATATACAGGGGGATAAGAAAGAATACACAAAACAAGGAAAAAGGCGAAAAGTAACTAAAGGAGAATAAAAAAAAAAAAAAATTTCAATTAGCCACGAGTCCTATGTCATAACGCCTCTTAATTTCTAATATCGAATCTCAATGTCATGCCGATCATGTGGAAGAGTTGTATTCAATGCTCGTACGAGATTCTAACTGACAAACATGAAGCTGGCATATCCAATACAAGTATACAGGGTGATTCAGAATCGATTGACCGAGACACATTTCGTGGATAGATACGTCGAGAAATTTTGAAACGAAAAGTCCTTTGGCAAAAATTCCTGTGATCTTTGGTTCCCGAGCTACATCAGATCTAGGTTGACCAATCACAGAGCTGGCACGTGAGCGAGACATGGCAGGTTCGGATGCGCGAGTGAACACGGTCTTCGCACACCGAGATATCAGCGTCACGATTGGCTGACTTAAATATTCCGTAACTCGCAAACTATCGGTCACACGAATTTTTGGTAAAGGACTTTACGTTTCAGAATTTCACAAAGAATCTATCCACAAAATGATACGTCCCGCTCATACTGAATCACTCTGTATATACGTGCCGATCAAAGCTTCGATAATCGTTATACCGTCTCTCGATCTTTATTCTCTTTTTCTAATTCTGTTTTTTTCTGTTCCCTACACGTAGACTCGCAAATCACAAATTACAAACGGACATAGTAGTAGATACGACATGCATACAGTACATCCTGACGTACCAACGTACGTAGCTCGCAATCATGAGCCGGTAAAGTACTATAGCACACCTAAAAGATGTCGCATAGTAGGTACACGTACGCGGGGATTATAAGGCCGACCGGAAGCAGGGAGTGCCGATTATTTGTTTAACTATGTTTATTGCTGAAATAACGTATATATACATATATGGAGCAACGATTGGCAAATTTCTCGCGTCTGCTGTTACAACGCATTATACATAACGTTATACGGTTCAAGTTTTGATGTATCATGTTCTATTTTCGCTGCCCCCCCCCCCCCCCCCCCTTTTTTCGCTACTTTACTTCTCCTTTTCGCGCTCTTGTTACTCAAGCGCGCAGCTGGAGCTCGGGTATACTATACGGTAGACCGAGGAGAGTGAATTAAACAATAAAATTCCTCGCCGATTCACTAGGTACACGTTATAATCGACAAGCGTATCGAGTTATATTGGATATATTATGAATACGTGTAACGCGATGAAAAATTTCTCCATCTGTATATTATATATTCAAGTATAACTCATCTTCAGTTTGATATCGACAGTAGAGTATTTTGTAGTATACAAACGCCGTTAATTATAGCCATATAATTTGTTTTTGTTAATCAACGATCAACGATAATAATTGTGTAACAAAGTAACCGTAGAGCGACATCATTCGGCAACTTCCTGTCCCAAATTTCATTCAATATTTGTTGAACAAAAAAGGTTCTGCAAGAGAAGGAGGCGGCTTTACGGCCGTTACGAAAACGTTCTCAGTCTTTTCATTCGTTCTATTCGTACAATTGCTGGAAACTACGACGCTCTGCAATTACTCATTGGTTGTACAAATTTTCTGTGATTTACCTACATCTCGTCGAAAAATTCGCGGAATTTGAATCTTTTTTTTCTACGTAATATATAACATAGCTATGCTTTTGAAGAGCGTCTCGAAAATCAGTGCCGCGTAGTAAAATTTCCATGCCGATGATGCGGGATATAAATTGTTTCGAAATCTACAAACTTTTGCTCTCCGCGCAAAAATTTTCACGTTCGTTGTCGCTCTCGTGAACCAAATATTTATGTACAACTAGCATGCCGCGCGTATTGTCCGACAGTCGAGAATGAGGCAATTGAACGGAGTAACAGAAATAATTCTACACTTTTTTCCCCCCCCTTTTTCGTTTCTTTTCTCGTATTTTTTCCCCCGTTCCCGCTGTCGTTTCCCTCGTTCGAGTTTCAGCACAGCGAACCACAATAAACACTCGGCGCTGGAAACAATTACACGGGGCGTCTCTATAACGTAACCGGAGTTTGCCGCTGCCTGACCGTGGTCTGTAGGCACAATAACGCATAGACTAACGTGAGAAAATTTGCACGATTCGCATGTGCATTTGGATAATTCTATTTTCGGGGCCCCTGGTGCAACGAGCATGTAGCCGCAAACGCCGGAAGCTGCGTACGATAACACGGATGCCGTAACACTTCTATAACTAATCGCGATCAGAAATTCGTAGAAGCAACCGTCCCGTCTCCTTCTTTCTACCCCGATCGCTCATCCTCACCGAGGTTCCCGATGTTTTTCATAGACACCGTTGGCTCGTCGAGTGCCAAGAGAAACATTCTAGGCACCGAGCTCCTCATTCGTACACGCATACAGCACTATTCCGTACATTATTCCCTATATTATCCGAATACGTACCTCATGGCGTATAACTACGTTACGTAATTCAACGCGATGTATGGGCACCGTACGTTGCGCGTAAGTAGTAAAAGTACCACGTATATCACAGAGTATAAGTACTATAGTACAGACATGCCGGCGAAGTACAGTACGTTACGTGCGCGCATACATGGAACTTTTGAGTGTATGACCACCAGCTAGATAAACACCGTAAACGGAACTTATCTACGAATTATTACGGTTCTACGCGCCGCGTATAGGTTGAAAACCGTAAGTACAATTAGATAGGATGCGAGGGATCTCTAATCGGACCGGTCGTCTTGATGAAAGACGTACATTAAAGACAATCTCCATCTCGTCTGCGTTTTTGCTTTTCCGTTTCATCGAGTCAGTCGTCGCGTCGGTTCATCATAATTCCGATATTCGTGGTATACGATTCTTCCAAAATACATAACCGGAGGCGAAAAATTTACATTCGTAGGTATATTGTAGTCTTGACAATTTTTTAATCCTCATCTCGATTCCCATTTTGCTCCCCGAATATCTATCCACTGTATTTTCCCTTCGTTTGACAAAGAAAATTTTCATCTCCCGAATTGAACCTGTACTTTATGCCTGTGTGCGACGCAGAAAAGAGAGAGAGAGAGAGAGAGAGAGAGGAAGAGAGCTGAAGGCGATAAGGGTGGAAGTATGTGATCTTTGACTCACCCTTAAGCGGCGAGGCGTTTTGGGTCTTGGGCACAACGTTTGAGGCCGATCTCCGTGGCACGGCCGGTTTTCTTGATGCCGATGGACTCTTTTCTGTAAAGATAATATGCCGAGTGAATGACAGCGCACGCTTCTGAGCATGCATGTGTGTAGTACATACGTATAGTTTGATAGTTAGTTAGTCTCAGCTGTGAGTTTCTTGTTTGACGCTTTGCCATGAGACACATGTACACATGCATACATACGCTGGAGAGTATAGAGAAACGTACTGGATTCGTGTACGAATACTCGCATGCTCGCTTTTTACTCACATATACTACATCCCTGCGTTCGCAGACATCCGTGTAATGTAATGTAATGTAATGTACACATGCATATAGCGTATGTATAACGGCAGGATCTTTTTCCCCGTGAGATAGTTTCTCAGTACATAGGTACGAGTCAAGAATTGATTTATTCATTTATTTACTTATAGTAGGATACACATGTTGTGCGGTATGACTATACGATCAGCGAACGGTGGACTTGAAGTGGACAAGAAAGGAGACTGGGATTATCGATAAAGTTCAAGTGAATCTTGATCTGACAAATATTTCCGATTACAGTAGATTGAGGCCACGCGAGTTTTCCTTGATTTGCAATTCATAGCTGTGTTCTCGTATATATTGCGAATATTCGCCACTAAAATATGAATTCGCGTCCGCATGTGATACCCACGCGCGGTTGTTCCTTCAGAATATCGTATTCAAATCTGCACTTTCAGAGTTCTGATAAAATTTCATAAATTTCCAATTCGAACGATTCATATAAATTCACGGTTTTCTGAAATTCGAATACCGCGTGACTGGAGAAACTTTACTCTGGCAGTTCACCGAGCAGTTTCCCACCGCTCTATAGAATTCGGATTGACAAACAGACGTAGTATAGCATACGAAGAAGAAAAAAATGAATGGTCGCGGTACAAAAGTTCGTAACCGATTTTACGAAGAAATTTCACCTTCAGAGATTTTAAAATATTTCGCGATGGACGATCTTATCACTAAATTTGTTGGGGTTATGCGATTATGGGGACGATTCTCCTGCAGACCTAAAAATCTTCGAGACGCGGACATTTAGTGAAAACTAAACTTGTCTCATTTTTGGATTCATCGTCGTATCGATAACCTGATTATCTCACAGCCAATTGAAGCGGGAAGCTAAAGTGAACGAAAACGAATGTAAAGGAAGATGGAGATCGAGATCGAGCGATCAGTCGCAGGGGATTGATAAAATCGAAATTTAGTTGAAGAAGAGAAGACGGTACGCGCTCCTATTCGCCCAAGCAGTTTCACACGGACTCGTTGTCAGAAACGCATCTACGCAACAGTTCATCGACAGTCAATCACGCGGAAACATTTCAATGCTATCCCACCGCCGCGCCTATCGCCTGTGGCTCGCAGTCTGCTGTCTGCTGCTATAATAATATGAAACTATAACAATTTTCTATAAATGCGTGACACGCTCCCAATCAATAAGTAGGTATATAAAATTGACAAGTAATTCTGACCTAGACGTTCCAAGGTCCAGTATGGGGCACGAAGATGCATCTTCATCGAACTCATGATGTAAACTTTTACAGGACAGGAAATCACGAGAAAGAGTAGATGAAAAAATGAAAAATGCCCTTCTTCACAGCTTCTATACCTCTAACTTCACTGATATCACACTCTGCACTTCCCGAGTTGCCAACTAGCACCCGAACTTCCACACTTCGTTTCCATGCAGTTGAACTAAAATTTGTCCACTACCGCAGCACGTTGACGTGAACGCTATGAGAATTGGTAACGAAGTGAAGAAGCATGATAATCGAGACCGATATTAATACCGATTGCGCGGACCTAACCGGCTGGATTATAACGACAACTTGGACTGCGATAATCCGGTCGGTCTTGGGGCTCGGAGACGACTTGAAAGAACTTCGAGACTAGGTATAATGCGGAGGCAATTTCTAGCCCAGTGGTAGGTAGCCGCAAAGTCGCTAACCGGAACCACGCAGCGGTGCGCGTGTTTACCCCCTCCATTCTTACTTCGTTATGTACATACCTATATGTGCCTACTTAAGGTGCTATTGAAGGCATATTTAGACCCGTTGTTGCTCATTCTTAAAAACATTGTTATCACTTCGGAAATGGAATTCGTTGCTGAACCTACAGCAAACAACCGATCGGAATGAAACTTTGAGGAGTGGCTGAGTATTTTATTTCCACGAAATATTCAATCTTCTATCGAAAATTACAACTTTTCCAATCTAACCTACAAACTAACCTAACCCAACTTCTAGAGATTCCCGAAAAACTTTGAATTCTCTTGGAATTCCAGCAAAATGAAATATTTAGCCACTTTCTGCCAAAATTCTGCATCTAATCTTTGAAGTTTCGTTATGATCGGTTGTGTGGCGTAGGAGTGGCGACGAATCGCGTTTCCGAAGTGATAACAATGCTTCTAAGAATGAGTAACAATCCGTCTTTATGTCTTGTGAATATGTCTTTAAGGGGCATTTGGAGACCCATGTAATCTCCATTGTTACATATTGTTCAATGCATTGTCACCAATTATTGAACACAATGTGTCTCCAATGGTCTCTTAATAGCACCTTGAATGAAATATACATTTTCCGGGCCCTGTTATGACCGCGAGTCAGGGATTCTCGCAGGCTCGCAGGCCAGGTCGCTTGATGGACGGATGGATCAATTTTTGCAATTTTTATTTATTTTATTTTTTTATTTTTCAATCCATAGGAGAGATAACTCTGTGATCGATTTATTCTGACGGTTTCGAGAAACTCCCGGTGGGGGGGAAAAACATGTATGTAGAAAAGCGTGAGACGCGAAATTAGAAGAGGAAATGTACGACCCCGCGTTGGGCGTAAGGCAACGAAAAAAGGAAAGAGAATATTTGTCTCCTCAGCCTATTCCTCCCAACGTGGGGCGAAAAATAGTTCTCTCCGAATTTTGTACCTCGCATTATTCTTTGCATGTATTTTCGTTCCACGGTAAAAAAAAAAATACCCCCGGAGTTGCCGAAATCGTTGAAAATTATGCATCATGTCGTCGATATTACGGCATTCGGAGAGGAGAGGCGAAAAATGTACCAAAATTGACCTTTAACGCAATAAAAAGATGAGAAGAAAGAAGTTGAAGAGACAAAGATAGACACGGTGTTGTTTATTGCCAAATACGAGGAAGAGTTTAACGTCCCGAGATGCGTATGCGCAGCAGCCACGAGGCGTAGAATATTAGAGAGTAAAGTTAGCGGCAGAATAAAATGCTATATGGGAGAAGTACTCAGGAAACTGGAGAGAGAGAGAGAGAAAGAGAGAGAGAGAGAGAGAGGGAAACATATAGCTATCTACTTGGATATTACATAGATGGACATGACATGCATGTACTTATGTATCACAATGGTGTACCTATTATGCAGAAGGATCAGTATATGAAAATAGAAAGATGGAGAATGAAAAGGGACTGGTGGGTAGGGCCGGCGGGCGAGGAGAAAGACACCGCGTGAAGGAAGCCCGGAAATTTTAACGAGAGAAGTGAGATTTAATCTGGATCAAGAAGCGGCCGTGTAATTAATTTCATTTCAACTTTCTTTTAATTTAACACACTCTGTAGAGTATGTACCTAATATATCTAACTACCTCGTCGCGTCGTGTATGTAATATTTTAGGATTATATACCTGTACTGCAGTTATATACGCGGAAGTACATGAGTCGGATTCGCGGTGACACTGATTCTGAATACATGAAGGTGCAAAGGTACAGCCAGGTACAATGTATGAGGTTTAGCTACTTCTGACAATTAGGGTTCAAACGCAATCAGTTATAAAGTTACGCAGGAATCACACTGTATAAGTGTATACCACGGTTCACATTATAGGTATGTAAATCACGTATATTTGTATGCATGGGTGTCTGATGTACGCAGGTATGAGTTGCGCGAGGCAATATCCTATAATCACCTGTTGCATCGCTGTGTACATATGTAAATGTAGCGTATGCAGTGCGTACTGCAACGTATATTTACATACGAACCTATAATTGAACTACCTCTCACAGCCACTACCAACCATGGTCGGAAAACTTTCTGATTCTCATTGCACGAGGATCTCTCTCTCTCTCTCTCTCTCTCTGTAAAGCAGGAAATTGCAACAGAATCCGTGCACCGCACATCAGCAATGCCGTGAAAATTTTATAGGATTGCCGAGGAACAATCGTTTTGAAAATGAATTTGACAAAATTCCTGCGGTGATGAGAAAACGACGTTCAACTTGATTTTCAGGTTAGCGCACATTTCTGAACAACCAGTCGAGATTCTCACGATTTTCGAACCCCAAACGATGGCCCGATTCTTCCGTATTACAGAAAATCAAACATCTCAACATTTATTCACGTTCGAAAACTGCTCGGAGCTCCGAATTATAGCATGATACAGTTTTTGTGAAATGAACAGTAGCTATTGTATGTGGAGGTAATTTTTCACGGAGAATCCAGCACAATCGAGAAAATATCATTCTTCAACGACGGAAGCGAACTATACGTATAAGCATTCTCACAGTACCTACTGTCTACGATTTCTCGAAAAAATAACCGTTTACGCTACTTCTAATCCCATTGTCAGAGACTTATTCGGATCTACCTGAAACCAAAATTCTGCCAACGGACGAAGCCACTTTGTTCTATCCGCTGGACAGAACAACGACATTTGTAATTCCGAATTAGATCCATCTGGATCCAAACCGTGGTTAGGTATAACTTTCAATATTCTATCCCTCGTCAAAGTTCCCGATGATCTTCGCAACCGGGTATACCCGAATGGCGAAAATCCTCAGACAATATACCTAAGTCGAATTATTCTTTGTTCTGTTAATGCGGAACCCGAAATCCCGGCCAGGTGGTCAGCGACACACCGTAATCCGCAGGTATAATATGAAACGATTGAACAAAGTTTCTGGAAATTCAATTCAGGTATGTACAACTCAGGAGAAGAATAGCCCGATGATTTGATTAAGGTAATCCTCATATTCATTGTCAATTGTTGTGTACCTGCGTTGTAGATGCGTATGACCTGCAACTGGAAGTGGAACTGGAACTCGAGTTACCAGGAAAAGTATATAAGGTATACAATGAGCCATAAAGTCGAGTATACAAGTACTGTGCTTTTGAAATCTAGATTAATTATCTTTCCCACTGAGTTCATTATTTGTTAGGTATTATATACAGTGGTAATAACGATCCCTGCAATTGGCACGATTTCCCCTGATCCCCAGCGAAATGAAAGACCGTCAAGAAAATGGTTAACACCGGAGAAAATTTGATCGCGATCGTCGATCGGATCGTCGTTTGATCGGGGAGTTTTGAGCGCGGGGTCACGCGACCGATTTTTTAGAGTGTTCGAGAATCTCGGTCTAATTTTTTTGCAAAACTTCGCATCGATTTGGAATTTTTTGCGAAGCAATTGTGCAAGTGTCGGGAAGCGCGCTCTGGTCAGCTAGGGCGAAATAAATATCGTACGAATTTTTAACGTATGTATTTCGCTGCGAGACGGGGTTTGAGGTTATATCTTACAAATTATTCGATTAATAAACGCTACGATGATTTTCCGAATCCGGTCGACCAGAGCGCACTTCCCGACACCTGTAGAGTTATTTAGCAAAAACTGTATCCAAATCAATTGGAAGTTTTGCGAGAAAATGAGACCGAGATTCTGAAAAACTCTGAAATCGGCCACGTCACCCCGTGCGAGGAAACTTCTCAAGATTTAGACATTCGGGAAATGAGGATGCGTCTACCTAGCGATCGTCATGGCCAACGATATACTGTGTATAAAACGAAACGCTTGAGGCTGTGCTCAAATCTCGTCATCCAATTTCTTACTTTTCTCTTACTGGCATTTTTACACAGGAAATGACATACTTAGAATTTCTATTTCTCTATACACACCTATACATCATTAATTCAACTCATTCATTGTTAATGAGCAGCAGCGCTCACTTTTTCGTTCGCAATCAACGCAGACTTGGAGAGGTACAGTACATAGCTCGCAGTCTTTATTTTACGATCGCATTCAGCATGTTGCACATACCTCCGTTCCTCGAAAAAAAAGAATCAAAATCGAATTTCCGGATGTTGTTCGAAACCGGTGAGCACATCGCAAAAATCAACGAAAACGTCTAGATCCACGATCTCAATTAATCGTGTCCTGCACGCGTTATATGATCGAGAAAAATTAACCCTGGTGAAAAGGAGCCACGTTTTCGTGCGGTAAAAACGTTTTGAAACGGAGCAGAAGGGAGAGAGATAAAGTTTGTTATCCCTTCCGTGTAGTTTTTTTGGTTTCCTTTTATCGCGCGTTTTATCCCTACGAGTGCAAAACTCCCGTAAGACAAGCCCTGCTAATTCTTCGGCTCATTTTCAATATCGCGAGTAGCAGTATAGTATAAGTATAGGTATATGTATGATGATATACGACAATATTCTATGGCTGTATGTTCGCATGTAATTCTATCGCGTTACGCCCGGTTGCTTTCCCTCGCGAGTCTGCAGCTGTTGGCAATTTGTTCTAAGATTAAGCGACAACAAACAAGAAGCACTGAACAATATATATATATACACACACACACACACACCTATATACCTCTATCATATATCTATATCCACATTTTCGTACAGTTTCAGGGTTGGGCTGCATCCATGGCCTGCGGCAGACTATCATACGCACTTCACTCTACATATTATATGTTATAGGTATTACATCCGCAAGGCATGGACATATAGTCGCGTGTTGATAAAGAAATGTGCATCAACAACAGCATCGAACGCGATTCTATCTCAATGTTACAGTTTCGTTGACCATCGAGGTTATCCAAAACTCTATAGTGCAGGTATCATACAACAACGAAGAAGAGCCTGAAAGTGACGATAAAGAATGAAGACGCAGCAGACTCACCCAAATTGACTCGGGAAATATCGAGCGAATTTTTCTTCGATTCCGAACTGCCGATACGGGATTGTTGGTTCGTTCTTCCATTGACCGGTCTCCGGGGTGGATTTCCGCCGGTCGGTGACCTCTCTGAATACAAAGAAATTTTCAACTCGTTAGATCAATTAGTTCTGTCCAGGTGCATACGTCATCGCCGTTCCCATTTCGCGAGGAGCACAAGGCGTCAAGTACGGTAAACGGCGAGGAATCCTCATCATCGTCCAGAAAATAACTAGTAATAGGTACCTAAATACTGTATACAGCTATTCTCTGCTTTTCGTCATATCGCTATTGCTACTCGATTTTCGAACACATCAAATATTATTTGATCATCTAATATATATCTTCTATCTTTTCAGGGTTATTTTTTATTTTGTTTTTTGCTTTTTTCAATTCAACTTTTTTTCGCACTATAGAGATTCGTTCCGTCCGTCCGTTTCTGAGGAATATATCTTGGATAGAACGAGTCGCAGTTTAGAAATTGTTCATCGTTCCGGTTTCTTCTATCTTTTCTGCCGCAAGTTGCGGATGCGGATCATACCTGCGGCCTAAGAACACTAACTGATCTGCATTTCAAAAACTATAATTGAATAGTGAATTTTGAATAGTTCGATCACATTAGAAATTTGGATGAAAGACGAAGAAAACAAATTCTCGAACCTTTATGCTTTATAATCCCTATACGCTGAGCTGAAATCTCTGCTTAAGGTTGCTGGCTATACATACCGACGCGACGCGTATAGTTATAGGAGAGAAAACGAACTATGAATAATGTATTCCAGACTCGGCATTCAATGCTCATGATATTCTGCTGAGACGAGGAGGTTAAACTCGACTGTTCAAAGCTGTTAAAGTATCGTACTTTCTTCGTATGATAAACTCGATGTCTTTTTCCGGTAGATCCGGCATGACGAAATCATAAAAAACGAAAACTGAAGAGAAAGAGCGAGAGCTAATGGTCTCTAGAAAAAGAAGGACAGCCGGGAAGAAGGGACGAGGCCGAGTTTTCCCGATCTTCAATGAAACTAAAAAACTTATGTTATATGCAGGACTTACGAGAATGCGATGGAACAGGTCTAGCAGAATTATCTCTCTGAGTATTGTTGCCGTTCAGATTGTTCGCCCCGTTGGTGAGAGCAACGGAAAGAGGAAGAGAAGTGGTAGCGGCAGCTACGCTATTCGTATCAGTATTGTTGTTGTTATTGTTATTGTTGTTCAAATTTCCGGATGTGATTGCCGCGTTGTTGTTAACGATCGTCAACGAAGATGGCGGCTGCTGTTGACGAGGCGAAGAAATCCGTGGCGTAGATTGAGCCGATCCCAGTTCACTTCCACCAGGACTACCAAGCCTCTTCTTTCCTGACCCTACGGAACAAAGTCATTAATAAATAAATGAAACTCCGCTTGGAGCCTACGTGTATCTTAATCTCCAGGTCCTCTGTAACTCGTAACGCTTCGTGAACGCAAGCTGCGAGCTTTAGCCCGGGCGCGCGACGCGGCGCCCGCCCGGGGCGTTAAGCTCGTAGTTCTGTAATCGGAACGATGCAGTAATATGTTCGTATACACAGCCAATGCATGATCCAACGGAAATTAATAACGCATGTTTCAAGAAAGAATTTTTCATTCCGAATGAATACCCGATGTTTCTAATGCCCGAAACGCGGTTTACGTGACGCCCCATTGCATGAAAAGCTGCAACATCCGAATATGAATATTTTTGGACTCTTATCAAATCTTCTCATCATTTCTAAGGCCCCGTCTCTCTCACCGACGAACATGAGTGCACCGCATACACGTTGGTGTGAGATGTAGTTGTGCGTAGGAAACAGGATGTTGGCAGTGAGATTCATACGTGACAATGGGAAACTTGAGACATTTAGTGGCTCTCCGAAACGGGCGAGGTTTAGGATTCAGGTTTGGGTTTGGGTTTGGGTTCGGGTTCAGGTTCAGTTTCAATTTCAGGTTACACAGTGTATAACTCCCGAATTCTACGCTGTATATAAAGAAAACTTGTCGATGAAGTTTTTGAAGTTCATCAGGTTAGAAGCGAGGTAGTGAAAAAAATGACGGAGAATAATACGAAGATGAAGCTACTTCGCCTGGACCGGAACGATTTCACGGAGAATGTATTTTCAGGCAGAATTTTGCCCCCGCGCAGCGCCCAACCGGTTGGGCACCTTATAGGTACATTTCTGTCTCCCAATTTTCTACGCATCTTTTCTTCCGGGGATTTTCGAAATGGCTGGAAAAATCTCGATATTTTTTGCCATCGCCGACGGAAGTTTAGCCAAAATTAATCGGCACGTTGCCGAAGGGGCTGGTATCAACTCCGACATTTCGGAGGTCAGCTAATTTAGAAAGCATAAAAAAAAGAAGAGACGAAGATCGAAGCCGCGCGCGGCGCAGGTCAATACGTTTACTTTGCCTTCAACGTTGGCTTTCGTTGCCGTTCGCCGCTGCGCGCCCGTATACCAGAAATACAATCGAACGTTGGCTCGCTAATATACGGGCCCAATCGTTCCCTGCGCTATTACAAAGAGGCCTTAAGGCTCAAATTGCGTATCATATAGAACGGGGCGACCCACATTTCCGGCGACCGAGCGGGCGGGCGGCATTCAACCTGTTGTTCGACCCTAGACGTGGAACGCTGCAAAGCCTCTCTTCTCGTCGCCGCGCCGCGCCGCGCCGCGCCGTCCGGTGCGAGAATCCACTCGACGCGAGGTAAGAAAACGAAAGAAACGAAAGAAAACAAAAATTGATAAAATTGAAAGAATCATTGCAATATAATAATAATGTGAGCGAATTATTCGGATGGAAAATTGCGGAGAATTGAATTGAAGGAGGAGTAATAAATTTGAAGAATAGCTCGGTTTTCAAAATTTAATCCAGTTTTTGAGTTCTGAGGATGATATTGTCAGATTTCCCGAAAGAATAACAAAGCGGGGCGGCGTTACAACCATGGATAAATTTGTACCTGCGTGTGGGACATGAATTTCGCCACCGCGATGCACCGACACCCATGTATCGGAGTGAAATACGCAGGTTCTAAATCGGTGACGGGAAAATATGGGTCATGAAAAAGCACAGATGATGCACCGGAGGAGAGCGTCAAAGTATACCTAAGCGGGGACTCGCAATAGGCTTCTGACACTAGAATTTATTTATAGATTTCACGTTCACCGTTCAGGTCTGCAGTCAGGTCTGAGTTATTAGTTAGGCTCGTCTCCAGCCACCGGCACCTACATCTGTACCTCGTGCTCGCAGGTTACGACTACCTCTTCTCGTCGCTATAGAATGAGATCGAAGGATCGTGATGCCGGAAGAGACGAAATGCGAATAGGAGAAAAAGAGAGAGAATGAGTTATACTGTTTGAAATACGGATATTTTTACGCGGCCGAAGTCCCGGACCGTCGGAAAATGTGAAAAATTATGATATTTCGAGATAATTTATCGAAGAGGTATAATATATACACGCAGGTATATGAGGAGTACGAAAAAGATGTGGAGAAGTGAATCGCCGCGATGGTTATGAGCTTTGAAGAAGAATCTTTGATCCCATAATGCAGCGATTTTTTATAGTCTCATAGATCCATAGATCTTTGAAACATAACACGAAAGCAGATATCCACGTGTGCGCGTATACGCCGGATGAGAATTGAGAGATGAGAATTCGAAGTTTGAAACAGGGCTGCTGCAGCTTTTTTCTGCAATGCTGTAGGTATACTCGTAAAACGATATCCCGTGACTGTCGAGGATATTATTAAACTCTGGACACGTATGACTCGCCGGTTAATCCCAAGAACTAGTTCACAAAGGGCCGTGTTCCCAAATTTCATCGATCGAAGTTTTTCGGAGGCGTAGAAAATTGGGAGCGGAGATCCGAGACCTGGGCAGAGCAGAAACTCGTCTTTACGGACCGGAAACGGGGAAAAAATGAAATGAAAATTGAGAATCGCGGGGTAAAAAACAAGAGCCACGTCAAGACGGGTCATAGAACGTCGAGTAAAGAACTGAGAGAGAGAAAGAAAAAGTAACGGGACCAAGAAGCAAAAAGATATGATAGAGAAGATCCTTCAACTTCGAACCTTGAGCCTCGCGGATGTACAGCAGAGAGAAAAAAACAGTATTGAGCCATATTTTACACGACCAATACCGAAAGTTGGTCCTAGCCTCGAACGAAATACTACATATCGCAATAGTTTTGGGCAATCAGACCCGAACGTTTCAATGATAAAAGGGGGGAAAACAGTACCCGTGAAATTCGCAAACCAAGTGATAGAAAGAAGGAATCGATCGTAGGTGTGTACGCAGAGGTATCACAGAACTTGGATAAATTTGTGTAAATTTATACGGCATCTATACCTCTCCTGAAACTTCCGAGTCTCATTTTAGCAGAATCTCTAACGAAGTCTGCCCTCGGTATGGAAGATTTATCCTTTGATCCTTGCTGACCCATTTTTAATGAGTAGGTATATCACGCGATGAATATGATTATTTATAACGTCCCCAGGAGCGTGCGTATATCTCCGCAGCCGAAGTTCATGGCGAAATGTTAACACGATCCTCCCATAGATGCTGATTATTAAAGTTCGTTTGCCGAAGATAGCGATCGTAAGTTGTCTTCTTCACTTCATCTTCTCACAGCGGAATTCCAAGTGCAAAATCATCGCGGTCATCGTCGTCACTTTCTTCCAAATGTCATCGCGCACTTACGGACTTGTGAGATATTCCAACATGTTCGGCCATATGGCAGCGGAGCATGAGACTCAAGTTGCCAATTTTTCGATAAAAACAAAGAATGAAAACCCGAAAAATGTGGTCATAATAACTGTCGCGGGGCAGGTCTGAATTCGTGAATTCGTGTACTGGTGTAGGTATATAGTTTGTGGGTCGATCAAAAACACGAACAGTATGAACTTATATCGTCGGGATATATACAATTGTATATGTTACTCGCGGCTCCTCTACGAAGGCACTATTCAGGATTATATTATATTTTATTCCTCACCGCTGCACTGCTGCTGTTATCAATAGCATTATTGTTCTTATAATTAAACAGTTGCGAGAACGCAGTACAAATCAATTTTTCTTCTCAACGAGGACAAGCCTACACGAATGTCGAAAGAGATGTAACGATCGAATTCTTCCGCTGATGTATTCCCATTGAATTATTATCTCCAGGTAAAAAGAGTCCCTCGGACATTCAGGTAAACCGTCGTGCAGCGCACCCGAGCGAGTTTTGTCCTATTTTCTCCGAGTTTCGGTCACCCAGCTCGGTTCTTTTTCACTCGAACTTTCTGAAGCCGAGAAGTTTGAAGAAAAATAAAAGATGAAGGGTGAGATCGGAGAATGTTCTTTCGGGGGTTGAACTGCGGGGTCGAAGTACGCACGATAAAAGGAAAAAGAAGATCCGCGAACGGCACAATTCGCTCTGTTCGAAAAAAGCAATTACGTAACTTTCAAATCAACGAGAATCGGATGGCGACGTGCGAGACACCGCGATGATGGTCGATGGACGGATGGATTGATGGCCTTGGAAAGTCCCCACGTGGTTATCCGCGGTGCACCTGTTTCTTTGAAGAAGAGGGGATTTTACACACAGTAGCGCGATGCCGGAAATAAACTTGTACGTGGCGTTGACCCGTCGTGTTTTAAAGACGGATGTAGGTAGGCACCTTGTACCACGTCTATTGTATACAGTTTCAGTATATAAGTACTCGGTTATGTCTGACATATGGCTAGGTGCGCACGTGAATAATCGAGAGCGAGAATTGGGTGAAAAATATTCAAATTTCACCGGCTTCGTTCGGTTTCTTTTTGGGGGAGGGGGGCGGAGGGAGGGAAGGGGCAATTTCTTTTTTCTATCGGGGGGCTACGTCGATGATCGAGAAGGAGAACGACGGTCCTCGACGACGACGACGTTCGGATTACACGTCGACGTCGAAATAAACGCGTCACTATTGTTATATTCTTCGGCGCACATTTCGTCGCCGGGATCCACGCCGCGCAAAGCTTCGTCGGGGACTGTCGCGACCGTCTCCGCTCCACTCCGCCGCCACTAGCAATCGCTACGTCGTCGTCCTGCTGCTGGTGCTGCTGGTTTCGTCCCGATCCGATACTCGCGAGGCTAGCCGGCGAGACGGCCACGAGAGAGCGCCGCGCCGCACCGCGCCTCACCACACCGAGTCGCGAGTCACGCCGCCGCTCCCCTAGATACACTGGCGCCGGATACTCGGGGACCCCGATTTTCAACCTCCGAGGCTCCGACTCGCTCGACTTATTCTTGCCTCCAGGATCGATACCGCATAGTTTACCTCCACCCGATGAGTCACCCTTCTCTTCCGTCACGACCCACCCCAAAATCCTAGATTCCGTTACAGAACTCGATTGAACCGAGTCGGGCGCAGTGCGGCGCGAGCACACCCCGCCCTGTAATTTTTTACCAATTGACCTGTTTCTCCCGATTTAGGTATAATGCGAGGAATTCCATGGATACGAAAACCGAGTGAGATGTGCGAGCGATTGATTTCGCGCTGCCCGTTTCACGGATTTTTCTCAACACTCCAACGTTGTTTTTCCACTTTTTCATTGGCAGAGGGAAGCTTTGTTCAACCGCGAAGATCTTACTTCCTATAGATTGTGATCGATTTTTGTTCTTTTACTTTAAATTTCATATTTCTCGTATCGGACGGCGAGTCGAACCTCGAGTGAGAATAGTAATCGTCATGTTAGCTGCGGAATCAAGCGCAGTTTACTGCGGCGACCAACTTTTTCAAAATCCAAATATCGGTCAAAATTGCGTTTTAACGATTTCCTCGATAATTTACATCCCATATCACTTTTCAGAAGATAAAAACGATCGTCTACTCGGGTTCCGTTTCGACAATTCATCGAGGCTAGTTTATCACGGTTCACCGCCTTACGAAATTTGAAATTTCCCAATGAATTCCGATTTTAAAACATTTTTTTCTTCAAAATTTCAATCTGCAGGTCTCAAGACATATGCGACGAGAAACGGAGTTGATCGATACTCGACGAGATTACATTTTCACTAAATCCCTCAAGCTCACATGCATCGAGTAATTATATCCAATTTACAAAATTTCTCCCTTTCCGAAAATCTGTTGTTATCGGCTTTCAAAAAAGTTCATTTCGAATTACGTGCGCTCGGGATTAATACCGATCATGTACCTATAGCAGACCCATAGACGCCGAGAATGGGTTAACGACTAATTTTATAAGTTCCTTTAACACACCGGATCGTGATACCTACACGTGACATATAATACATAACGGTAATGTATAATTACGAAATATGCACAATTCCTTCACGGATGAGAAATTTCCAATGAACTCTGCGCCCGATTTAACGCTCACATCAGTCTAACGACAAGTTATCTCTCTTCCGGCTCCTTCTGTATTTTTACGTTGATTCGTACTGCCATTTCAATTTTCCGGAAATCGATTCTCGATTTATTCGTACCATTTATCGTTTTCCGATCGACAGTTCCCTAATCATTTCACAGTCGGAACGAATGCTCAACCACAAGTCTTCAGAACGAATGAAACAAATTTATTTCAGGTTGAAATGGAGTAGAAGGAAGAAAGGAGAAAGATGATAGATCGATAGATCTTGACCTTTGACTCGAATCGCAAACTTTTGAACAGTATTTTACCCCGCTACAGAGATTTCTCAACGTACTCGGCACTCTACGTTGTACATAAATTTCTTTGTTCGGTACCTGCGACCACATGACAACGCTCTTTCTCATCTGACCTCAAAAAATCTGGCATTGGCAGTCGGATATACGATATATGATAATCTGCAGGAGATATATACTTTCCACAAGCTGGCCAGCACTCAAGTGATGCCTCAATGCCCGCGTACGTTTCATAAGCGGTATGAAAAATATCGAAAACAACTTTTTTCTTAATCTCGATTTTACGTGATAAGTATATACATTCACTGCATATGAAATGGGTCAAGATCTCGTTAAATATATTTTGGAAAATATTCTCACAACTCGACTGGAATGCTTAAAATATTGTACGAGAATTTGTCTCTTGCACTAAGCAGGTAGATCCTAGTTATACAATTTATGTAAAAACATTCGGTTTCCAAAATATTGTTGGCATAGGTTTCCAAAATTGGTGTTCCGAGGAGCGTGAGATCTCCTTTTTTTTTCTTCCGTTCGTCAATTCTTCCCATCCATTGCAGGAGAGAAATAAACAGAAAAGCGCAAAACGAGGAGAAAAGAACGAAGCACTCGTAGCTGCATCGAGCTAAATCGTCCGACCAGCGTTATATGTACGTTCTCGAGACTAAATTGCAGTACCGAGTAACGGTTAAACTGCACTTCCAGATGCGCCCGGAGCCGTGAGGAAGGCCTTCGTGAGAGACCTGGCGAGGAGTTATACTCTGTATACGAAAAAAGATGTTCACGCAGAGTATCTAATTATACGGACGTCACGCGGATCAAAAAATTGTAACGCGGTAACGGTTTTACATTTTTTCTTCGAAGAAAAACCACCAGCGAAGTTCAAGAGAACCGAGAAAAATTGTAATTTATCGCGCGGGTTGATACTATATTGAAAATTTCATTTAGCAATGAAAATAAATCTTCCTCGACCTTGAAACTATCCGCAGGAAAACCTTGCGCCATGCGTCGAGGCGTCTGGCAATGATCGCGAACGTGCGAGATAGTATGTCCTTTGACATTTAATCTCACGTCACGTACGAACGACCGGCTATAATACCACGCAGTCAATTAATTCTTATTAATTCATCTCGGAGGCGGCTCTCGGCTGTCTCTCGGTATCTTATACAGAGACAATTTTATCCAGCACGACGCGCGTTACACGGAGACCCGGGGACCCAGGGATCCAGGGATCCAGGACCGACTCTATTCTAAGACTCTGAGGTCAGTTGGTAGCTCAATTTGAATTTTAAAACGAACGGATGTCCTCCTGCAGCTTCTCGAGCCTGACAACGTACGTCATAACGATTTCACGGTTGGATAAGCGTCGCGGCGACGCAAGGCGCCAACCCCGTTATCTGATTATTATTTTTGCTCCTCGTTCCACTGATTGTGAGCTCCGAACGAGAGAACATGGCGAAAAAGTTCATTTTTGTCACGAAACGGAACGGAACTGAACGTGGCGGATTTTTCTTTGTTTGGTTTCTTTATTCAAAAACCTCACAAACTTACCTTCGAATTTAGCTTCGATTGAGGAAATTTTCTTTGTCTTAGAAAAGATTCTGAGAGATCGGTTCGAGTATCCTGCAGTCCCAGTAAATTGAGAATGAAAAGTTCCAATTTTTGAATTCCGTTTTCAAATTCGATTTTATTTACCTTCCATTGAAGTTACGTACGAATTACGAATTCCGAGGGCTTCGTCGAGTCCTGAATACTAATGCATGATATAATGACTACGAACTGCGCTCTAATAGATACGTACTTATTTCATCTCACATTGAAGCAAACTAGAGCCGAATGAAATAAACCTGCGTGCGAGGCGTGGGCGCGGGCGCGGGATAAGTTATACCGATCTTTATGCTATTGGTATAAATCGCTGATCAAACCAGCGACCAAACGGTATAATAATTCGGTCTGACACCGAACGGAAGATTCTACTTGCGATTCGACGGACAAGAAACGATGAGAATAAGTAGATATCTATTTTCGGAATTTAGTTCATCCAGAATTCGAAATACGAGATAAAAACGAATATCGTGTAATATCAGGTTGCGTCATGTGTGTCAGTTCCATGTGTATAGTCTAACATAGAGCAAGAAAAAGCAAGCGAATTCTCCCCACGTTGCCTCTCCTCCTCTTCCGGCCTCGCGAAACTATAACGGTCGATACGATACGAAGTCTAAACAGAACTTCAGCCAGGAAGCCATGACTCGCGCGACGTTATACACCCTTTTATAACTAACGCAGAGTCACAGCTGTTCCACACCGTGAGGATAATCGCCTGCTACGTCGAACTGTGGGGAACGTCGAGCGAAGGATAGAATATAGAGATAAAAGTACAGTGTGAAATTTTGTTCGTTAATTTTTTATCCTGGTGGTCGTGATTTTCGAAAATATTCACCACGGTGCTCACGAGCTCGAAAATTTATCCGGACAATTGTACAAATTTTGACTACACCCAGTTGGCTTGAAACTAATGATGGCTGAGAATTTGAAGGCGCTAGTTGAACCAACAAATAAGAGTAAAATTGCACGGAGGGATAATTTGAGAACGGAATGTGTAGGTTGGGTATCGAGGATTTCCGAACTATGAATGTAGCCGTAAAAGAACGGAGAATCTATTTATAAGAACGTTAGAATCCGCAGCGTTCGCGAATTTCGTTTATTCGAGACGCTGCGCGCTGCGAAGACGACTGATCGAAACTCGGAGGTACTACCTACCTACATTGTATGAAATAGGATCAGATCACGAATATTTCGTTCTCAAGTCACTTCTCGCAAAAATTTATCCATCTGAAGAAGAAGCCTCATTCTTTTCAGCCATGTTCGAGTACGGAGAAACGTGTTAAACACAAATTAGAAAAAAATGTACAGCCCCACGTTGGGCGTCGGGGAAAAACGGTGACGTAAAAGTTCGTTTTTTTCTGGCGCAAAACGTGGAGCCGTAGAGTTTTTTCTCATTTTGTATCCAACAACTTTCAATATAATTTTTTCGCCCGGGAATTCCGGAAGCGGCCAAAGAACGAAGATTTGTTGTTTTCTTTTTTTTTTTTGCATCGTGATTGCAGAAATCGATTCGACTCAACGTAACGGGAGAGAAAGTACTCCGTGTTATTTTTCACAAATAAGGTTCCTGCGCGATGACGATTAGTGCGTTGATAGCGAACTGAGTCGATAAGAAATTTGGTGAAAAACATTCGATTGAATAATTTTGAGACAGTGATGCATATTATAGGTAAAAATGTATATATATATATTATACGAAGTATTTTATATCATCATTAAATTTCAAATTCTCATATAGGTATTGTATAATAGTATATTAAACGTGCGTTGTATTATATAGGTATGTATCACACAACTGATATACGATTCAAGTAAAACAGAAATCAATGTTCGGGGAGCGTAAGAATTAACAGAATTTTTCTTTCGACTATACGAATAGATAAGTTAATAAATAGATAAATAAATAGATAATTCGTCGGTTAATTTGAACTAAGCGAGTGAAAAATGGTAAATTAAATCTACACACGTAGAATTAAGTAATAAATTATTAGGGTGAATTTTATCGAAGAAAAGCTTGCCGATAATTGATATAAATCGCGAACGAAATTTGAAAACGTTTAATTTGACGCGAATCTCGACAGTATGATAAACACAGTTTCGAATCTATCCTCACGAACGTGTTGGCAGATCATTTGAAAACAAAGCGTGCTAAACTACGCCAATATATTTTCGCTCTTATGGAAACTTGGAATCGAACGAACATCCGTTGGTTTGTTAGTAAAACAAAACCAATCAGCGAACGTGCCCGGTCGATAAACATCGAAAAGTTTCAATAAGCTCTGAAAATTTGTGGTTTCTTTTTCCGTGTTCTTTTTCACGCAAATTGCGATTTCATTATAACAATAAGTTCAGTACCAGCGAAACGGAGGCCTCGTTTTTCCGTGCGCGATAATCATACGTAGATGCAAATTATTGAAATGAAGTGAATACGTTTCTTCTTCTTTTTTCGTTTATAAAAATTTTTGAAAATCGAATCGAAACCCGCGATCAAATACTTCCCGAATGTCGTATCGAAAGATTTTTCATTGGCAAGTTTTTCCCCCATTATTAGCAATACAATTAAGAAAAAAGTGACAAGTGAATGTAAATTAATTGAATGACTCACTGGGGGCACTGCTGATGTCACTCATCGAACTGTGCACCGAGCTTTGCGCGGTCTGTTGAGTTGGCGAGATCACGTCTTGACGACCTCTGGTTCTCCTGCTAGTGCAGAAAATAAATTCATTGGTAAAATTTCGCGGGTTATGGTTAATACGAAAGCGATAATTCATTGTTCATTTTTACTTTCCCATCTGATCCAAAAGTATAGTTTCCTTTGTTCTTGTCTCTCTTTTTCGTATCAAGTGGTCGGACCAAAAACGTACCTTTTGCTTTTATTCGAGTCTCCAACGGTTCTACGATTAGTCGTCGACGGTGGAGGTCCAAGATTTTGCAGCACCCTCGACTTAACTTCTTTTCTAGCCGGTCTGGTCCTCTGTTCATTTTTTCCTGCTTCAATTTTACTCATAACTGCATCCCAGCGACCACCCTTCCTCGGTGTTCTTTGCGGCCGACGCGCCTCCTTCTCGGATTCATCTTTCGGCCCGGATTCGATCATGGCTTTGATTTTCGAGACGACATTCCGCTTTGGCATTTTGTACTTCTTCAGCGGAACTGGATCTGGCTTGTTTAACACTTTGGCCGGAGGAGCCTGCAGCATGCTCTGAACTTCGATTACTGTGGCCTCCATCGTTCCAGCCGATGTATTCGAGTCCGCGGAAACATCCAGACTATTTGACGGGACCTAAATCACGAAGAAGAGAAAACATGACGCGAAATCGCTCGCGGTGACCATCGATCAGCGTCGAATTTCGTCCAAAGGAATTGCAAACAAACTGTTCGTTCATTCGCGCTACCGCCGTTATCGTCTGTCTGAAACTCACCTGAATACACTCCATGAAGACAGGCTGCTGCTGCTGCTGTTGCTGCTGCTGCTGCTGCTGCTGCTGTTGCGACAGCTGATTGTCCTGAAGATGCGGTGACGGTTGACTCTTCTGTGACTCGGTATCGGCAGTGTCAGGAGTCTGCCCTTCGCTCTGTGGCTCTTCGTGAGGTTGATCGTCCTGTCTTCTATCTAGATCCGAGTAAATCCCGCTGGAGTCCATCTCCTCTCCAGTGAAACTTGGGCACCTTCGGCCTCCCGGTGCGCAGAATAACGTGCCGTCGATGACCTGAGCCCTTCTATCACCGCGTCCGATTTCCTCGTGTGCATCGGCGTCGCTTTCGGTAAAGAAGTCAGAATCGGTCATGGGATCTGTTCGCGGAGCCGGTAGATTCGGCGGTGGTGCAATCGGGGCCGGATCCGCACCGCGACTAGCTGGTCTAGAATTTTCTCCGTCGCCTTGGTACCCAGCTTCCAGACTGGTAATACTAGTAACAGAAGTTACGAAGCTGACGGGAACGGTTCGCGTTGGTTCAACGGGTTTCGGGTCCAACGGAAGATCTTCAGGGGACGGGGTCCTCTCGCTAGAACCTTCGGTTGGTTCACCATCCACCGAAGTCGGCAGATCCGATGGTCTGGAAGCCGACGCTCGTGTCATAGCGATTCTCGAGCCGCCAGACCCGGTCAAATTCTCGCACGACGGTGTTCTCGAGCATTCTAGAGCCATGCTAAATTCCGCCATTTGGTCCGGGGTCAGTATTCCCAAGCTTTCGTCGTGCTCGAATGAATTCTGCTTGTTCAACATCAAGTAGTGGGGAGCTGGTGTTGCTTTTGAAGGTGGCGGTGCAGCCGGAGGCGTCAATTCGTCGTCTTCTTCGGTCCCGTTGTTTAGTCCGAGCAAACTATACGGACCAGATGTAAGGTCCAGCTTTTCGGCATGAGCTTCACCGCAGGTTTTAGAATTCTGGGGTATTCCGCAGCCGCCGATCAAAGGTGTGAGAGTTAGATTGAGGCAGTCCTGGAGCTCCGAAGTGTCGTTCATATCGACGGAAGCCTGTAGAGTGGAATCGACGAGGCAGCTATCGCCCATGGCGTCAATCATGCCTATTTTAGAATCCTGATAAGCGCGAGCTATGAAACTGTCGACGGAGGATCTGGACGCCGAGTTTATACAGTTTCGGAAGTTCTCCGTTTCGTCCGCGCCGTCGTTGATCGTCATCGAAGTAGCATCCATCAGGCAACTATCGCCGACGGACTCTATTTGGCTAACTAATTCTGAATCGTCGAAAACGCTGGGTAGTTTGCCGATCGATCCACGATTTCCCGAGTTAATTAGGTTCTTGGCATTTCCGCTGACGATAGTTGACCTCCGATCAACCGGTTTCGTGAAAAATGTCTCGTTGAGTCGATGCTCGTCATCGTTTTCGGTATTACGATTCATAGAAAAAGTCGTATCGACCGGTTTCGCAGTCTGATTCTCCCTCGCGTAAACGAATGTACTGTTTATCAGTTCCACCGTCGCAGAAACGTCGCCGATCATTTTATCGTCGATGAAAAATGTATCGTTTTTATGATTCTCGTTCGCTCGACCGTCGTCACGATCCTCCTTGGTAAACCCGGCCTGGCCTGGACCGGCCTTCGTCTCGACCAAAAATGTATCTTCCATATCCTTGACGGTATGAATTCCACGATTCTGATAAGCGTTGTTCGAGGGAAGGTCTGCGACCACGCTGGGTTTATCGAAGGTTTCATTTACCGGCACATCGATATCCCCCGCCGAATCAACGCCGCAAATATAAGCGTGCTTTCTCGCGAACGGTACTTCGACTACCGGACTTTTATCGCCGTATAATATGGTCGTGAGATTTGTCGCCGCGCTGCCACCGTTGAGCGGTAGTTTTTCGTTTATGAAAGACTCGTTCAGTGTGAATATCGCGCCTGTTGGTTTCGGCGCCGGTGAAATATTCATCGTAGCATTGACGGACGATCTTTTTGTCAAATCGATGGTCACGTCGTTCGCGGCTCTCGGATCATCCTGACGATAAGTGACGTTGGTCTTCGTCGTGAGAGTTTTCGACGGTGATTCGTCGTCGATTTTTTTCAAATTTCCCATCGTCTCCGTCGGTAATTGAGCTTCGTTGATCTTCGCGAGAGCCTTGTTAGTCGGCGAATTACTATTTCTCTTCGAAACAGCGCCCGATACTGTGCTCCCGTTTGTTGGCAGGCATTTTACTGTTTCGGTTACGTTCGGCGAGGTTCCTTTGGACTTGATTGCGCTTGTCGCGTTGAGATCGGTATTCTTTGCGGTGGGACCGTTCGTTGACGACTTGGCGTAGATCGTTGGCGACACGAGGCGACTACCAAGTGCAAATTTTTTCTTCGAAGTTGGCGAGGGAGTTTTCGACCTCTCGGCTTGAACCTGTAGCCGATTTTCTTCTCCGTTCATACTGAGCGAAGAATTTCTTTTATTCTTATCGTCCAAAACCCGCGTTTCGTTCGTTGATTTGTCGTTCGTCCCGCCCGTCTGCAATGTAACGGTAGAATTTTGACGATGGTTTGTTATCGCGCCGACGGGCGAGGTGTTCGGAGTACTTTTGACACAGAACTTCCAATCTCCTCCTTGATCGAAGTCCACGTCCAATCGGTCGTTCCTATCCGATAAAAATGTACTATTTGCCGTCGGTAGCCCGGAGGAAGGATCCAGAGAGCCAGGAATTCTTCTGCAAGCAAGTTTCCCGTCCCTTAGCACCGTTTGGCCAGTGACGAAAGTGCTGTTTGACACAATCGACTTGTCGTTCGCGTCAGGTTCCATCTTTTGTCGTACCGGTTTCATCGTGAAGACATTTTTCGGCGATGCGAAATCTTCGCTGTTTGAGAAAAAAAGAAAAAAAGCGAAACGATAAAAGTATGAGCCTTCGTCGAGAGTCCGTACACAAAAATCTGCCTAATGATCGCCTCGCATGTATTACATCGCTATGAAAATGAATCGTCGAGGTTATGAAAAACTCACCTGAAAACTCGTCGTACTTTTTCAGCTGGTGCCATTATCCCGTGGTTTTCGGGACACGAGAAATACTTCAAACCTCGAACTGTGCCGTCGTTGAGGCCGTCTGGTTCAGCCAACTCGATTCCGCACCAGGGTCCAATCTCGCCTTCTAAAGCACCGTAGTATCGGAGTACACCAGTTCTTCCAGCTCTGACGCAAACCCTCTGTCCGATGTCCTCACAGGACACGTCTTCCACCGGGGAACACGGGAATTCCTCTCGTTGTTCTTGACCCTCTGAAATTCGATCGGACCACGTGAATATCTGATCTGATCGTTTTATTCGCCAGCGTGCTTTCCATCGTGCCATCTTTTACGGCATACGAAATGACCGAGTGATGAATCGCACCAGGCAACACGACATTTCGCAAGATGAACTTCAAAATGACACTGCGATGCCTACTCACCGCTAAAAGGCGTCGAGGTAACAATTTCGCGACGCTTGTCCGCTAGGTTCAGAGATGCGACAAGCGATTTGACCGCTCCTCTATGTCCGGAATTCTGTGGTGTCGTAAAATTATCGATCCCAGTGACTTTGTGCTGGGTGACCACTTTCGGTTTTGGTAGAAATGATCCCCGGATCGAACCCGGCAAAGGTATTCTGCTCTCTCCCGCGTTCTGCAAGCAAAAGTGACCACGATTTAGGAGACTGTTGAACCTCTCACGACCTCACAAAATTCGGAGCAATCAATTATCTGTCACAGAAATTCCGCAGAAGGGGGAAATTATTCTGTATTTTTCTCCAAATGGCCAATATTTCCGTTCGCCTCTTCTTTCTTTTCGCTATGTTTACCAAGTATCGCCCCAGGTGAGGGGAGCCTCGGACACAAACGCGTAAACTGATTTCTTATTACGAGGCGATGACAAACGCCCGCCCACGATTCTGAACCTCGTGTCGGTAAGCAATGGAAGCCGGGCAAGTCGACATAGTGCATGATTCAATCAGCATTCCCGTCGCCTACAGGCGGGTAGGAACCCCAAAAGATTGTGGGAGTGCGTTGCCCTTGGCCCATCTCCAAATAATATAAGCAGAGAGAGAGAAAGTTCGCCGCAGAGCCTCCCCTCGGGGTTGAGCATCCGTGAATCACAAGTGCCGTTTCTTTTTCTCTTTTTCTTCTGCGTTCTCTTTTTTGTCTTCCTTCTTTCTCTTCTCTAACAGCTCACTTCTACTACCCATATGACTGTACTTTGGCGACGCTCGGTGCTAATCTAATCTTAGCCAAAAGCACGAGACGCAGCTTACACCGCGTCACGTGCAGAAGACGTCCAATTTCTTCTATACGGGACAATGCGAAAACTGTGCTAGAGGATGAAGTTACGGTTAACGAACGCTGATTCAAAATACTCTCTTCGCTCCGTCCACTCGAACACTCCTCGGAATATCAAATATTTGATGAAAACTACTAAGAGGGACGTCCTCGAGCAGACGTCTCCCAGAATCCACGGGATTCCCTGTTACGCATTCTCGAGAGAAAAAAAAAAGAAAAGAAACCACGGAGCAATCAAATCCTCTTCTCAGACTCATTATACGAAGTTTATTACTGAAAATCTCGCGGTTTATTCCTCTGGTAAAAATTTCTGAATAACAATCTCGAAGCCAGAAACGAGTCTTAAGTGGCCCAATTTGTTCTGCGCATATTTTGAATCGCTGTCACACGTTCTGCGGTGATTTGGATATACCAAATGCCTTCTTGTATCGCGTTCGTTAGTCACAAAAGAATTTGAACCGCGATATCCATTCGACGAGAAACATATTAGCAGCTCCCGGCGTTGTATGCATTCCACATTTTCGAATCAATTGAGTTATGAAATTCCATCAAATTTTGAAAATCCACGAACGTTTGAGGACGAAAAATTTGGCTCGCCATCGCCGAACTTCGACCAAGATTCTAGGCCGCTTGTTATGAAGAATGAAATTGTAAAATCGTGGAATATCCAGCATCCGAAGCTCATCGAGATAGAGAGAGGGAGAGAAAAAAGAACGAAATTCGACTTTTGGATGGCGAAGCGCAAATTTAAATTCAGTGTCGTTCCGCATTGTATTTTATTTTTATTTCTCTGTTTTTTGTATTGGAAAACGCAACTTGTGTCGCGCATTGGAATGGCGACGTAGAGACATTTATCGATT
Source organism: Phymatocera aterrima (assembly GCA_963170745.1). Lineage (NCBI taxonomy): Eukaryota > Metazoa > Arthropoda > Insecta > Hymenoptera > Tenthredinidae > Phymatocera > Phymatocera aterrima. The sequence continues at coordinate 1,858,788 of OY720662.1, read as the reverse complement.
CACGTTATATGTACTCCGCGGGGGGAATTCAGGGGTGGGTATAGGTTGACTAAGTTGGCGTGTACCTATGTTCCTATGTATTATAATATAGGTATGTACTTGTGTATAGACATGTATCTACAACGAGTAAACAGCGGGTTGCGTGTCGCCCTTTACAACATACAGGCGTCGTCCATCTGCGTGTGCGGCGATGTGTCAGTTTCTCATACACGCGCTCTTCATCGGTCACGGTTTGAACTACGCAACTGCAGAATGTTATACATAGGTATGTGTCAGGGACAGGGCGATTCAGTCTGCCCAACCGACAATCGTTGAACAGCTATACCTCGTGAAAATCTACGACAAAAATTTCCTTACCAAAAATCCGTCGGACGGATAGTTTTCGAATTATGAAAGATTGAAATTGGCCAATCATCGAGCCTCGGCGGCCCCCGAAGATTCCCGGAAGCCCCCGAAGGCTCCCGAGGCCCTCCGAGGTTCGATGATTGGCCAATTTAAATCTTCCCTAACTTGAAAACTATTTGTCCGTCGAATTTTTGGTAAAGAAACTTTAGCCTCGGATTTTCACGAAGAATTTCTTTCTCGTTTGAGCGATAATTTTCGGTCGGTCAAACCGAATCGCCCTGTATAAGACACCGTCACGTAATGACCTTGTGAGACTGACACACAATTTTCTGACCTATAGTCTCACGCTACTTTGTTTTACCCGAGGTTTTAGCAAATTTGTTACACTGTTGGGTATAATAATCGCAAATTCTACCGAAATTTTATCTCCTAGATGGCGCTTCAATGTAAATCGGTAGATTTTGTAGACGCTAGAATATACCTTATACCGGAAAAAAATCACAAGGGAAAAAAAGATACTGATTTTTCTTGTTTGCTGTCAACTATGTAATCAATGACAATTATGACGACGACGGGATGAAGGTAGACCTACGCACAGTATATAAACGTATCGTTGCCAATATCGATTATCGATACGTTATGACCCGCCACGTCAGAAAAGACACATGACTTTGCATCACGAGAATGTGAAACGGTAAGATTCCTTGGCACAGAAGCGTACAATGGATTTTTCAACTTCAAACAATAGGTAACAATGGAAGAATGCTTTACGAGGATTGTTTGATCGCCTCGGGAACATAAGCGAGAGAAAGCGGCTCCTTTTGCCAAATTTTTTCACTCTCATATTATCCTGGATAAATAATTGCGTTATAAAATAAGAAATCTCAAGTCTGTCAGTGATCCTCGTTAAATCGACAAAAGAAGCGATACGATTCTTCGGTTGATCTAATTTTTTCTACGATGTTAGCGAAAGATTTTTATGCCTGAAATCTCTCGCTTTCGCGAATTATGCGAAATTCTATTGAAATGACGTTGCAGCCTCGATTCGAACAATCTGTACAAATATGAACTGAACAATAACAGCTGAGATGACAATTTGACTATGTGTAGCGATGACGAGTATAGCGATCTAGAGCGTGGAACAACCTCTGAGTAAGTATTTCATTATATTAAGCCTTAATTCGCGTTAATTTATCCCGCCCACCTGGTCAGCCGTTTAGTCACTTATGCATTAGTTATAGTTACGCGATTTCACGCCTCGCGGGACTAAAAATGCAACGACGGACAGAGAATTTCAAAGGCTCGTATACGAGGCGAATTTTCATTCATCGACGCAGCAAGAAAACCAAAAAACTGGTCCCAGAGGAGAACCGCTGCCGGATTTTCACGATTCGGTAAAATTTTATCTAAAAAAAAAAAAAAATTACTACAAATTCTGCGACCTCGACACCGCATATTCCGCAGCGGTGACCTTTCGCCCGAACTTCAACCAGCTGCTCTCGTAAATACTGAAATGTAAGTACAAACGAGAGAAAGAGAGAGAAAGAGCGAGCGAGAGGGAGGGAGGGAGGAGGGCGAGTAAAAGAAAAAAGGGGAAGCTGAGAAGAGAAAAACCCTCATTTTCCACTGGCATATACCTATATCGACCTTGAGTTTTTCTTCCCTAGCCCGCGTAGTACATACATCTGACTCTGAGTTGTCATAATTCTACCAAAATGAGACGTGAGCAGCACTCCGTATGACTTCCATCGAATCAAAAGCTCCGAGCCCCCCAGCTATGCCTTTTTGGTTTTCTATGCTGTACCAAAAGTTCCTGCTGTTCAATAGGAAACCGATTCTCATAAGTTTCCACCATATTTTATGTATTATTGTGTATCTCATTCCGATATGCTCTCACTGTGTGCATACGTACATGCAGCTTTTTCTCTCCTCATGCAAAGCAATATTCTAGCAGCCTCGACATATGACTTCGGCATGCGTAGATGTGGGTATGCATGCACGTATACACGTCATCTTTATTATAGTCTAGCCATTCGATTTTAACTCTTGCGGTGCAGAGATAATGGGAAGAAAAATGGCAGTAAACACGTTTGAGCTGATAAGCAACGCAGAGTATACTGTAGCTCTCTGTACATCATAACATTCACCTATCATTATTATTGTTATTATTATTGTTATTATTATTGTTTACTGCAAAAGCAGCTTGTTGGAAGGAACGAGATATCTCGACGTCTATCCATTACCTATCCACGCGTGAGTGTCCCTTATGTAAGACGAGCGACATGTGAGCTCGACCTAATCAATCTAAACGGGGAGATGAACGCCATAAAAGGATCAAATCCTCTGATCCATGACCACGAAAATTACGAATCTTGATCTTGCCAACACGTTTGCCTTATATTCAACTATTGAAAATTCGGCTGACATAGGTATAACCTCTGCAGCTGTCACTCAACTATCCGCGGCTTACCTGAAAGCTTCAGCTGGTTAACGCACCTTTTTTCCGTTTCATCTTCGATTTTTTATTCATTATTACGTCAAAAGTGGGATGCCGACTCAATTCGCTCTCTGTCTTTCTCTATTCGTGAATTCGCTCGAGTTTCGTGTAAATCGAGAATTTTTACCGAATCAATCGCGAGGCCCGAAATTTGTCGGACTCGGGAGAAATTCGATTCCGCGCATATAATTTATCACGAGGAAGATACGAACGACAGAACAAAAAATGAGCTTCCTTGTTTCCCTCAGCTTTTCGCAAGAGAAGAAGACTTCGATCGCGCGGGTAAAAGACAAAATCAACAAAGCGCGGACCAATTCTTGAAAAAATATGGCTAAATTATTGTTCAAAGAATTCGTACAGTTTTTACGAAATCATGATAATAATAAATTATACGTATATTTTATTTCAAACGCGTGTAACGTCTCCAATGACAGACTTCCTCCAACGATCGTGCGAAACGGATGCTGCGCGTCTGCATCGCATCCTCGTTTCTACCGGAGAGAAGTATATCGGATGCCTATTATAGGTACATATATATATATATATATACGCGTGCGTACGCACGTGCGGAACCTGAACGGAGAACTCGAGGAGAAGGAAGAAACGAAAAATAAAAAATATCGGAATAACAAAAATTGCCGAATATTTTCGGAATATTTTGTATTTTTGCAAATATGATAAGATGATCGAATTTTTTTTTTTTTTTTTTTGCGGAATCTCTGAACGCAATGATAAATTCGTCATAAGCGTGGTTCGAATTTTCGCAACGTTTCTTTCCCCCTCTCGTTCCTTCGTTCGAATTCAGAGATAATCAGAGTCCATTGAACTCCTCGCACAGACCGTTTCGAAGTTTCGTCGAAATTTGCCAATTTTTCCAAATCCCTCAAAAGTATCAATTGAGGAGCTCGACTCGTCGGAAGCGCCTCCTATACAGGGACAATTATACCAATCTCTCTAATTCGTACGATCATTTTTCTCACCTGCATCCATCAGTTATTGAAAATATCGCTCATATTTGTTCGATCGATGAACTATCTCGCTATTTAGATGCAAATAGAAATAGGACCTGCACATCACATCGACTAAGATCTGATGGACACGGTCTATGGATATGACTGCAACCTTCAGCCCGGGTCTCGGGACCTGACGTCATCGCGGACGCATGAAAACAATAGATCTAGGAATTTTTAGGTCTCATTCTGAACCGAAGGGACCAAGAGAAGGATAGAAGGAGAAAGAAAAAAAAACAAAACTACGTGAAACCCGGTGCGGATTCACGGCTCGGTGAACCAACGAGCTAAAGCTAACCCACAGTTCTGCCCCGGTGTACCAGGAAGGACCAAACGCTCCGAATTGTCAGATACTATAATTACTACACGTATAGCCAAGTATGAGGATCCATTTGATTGCCTGGATGATTCTACGCAAGATGGCGAAGGACGGACTTCAAGGAGATTTTTGGGTCGCGGGAAAATTCGTCGGTGAAAAGAACAAAAAAATCGGATTCAATTATTTCTCTTCGCCAGATCGGGAATCCACGAATATCAACGATTGGTCGAAAATTTTGTCTGTACGAAGGAAAAAACTGATTTTTCCAACGCGTGATCCGGGAATTGTATCCTCGGATAGCAAAAAATGTGAGACATGAAATCAGGAAGAGAAGAAAAAGGAAGAATACATCTTCCCCCATAATTTTGTAGTTCTTATAATTTTCTCCATATTACTGACGTTTCGGGGATTCCCTGTAAGATGGGTAAGAAAGTTTGGATGTTTCTTTACCGACAGAATTTCGGTCTTCCAATTCGTTGCTCGCCAAGTTTTGCAGGCTTAGCCAACGATACTGCTAATTATTATTACTTTTCTTTCATTGTACCCGATTCTAACGAAACGAACCGATATCGAAGGAACACAACGGGCTTCCGAGGTAAACTTAGGCATACATATTATACCGCGGACGGGACAGCCGCGGAGCGTATCTGGAACGTTTCATTGTTGATGGCGGGGGCGTATCATCGATCCACCATCCACCTATTCCGAGGCCGGGTTTGAAACGCTCTTTTTCGTGAAGTAAACTATACGGCGCATACCCGAAACGACCGTTGTCAAAAATTGAGCGAAACGAAAAAGAAAGCCAATTAGATAGCCACACAAGTAAAAAAGCACACATTTTTTTAAATTTCGATATGCGTTAGTCTAGTACATGTACACAGAGAGAAGAAGGATCAATTGAATGGAATGATTATTGCTGCCAATATAGTGCCGAGAGAGCGTTTATCCACTTTTAAAGAATATTCGTTCAGTTTGAGTAGATATACCTAATTATGCCGTTGCGGAAGAAACGTTGCTTCAAATTGTAGAATTGTCTATTCGCTCCAAGGAAATGTTATTTACATCGAATAGAGATTCTCTCGGCACTAGTGAAAGCAATAATCATTCGATTCAATTAATCATTTTTCTCTGTGTAAAGATCGCCTGCTTCGACGAGCTGAAATTACAAAATACAAGTCTACCCTTGATCGTCGAAAATTCAAAAAATTCAATCCATAACCGCTCGCACACTGTTCCCAGGTAATAAAAAATTCGGATAAATTTCACGTTTCGGGCAATAGTTCGTACGAATTCTGTACAAGAACGTAACAATCCCGTTCGCGAGTATAAACCTACGTGCACATAATGTATATGTTTGTACAGTGATTGGCGGGGGCTATAGAGAAGCCCTTCTTTCAATTCAATAAGCCGAGAGGATCGTCTACGGGTGAAGGTATCCGGAATAATTTCAGCTGACGATCGGTGCATGGGGCAAAAATATTGATATCGATAGCGATACATACCTGTGACTTGCTAAAATTATCGGATTGAAAATTGCGGTTATCCGTGACAATTGTTTTTCCACAAAATGGCGATAATATTGACGAGCAGAATCGTCGGTAGGTATTGGCAGATGCCTGTATAACTGGCGAAAAACGATTGACGAACGATATTATTTGAATGTAAATTCGGCAGAAACTTGAATGACGCGTTAATTCTTTATACATGAGTTGTGGTATACGCTTTCAACTTCAACTATAGGTATAGGGACGCCGTAAACACAGATACAACTCCGTCGATCGATAATATACCTATATAATATGTATAAGTAACTCGCGCGTTATACGTTCGCTAACCTCGAATGTTGGTAATAGCCGCGATAGAAACTGAACAACTGAACCGACAACTGAACCGACAACTGAATCTGACTGATTGCAGATTGTAAGTGGAAAAGTGAAGATACGGAGGAAAAAAAATGCACGATTTTTGGCCCCGCTTTTGCACAGAATCGAGATGGTGTTATGGGGCCGATCTGTGACGGAATCGGACGTATCAAAATATACCTACGCGGCTTCGTCACGGTCGGGATAATTCACAAAAGAATTAACCAACCGGGAAAGATCCTTGTCTTAGGAATTCGAGTTCCGCGCGGTGTCGTAATAGTTTACTAACCGATGAATTACAATGTCTATGTGGTATTCGTCGAACTGTCCAAAGATCCGGAGGTACGATTTTTTTCTTTCATTTTTAATAAAAGAACCTTGTTCCGAGTGAAAAGTAACGTTGTGTCAATTTTTCAAAAATATCAATATCGTCATGCAAAATTTTAGCTCAGGACCACCACTGCGAACGGAATCTTTGTCTCCTTTTTCATTTTCAACGGTAACAGTACATATCGCACAGTTCACTTACGTTCTTCGTACCACGATTGATTGATGGCTGGCGAATCGATTTATACCGATTTGCATCGATACTTACGTACGTTTGCTATAATTGTATACCTATATACTCAGACTTATATATACTTAGAATATAAATCATGCCGCAATACGTTATAGGAGTTACACGAAAGCTAATTGCGCGAGTAGGTGCACCAATGGGGGAGAAAAAAACCGAAAGAACGAAAGAAAAAAAATACATGAAATTATCAATCGCGATCTATCCTGCGATCGGCATTGTCGATCTCACGCGGACTGACAATGAGTATACCTACGTATAACTATATATATTGGTAGGATATTGCAGAGTGTAATCTATGGATCGTTCATAGTTACGTCAGCTCTCTCGTGATTCATGAATATAGGTATATGTGTACACCGTATATACATATAGTGTATTGTAGTAGTGCCTACAATATTCGAATATCACAGAATTGAAGGATAGATAGGTGGACCGAGTGGAACGCGAAACGCGTTCTGTATGTACTCGTTTCAAAAAGTTGAAAGAAGGTAACATAAGCGCACGAGGATCGAAAGAAGAAAAATGTGTCCGCCGAGCGGTAATTTATTTGAAAAATTCAAGAACAAACGTAACTTTTCGAAATTTATAATATTCTATGAACAGCTGAGGCGCATTGAGAATCTCTTCAGGTTGAAATTGAAGTATCACGTATGTTGTATGTTGTACAACGTTCCGAATACGAGTTGAACTTTTGGCCGCTTTATTCGTGTGTCCTTTATATACGTATGTACATCCCTATCTCTACGTAGTGCCCTGAGCCCTCGGGACTCAGTTGCGGTTGCCATGCGAAAAGGATCCTCCAGGCGTGTAACCTGATTCGCAAATTGTTCTACACAAAAGTACCGATTTCTAACTCGTAAGAATACTGACGAGGTTCGCGTGAAGATTGGGAAAAATGGCGAAAAATTTCAGCCGAAAATCGTTTGCGAAATCAACGATTCGCAATGCGAAACAGCCGATAGAAATAGAAAGGCTGCCTATGCCGGGAGAAGGAGAGCGGAATAAAATTGTGAAAATTTTGACTCAAGGTGCAGGGAACGAAATTTTACGTACCTACATTCAATTCGCAAGTATTTTTCTCCTCACCGAGTAGACGATGGAAAATAATGAAGGAAAAATGACGAATGAGAAGGATGAATCGACATCGGGGATGGGAGGGCAGGAGAGTAAAACGTGAGACGTGTGAACTTTTTGCAACGTGTGCCATCGCGAAGATTGCGATCGAAGATATATATCGGAAATATGGGAACGAGGGCAAGTTATTGCGAATGTATAATAACACGGCTTTATTATATACTATAACGCAGCAGTGTCGGTCGATCGACTTGTGCCCGATGCCTGCTGCACTGCTGCAGCAGTTGCGTATGTATGTATTGATCAGATATTTACGTCGTGTATTATTATGTACAGTCGTCACATATACTATGCTCCCACAGCTCGACGATGTAGGACTTGACCCAGAGACAGAGAGTGCATTGGATTTTTAACAACGAGATATAACTACAGGCAGGCACCGCATATTCGGAACGAATCAATCATTTTCGAGTGATCTCCGGGTCCGAGAATGAGCGGTGAAATAGAAAATGAGAATCTTTACGCATGTCTATCCGTTTTTCAAAAACATAATAGTGTTTGGAGGAATACTGACGCAGCGTTCTTATCATCAGGGCAAGTGAAGAATTTTCATCCTGATATCGAACACGCGACAACGACACATGTACATGTATGTGCATACATAGGAGAACGTGGATTGGGATCCTGCGTACAAATTCTGCATGCACTCCATTCGTTTGTACAGATAGTTCATGCTTCACAAGAAGTTAGTTGTTACCGAATAAAACGTAAATACATGCCTACTTCATAAAGAGTTGTAAAAAAAATTCAACGATCACTGTGGAACGAGAAAAGAATTGGCGTTGTTTCGGAGGATCGTAATTCACGGCCGTTTCGCGCATCCCTACGCGAATTACAGCTGAATTTATAAGACTATACGCGTGCAGACGTTGATCAATTTTGCTCAATATTTGATCGATTCTTCACGATTCGCTGCTGCGCTGTCTTCTGTCTTCCACGTGTCTCCGACTGTAATACCTGCACCCATCGTCGTCGCGGTTTAATTTAACGAATCGTGATTAGATATCGGTAATATTCCAGGCTACAGGTATACGGGTTACTCTCTTGTAATCCATTCTGATCAACGACGAACTCGCTCACGCCACAATATCACGAATCGAAATCCGAATCTCCCACTTGCCGTATATTACAGTTATATACAGATACGATAGGTATGATAAGTCAAGCAGGCTTCAAACATCCGTGATCTTGGTATTCGAATTCGGAGGAAATCGTGTGAAACGTCATTCGAAAAAAACCGTCGGGGTCCTCTGTATCGAATCGAAATTCGACCTCACGCGTGCCGAGCTGCAAAATTTGCACAGATAGAAAATCGGCGAGAAAATCCACTGCCCCACCTTCGGCGCCAGGCGGCACACCGGCGCCCAATTGCAACGCGTGGGGCCGTGCACTTTTCCTGTCCAATTGTCTGTCCGGGCAAACTTCGGAGCTCAACACACGCGAGATTTTAATCGATTTCCATTCCCATTCCACCCAAACTGCCACGATGGATTTTCCACTAGTTTGATACGGGCGAATAGCGAGCGAGCGAGGCGCCGGCCAATTCCACATGAAATAGCACATGAGACGCCAAATGAATGTAAAATTTGGGTAAAACGTTAGCGTGCTAAAGCTCGATAAATGTATTTCCGCATGAGAAATTCGGATACGTATACCGGGCAGCACCTGGGTGGGATTTACATTTGCTGCGGTCTCTATAGCTGGCTCCGGAGTAGAGCTGGTCTAATATACATATAGCGGCAAACCGCGAGCTAATAATCGTAGAAACGCGGGTCAGACTAGCACCGAATGTGTGTCGCACCTATTCGCGTTAGTTTTAGATAGCACAGCCGCGCCTAGCCTAACCCAGCATAACCTGGTCTGACATAGCTTCTCCACGCCGGCAAACACACGCACACTCACCGCATGCCGAATAGTACCGGTGTTTGTGTTATACAACTCGCTGTAAGAGAGCCATTATACGCACGCACGCATGGTCGAGGAACACGCGCACATTCACACCGTCCTGTCGCACTCTACCTTACTATGTAGACCCTCGAGGTATACCAACGCGGTTATTACGTAACAGAGAAAACAGAGAAAACAGAGAAAACAGGGAACAGAGAATAGAGAATAGAGACCAAGTAGGCACCGTGCAATTCTGATTGTCAGTTCAGTTCTCTTCTGTTCTTTTCTTTTCTTTTCTGTTCTGTTTGCAGTAACAAGGTAATCTGCGACGTAGTGGGAAGGCCTGCAGCACTCGGACGTGTTCGTTTGTCCAGATATAGCTATATGCAGGTGATGGATATGTAGGTAGATATTAGATGGGTATGGAGATATCGAGGGTAATGTCTGTATACCTGGAGTGAAAATTTTCCCAACTAGATGTACGTGCGTACGTACGAAACCGGATGAGTGAGTATCGCAGGTGGGTTTGCGAGTGATCGCTATATCGCAAGAAATGAAATGGAATTTTGGTGGTATTCGAGAGGCGGTTTCGTTTTTTTCGTCACATTTTTCGATCGGTAAGATTGAGAAGAAGACGATCGCGGAGCTTGCGGTATGCTGGAATCGCGGTTGAAATTCTTTCAGAATCTATGATATATCTGATGTGAATTTACTTTTTCATCGGTTGGATAACAAACTGATCTCTGTTCTACTTCGGTATGAATATATGTGTATATACAACCATTTTCGCGGATCAAACTTGAAAATTATAAATCTGATCTCGGAGGGGGGAGGGGGCGATAAATGAAAGAATGTATGTAAGATAAATGCCCGAACGGATGTAATATGGATTCAAGTGGTTTTGGTAATTGCGTATGACTGACTATAGAAGATTGAGCTGGACTTTTGCGATCCAGGTATAGAGGAGCAGGCACATATACATACGCGTGTACCTATGTGTCATATTGAGATCGGGCAGGTGAAATTTTAGTCACGATTTTCGACATGACGCGCTTTCAAAATCGTTGATAGAATCTTTTCTCGTAAACGTGTACAGGTATACGTATGCATAACACTTTCGAACAAGGTTTGACCTTCTTAGATAATTTTACATCTTCTTTTTTCTTCGGGTATAGTAATATTCCGCAGGTACGCAAGTATGTCAGGTACGTACGCGCGAAGTATACCTATCTACGAATCTCTCATACGCAGAGATTGTCCAGCTGTTTGGAACGAACTGTTCAAATTTAAAGCAGCCGAGCATGTTCGAATTCGAGACCCCGTGGCTATAGAGTGAAATCAAATTCGAAATGAATTCGCGGGAGATATGGCAGCTAGATTGCCGCTGCGATCAATTCGATCTTCAAATTTGGGGCAGAGAGCAAAAAATAACAATTTCTCCACCAGATTAGAGGCAGATTTATCGATTTATACGAACAAGACCAGTGAGAAATTTGTTTAACGGAGGTACAGTCCTGCACATTAATGGTTTTCCTCCGAAGTTATGCCACGCTTGTGGTAAATTGCTCCGAGTTTAAGGCAGACACCAATCAGCGCTGCGCATTCGAATACGTTCGTTCGAAAACGCAATCCGCGGACTGATCCTCCGTTTCACCCCTGGAGCGACCCACCACAAGCGTATAGCTAATTTCAGAGCAAAACGTGCGTTAATGAACAGCAGTGTACACACGCATTACGCGTCGTATCAGAATATGGTGAATCTGTTCCACGCGGCTCATTACTTTGGTAGATTCAACACTAACATACAATTCAACATTATTTATCAATATATGCCGCACGAATAGGAAATTTGAAAATTGAGGATTCAAAGATGAAATTTCATTCAAGTTTTCCGAGCAAACGGCTTGCGGATACTCATTGTCAGAATGATCCATATATTGGTTCATCGCCTGAATTAGAAAATTTCGACAAAATCCAGAGAAATTATATACACCTATATATATATGTACCAATTCACAGATTCCTGAGCAACAATTGGATTAACGTAACATTCATGACCGCGGGGTATGAGTTTTTCGATTAGGTATACCCGCAACTAGTACTATAATACACTTTGACTCCATCTTCTAGCTCCTGAAAGCTCTAGCAGCTCACAGTCATGTCTTCGACGTATGGATTGGGTGTGTATGATGATAATACCTGCTATATGCATAGACACACAGCATGAATTTGTCTAGTAGTTGATATGCATGTATACACATGTAGTCCGTACGAGCGCATATATCTATACAGTAAGCCTAAAATTAAGTCCACGAGAGTGCATCAAGTGGCCATTAAAATTAATAAACTAATTGAATGAAAGGTTGCGTAGAAGAAGAGAGTAGGAGATACGAATACGAGTATGTATGGCGTATACGAACGCCATCCAGGACCCTGAAAATATGTTTTATCGTTCTACAGCCGATCCATAAGTGTAACGGTCGTCAGCCATCGCCTATTCTCAAGGGTTTCAGTTTATATTCGAGTCCCGATACGCCGACGAGAATACAACAACAACAACAACAACAACAACAACAACAACGACGACAAAAGAACGAACATCAGGGGATGATTTCCGGAAACCTTGACCCACTATAGACGGGATAATTATGATATAACGTAATCAGCGAATATAGATAGGATGTAACCACGCAGCTCACGATTTTGCTATATGTATAATGTACAGAAAATTCTCAGGAAAGTTTAAACGCCCCGGGCAAATGACTTCCTCTCGCGCTACACCATAATATGTCTACCTACCTATACCTACAACTACACCCCGCGCAACGTAATTTCCTCCTCTGTCCATTACAGCTAATTCCACTGACAAAGAATATAGCAGGAAAGAGAACGAAGGAAAAAAGATCAACAAAAACCAGGAGAAAATTGAACCGCTGCAACAAATTGTGAATCGCAGTCCGGTGCAATGCTGCAGTACCAACCTTCGACCAATGCACAATTTATTCCTGCACGTACGGCTGTAACTATTTTTCACATGTCCGTATACATATATACAGACATGTGTGTGCGTGCATGTGTGCCTATAAATCTGAAACCTCGTCGGTTTTTCGTACATAATTATTTCTACCCGCGGGAGAATATAACGGAGAAATATCCGTGCCAATCGGATACCCGAAATTTTGAAAGAAGGAACAAAAATAACAGCAACGGCCGCCACCGTTTCACAAGAAATTGGGAAACGAATCCCGCGACCTCCGCTTTCCAACTAACAATAAACGGGGAAAACGAAGAAAAGGTGAAGATAGGATTGGAAAGCACGTCTCGGACTCACCTTCGCCATCCTCAGTGCGGTCACTTTGGCTGTACGCGAATCGTCGTCTGCCTTAGGCAAGTCAGCGTTCGTTCCATCCCCTTCTTTCTCGCGCGCCCTCTTGGCCGACCGTGAAGTTGAACCGGCTCCCGCAGTATTTTCCTTATCGGGATCTTCCTTGGTCGGTTTTCCCGGTGATTTTCTCCCTCGATTGTTATTCCCTCGATTCAGTGTAGGCCAGTGTCTCGGAAGGGCGAAATGTCCCGGCACCCTTAACCCACTCGGGGCACTCTTCGAGGGTTCAGGTGCAGGTGCAGTACCCGACGCAGATCCGGATGCAGGTGCGGGCTGTCTCTTGGTAACCGTAATCCTAATATCTTGTGGAGCTCGTTGCCCCGTCCTCGGCAAGGTCCGACCTCGTACTGCCGCCATGGCGCCGACCCCCCTCACGACGCCCCCGCTTCTGCCTCCGACGCCGCCACCTCCATTGCCGCCGCTACCGGCGTTGATCAATACTCCGCAAGCAGCGACTGCGACGCCAGCACCGGGGACGCTGCGCGAGCTCATCTGCAAACACGAGGGAAACTTTTGAGGGTTTGTCGTTATGTCAGTTAATTTTTAGTTCTCTTTTCTATACTTTCTTTTTCTTTCTTTTTCCTTCTCTTTCGTTTGCGCGTTTTTGTTTCCTTGAGATTAAAGAAATAAAACAATATATGGACGTAGATATAATCAGTTCGGACATACATGCTACGTATAGGTATAGGTAGGTGTGTATGCATGTACCTATAATTTTACAGGACGATCGCCTTGATCGCGTTGTCGAGGAGCTACTTGAGCCCTACAATTATAAGCCATAATTGTCGCAAGATTCATTCGAGTTGGGAATTATTTGAAAATTTCACGATTTCGCGGCTAACGGAATTGATTTTCCGTATTAAACGTAGGTATGTATATATACATACCTATTCTACGTATATGACTTTCATTGACGGAAGTGGGCTTTCCCTTTTTCAGTATCGAGTATTGAAGAGCTTGGGCGACAAAATTCAGGGTTTCGTTTATCGCGATCTTATGCGATGTAATTAATGCGGGCACATGTAGTTTTTGAGCCTCAAATGGTTGTTCTAGAATCTATGATCGTTACGTTTTTTCATGCGTCAAAATAACTCTTTCTTCGATGTTTTTTGAACAATTAATAAAAAGGAAATTTCGATCGGTCTTCGCTATGTTATACCTGTAGTTATACATTCTGATTTTTCTCTTGACAGTCTGAGAATATTTCTATGCATATCCATCGCCGATTCGAATTACATGTATGCTATAGTATTCCTAGATGTAGGCATCTGGAATCAAAACTCTAACATAAGACGTACACGACGTCTCAGATCTCATTTCAATTGGGAAACGTTTTGCAAACGCGATTTGGTCAAAAGTATAGAATTGAGATTGCCGGGAATTGGAGAATATCGACGATATTCGCGCATGTTCTCGTATTCTGAAAGTGAAAATCATGATAGTAATAATAAAAAAGAAGTGTCAATATAGTTTGCACCTATATCGGTATGTATGACGGGCGAAAATGAAGAGAAATAGCGGTAATATCGGTCGAAATTTTGTCGATCGGGAAATATCTTTATTGATATACGTGCGGCCGTAAATTTTTCATTCTTCTAATTTCGCGTACTCTTCACTATTCTGTACGTTCTCTGTTCCAGGCATTTCCCAAACGGCGAGAGTGAGAGATAAAAAAGCAATTTCAAAGTGGAGATTCCTCTTGATCGACAAAATTTCAATCGATTATTATTTCTCGCGATTTTGGTTACAATTAGTTGAATTCCTCACGGCGCGGCGCGGTGGCTCGAGTCGCAGGCATACCGGCGGCCGCCGAGCACACATCGCAATTTCATAAAAATTCTTCTGCAACGTTGTAGGTACAAGCACCGAAATTGAAACGGAAAATTTCTGTCGTATCTTGTATCTCGTGCCTACATAGATTTGGCTCTCCGCGTGGGTGTACTCCATACGCGTGAGTGACGTTGTACGAATTATGAATATTGTATATCTAGATGAAGAACAATGTTTCTCTCCCGCAGACGCGGACGCCAAGTATCCGTGTATCCACGTATCTATGTATGTATGTATATACATACATTTCTATCGGTACACAGGTTCGATACGTACCGATTCGTATAAAATGTATATCCAAGTGTAATTTGGTGTATACAGTTGCTAATGTTAGCAGTATCCGAATAACTTAGAAACGTGTATGTATATACATAATAAATGATGTTTTACATACTCATGATCGTAGTATAAAAACGGCATGAGATGTTAAATACATGTTGTATAGTATAGGTACCTATATACGTATCCACACGCATATCCATGATATTCGAGCGTTCGTCGCTGTCGAATATAAATCATAATCAATCGCGGATATACGTTCGCGTACGTACGTGTTGCATACATTCCTACGCAGAGACACTTATATGCAAATCTCCGCAGAAGATGCACACGCCATAGGACAGAAATTGAGAATAAATTTCATATCGCAGTCGAATAGAAATTACGTATTCTCTTACAAATCAGTCCATGCATCGTGTGAGATGCGTGGAGAATTGACTCCATCCGGACTGTTTGCCTGCGGAGGCTCGTCGTTGCGGGTCTGTATTTTTCACGATCGTCGTTCAACTGCAGTCGTAATCGGGAGATTAATGTAAAATATTACAATTATTACTCAACATCTGATTGAAGATATAATTATTGATAGGCAATCACTCGCGTATTCATGTGTCCATCGATGAATAGTTGAGATAGATTCCCATCAGGGTTTAGCAGGATTTATCACGAGGTTCGTTCGCACATCAAGTCGACGAAACAGAATCGGGAAAAATAGTTCACGTCTTTATGTTTGGACAACGAAATCTCATTTTCCTCACCGGAATCTTCAACTTGATCTATTTTCTGGTTCGATCCTCTGCTTTCTGCTCCCCTTTTCTCGTTCATTACAGACCAAAACGAACCTCGTTGAGAAGATTGAACCCAGATCCGATCCCATCGCATTTCGCATTCCGTGTTGTCTCTCTAATCCCTACCCACCTATTTGTATTTATGTATCCTTCTATGCAGCACACACGAATCTTCGTACATGGGGATGTACCCAGTTTGCACAAAAGCCGCGGGTAAGTACCTCGTTATCCGTGTTCCGTGCCCTAGGCTTCGGCTCGGAAGGTACATTATTATATTATATTATATAATATCCTACGCAAAATTCTGTCTGCTATTTCTATTTCATTTTCATTCTCGTTCTCGTTCTCGTTTTTCTTTCCGTTTCTCTCCTCTCGGGGAAAGTGTATGCGACCCTTCGAATAATATGCATGTACATAGAGAGATATCTAATGAGAAGATACTGCAGCTTGTATGTACCTATGTATACGGAAGTCGGTTGATCGTCGCGCAACGAGGAAATTCTACCGATGAGTGAGTGAGATTCATCTCATTAATTAGCTTTTGTATCTGACTTTTGTCTGGATTCGATTACGAACCGCCCAACCGTCGCACGGTAGACAGCTTCAGCAGCGAGTAGTATTGTACCTAGATATCATCTCGTCGATTCTTTTCTTCCCTTTTTCTCGAAATTCTATGAAAGAATGAATTTTGAATAATTTTCATGTGAGAAATACGAAGGATAAAGATTCCCTCTGATAAGGACTCACATTTGCCCAACAATTTCTCCTCTAGTTGAAGATTTTTCAGTGAATTATTAACGAAGGAGAAAAGTAAGTTCGTCATTTCGATAAAAACCCGTGTTATTCTCATGGGAAAAGAATTGAAGACTCTGGATGGAGGCTTTGAAATTGAGCTGGAGGGGGCAAATTTTGGGGAGATTTTTATTCATCTATTTCGAAAGCACTCAGGGGGCGCTACGAAAAAAATGCCTCGACCGTGCGCCCTTACGAGCGTAGAGAAATCTCCGTAACCTCGATTGCCTGCAGCTTATACTCGCGGCCCGAAGAGGCGGAAGAGGAGAAAAGAAAAGACCATAAAAGAGTTAGATGAGGTGGACAAACTCCAGGCTCACAACATTCAGCATAGAATGTTGGCGATCGTGGAATATCCGAGAACCGGGACAAGAGAAGACCAGAAAAATGGCAAAAAGAGAAAACCAAATAATTTTTTACCGCATAATTCTACTTGCGCGCGTAAAAGAATTCTACGCGTCAAGTATCACGATAATATAATAACGCGAATGCGAGGAATTAATGACAACGCGATTGAACGTCAGCTGCAAGTACAGCTAGAATGGCGAGGGCTGTGGGAGTGAATGCCGAATGGAAATGGGAGAGAGAAAGTAAAAAAGAGAGAGAGAAAGAGAGAGAAAGGGAGAGAGAGAGAGAGTCGCAGCTCCTGATGGTTCACGGCTTCCGGAAGGATGATATCATATTTCGCGGTATAAAAATGAGGGCTCTAGAACAATTTCAGAAGTTTTAGAAAGCGGTAAACTTGAAACTACATAGAAAAGAGTATTTCTAGGGATCCGCAGCTAGAGCCTCCGCCTCCGCGATGATTAACCACGGTGGAGCTTGCTTACTCACGGATTAATAATCACAGCCGCAGACCCGAGTTATTATACGCGTATTTCACTCTCGTACAGTATATCTTTGCTTTCCGTTTTTTTCTCTCAATTATTCACACTATACCATATTGTCTCGTGAATATTATAAGTATACAGTAGAGGAAGAACAGGCAAATAAAATCGAAATGACAATTATATGTATACGTGTACAGTACCGTGTCGAGCAAAACTGAAGATTAATAGTATATAGGTATACATATATTATTATCACATAATGACATAATTTGATCATCGAATTTCAGTCTCTCTCTCTCTCTCTCTCTCTCTCACTCTCTCCTTTTCGTTTCCATTTTCATACTTTTTCCTTTCTTTCGTACAATTCTCGATTCAGGTTGACGGGAACTTTTGCGGCCCAATTAGCGAGGTACTGGAATATTGTTTGTTCTTCAATTCGGAATATCGGGGAGCCGTATACCTGCAACTAGCAACCGGCAACCTGCAGCCTGCAGACAGGCCGCAGACTGCGCGGTCCCTCTTTCTCTTCTCCTTCTGCAGCCTTCGGTAATCCGGTTGGTAATTTCCGTTCACTCCGCCCCACCCCGCGCCGCCGCCCTTCCCGAGTATAACTCGTCTGAGGCAATTTCAAACGACCCCAGCACAAGGTGTGGATGTGTGTGTGTGTGTGTGTGTGTGTGTGTGTATATAGGTATGTATATAGGTAATCGATAGATTCTGTGGCTATTATCGTTGTTTATTTGAAATTACGCCCGGATCGAATCGAATTTACGGCTGAACAATTTTTCGAGAAAGAGAAGAAATATTTCCTTCCCTCTTTTTTTCGTTACACTCGAAATCCCCGTCCCGGAAAGAAAGAAAAAATAGAATCGAGAGAGAACGAAGGAAAAAATGTCAAGAAAACAGATATATTACTTTTTATCGGAAAAAATTGTTCATTCGACAAATTGCTCAGAAAATTGTGTCAATCCGACGCTAATTTGCGATCGAATAGCAATTTCGAATCATACGTGGCCTCCCCCGGAATGATGATCGCAAACGTTGATGAACGAAGATCTGTGCGTCTGAATTAAAAAATTCAGAAGCCACAAAAAATTCATGTAATCATATTAAAAATAATCCGCTGTGCAGAATAACCGAGGAACCACGCGACTGAAAACGTGCCGTGAAAAAAAAAGAGAAAAGTAAACAGGAGAAAAAGGGAAGAGAGAAAAAACAAAAATTAACGAAGCAAGCAAAACGAAAAATTGTTCCGCGGCACGATAATCCGACTCCAATTTTGTTGTAGTTGCGTAAAACAACGAGGCAACTGAATTTAATTGGCGTATACAGGGTGTCCCAAAATTAAGTACAAAAAATGTTAGCGGTTATAGAGGGGGTCGAGCTGAGTAAATTGACCCAAAGAACACGTGGTCTGCAAAGTCGCGTTCGCGAGATATGACCGGTTAAAAAATCTTGCCAAGCGCCCGCGTGTAGGCAATCGAGTACACAGCAAGCATCGGTTAGAGTCTCGATGATAAGCGCGCGACTGCTGATCATCACTCTCAAATTTACGAATTTCAAACGTAAACAACACTGTTGGCATTGAAGTTTCGCAAAACACAACAAGATATCCCGCTGCTCCGTAGACAAGGTGCGTATCAGCTTGGTCACTAAACGTGAATCGTGGCATTTTAAACCCAAAAACTGAATATTGAAATAAACGGATTGATGATAACGATGTACTCCGGACACAGCTTACCGTGAATGAATGTAATTTCAATTTTGAAAGCGCTTATCAACAAAACTTCTAACCGATGCTTGCTGTGTACTCGGTTGCCTGCGTGCGGGCGCTTGGCAAGATTTTTTATATCTCGCGAACGCGACTTCGCAGACCACGTGTTCCTCGGGTCAATTTACTCAGCTCGACCCCCTCTATTACCCCTATAATTTTGTTTACTCAATGTTGGGACACCCTGTACGTACAGCCACTATTCCCGCAATGCGAAATTACATGGAACGTGGAATATGTATGTATGCACATGTATATACACGTACTTCTAATTCTACTATGAGAAAGCGGGATCTACATCCGGCAGTCAATTAATGATCAAAATAATGAATCTAGTGGAATGATATTCAGTTGACTGTGCAAAATGAGGCGAAGAAAATATTCACTCGAGTCAAAAGTAAATTGGTAATTGATCCGAAGAAACGGTAATATAACGTGCATTATACATTTCAAAGTTTTGGGTCGAGTACGAAGTTCGTTTCAAAAACGAAACGAAATATTCCTCGACGCAACTGCAGGCTTTTCCAACAAAATTCATCATTTCATTGTCAGTCGAGCCAACGAATCTTCTCCTTTCTGCAGTCTGTGTGTATCACGCAGTCTAATATGCATACATACATATCTGGCTGTCTTTCGGCATAGCATAGATCAGCTCGGAAGGCCCGTTCGGGGGTATCCCGCACCCGGTTTTGACACCGTGAACTATACTATACCTACCTAGTAGTTCCCCGACCGCAGCTGGGCAGCCAACATTCACTTTCTTTTCGAAGTTTTGAACCGCGACGTGTGAGTTTCATGTTCGCTAGGTATATAGAATTATGTATAACGGGTACATAGGTGTAGACTGTATACATAGGAATATGCAGGTATCTACTATCGGATCGGTGTTTGCCAATTCTCAATATTCCTCACCGAGCGATTGCCGATAGTTTATACCAGAACATTTTCTGCCTCGTTATGTTATAGTCACGTAGGTTTGCGCACTGTACACAGATGTAACACATGTAGAACGCAGAGACGTAGATGTGCGCGGAGAAACGTTTGTCAACTTTGTCGGATGTGAGGCTAACTCCAATTAACGATTGAACATTGAACCGAAAAATGAGAATACAATCCTATACGTATATGATAATAATTACGCATGTGATTCGTGCTGAGATGTGTCAGATGTTAACAGCTAGTACCTGAGAGATACTGACGAAAAAGCACGAGCGATTAATATCTTGAATTTATAATAAAGCGTGAATCGATCGCTATACTCCACTGCAGACCACTGCGGGATGGAATTTTGTGACAAATAAGCAAAGAATAAGGAAAGAAGGAAATAGCGAATCACAATCAAGATAATAGATCGAATTACCGTATATCCCGTGCGACTGGCTTGCTTCACTCCACGATATGACGGAGATTAGGCTTCATTTGGTCGATGCTCGGCATGCCCCACGTTAGGTATGAGGTATAGGATGACACGTATTGGTTCGGGTGTCGGATTCTTGTCGACGATTGGTCGATGCGCGCGAAGATATGAACAGAAATTCAAAGCGATATTTGATTTTGGGTTTTTTTCTTGATTTTTTGATTTTTCTGTCCTCCCGAATCGTTTTCGAAAATCGCGTTACTCTCATGTATCCCCGGCCGTATGTAGGTATGTGCATACACCATACCAATTCACACGTGCAACGTATAAAAGTGAACACTCAACACTCGTGTTATACCTGTATACTCGTAGAATCCACCTACCTCACGGTCACGTAAGAAACGAGTTTCGCGCGATACGTACGCTACTAGGCTACGTTACTACAGGTATGTAGTAGATATCGCGTATATAAGCACGCGCACGTTACGCCACGACGATACGAGCGCGAATGGATGGAAAATTAAACTGTTCGGTTAGCCGGCATATCAATGTGTAATGTAGAATATAATGTTATGTACCTACGTAGCATGCTGTTACCTGGAGTAGAGTAGAGTAGAGTAGAGTAGAGTGAACGCCGCGGGGAGCTCGAATGTTAATTAATTATCGAGAAAATAAAAGTGGAATAAAATTCATCAATCATACTAGGTCTTGCTCAATGAACGGATGCCGGTCGTACTAAAATCGCAATAAGAAATGTCTCTTTCCCTTTTTCTTCTGCTTCTTCTTCTTCTTACTATTCTTCTCTTCTATTTTTCGCTTTTCAACACATTTTCGACGATTTTTTCCAACAGATTTATAGCCTATTCAATGATACAGAACTATATTTTCGAGGCCGGAGATCTCCCCGCGAGATATAAAATCGACGTAGAGATCGATCAGTCTGCATGAGTATCGTCGATCTCGCAGATAAGAAAGTCCGAGGTGGAAGGCGGAAGGCCTCTGCCGGTAATCAACGTCAAAGAATCCGAGGAATCGGTTGAGGCCATTAATTGCGAGCCGCGATCTCCGTCGAATAGATGTAATAATTATTCTAAGCCGAAGTAGCTGTATAATAGTCGGAGACGCGGATGCGTTCCAGCAGCTCGTGGATCGGAGTGCAAAATTTTGAAGAAAACACTTTAACACAAAATATATGAGAAGGTTACGAGCCTGTCGAGAGAAGACGACGATATGACCACTCCGTACATATAAACTTATTATACACAATCGATTGATTCCTTCGTCGAACTCAGACCGCAAGGTCATACGATCGATCGTTGTGCCGAGCATAATCCACTTCAAACTGTACACAGAACATGATGGAGAGCCTGTTATTGTTATTATAGGTGGAAATCGGTGAAGGAACAAATTCCGACGGTATAAAAATCGGCATTTTTATAACGATTTTAGTCGACGAAGAAGAATGAGAAGAGAAAGAGGAAAAAGAAGCACTGCGATTACCGATCACAGCATATTCATTGTATCCGCGGGGTCATCCGCGATCGAGAGACAACAGCGATTATGATTATCACGTATTTCAATATCGCGAATGTGAAATTGAAGTGCGAAAATGAAACCGCTGAGAACTGCAGAATGCAGGAATAAGTCTACACACGACTTGTGCACGGGTTGCATTTTTTCCGAACCGTTGATCAGCACTTCCGGTGTTACATGTGTAACTTATTGCAGCACGAATGATAATTAATCTATCGTATGCTTTTATCGGTCGATATTTTCGAGGCGATCATATCAATTGATATTTCTCATAGAACGTGAGACTTGAGATTTGAGCTGCCGTTCGATAAGTACGTGTAGTATAGGTAGGTATGTGCATATGAATACACGATAATATGATGATCAATCAAACGTTTCGATGTCGAAAATTAGACTTATTTTGGCGAAAAGTGTCACTTCGGTAAATTAGACTCAATATTTTTCATCATGATCTTATAACTGGTTCATAATTAGGTATATTCAGCAGTTTATCGTATATTTAATGATAATTAGCTGAACTGCAGCAGCCTTGATCACACTCGTACGCGGTTCAAGTTTTAATTACGGAATAAGTTGCTAAGTGCTGCTTCCTTATAGTCTTAAACTTGAAGACTCGGAAGAGCCTGCAGCTCGAACTCCACGACTTCTGGCAGCTTGATGTATCTCTCTGTGAGTGAATCACGGTTCAGTTTTAGTATAGCTACACAGTAATAGATATAGGTATAGTATATGCAGCCGGGAATTGAACTAATTCAGATCGTAGGTAGGTATAACCTAACTACTTGAATATACTTAGCGACGAAATTATCTTCATATAGTTATACGTTATAGGTATACATGATGGATAAACGAGGTAGGTATGTGTATAGTTGTACTGCGATAACTACTCGACGAAAATAGCAAGGGAAATATGAAAAATCATCATCGTACGCCATTCATGGGATCCGAATGTGAAGAATGTGAAAAAATCGCGAATTTTCTTTCACCGATGATCGTGAGTCACTGATTTTTCTAGATATTTTCTTTCTTCCGGGGATTCCCGATATCGATAAAAATTATCGTTTCCATCGACCGATAAAACTTCGGACAAAAATCACATATGAAGACAATTTGGTGGATAAATATATACTAATTGTGGTGTTATAAATTATCGCGATATTCGTAATTATCATCATACCCGACACGATTTTGTCGCAATGATATAAACACCCGGACAGCCTAACCGACAAAAACTGTGAGTTGTAAACTCGAGGAGAACGTATAAATAGGCGACGAAAAAATATCGCTTATCGTTTTTATCTGATAATACGTTATATATTACGTTGTACAGCATTCACCTGTGCAGTTGATTTTCATTGGACGATACAGCAAATAGGCCTCCCGATAAATGTATAGCGATAAATTGATATCTACTCCGGTATGTGCAAGACACATCTGAGATAAAATTATACTTTCATTCGATAACGATGATGATTATTGATCTATACACTCAAAAAGGCTCATTCTATAATCTGTTATAGGTTTCTGTGATCCCACTGCAGTATTCATTGACCGAGAGTTCGTAATACAGAGTCTAGAACGAATCTAGATTCTAGATACAAATCTCAAAGTCTTAGGGTGCTATGGGACTCGCCATCTTGAATTCTTAAATGTACAGAAACCGTTTGAAAAACGAGAATCGCAAATTTTCGCAAACGACTCGATCGATTTTGATGAAATTTTGAGAATTCGTTCAGTACGATGGCAGAAAATGGCTAAGGATTTCACTGCTTGAAAACATTGATTGGATTTGATGAAAAATAACTATCCCCCATGTTAGCTAGGTTAGATGGCCAGCGGCGACTCCAACGCCCGCTTATTGTTAGAGCTGCAAGTAATTTTCAATTGAAATATTTGGATGTGCTTTTTTTAATCAAATTCTGTGGGAGGAGAAGCGAGAATTAATTAATATCGCTGAGTGTACGTATACCTCAATTGATAATGATAAAAAGAAAGGTTATCAGAATTCGAAGCTGTGCAGACGCACAGTATTTGAGCATGCAGTCGTTTCAATTAATTGATTATAGTGAAATGGACGATTTTACTTATCATTTCTCACTGACGAGCGAATTTTGACGAACTGTCTTTTAACATACGTATATTTCTGCACTCGAAGGAGAATTCAAATGACGCAGGAATTGAAGATTCTGTAAATATGCCTACCTACACTGTTACGACTGATTGTGAATTCACGACACATTCATTTACCATACAAAAGTCTTGTGAAATCACAAATGCGGCGTAGCAGTCTTCAAATTCACAACTAAATCCTCAATTTTACTAAACTTTTGTAGGAGGAATACAAAATTGTGTTTGAATTTACCAAATTTCATAATGAATTCACAGTGATTGTAAAATAATTCTACAGTGAATGCATAGTGAGTTGACTATTGTTGTGTATGTACGAAACTTCCAATACATGTATTGGAAGATTTTTTCAACAGTTTGCCTACCTGCCAGCTGTATCCACGTGCTAGCGGCATTATACATATATAATACTATGATGATCATATACTCATATCTATACATTCTTATATATTGCGTAATAAATTTGCTGAAGAACTGGAGATTCTAATCTGATTCTCGTAGCTCATTAAAGAGTTATTTATCCGCATGGTGAGTATTATAGGTATACTTAGTATACACCTAACGCGGACAAATCGCCGTGAACAGCCGCACGATCAGGCAGAGCATTAACATTACAAGTTGCCAAATCCCATTCACATCGCGGCGATCCAGACTCTCGAATCTCAATTATTACGCAATAAATAAACCGTGATTTTTAATTGATAGTTGAGTTTACACATTCTTATAGGTTCTGCAAAACCTGCAGCAGCAGCAGCAGAATTATCAATGACGTAAGATCTTCGCGCCGCGCGCGTGTAATTATAATACATACAAATAGTGTTTGGAAATATCGGATCGCACAGAATTACCTCCACGATCGGGGGGGCCATTGTGTTGTATCTCGAGATTACAATGATGCACCGGAACCGATCATGTTGGTATTAAATAATATAACAATGATACAATGAGGAAATGATGATAATTAGATTTTATGTAAATTACAGTTTGCAAGAATTTGTCCTGCACGATCGAACAGCGGATTATGCGTATGTACGTGTGTACACATATGTGTTATGTAGCAGGTATATGGTATTGATAGACGAACTGCCGTCGCTACAGAATGATTTAATATTTTTCCGATAATGTTTATCCCCGATCTGCGGTTCGTATGAACGTGCGAGAGATAGAGTTATAAAACGCACATGGAAATACATATTCCTAGGAAGCTGGAGGCACTCGAAAACCATAAAATGTGAACAAGAAGGAAAATTTTAAATCGGAATTTATATTATCTCTGATTGCGCGAAGATCGAATCTATCCTAGAAAATTCGATTCTCCGATAAACTTCAGAGCTATCAGAACGAAAACTGTTCGATTTCTAGAAGGCATAATACTTGTCAACTGAAATTTATCGATGAAGAAAAAATCCCGATTTTTTTTTTCTCCCCGTTTCGGCGATCACCGAGAAAAAAAATACATTGAAAAGTAGAAAAATCACAAAGTTAGAAGGTAAAACGAAAGAAAATGTACGGCCCCACGTAAGGCGCCATTCGCCTCCTTCATAACTTTCTCCCGATATTGTTTTCATTTTCATTTCACCCCGCTCAATTATTTTTTGCGGTTGAAACGTTGGAAACCGTTGAAAATTTCGTACATCGAATGTCACAATATACACACTAACGTAATCACAATCACAATCATAATCATATAATCTACCTTGAAAGTATAATATTATCGGAAAGGTCAAAGACGAAGAGATCGAGCAATGTTGACAGCCTTCTAGAATTCTTATGTATCCAATCCTTCGGCAATTATAACGTTTTATTTTCGACCTATTTTCAACGCTACACGCATGTAACGACGCGTTAGAAAATGTATACGTAGATATACGCGCAATATCTATGCCTGTCAATTTCTATACCTATACCTATGCACGAACACGGCGCGTACCTATATACCTCCGGCATATAACGAAAATTCAAATTTAGCATTATAGCGGTGGTTTTACAAGTGTTTCATTTCACTCTATGGTCCGTAACAGCTGAAGGCGCGACCGATATGCGACCCGCATAAAGATAATGCACATTGCTCGACTACCTAACCATAACGCCGCAACGTGTTCATTTGAAACTCGCATGCATATACATAGCATGGAATATCCGTTCGTGCAGATACCCCCACATGTGCATACGTGACGAAGTTAGCGCTGCGCTACGGAGAATTCTTTACTCGAGCCCTTAATTTGAAAATCCACAGTTTCGCAGACAAATATTAGGATACATATTAGTTTTTGAATTCGCCCGTTACCCGCAAGGCATAGATGTTCCAATTTCTGAACAGTTCTAAGTAGACAATAAGTCAACGAATGAAAACAAAGTTGGCAAATGTATCAATAGCTGGGTGTCTACAAGCGGTCCGATGATGTGAGATTATGGAATTTGATAAACTGTTTCAGCTCTAGGAATCTAAGTAGCTGTATAGGCATGTGAAGTAAAAATCCGTTGGTATAATTTATGGTTCATATGAGATTTAGGAGACTTTTTTTCTTCCCGCAAGTAATTGCCGTTCGTATACTACCGACAAGACGGGAAGAAAAAAGAAAAAATACGAAAAATTGAGAAGAAAAAGAACAACGAAAATGATCGCGACGACTTACCAGTTTTCTTCTTTTCCGTTCATTCTCCATGGGCACAAAAATTCTATAATTAGGGGTAAAATTTTCTTGAACACAGTGCTGCACAAACTATGACCCCTTAGCCTAGCTCTTGCGATACATCAGAGTTGGATTTCACCCGCGTATAGAATATAATAGGAGATATTTAAAGAGGAACGTGAACATCTGTTTATCGTAATTATCATTTATCATAGGCATGCATGCATATATTAAGCTAAAATCACGACGCACCTGTGGGTACACATATATTCGCACCGCGCGATGGTTAAACTGAAACTGACTACTAGTAGAGTACGTCGGTTCGGGGTGAGAGGCGCTTGCGGTGGTTACGAATATACGTACGCGCGTATGTACGTACGTTTATATCTATCTATCTATGTGGCCGGCATAAGAGCGCCAGAAATCCGCGCTGAGAAAAACAACAGAACAAATAACGCGAGAGGAAGAAGAAGAAGAAGAAGGAGGAGGAGGAGGAGGAGAAGGAGGAAACGACGAAGAGACGGCGATATACCTTATGCCTATGCATGTGTACAGTTCATTGCGTATATTATACCTAACCTATACTATGATGTATGTGTACGCGGCTTAAAGGTCATCATTATTATAGTTTTGCCGCGCGCGGTATAATGAACGTCTGCAAGATGATATTCCCGGCTGATGATCGTCATAGTTACATTAGTAAACATGATCATGATCATCATCGTCATCATATAGGAATAAAAAGGAGAATTTAAAAAATTGACTAATCGTGTCTCAGCATCCGATGCGATCGAAAGAACGAAAAACATTTGACTGTTCGAATTTCTGGCGCGCGGAAGCGGACCCTATTTCGAATTAGTAAAATTGAAAGTCATCACATAAAGATATATATACATATACTCACAATATCGATCATGATATCATTGCGATTCGTGAATTGTAATGAATTGTCTATTATAGCTACACAGCTAGTTATATACACGAATAACAATATACCAATAGCAGAATTTGCCTATATGAGATCAGATTTATTGTTATTGTGATTGTGATTCTTCTTTTTTCTTCGGGTTCTCCTTTTTCTTCTTGCTTTGTTTTTTGTCTTGTTCCTTCGAATACACAATCCACGATTGCAAATGGATGGTTAGTAGTCGCGTTTATTATTCCATTGTACATACATAATACGAATTGCTAAACAATGTTGCCAATTGTTTCTCGTGGATACAGAGAAACTAGAAAGAGTTGAAGAAGCAAAGAGCAAACCCGAATTTCAAACATGAGAATTTGATCGTCGTGTTACAATTTTGTCTTCTATTTTTAAATTAGGTAACATATCCGTTACTATTTGCTAATGAAAGTGTCGAAGGATCTAAGTATGAAATAGCTCTGGTTACAAAATGAGAGGGAAAAGGAAAAAACAAATCATGAGCTGTACAAGAACAAGTAGGACTGAAAATTTTTGTTTCTGGACCAGAAATTGAAGAAAATTGTCATCGAATTCAGCTTTCTCGTCTTCAAACGAAGAATTCAATGTTATACCTAAACCGCAGTCAAACACTTTTGTCGTGAACTTGTTTTCGAAAGTACATGCAGGAGGAAGAATTTGATGTACGCCCAATTTCAGTATCGATGCGGGATCAAGTCCGCAGAAATTTGAACAATTGGAATAATAAAATTCGAGTCATCTGCGAATACAAAAACAATCCATATTTCGCGTAGTGTAATTTAGAATAGAATTTGAGGAAGAATACGGTAAGCCCATCACAGCGATCAATGCATACGAGTATTATTGAAAAACGATTTCGCGACGGAATCGAAATTTTTGGCGAATGGAGTTTACACGGAATGTCCCGTATGTAAAATACTATAGTGCAGAGAATTCGAATTCCCAGAAATTCGCGAAAGAGGTGTTTATAAAAGTTCAGAACAAATAGATATTGGTACTGCAAATAAAAGGATATGCAGGTATACTGTATTCAAATTTCAATTTCGCGTAAAAAATTACACATACGCGGTGTAGTAGACACGAATATGTTCGTATATCAACTTCTTCGTCTTCATTTTCACCCTCTTCTTCTTCTTCTTTGGTTATTAGTACCAACACTTCGCACTTTTATGTAAATAACGAGTATACCAAAATTTATATACCTGCAGTGATGAAATAGGTAGTAAGTGTTAATTATACGCAAACATTAACGTTCTTGCTGCACGATTCTCGGAAATTTTTGATGTTTGTTCATTTTGTATTTTTCGTTTTTCTTACTCTAAAAATGAAACAATGTTTTCCATAAAGCAGCATACGATTTTTACCATTTTTATATTATTTTTACAAAATAATTCAAAATGGTAATAAACAGGTCTGAAAAATTGTTCATATATATACCTTTAATTTGTATTGCAATAAATCATGTAAATTAATCTAACCCGTATCGGAGGAAGCACGAAGTACGTTAGAAAATAAATTAGTCTTACCTCAATCTAACTCAAAAAAGGTGAAGAATAAAAAGGGATTTGTACACCGTATGGAATTGAATTTTTAATGATACAATTATCACGCGTTACCTTCAGGGGAATTTGGAGACGCCATGGCAACCTAATCTAGCTAACCAGGGAATATTCATTCTCCATCGAATCTGATCAACGTTTTGAAAAAGTGAAATACTCAGCCACTTTCTGCCATCGTGCTCAACATATTCCCAAAGTTTCATCGAAATCGATCAAGTCGTTTGCAATAATTTACGGTTCTTGTTTTCGAAACGGTTTCTGTCTGTTTAAGATAGCGAGTCCTATGACACCAAGGAGAAATTTAGATTTGCTATCTTAACCCTCCGTGTGAACACGGTGCCTTTGGAATGTCCCTTGGAGCTCCAGTGTTCACGCCGAAGGTATGAAAAACAAGTGTTCACACGGAGGGTCAAATGTACCGAAACCGTTTCAAAAAAGAGAATCGTAGATTCACGCAAAGGACTGGTTTGATTTTAATGAAACTCCGAGAATTCGCTGAGTACGATGGCAGAAAGTGTCCAAGTATTTCACCTTTCCAAGACATCACTCGGATTTGATGAAAAATAAGTATTTCCTATGTTAGCTAGGTTAGATTGTCAGCGGTAACTGTAAATTCAGCCTTAAAAACTGCGAATAGGTAGGTAAAAGTGCAAAGTATCGCATAAGATATAATCATCAATAGAATTTTATTTTTCTGAACTGTTTTTTACTTTACTTTCACTTTTCAATTCATACATACTGTATATATACCATTGTAAATACCTGAAATTTGTATACATATACATATGTATATATATTATATATATAGATGGATATAATATCATATATACCTATGTATAATATTTGAAGTATAATATTTTGACTAATTTAATACAATTTCAAGCACACGATCACTTTTGTTCAACAAACAACAGAGAAGCACATTTTGGCATTTCTTTACATTTTTATTATACCTACTAATATATATTTCTTTTTCGTTTTTTATAATTTTTTCGTAATTTTTTCTTTCCTTTTTTGGAGCAAGACTGCTGCTGCCGCTGCTGCTGCTAATACATACATATCGATTTTCATAGGTATAGTAATAACAATTATAATTTATTATCAAAATCGCGAAAATGGCCACTGCGTTAGCTTTGTAAACAAAGAAGAGTAAGACAACCATGAAAATTTTTTTTCTTTTTTCACTTACATTAGTTTACAAGGTGAACGCACTAAAACCACGAAAAATGCATTTTTAAGGGATTGCTAGCTGAAATTTTATCAACGAAGAAAATTTCACACTTCGTCTCTACTTGGGATATCCCTGAACAGCAAAATTACATGTAAAAATGAAAAAAAAAACACACACACACAATTGTTCTAGCATAAGTTCATGGTCTCTCATTTTTCTCTGTATTTTCTTTGTCCGGGGATTCCCGAAATGGCGCAAAGTAAACATTTCTCTTCATCGACAAAATTTCCGCGGCAAAAGATTACTCAAAAGATTTGTCTTTCATGACTTTGTGTCAAGATTTTAAGCCTCGTGTTCTCCATGTCCATTGTTACAATACCTTATCTTCACGTTTGTCTTTCTTTCATTAAATTTTCAACTTTTTTCATCCAATTTTTCGCCAAAACTTTTCTAGCAAAAAATCACGGCTAGGCACTTATCGGCGGCAATTTTCCGTCAGTCAGTGCACCGCAAGGTGCAGTGTGACAAAAGTGGCACTTTTAGTATCCGGTATATTATACAACAGTATAGCATATACTATAGTATATAAGTGTATTACAATTCCATACACTGTCTTACATGTATTCACGTGTATTGTCATGTGCAGCAATATTTTCAAGAAAATTTCATCTACGTTTCGTCTTTTCTCTCGAATTTTTCTTTCTCACGTACATATTTTCGTTTCTTTCGTGTCAGAAAAAAAAAACACAAAAAAAACGTTTTCTTTTCGCTTCGAATCACCTGTGAATACAAAAAACGGATGAGGAATGGTTCACCTCCTGCAACTGTATGTATACGGTACACACATCTGAATATAACATTAACTGAATATCATCATGTGTAATCGAGTTTGCGGAATCACGCTAATTGCATATGCATATATGTAATTGCAATTGATATTTCAAGAGCTAAGATCTCAACTCAAAAAAAGGAAAATTGGTAGAAAAAAGAAGCGATATCCCGATACAGTATTACAGGTACGTAGTCATCTTCGGATGAAAAACTCCGCAGCGTATTAAAAATGTTCATAAAAGCAGAACACCCTACCATCAAATCTGTGATCTGGACAATCCCACAGACCTTGATGGGACAAAAATGGTGAATACGAACACCGAAAACTTCGGACAATACGGACACGATAAGAAAAGAAAGAAAGAAACAAAAAAAAAAAAAAAAAAAGAAAGAGGTAGATTCCTGCCGATGAAGAGCTCGAGATCTACGAGGCACAACGAAATTCTCTGTTCTTATCAGACTTACTAATTACTCCATAGAAAGTGCGGGTAATCTCCGGATGTGCGATAGAAATTCGCTGGCAACTCATGTTATCCCGGAGAAGAAGGACGAAATTGCTGAAATATCATCGGGATTTCACGATTTGCCTATTAATTATCAAAGAAGAATTTTCCACTAACGAGAGACTCTGGGTAAAATTCGAAAACGTTTTTACTGGACATACTCTCGGACTGAAAAACAACTCTCGGATTGTTGACCAATAGCGGAGAGAAGAGGAGCAACAAGCCCGGTGCTCGCCAACTACCAAGAGTAAACTGTGAAGACATATACACTATTTTTATGAATAGAGATACTCATAGCGAAGGATCACGATTGAGATTATTCTATCACGACGCTTTGAAAACCCTTCACTCCCTCAACTCGTAAGCGCTGCGTAATAATATTACAGTAGAACCTCGATTATCCGAACCTCTGTTATCCGAACCACGATCGCTTTAACCGAACTCTCTATCATCCGAACCACAACTTGCTTTTATTTTTTTATTTTTTTATTTTATGCGCGCATTTTTCGTGTTTCATTACATAGTATGTATCTATTTGAACGACGGGGCGAAATTTTGAAATTTATACGCACACGTCGGAGGACCGCGTGCAATTACAATGTTGCGAACAAAGCGTTTGGTCAAACGTGTTCAAGCTTGATTCGTCTGTCAGGGCATTATAGTGGGCTCGCTTTATTTGTTATTTGGAAATTTGATACTTAAAAAAAAACTTTAAGCCACATGTTAAATGTTTATAAATGTTATTAAATAATATATACATATATATTATAATATATATACGTGTACCGCATATTTCTTGAATATTTCCCAGCGCTGAACATCGCGTCACCCTCACATTACTATTCGATTATCCGAACTAGGCCCGGTCCCAATTCGTTCGGATAATCGAGGTTGCACTGTATATAGTGTTATGTATGGAATACAAAATAGGCCACGCGAAGAATCTTCTTACTTTCTTTTTACTTTTTTCCCCCTTCCAAACGGAAAATATCTTATTTTACGTTTGCATTATAGTTGTATTTAAGTTTACATTGGGCGCATTTTAAGAGACCTAAAAATTAGCATGGTTTTTCATTGATTTTCTTAATTTATAGATCGTAAACATATAATATGAGATCGGCCCCTAATTTTCTTGCATTGAAAATTTTATAAAAATTAATTGCGTCAGTAGTAGTATTCCTCCCTCCCCCCCCCCCCCCCCCCCCCCCCCCTTTACATCGAGTTATTCGTAGTTATTGAGTTAATTGGTATTACATTAGTAGTTTAAAATTAAGCATTCACTCAACGAGACAGGTATATAGAAGTACGTATGCATACAAAGAAAACCATATATACATATTTTTTTTTCAATTTTCTTTCTTTCTTTGTATCTTTTATTTTTTAACTATAAAATGTGGTACGGAGAGTCTAATCAAATAATCGTTTTACTCCTTATTATTTACAGTTTCAATATAGATGTACATATTTGATAATAATTTTTATACTGACATAATTGATTGGGCGAGACGAGGCGAGTTTGAGATATGAAAAGATTGAAAATCAAACTGAAACCTGGTGGATGAACTAGAAAATGAAATGAAGTATTATCGGTGATTGGAGAGAGTAAAAAAGTTTACCGATTGGAGCATCTTTGTGGTGAACTGACGATATTTACCATTGAAACTTGAGATTTTTAGCAATTTTTTTTTCTTCAATTTTCACATTCGATTTTTCAATGTTATCGATTATTCGGAGTTTTCAAAAAAATTATCTCAACATCGAAATAGCCGCGTGTCTCAAGAATGATAATTCTTTCGT
Source organism: Phymatocera aterrima (assembly GCA_963170745.1). Classification (NCBI taxonomy): domain Eukaryota; kingdom Metazoa; phylum Arthropoda; class Insecta; order Hymenoptera; family Tenthredinidae; genus Phymatocera; species Phymatocera aterrima. Next base: position 1,825,031 of record OY720662.1, on the reverse strand, counting down.
GTTATCCAACCGGACCTAATAATTATCTGGAGTTCTGAACGGAGATAAGAATCGAGCATTCTGTGGACAGAAAAATAGAGTTGTTTTAGGTAGAAAATTTCCGCGTCACTATAATTTGTCGTAGAATAACAATTTTTCAAGAATTTGAAAAACACGAGTTGAATTGCGAGGAAAAAGGCGTAAATTTTGATACTCTGAACACATAATTTTCGTAAAAAATGTGAATCGAATATGAAGTTATAAAATTGTCTCACGATTTAATAATGCCGAACCGAAATTAAATTCATATTAAAACTTGGCTGATCTATATTACGGTTTAGAACAATTATCAATACACTAACTTAATTTTCTACCTAGAGTACTTGACAGGAATGAAACAAGATAAGAGGAAATAAAAATTACCAATAAATCGATCGACGAATGGATGAAAACGAGAGAAATTAAAAAAAAAAAAAAACGTGCTTTATTTTCATGGTATCAAGTAAATGACCGTAAACCAAACTACTATTCTTCTTAAATCGTAACAGTATAATAATAAAGAGCGAAATAATCATTGCATTTGTGTCCGATATAAGCAAAAATGAACAAAAAACCATCGTACGAGTGTTTTTTGTTTTTTGTTTTCAAATTTTTGTCGATAAAAAAGGTTTTGTATGCATCCGTACGCATACGCACCTATCACCCATCTCCTCAAGATAGTTAAACTCTCAGTTTTGAAAGCTCGAAAATATTATCTGGCTAATGTTTTTCAACAAATTGTTGATGCTAGTTTTGAATTGCGAAAGTTCGTGATTTTCTTTCGTCATTCACAATTTCCTTGTCATTATAATTATACGTATATACATATAGCTATATTTATCCTGATGCACGAACGGACGCACGCGCGCACGCACACGCACCGCACAACAGAAATGTACATACGTGTAGGCATAGCTCTCTGCGTAGGACAAAAATACACGTATACACACATAGATTCATATACATACCATACATACTATATTTGCACATAATTTTTGTTTGTTGGGTTTCTTGATCTTTGTTTTCGTTATTTCTTCTTCTTTCCATTTTATTTTCATCTACTCAGATAAAGAATTCTTTGTTCCATTTCTCATTCGACGTTACATCGCATTCTGTTCCGTTCGATGAATCCATGATTTTCATAAATTCTATTATCTAATGTGATATTTCTTTCCAGTTCCGTTTCGTCTATTTTTTCTTACTAATATCTTTTTCGTACGATCATTTCCGCGTACGTAAATACACACACACACACGCAGACACATTCATAGATACGTAATCGGTATCGAAAATATTCACCCAATCGCTGCTTTCTTTTTTCTCATCTTTTTCCATAACAATCATAATTATAATTCTCGTCTCTAAAAGTGTAAAGATATACATAATATAGGTAATTATAATCCTACAGAGAAAAATGTCAATCTACCTATATACCTATACGTATAAATATTTATGACGCTGAAGTTTATAATGTTATAATAAGTTATAGCAGAACCATGAAAAATGCATTTCACGTAATATTTCAGTGTCCAAACAGCGGATATTATTTTTCCGGATCCTGCTAAGGTATCGCTATAAACTTCAGCCTCATAAATATTTATATACATGCATAGGCCGATATTGAACGAATTTTAAGACAGTCGTCAATTCTCACTCCTTATATCGAAAGAAAATAGATTCAATATTTTCCTGATGAAACAATCGTAACTTGTTTTGGAATATTATGACATGAAATTTGGGTGTTACGAATTTTCGATAATCCTGTCAATGAGATTAGAGAATTGACCGCAGTTCAAACGATTGTAGCTGGATATCATTACGGTTGGTTGGAAAGTGATTTCTAGAGAATTTTCAGGCTCTCCGACGTACTTCTCAACTGAAAAAGGCCATCGACTTAAAGACACGTTTCGCTGATTCGAAAAAGTGAGTAACTAGAATCTAGAACGAGAACCTCCAGGAGAAGATTCGAACAAAAGTAAGCATATGCACAAATTTCAGCTAAATCGGCCACAGTCAGTTTGTGGAATTGTAATTTTTCACTTTTTCGAGTTTAAAAGAAAACGTGTTTTGAAATTTAACCAATTCTGTTACTTTTTGTATGAAAATACGCGTGAATGAGTAAAAATTTTCCAAAGTTTCCAACTCCCGATTAAACCTTACTTGAAAAAGAAATCAAAAAATAATTCATGAGTATTTCGTCGAATTGATGTTGCAAAGTAGAAAAAATTTATTTTCAAATCGATATCTAAGCGGATGCGGGAATCCGCGACAGTTAAAAAATTTCGGTAATACCTCGACATATACTGTATTGTAGGTATGTGTAGATGTGTATTACATAGACTTATATTAAAATATAATAATAATAATAATAATAATAATTCGTAGGACACAATTATTATAGTAGTAGTAAATAGTGGCATAAGTATAAGTATAATAAGTATAATATCTTAATAGAGTTTAAAAAAATACCATACCCTCATGAATATATAGGTAGGTAAAGGTATTTGCGCAAGGTACTGTACCGTAGTCATATAATCTAATGAAATGATAATAAGAATAATAGGTCATAATGACATTAGGAATAATAAGTATTTCCTTAAACACTGAACATTTTATCCTGTACACAGTAATAATAAAAATAAATCTAAATTCGGTACTTTCACATTAGTTTAAACGAAATTTATATCTGACGATAAAATTGTTTCTCTTTCTCTTTCTTTCTCTCTTTCGTTACTTAGTTATAACTATACTTTCAATTTTTGTTTAATAGTAAAGCTTAAATATGATTTTTCGTCTCTGCGCCTTTTTAGATAGAAGAAAATCGATAACGAAAAATTGAGTTTTGAACTCAAAAGGCAATGAAAGGATGTCTATATCATCAGTTAATTTTTTCGTCCAATTCTTTCGGCGCCTGGTGCGAAGAAAGTCCATCTATTTGATGAGAAACTTGACTATTCATATTTTTTTCTTTGCTTTTTTGCTCTCGTAGAATATATAATATATAATATCAAACATTATTTTCTTCTTTTTGGGGTCATTAATCAATCAGGCAAGAATTCCTTCCGTCCCATATTTTTAAACAGTCTAGGAGACCGAGCTGATGGCATTGTGCGGAGAACCCATCTGTGTTAAAACTTTATCCAGCCATTGAAGCGGACCGTGCAAATGTGCTTCAATCCAACATGGCGTCGAGGTGACATCTTGTCGGTGATATTCTGCACCCCAACCCTTCACAAAGGACATTCTGAAAGATTGAAACAAGTCTGAAAGATTGAAACAAGTCTATAACGTGAATCACGAATAAACTGATTTTTGTTACGCTACAATTATAAACAAGTCAATGTAACAAGTATATTTTTCTGGTTATAAATAATCCAAATAATTATTGCGAACAGAAACAAGAAATATATATCTCAAAATGTTAGCCCTAAATTGAGAAAAATGAAGAACAAGATTGAGTACACATTGAAAATGTGAAGTTACCTTATGGTGCACATTTTTGTGAGTTCATAAACAGCCTCGAACCCATGATTAACGCTCTGCGATAGAAGCTGAGCAAATTCTTGGTTATTAAATATCTTCAGTGAACATCCAGGTGGGATTTTGCACACCGTACTGGGATGAAAACCGTGATGATGATTGCAGTTTCTCGATTGTACAAATATAGCGGAGTCCGAAAGACACTCGGCATAGACCTCTCCGCCGACATAATACAGATGTACGCCTTTTCCGATATGCCTTCTGGTATTTTCTATCGTCGAATTTCTGTTTACGTTCGATAATTGCCCTAGGCAAAACCGGTCTGAATTATTACTAGGATTGGTGAATCCGTCGACTATTACAGAATGAGACTGGCAGTGAAAGACCTCCCCAACTCTGCAATTTAACTCGTAATAAGCAATCGACGCCCAGTAGGGTGGCTCTTGGTAGGAAACAGGAGCAACTTCCGCATTCCCTGTCGTATCCATAGCTGAAGAATCTGGAGGCGGAGATTGACCATGTTGGGAGCCATCTTCAGGCGGAGAATAAGCTGGAGGCGGTGTTTCGGGGAGTCCGTTACTTCCGTAAGGACTTTGGGGGTTCGGTGAAGTCGTACTTCCCGGACTTGGGACAGAACCGACTGAGGAAAGTGGGGATGTAGGATTAACTCCGACTCCACTAGCCGCGTTGAAGCCGCTCGAAGAGTATGAGACGTTGTGGGGCATAGTTGGCTCAGGTAGTTGCTGGAAAGGAAGGAGAGAATGTCCAGGAGCAAATTCTGAATGACGGGGAACGAGGACGGGAGGAAGTACAGGACTTTCAACTCTTTTATAATGATACGGATTTATGCACACCTCTTTCTGCTTCGCTGAAAAAGGGTACTGGCAAAGTTCTAACGGTTTTAATTCATGGTGCGATTGCAGGTCTGGCCATCGCCATACACGGCAATAAATTACGTGAGGCAGACCCTTGCGATGGGAGACTTGAAGCCGACCATCAAGGCTACGAGGTATCGTCACACATTTGCTGGGCGTCCCTGGACAGCTTAGTGCTTTTTCCAACTCCTCAATCGCTCCTTTACGTTTTTTTAACTTTTTCACTAATGAATCTACGGCCTTTTCAGCCCACTTTTCTTCCTCGTCGCCCTGTTTCCATCCCAAAAGCTTCTTCACCGCGGGACTGGTGAAAGAGAATAAACTATTCAACGAAGACATTGGCCCTGAACTCGACGATCCCTCTTCGTCGTCCATTTTTCTAATCCAATTATTTAACTTAGAGAAGACGCCCAATTAGTTCTTATATTCTTTCTCCAATTTCACAAATCCCCGGTTCCGTTTTTATCTGGAAATAGAAAGAAAAATTTGATTAATTATTGCAGATGATGTTTTTGATCTTGGATGTCTACCGGGATTTATAATTTTTGCATGAAAAAAAGCTATTCATATTTTACATCTACCGTTAACTACCAATTTGGTCTAGCCATTTTCAGAATGGTTCAAGCTGGAAATAATATTCTGTATCTAATCATATTGAAAAATACATTATTTCTAAGATTACAGAATTTCGAAAAACTGAGAGAACACAAATCATTCAAAATTGTATCACTCATCAAGGAAATTCTGAGAGTGGCATGAAAGTTTGCTAAAATTGTTCAAGGTCTTTTCCAGGTAGTAGATACCCCGTTTCCAAGGGACCCCTGCGGGATTTTCAAAACCCAGGATATCCTCTTTCAGGTAATAAACAAGGACAATAGAAATTTTTGTTTCAGAGTCATTGAGCAAGTTTTAGATTATATTTAGAGCCTTGCAGAGTAATTAAAAGTAGTTTATCATACCCAGAAGTAAATTATTAAGTATTCTGCAGGGACCGATCTATACAATTGATTATCATCTTTCTACGTGAAATATGATTAGAAATGATATCATGATTCTTGAATTAATATCGAACGATTTGAAGCCAATTTCGGATAATCTGAAACCTGTCTTCGACGATTTGTAAAAATTATACTATAGTGATTATTTTTAATTTTTTTTATTTAAAAAATTATATCGATTGATTCTTAATAAAACAGGATCGAAATGAATACGTATCATTTTCTGAAGAATTCAAGTTTTCAATCGGTTTAAAAATGTGAATAAAGACCGCAGAGAGACGCGTGTTTTTATGAAAATTTGTTCAACGATTCAATATAATAAATTATCTAAGTTTAAATAAATAAATAAATCAATCAATCCAAGATTGGTGTTATCGAATTCTTAATTGAAAGTTGTATAGGTATATAAATATATTTTTTTAAATTTAATCACACTGCAGCTGTGAATTTTGACCTAAGATTACAAATTTGTAATTTATCTCTATATGTGTATGAAAAAATAAAAAATAAAAAATAGTAAGTATACGTACTGTTTGAATTTTTTTTCTTATTTTCTATATATATATACTATAAGTAAAACGCGCTCATAAAACGGCGCGAAATTACTTTGCACGAATCTCTTCTTATACGTATATTCCAACGCCAGGAACGAACGCGAGGAAGTTTAGAATGAGTGAGTGAATGAGAGTAAGTAACCAAGTAAGTGAATGAGACTCCTTGCGGCTGGCAATGTGCTAGCGCGCCCTTCCTATCGGTTGGCGTTTTTCTGCTTATAATGAGTCATTGCACTTGGCAGAAGCGATTCGACGAAATAAAATGACGATGAAAAAAATAAAATAAAAAAATCACGGAAAAAAATTAGGCTCTTCCTAAACGGATTATGCTTACTGTTATATTATTGGATTCGAAAATCGTCGTATTATTATACGAAATTAATATTATAATGCATATAATTTAATATTCGTACACACATAAGTATATACATACATAATAGACAAATTATTACCGCATTATTGTTGGGATCTGAAGTATGGGCGGAGCCAAACAATATGGCGGGTAAAATTAGGTATCTAATCGGCTGATTGTTTTGGGCAGTTAACAATATTACTACAGCGCAGTGAACCTTCTGCAACCTGGGCGGCGTTCAATTTATTATGACAAATGAATTTCAAGTGAAAACCACGATGATCAATGACTTTTTAAATTAAATATTGCTCATTTGTGGTGGTATATTATTTTGCCACCAGGTGGCGTCTTGCTGAATGTCAAATCCCATAGTAGATGTTATTTGAAATGATTGCGAGTAAATGCATTCTCATTTTTTGTTTGTCTTCTCAGAGAGAGAGAGAGAGAGAGGGAGAGAGTGAGTAAGGGAGAAATGTCGGAGTAGGTGTGTTTTTTTTCGTAAATTTGTGGAATAATAACTCCCGAGTAGTTCAAAAGCTGGGAATTCTTGTAAGTGAATTTCGTAGTTTATAACCAAAGTAATTACAATAACAATGGAACTTCCGGATTAACGCGGAGGCTTGAGATTTTTCGTACATACATGAACGTATATACATATTTATAGCTTTCGACAACAGTAGGTATACGGACTACTATACCTACTTCGGGATTTTGAACGAACTCCCGCTGATTTCGGGTCTCACGGGGCACAAAAGGAGGAGACACGTGTTAGTCGGCATCTCATAGACGCAGTACAAATCCCAATACTATAGCTAAACCAGTAAGAAAAGCGCGGCCATTCAAGCGCAGTAAAAAGTATTATTTACCTAGAAAAATTTTTTCGGCTTGTTATTCGCTGATAGAGAATTTTGCCGCGGTTTAATTCACCTCTTCGCCGACAACTCGCTTCGGATCTTCTCAGAATCAACGATGACGGCAAAATTAGAGGAAAAAAATCGAAGATCAGGAATAACGATAGCAAAGACAAAACCAAACAAACAAAAACAAAAAAAAAAAAGAAAAAGTAGAAAATTTGAAGAATATTTGCATCTACTGTAACGAAAAATATCCAATCCCATCTATTTGTCAATTCATCTACTGATTCATAATGTCAATAAAGATATAACACTTACTCAAATTTCTCAATTAGCAATTGAGTATGTCCCACGAAGTGACGAGTATAGCGGAGTCAGAAGGTGAGGCACGGGGTTCTGCGAAAGAGTTTATTACCTAGATACGTCACTGTAAACTGCAATGGCTCGCGATATAATATACTATAGTATGATGAAGCGAACGTTGTAAACGTTGAGAAAATGAAGCTCGTAGGTAGGGTAGGTATGTACCACTATATTTGCCTGGCAAAATATTTCAGTCTTCCCAACATTGGTAATGTTGAGGTTGGATCTTGTTCAGGTTTACTTGAGGGAAAGAAAAATGATGGGTGTTTCTGTTATGTTTATACTTTTATTTTTACTGTGCCTTCCTTTTCTTCTTAGGCTTATACAACTTTCTTCTAGCGTCTCTACTTAGCAACTGTCTTCCGGACACGAGAGAATCCGAGAGACCTACGAAGCGACATGCGCAGCAATGGCGCCGCTGCGCGCTTCTTTTGAATATAGAAATAGGACGAGTAGAATAAACTGCTTCAACAGGTAACACTATAATAACCCGACGTGCCCTTATACCTTTCAGTTATTCTCGTTTTTGATGAAAAGTAAAAAGTATAAAAATATGTGTATACATTTTATCGCTTCGTTCGTATCATGTATATTATTTTTATTATTTCTCCAATGTTATATATACCCACTCGGTATATAAAAAGGCAGTAATAAGACATAAAACAGGAAGACAAACAAACAAAAAATAGGATATAATAATCGATCAATTTTTCTCTTTCTTTCAACTCATTGAACAAAATTCTGTCTGTTCGCTTGCCAATTTCCCACCAAACTGTAGCCACTGCACGACTCATTATATTCTGTTACATTAATAAGTTTTTGAGAATGAGAATTATATTAGTCACTGATCCACAAACGCTGGACTCTCCACGCCAATGTATGTATGTAGTATAGATGATCGTCGGAGATCGTTCTCGTCGACTATCGAGGCACTCACTTCGGTTGTCGGTTGGTTACACCGCTGTCTAATAAAATATAGAACTTTGTAAATTCAACAATTCACTACAAATTTATAATGCGTGGCATGGACACAGGTTTCAACGAACTTCTGAACATCGTAAAACAGTCGTTGGGATTACTTCCGGATTCACATTCATGCATTTCTTTTTCATCCAACTCAGTCTTCTTACTCTGTCTTTTCTCTCTTTTAAGCACGTTATTTTCTCACTAATGTTTACACACCACCGTCCATGATGTCGCATAGCATTATGGCGGCAGGCGGCGACGTGAATCGCCGATGTGTTTACTGGCGTCGCGCGTCACTACTCACTACCCCTAACCGCCTGCAACGGTTCATGGCGCCACCGTAGAACTCGGCTTGCCTACAGTCGCCTTGCCGAGCGAGTGCCAGATGGGCCAGAGTAGAATGAAAGCAAAGCATCCTCTGTAGTTTGTAAAACTAACGTCTGTAGCACGCAAAGCCAGCGATTCGTGGGGCGGAGTTTACCGCGCATTTTCAAATTTCCTATCAACGAATTGAAATTGAATTGATGATATCCGCGTCTTCTTCTTTCGGTTTGTTTTCTTCTCTTGTTCTCTGCTTCTAACAGAAATTTGTATGTTCTAGGCAATTAGAACTACATGCTTGTATTCGTAGAGATAAACTCATACGTGGTAATTATAAATGATCGATATTATTATTAGGATATTTTATTTCTTGTATCACTTTATCATAAATAATCTAGCGATAAATAAACGGTACGAATTCTTCTTACTTTCTTCTTATCCCTCGAAAGTATACCTATATCTTGTATATACATTTTTTAGCATACATTTTTATTACTAAAGCAAACAAGAGGTTGGAGAATTCAAAAAATGCGTTGCGAACTTACATGCGTGTAATCGTATGTATATATTTATATTAATAATCATATCCAATCCATACGATATCTATTATAACTGGCTTATGTCTATGGTACAGTTTATATGCATAAATAGCGTGGCGAATATAGATATTGTGCGTCGAATGAATCTACCGTGGGTCCCAAAATGATCTCTAAATTACCTGCTACACAATTTCTTTTATTGTCATAGAAGTAGGCCAAATTCGTTTTGACTTGGATCAATTTTCTCATCGTTAGAAACAATAGTTCACGTATTAACTACACTATGACACATATCGTTAAAACAGGTTTTCCTTTCTCTTCTTTTCTTATTGTAATTAGATTAGATGAAATAATAATTCCTCATAAAAGAAGAAGCGTAATATTAATTTATTTACCTATTATTTTCACGTGTCCGTGTCTGTACACATTTCTAATAAATGTACTATACGGTTATAAAATATTATGTATTCGTCTCTATTGTAGGAGAGAAAGAAATAAAAAGAAAGCTATACGTGAGTGGTACGTACACTACGATAATTATTATTATATTTTTTTTCAAATACAAAAATTTGTTCCCTGCAAATTCTATATGTATAACTAATGATAATTCGCGATCCATTTTCATCGGCAAATGTTTCTATTAACATCGACGATTCATAATTCGTCAATCGAAAATTGTATGTGAACTCATTTTTAATTAAGTAGGTACATTAATATTCAATGCGTAATTATAATTGATGATGTTAATCAACTTATAATAATAAAAATAATAATATTTATTATCATTATATTCGATAGTGATATATAAGCAAGCGCTGTCTTCTTGTTTTTTTTTTTTTTTTCGTTTATTAGTTTTTTTTCTTTCTGCTATAAAAAAAATTGGGAACAACTTCATTCGAATTGAATTATTATTAATTTTCACCTACAATAAATGAAATAGAATTAGGATTATAGTAAAAGTATAGTTAACTTAATAGTTTTAACAGTTTAAGATTCCGTTTTTATAAATGGAAAACGAACACAATATTATAGCAGTGAATAGAATGTTACGTCATTTTAACTTCTAAGGGTACAGCTGGCAAATCCTAGTTCCTTTTTCTCATATACTTTTATTTATTATCCATTATTTATTATTCTCTTATCCATCTTTGTTCTCTTCCTCAATGAATTGCTACGAGTCCTGATTCCAAAAGCTTCTGTATCTTTGCTGCGATATCAGGGTTCTTAAGATGGCTGTAAGTAAAATTGAAGAAAGAAATGAAAAATAAATGAATTACATGGGATTCATTGTTAATCGTGAAATTTGAATTCTAAATGTTGAATAATGAGTTGAAAAAAAGCATAGATATACGTAATTATGAACTTGTGATACGGAAAAGCTCCATAAATTAATTCTGTAAATAAACTATGGACTTTCATGCATGAAAAATGTTCTTTTACGAATCAAAGTCCACCATCCGAATTCGGTATTACAAATATTGAGAAAAATCGTTACCCGAAATTTCTGGAAAAGTGTAAATTCCATAGATTATCAATTCTAATAATATTGCATAAAATGAGAGCTTACTCTTGGAGAGCTTTAGGATCGCTTTGCATCTGTTCAAGGATCAATCGCATGGCAGGATCTCTAAGGATGCCTTGTACTTCAGGATCAGCCATAGCCCTCTTCCTGACTTCTTCTGGATTAGAACTGACTGCGACGGTACAAGACCGATATCCTTCGAGTGCCTCGCTATTAGAAGGATCGAGTTCCAGAGCTTTTTGATAAGCGGAAAGAGCTTTTCCCTGTTGTTGCATTCCCTGAAGGATCTTGCCCTTCCTAATCCATCCTTTTATGAACTTTGGATCAATTTCTACGCATTTTTCACAGTCTTTGAGACCTAGGTCAAAGGCAGCGAGTTTGGTATAGCAAGCGGCTCTGTTACTGTAGTATTTTGGCTCATCCGGATTCCTCTTAACAGCTTCTGAGTAATGTTTTACAGCTGCTGCGTAATCCCCGTCTTTGAACTTTTGGTTACCAAGTTCTTTCTCTTCTTCGGCTTTGACTGGATCTATGTAAGCCTTCCTTTCGTATTCTCGAATTTTTTTGTCAATATCTGAAAGGAGGGTTTTTATTTCCGGAGTTCTGTGTTCAGACATTGCTTTCTCGTAATAAACTTTAGCCTGTTTCCAGTCCTCCAATTTCTTATAGGCATTTCCAATCCTTGTGAAAGCTTTGGCAATTAGTTTAAAGTCCGCTCTGTTCTCCCTGCCGATTTCAATAGCTTCCTCGCACTGCTCGATACATTGCTTGTATTCTTTTTGTTCAAAATAAACTGCAGCGATGTTATTCCTGTAGGTGATATTCGTCGAATCGAGCTCAATTGCTTTATTATAATGCTCTAAAGCCGCGGCGAAGTCTTTCTTCTTATAGGCCTCGTTTCCGAATTCCTTTTCTTTTTGCGCGGCTCTCTTCTCTGCCGAAATATTACTATCCTCCGCTCCTTTCTTCTCTTCCTTTTGTACTTCGGACGGCTTAGGATCTTCACTATATTTCGGAGGATCTATGTCCATCGGTTCATCCATGTCTCCAGGATTAAGACCCAAAAGTACGCTCAGCGTTGTCAGAATCCTAGGGTCATGTAATTTTGATCCGAGAATTTTTGGGCTGCTTCTGATCCCTTGGATAAGTTTAATGTATTCCGGATCATCAAGATAACCCTTAGTTCTCGGGTCGTTACGAAGTTTAACGAATACATCTGGTACATTGAAAGGATTGGCGTCGCTGCTACGCTGGAACTGAACCTCGGAGAGACCTTCTCTAAGTTGTTGATTAGCGGGATCTAGTGCGAGACCGTCTTCATAAGCCTTTACGGACTCCGCTGTTCGCCCAAGGTATGCTAAGGCGCTGCCTTTTCTAGAATATCCTTTCACCCAATCAGGTTTCAACTTTACAGTTGTTTCAGCGTCCTCGAGTGCCTGCTCATATTTTTCAGATTTTGCATACGCCGCCGATCTATTACTGTAGAGTACATGGTTTGTTGAATCCAACGCTATTGCTTCTGTGTAATACTTTATCGCTTCGTCAAATTTCCCATCTTGGAGCGCCGCGTTACCTTTGTCTTTCAGTACTGACACCTGAAGACAGAAGATGTGACGATTTGAGAAAGAATAGATAAATTTTAGAACAGATATAAATCGAGGGAATTTGAAAATGTATTTTTACAAATGTAACGGTCATTTTTTCTCGTTTAATCTTTGTTCTTTACAGTTTTTTTACGACCGCCATCGAAGCAGCAGCGTGACTTTGTATATTTCGTTGATATAATAGCAGAAGGGAAAACAAAATGCGACAAAAAAAAAAAGAAATAATAGATACGGTCAAAAATGAGACATAACAAACGTTTCCGCAACGGAAAACAGCAGAACGATTAATAATTAGGTATCGTGGCGTTGGGAATTTGGAGAAAAGCATTTGACGATTGGAAAAACGGAAGTTTGTTATCACTTTCGGAACCTAGAATTTTCCGAATTTCTATAGATGAGAGTGTGAAATTATTCCGCAATTATAGGGGTTTTGAAATTTCATATTCGGTATATTATATTACAATTTTACCTTTTCCATGACGCCGGTGACGTGCGTACAACGTGCGTATTTTATACTTGCTGGTGCTACTGGCTCGCGTTGAACAAAAATTCACGATGTATCACTTCTGCGGATTGTAGGTGGTACTGTACTCGGATAAATGCTTATTATTATACGTTCTCGATGCTTCAGGTTTTTAGGTAGAAAGCTCTGGAAGTATGATGATGTGATGCGTATTACTACTGTAGCGCCACACATGATTTTTCGAATCAACCAGAAAATTCGAACTAAAAGTCTGTTATACGTTAATTTTGTCATGGTCCGAAATGAATTTTTGACAGCCGGCGTTATCTAGCGGCCAGAGTGTTACTCACTTTGAAGTATCATTTGGTCGGTAACGAAAGAAACTCAATTACCGACTTAAGCGTATGAACTTCTGTCGGTAATTTATCAATTTTTGAATTTCGAGTACACAATCGAGTGAGGAAATATATTTTCCATCGTCGTTTTGTTTCAGGAACTACCATATAATTTGATTATCATATTTCTCTTGAATAACAATGATAATATACCATTTATTTTTTATGTATATAGTATAATATGTGTATGATAAGTTTTCTTCCTTATAGATAATCATGTATCACTACAATGCTTTATCATATTCGATAGAGCAATTTCGCGTGGTCCTGTTTGAGAAAATAATTGAATAATATTGGTACTATTTGACGCCCGTGAATACTTTGAATTCGAATGCTGAATTATAGATTCCGAAATGATCTGTACTCTATAGTCTGGAATTTACACCATTTGCGGTTGGTAAAATTTTGCCTGAAACTTCGATATAGTTCATAGTTCGATAGTCTTCCCGCTGATACGTAAGCTTTGAGAAAACAAACCCTTCAATATGGAGTTTTTGGAGTTGTTTGAAAATGAATTCAGGAAAGCACCGCTGCCTGTTTAACCGAACAAGTATAATATGCATTCCCTGAAATTTGTATAAAATCACTTGAAAATTTTATGTAATGAAGAGGACAAAGTCTTGGCTTTGATTAGGAAGAAAAAGAAACTCGATATTTCTCCATGAAGCAAAAATTTGTAAAACGTACATTTTCCCTGAATCGCTTTCTTTGAACGGTATTATATATAGTATTTGTGGACTCAATGGAGAATATATATCCATGATGAATTGTGAGTTTACAAATTGGGATTTTTTGTTCAAAGGAACGATAAAAATTCAGAGAATCATTATACACACGTTTATATGTATATTTGAAATACCCGGCTGAGGTTCGGTTTCAGAAAGTTTTTCAACGAAGTCTGTCCACGCGTGCGAGATATTTATATCGAATACAAACGTCTCTGCGTTGAAATCTGAATTATCAACCGGAAATCCTACTGGATCGCTCATTCAGCGTGTTTTTTATTCTTTGTTCATTTCTTCTCACTTATATGCCTCAATTATAAATCTAGTGGGCTGATCCTGTGAGAGGTGCCTGTAAATTCAAACCGAGTTCTCTGAAAAAATATCTAACGCATTTAGTCATCCAAAACTCCGACTGGGAGTCTGCGGTTTTTCCAGCTGCAACGCGGCACGGTTACAGCCGCCTCAGCTATAAGCTAGACTGCCGTTCGTTTCAATGTGCAGAAGAAAATATTATCGGATGCTTCGCGCTATTTTGGGAAAGCATAAAATCTCGCGGGCGTCCTCATTCCCGATAATATTCATTCACCGTAGGCTTATCTCTGTCAGGTATATTCTAATCCGTGCATGCAGAGCAGTGGGCGCAGCAGCTATACGATTTTCCACACCTCGAGCAGGAAACGATATTTATTATACATCATACTGAATGATGGAAAATGGTGAAACATTATTTTTTTCCTAATTCGCATTGTCTTCGGTGAGAGGGAGAATTTTACAGTTTTTCTTCAAACATATTGTGATAAAGAGAAATTTTCCACCAGTAGTCTGGCGGATGGCCTAGTCGACGACAGAGCCGTGAGAAAAGGAGGAAGAGAAGAGTATGGGAAAGAGGAAGAGGAAGTGAAACTTTACGTTGATATATAATTACTGGTCGCTCACAGGCAGCGAAAGATTGTATCGAAGCGTTAATGATTTCTCCATTTAGCAGCTGAAGTAGCTATTATATACATAATAATATTGCTAGTTCTTTTTTTCGTAAAACTGGTCATAAATTCTCACGTTTATGGACATATTTTTTAGATAAAATCTAAACGCGATTCCACTACCGGGCTGTACAGTTCGGTAGGTATATGATAATATTAAGTACTTTCGACGTGCATACTCGCGTGGGTATTCCCAGAGGTTACAGTGGGGAATCCCAGACCTGCAACCGAACTCTGTAGCCTCGATTTTCGAATCCTACATCATACCTATAGACCGAGGGGCCTAGAGTCTCTGAATACAAAGAGACATTTACGGAGTGCAGTATTCGAGTGCGTAGATGTAAGGGAGAAATCTGCCGTATGTATGTATACGTATGTAGAGAGAAAGGTGCACTGTGCACCATAAGTAAAAGTCCGAAACTTTTTCACAGAGTGTATGATTTTACTTCCACGCTATACCTATATACAAGCCAGATTCCATTTTACAATCGATATTCAGGTAGAAATTCAACTTTCCCCACATAATATAGCCTACATATACGTGCTAATGGACCGGAATGAAAATTACCGGAAGAAGTCAAAATTAATATGAACAAAACGGATTGAGATAGCAGGTATAGTCTTCAACGTATAGCGTAGGTATAGTTCATTGAGAGAAAGTTCTGGTAGTAGTACACACCAACAGGAATAACAAACGACGCTGCTTTGCAATGCCGTTCTCAATGTTAATTTTAATGGTGGAATAAAATTGCGATAGATATGTATAATGTATATACATACATACATAGGTACGTGCATACAGTAGGCTCATGATTTTATTTCAATCTATCGCGGACTATGTAATTTCCAGATCTATTGCTGCACTATAGGTATACCGACTTGTTTAATAATAGGTATGTAATCATCGGTTTAGGGTGCTGTTGAAGACTCGTGGCATTCAACAATGGGTCACAATGCATTCAACAGTTTGCAACAATGGGGGATCTCATGCGTCTTCAATGGCACCGGGGAGCACTTCCGACTTGCTACGTTAAATGTACAAAAACCGTTTGGAAAACGAGAATCGTTAATTTTCACAAACGACAGGATCGATTTCGATGAAACTTTGAGAATTCGTTGAGTACGATGGCAGAAAGTGGCGAAGTATTTCACTTTTTCAAAACATCAATCGGATTTGATGAAAAATTGATATTTCTTATGTTAGCTAGGTTAGATTACCAGTAGCGTCTCCAAATTCCCCCTAACGGTAAAACAAATCCCGTTATTTGTCGATTTACAATAATGTAATGACGCGTATTAGAGATTCATTTGTAGTGTGATCATTTTTACCGATTATCAAAAACATCCTTAATTTTTTGTTTCTCCTGCACATTCTACATTTCCGTTACGCACGCGTATATATCGAATGGGCGCTGGTACTGTACAGGCATTTGCAAATAAAACATTGGTTATTTATAGAAGCGGTAGCACAGAGTTGTCTTGGACCGTGGACGGTTGCGCCAATGTGTATAAATCTGCAGTTGGATATGCGTATGTGTTTAGGTACTGTATAGGTATACCTAATACCACATACTTGTACGCAGCGAAACATTTATGCAGGGTACTATACTATACTATACTTAGGTTAGAAGAGAAAAAAGAACCGCGCGCTGTAGACTACATAATTTACACGGATTCAAATAGCTGTATAACATATACCTACATAGGTATGTATACCTACGTTGTGTAGATGCGTGCGTGTCGCGTGAGCGTCTTCTTCCCAGACGGCGAGTTGCTGCACACGCATCACATCTTAGGCACGCACGGACTTCGGCCAAATATATCTATCATAGATTATATAGTTGGTACACTTACACAAAATCCACTGCAAGAGCCACGTGAACGACTGAACCAGACTCTGAATCTTAGAGACTTAGGTCAGTCCGTTAATGTAGAGACTCGCGATATGTGAGTCGCGTTATATATTTATAAACCTGGGATGAGAGAGGGAACGATCGAGAATGGAGCAAGCTTGCCCAGGAAATGAGAAACGAAGAACCAGAAAACGGAGAAAACAAAATTTGAAAAACCGAAATCTAAAACTTGGCCGGCGGCGTCTGCAACGTGTCTCTAGGTATACCGCAACTACAATCAATCCAAATTCGTAGCGCGGTACGTGATCGGTTAAACTTTTTGAAATTATTGAGCAAATAGACAAAAACTGGATATACGGTATATACGGGGCATTCCACGCCAACTCGACCAGTGTTAAACCCCGACTATCTCGAAATCATTTTAGGTTTTTAATTAAAAATTCTACTCAGTGGAAAATGCGTACAGATTTGTATCAGATTTTTTTTGTTTAGCCGTTTATTTTTCATGAATTTCCGAAGTTCATTGCGAAAGCCCATCTTCAAAAATCTGAAAAATTCCCGATAATCCAGTGGATGACATGGAACAGCCCCCTATTACAAAAAATGTGGAAAGAATTTTTGTTCAATTTTTTCCTCACTCAATCCGGAATTTGGAAATTTTGGAAACTAAAATTGACCGTATCTCGGAGATGAATTTGGGTAAAATCGTATGAGTGGGGATCGTATGGATCAAATCGTAAGCGTCAAATAACACTCAATTCATTTGTGAATTCTCTGTTTCACCGAATTCATCAAGTACCTATACTTTGTTGAAAAATGATATAAAAAATAAATTAAAATAGAATACAAATTCAGTCCGCATTTTCGATAACAGGGGGCTGTTCTATCTCATCCATTGGATTTTCGAGAATTTTTTCAGATCTTTGAAAATGGGCTTTCTCAACCGTCTCCAAAAATTTATAGAAAATAAACGGCCGAATAAAAAAAATTGAACAAAATCTGGACGCATTTTCCACTGAGTAAAATGTGAGAAAACAATCTATAATGAAAAAATACAAAAAGATCAAAGGAAGAGCTACAAAGGATATTGCGAGCACGTAAATGTTTCGTGAAATTTTTTTACCCTCGATCAATCATACGTATCCAAATTATATTTCGTCCAACGTTTCCTCTCTATTCTCGAATCATACGTATCCGATGAAACGAATTCTCGATGTGATCTGTATTGCGATTCTTCTTGATACGATTTACGTCAAACCAGTTGTCGAGTTGACCGACGCCGCGAGGAAATAAGAAAACTGAGAAATTCGAAATATGTAGTTTCAAGGTATATAAATTCGATTCGTAACAACCACGTTCTCGATTCAATTCAATTAGATTCAGATCCAATTCGATTCGATTCAATTACATTTGAATTCCAAGTAACTGACATTTATTCCAAGGTTATAATCATTGAATCACATTTTCGATTCCTTAAAAACTAGACAATCTCTTTCCGTTAACCAATAAAATCAAAATTACAGTTCGCATTTCGGCAGCTCTGGGTCTACAAATTTCACCACAGAGAGTAACGACGGTATCTTTTACAGCGCACCCGATCCAACTTTATAAATTATAAATCCGGCCTGCATTATTCGCCATATATATTTCGTCATATAGTTGAGGGAAGTCAAGTTTTCGCCTACCATGCACACTCTCGATGTATGTATATATACATATATATATATAAATTGGTAAAATTCTTTTTTTTTTCTTGGCGTTTTTGAGTTTTCGGTGACGAATTTATATATATATATAGAATACGGCGAATAATGCAGGCCGGATTTATAATTTATATATATATATATACGTTTATGAATCTACTTCGTGCGACGGGGTTAAGCCCCCGACGTCATCGCGTAGCTTACGGTGAGTAAAGTATTGCATAAGTAAATATTTAATCTTTTAACATTTTTTTGCCTAAACTTCATTTTCAGAAACTGTAATTACTGGAGCAATATCTCATAAACGTGGTCCAGTTTACTTTCCCCGGATTGAAAACGTGATAGGAGAAGCGAAATTGTACCGATGCCGCGATGCCGCGTCGTAGTGAAAAAGTTAAATTCCGAGGACATAAATATCCATTTTTGAACACAATTCAATTCGAGATGCGACGGTTAGCGCCAAAAAATATGACTTCAAATTCCGTAACGCGATATAGATAGATGAACAGCGTATAAATCAAACGGGTGTAGGTACTTACAATTAGTCACATGATTTACATACGATCGAATTTCGCGTATTTTGTTCACGAATCATATTCGGAATGAGGAAATTGTGTCGCGTACAGCCTGGTAAATACCCGGAGGAAATCAATAAATAAATTGGCATCTACAACGGGATTTTGTCCGCATTGCTCCGGCAGAGTCACACTGTATTCGCTCGTCTATCATCCTCATCATTATTATTAAATACAGGGATACTTATACATATACAGGGTGTATCTCCTGAAGTGTGGAGAACAGGAGGGGCTTAGTCGAGGCGAAGACGCGCCTCTTTAGCCAATAAACAATCAACGACACTTCGTAGACTGATATTCTCACGAAAATAGAGTGTATAATTTTTTGGCGTAGGGAAGAATGTCTAATTGGCTGAAGAGGCGCGACTTCGCATCGAGTAAACTCCTCCTGTTCTC
The DNA here is from genome assembly GCA_963170745.1 of Phymatocera aterrima. Taxonomy (NCBI): domain Eukaryota; kingdom Metazoa; phylum Arthropoda; class Insecta; order Hymenoptera; family Tenthredinidae; genus Phymatocera; species Phymatocera aterrima. The sequence goes on along the minus strand of OY720662.1, from coordinate 1,805,495 downwards.
GACCCTTCAGCTGAAACACCCTGTACAATAATTGTGCATTGTCTATCTAACCAACTATATGTATAACATTTAATATCTACTAGTATACTTACATCTATGCAATATTACAAGACGCAGTTCATTCATATTACATGTATAATTATTACGAATAGTAGGTATAATTTTGATCAGGAATGGCTCATACACGCTGCGATGAACAACTGACTCTCGCTCTGAAGATAATCGCAAGCATACTACAGTCTAATTCGTTAACTAGAAGACTCTTTCCTAGTTGCGTTCTTCTTGTTGTCATAGTAGTTTACGATTAAATATAGTAACTATCAGGATACATGGCGATCTTGCTAGTTTCCTAGTATCGTCAGCTGTGCAAAGGGCTCACTTTCGATATCGTTACAGTAATATAACTGGTACTTATATGGTATATAGGGAAGATAAAAGTAATCTGGAGTAATCTTCGAAGGTGTACAGGGTGACGCCGTAATTGACGCCGGGATTTTCAACGGGGTATTCCTTGTGAGAAAGGGTGCCGGAATTTAATCGTCAATTCTTTCCCAAAATGCCTAGATTTCTTGGTGCGGCTGGCTCGTCAAAGATTAGCCATCGACAAACGCGGTTCGATCGAGCACAACGAAAAAGTCTATGCACTTGGGGGAAAAAAATTGGTGCGGAAATTTCGATCCCGCTTTCGGCAAAGAATGCACCGTTAAAAATCTCGGAGTCAATTCCGGGTCACTCTGTAGAAATTATATTGTAATATAGGCATATGGTAGAGTTGATGTGGTTTTAAGGAAATTTCAACCGCAAATAGGTACTGAATCGCACCGCTCGGTCATTCAAGTGTCTGACATTGGAATTTTCACACCCGCAAAGGCGGAGCTGTCTTATATTTTGTGCTCTGCGGATAGTTATAGGTATGAATATGACCGATCTTTCCGATTTCTTAGAAATCAAGAGACACGGAGATCCCGAGATTATTTTATTCATCCGTCATCATCTTGACCGCAGTCTCACGTCGCGACGTGTATAGCAGTAACCATACGTACGTACGTACGTGCATGATCCATGTAACACATTGTGTCACCCGGAACAAGTTGTGTTTCTCTAATTTCTGGCGATGAGGATGTAAAGGAACAAAAGGAAAGGATAATAGACTACTGTATGCGATTCGCTCGATCGGTTGGTCGGAGAAATAAGCAACAAATGATCGCACGTTCCGCTATTAACTGAAGCAAGAAGTCAAGTGTGGAGGTAGAATTAGCACAGACGAAACTGTAATTGAGGTGTCTAGACATTGTAGAATCAATCAGCTACTGTACAATATACTCATTGTTAGGCACGTAATCCGACACTCCAAAGCTGCGGTGGAACGTTAGTCAAATCTTCATTGTTATCGACCATGTCATTTGCCGGCGCGGCACCTAGTCTGGCCAGTTCTTTAGCTAGTTGGGAATCCCAGCAGGATGCAATTTCGTACGGCGTTATGCCCCCGTAAGTCGTAGCGCCTAAATGGGGCCGGCATTCGTTCAAGAGCAAATTCGTCACTCCTCCTCTCCGGCATTCGATTGCTAGGTGGAGAGCCGTTCGTCCTCCCAGTCTTTCTCTTGCTTCCAGATCCGCACCCACTTCGAGGAGCAAACGTACAATTTCTGTATTCCCAGCGACAACAGCCGAATGAAGGCAGGTCTCTCCTGTGAAAATGAAAGAGGAGAAATTTATAATTTTAAGACATGAAAATTTCGTTCAGTTGCACGGAGTCCAGCTGCTCCGTTTAATTCGCAGACATCATCGCACTATCGAATGCGCGCAATGCTCGGTATTCCCGACGGCCACCAATCCAGCGAATGTTACATATTTGCATATAACAATTAACAGCGAAGAGCCCATTTCCTGGGACGCACGACTTTCCTATTGGAAAGGCCGACTGTGGTGGATGCAAAATAGGTATCGATGCGATCTCCGAGAATTTCGATGCGAAACACCCAAAACCTTGATATTGCTGTACGGATGAAGGCATTGCGCGACCGGTACCGCACGGACGACTCGGGCAAGAATAAAGAAGTCTCATTGGCAGTGATTTTGCTTCATGTATATCCATGTATATCTATATACCGTGCGTATGTTTAATGACGCACGTGAAATTTTCTATAATCTTATCATTTTCCTTCTTGGTTAGACCGATAGACTGGCCCCCGCGGATGTATGATGTTGCACGTACGTACTACATGCGCGATTCTATTCCACGATGTTAGTTTTCTCTTCATACAAAACCACACGAATGTAGTGCGGACGTTACACCGTATAAACTTGCGCACAAAGGCTACGGAGACGAGTGAAACTCTAACCGTTTTGCGATCGTTTAATATAATCTCGTATGCATACGCGATAACATTGATTAATTGTAATTGTCTAAGCAACAGGCAAATGAGAACGATAATGACAGCTCCACGGTCTTTCCTGCTGTGGATTTGTTCCTTTTTTCCTTCATTTTTTTCCCCTCTGTTATTCTTTGGTATTACGAAACCGTTACGTTTACCGATGTATGACGTCCGAGTGGTGTACCTTTTTTCCGCTTTTCCTCTAACATTGTATAAGAAGATAACGACCGCAAGGTTAAATGACTTTAGTTGCGGGTTTTTCTCTCCATAATTGGGGTACACGAGTTGGCATTTTGTAGTAAACGATTGGAAAACCCAAATACAGGTAGTATACAATTTGTACCCGACAATATGGTGTTCGGCCGGTTTTCACGAATATTTATAATAATAATCCTGCGTACGAAAACGAAACGCCTGTGGATCAGGGACGAGTCACTTTCGTTCTGGGCTGTCAAATTGGCAGAGGCGAGGCCACGCGGTAATCTATTGTTGGACGAGAATTTTGGAAACAATGTCGAACGAAGGACGCAGATTCTTTTTTTAAGATGGAACGTGAAATTAGACTGCATCTTGACATGCATACTCACGGTCCTTGACCAGGTCATCGAGTAGATAATGGACGGGGGATTTATATCTAGGGCACATACATGCCCCAGTTAAATTTTGGCAAATATACCGTTCAAATATACACCCATGTGAACGGGGGGAGAAAGAGGCGAGAGGAAAGATGTGGGGATTTGTTTTATCTCGAGACTCAGATCAAAGAGACGACATCAAGTAGGATGGAAACGTTTAAATTTGTAAACTAGATAGCCAGGAATTGAGATCTGGCCAAGTCACATGCCTGAGCAGGATATAGATAGAAGTAGGAAGCCGTTCTGACTCAGTCGTGTGGAAAGGTCCAGCGGGGAGCCGCGGTTTGAACTATCCTCGTCCTGATCAAAGACCGCGCTAAACTTAACCGCCATGAGTTATACTGGCCGCAGTAGCGTAGCTGTCCCGATACTTGCAAATGGAAATTCTTGAGCAACGCAAAAACGGATTTTTCTGCACGGACTCGAATCGGAGGAGTCACCAGCCCCCGGTGGAATTTTTCAACGAAAATCGTCAGAGCGTTGTCCCAAGAGAAGATCTTCAAGCTGAAAAGTGACTCTCCACGAGTAATGTGATTTGAAATATACAATTTTTCACTCGGTACGGGGATCCCCGAGATTTGCCGCCAGTGTGGGGTTTCCCGACGCGAAAACGCGCCGCAGTGCGCAAATAGCCGAGCAGGTAGATATTTTTAAAACAGCCGAAAACATCTGCTCGGAGTTCTGTCGCTCCGCGTGAGCTCGTGATGTAATGGAACCTAGAATCGCGCTGCGGTGGGATGCCATGCCGGGGGTGTGAATTCCTCGAGGTCTGCAGAGCGCAGACGCGGGAAGAAAAAAAATAGCTAGCCGCGCCCGTACGAATCCAAGGTGAAAGAACCCCCCCAATCTCTTAGACTTTCTTCGGATTCAGGAATATCACGCAGTTTTGTTTCCCCTCGTATGCGTTGATGGACACGAAATGATATCCGTCATACACCGCTGCGAAGATCCTCGAGTCTTCGGAAACCACTGACCTTCGTAATTTGGTTGTTCAAGATCCAGAGGTATCCTGGGTGCCTGTATTCCGGGACCGAGGTATGTCCTTTCAACGAGTAATGAGGGATCAGTGAGAGCCTTGGCGCATGCGAAATCTCCCGACGCTGCGGCCAAATGAAGGGCTGTGTTTCCGTCCAAATTCCTCAGGCGATGATCCGCTCCTGCCAAAATTAATTGCCTCACTATGGTCGGCTGGTGTGTCAACACGGCCAGGTGTAGCGGCGACTGACGTTTTTGGTTCAAACAATCAAACAACTTCGGATGTGGCGCCATTCTTATCAGACTCAGGGCCACCTCGTGAAATCCTTGGACTATTGCGATGTGGAGTTGCCTGTTGAAGGACAATCGTTACTACGGTCTTCCGTTTTTCTCCAATTGTTTGCAAGGAGAGAAATCATGGCGTCCCTCATATCCTTTGTCAGAACACTGACATCGGAAATGATGAAAAATGAAAAAGAGAAACGAATTTTCATCAATAAATTGGAAAGTTAACGGTGAACTTACGTGTCGCCGTCTTCATCCTGTGAATAATATAACCGCAAGAAATTTCTCCCGTTAATTTCACGTTCCAAACTTTCCGTACGTTGATTAACGGAGTCCTGCATAGGTGGTGGCGATTGCCGCGGTGAAGACCCTCGCGATTCAAATCGCGGATCATTTATGGGAGACAATTCGACGGTCGCAGGTTCAGACTGAATCTTTCCTCTGAGATAATTTATCGTAACTGGTTCGAGTGTCAATTGACCAAGAGCTTTGCAAAAACCAACCTCGATCATACCACTATCTACCCTCATCGGCTCGTCGATATTTTTTCCGGAATAATTACTTTCGATTTCTCTTCCACTCGACGTCGTGGTCACAGTGACCCCCGGATTATGGTGTTTTTCACAATCATCAACGACTTCCTGGACGCTGATATTCGCACCGGATAAAAATCCCGAATCAATACGTCCCGATTCGGCTTGAAGATGAAGGCCTTCGACTTCATCTGCGGTACTTATTTCCGTACTTTGTAATCCGACCTTTCCTGTATTCCACATTTCAATTTAATACAAATCCTCACGTGTATATTACGTGCGATTATTATCAGGACAAGCGCAGTGTACGCTACGCTTCGAGGATCACTGACCGAATCGAAGATTCTGCATCGACGCACTTTCGATTTGAACTGTGTAGTGTAATCTCTCTAACCGATTTTATTTGTGCTTACGCGCTGCACAAATTACTCCGCGCGGCCGGGCTATGCCGGAAGCTACACCATCTATCGCTGCGGTACTTTCCGAAGATTCGGGTTTTCGTTTTCACTCATCAATTTCTCGAACAAGATTTCCATACAGAGTTATTAAGAAATCGATATTATATCTTTCCGATGCACCTACGTCCGCGGAGTGTTGTCTGCGTTCATTTCTTCACTCTATGAAACTCGAATCGGCTTCTTCAAATTTTTCATTTTTAAATTAAATATTCAAATTTTTTCCCTCCTTCCAGTAAAATATGAGTATATATTTTTACGCTACGCGGAAGAGTGTGCATATATCGTCTTAATTATCCGCGTCGAATCGTGTTTTTCCCCCCTCAAATCACCTCGTTAATCGCTTCACAATGTTTTCAGAGTCAGAGAGCTCGTTATGTGGGTCAGTGAGGAAAAATAGATCCACCATTCGACACCATTGGAGATGTGTTTTCTTTTTTGTTAATTTTTGTTTTGTTGTTTCCGTTTTTGTCTTCTTTTGTATTTTGCGGACTACACAGAAAATTGTTTATCACCAAATTCTCACACGCAAAATTGGAAAGGCGAGAATTTTTTGTGCGAAAGACACGATAATTCTCTATCCCGATTTGTATAACGTCCCCTTCTATACGTTTCACGTCCTCCTTCCTGCCTTCGCAGCTGACGTTTCAAAACGGACTGACCAAGTTGTAAACACGACCGCGACTCACTCAACTTACTGAGCCAGAGAGACGGTTCTCCCCTCTGCTGATGGTACGGAAAAACCGCCGTTTCTGCCTGCCAAGCTGTGTACACTCTTGCACCGCTAGACTCATTTTCAAGGCTCGCAACATATACCTACAATTGAACAATTGTCACCCGTGATCTGTACATCACGAAGTCGAATGTATACCCGAGATTACTCACCCTGATCCAGGTACGAAATCGTCGCCGCGATGTTTTCCTGCACTCCTCGCATGTTTACAATCGCTGAATGACGGAGTAGGCTGCGAGCAGAAGGTGAAACAAGGGAGGAGAATATATAGAGGAGGCTGATGAACCGGGAGAGTATTTATATGGCATGTGATAACTATGGCATTTGAGATCCATTTATCGATTATAGATCGTTGAAGGTTCGTCAATTTTCCAATTACACCCGCCTTTCGTCTTTCACACATAATGACGGAAGAATTTTCATTTCGATTTTGTACACGAATCGAACGAAGGAGAAGAAGGAGAAAAAGAAGAAGAAGGAGAAGGAGAAAGGAGCACAAAATTGACAGATTCTTACGTGTACACTAATACAACTCTATCAGGTACACTCATGTACAAATGCCTAGAAGGTTTAATGAGCAGTATCTGTGTCAAGACATTGAATGTCTGATTAGAATCTTCGTACAAGTAATATCTTCTATTCATGAGCGCGTAAGTGGCGAATGATAGGTATTTATGGTTTTGCAATTCGGAAACTTTGCTAATCTTATGTCACCGTCTCAATTTACTCGAAAATTTATACAATATTTACAACAGCTCAATCATCACATATGCATACATACATACATACTCAAGGTGTGCAAGTTTACTATCCGTCTCTGTCTCTCTTTCTTTCTTTTGCGAAAAAACAAAAAAAATTACGTTAGTAGAGACATGCCATTGTTTCCATGCCACAGTGACGGAATCAGCTATCAACGCGCGCTGAATACCTTCGACAATGACGCAACAAGCACAAGCACTAATTGTATTAAGTAACTCATCAGCGTATTCGAGTTTTCGCTGTAGAAAAATCGCATTGTACGCATCGCAATGAACGAAAGATCGTTTACAGCAATTGAATTTTGCGGGGAAAAAAGAAAATGGAAGAAATGTTTTTATGTAGAGTTTTCTTTGCTGATACCGCACCGCAGCTCCCGCTGAATCATAGTTACATATATTGGAAATTTCGCAGGGAAACTCTGAATTTTCGCTGTACTTGACCACATAAAGGGAGAGCGAGAAGGAGGGAATGATAATGCGAGGAAAATGAATCACTACTTCTGATGGTGCAACGGATGTTCGTCGTGATTTTGACGCACGAGTGCATCAACATTTGGAAAAAACAAGAAACCTTCCTCGGCAGGAAAATTCGAATGGCAGGTATGGAAAAGGACACGTAGGTACGTAATTATGCTACGGATTATCATATGATTTTGAACAATGGAGGCAAGTGCCTGCCGCCGTATGGTACAAAGGAGAGTATAGTTACCTTGGTTTACATAGAGTTAATAAATTTTCCCCAATGACTAACTGTACTTCGATCCGACAATACGTTGTGTACGATTGCGCGTGTATGTATTGTTCGTTAGTCGCCCGACAACTGAATATCGGGAATCGTTCCAGATCCCCGCAATAAGCTCCAGTTTTCGATAACGATAAGTACGTATATACATACGTATGTATATATAAATACATGCATAGCCGCAAGGCCTGCAGCTATGATCATCTGTCCTACTCACTTATTTACTTACTTAATCATTACTCACATTCAGATAAGACTTATGAACTGGGAAATACCTGTAAGACAACGGCATATTATTATAGCACACTTGTACCCGTACACGCAAGTCTCCATTATGTATATTTCCTGTATCTCATTATCACGAATTGAAATCTTGACGACTTCTCTCTCCCACAGCTGTACATACGGAACACACGGATGAGTCGAGGAAGACGATAACGATGATAACAATAATAATTACGACCTGTCCACATTGGCGCGATCGAATTGACAGCAAATTCCACGTCCGAAATTTCGTATAACTATTTTTCATACAATAATATTTATCTAGAGCTCCGAAGCTCAGGCGTGATCCGCCGCCGATTATATTGTAGTGCGGGCATCAAGGTCTCAGCTTGTTATATTTAGATATACCGCATAAACTTCACATACATATATATCGCTGTATATAATCATCTATACGTTATCGGCAAAGTAGGTAGGTGTATAGGAATTTTGGTAAGTGATTTCCTGGCATAGATACAAAAACTTGGTCACTTCGTGTTTTCATAGATAATATACCTATACATAGGTATAGGTATATACATATATATGCATATGCGGTACGTATACCTTGTTTATATTTGGTTTTTTATCGCTAAGACAGAACCCCACGGTCATTTTTTATTCGCTGACGGTGGATTCTAGCCCGGGACAAACGTTACCCCGGGGAGTGATTCCCAAAACGGAGACAAAAATAAGAAAAACAACCTCCTCGATATTATTGTCCAGCTTTTCCTCTTGTATATTATATATCTATATACTTATTATATTGCTGTAACAAAAATGTTTTCTCGCAATTTCGAGAACTATCTGAGAGACAATTTTTATTGTTCATGAGGTGGCGCGGATGCGGACTTTGATGTTCGGAAGCAAGAAAGTGGAGAGAAAATTTGTGCACATTTTTCTTTATTTCAATTGTTCTACGGGCTAAACAGACCGGCGCGGCGCGGCGCGGCGCGGCGATAAATGATGAAGATTGTAAACACATATGTTACGTTACATTACGCATAATAGTCGAGAGCCGTGACTGAATAATAATATTATATACCAACCAAGGTTGATTTCGATTGGTAATTCGGTGCAATTACTCATTCAATATTTGCCTCACTCTGAGTTCCTACTTTTTGAAAGGTTCACCAGCATTATAAGGTCAATAGATTCTATAATGTGTAATTAACCTCAAACTGTTATGCAGGACCCTGAACCGTGCCACCTGGCCGACAGGCATAAGTTGATTCATATACATCTATCTTATGCATAATACTAAACACTTACGTCATGAAAATTATAAATGATACAACATTCATAGATCTAGGTATCTTCCACACATCGCGAGGCAGCGGAAATCGATTACGGGATGATAATTTGTTAATAAGAATTTAGGATGTACGATTCTCAGGGATTAAAACATCATTGACGATGTACTGAAAACAAACAATTCTCGTTGTGAAACGCAAGACGCGCGGAGTCTGACCGCCTTCAGAAACACGGGCGATCTTTGAGTTTCCAGAAACCGGAAGAATGAGGCTCACTCATTTCGGGTTTCGAAAGTCGAAAGAATTTGTGGGAACTATAATGTTTTCCAAAAATCGCGAACGGGATGAAGAAAGGTAGTGTGATGCAATGTTCGACTTAAATTTCACGCTCACGCAAAACTTTCAAGGTGATGCGGGTATGATTAATCCCTGTGACTACAGGGAGAATATCGAAATGTCAGATCGAAATTCGAAGGAGTTTCATCGAGGATAAAGATTGAAAACAATTGGGGATCTTACCAATTTCCTGCAATCGCCGTACACTACGAAAGCTGCAGAATCCCTCTTTCCGGGAATACAAAGATCGCGGCCCGGATCGATCCACGCGTGCCGATTTCACGCGCGTTATCAATACTGGCCGATGTTTTCTGACCCGCGCTGTATAATACGATCGTTCAGCCTCAAAATAAGCTTCCCCAAAGAGAAAAACATGCAGGACAGCGATGAACCATCGATCAGAGTCCAATCGACTTGCCGGATCGGTTCATGATCGTTTGCACGCAGGGGCAACGATCGAACGACGCCTGGAGCAGAGCAGCAGCATCAGGACTCTGTGAGGAAAGAGAGACAGAGAGACAGATAGAGAGAGAGAAAGAGAGGTGTCATGATATTATGCAGAAATTAGATTGTATCACAGATTCGCTGTAATGTGCGCATAATGCAATGCAGTAACTGCCTACTATACCCGCGCTATGACATTTAATTTATGCAATCATGATTATCAGGAAAATCGGGTGAATGGACCCACGAGGTGCGCTTCACTGAATGAAGATATGAAGTTCAAGAGGAGTTCGAAGATTTCTTGATACAAAGTATACATTCATGCAACAAATCATTCGGCTCAATCAGAGAAATGCTGTGCATTCCAACTCATATGAGTAAGACTGTAATTGATCCACGTTCATGTGGCGTCAGATCTAATCTTGTTTACCTGTAATAAATAACCATCTACAATGAAGTGGTACAGAGCTCAGACTTGAAAGATATTATAGAGATATGTTATCGATGATGCGAGTGTTGACGAAGATTTTAATGAAACACTTCTTCAACTTTCAAGTATACACACTCAGGTGTATGCGTGCACGCGTGCATTATCGCCGTGCGGCGATATCGGACTCCGCGGCTTCGAAGGTCGTGGAAAAACCATCCCGGGCACTTTCGTCACGTAGTAGCTATCGTTTGTGAAATGCTCCAGCCTACTGTTTTTACTCCACGGCCATTTTTGTCTGCACGTGACATAAACGTGCCTATACACTTGTACTTACTTCTGAAGCTGAAGCTCAAATTTTCATATGTACTACGTACGACTCGTTTTTTGACAAATTTTGAAAAGCACAGTCTGTGACTTTGCAGTGGTCATTTTTCTATCCGGCATCGATATGTCCGAGAAGTTGGTACCCTGGTGAAAATAATTCGACGATATCCCACGAATTTTTAGCGAAACTCGAAATTTTCATACAGTTTTTCATAAGATCGAAATTGTAGCTTTTTCCTCAGTTTGACCTGCAAGATCGACGCACTTTCTACGATAATTATACACGAGTTTAAAATCTTCCATGAAAAACTAGGAGATCCTACAATCGTTCACAAATTAATGCGAGAATCCACAATCTTTTTTCATCTAACGGGTAGGTACTGCGAGATATTCAAATTTCCTTGAGAATTCGTAGTAGTAGAAATTTTCACCTGCAGGATATATCTCACCTTTCCCTGCCTAATTTTTTCTTAATTGAATCGGATCGTATATATAATATATAATATATTATCACATTACAAACAATAAATTGTTATTAAACTTTTGTATGAAATTAGAATACGCTGTAGAATCGAACATCCTCGAAAAATCTCTCACGTTCCTACGATGTATACGTATTTTTAATTTTTTTTCCCCATTGCTTTTTCATTTTTTAATCAAGTATTCCATCTTGCCCCGGCGGGGTCTCACCGCACAGTCTGTTGAACTCTACAATCTTCCCACCGTACGTGATCTCGCCTTCTGGACGTTATACATTATACATAGAGACCAGTATATCGCCTGTACTTGCATCTATTATTATATGCTATGAACATGTGTAAATAATTTATCGATGAATCTCTGAAGAGTGTATATTCGATAAATCAATGTTCACGCGCTACTCATTGTCAATCCGAGTGTATAGGTAAGCAGGCTACGTATATATATCTATATACATACATACTGGCTCAATTATCAAATCATTAGAAGATATAAGATATCCTAGGTTATACAGCTGTGGGGAAGAATATAGACGCATAATTTACGAGGCGCTGAGAAGAAGTGGGGAAAACTTGGGCAAAAAGTCGAAGAACCGAAGCTGCCGCGACACATATTTTACTACACTGAAAATGGTGGGATTTTAGCAATTTCGCAAAATAGAGCAAAAATGGAAATTCACCCGCGAACTCTTCGTATTTGCATGAGGTACACAGTTACAACGAATGAAAATCCACCGTATCTGTGTAAATTGAGGAGTGGCGGCTGCAGCGGATTATCAGATCGAAACTGCGAAAGATGAAACCTGAAATGTTACGTCGATGACATACACATTTCATACCGGCGATAGAAATAGGTCCAAGACTTTTATTGACTCGACGAAGTATCCGGATTTTTGTATCTTTCATACAATTTTTATCCAAATTTCCTTAACGAGATACAGCTCGGAGGGTTATAGTGCCGGTCGGCCTCACGACCAAACTCAGCTCTGGCTGGTTATTTTCTCTTTCCAAATTCTCGCTATTTCTTTGAATTTTGTGTTATTAGGAAATGCCTGTATAATCGCAGAACTAGGTGTAAATTACACCCAAGCATACGTATCACCGAGCTTCTCGCTCTTCAGCCTCTGATCTTGTCTGTCTCCTCGAAAAATCGCCGTGTAGGTACATGCATAGGCATCGTCCGTGTACCCATACGCGAGCATATATGGCCTTTCTCGGAGGATATATAGGTCTCTGCGCATATATTTTAGCCAGACATCGAGCTCGTGGCAGATGGGGAATTCCAGGTGCTTTGTGTACACATACACATATACATGATGAATAGGTAGGCGCGCGTCCGCATATCGCTGCGGACTTCTACCTATATCACGCGATTTAACAGTATAGGTAGGTATAGGTATCGCGGCTTCAGCAGACGTTTAGAGAACACATAGAGTCGATCGATGAGCGAAAGACGGCAACAAATGTAGTGCGGTATAATCGTTGCCGGCAGAACTGCACGCAAGGAAATATAACCGACATGATTGTGATTATGATCGCTTTTGTAGTTCTCCCGTTGTACCAAATATGCCCGAAACTGCGTGACTCGTTTATCGAATACGAGATATAATTGACGCGCATATGAGAATCTTCGTTCTTTCGGGTAATATATACCGATTCGTTAACACGATCGCACTAGTTTGATACAGAGACACACGAGTATTACCGGAAAATCGGGTTCCCCGCGTTATTATTCATATGCAGATCCCACGTCCCCGAAATGCAGATTTTCTTTGACAAGCGATTTTCAATAATTCGTAAATTTCCCGCACAAGTTATGATAGAACAGTTTCACCTACTTATGTATAAGATAAGCGCGAATACGGACCATCGAATTTCAATAATCGCTACCCAATGATTTATGGACGCAAAATGAACCACCTCTGGATCAATCGCCATGGAAAAGAAGCATCAGAATGGCGAAGAAAAACCGCTCCCAATCATCACGAGGGGCTCCATTAATCCACCATTCTTCGCGCACGTTGAAAACGGTCTGACAATACGGAAAAGGTGGAAATAAATAATCAACAATATCCCGAATAAGGGGACAAACATTTTTCCGGCGTAGTTCAAGGACCATGGGTCTCTATCCACTTCATATATGTCTCTATCGACTAAAGCTTTGTTTGCGGAAGTAGACGGCTTGAGTTTGTCCGTGTGAGATTTCATCGCCGCGTGTGTCGTAACTAAGTACGTCGATCGTTTTCAAAATATTATTGAATCACCTGAGCCCATAATGGTTCGATATCCACGTGCCGCATCCTATGCAGAGTTGACATAACGATGTTACAGTTGGACAAGTATGTGGTATACGCATTTCACTGTATGCCTACGTAGTTTGATCCATTGCGTCAGCTCACCGATATCGTTGGCCCGATCCGTATGACGAGTTGTCGGATTCATTCGCTCGAATAAGCCCGTCAACTCATCTTTTACCTAGCATAATAAGCCTAGACGATTTCCTTACGGAGAATGCCTTGCGCCAAATCGAACGTATACGAAGTATTGGCCATGCAACTTCGATTTTACAACGAATCAATTATGTGATCAGGCAAGGGCATGACTTTGAACTGTATACATGTATTGAAAATATGTGTCCTCCTCATACGGAACCCTGGAAATTGAATTAGGAACGAATTAGGCCTGGGACGAAGATTTCTTACGGCTGTCTTTGCCCATCATCGATCAATCGATGGTATAGTAACAGAAATTGACAACAGAAAAAGTATCATGACCTCCACAGTTAACGATGAAAGGCTCTACTCGTCGTGAGACGATCGGCAAGTGCAGTTTTTATTGTAGTTTTACCAGTACCTACGGTCAGCCCGATTTATTCATACCGGACAACTACAATTTCACTATTGAGAACTCGGCAGTACGACGTCTCATGCATACTCAAAAAGTCGTAACTCATTGTCAGAGAATCGGTTCGCGAAGTGGTTACTCATGAAATCGGAATTGGCGCAATCGTAGGTCAAGAGACCATTGGAGTCGCCGCTGGCAATCTAACCTGGCGAACATAGAGAACATTTATCTTTCATCAGATCCGAACGATGTTTTGAGGAAGCAAAATACTTGGCCACTGCCTGCCATCGTACTCAATCAGTTTTCAAAGTTTCACGAAAATCAAAATTCACGAATTTCGTTTTCAAAACGGCTTCTGTAGATTTAGCACACAACAATTGCGCTCGTCAGTGTGCAGTGGCAACCGTAATAAAGTATGATGGTCGCGGCATTTTCTTCATTGTCTTTCGTAGTATGATTCGCGAATTCCATGACTGATTCAATGTTGATTGAATATACCTATTTTTATAACGTGGTTAGGAAAACCAGCAGTTCCGGGTACATCGGTTACAGATGTGATGTATTTCACATTGCAGATCAACTGCCTAACCAAGCCCTGACGAAACTTCTGGGACTTCCAATATTGCGAGCCAGAACACTTGATATGGATCAAATCAACCTGGCACTTCGAAGAAAGTAGTTCAAAGCCGCATCGCCCATCTCAAGCTACTATACCTTCAATTGGACACTGGATTCTGGAGTACACCAGATTTCAGAATCTCGACAAATTTTAAGATCCGATTTCACGGAATTCCGAAGATCTCTTGAATGAATTGAAATTTTGTTTGCCATACACAGTGGACCGAATTTTGATTTCAAAGCAACTGATAAATTTCTTCAATTGAAAGATAGTTTTCTAAATTGAAAAACCGACAAATTTCCAATCGTGAGAATATCTCTTGTGGCGTAATTGGTTCGTGAAAACACTTTCCAGAGCGTATACAGACATGAGTATGATAAAATAAAGAAATAAAACTATGTTTCATCCAACAGAATGGTTTTACAATTCCGAATACGCAATGCGAGACGATATCTCACTATTTCAATTCATACAGGGTGGTTCAGAGTGACCGAGCCATATTCTAAGGGTGGATTCCTCATGGAAATCCGAAAGGAAAAGTCCTTCACCAAAAATTTCCAACACTAATTGTGTCTCGAGTTACAGAGGATACAAGTAGACCTGTCCCAGAGCCGTCTCACGCACAATCATCCTCAAGAGCGAGTGACTTAATGATATCTCATTTACATATCCAAATATTGACTTACTCCGTATTCCACGGCCACAGGTCTTAAATTGTATAGTTTTTGCATCCCAGGACTTTCCCTTCATCGTTTTCAAACTCCGGGGTCTTCCCATCCGTAGATTTCGTCGTCCAGGTTTTCCTGTTCGTAGTTTTTATACTCCAGGTTTTTTTCTTCTCCGTTGTTTTCGTACTCCGGTTCTTTCTCTTCGTAGTTCTAGTAAGAAACTACGGAGGGAGACACCCGGAGTATGAAAATCACGAAGGGGTATGAAAGCTATGGAGAGGAACACCTGGAGTACAGAAACTACGAAGAGGAAGACCTGGACTACGAAAACCACGGAGGGGGAGACCTGGGGTGCAAAAACTATAAAATTCAAGCACCAGTGACCAGTGAAATGCGGAGTAGGTCAATATTTGGAGGATATCTAAATGAGAAATCATTCCGTCACCCGCTCTTGAGGATTTTTGTGCGTGAGACGTGGCTCTGACTTTCTCACGTGCGGGCTCTGGGATAGGTCTACTTGTAACCTCTGTAACTCGGACACAATTAGTGTTGGAAATATTGAGTAAAGGACTTCTTCTTCCAGATTTTCCTGAGCAAACCACCCCTGCAATATGGCTCGGTCGGTCAGAATCATCCGGTATATTCTCGTTCGGCTCGCTTTATCGGATGTTCATGTAATTACGATACATATAAGAAACGAGCTCGAGGTTTGTGAGCAGATTAATTTATTTGTCAACATGTTTTTTCATTATCTCGTACAGTGATTCCCCCTCGTACATGTCTCTCTACGCTGTTTTCAATACGGGGAACCGTTCGAAATTCGATAATAATCGCATAGATAAACTCGTTGTATGCGGTCACGTACGAGTACATGTAGTTTACGCGGATAAACGACGCACATTTGAAAGACTGCAGAAGAATCCGTCGTCGCATACGGCTGTGATCGAGATAAGCAAATAATCTATATTAATCGCGGATTACGGTGCCATGGGACTCGCTATCCTAGATGTCCAGAAACCGTTCCGAAAACGCAATTCTGTATGAAAAAATTCCGATGCTCCTCTTGCTTGAAGTTCGACATTTTCACGCACATCATGATATTCGTTTGTAGAGAGGCAATATCAACAGAAAAGAAAAAAAATGATCAATTCGATTCATTACCGAGAAGATTTTCGGCCGTGGGTTATGCTTCTTCGGTAATGTTGCAGGACGAATTATACATCGGTGGGCCATACCAATAACTCATCTGAGATCCTGTCGGCAGAGGAATTTACTCAGGATACCACAACAGCGCCCGTGGCTGCGTATATGATGGAGCTACTGGGCTATTCCATAGGTTCTCGCGTTGATGAGCCTTGAGAAGATCGCGCGCATCATGGTCGAAGAATCTTTCGATCCCATCCTCCGGGAGATATAATAATAAAAATGACTGTGCCGAATGAGGATTGACGGTGATTATCGTCGAGTTCCGGTATGGTAAAGCATTCCCTACATAGTTATCGGTATAATTAGTGGAATTTCATGTTGAACAGAAATGAAATATATGGTGCGAATAATTGACAAGTGTGTCACGAGCACGTGGATCGTCGAGCCTTAAAACTCTTTCTTCGAAACCTGAACATGCATCGCTGGAAAAGTGAGAGCTATAGTCGGTTGAACACTCATTGGATTTTCCAACACGGACGGTTACATACTTCAAATAATTTGTCCGTTGCCATATAGGTATATACTCGTGCATACATATAGTATACCTATATACTCTGTATAATGGTTAGTTTTACGGAAACGGATAAGGATTGGGATTGGGAATTTTTGCTTTCCTAAAATGAGTGGTTATTATGTTACCGTTGCGCGATTTCTTTAAATGCTATACTTATACTCACGGGGTTGAGAAAAAAGGAGAAATAAAACGGACCCATCGTTTCCAAAGTCTGTGACCGATTTTGTCGCTACAAAAATTATGGGATTTCTGACTCACGAGATAAGTATAAGTCGCACGTTGACATTGCGGTTAAATAACGAGGAACAAAAAGCCCGTACAAGCTTGTTCAAACCGAAATGAATAATTTTTTCGAATTTCCTTGTCTTCAGCGGCGCGGCGCGGCGCAGAGAAGGTCATTGCAATCCCATAAATCAGGTTGCACTGCAATATTAAATTGCAGGATACTTGCTGGCTGGGAATTGCAATGAGAATGACCGCTTCTGCACTTCGCTTTTTCGCCGCCGAAGAATTATTCTTAATCAAGTTATCTCCGATGAAACAGTGAGCGAAAAATTCATTTCGCTTCCGGAGATAACGAATTTTTATCGTCTGTTCATTCCGTTCTTAACGGTTCTCTGCTTTCCTCCATTCCCATTCGTTTCAGATCTATCGTGAGTTGATATTGGTTAATTAATCAACGGAAATACGATTTCGTGGTGGCCACTTTTTTCGCAAACAAAAAAACTCCCTGACTTACCCCGACCGGTTGTTCAATTTTCCCTGATCGAAGTTTTCATTGTTTTGTCGGTATTACGAATCAACACCAACATTTTGTATTTCATTCCGATGTTCCTGACAATAAAATTCTTTCGAAAAGCCCCTATCGCATTAATATTGAAAACAACTGTTTTCATTTTCTTGAATAACAATTTTTCCTTGACAGTTTTTTCCAATAATAAAATGAGGAAAGTGAATTTTTCCGTTCTCTTTCCATTCATTTATCAGATGTTTGGTCACCTCTTTTTTGTTCCCGACCATTTCGGAAATTCCCTGACATTTCCCTGACCAATTTTTGTTTTCCCTGACATTTCCCGGTTTTCCCTGACCGAGGCCACCCCGTAGATTCAGAACCCTCCCGGCAAGCTCCACCGGAAAGATGAGCTTGGCACGTTCTTGCGATTGCATGCATTGCGTCGCGTATATCCCGCACTCGATTGGGATGAGTCTAATCGTAAACCTCAAAATAAACTGAATTTATTTATACAAGAGTTTAAACCAGTTGCAGTGCGTGCTGCACGCGTTATACGTTCAAGTATATCTATACGCATCACACACGCTCGCAAATAACTGCACATGCACTATAGTAATCTACGTATATTTTCAGAGGATAAAAAGCCTAGTGTCTGGCCTGCAGACGCATAAGACACAAAAAGCACGCGCTTGCTTGCACCTCGCTGATACAGTCTATAAATGTATTATGTATTCTATTAGTATGCGTTGTACACATACTTATACCTATAATATAAGCGGATTCCGTGCAGTCCATACTAGGGAGATGGAAAGACTTGAATAGGAGTCCGCATAAAATTTTCCCAGATACACGAAAAGTGGTATAAAAAAGCCCCAAAATGAGTTTTGTTCTTCTGTTGTTCCTGGTTTTTTGTTTATTCTCCATTTTTTCTCTCTATTTCGTTCTCACGGAAATAGTTCGGTGTAACAGACACGCCGCTGAAGTATATTCGGAATTGGGACGTTGACATTCCTTTGCGGTTTTTTGTCGTTTCAAAACATCGACGTACCGTACAATTATTACCCGCAATATTTTCTAAGGAACATTATGAAAAACCCCCCGAAATTTCGTTTCCACTCACAATTAGCGAATGCACGAGAATCCACGAAGGTTTTTTCGCTTTTCTTTTTCGTTTTCTGGTTTTTTTTTTTGTTGTTTTTCTGTTTTTTTGCGTCTCCTTTCTCTCTTTTGCAAAGATTGTACGATACAAGGCGAATTCACGCTACAGAACCAAAATATATGCGTATGCATTCATAGGTACACTCAATTCAAACTCGGCTATACATACACGACATGTATCTTGAAGATAATATATTATACGAATTTGTATTCCGGGAAAGTAGATATTTCGGCAAAATGCGCAGAAAGATCGTAAATTTGTAGAAATCCGTAAGGAAAATGAGGATAGAATCAAAACGGAGACAAAATTCCCACAAGATTTTCAGGATCTTCATCGTAATGCGACCTCGATTATTATAGACATACGTATGTACTCTGGACATATTGTCTATACATGTGTAATATAATACTATTATGCGCGTTGCGTGTAACGTTCTACAATAATTCATCGCGGGACGATGACAGTAGTTGATGTGGGATGGAATGAAGGCGGCGCGGCCTGACTAAACTTATGTACTACTATACGTGTCGTACTTCGCCGCGCAGAGGAGATGAGAGCATCGATAAATGTGAATATGAACGCGAATGCGGAATGATGAATTATGGTATGATAACTCGTCCTACCGATGTCGGTACGTTAGTTGGACAGCATCGAAGTATCGTTGAATAATTGTTCATTTGCCCGCTCGACGAGCAATTTTATTTGAATGGAGAGAAATTGATCGTAGAAGCAACCCAAAAGGTGGGAAAGTATGCGCATAAGCGTAGTTCGAAGACTGCGGACTTCACGGCGAAGAGAGATCTACCGTACTTTTCGGCCGATCTAACACATCTCATAGGCGTCGCGCCGATTCGAGAAAATCTGGCACCGGTTACAGGCTGCTACTACTCCTCGTGGTTCGAAGTCTGTCCGGCTCGAGCTACCACAATAGTGTGATGAGAGCTGACGAATCGATGGATTTTTCTCCGCGAACGTTGTTTCACACGCGTTGTTCGATGTAACACGTCTATGTCTACAGAGCTCGGATACATGACTATTCTATGTAATCGAAAAGGAATAAGAATTCAGAATGAGGATGGAAACCGTATAATAAAAGTCAGCTTGTGACTATAGTTCTTCGACCGAAGCGAATGCACGGATTAATAGCTCATAAAAGTATATCGAGAAACATTAGACATAAAATTATAAAGAACAAAGATCATGCAATTTTCTTCTCTCTCTGTAACTTCGCGTCTCAAGTTTTTCTGCATAGGGTAGGTATACATACTTTATCCTCCGCGACGTGGGTTTTTGTCTCCAAATTATAATTTCCCAGAGAAATTTTCTCCGTGTACTTCACTGTTCCGGGGAATTTTCAAGATGGCAAATGAAATCGAGATTTTTTGCGACCGTACGAGAACGCGAAACAGATCTCGTTATTTTTCACACCTAAATTTTATTATTGAGCCTAGGCCCGCGACGTCAGAGTCCTCTGTTCTTAAATTGTTGCCTATGTTTGGCTTTCTATGTATTATACCGTGTATATAGTATGCATGTGCGTATGTGTGTGTGTTTGTATACACGTACCTACACGTATATTTCTACGAAAATGCATAGTAATTGATATTTGCGTACGAAATTGGCAATTGACGTCATTCGGGATGATTGCTTCACGTCCATATCGTAAACTATAAAGACGAACTTTACTGAGATGATAAACTTCTAAATAACAAGATAAAAGAAATCGCGAGTGACCAGCAAAAAAGGGAGAGGGAAGCAGAGAAAAAAGTAGAAGAGTATTCTAATGCCAAATTTCGGACCCTTATCCTGACCATCGTAAGTTATGATTCATAACTATCAAAACCACAAGAATCAGTGATTCGAGTCAGTATATGAGAAGACATATACATGTATAACGTATACACGTACGTGTACGATCGTGAACGAATCTCTATATTCAAGCATTATCATTATTGAATCTGAACAAACGATTGAAAATTTCGTGGCGAACGATTTCACCACGAAATACCTCACAGGATTTTCCGTTACAAATTTCGTAGACGGCAGACCACGTTGATTGGATTTCTGGAATCCAAAATTTTGCCGGCTTTTCGAGGTGGCTATTCCGGAACGTAACGAAAAACGATTCGAAATCCTCATATATTGTTCTTGTTTTCAATATTCCCCATTAAACTGAATCCAAGTTTTCGGGGATTCCCACATCACTGCTCCGTCGCTAAACCGAATGAAAAATTCGGTCCGAATCCACATTGTCAATCGTAGACAGTGAAAATAACGAGAAAACGTGAAATTTAATGAGGATCAATAAATCTATAGTAAGATAGAGAAAAACGAAGCTTCAAAAATGAATTTTTTCTGATGGTAATGATTTTCCTCCTCCTCCTCTTCGCTTACAGTACATCTACCATACTAGATTGGTTGAAGAGACAAGGAAAATTAAAGCAGACAAAGAACGCAAGTTGTTTTTTTTTCTTCTTTCTTTCAATTTTTATCATCGTTTCCGTTCATTACTAAAACATAATTATTATTACTAGAATGATGACAATAATAAAAATAAAAGTATAACACGAATAATATCAACTAATAATTAATAATTAATAATAATCATAATAATTAATAATTTGATATATTTATAATTTCCTAATAGGGATCGGGACTTGGGTGAAGGATTACGGGGTGGCTATGTACAAACTGGGAAAAGGTATTCATTTATTTATCTATTATTCAACTATGCCTATACCATATTCATTCGAAGTGTAAAATTTGCATCTAACGCATAAATATTTCACTGTGAATAACTGAGTTTTCAGGTCAGGGGCCTGAGAGGGAGGGAAGGGGCGGGAGGGAGGGGGGGGGGCTTGTTGTTTTGCGAGAATTTACAAAGATCTTTGGAAATATGTTGATCATATATATGCGAGATATATGCGCGAAAGATCTCTCGAGCATATTGATAAATAGAAATCTGTGTATGATATATAATAACACCGGTCAACACGGATTATGAGTATGGGATTTGTGTACGTGATTATTATAGGTTTGGTGGATAAGGATACTGAACAGAGCAAGAACTACTATTTGTCGAAGAAGTTTGCTTCCGCGGTCTTTCAGCCTCTGAGTTTGCTTTTGTAGCCTTTGAGAATGCTACTTAAAATTACAAAAAAAATCTATGATTCTAGTTATTCGGCTGATAAAAAGCCGAAACAAATATTTTTGTATATTCTTTCGAATAATTCATTGGTTGAAAAAAAGTTGAAAAACAATCAAGTGGAAGTTAAGAATGAAACATTTTTATCATTTCTTCCAGGATCGCGTAAGCAAACTTCAACGGAGGCGTATAAATTTTGTCATCGTTTCGATGTATGACGAATGAAAAAGTAACGAACGAAAATCAGACACATGGGAACGAAGTTTTTTGTTGTTTTTTTTTTTGTTGACCGGTCATATCTGATATATCATAACAGTGAACATACGGGTGTGTTTATTTTTTCGATTGTTCGTCTTTCCTTCGGTTTTTTTTTCCCCCCAATCAATTATTCAATCTCTCATATTTCGATTCGAAATCGACCCCCTCCTCCTCGGCAAGAGGAGATTGAGAAGAGGAAAAAAAAAGAATGATAGAAGAGCAGACAAACGGAGAAAGGAAAAGAAAAAAAAAAAAAAAAACGAACGATGCCGCAATTTCGGAGTGCGTCGCGTGTGTTCGTCTTCCCTTTCTTCTCCTTTTTGTCAGCTCTCAACATAATACTACTCGTACTCGTACCTATATATAGATACGTATAATAATTATACAAGTATATAAATAAATGATATTCATTAGTGAATTCAATATAGTAGATAATATTATTCAATAGTCACCCTTATAGTCTCTCTCTCAATATTTTCTACACAACAATATTATATGCGTCTATACTGTATAAAACAAACGTTCAACATATATCTCCGTTTTCATTTCATTTTACTTTTTTTTTTTTTGTATTTTATTTTCATGTTGATTTCTCGTATTCATTCAATTGTTCTTGTTTTCCTATATTTTTCCTCCTCTCCTTCGGTTTATTATTTTTTATTTTCTTTATCATCTTTATTACACTAAACGTGGTTAGATATTTATCGATTTATTCGTCGACCGCCCGGGGCGCACTGCGGATGGCACAGACACTCTCTCTCTCTCTCTCTCTCTCTCCTATTTTTGTTCACCATTCATATTCCACGCGTCATCTGAGATATCACTCGAGAAGTATAATATATTCTTCGGATCCGTTCGCATTATCTATGTTTTGTTTTTCATTTATTTTATTTATCATCCATTTATTTATTATCTCTCAGTTTCCCCGGGGCGATAAACCGTCGAATCATTTATCTGCAATGATCCAGGTAGGTAAAATATACAACACGACTGCGACAACAACTTCGCGAAATCAAAGATATGTTTCATATTCCACTCCGTTCCGTTCCATTTCATTTCACATTATTTCGTTTTCGTTTTCATTTTCGTTCTCGTTTTCGTTTTCGTTATCGATATCGTTTTCATTTTCCGTTTATTCGGTTCCCTCCTCGTATCAATTCATCGGATCTCTCGTAAAACCGAAAGCGCACAACGCCGACGAATATCCGTGGTCCTGCAGTATACGTGTAAAAAAGATTCACGGGGACGCTGATCCGACGATGTATTCATTTCTTTATTTTCTCCCCATCTTCCATCTCAAATCGAAAAATATCGATCTACTTTCAGCCTTTAGGAAAAATCAAAAGTACTTTGCAGAACCGATTGCAAGAAATCGAGGGAAACGTCCTATGTATAGTCACGTTATCCTTTTTTCCGTTTTCCTCTGTTGTTTATTCGTTCATTCATTTATTTATTATTATCAATATTATTACTATTATTTAATTTTATTTTTTTCTTCAAAGTCTGATATTATTCCATTTCGTTTTTTATTTTATTTACTTATTTATTTTTTTCTGTCACTTTTTTCTTCTTCTTCTTCTTCCTCTTCCTCTTCTTCGTCTTCTTTCATCTATACGTATGTACCTAGGCCCGTAAACCGACGCTGTGCCAAAGTTGCGAAACGTTGTTACGATACGGTGATCCGGCATCCGGAGCTCCGTTATCGAGTTCGTCATCGTCGTTCATTTCGGAATCGCTATTACTATCGTCTTCGGAATCCGATTCGGGCGGTGGTTGAGGTTTTGCGCCTAATCTGACGAGTTCTCTGGCCAATACATTGTCTCTGCATGCTGCTATTTGGTATGCCGTTATCCCCGCGTAAGTCGATGCATCCAAACGCGGCGCGCATTCTTCTAATAAAAATGTCGTCACTGTGGTACGATGACGTTCTATTGACAAATGCAACGCCGTTCTACCAGCCAACCATTCCCCGGCTTCTAAATCTGCTCCGTGGCGTAATAATAATCGTACCATCTCCACGTGACCCGCTATCACCGACGCGTGAAGACACGTTTGACCTGGAATCAAAAAAATATTTCACATTCTTTTTATTTTATTTCTTCTATTTTTATTCACACTATTGTGGATGTTTCTTTTCTTCGCACACTCTCGTGGGAGACCAGGTCTGTTTGTTTCGTCAAATTTCTACCCCGATAATAATATATTTTCGACCAATTGCGAATATACAGATATATACAGCATCCGAAAGAAAATAGAGAGAGAACGAGAGAAGAATTTTTTTGCTTTCCCCGCGAGAAATATTTTTCTATTTCTTTTCCAACTACAATCTACAGGTAATATGTAACATAAGCACAAGGGGACGCTAGGCTTGAGGGAACGTGGAACTCGCTATCTCGGATGCACCTACTGCGGAAACCGTTTCGAAAACGAGAATCGTCAATTTTGGCAACCGACTGAATGGATGTTGACGAAACTTTGGGAATTCGTTGAATACGGTGGCAGAAAGTGGCTAATTATTACAATTTTTCGAGACATTGGATCGTATTTGATGAAAAATAACTATTCCCTATGTTAGCTAGGTTAGATCGCCAGCGGCGACTGCAGTTGCCCCACAACGCGGATGTCTCGGCATGACTGCAGTATAACATACCTATATCTAGATATAGATCTAGGTACATAACCGCTTTTGACAGTCTGCAGGTATGACAGACTATAGATAGAAGTAGGAAGGAGTTAAGAAGAACGCGACGCGATGGCATGGCATGGCGGGTGAGTCACCGCGTCTAAGAGATTTGGCTGGGGCAAGCCTCCGGTCCAAACTAGGCTCGCCCCGATCAAAGCGCGGCGTCTAAATTTAACCACCCCGAGTTAACATCGGTCCTTGCATCGGCGGGGGCGTGGATGTGGGAAAAATTTGGAAACGCTATTATTTTAACATTTGTTTTCTTTCGTCTTGCGAATGCTAACGAATATACATATATATATACCTACAGAAGTATCCTTCTTTTTTACTCTATACATATTACATGTGTACAAGCTTTATGATGGTTTACAACGCATGTATCTACGTATATAGATGAAGGTATGTTAAATATTTATATTTATAGTATATATTATGTGCGGAAAATAAAATGGTGCAATTTGCTGTTGTTTCGCAACGACCTTGAGTTGAAGCATTCGAGTTATCGCGCGTTGAGTAAATAAAAGAAAGAAAAAAAGTATATATACATATGTATGTATGTATGTATGTATGCATATATATGTATATATATTTATATATAGGTATACACATTGCGCACCGCGATATATAAGAGTTTGGGAAAATCCAAGCACGGGCGTCCGCGCGTCGCCGCTTCGCCTTCCAGAGCTTCGTCATTACTTCATTATACTGATCATACACACAAACGCAGTCTATTTTGATGATGTTGATATTATACCAATATGGTTGTTGATTTTTTGGTTTCTCACCACCCCCCCCCCCCCCCCCCCCCCCGCCCGCCCCCGCCGCTCGTTCAATTATGATATACAGATTACGAACATTGAAATGCGCGGAGAGAGAGAGAAAAAAGAACCATCTCACAGTATGGCTGCAGAATGCGAATCAAGATAGATAAAAAAAGCATGGAAGACGTTGAATTTTTTTCTTCTTTCCTTCTCCTTTTCTTCTCATTCCTTCCATCGCTGCTGCATGCGCTCATAATACATATACAGGGTGGGGCATATCTGAAGTGACCAGGGCGATTTTCTCAAAAACGAAGCGAGGTATCAAAAAACGTTTCGAACTGAGGTCGTAGGGTATCAAGTGGGACGCTAGATAGTACTTCTGAATTTCTTCCTGAGCGGAGGCATCAAGGTTATTTTGAGGTCAACTTCCATTTTTCAAACGGAATGGCATATTTTTTTTCCCCTGGAAATCGGAGGGCGTTCAATCTCGTGTCTAAACGTGCTGTATACCAATGGTCCAAGATTTATAGTTTATGACATATTCCATGGAAAATACCAACAAAACGCGTCTTCTACGATACCTACTACAGCTGCAGAGTTCAAACGCGTAGACGACGTCGCGGCAACAATGTTCCTTGTTCGCATGCGTTGTCGATTGTTTGTCATGGGTGCATGTTTTCTGTACTGATATTTTTTTTTTCAATTCTTCTCCGTGTTTTTATCAATCAATTTTCAAATTTTTATTTCTTTTTTCATAATTTACGTTCTCTCCCCGTTTTTCGTTTTACACGGCACTTTCTGCAGACACGAAATCGAACGCTCTTTCAATTTCCGGGGAGAAAAATGTGCCAATTTTTTTTTCTTTTTATTCTTTTTTTCTTTGTAAAATCAAAGTTGACCTCCGAATAACCTCCGAATAAAATTCAGAAGCACCGTCTTGTGTCCCCCTTGTATACTCTAAAACTTTGGTCCGGAACATTTGTTGATATCTCGCATCGTTTGCGAGGAAATCGCCCTGGTGGTCACCTTAGATGCCCCACCCAGTAGGTATACCTATATAGGTATGCATATATATATATACATCGATTGATTTTTCTATGTGACCGCTGGAACGGCACGAAATATGCAGCTGGTGGATATTGTATTGTAAGGAAATATGTAGGTACGTGATAAATGGTTATTCTCATTTTTCGACGCCAATGATCGCTAGTATGCATATACATACACATATATAGGTATAATTGCGATAATAACCGGTATCATTTATACTTATATATCAACATTATATTATGACACGCGTATGCGCTATGTAGGTATATATATTATATATGTAGCAACGTATATCCATATCGTAAACACGGAAATATTAAAGATGATAATGTACATATGATGTATATAAATATACGAATATAATATATATGTGTATAGATGCGTATATACATACATAGCATAAGTGCATTGAACCCCGGAAAAGAAATTGTATTACACAAATAATACTGGTGCAAGGTAACTATGTACTTATATAGACACTATAAATTACATGCGTGTGGAATGTAGGTACTTCATACGCGGGATACGAGACGTGAACAGCAGGTAAACAGGATACAGGAAATCGGCGATCTTTGACTCAACGTTGCATATATACATGTCCTCGTACTACCTACGTCCATATAATTCCTACATTATACACGGAGGAAAGAAAAGAAATATGAAACGACGTATGCTGTGTGAACAAATTGATTCGAGTATATATATATATATATATATATATATACCGATTACGATACTATCCCCGTGGAAAGTCCGGTCCTCTCACTTCGAGCTTGAATATCAAAAGCTTCGATCCAGTTTCCGAAGAGTGCATTTACCGCGGTTTTTCATTCACAATACTTCGAGCTTCGACAAATTTATGTAGCCGAACGCGTTCTCAATATCGCTTGTTGGCCTATTTTCATTCGGAGCGATTCGACCGACCGATATTTTTCAATCACGTTTCCATAACACGACAGGGGATACTTTGCATTCGCTGTGTGAATTATTCCACATTTTTCAAGCGTTTCTCCGATGAATGCCGACGAGTTGAAGTTAGCCGGAGTGAAAGAGTAGTCACCGTATATATATATATTACACTCCGAAAAAACTTATCATGCTGTAAGTTTCCGATCGTCTCGCGTAGGCGTAACTCGTTGGACGCATTCGACGCAGAATTTTCCAGGCTTTCCAACGGTTGTAATTTCGACTTCCCACGATTTATTTCGCTCGAGTTATCCAAGCTCAAAGTCAGATTACCGGACTTTGCCGCGGCGCTAGCAGTATGGCCATACATACTCCAAGTATTTTTTCCCCGAGTTTCTACTCCACTGTGGGGTTTCCCGAGTAGAGAATGCCGCGGCGCGCAAATAGCCAACGAATACGTATTTTTAAATAATCAAAAACATCTGCTCTATACGCGCTCGACATAGCCACGCGTCTTTTTCTTCTTTCTCGTCTATATATATACCTATATATATCCATGTACGCGTACATAACTCATACCTATGTACATTTCGCGGTGTGGTGAGTATAGAGTGACGAAATATATTTACTACTCGTGCGTATTTCTCTGTTTTTGTAATATGTACGTAGAGATGCACCTAAACGAGTGTCAATGTGCCCCCACGATGTAGATATATATACGATGCGGCGGGCGCATGATGATGTAACGGAATCCTCGGTGTTCCTAGTGATATTGTTTGTGCTTATACATACACATAGTATATAGATGTATATATACGTATAGATGTACGCGTATAAATGAGCGTGCGTAAGTTTTTTTCCACTCGTTTGAAAAACGATATAAACTTTAACGTACGTCGTCGTGATGGATTGAATGACGAGGAACATATTTTATTCCTTCCGTTCATGTCATTCCAAAATCCTATCGAATATGATTTCAGAGTTACTACTCGTGTCAGATGGTTTTGAAAAATAGTTCCCGCGGCGTTCGAAAATTCCAGTACTCCGGATTCGTTATCTCAAATCAATCGCAGAAAAGAGCTGTGTGATTCCAAATTCGAGAGGATTTCAAAATATACCTTCCTAGAAAAACTACAAAGTAAAAAATAAAGTACTCACTAATTTTTTGTTAATCTTTCAACGCATTCATCACCGGACTAAGAATTTTTTCCGTTTCCATGACCGCGCAAGTAGACCGAAATCTTTGCGTCCCGTTGAAAAACTTAATATCACAATGAAGTTGGCTGCACCATTGGGAGCGACCATTCCGACGGACATGATGAAGAATTTTTTCGAGACCTCCGAGAGCGCCATTTTTTTTTTTTTTTTCCCAAAGTATCGGATAAATACATTTTATATGGTATACGAAACATTCCCACGTAGTGGCGAGAGCTCATTATTCATTCGCT
The DNA here is from genome assembly GCA_963170745.1 of Phymatocera aterrima. NCBI lineage: Eukaryota > Metazoa > Arthropoda > Insecta > Hymenoptera > Tenthredinidae > Phymatocera > Phymatocera aterrima. The sequence goes on along the minus strand of OY720662.1, from coordinate 1,776,480 downwards.
AAATAATCTGTTCGGTTATATAGCTATATACTGTACAATATACGCGCAGAGTCCAAAAATATCATGCAAATGTCGGAGGTCAATGATATTTAAACTTGAACGCGAGATAAACAAAAACTAATCAAAATGCGAAGAAGAAGGGAGGAGTAGGAAAAGATATACACGTTTTTCCGATAAACTTATTCCCTCCTGCATTTATAAATACTAATCGAATAGTTATCATTAAATGCGAGTATATAGGTATAGAAAATGAATATACATAACTATTGCGATACGAGCGATCGAAAATCGAAAAAATGTATAAGGCATATATGTAGTACTGTACTGTACTGTACTACTGACGTATATAGGTAAAAATTTCAATACCAAATTCATATTCGACAGAATATGACCTCTTCAATATAACGCATTCAATTACAACAAAGCGATATATTACAGATGTTGCGGGTATATGAGTGTTCTACGTCTATTATACTATAATACTATAAACTTTATTCTATACGTGAACAAATTGTATGTTAGCTGTTATGATGAGATAGGAGAATTGAAAAACATTGCGCTATATAAATGACGCGACATTCGATAATAAATCTCATTTTTCATTCTACGATAAATATGTATATTGTATACGCCTATACGTATAACCGAATGGTCGGCGAATAATCGTGAATATGATGAAACCGTACGAGTAATTATGCTGAACGGACAAATTTGATCAGGTATCAGAAAAGAAGAAAAAAGAAAGAGAGAGAGAAACTGCACGCAGCAGGTCCAGATATAAAATATGGGGTCTTGAATAGTATTTTTTTTTATCTTCTTCTTCTTCTTCTGTTTCTTTTTCTTCGCAGAACGAATCGCATATATGCTCATTGATATGCAAATGGTATAGTATAGGTTAGCGTGTGCCGCCGCGACGCGCCGCCCCGCATACGAATTTTCACGCACGCCAATTCATTCACTTTTGCTTAATCCCTTTCCTTTCCTTTACTCCCCTTCTTCTTCTTTCCCTCGTCAAGTGTTATGTGTCTCGAATCATATACATACCTATAGGTATATAGGGTACAGGTGCATACGGATGTATAATGTATACATATACCGGTAACAAATTCCAAGAAGGATCGCCGGATTCATTCAACACGGATTAGTTAGTACGGGTGTGTAAATTACAGGAAATCAAGATGTTCCAACGTATATATACATAGACCTTGGCATACGTAAGTATAAGTACCTATGTATGCACCTGTACGTATATACATATAATGAACAATGAGCGCGTGGTAAGCCCGCGGTTCTTCGTGCTCTCCCGCCGCGCTGATGCGGTTTAACTCTCTCATACCTTCGGTTAAGTATATAGGTATTCAATATTCACGTGATACTACATCCACCCGCCATCCTCCTTCCGCGCCGCTATGTGTCACATCTTGAAAATATGTCTTAAAGTATACTAATGTAAAAGATCTTCCGGAAACAAGGAAAGAGCAAAAGATTGAACGAGTGAATGGGGGGGGGGGGGGGGGGGGGATACTTCATCCTGACTGATCGTTCAAGTATTTCGTATAATTATTATTATTATGGGCTTTCAGAGGAACTTCACGTTATAGCCGGCCGCGCGCCGGATCAAGCATATAGGTATAGACCGTGCACATGCGAATCTACTCCAAAACGTATGCCTTGAGTCGAGTTTCCTCGCACGCGTACGGGGTCACGTGACCGATCTTATTGTTAGAGTTTTACATAATCTCAGCAGAATTTTTCCGCAAAGCTTCCAATCGATTTCGATACAGTTTTCGTAAAATAATTGTTCAGGTGTCCGGAGGAAGTCCGCTCCGGTTAACTAGACTCGGAAAAATCATCGTAATAATTATTAATCGAATAATTTCCAAAATGTAACCCCTGCAGAAGCGGCTCGCGGCGAAATAAACATGAAATCGAAATTCGTACTATATTTATTTCGTCCAAGCCAACCAAGCTCCATAATCTGTGCTCAAGGCTTCAGGCATCTGGTCAATCCTCGCCGAGCTGGGTTTCTAACATACATATATATATATACGGATTTCTCTACCGGCTAATTATTATTTCCGCGTGTTACCGCAAACCGCGCGGTAGATTCGCCGCTAATTTTCGGTTTCCTATTTTATGTTCTGTCTCTCTCTATCTTTATTCTTTTTTCTCTTTTCTTTTATCCATGCATCGGGGTGGCGAACTCCGCAGGTATATGAGTAGCACGTACAAAAATGATTTGGAGGTGGTGAAAACAAAAATAATAAACAATCGAATGTACATAAATGAAAAGCTGTTGACAAGATAAGAATACTGGTTATATATATATATATGTCAACATTTTTTTACCGCAATCTCTATTTCTATCTCCATAGCATGAATTGAGGTAACAGGATTATATTTTCGTAACCACCGCAACAGTAATTTCCGTTGTACTGACAATGAGTTACATTTATTTGTTTGTTTGTTTGGCGTAGACATTACTTTTTTTTCTCTCTCTCTCTCTTCTTTTAGTATTTTATAAATAGAATAACTTCTACAGTCACACCTATTCACGCGATAATACATGTGATACAATTATTCCACAAATATGCATAGAGCGAATATAATATGACTATTTTCTCACCAAATATTCATGAAGCATAGATCCAAGTGACACACGATGATATAGTTACTTATTACAAATGCGTACTCAATAAATAATTTTGTTTCTCCCAAAAATTTGATCGTAAAAACCCGAGGAAGAAAAAGAAACCAGAAACAAGTACTACACAACACGTAGACTCTGCGAGTATACATAACATAGGTATACCCATATATAATATACCTACGCGAAGGATACAAGTATAATGAACGAAAGGCGAATTTTTTTTCAAACGGGCTTCGCCGCTGCGTCGGACAGACAGTGACCCCGTTCAGTCCGACGGAATGATTGCTGGAATTCCCCGAGTCAAGATAGTCAATTAGCGAGTGCCTCTGGCTGGCGTAATCACTATGAAAAACAAGGATAAACGCTTATTCCCAGGTTTTCGAGAGTTTCTAAAAATCCGTTTCTCTCTCAATTTTATACGTTATAGTCCGATGATGAACGACCAAAGATTGCCAACTCGTATTTCACTTTTCGCCAATTTCACTATATATATATATTGTATAGATAGATATATACAACTACGAACTGCAGTCGCAGCGCGCAATATTCTCAACAATGTTCCTAATTTTTTCGGTTCAAGGCCCTGCAGCTGCACAATTTGAAATGCAAACGCGAATGCAAATTCGTACCCCATTCGTTGACTTTTCTCCATAGTGGTAGCGGTATATTCATTGGGTCGAAGCTTTCTACCTGCGCGATCCTCAATTTCAAGACTGTGTTCTATTTTCAAGAAGGTTATACCCACCTAACATAAACGAAACTGGGAATTCCCGGCGGGTCGTACAGTTATCGGAATAAATGAAAAAAGGCACGTACGCCGCAGCTACACGATACCTGTACGGCTATACATATCCGCGATAAACTTTTCCCACAAATTCTCGTATATGTAATTGTTTAAAATAATGAAGGATGTAAAAACAGTATAATTATATTATATTTCGTGGAAAATTTGGCTCCCAGTTTGATTTGATCATCCGATAAACAAGTTGTAGAATGAGATGAATTAAAGATCGCTTCCTTTATTTATTGTAAATTCATATTATTGTATGATCGTCAGAGATGAACAAAAATCGGTCGAAAAATTTCACAATCGTGGTTGTTATAAAGTATAACACGACGGAACGCGTAAGTGTACGTAAGTAAAGCAGTTAAAAAGGAATTTTCAAAATATCTTTTAAATGGAATGATAAAAGAGAGAGGAAGATAGATAGTGACAATGAGAAGCGACTTTGGAATTTCCAATGACTAAATTCAAAATGAATTCTGTATAATATAAACTTAACGACTTGACCAACACAACATTATATCCACATCAGGGAATTTATATTACTTTACGCTGCCACGTAGGTATTACGTATACATACACGGACGTTGATACGGAACATTTTTTATTCATCTCACTTCGATTCAATTTCGTTTCTTTGGTCAGTTTTCTTTCTTTCTTTGTTACAATAAAAATTGGGATGTATTTCTCATCGACTTTCTTATACAAGCGTATTTCAGGCGTAATAATATTGCACAAACTTTATATATATTTGTCGATGTAAACGGACGAGATCTTCATCGACAGAGAAAAAAAAAAAAAATTTGCATTCGCAAGCAATTTTTGCCGGTGGAAAAGAAAAACTGTATTTAATTTTTGCCATTTGACGTCCCTCTCTCTCTCTCTCTCTCTCTCTCTCTCTCTAATCTCGCGTCTCACATTTCGCCGTGACATACGTATCTCGTTCTTTCTTCACTTGGGGATTCCCGAAATGGGAAAAAAGAAAATAAAAAAAAAAAAAAAAAAAAATCAAGATTTTCGTTTGCATCGAGGACAAATTTATTCGGCCAAAAAACGCTCGAAACATTTATTTTTCGTATCGTTGACGTGTCGGACCAGCTGATATCATTATATCTCTATACTCTTATGAAAAAATTCAATTCTCGTAATATGCTTAGAGCAGATAGATAAATAGATAGGCAAGCATGATCAGCACATTTCGTCACGGCCAGGGAATCCCCGCGGTAGAGAATTATAAACGATACGTAGGTATGTGAATACATACATAATAAAAACGTAGATCATACGTATGTACGTACGTACGTACATATACACCCGCACGCTCTCGCGGCATCGCTTATTAAAGGTCTGATTTCATCCGCAAAAACTTGAAACACATCGATATAATAATAATAACAACAATAGTAATAGTAATAATAATAATGAAATATGAAGAAGAGAGATAGGTAGATTGATCCTTTCAAGTTTCCTGTTTCAAGATTCAAGATTCAAGTTTCACGATTTTTTTACCATTTAGAATGATATTCTTCGCATATAATTACCGATGAATTACTCATCAAATACAAGGACAATTTGATACGTATAAGATCCATTAATGGCGTTTAATAATAAGAGTGAGACGTGAGGTGATCATCTTAAGAGTGTGAAGTGTGAGATTGATAAGCTGCGCTCATTATTTCATTCTTCATAACGTATAATTTGCGGTAGAGCCGCGTGTACTACAAATTCTAAAAATTAGCTAAACATCATAATGAACATTTTCATTATCATCTGCGCCAACGTCATAATAGAAAACTGATTAGTAAGACATTGTGGCTGAACACTAAGTGCGAGTAAACCCAGAGAATGACGTTATGGTAAATTCTAAGATTTTATCTTGAGTCATATTGTGTATGTATTATAATTAATCACACGACTAATCGATTCTCGTACGTCTGTGCTTTTTCCCTTTTCTCTATTCTGTGAATATCTTATAACGATCCAGAATTTGGGGAAAAAATAGAGAAAATGGCCAGACTCCGGTATCTCATTTTCTCGTATAAATATTTCAACAACTTTCTCTGCGATATTTGATTCCAATTTTTTTATCGTAAAAACAAAGACTCACCCTCGTAATTTCTTTGCTCAAGATCCTGAGGAAGCGCAGGCGCAGATCGTCCCGGCGAGACGAATCTTTTTTCAGAAGATGAAAGTGGGTCTGTCAATGCCCTCGCTGAGGCAATATCTCCGAAATTGCATGCCAGATGTAACGCTGTGTTTCCATTACCGTCTCTTAAGGCAAGATTTGCTCCTGCTAATACCAAACTTCTCACAATTCTTGCTTGGTGAGTTATCACCGCCAAATGCAATGGCGAAAGACTATCGTCGTTCAATGTATCTAGCAAGCATGGATGCGGCACCATTCTGATAAGGCTGAATGATACCTCCAAAAATCCTTGTGCGATCGCATTGTGAAGATGCCTGTGGAAGAGAAAATTGAAACACGGATAAGAATAGGAAATATAAAACGTTTCTTATTGTATTATATTCTTCGTTTGTTTCGAGATTTCATACGACTCTGTGATTATCTTGGAAACTGAAATTCCAGACTTAAAAGCAGAGGAGTTTCTATTCACAAACTTAATTTCTCACTTTCATCGGTGGTGGAGAAACAAATTTCAGAATCGCATGATCTGAAGAGCATGAATCTCCGCGAAATCATGTCTAATATGTTTAATAATAATTACTTTCATAGCTCTCTGCGGATGTAAGAAAAGCGTAGCGACTGAATTTCATCGTCGTCTTAATGTAAAGTAGAATAATAGGTTGAAAAGAGAGCTCTATTATAAAAAGGAGTAAAAAATGAAGGCAAAAACTTAATAGCGCTGACTGGTTAACAAGGATAGAAGTGTTGTTTGTAATCTGAGCAAAAAGTAGTGAATCTAAAGCTTGGCGCCATTTGAGTAAAGAGAACAAAATGAAAAACAGGCTCCACCTCTCTTTTTCCAATATCTTGAAAGCTGGTATCTTAATCCATTGTGAAAAAGATGTCATTGAATTGAATCTCGAATCAGAGGACAAATCTTTCCAACAGAAATACGAATGTAAGAAAACTGTGCCAACTTCTTTCAATATTGGATTAAAATAAGTGTGGAAATAGAAAATTATTATTCTATAAGTTATTCAGAGATAAAGATTACTACTAGTTGACTCAAATCGAGTTACGCTGCGCTGCGCATAACTTTGTTACAACAATAACAGTAATCAGCTTCAATTTTTATAATTAATTATTATCATTGTTCATCTGCGAAGAAGGGAACCATCGTCGCAATTGCTGTTGGTGTTATGTTTCTCACATATCACTATAGTATAGGTGATAGTCGGAGTGAGCTCGCTGGTCAAATGTGTTATACATTCTTATCATTATTCTTCAATATTGCGCAATAATTTTAGAGCGTAGAACTCTTTGCTCGACTTTATTCGTGACGCCAGAGTTTACAGCGTTAACGTAACAAAGTCGTGAAAACTAATATCTGAAATTTTTTGGAAACATTATATTTTCCAATTTTCTCTACTACTCTGGAACAGGAAAAAACCAAACCAAACCAACCATCGATTAATACTGGCACCGCGGAACAGGTATCGCGCTAGAGAAATTCTCAATCTGAGTAAAAAATTGGATTCATAATATGAATAATCTGAACATAAAACTACAGTAGCGTTTTCGATCGAGATGCTCCGCTCTGCACTGAGTTCAGTTTCCCTAGTCACTGACCACTGACAATACTAGAAAACTGGGAAAACTGCTCTCAGTGCAGCGCAGAGCATCCCAATCTAAAACACTATAAATGTACGTACGAGCAATAATAACGAAAATGTGTGACAAGTTGATAGCGATTCGCTCAATTTCCTCTGAAAAAAGAAGGAGAGCAAGGAAACGAAAACGAGAGGAAAAAAGGGGAACCAAATAAACAAGAAAAAGGAAGAAAGATGCTTACGTGTCGCCGTCGTCGTCCTGCATGTAATATAGATGCCAATCTAGTCTCTGTTTTTGTACTTGTTGAAATTGTGCGTTGATATTAATTGGTTGACTCGTTGAATCATTGCGACGATTGTCTTGCTGCTGTTGCGAGGAAGTTGAATTTAGCTGCGTAGTAACCGGCGTCAACTCTATGGTCGGTTCGGACTGAACTTTACCACTCAAAGAGTTAATAGTAACAGGTTTTAATGTCAATTGGCTCAAGTTTTCGCTGAGGCCTAAATCCACGCCGCTGTCGACCCTCATTGGTTCTTCGACAGGTAAGATAGTTGGCTCAGGTGCTACGGGAGGAGAAGATCTAGATGTTTCCCCGTCAAATTTCGGGCCAGCGTCTTCATCTTCTTCTTCTTCTGTCATGAGAAGATTTGTACCGGATAAAAATCCAGAATCAACGTGTCCAGAATCGAATTGTTGATATTTGTTATCACCATCTGTAACATTATCTTTTTTGTCTTTTTCTTTTTGCGTTTCCGCTTCTTTCCACGATTGCCACATTTTGAATTCTGTGTGTGTTCTTTCTCGTATTCTTTCAAGTAGATTCAACTGTCCGCCACCTCTTTTGAGGTTAACTTTCCAAATATATCCGCGTCTATTTCAATGTACAAAAAATCGTCTCTGTTTCACAAATCAATGCAATCGAATAGCAAAAAGAAATCAAAATTCAATATATTCGCACAATTCGATGAACAAGCTGCTCGAACAATAACGATAATAACAATCTCTAAAATTACGATAGTATTACGATAATACCAGTAATGATAATGATAATCACTCTCGTAGCACAGACACACCTGTGATTTGGTCCCACTGTTTTATTTCCATAGAATATATAAACTAATCAATGGAAACGTTCGTAATGAAGATTACGAAAATAGAAGATAAAAAGGTGATTCAGTTATTGTATAATCGTTGGCAACTTGTCGCGCGGTTTATATCATTATTATTACTATAAAAAATCACTTCAATAACTAGGCACGTGTAGTTTTTCATAATAATGATTCTCAAGTGTAGGTAGTAGGTCGGAGTAACAGTTGAGTCGAACGAACTGATTTTCTATCATAGACACCAAACGCGTACTCGAGTCCTCTTTATAGGTTTAGGTCAGATAACCAGGCGCGGGAGGGGGCACGTAATTTACGAGTATTATATCCCACCGCTCTGAGTTCTACTATACACGGAATTCGTACTCTATACTATCTCTGAGAGTGGTTGTTATTCCATCATTTATACATACTACCGGAGGAGGAGGTCGTTTGAATTCAATTATGCATTTAACTATTTTCGTTATTATTACATTCGTCGATAGTCGTTTGTTCTTCTCTTTTCTATTTTAAATCTCTCGTCTATTTATGGTACAACAATATCCGTCTCGTTTTACAGAGGCACAGAAATATCATTCACTTGCGGATGCGTTTCGTTTTGCTTATATTTTAGTTGTCTTTTTTATTTCTTATTTAGTTTGATTTGTCAAGCAGCGTGGAAACTGAATAGTTATTATAATTATCGTATTCTATTAACTGTCTCGTCGTGTAGTACATACGTGTGTACTGTAAACTTATCTAGCTCCGTACTCTCTGTACCGCGTGCTAACTCTTCTCGCTTTTCAGAACGGACTGGCCTGCCACCAGTAATGGCTGACTCCACTTGCCTAGCGCCTCTCGCGGCTTCGCCGAGAAGTGGGAGGGGAAAACCCCGGCATTATACACATTATTTTCTACTTAAAACTATCTACTGTCTACGCTCACTTCCCCCCGCCCGTAATTCCCGCGCCAATAACGCGGTACTCGGTACTCGTAGCCGTACAAGGGGATCGGAATAACCCCTTTTCTCTCTTTCTCTCTATTTCCATTTCTTTCTCGATTATTAAGGTAACGATCAATGTGCGATCATAATACCGCACTTCGAGAACCCGGGTTTCGCGTGTATGATCATCTATTCTGCAAGGTTCGCCATGGAATTTCGGACCGTGTTTTGACCTTCCATAAAGTATTCATCATTCAGCATCGTTTCTTCCATATACCTACGATAGTTTGTGCAGTCGCTGATGCTGCGCTATTATCGCGGGTATCCACATCTGAATTGTAATTGTGGGCGAGCGCTGTAAGTCGCGGCGGACTCGCTTCCTCCTCGCAGGAAATGAATATGTAACTTCGTTTGGAACAAGGAAGTGCATGCTGCAGGCCACTGGCCATAATTGCGACATTGCGGTACCAGTTACGGCTACTGCAGGCTACTCGGGTTCATATCAAGTAATAGGCGCAAGAATGCAGCCAATTATCATGGTTTGCATCTCTGAAGTAATCTTCATTACGAAATACCTGACGTCGCGGCGCCTATTTACTGAAGTTTATTGATGCAACGATTACCATTCCACGTGATGGATGATTAGGTATATCGTATTATTATAAATATCGTGGTTTTCCGGCAAGAGGCACGAAACTACGCGATTGGCCACTTCTGTTCGATCCAGCCAATCATATCGCTGTATTTCCGTTTCGCATCGCAGTGTGTCGCACTGTGCCTCTTGATGGAAAGCAGCCATCACATCATGCAATAACATCATATCAAATTGTGTTGATTTGATGTCTGTTAAATTCTTCGACACTTGAACTCTCTTCCTCCCCATAGGAGGTTACATACAGATAATAATAAAAAATCTATAAAGTATAATCGTGGTTGGTACGATGACATTACGCGCGTTTCAGCCTATACAGTGGTGTGCGACAATTTATACCAATGCATACACGTAAAACTAAAACCTATGGCACGCATGGAATGATTGGTAATCATTCTGTGGTCAAGTATAATGTATGTATTATATCACTGATGTATACAAATCAGTCATATATGTATAGGTATATATTGTGTATGTATATACACATACGCACACCTATAAAGACAGTAAGCGTGTATGCGATAATGTGGTTTCCTATTGTTTATGAATCTGCTATTGGTGGAGGCCTGCTGCCATGCAGTTTTCGATCGAAAGATATGTCATATTATGTATGAAATCGGTCGTGCGAGAAATGAGTCGGCACCCAATGTAGAATAACCATGCGTATACGTGAATGTATAAGAGATATTTGCCACTGCACCCGATGTGGCATAGAACTGGAAAAGCTCATCTGATAAATCATAAAACTTTACGTCCGAATTTTAAATGTGATTTACCACACAATTTGGTATCCGAACAGGATTTAACGTCGCAAATCACATCAGGCTGAATCATGAAGTAATTTCTCAATTATAGGATATGATGCTAAACAACGAATATCTACAAATCAAAGCATTGGTTTACGTTACATCGCAAGTTCGTTGATTTGCATCAACTATAATCTTGTTATAGATTTGTTGTGTTATTTCATACTCGCATAAAGCGGTTTGTGCAGCGATAATTAGTTACATACGGAATTCGATCGTAACACCTAATTGCGCGTACATATACATATATAGGTAAAGGAATTTAGAGCTATGAATCCAGAATTTCTATATACCTACTATGAAAATTATTTCAGTGGTCAATTGCTATGAATGGAACACCTGGCGCTTGCGAATATGTAATCGCACGACAAATAAAAACCCTATGCGAAGAGTTTCGAGATATCATTAAATTGCAATCACTGCGGTATATTCTATACGTAGGTATAGTCTCCACCGTTGAAAATTCGCTGTTAGACTTTGTCACCGGTAAAAGTCGTTCGCGAGCAGTCTAACCGATATAATGTAAAATCTTGTAGGCAAAATGAGAATTGTGACTAACACGTATTATATGTACGATAATCGTGATATTATGCCTACACATAATAAAATTCAACACCTAACGAGGTGGATTACGGATCACTGATATGGACACCGTGAGATTTCCAACTGCATTGGATATTTTTTTACTGTGTAATAATCGATCGAACTTGCGGGTATCTTATAGGCACCGTCCAGGATGTGGCATTGCTGGTATTGATCACGAGTTGGAAATTTTGCGGTGTACTTTTTTTCTTCCTCCTTTCCTTTCGTTTCTTTATTTTTTTTATAGAATGTGTACACGCGGCCGTTGCAGATACCAATCTATCGCGAAGCTAATGAAGTGATAACGATGGTGAAGAAACTTTACCATAACGCCAGTAATAACACAATTCCGATAAAATACAAAGATAATGAAATATATAGGTATACATTGAAACCGCGTGTTCTGGACTGTGATCGCCGAGTTACAAAAATTGTAAAATCTGCGGCTACGGCAAAACATTGTGAAAATTATCAAATAATCATTATCATTGTATAATGATAATTAACTTTCTGATATCGAGGATAGGTAGGTATTTCTATGTACATATTAGTACCGCGTCTGTACGCAGACCAAACAAAACACACATGTATTCCAAAGAGATATGTATACAGGGCGATTCGGTTCAACCGCACCTCTTTTCACATTTCTGCAAAATAGAAATTGAAGTTGAAAAATGTATGAAACTAATAGTAGTAGTTTCCAAATCATATATTATAATTTGGAAACTACGATAGCCTCGACGTTCTCGATGAGGAACTTTGATCTTCTTTGCGCGTGAGGACAAAGTGCGGTTGATCTGAACCGCCCTGTACGTATGTGAACTATCGAACATTTATATCATTCGATATCAGAATTACGTGACCTGGATGCTCGCGCTATCGGGGATTCGATTTGTCAGCTAACTTTTCAATTGTCGCGGTGCAATAATTGATATGCACTCTACGCTAGAATCATACTGCAGTATATCCTAGTTCATCGATTCGGCTAAGAATGGCTAATTCTATAGGGGGCGGTCAAAAATCGAAGGAAAATAAAGGCCATCGCTATGTACATGGATTATCAATCGCGTTGTCATACGTGTGAACGAAGCAAATATGTACACAAGGGCGGAAATCTGCACCAAAATTATGTGTATTTGAAATATGTCACCACAAAACGTAGTACCTATGGTATAGGTACTATAATAGTAATAGTAATCCACATTCGTGCACCTGCAGCACCAGGACCGTTTGTCGCAGTGCCTTTGTTCCGGCGCGTCGCGGGCGTTCGGCGACGTGCACCAGTGCTGGAGCTCCTTCGGACGATGAGTATATTGAGAGAACTATCTAGTACCTACCGCAAAGGTATCTACCTACCGTGGACGATTATGGACAGGGCTTATATTATACGTATACATACCTACACTGGAAAACCAGAGCGAGATATCGGTATATACCTAGATTACAGATTTCAGTATACACTTCATGAATATATGTGTATACATAGGTATGCATGTGCGTACTAAATTCGCTATCTCTGGGTTTCTACCGCCGTAGGTATATGTATGTACCAGTATGTATGTACATTACATACTGTGGAACTGGCACTGGCGGGGAAATTTATGCCCCCGGATCCGAGGCAAGGTTAAGGAGGTTGGGGAGTTGGAATCACAACGTCTGTCATTATTGGTATCAAGTGATAATCGTACATCGAATACCTATAACAATCGCGTACTCGTCAACTACGAGAACAGGCCCAGAAATTCCTGCAAGGAAAATTTGCGAACAAATGCCGAGACACGAATGCTTCACAACGAAGCACTTTAAAACGTATAGACAAATCTATGTTGGAATCGGTCGAATTCAACTGGAATAATGGACGCTCTGATGCATCCATAAAATTACACTACCCGCGTATATTGATTAATTATTACCGTGTGCATATGAGGACGTGCGCGCGTACAGCAGCTGATCATCGTATATAGGCGATGGAATGAATTAATGTCAAGGAACTATTCAACGTCCTTCCCTGTACGTATAATATTACGTATAATCACACACTGCAGCAGCCCATCCAGGTATATAGTTAAATTATCGTTTACCGGTTCACACTTCGTGAGTAAATATTTCTATCTATGTTTTTGCAATAAGCAGATAACGATACACTCACACAGCGATAACAAAAAGCATAATTACAATAATATGGAAACATATACCCACATACCTATATCTGATAATCTGTACGCCTATAAAAGTCCAGTTTGCCGCGAAATTATGATAAAACATTATATTATGTAGATAAGCAAATAAAAGGTATTTCCCATCGTTCTGCGTAAGTATTTTTATCGCAATACTCGAATTTGAAATGTTAATCCATCTCCGTTATTGATATGCGCGCATCCCTGATCGAGGCCATGCCGGGGAATTCCAAGCCTTTTTTCGCGTCTTTTGTTTTTCAAATTTCTTTTTTACATAGTATTCGATGCTTCGGCACCCCCTTTGCACTAATGCGGCCCGTTTGTTTCACATTTTACCGCTCACCCTCCTCGTTACGTAATGTATACTAGTGGACAAATTCAGGGATCAAAATGGAGCATATATGCCTCCGCATAATTCAAATTTGACGGCAAAAATTATAAAACGAAATAAAAAAACAACAAAATTATTCCCTTATCATAGGATAATTATTTCTCTTCGAGAGTAGTATAGAGTGCTTTGTAAAACAAAGTACGTGAGTATACATGTATAGTTTTTTCACAAAAGATACATTATTTTCCAGCTCAATCGCGCTGCATCGGGTTCGCATATTCATTGCACTTTCCATTAATTGGATTAAATATACCAAGGAACATCGCGAACTCTGTACCGGACATCAGATGAAAGAAAAGAAACAAGAGGGGAAAAAAAAGAAAAGAAAACGGAAGGAAGGAAAGAATTGTAATAAATCTCACCTGTCGTAGAGCCTGCACGTCTCAATAGTTGAATTCTCAATCTATTCACCATGGGATTTTGCATCCTCGATTGTTCATGTATGTATTTTTATACCTATATACTATGATATACTTTATCAAAGACGAAAAAAGTGCGACGGAACTGCGGCAGCTGCAGTGTCAAATGTTTGTCAAGTTGGCGGCGTTATTCCGAAGAATTTGAATTTGAAAAATCATCAATAATTGCGATGAAAATAATAATTTATCGACTAGTATGTATATATATAGTTGTACATGAACGAATTGCCTCTATGAGTATACAACGAATCTCGATCCCGAGCAATTATCCATTATCCATTTTCCATGGAATTATTAATAGCGATCCTCTTATCGTCGATTCTGCGGTATTTGCGACGAAATATTGCGAATGAAAAGGCTAAGGGATCAAATGAATAACTAATTGTGAGCGAGGGGAGGTATCGCTGCGACCGACGACCAACGAGTGCATCGAGCAACTATAAACCAACTGATCGGCGAAACCTCGTTCCCGGAGTTATTTCACCCGGTTCTTTACTCGACGTTGTCCTATGTACCTATACCGGACTCTGCCTCTTTGTGCGGAGTCTGAAACTGCCGCAGCAGTCCACGTCTACGGTAGTGCTGGGAAGGAACGGTTTACCGGGTAGGAAATTCCTGCTGCTCGGCTTGGACTGACCTGGCGCGGGCGCGCTGTGGCTTCAACTTTGGCTTTAGTTATTCGGGAAATACCGAGTAGGGGCCGCCCCGCCGCGGCCGTCCCAAGAGATGTGGGGGCGCCTCGCCGGTTTAACTTTTTGTCCTTCACAGGTACATAGCTATGTTGAAAGGCGAAGTATCGGTTGGTCGTTTGTGCGGCGGTACCCTCCGTCCCTACCAGCTGCAGCTGCCGTGGGAGACCATGAAATCGGTTTCGCTACAGAATACAACGATGGGCTGCGGCCCCCGAGGATCCAGATCCTCGCGGGGATCAGGCTCTGAATTTCTGCAAGACTGCAAGAGAGGGCGATGCACTTGTTGCTTACGGGGTCACAGGCCTTTGTAGCTCCAACTGCAGCAGGAGACTTTGTATTGTCTTTTTTCTTCTTCGTCTGCAGCTGATCCAGTCTCGTGCTCTCCTTCTTCTCACCTTCTTTATTATTTTGCCTCTTTTTCCTCCCATCGAAAATAGGGGCGGATAGAACAAAGACTGCGCGGAGATCTCCAGCTTTGAATTTCGTGCATCGCTTTGTCTCAATTCTCTGATGCGAATTTTTGCGCATAAGTTACAGTCCAGAGTAGGGAAAACGTTTATTTGCCAGTATAGTCATCAGCTACAAGAAAAATGGGAGCAAAATCAAGTTGTAGCTCATGAGCGGGAAAAAACGTGAATAATCGTGATTGTTTTCCCTAATTTTACCTCGTGCATATGAATTATGTGATATCAATTTGACGCGGTATTGTTTTCATTTAAAAATTTACAACTTATCGGCTATCCGTTATCCCCGTTGATATTTTTATCCGTTACGAATTCTAGGTACATATACATACATTTTTCCCAACAATATGCTTTCGATACCAACATCACGTATAATTGTTGTATAAGTGCTCAATGCTTTTATCGTTTTTATTTCATATAAAAGTTAGGATTCCAACGTCGGCCGATGCCTGACCGCGCGGTCTTTGTCGGTCAGAGTTCTACATAATCGTACGCCGATTTTGAAGAAATTTATTCCTGATACACAATTTGCGATAAATGCACTCGTATAGTCGGCTATGGATACGTACTCGAGGTCTGAGGCCGCGAAGGAAAATGTAGTGAAATCGTTTACGTCCACGATTATTACAGGTACAGTGTGATAAAAAGATGGATTCATTTTAAGTCAAAAATCAGGTGAAACTTCACTTTTCAGATCAGCCAAGCTGATCTCTCTGATGAAGACTTGTGAAGAATTTGAAAGCAATAGGAAGAGCGAAGTAGAAGTTAAAACAGATTGATTCATATAATTTGTCATACACGAGAGTCTTTGCACGTATTTCTTTTGGTTAGCTGATTATATTGTTGTCTTTTGCAGCAACTCTCGATATTATACTTTATAGCACCTATTATATACAGAATGGATCAAGTAATACGAGCGACTACGTCGTAAGATATAGGTAATGAAACGTAATTGAAGAACATCAAGATCTATAGAGGTCATCGCGAAAGACCTGTGCATCATATTTCAATGACTTTGCGACGTGTATGGAATTACGTTAGGAGAACGCCATCGAAAGATACGATATACAGATATCGAAAATCATTTTCTTTTCCGCGTTACTTACAACATTTTTTCACGACATGACATTAATTTAATGGTCCAGTGAATGATCTTCTCCTACATTCACCTACCTATACATGGAATTTGAGACTGCAGACGAATTGATTTATCGAAATCGTATCTTGGAGTCTCCTCAAGCGATTTGCGCTACAGCACATACTCGATAAGTTCGTTACAATCTGCACCTATGTGTACAATTGTGTCGACGATGTCAGCAGTTGGGCTTTCCCAAATAAATCACGCGAGGTACCGCAGATAACACACACACTCATATATATACATATTTTTTTTTTTAGATTTTTATATATACCTATATTATAGATATATATTAGACTTATTCGAATAATTTTTCGAGTACGCTTGTTTTTTTCAAATCATTTTTTCATAATTCCACGAGTACACCCATGTAATGAGTTGTAAGAGTAGTACATCTGTTCGAGGAGTTTTAAAAGTAACCTGACGAAAATTGTGAGTACCTCACTTCTATCACCAGATTTATAGAGAATCAACGAGGACAATCCTGGACATTATGATTGATCGATAATGACGATCTGAAGCGAACTTTGACGAATTCTGTGTGCTACAAAAATAAACCTGCTGATGAAAAACTATATAACAGCTTCTTTTTTTCATCCACTAGATCTCTTCTTCAGAAAGTTTCGAAGTAAGTAATGGGTGATGGATAAAACATTGAGCGAAGTGACGAAAAACAAGAAATTCACAAGCAATTCACCCGAGAAAAGAAGGAAGAATTTTAGAAATTTTTGGATTTTTTTTCCGCGTGAGAGAGCGGGATTCTGGATCAGATAAGAGACAAGATGCATTGAAAAAGAATTACGGATTTGGTGGCAATTTTACGAAAACTGTTATTTGTCTTTAAATTTTGAAAAATCAATATCGGGATTGGATAATTGTTTGCGGGCAAACACAAAAATACGTGCCCGCTCATTTCGTATGGGAAATAACATATTTCAACGCCGAACGATTCTGGAACACCAAGCCCGTATGATTTCATTCGGATTCATTTAATCCATGTTTGATTGTGTATAGAACTCTGAATGACAACGATCGCGGTCGGCCATCAGCTGACGTTGGAATCCCATCTTTCGTATGAAATAAAAGAGATGAAACATTGAGCGTGAGTGCTCAATTTTCATTTGCACGGAAGTTACGGGTCCACCTCTACGCAATGTATGTACGTTGAAACCCGAGTTGCAGCTGACAACGAGAAAGTATAGTGCGTTCTGGTATTGCCACTGGCGGAATACGAATATTGGTCAGAGACGGTATATGGGATATCAAATATTTGCAGGAACTCTATATAGTAATTGCGCACAGGATTGATTGATCATATAGCTTCATGGCACAAGGATAATACTAATAATAATAGTACGAAATCATATCATCATAATGAATGGTTTTTATTTAAAATTCTCGATACATGAATCAGCTCGATAGCGATGGATGCTGGACATCTTTTTTCCTCCAGATTTAGGAAATCACGTGTTGCAGAACACCCTGTCGCACCAAGCCTTCGCATTCGGCGCGCGGTAGTAAATGTTGGCTATTCTTCTTCAGGAGAATTACTTCCCCATCTTCGAGCTCAAATTTTCCGTAATCAACTAAACATCTGACCTGTAATCGCGGAATATTTACACCGTGATAAATAGTTGAATAATTTGCCTTTTTTCTAATTCCACAAAGAGTCAATATCTTCTTGGTCAAAAGGAAAACGATCGGGAAACTATAAGACAGAACAATCGAAATCGGATGCAGTATTCTACCTCGATGTAGAGTGACTTTGGCGGAGTGATATCACTGGTTAAATTTAACCCATGATCATCCCCAATCGATCTCATGTAAGTTGCTAAGGATTTGCTGTAAGAAGTGAACCACTGTACTTCCGGTTCTGAAAGTAGCGATTTTATTTCAGGCGGTAATATGCTCCCAAACTCCCAACGTGTTTGTCTTATTTTTTGCAATCTGTTATACAGATATGCCAATACGCAACGCTTGTTTCTACTTAATGCTTCATGACGGAGTTGAATGGATGCGTAGTACGACGAATCCGTCGGTACGTCGTTTCTATAAAAACAAACGAAAATGTGAAAGAATTTCGCGCTCTTTTTCAAATGGAGAATATAGCTGGTCATTCGTATCTATAAATGAATGGACTTTGTTAAAGGAAAATCGAATAAATAGCTACTAACATATCCTCTAAATTAGTTTCATATAGTATTCTCATCTCTTCTAAGACCTGACGAATCGTATCATCCTGTAATAAATAGAAGATAGACGTTTAGTTCAAATTTTAAGTCAGGCTATTCAAATCGACGGTCGTAACGTAACTGATACCATAACCTAGAAAAAATCTAGTTCAAAATCGTAGTAGAAGATGTTGACTCACATTGAACTGCGGAAGACCGTCCGTAGATCTTTCGAGCTCTTTTATAAGTTCCAAAGCTTTTTCTCCGAACATAATATCACTTGTCTATAAACTAATAATACCGAATATACTTATAATACCTGTCTATATCACTTTATTGTTAGAAAATAAACAGTATAAACACCTTCGAAAAATCAAACTGAAAGATCCTGCGCATGCTCAGATCACCGAGAGCCGTTCATCTATGCGCGGCAGAGGAGAGCTCTTTAGGTTATGAACGTTTAGCGTAGTTTGATGAGGTTATGTCAGAGTTGTGTCTGCTGCGATAGTTGAGTAATATAAATTAAAATCCCTGCGAAAAATGTCATTTGTGTTATTTCGACGCATAATAACAAAGCTGGAAGGATGTTCGAGCCGGATATCACGGTTCAGTTCTCTCGCGAACGGGACTGAACAGGAGGAGAAGATAATTGCGCCGATAATATCAACTACCGAAGTTATTTCGGCAGGCAAATTTTACGAACGACCTAAGCAAGTATGGCTTGAAAATTTAGACACCGTTGAAGAAAAAAAACTCGGACTAATGCTACTTCATCCAGATATTTTCGGCGCTCAGCCGCGCATCGATATTTTACACCAAAACGTTAGATGGCAGCGAATGTACCGTTTCGTCGTAAGTATCTCTAGAAATGATAATGGAAAAATGAATTTGAAAGTTGAATATAAAGTTCCAAACAATTGATATCTTCAGCCTAAATTTCCCCCTGCGAGTGAAACAATTCGCCAAAATCTCTGTAAAGCCAATTTTCCTCCATTCCAGTGTTACGCAAACACGAAAACTCGTGCGGAAGTTCGAGGCGGTGGAAGAAAGCCGTGGCCACAAAAAGGTTTGGGTAAAGCCCGTCACGGAAGTATACGTTCGCCGTTATGGCGGGGCGGTGGTGTTGCTCACGGGCCACGTTCACCGACAACGCATTTTTACATGCTGCCTTTTTACACCAGAGTAGCAGGTCTGACTTCGGCGTTGACTGTTAAGTTTGCGCAGGACGACCTCCACGTCGTGAACAACCTCGACATTCCGTCTTTGGAACCTGAGTACATACAGGATTTAGCTGAAACGAGAAACTGGGGACCTTCCGTCCTGTTTGTCGATGTACACGACATTATGCCCAAGAATATCAGCCTCGCTACCGGGAATATCAGACATTTTAATCTAATGCCTGTCTACGGTGAGAATTCATCTTGAGTAGTTTTTTTTAGCAATCTGGTTTTTGTATTTCGATTGGTTCACTCATGTAAAAGGTGGATTCCTAACTTTTGAACACTCGGGGTAATGTTCAGGCGGCCGAGAGCCCTGCGTCAGTAATTTTTGCTACTTAAAGCTGATCAAAAAGCCTGAAACTACTGAAATAGTTGCTGATCTGGGCCCGTAGCAACTCCAACACTGCTCAGAGGGTTTAAGTTAGGAGTTTATCCTCTGCAAGAAATAGTCCGTGTTTTCCTTGGGAAGGAAAGATGCTACGACCATTCAGTGAGAATTCTGTGTTCTCCCTGTTTTGCTAATTGAAATTTGCGCCAAATGACATGTTGGAAAATGACTCATAGAATCTCAACCTCCAACTCCTGCATTTCTCATTTAGTTTCCAATCTTGATAGTTAGATTCGATTAGATTTCAGGACCACAAAGAAGAAAGGACCGAATTTCGTGTTACAGTAGTGTCTTCATTTGATTAGTGCTTGTTTTCTTTTTCAGGATTGAATGTGTACAGTATGCTGAAACATGACACATTGGTTTTAACGGAAAATGCGGTCAGAGAAATTGAGAATAAAATACTTCTGCAGTTTAACAGACTCAACGAGCACGAAGTTAGGGCAAAATTCAGGGTCAATCAGCGCTCATAGTGTCTGATATCGTTATACTTATAACAAAGTTAGTTTAATGGTCATTTCGTGTTGTACAAAAACTTTATAATACCTCAACATAATATCTTATCTAGAATAAATGAAAGAGTAAAATATTGTTGTTCCCAAAAATAATTATGCTATTCCATTTCATTCATCTATTTACATAGCAAGAAAAAGCAAAGAATTATTTACACACGTTCCCTCATATTTTTTCTTTCTGTTTAGGTATATGTCCTGTCTTGAGATTCTTTTAACTAATAAGTATTCATAACATCACGGTTGCACATATCTCCGTGAGCGTCAATCGTCATTCTATCTATCTCAATGGAAACTGAACTTATTGCATTAAAAGTGAGGTCCAAGCATAGAAAATCGATTGAAAATCTTCATACAAAATATTGGTTCCTTTTTCCTTTGCATAATAATAGTAATAATCATTATTATTAACATTCAATTAGATACGTAAGCAACAATCATTGAAGTACAATAGAATATTTGCTAAGCCTCGATCATCTTTTTTTTATTGCTGAAGTACTGGATGACGTTCGCAATATCGGCTGTAAATGAAAAGAGAAAAAAAATAACGAAATGTAATCATGATTCCCAATAAGATAATAATATTTACAAAACAGGATTGTAAATATTTTATTAGAAAAATATAACGAGGTACAAAATTTTCATAAAATTATTACAAATGATTCGTTGTTATGAATATTTTTTTGTAGAGATTCATATAATTTTAAGCGATTTTTTTCTGTTCAATTATTAATTAATCGTAATTTTCATTTCTTCCTAAAACGCAAGAACATTTGTTCGTATATTTGTAAATACCTGCGTAAGAATTGATGTCTTTTTTTAAAAGATTTTCAACAAGTCTCCCGAGCGTTTCCTTTGCACTTGTAAATTCTGATCGAATTTCTTGATCATGCCGCGATACACGATATAAAAATAGTTCAGTTTTGAAATTATGCTCGATCTCTATATTGGAAAGCTTACTCGTCTTTGGGGCAGTAGCGCCAGAGGCAAAAATCGATTGCAGATTTTGTGATTCAACTATATTATGCAATTTCCAATTTCCTGACTGTAGCAAAAACGATTCAGAAACACTTTCAAAACAGGTATTAGTAGTACTAGTGGTATACCGTTTTTTGGCTGCTATATAAACAGGCTTTGAAAAATAGTCGTTGGAATAATTATTCTCATCAAAGAATTGTTCTCTAATTTTTCTTGACTTTCTTCTATATACTTTGTGTTCTTTAAAATCCGATATACTTGTGTAATCTTTATTCATTTGGTCAATTATTTCAATATCCAACTGAAATTAGGCAACGCGAAAGTATACAGGTACACACATAAATGGAATTAACGTGAAATGAAGACTTTTTCTCCCAATAAGTGAAAAAAGCATAAGCTCACGAAAATCAAAGAAAAAGACAACTTGTTGCCACTTACTCGTGGATTCGGATCAATCCCAAGCATCTTTTCTCTCACAGCCCATCTGATCCCTGCGTGATTTTCCTCTCCAGGAAGAGCAAACTGCTTCCATTCTTCTTTATATTTTTGATAAAGTGCTACTGGATCTGATTTCATATTTTTTGAAGATCTATGAGACTCTGGTTGAAGCCTCCACGGCCTTATAACTGCAATCACAAATTTTTAAGCAGTCATAAATATAATCATACCATTATTTTCAATTGAGGAAAAAAGACCACCGGTCGGGAACAATTCAGCGGAAATCGAATTCCTCGAATTTTCCCAACAAAAACTCATGTTTTCCCTGAACTACGTACAAATAATATCGCGTGATGATTGCAAATAAAGATATAGATATTGCGTAACGCTGATCCACATAACGAAAATTCTCAACTTCCGCATGACATATTTTTTTGGCAAACTTTTTTTTGTACTTATGAGATTGAAATGGCAGTTACTCTGAGTAATACATTCTTTCATCAAAATATATCACATGTTTTTCCCCCTGGACCGGCGTGATTCCTTGACTTTTTCCTGATTCTTTCTAGACTTAGGAAATCCCCTGATTATTCAGTTTTTCCGGCTTGTCGCGGCCGCCTTCCAGCTATTACAAGTCTCCAAATATTGAAAATAGGATCTGAAGCTACACACAGCGAATGAGCACAAAAAAAGTAGAGATATGTGAGTTTCGAAAGACAATGAGGGATAGGGAAGTGAATATCCAGCACAAAAAATAGTGCGAATGCAAGATAAGCGTTGATATTCATTCATAAGGCTATAAAAATCAGTCCGATTCGATTTCATTTCTAAAATCTTTCTTACATGATTTTGGTCTGGAATGAACGGAGGTTCTTGAAGGCGGGGGATTTGTATGAATATCAATCGGTTGATCGTCCGTTGATTTCAAATTTGCCGATCCATTGTCATCGTTGTAACGAGGATTTGAGTCGGATCTAAATCTCGTAGGTGAAGATTTGGGTCGAGGAAGATTAGTCTGTTTCAGATTATGTTCAGGTCTGGAGATCTCTCTATTTCTCGGTTTTTCCAAAGAAATATATTTCGTGCTATCGGTAGATGCTCCGGCGCTATAATTTTCATTCTTATTATTATTAGACTGGATTTTGGAAGATCTTCTGTGGGACTCGTGAACAGAACTTGTGGAGCTGGTATTATATCCATTATCGTCACATCTGAAGCTGTTCTGTCGAAATTCTTCAGCCCAAGAAGTGTGCGTTTTCTTGAAGTTATTTTTCTTAGTTTGATAATTGTTTTCATCATTGCCGTTCTCTACAATTTCGTTTTCTTTATCCGCTTCTTTGGGAATACATCGTATTTTAACTGTTACTACTTTGTAGGCGGAGGAGTCGTCGTGGAATGTCGATGATTCGGATGAAATAGTGCTTTCGGTACCGTTGTTAAAGCTCATTCTTTCGATTTTATGCTCTTGTAACACTTCTCTGTATAATTCTTGTTGCTTCGATAATATTTTCTTCTTTGTCTCCTCCTTCCACTCCTGCCTTTCTCTCTCTTTTATTTTTCGGTGCATTTTCAAGTCTGCAAATTAGTAACGATCGTATTTTAATTCAGCGGAATAAATAGGAAACTGATCGAAATATCTAGAGACAAAATAAACGAAAAACTAGAAAAAAAAAAAAACACTCCGAAATATTGCAAAGTTCTTGAAGCATGTTCGATATCGCGAGAGGCGATGCATAGAAAAGTTTACTCGAATATAAATCTAACCTCTCAATTTTTCGAACGTCCCTGAATGGGGATGAAAATAAGAAAAATAGAAGAATACGGAAAGATATGTGAGCGAGGGAGAGATTGAAGGATAATGCAATACTGCAGTCATGGGAAGAGTAGAAACATTGAAAATAACGGTTATGAATTCGAAATTCACGCAACGATACCTTTCATGAAGGCTTTTAGTTGTTGAGCAGTAATTCCGACGAACCCGAGGGAGTTTAAGAGAGTCAAAACTTCACGAGGATCATCTTTTTTGTCTGCCATTATTGTGAAACAATATTTCGAAAATTGGAAACTGTATAATGATACGTAAACAAGTTTTAATTTTTAACCGATATCTTTTGAAGCCCGCAATCCGCAACTACGCTTCGGCTCTCCTGCGTCGAATGGAATTCGAACAACGCTATTGGCCGATAACAGTCCTGCGCGGATCCTATGCGCGTTGGATAATTCAAATGAAATTCGAACTTGGATTTGTCATGAGCTGCAGTCTCTTGGAATTGAATTGATTTGCAATATTTCTTATAGTATATTATCTCAGGATTGATACTATTGTTATTATTGTGATTATTATTATTATTATTGTTATTATTATTATTATTATTAGTTTATACGGAGCGCCAAATACTTGCATTAAAACAGATACAGAATTGGTCAATAGTTTTTTTTATCATGTATATCAACATGTTGATTTTGGTCTGGAATGAACGGAGGTTCTTGAAGGCGGGGGATTTGTATGAATATCAATCGGTTGATCGTCCGTTGATTTCAAAGTAACAGGTTTTTATCGTTTAATGAAATATGACTGTGTTTCATTATGTATCTCAGGGAATTTACATATGTATATGTTTGTGGTGCGGCGCAAACCAAAACCGCCAACAGCACGAAGAGGAAGAACTTCACGATTTCGCTGCGTATAACATAGAGAAATGGGGATAGGAACGATTTTGCCGAGTTATACTTTTCAGCGTGAGATTTTCATATCTATGATGATAGTGCAGGCGATGTTCATACCGAGCCGATTTCATGCGAACCAAGTACCGAAACAACCGATCATGTGACGGACTTCGAAGGAAATTTGCTACATCATCTCCGCTGACCGATTGCTTTGACTCCTGGTTCGCATCAAATCGATTCGGTGTATACGCGGCCAATCTGGATTCACAATGAATTTCATGGCAAATCATGTCGTCTTCATTCGATCAATAGTATGAATTATACATCACTGAGTATTTAAATTCTGTCGATAACGCGATGCACCTGATACAGGTATCGACGCACTCTGCCAAGCGAAGTAATATCGCGCTCCGCACGAATATGATGTATAATAATAGATGAAAGTTATGTATCGTTTGTGCGCGGAATGGACTCAGTTCTCAGTTTGGGATTCGAAAAGATGTTCTCTGTGGCGAAGTGCAGTTTTTCAGGGTGTGAAAAACTGCACTTCGTATATACCGAAAACGTCACAATACCTCAACTTAAATATTACGCAATTGTCTAACACTTGTATGCACACTCGTTTCATGGCTCATTAATTATCCTTCAGTAGCAAACATCTATCCCAACTAGTTGAACCAATTAACGGTACATTGGGATGATCGGGAGCGAATCCACGTATTGACCGGTAGCTCGCGAAGGTCACCGGCACTGGTGTCTTTGCTAGTATATTCCACCCAAGTACTACCGAAAAAATTCTACGTCCCGTGTCTCGTAGTTCGTCGTATGTGTCAAACCTCATCAGAGTTATTAATTTTCAACTCTAGAGCAACTGCTATATCTCTGACTGTGTCCCAGAGTTACCCCCGGCGACGGTACACGCGCGTTTTCGCGTAGGATGCTCGCGATTTCTACAATCCTCCGCGATCTCGTCTCTCTTGCCAGATGCCAATGTTGATCGGAGAATCCGGGACAAGTCTCGCATTAAGTTATGTAGTCAGCATCGAGATATCAGCCCTTGGAACACTCGAATCAATCAAAATAATTGAATGGATTTTTAATAACGCAAATACATACAACGGAGAAATATTTTGTGAACTGAGTAATAGAAGTTGACAATGAGTACCTACAGCATTACTCTACTCGAATGGATATTTATTATGCTGATATTTGAACTGGGATTGGAAGTTATTTAAAGATCTCAGGGGTGATCACGGGGACGGGGAGAATTATTAATCGATTTATCGGTCAATGGTGCGCAGAGCCTTGTGAAGGCGAGGGATAAGTGTACCGTGACCAATTAATCATCAGCCCGTGTGACCTGACGAAGAGACTGAGGATTAGTCGACCTGTTCATCTCTCTGCGGGATGTTGTCGTTCCAAGCTATGCTGGCCGTGGTAGCCACGCTTCCAGGTTTGTGATAAACGAAAAACAAAGAATACCGATAATCGAAGCAAAACCCCACGATCTCATCGGAAACTCTATAGAAAAATTTCGACAACAATTGTATTGACAAGAAGATGAAAATACAACAATACTGGTAGCGTGGTGCAATAAGATTGCGATAACTTTGTACGTGAAAGAAGTTTAGAGTCGGTATATAGTAGTACCTATCGTGCTACACAATTGAAATATTTTCGTCGGGATTATTTTACGTTGAAATAAATCTGACTTTTTCTCCACAATTTCGTACCAACGTAGCTCGGTCATTCTTTACTTTGCTAATTATTGTCAATGAATAATGATTAGAAATGCTTTGCCGATTGATTCATCGGATAAGGCTCTTAGCGTCTTGTCGTTACCTAACAGTCTGTAAATTAATTTGTGAAAAACCTGACCTCGAGACGACCGAAGTGCTAGGATCAGATGATCGGGATGAATGATGATTATTCGGAAGATCACTCAATGGAACGATTTTTAATTCTCGAATATCCTGTCGCAATCCATCGCCACTATTTCGCACACCACGCCAGAATTAGACTCCGAAGAGTTATCGCGAATCTTAATCCATGCTGTTTGTCGATGCAGGGATTTACGGTGTCCGGATGAAGCAGCTAGACTTACCGAGCGTAGTCCGCAATGGAACAGGGCCGTTCACTCTATCCTGTATATATGATTTGGAAGACGACGAAACTGGCCTTGTCGTTAAGTGGTTTCACAACAAAAACGAGCTAATTGCAGACCAAAATGAACTCATTTACCAGTGGATTCCTCCAAGTGAGTATTACCCGCCTTCTGGAATATGCAAAAGAATCAGGGATTCCCCGAGTCGAACCAATTAAGCCATTAAGGTTTCATATCTGCAGACGACAGTAGATCAATCATATTCCGAGCATACCTCCGAGAACGGTTCCATAATTAACGTATAAATTCAATGATCATGGTTCTGCGACCAATGAAGATTTTGCGAGAGACTGAAAATACGGTTCCTCAGATTTCAAAACGAATGGCAACGTTATTTTCGATTATTCGCACGGAATTCAGCCGCATAAATCGAATTTAACCGATTATCAAGCAACATCAGAGATGTCCTCGGGGATTCCTGAATCGGAATGGGGTCGGAAAATTGTAGCCTGAAGATAGTTCGAGGTCAATTAATCCGGCTAATTTCAATTCAGACAATTCCTGCAGAGTTCGGACTACCATCGCGACGCTACTAGTCTCTCCTGTGCGATAAACTCAAACGAAAACATTACTGTTTTCAGTGGCACCGCAGGATACCAGCGTCCTAAGTGGTCGTGCTGAGTACCCGAATGAGATTCTGGTAAATCCACGGTCGCACTCGATCATCCGATTACAAGAAGTCACTATCGAGATGGGAGGAGAGTACACTTGCGTTGTGAGCACATTTCAGGAAGAAGAGAAAAAGACAAGTCAGATGACGGTCTACGGTATTGACCTTCACTCACACATTTCCGACCTTCGACCTTTCCTTGATTCATGTTTGCCATTTCCGTGTTTTTTCTTCGATTCACAGCTCCGGAAAGTTTCATGGAGATTGGAACCACGGTGTTTAACGAAACGCATATAATTCTGATGTGCATTGTCCGAGGAGCTTGGCCACGACCTGACTTCGAGTACCGCGTTGATGGAGTAGCTGTCAACGGACAAGTTGTATGGTTGGGTGAGCTTAATCCCAAGGATGGCGGTTTCGGGTGTCGATACAGAGCCGTCGTCAAGGAACCCGAAGCCCCTGTCCTCGTTGAGTGTGAAATTGCCATTCCATTGACCGACTATCGACGACGGGAGAGCATCGTCTACTATCCCGGTTTGCATCGTTCCAATATGATCCCGCGAGAATATTCGTGTTCCTCTCATAACGTCTCCCACATATCTTCCAAGTGTCGTAGGTCTCATACACATTAAGGCGATATCAAAGGTGCCATCAAAGACCCATTTGCGCCGATTCTTACTCATTGTCGAGAGCATTGTTGTCACTCGAAAACGCGATTCGTCACCACTCCTACACAACACAACCAATTTGAATGAAACTTTTCCGATTATATGCAGTGTTTTAGGAGAAAGTGGCTAACCATTTCATCTCGCTAAAATTTTGCGAATATTCAGAGTTTTAGGGAGTTTCTAGTTGTTAGGTCAGGTTCGTTCGTTGGGGAGATTGGACAAACTTGAATTTCTCATAGAACTCTCCGACAATTCGTGGAGATGAAATACTTAGCCGCTAATTTCTGCCAAAATACTGCATCCAATCGAAAAAATTTCATCGAAATCGGATACGTGGTGTAGGGGTAGCGACGAATCGCGTTTCCGAATGATATAACAATACTTTGGACAATAAGTAACAATCGGTGCCAACGGGTCTTTAATAGCGCGTTAAGCTGCGATATCCTTCCCTCGCACACGAGAATCATCCGTCCAGTTCCACTCGTCTGAGATTTTCGAATAGTTTCAAGGAGAATGGTTTTTGCGTTTATTTCAGAAGAATTCCTGCGAGTAGAAACAGCGTTTCAAAGGAACAGCTCAACGTCTACGAATGTCCGGATCGCGGTCGCGCTTCTGGAGATACTTTTGCTCCTCTCGAAGTGACTACAGACCGGCGAAATGTTATGTAGGTAGGCGTTATCGATTGGGAGACGGAAGAGAGAACCATTGTAAATAATTTTTCTATAAAGTTGCCGAAAAATATACGATCATGAAGAAGCGAATTTTACTGTGTCGTCCAGTTTTCCCCGAATTTCCTATCCCAATAACAGAAACTGGAGACTCCAGGTACTAAATTTTTGACACAATTTTTGGACATTCGACGCCCGCCCAATAGGTATTTGGTAAACGTAAATGCCGCGAAAAGTGGACGCAGGAAGATGCATTCCTGTTCATATAGTACCCTGCGGATATGCGGACTAATATGCCCTCCATGGAGAATCCTCTGTGGACTTTCGGTATTCGTCCAGGTGTAAATAGTGCATCCGTTTCACTGAACATGCCTGCGAAGGGCTTCGCCAAAGGGGAAACACCGAGGGATTCAGGTCATCGCGGTATAAGCCTCGTTTTCGTTATTTATTCTTCCTTCCCTGTTTCTGCAATGCTCCAACGTTTTCAGCGGCTACTTCATATCTATGGAACAATGTTCAGGTGTTTTTCGTTGATAGTAAGTTCGATATACGTTACTAGAAAAAAAAACCCCGAAGTCACGAGTGTCGTGCATATTATCTGCACATACACACTTGAATGCACTGTATAGTATACAAAACGTAAAGACAATGTGATGATTGCTCGATACGATACTCCCAAATGATCGAATTGCTCACATTGGAGTCACAGTTTTTCTAAATAGAATTTTGAGTATAGTTCTTTCGGCTGCATTCGAATTTTCGAACCGAAGTCCGACTCGAACATTTCTAAATTTTATCTCGTGGTCTGACTGAGATGAGTATTCGAATAGTCTGGCATCTCGCATTTCGGAATAAGGTTACATATTTCCCAAATTCCGAAGAAGACTTTCGAAATCGCTCCGAAACATTGGCGATGGCGATGGCGATGGCGATGGGAACACAAATCCTTCGAGTGTTAAGAGAACATTTATTTCCTTGTAACAATAATACTTGCATGATTCCGCATGTATTAAATTTCAATTATAGCTTGTTATTCAGAATTCCGGCCGCTTCTCGAGAGGACTTTTATATTCTCCTTGTATTATCGAAAGATACGAGAAAAATACGGGGAAATACAATCTAATCGTGGTACTGCAAACACGTCTGCAGTTGTATGATAAATTATTATTGCAGAAAATGTTTACATTCAATTGGGAAAATCCGTAACCGAAGCTAATTGTTACCGCAGGAGATAACGAGAATCAGGAAAATGCCAGAAAGTTTCCTCTTCCGGGGTCTGTATGACTCCACCTTACCAAGCACAGCTTGCGGTTTGTGATTCTTAATTTCCTCCCTTTATTCGTATCGACGTGTGATCCGACGTAAGTTTTTATGATATCATTCTTCGACTGTGCGCTAGCGCTGTGACAATTTTATGTTGGTTTTATATCTAGTAAATTGAGTCGAAGCTCAACGTGAGAAATGCGGTTGCGTTGATACAGCTGTAATGAAATTTTGGCAATTTGCTGAAAAGTAAAATTTCGCGTAACAGAGTTCATGAAACTCCGCGGTTAACAAAATATGACTATTTTTCAATACGTACACATCAGGGAATTCACCAAGAAGGGCTATAGTTTAGAAACAATTCCATTTCCCATCACCTTTGGTTTACGGTTTACCAGTTTTGGAGAAGCTCGCGCCGCTTAGTATTTTTCGTAGCCGTCATAATTTTGGATATTCTTCAAATTTGAAACCAGCGTTGTACGCATCAGCTTCTACGGACTACTTATTCCATGTATCATTGTTCTAAGAATCATTTCAAATTTTTATAAGCATTATCAACGAAATGATGACGAGTTGAAATTAGGGTAGGAAAAATTCCAGCCAAATCTACGTTTTCCGATATCTATATATAGGAGGGTTGTATTGGAAATGACGGACGCTGCGGACGTATGGACGGATGGACGCAGAAAGTTCCACACTTTGTTCCAGAAAGTGTCTAATGCGATGTTCTACGATTTTTGGGTGTCGAGCTGTAAATACAGACGCCCCGATTTATTGGCCCGATAGTGCAGGTCGCGCGTTCGAATGCAGATATTGATTTCCCGTTCAGTCACCGTGTAAAGCTGTGCGAAATTCGGCACAGACAATTGCAAATGTTCAAGCAGACGATTCATTGGTAAAAACTGGTGAAATTCGAATCTACTTAGGGTAACTACTACAGGAAATATTTTCATTCAATTAGGAAAATCCCTGGATGATCAAAAATATTTACCCTAAGAGACGAGGAGAATTGTCATTTGAGAATTTGTGTACCAAGGGTGGAAATTTAATTCTTTTTTCATTCGGCGCGTCGTTGCCATAGATAGATAACGCTTATCTGCATCCTGGAGGTGGGGTTTTCCTGCCGTTACCGACTCGACGTGCAATATTCACTGCGGGTAACAACCCTGTGCCCCCCCCCCCCCCCCCCCCCCGGTGCGGAAATATATGTATGTAAATTGGAAGAATATCGGCGTATCGCACTGCATACTTCAGTCGCACTTACCTATAAACTAAATTTGATGATTCGTGCAATCTGTATCATAGCCGTAGGTATAGCCAGCTAATGCTACAGTTTGATTCATTAGGCGCGGGTGCGTGATATAGGCGCAGGGAGCTTATCTTCCCAGATTAATTGTCATGGATATACATCTATACCTATGTTTGTACGAATTTATGAGTAATCATATGATGATAAACGGACCCGCAAGCATATGTCTCTGCAGCGCGTAGTTTATGATTCGAAATTTCGCCTTCTTTCGGTTGTCCCTTTTTTTTTTATCGATAGCAACGCGTCGTGTGATTTGACCTGCGGTTTTATTGCACCACGACGACTCGGCTGCAACAGCTGTGATCATTTTATTATATAGTGTTTCATATCCGGTAAACTGCGAAGAATTGAAGCTGAACGTGAGACTTCCTTCCGTCCATGGATGTTGCACATCCACGAGCACCGGACGACAAACACTCGCGTGTTAAATGATTATAGAAACAATAAACGCGATATTGCAGAGGGTTATCCTCGCTGCAGGTAGATGAATATCCCAAGTAGCACACTGTAAACTCCAGGTGGACGTATTCCCGTCGAAATCTTGCCCACGACTATTTTCTGGCGAATTTTTGAATAGTCGCATCACGAGCCAAATGCAGTCGACGATACGGAAACGCTTCAACATTTCTGTACTGTACAACTACGACTTTCTGCAGTTAAATGATAGTCGGCGAACAGGAAAGCGTGCTACCCGCAGGCTACGATCGTGCTCCTGCGTTCCTCGTATTCGAGACTTTTCGATCCATTTCCACCGCTCTATAACACATTGAAAAACTATCCAGCCCAGTCTAGAGGAATATGACCCTGCAGTTAGCGCAGAATCCGATGTGACTTATTTCGGGCTTTTAGACGACTCAAAGACGCCTGACTGCAGTCACCGAATGTCCGCTTTTGAGTCTCGACTGTGAACACAGAGATTCGGCGACTTCTTCGCGTCTCTGACAACGAGTCGTCCGAGGGTTTAATATAAGTCGAAGTCGAAGAAGATTCTGCGTTATCTGGGTAATAGATACAAAAATTGTTGCGAAGCTGTCTCTTTCCTGAAACAAAGAATTTATTGAATCGTAAGAAACAGTTTTTCATCGTACATGTTCATAATTTATCGATCGAAAATTATTCGGATCGACAAGAAATTTTACCGTATCAAACACGGTACTTCAGTATAACCATTCTCTTGAAATTCTTTCGGTGAACCGTTGCAAAAGCTTTAGAGATGGAGCAATAAATTACCCGTACTTTTCAAAGAGGCAACGATCGTCGTGCATTTTGATTATAAGCAATATTGTAAATATATATTGGAATTAAAAGACGGCGACGGAGTGGGATGATTTCCCATCCACGCTATACAGAGTGCCAATAGGGGTGAGTTCTGGCACGCCGAGGTCTGGTGGGGGATGATACCTGAAGGAAGAGCAACAGGCGATAAGCAGCCCCGTTGATTTTCATTCGCACCCGAGAACACTCGTACGACACAACTCAGGTAGGTGATGAAATGAAGTGATTATAGATTGTAAACAATTAATCTCGTATTTTATGACTTATTCAATTATCGTCTGAAATCGTCTAGACAGTTCATTGGAATGAGATGAATTCAGATATTTTACGTTGTATTAAGATATTTCTCGGTCGCGGTTACGGAGCCAAAACAGCTCGACCATTTTTAGATAAATCTGAAAAAAATTCAAAAATCTGTCGGTAATTTTTCACGGCGTATTCTTCTCTTTCTCGGTCTCCTCGATTGGAATCTTCCTCGAATCGCGCGTTGACAATGAGCTTAAAATTGGGTAAAAATACGATTCGTAAACTACTCGATATTGACGGGCGAGAAATATTGGAGAACTTCTGATATTCTCCATACCGACTACGGATTACTCTTTGGTCTTTGAGGAAGAAATGCAATCAGTCATAGCGGAGTGAAGTGTGGTTAACGATATTTTACAGCGAACAGCGAATTTGGATACTCTTAGATTATCATTATCCTTC
The DNA here is from genome assembly GCA_963170745.1 of Phymatocera aterrima. Lineage (NCBI taxonomy): Eukaryota > Metazoa > Arthropoda > Insecta > Hymenoptera > Tenthredinidae > Phymatocera > Phymatocera aterrima. Next base: position 1,742,925 of record OY720662.1, on the reverse strand, counting down.
GGACAACTAGTTTTCTTCGTGTTTTCGAAGTTATTGCTATTCAATTCGTATACAGAAATGTTAAATAATTTTTGCTCGTGTTTCCTCTGTGTGTTTTCTGCCAATTACACAACCCGGATCGAAACAGATTCAGAGGATTTGGTGTCTACAAAACGGAACGCGTAGCTTGTTAACGATTGATCAAAGAGTTTGGAATTACAAATGAACATGGTGGCGGAAAAAAAACACGTGCGGACCTTGGTGTAGCTCATCGGCTTTTTCAATTTTCAATATTATATACATATAGGTATATATTGAATATATGTATAACATTTGCACTAGAGAGTGGATCGAACAATGTACAATTCTTTTGCCAAATCAATTGCGTAACATTCATAACGCACGTTTTGTTCTTCGATGATAAATTTTCCGCATTAGGAATATCCCAGTGCGTTTTCTATTTCATTATAACTTGAAAAAGTCTACTTTATCGGCGCCGATTGGCTCGCGTACACGCGTAATCAAAGATGAACCGAATTCGAGAATTGTCTACATTTTCCCGATTGAAACCGCAATATCCATATTCAATAGAATCGGAATCCTCGTAAATTGAAGTTTCATGAAACGTAACTAATCAAGAATTCAACTCGGCGTTCGATATTTCAGTGTCCACGACCAGCAATCAAGATTTCGATCCAGTCATCTATACATTAAACGAAAATACAAAAGAAAACAAAAAATGGGTCGGCATGCCTGCGTCGTAGTTCTTCTTGCTGGTAAGAATTCAATGCATTTTTCATTATGGCAGTACTTTGCGATATTCATTCTAGGCGTTCAAGATTCCCATAGATTGCCGAAATATGATGGTTGTCCACTCAGCATGTCATGCATACATACATACATACATACATACATACATACGTACACATTCTTCGTCTTTTCTTTTCACTTTTGACCGAACTTGGTGAACGAAACGATAATTATTTATACATTCCACAAACCATCGTCGATCTAATTATTCCTATATTACATACCTACGTATGAAGTTAAGAGACTTCGTTAAACGGTTCATTACTCCGTACATTATTATTATCACCATTATTATTACTGTATAGATGATCAGAAATTTTGTTAACGCGATATAACAACAGAGAGATGAATAATGGCAAACATTATTTCTACTACGTGTAGCGTGTAATTGCTATTATAAACTTTGCCAAAGATATGAAAATCACGGTGATAAAAAAATACTACAGGCCTATAGGGCCGGGGCTGGTATCATCAGGAACTTTTTCACCTTTTGGGTATGAAAAAGTCTTTGAAACTAGAATTGGAGCACAATACTTTGCCTTTTCCGTACATACTCGTGTGAGCCCAACCATTCTCGACTATGAACTATGGAAGTCTTCAGAAATTCGAGATAAATTTATTCATGGCGAAAGTCAGATCAGAGCTGCGGATATTATTGGTTCCTATTCGCATCAGTCGAAGCTTGCAATTAGATCATTTATTCCCATATGAATTTATCTTATCCTCGTCTCAATGAACTCAGCTTGATTTCAGAATTTTTTAATGAATATTGATTATATATTGTTCGCGACGATTCTACGTTTTCTCGTAACTTTTCATAAAATTTCAACAAAATTTGCATCGGTCCAACTTGAAGATATAATTAATGTAGCTATGATCAGCTACGTGTACATACAAGACGACGACGTGACCCGCGATGTTTCGAAAGTTGTGATTACTTGATTGACATTCATTAAGATCGTCAAAGAACGTTTCAGCCCTCCATACATAAATGCAACGCATCACCAGCTCACCCCTGCGTCTCCCTCGCCAACGTCGAAAAAAACAGCTAAGTCGCTGCTGGCCTTTTCGTAGACTATAGGACAACGCGAGTTACATAGTTTATAAAAATCAGTCAACCCCCGCGTGTAATAAGTTTTGAAAAACTTGCTCCTTCGCCGCCTGCAACTATAATCAAAAGCATGCGATAAACTAACCGCGATCACATTGCATGGCAGTATCGTGCATGCAATTTCGCAACAGAGGTTCCTGAAAATTGCTACGATGCTGCTGCAGCATGACACTATATCCATGCTGTGTCGGATCAACTGTGCATTCTATAATGGACCGCGTTCACTAACTTGTATCTTTGATAAATATTACAGTTTGCGCTCTATGGACATTCGGCGAAACACTTTCTTGTGACCAATGCGGACGAGAATGTGTGAACAGTTGCGGAACGCGGCAGTTCAGGGCCTGCTGCTTCAACAATTTGAAGAAAAGGGCACCGGATGTTGGTTTGAAGCTCTGGGTAGGACCGCCCAGACACACGGGCCATCTGCATCTGGTATACGATGCATAGACGGAACGAGACGTTTTTCTTTTTCATTTCTAACAATCCCAGCCCAGCGTCTTTCTGTCGCGGAGCCGATCCTCAGCTTGCGAAGTGTCGCACATCTCGCGTTATTTTTTCATAATTTTTCTCTCATTTATTGATCATATACGTTCCATCTGAGCTGTAGTGAGTGAACGAGTCGAGGTATACCCCTCCCGAGGAATAGAAACCTTTTCTCCATTTTTCGTTCATACAAGAAAAAAAACGATGATTATCAACGATTTCATTAATTCGTTTTTCGGGATAATTGTGCAATTCCATTTTTTCACGGAACTTTTTTGCAAGTCAATCAATTAATTTAACATTGAGAGCATTTTTACGCACGTAGTTGCATTGGAATCACCAATTCTTATTACGAAGTTCGACCAAGCGGCTGGGAATGATATTTGTATCCAAATATTCCGTGTATTATGTGATATACAATATATTCGTTATGACAAGCATGTTTATGAAATATAATACTAATTACCGTAACAGACGATGGAAACGGAGGAAGAAAAAACAATATAACTATGTAATAAAGGTCGAAAATATCGTACAGGATTCAATGTTTTTAGTCCGTTTGAGAAAGAATGAGGCGTATGTACCTATTTGCGACTAAAGAAAGTAACTTCGGTCGAGAAAAAGCTTACAATAAAATCGCACGAATATGCAACAGCGCTTGAAAAATTGTTCAATTCAATTACTCCCATGTAGAGATAGATGACACAGTAATTGACTCCCGATGACGTCGACCAGTTTTTCATAATTTGTGCTTCAAACTCGTGTCACATTGATCTACATATTTCGTCTTTCTGATTGTAAGAGAAATTTGGGAAAGAAGTAAATTGAGATCAATCATTTTACTGCAGATAACTAAGAATTGTAATTTCTATAGCTTGTCGAATTTTGAAAAATCGGTAAACTTCTGCGGGATTCGACGATCTGTCCCGGTGAACAATTTCGCCCCACCTTCTTCTACCGATAATTATATTTGTAGTATTGCCCAAAAGTTTCCAATGATTAAGATCGCCCGATTATCGCATGCAGCTTTGAGTCTGATCGAAAACATACGAGTATATGTATAATAAAAAAGCTGTTGAGTAAACTGATATTTGTTTTATTCTTGAAACTGTGAATCTAGCGAGCATATAGCCGCCAGAAGCAATAAATGAAGCTTCATTACAGTCATTAAAAATGACGACAACGCATGCATATTCCAAGTTACGTTCCATTTTCACGACACAAGCATACAGGTATTTTCGGAATGTATGTATATCCATTCGCACATACTTTTACGAGACAATATACATTTCAATTGAACACTTAGCCCCCAGGATGTGGACTCGATGAAACAAAGAACTCACTAATTTGCATGTATAACTCATCGCATTGTTGATTTTATTTTTTTCATAATAGCAATTTCGTTGTAAGCTAATTTTACGATACACACGCGTTTCCATTGGTATACATATGTATATAATTCCAATTTTTCGTTTCTCAAAATGTACGATACACAAAATTCCAAACGCTTTGTACGCAACCAGGCGAGGACTCTGAATGTTAAAGGTTTCTGAGATACTTTCGAATATTCTAACCTGCAGGGTCCATGAACGATTGATTTACGCTATTTACACAATAAAATATACTGTCCATCATTAGAAAGTGAAAAATATACACGATAATGGTCCTCGAACTATAAATCAACTGGAAAATCACAAAATTACAGCAGCGGAACTATTTTATCCAATTTCGTATCTGGCAATTGATTTTCTTCAATAATATTCTGTGCTTTTTTTCATCGGAAGGAGCACATTTTTCTAATTTCGTTACGAATTTCTTGACCCAATTATTCAGCATATTCCATTGTAACCTGTCTAATCCTGGATGAGAATCTTTGTTTAAAAACGCGAGCAGCTCATCCCTCGATTTTATGTCTCCAGCAGGTATGAAATTTTTCTGTTTTTTAGCCTGACCAGATGATCGGGTGTTAGTTTTTACAGACTTTTTTTCCCCCTTTGATAATTTTAATCTACTCTTTTTCAACGCGGATTCTGTTCCCTCGTCTACTTCGGTTACACCTTGATTTTTCAGTCTCTCATCCTTTTTATCATTCGCCAAATTTATTTCATCCAGTCCGAACGATCTCTTCCCCGATCCTTTCTCGTCGGCTTTCACAAGTTGTTTTCTTCTTCTCTTTACCAGAACTGGTAGAACAATATCTTCGGCCGATAAAGCATTCGATTTTTTCTTCCTGTTTAGTTTCGCCGGTAATTCGATCGCTACTTCTTTCCTATTTCTTCTCGAGTTTACTTTGCTATCAATTTCGTCTGGTCCATCAACAACCTCAGGAGGAAAATTCGATTGAAAACTCCGACGATCTATAGACACTGTGAAATAGATTTCGATTATTACATTAATTGTTTATAATCACGCGTCGCTGAAATAAACAGAAAACAAAACAAACAAGAAATAAACGAAAACGAGAAATCTTACTCCCGATATCGTCCGTCGAAAAAATGCCTTCTTTTTTTCGTTCAAAAGATTTATTTCCATCCCGAAGAATTCTTTCACCTTCTTTCGAACTTTTTTCAAAATCGTTGATCGAATCATCAAAATTCTTCGAAGGTGATTCGCTGTCTTCAGTTCCGATATTCAAATCGCATGGGTCGTCAATTTGCGCTTTTATAAGGCTAAAAATTGTCTCCTTCCCATCATCTTTCAGTGGCACACTGTAATATTATGGTAATGAGATTATAATATTCGGAAGCTAATACAGATGGCAATTTGGAAGGTGTAACTTACACCGGTGCTTGAAACCATTACCTGTCTGTGGCTTGATCGATCCAAGCTAAGTCAAGCCAGGTCTTTAGGTTCGATGGGAGATCGTAATTTTCAGGAAGCCACGTCGGACCTATTACCCTAAACGTATCAAGATACTCGAACATGCTGTTATACCAAGCGCAACATCTCTTCAGCAGATACCTCGACAAGTACCTGAAATACAGGAGATTATTGGATTTCATTCAGCAGAAGATTTTCAGTCTTTATGTGTATTGTAGTCGTGAAATCATGTGCCGTCCCCAAATACTCTCATTTTGATCAAAAAAAGCGTTTAACGATTAGCATATCTTCTGCGGTCATGTATACGCAGTGAGAGGTGTGGATACTTCGGAAACTTTTAGGCATCAATGAAAACAGCATTCTCCTACTTCGCAACGAATTTATATATTTTTAAAACAAAATTCCCATGTTCCTTGACCACGATTTCTGAATATCCAAAATTTTCGACGTGTTTTCTAGTCATTTACAAGCTTCCCAAATATCAGCTCAGATATTCAAATTTTATAAATTTCCGGTGTTTCTTCCGTCATTTAAAAGTTACCTAGCTGATTTTCAGATTCAATCAGATTTCGGTACGATCAACGACGAGTTTTCATCGAGATTTCAACGAAATTTCGTGGGATTTGATCAAATTTGAGATTTACTTTTACACACAGAATTATGAATACGATTGGATCCTACTTCTTACCAAACTCTGCTTACAACAGCATAAGCAATAACCGAGACAGTCCAAGCATGCCCGATGTTAATTCTAGCTTTAAAAAATTCAGCTGAGCACCTAGCGACGTTCTCGATTCTGCACATAAGTTTAGCAAATCCTTGTGTTCTGACTAGAACATATTGCAGCATTTGTTTAGTTGGTAAATTGATAACAAGACCATCGGGCTCGACGTAATTCTTCAAATCCTTATACTCTTTGAGTAAATCTATTTCCAAGTAATTTAAGAGCGCTCTGTTAACTTTCTCCATGTTTTTCAGACCCTTGTCGTTACGGAATTTACTTTTCATTCGATAGATTAAACGGCTGAGTATCGCTGCCTCCATGTGCAAAGTATTTTGCGAATCTAAATCTTTTATTATAACATTCAAGGTTGAAAGAAACCGTTTGTAGTCTGGAAAAAGGAAATGCTTAATTTTGTATGAAATATGACGATGAATAGCGTGCGACTAATGATATATTGAGAAAAACATATTGCAGGTTAGAAATGGTAACTCCATTTGTCTTACCGATTGCTTTCCTACTTGCTATCCATATATTATTTGCCGGACGCTCCAAGTCCAATTTATTCCATAAAGCGTTCATGTTTCTTGAAAAAATAAATAAATAGTTCAAATTTACAACTGTTTGTCAAGTTTTATTGCTCATAACCTCCCATGCCCAGGGCGCCGCCATTTTGTTTCTATCGATAGAAGTAGACGACAGGAGTCGAGCGCCTCACGATTGGCAGCCTGGGTTACGTGGATTCAAACTCAAGTTACGCGGGTTTCTAGAAAAAGGTAAAAATACGGCTTCTGGAGTTCCGAGTTCCTTTAGTCGTTGCAACGATGTTCCTTACGTGTTTCATTTATCGAAGGATCATTTCAGAATCGTTTTAGATCAGTCAGCAAAACTTGAATAATAATGTTTCGATTTATCCGTGACCGAAATTTGTCTGATGATACATATTTCAGAACTACACGCGGTTTATTACCAATCAAAATATCTATTCCAATAATTAACACCCGCTGGGCTACAAATTCTTGTGGCTATTACAGTTTTGTGTATACATACTAGTATGGGAACGTTGATTTTCTCTTCTTGATGAGGTATAATTTTATATAAAACGGATTTATTAAATCTTATTCTCTCAATCAATAAATATATACTTACAATTTTTCCTTGTCTACTATTTAACAATAATACTAATATTAATCATAATAATATAATGATGATATTCTACAATTAATTATAGAGCAATAATTTGCCGACAGCATAATAATATAATATAATTTACATTGTCTTTACAATTTTATAAATAATTATTCGTAGCGGCTTTTCTTCGTTTCTTCTGGGGTTTTTTTTTTGTTTTTTTGTTTGTTTTAATATGATTGTTACGTGCAATCAATTATTCGTTGGCAATATTATTCGGCAAGATGAAATTCTATATTTTCGCTTTTTTCACATTTTTTCGTCCTCTAAAGTTTCTAATTTGTTCGTTTTCATCTGAAATACGATTATCGTTGGAGTTTGTTCGATTGTTATAAACTTCTGATAAATGTCTCTATTACATCATATGATACAAATTCCTCGTGTGCTCACACGCACGCAGCTACTCATTCATTTTCTTCCCGTTAGTTTCCGGAGTCTAGCTGTCAGTCCTGTGTCATCTTTTTTCACTTTCTCTACCGATCGTCTCTTGTTTTCATACTTCGTTTTCGCCTCTTGGCGTTTTTCTTTAGCCAATCGTTGCTGCTCCTTCTTCCAAATGTCCTACCAAACGCAAGAAACAAGAATAGAAAAATTCAAAAACCGTGGAAAACTGTATACCGATAACTCCGAATTATACATCGCCAAACGATCCTGCAATTTGGATAAATTCTTACCTTAAAGTCTCTACAAAAACTTTGCCAAAGTATGAAAAAATCGTGCGGATCGGCCGTATCCAATGTGGCACCCTTTGGAACGTATTGATAGAATTGCATCACGATTTTAAACTTTAATCTCGCCTCCTGCAATCCCTCTTTCTCATTTGCCAAATCAATCACAGCCTTGCTAAGAAACGTCTCCATCTTTTCTTTAAACGGACCGGCATTTTCGGGATTCGATTCTGCTACCATTTTATACTTCACTTTACAAGCTGTAAGAAAATAAATAAATGTATAGGTATGTAGGTCCGGTATTTTGCATGTGTTCTTCTTCTTCTTATAACTGTTGTATCAATTAGTCATGCATCGGCGCTTCCTTAACTCACCCTCCAATTCCTCTCCAAGTCTGTCCAATTCCTTCGTCAATTCTTCGAAATTGATGGAAGCCGCTGCCTCGACGTCTGCTGGTTCTGGAACCGGTAATGGCAAAGGTTCATCAGAGGTTTGTAATTCTTCTTGAGCTAGCCTGGCCCTTGCAACGTAATGGAGTAGAGTAACGCCCGGAACTTTGGACTTAACGTCCTTTAATTTTTCTAAAATTTCAAGACCGAACCCGTCCGCCTGTCCGCGCATTCGGTTACCACCGTTCATGTAATTTCCCAGCGTCAATATAAGCGCCATTACTTTTTTCAATGAGTTTGAATTCCGTAGGTACTCGCAGATCGATCGAAGATTCGTTAGTTTTGTCGAAACGCTCGATATCGCGTCTTGAAACTCGGACTGGAACATTAGGCAGGCTATTCTCTCTGCAAAATATGGTATCAACGATAATTGTTTCAAAAATTTTTCAGGCCTGTCGAGAGGAATTTCAGGATGCGCTTCTTCGTGAGCCCTTATTTCTTCGAGCTCTTTTTTCGTGGGTCTCTGCAAAAGTTCGTCAACTCTTTATCATTCGTATTCGTGTGACGCTTTTAATGGCCGAAATTTCTGGCAACCGTAGATTCAACTTCTACTTACAACTTCGTAAATTTGGTTCAACGCCTCCAAGTTGACGACGGTGGTGTCGAGTGTGTAGACGGCATTTTCAACTTCGGAAAAATCAACGTGCAAACTTTTTTCCAGGATACCAACCATCTTCGATCTTTTACTATCCAATATTTTAGCGGGTTGGATCTTCGACGGTTTATCCACTTCATCTTTTTTTTTCGTTGGCTTCCTTTCGATCACTTGGCGCGAGAATAAATTCGCAAATTCGGTAATGTCGATTGATTTCTCTTCCTCGATCTCTACCCATAGCGGTACCTGAAACAAGTTTCAAAATTTTGCATTCTCATCACACGAATGTATACTATTTTGATTGAAATCAACGATACCACGAACTAGTTACCTGAGGAGGAGAATCAGGACTCTCTGCCGGTATTGGCGCCACCGTGGACGGCACCAAAATTCTCGTCCAGTACAGCGGTTTCATCGGTACCACTGGGTTCAGCGGCTGCTTTCGTAATGCTGTCCAAAAACCAAATGAAATTAGTTCGCACTGACTGCTATCTGACCGATTGACTCAGAACTAAGGAGTATTTTCGCGTACAAATATAACATGTATTGAATTTGAATCATGGGTACCATTTTCCGCATTCTTTCAACAAATATCTACGAAACTTGATTTTCAATAAATATTTCTCAGTATCCTGAAATCTACTTCCTTCGAATACCTATCGCCAAGCTTTCATTTCGAGAACTCACTTGCTCTACCCGGAGGATTCCACCCGCCAGCAGGAGGTACGGGAAATGGCATTGGTGCGTTTTTTCCCGGTGGAGGAGGTGGAGGTATCAATCCTCCCGGAGGAGGTGGAGGTGGTGGTCCGCTAAAACCAGGTGGTGGTGGTGGAGGTGGAGGTGGCGGTGGTCCTGCCATTCCTGGCATAGGAGGCGGCGGCGGTCCCATCATTCCCGGCATTGGAGGCGGTGGCGGTCCCGCCATACCTGGCATCGGTGGCGGAGGTGGCGGCGGAGGGAGACCTGTACCCAGAACCAAGTTTTCTGACGACATGAATCCTCCAGTATCAAGGATCAGAGACGGGGGAGGTGGCGGCGGGGGTGGGGGTGGAGGCGGCAGTGGAGGCACAGACATCTTTATTTCTTGTGCCGCAGAGCATTCTCGTGATGAAGGTTCAAGGATATCAGGCATAGGAGGTGGCGGTGGTGGCGGAGGCGGTGCAGAAGGTGTTCTTAGGTCTGGAATGCTGCTGATGGTCTTCGGCGTTGGTGCTGCCGAAGGAACCGGAGGCCCTTGTGTCTCTTGAGAGAGCTCGCCAACATCCCGATTTCCTTCGTGACTTGGGGACGGCGGTGGACCAGTGACCATGTTATTGACTGTTTCCACGATCGGCGGTTGTTTTATGGACCCATCTTCGGGAACCGCGATGACAGTGGTCTCCGTGGACACGACGGTGTTATCACGAATCTCCAGATTGTTTATTTTCTCCGTAAGCCTATCAATATCTTTGCTAATTTTCACCACGGAGCAATCGTCCTTCGCTGTCGGACTCGTCCTTCCATCCTCGATTTTCTGGGCATTCAGATTCAGAGCTAGAAGCGAAACGTCAGTGATTTCTCCGTTCTTCAGTGACCGGTGATCAACAGAAACCGCGACTTCATTGTCCTTCGGGGACGAGCAGCTCTTGGGTTTTACATTTTCGGCTGTCCATTGATCGACCGACGTTTCGACCTCAGAAATCGGCGACAATGTCGACGAAGGAATCACCGCGTCATTTCTCGAATCTTCGAACCTCAAGGACGACGATTTCTCGAAAGAATTCGACAGCGATACGTCTGTGGGACTCGCTGTAAATCTTCCACTTTCGACGAAACCGTTCGACGGCGATAAAACGTCAGGTGATGTCTGCGTGGATTGACCCTGCGCCATTTTTTCAACATTACAATTCATCAGAGCCCGTAATCGGCTCACTTCGGAACGGAGTGCATTCAACTCTTCTTCAAGACGACGCATGTTCTCTGGCGACCAACTTTTCCGCCGCAGTTTACCCGGGCTCGTTATCACTGGGATTGGGGCTTCCTGGTGCGACCACTCGTACATAAGGTCTGGCTGAATAAACAACGGAATATTTTTAACCAAGACGTAGAGCTCACAGAGGGTTCACAAATAATTCACCAAGCTCATTAGCAAATCTCTTCGCTGGAACAAAATGGTCGAGCTTCGAATTTCTACATTGGGTGATTTTGTTTTATCAAAAATGTGGCTTCCCGGTAAAGAATTCGTTCCAGAAGTCAATACCACCATGGAAAGGATCTATAGTGATTCTGACAAGGAATTGGAATGTCATTTATGAAATTTTTCAGATGTTCTCACCGTGAAGTTAACTACTCCGGATGTATCCTTGTCTGACAGAGGTTTAAGAACCCCGGCAGCCACTAAATGCGCGCAGATTGTTGAGCCGAGTCTTTTTTGGTCACCTTCGGTCAGCTGTCGTTTGACGTGATCCGGCAATCCGGAGACCAGCCAGTTCATCAGGTGTTGTCCTGAAGCACAGGTTAGAAGAAGGAATGATCAGACGTTCGGGATCTATGCAATCGCGAATATCATTGTTCTCGGTATTGAAAATCGACGCATATTGCGATGTATAAAACGGCACTAAACGACACTAAAATCCCGTGGATTAGATCGATTTGCAACTTTAACCGATTACGATATTGTAAGGCGGGCAAATCGTATCAGCTCACTGGATCGCACTATAGTTTATGGAATGGGAACAATTTTTGAGAAAACAAGATTTCAAGTATAAGACACAATGCAGTAGTAGTCCGACCTCACTCTCTTCTCAAAAATAAACTAATGTTGTTAGAGCGAACCGCGCCCAGACCGGCTCGCCCTCGGATTCAGTGAGATTCTCTTCTCCATAAGGGCTACATCCTTTTCCGGCTGATTTTTTGCCGATGCTACAAACGATGAGCGAACGCCTCCGCAGCTGACTCAGTGTTTCTTTTTTTCGTATTATTTTCAGGTAGCGTATTGTTTCTACTCCTACTGCAAAGTGTATTAGCATCGAATTTCGCTGAGTCATACTGAAAATTTGATACGCCGAAGTTTAGGAGGACGGGTTCAGATCGGCAGTTGAATTGGCGTTACAGTTTGAGAGAATTGGCGAACTTTGTTGAAAATAAGAAAACAAGGAAAATCAGATTTTACCGCATTCTGAAACGAGGCACGCCGCGGGAAAACTATATTCGAACTGAATACTTCGGACTGCTGTAATAAAATCCATAGTCATTTACGTCTATGTGGTAAATCTGGGCCACTTCGACCACGTGACAGATTCGACTGTTTTGTGTCAAAGTCACGTGTCCCTCCCTTTCATGTGTATTATAAGTGAGTATACCTATACCAACGGACACATTCGTCTTTTTCCAACACAACGCAACGAAGGCATGCATGCGTGCGTTATCCTACATCCTATTAAAATACGACACACACCATTATGCGTTAGCCTATGCTGTAATCTTATACGTAATACATATGTATATCGATGGGTGAAAAGAGGAGGAAAGTGCCCACGCACGAGCACGTTTTTAGATACTGTCCAGTCTCTTTGGTGGTCGGGTGGTCAGGTGAACAGGCGGTGTGTGGGTCTGCAATAGCTATGCATTTCGATCATTGCACCTTCGCGAAATAACTAAATTTCCTCTGGATCCTCGGGGGTTTCGGGCTCCCATAATTCAAGACTGAAACTTGTCCCGAATTTGTAATACTTCGCGATCATACACGAGAGAAGAAGAAAATAGAAAAAAGAAAAATAAAAGAAAAAGAAGAAAAAAAGAGTTCGAGACATCCATCTGATTGAAAATTCGTGACAGACCTTCTCCGGTCTTGATTCCGCGGAAGAGAATATCCTCGGCGATCGTGATCGTGGTAAGAACCACGGTGATATTCGTCGACCCGATGTCTTCAACCTTTTTAAAGAGCTTGAATTCCTCCTGGCGATGTTCCTCGACAACCGGTGATCCTCCGAGCTCGTTCGAGTTTTGTTTGTACGCATCTTTTTCGCCCAAATTTGCTTCCACAGATCGCGCTTTACTGCGAAATAGTCCCAGATTCCAATGATCCAGGAATCCGCGATGCCCCGGCATTTGTCCACGACTAACGCGGACGTAGTCCTGGAGCATGGGGGTGAGAATAGGCTTTTCCACGGGCATGATGCACATCGTTTTGAGCCCCGGAACTTTCATTGATGAAATTTTATGATGTTATAATATTTGTTCAAAAATATAAGCTTTCCGAACGATAATAACTTTCCAAACGATAAACCGAGCTCCATCAATTCATATCTTCACTCAGGCGTCTGTTTTTTCCACGTTATTCATCCTCTTATCAAGCATCGGCATAATGCTGCTATCGTTTCGAGCAGAGTCGGTGAAAAACGGATTTATAGTGCGTGCAATAGTCGGCGAGGACGATGGCTGAGTATCGGAATGCCAATAAGTATTATCGTTCAGCTGCCAGAAAAACTACAAATCCCCAGAAGTTCATTGCTCTACGATTTACGATTCCGTGGTAGCAATAATTTTCAAGGTCAGTTCGTGATTAGATTTATCGCTAATTGATATTTCGCGTTATCAGTTTCTATACCTGTGTGCTCGAACCAGAAAAAAAGGTTCATTCAATTAATCATTATTGTTCGCTGTCCGTGTACTTCAGCCACGGCAGAGTATTTTATGTTTATGTTAGCACTTTTGCTCACGTAATGCATGTTTTCACCGTTTCTATTCTTTCTTTTTTATATTATATCAATAATCGATCAACACTTTTCTGTTCTCTCGGTATCTCCTAAGATCTAGATACGGATTCAGGATCGAGCGACAAGTTGCACTTTCATCGGACACTCTTGCTCCGACAATTGATCGATGTGCTGCACTTTTTGCTGCATGTAGAGAGAAAAAGAAATCCATGCATAATTTCATTAGTTGGTAGCAGGATTTTATTCGGCTTCCCACATCGGTCGGCAGAACGAAAAACAAAAGAAAACAAAAAACCCCCCCCCAACTGAAAAAAGATGAACAGAAACCGAAAAACTTGACGAATGACACCCGGTGAAGATTATACTGGCGGTTTTTTATCGGGCGGTTGATTATTTCGAACAGAAAATGATTAACCACGACGATCGCATGCGTGGTTCTCGTTCAACACTAAACTCACAACCGTTTTGAGCCTCTGGCTTATCGAACTGTTCCTCTTATCAGACTGTTAAGATCTTTTTATTATTTCATAGGTAACGCGTGCTCTTCCTCTAAGATTCTTCAAAGATAATGCGCGATTCTTGCAGAAGGTGCACTACGAAATTGCAGTAGCGACGCGCTGTTGGTGAGTGATACCGCGATTATACGTATACATTTTTCTTTGCTTCATGCATGCACGCGGATAATGAATCGACTTGGTATTTTTTGGCTAACGTAACGTTCGTCGGGCAGGAGATCCGAACATAAAAATGTCATCGACAGTTGTCTGATTCTCATTATTTTCTAGCTGCGAACGACGTTCTCCAGACCCGACAAGCTGCGGCGATACAGAAAACCATTTATCTATGTCTAGATACGTCACTGCGACTTCTTTGATTTCCCTTATCTTCCGCGGCGCTACGATTACCCGGGTGTACATTCTAATATACATTTGTCAGCTTCTCATGCCTCCAGTGATGCTGATCTGGGATCTGGAATGGCGTCAACACTCAGCTCACAATAATGACAGACATGGAAATTGCATCTTCCGGTTCGGGGCTCGACGTTTATCCGCACGCGTGATATGCGCCGGGGCGTTATCTTTCCGCCGAAAAATCTCTCTCATCCATCCATACGCGGTATGTACAACTCTTTTGCAAAGCGGAAACTCTTTGTCAGCTAATTATAAGTTCAGTTGGTTACAGTGTGAGTATTACATATATACACATATTGTCTTTCGGGAAGATAAAAGCTCCTGTTTTTTAACCAGAGTCATTTACGGTACATTTTTAGTATCCGTGATACTAGCGCAACGAAATCCAAAGAGATAGTATCACCGAACTAATTTTGCCCGTATCCGAACGCGCCTAGCGAAAAATTGAATTCGCGAGGAAATTTTTCGCTGCCAAATTACGCCACTGCAGAAGAGATGGAACTTTTGTTCTTGGCTTCGTCACATTTTCTTTTCACCAATTTCATGTTTCCGTCGAGGAAATCGCTTACGAATGAAATCTTCCGCGTTGACGTTTCGATCTTCAGTTTCGGTTTTTTTTCTAGTACTCCCAGAGGTTGATAAAATCTTGTAGAAGTTTCGTATGCTTTTTCGATATTTTTAACTCTAGCATGATAATGTTAAAAATATATATGTGATGATACAGAATACGACGTTTCCTCTCAAAATTACGACAATCGTTATACGTATGCAATGCGGTGAGTAAATGAACGTGTGAAAATTTACCTTCGAATTTCTCGTACAAACGGAAGTCCAGCTTCTCCGGAACGAATCTGGGCTTATTATTGGCTCGCCCTTCGACAGTGGCACGGTCCATGGTGAGACTGGCCACTCGTCGCAGAACGTTACTCTCTGTTGCCTGTGCCTCATTTGCACTGTGTCTCCTTGGTGTTGTTTCACATATCGTCGCCCCCTGCGGTGGTGCGGCTCCTGAAACCCGAGGCGTTTCTACAACTCTCCTGGTCTTTCGTTTATACCAAACCATCGCATACACGAACACAGAACAAAGAGACGGCGAGAAAACGATGGGCGGGGACGGGGCGAACGCGAACGCGAAGAAAAATCGGGAAAACCATAAAACGGAATTAGTGTTCATTGACGGAGAAATAGGCACGATGCGCGATATCCTCATCTCCCTTGATTCCGGTTAGGAATAAAAGTGATCAACTCGCCCGCGGAAAGTGTGGATGATGAGTTTTCGATTTTTCGATTTCTCGAGCACGGCAGAAACACACATCGCGAAAAATCAAGTCCATGAGTTTCATGTAGATAAAATTAATGTTTCACAATTAGTCTCGGTCACACTCAGGTCCGCGACCGAAAGCCGACTGACGATGGACGGGGAACTTTGGGCTGGAGAAACGGTGACGACTTTGCCGCATTCACGATCATCATATGTCGCCTACAAACAACCGACTGTTTCTATTTGGATATGTATCGTCGCGATGAGTAAGGACTAAGCCAGGGCAGAATTGACTGTCAAAATCAGAATATTCCATGCGAACGTAAACATGAAGTTGTCAACTGTACCACCTACCTATAACTCATCGTCATAAAACTAGGATTCGGCATTGAGTATAAGCATGACGGCTAGAGTGCTAGGAGCCGATTTGTAGATCTTGCGATTTCTTTTTGTGAAACGAGTTTCTCTTATTGTTGGTAGCAGTAGTAGCATAGTAGTAGTGGTAATTGAAGTATTCGAATGATCATTGAACTAGTGAATTAGCGAATAGCGAACTGCAAATTTACACTTCTGCATTATGAAAAATGTCTGCCTTTTTTTATACATATAGCTATGCGTGAGCGGTAGATGAGCATTTTGATTTGTCATCGCGCAGCATTCGTGTGTACGTATACATATTCGTACCGTACTCAGAAAATGTATTATCTCGCGCAAGAACTATACGCCGCGTGTGACGTTCTATATACATACGCATGAAGTATGTAACAAGGTTATAGGCCACGATATCAACAAGTGTGCTTTCATGTTCATGAATGACGAGCTATATTGGATGCGAGGTTTCTTGTATTCCTAAAATGCTGAAAGTATGAAGTCGATTCGAAGATGCTCGCGTGTTCGGCAAAACTGGAAAGCACCGCGAAGTTCCATGCAAGAAGTTTCATTGATCGGACAATCAGCTGTCTACGAGATTAGGCGCCGATAAAAGAAAACTGTATTTTCCCATGCATGTATATAGGTACATACAAGAATTCTGAAAAGTTACAAAAATTGCGAAAGTATGCGCAATTGACGACAGACAAACGGATTTTGAACGCAAATTTACGCACTAGTGAATCTATATGCAATGAAATCAGTCGAGTTATAGTTAATGGCGGGAGTCATAAGCAAGGATTAAAAGCTACGTGCGTATTCGAGCCGATTAACGAACTGAAAAACCGTTTTTCCCTAACGGACATACATTTGCACTGAGCGGATCTCCGAGATATAGTATGACTTAAATCGTTAATTATTGAAAAAATAGTGACAAATTTGACGATTAACACGTATCTCGGTGCAATTTCGTAATTCGGCATGTATCCGCTCATGTACTACGTATGTATGCACATACATGCAATATCGTATGTATATTTACTATACGTACAAGATTACACCGCGAAGAATCATCCTGGAGTATGGCTAGAGCACGGGAATCGTTAGAGTTTAGAGTTTTGGACCGTTATGAGCGTCCCTCGTCCCTCACCAAAGCCTCGAGGCAACGCTCGGCGATTGCTTCAGCCAGGCCATCGCGATTATGGTATACGATCGTAGCTCCGCTCAGCGTGATTTTTACAACCTGAGTTTGTTTTTTTGTTCAACATATTTCTTTCTCTTTCTTTTTCACGTGTCTACACATACATACGGCGAATTATTAATCAACGTACGAGTTCATGGGACGCGATGCCGAGTTGTGTAGCACGGAGACCGTGCGGCCGTTGAAGCTGAGGCCGTTGAAAAATCTACCGACGAAATACGGAAAAATTTGGCAGGATCTTTACGGAATATCTTACCACCCGAATCTGCGCCCGATGCGATGTGGACAAATTCGGGTAGTCCGCAGAAGCAGATCAATCGCGATAGCGCATTATTCAGGCTGCAGACCTTCTTCTCCCTCCGAGCAATTTCCAACGCGAGTATAGACGACGATTTCGTTGTTCATGCGCTTTGAATATTTCAGTACAAAAGCGGACGTACCTCCAATTCGTGGCGAGGCTGGAGGAAGTTCAATTTTCTTGTGCCTTGTAACGGTGAAGTGGGCCCTCCGATCGTCCCTTTCCTCGGCAGCGGGTAGAGGATGAACATCGTTGACAGGCGGCAAGGATCCCGATTCTGCGACCATGCCGCCAGGATCTGTGAATACGCTGTCGCTGGATGATTCCCGGCTCGGCGGTGTCGGCACATCGGGGGTAACCAGGTTCTTGTTGGCACGATGCCACGAGTCCGTGACCAGGAGAGGAGGCCCCTCCGTCCGGATGGAAAGGGACGTGGGTGGGGGTATCGGTGTCGGCGTAGGTCCCACGGGGCCTGAGTCTGGGGGGCTTGAGGATTTCAATGGCGAGGGTGGGGAGGCGGCAGGATCGGATGGCGTTCGGGTCTGGACGTCGGGGTGCAGGACTTGGTCCGTTTCTTTGAACTGGCCGTCTCGGAATCCCGGTTTTTCTGGGGAGGCCTGGAGAGGGAAAGAAACAGGCGTCGCGTCAAGAGCGTGAAACAGAATCAGAGAATTGGCGATCGGCCGGCTTGACCGTCCCTTTTTCTCTACTCTCACGACCGCGTACAGCATCTGGTTGACGGAAAGAGGGCCACGTGAGTGAGACCGTGAAATCGTTCGTGAATTTTTCCGCGCGCGAGGCGAAATTTGTATTTTCTAATTTATAGAAAGACCGTGCACTGCTAAGAGTATCGTGATACAAAGTTGTGCATTTCCTATCTCTAAACTGCTCAAGAACATGTACCTACACCCTACATCGGATCGATTGACTCCGGCAGGTGGCGGTTAACAGGGTCCAAAGATTTGATATCTAATGTTTATCTGTTTACTGGTCAAACTCCGCGGCAAGTGTAGATACTATAACATCAAACTCGTTTTCATCGATGTCTCGATAAAAGGAAGCATCGACTTCCGCATCCGACCGCGATGAGCGAGCGTCTTTCTTAAATCAATGGGGAATCTCAAAAGTGAAAATAAAAGCTGTTCTCGAACGAATCTCGTCGTCTGTTCTCGTACTACAAACGTGCCCCGCGTTTATCCAATTTTTCTCACATACTTTCTGCCATCTCCTCTCTGATTGTGTGAGTTTCTATCATCGTCGTATCGTTTCCGTGTGAATTTCTCAGTATGAAAGTTCGTTTTATCAAACGACTTATGGTCGCTGATGGTCATTGACTCCGCTACTTCTATCATAAAAAAAGCCTTGATAAGTTTACGTTATTCCCTATTTCTCTCCACTCTAATTGTAAGATTGAACGGCACCTGTCACTGCGACATTGAGATCCACAGCTTAGCCAGAATACGCGAGAACGAATTATATCTTACGCTGCACGTCGTACGTACACATGCAACTGGAAATGTACCAAAATATATCAGCATTTCGCCTGTTCAGGAGGCAAAAATGCTAAACATTTGATCTGCAGTGTACAATCTGCATGAAACACGACCGTGGCCATTGGTCTGAGAAAATTGCAGAAGCAAGAAGCGAATGAGCCACAAAATTTGGTTTTTTAAATCGATTCCGAAATGCGAGGGACCGCGGGATGAAAATTTGTTATCTCTCTACTTACTTTCGGAGCAAGCTGCTTTTTTCCGGGAGTTTGTACCTTCTCGAAAGCGATGCTAGAAGTAGGCTGGTCCAGCTCATCCAGACTCTTCGAGAGTTTGGACGCGGTCGTCGCTGTGTTCTTGGATTTCGAATTATCGTCAAGCTCCGAGTCGACAGATCGGTTCTTTTTATTTTTGCGTTTGCCATCACTCTGAAGATTGCCCATCTCGGGCGCCGCGGCTATGCCTACGACCCTGACTCCAGCATCCCCGGCATATACAGCCGCTCTCAATGAGCTTATCCAAAACCTTGCAATTTCTCTCAAGTTCGTTCTACGAGGGCGCGACTCGCTCGCGATTGCGCACGCCGTCTCATCGCCCCCGCTATTTTCCTCTTCGTCGTTCATGACGGTCGATAAGAACGAATCGCAGTATTATACTATCCATCCACAATCGGATATACACACGCATACGTTCGTACATTCAACCGAGTAAGAACTTCTCGCGTGCGTCGGCGTGAACCAGCTGTCAGCTCTCACAGCTGGATTTCTCCATGGCTTCTGGTCAAATCTTCTACCCTCCAAGTGCGAGTTTGACTTGTAACAAATCTCGATTTAACACAGTCTCAGGCTCCGGTCAGGCATTTTCCTAGATTCGTTTAACAGTTTTGAGCAAGCACGCCTATTCACCGATCGCGTAGATTCGTACAAAATCGATCACATTTCACAAATCTTCGCAGTAGGTGTAACTCGCGATTTTCCGTTTTCTTACGTGAACACACAAATTGAGGCACTTTATTTATCGTCAATTCAAACTGACTTCGAGTTTCGAGTGTTTTCGTTCACCAGAAGGATATTCCTCCGTAAAAATCTGTCCGCGGGTCAAAGTATATTTGCGATCTTTTTCCCCCTTTTTTTATTTCTATTGCGTCGATGCTATAAGGGTAGAGGGTTCAAACTGCGCCTCGATTTCACTGCGGTAGTTAAGCAACCGCGATAGAATAGATAATGCCTCCGCGACCGGACACAGCAGAATAGAACGAGAACAATGTGACTATATACTCTGTGACCAGTGAGCTGTAGCAGTATGACACATGCACGAGTGCCGCGCGTTTATCGACAAATTACGGAAACGGACAGAGGAGCTCGAGTGCGGATATATATGGACTCAGAATCTATCAGCGTGGACGCGTACGAGTATAACGAAAACGGAATATTTTCGTCCATTTATTTCTCTCCTGTTTGTACATAGTGTAGTATTGACGTAGCTTTTACTACATCATGTTATAGATACAACATGGTGCGCCTCGTCCATTTGACGGATGATCCCTCGTTCACGTGGGATGCCCGTGGTGTTCGAAAATATCAAACCGCGATGAACAATCCCTGTTTCCATTTTCCCACAGCATTTTTAAATTGATCGTCATTTATTTTCTCTCCCGATCGTTACGTTCAATGTCTCTTCTGTTCTCATTCCTCTGCATTTTCCGAGCTGGTTCGATTCGCTTCCACCGAAGGAATGGCTCGCTTGAGCTCTTCCACCGAAATTCCGAAGGCCGGTTTCGCCACTTTCAAAAATTCTGCATCCACGAGTCCTGATGATGAAAGAAAAGATGAAAAAAGCCCCCGAAAAGTTGAGAAATGGTTTCTGCAGCTGCCGGCCGTCGCCCGCGGCCCTGGGCTATATTTCCTCGGTACAATGCGTCTCGCCGTGTCGACCGTTGGTCCGTTGACCCAGGTAGCTAGGTAGGTGGGTAAGTTATGTAGGCATCTAGACATCGGTAACCACGGGTCACGTCTACCCCCACGAAGTCTGTTTTCGTTGGGGAAGCGCAGTCTTTATTAGCATATACATACATATGTATTTGTCAGCCGTATATCTGGTGTGTACTTCGATTTAATACACAACTCTGCACTTGGAAATTTCAAACAATAAAATATTATGTAAAGTAATATTCACTAATTGGTACCCGCGAGTATTTTGTGCTTCCGAAGTTGAGGCATTTACTGTAATATCGCAGTTATACCCATTAGAAGAAGCTTCCGCATATTATCTACCTATCTATGCAAATTCATCATCAATTTTCTAATTCCAGTGATTTATCATATACGAATATGCAAAATTTTAAAGTATAAAATGCGGGCTATAGTACGTATACGATGAAGTACCGCGGAGCGCGAGAATCAAACGTGGCTCTCCAATGACCGCGGAATTTTAATTAAGACTCAAATTATGATATATCATTGCTTATGCATAGTGTAGTATAAGTGTATAAAGCGACGGAGAACAGATAAAAAAGAGAGAGTGAAACAAAATTTGATAAACCTCGCGCGTTTCGTTTTGACGCGCGGTTCGCTACTGCGAGGGAGCGTTTGTTGATTTGCACAGAATCGTAAAATGTGCACAGAACCGACGCGCGCAACGCGACGCGTCGAATTTATTATCCTACTGCGCATGCGCTCTGCGAACGTGCGACTCATCAAGCGAAAATTGTCTTCCAAAGATTCTACGCGCTTGTCCGCACATGCGCAGTGAATGTCTCGATCGCGCCGAATCACTCTTCGTTTGAAAGAAAATCTTCACTTGATGAGGGAAACGAACACGGCCAGCGTAACGGTCGTGGCTAAAGGCGCTTTTAATCAAATTATGGGAACCGTGCACGCTATTATTTTCATTGTTTAACAGGTTTCCGGGATAGGAGTACAGAATAGAAAGGTGATCACGGTGCGTACAGCTATAGCGGAGGCTCAATAATCGCCGTATTCCTCGTACACGCGTATACTGGGTGGCTAAAAATGTCATGCTAGTTTTAAAACGCCTTGTTCTTTCAATTTGCGTGGGAGAAACAAACATTCGTCATACCCGGATTGACCACACGCGTTCAGATTTTATTCCCCCCGTTTAAAATGTGATAATATTTGTTGATCCTACTCCGTAGTACATACTCATCATTTTAGAATCTTATGCGATTCAGCTTGTTTGAACACTCTATATGTAGAGAGGAGTATATAAATTGAAATGAGTGCGGTTGCATACCCACCCGCGCAACTTATTTGTTATTCAATGGGATTCGGTCCTCTGTTTCTCGTTTCTCGTTTTTTCTTTACACTTTCCTTCCTTTTTTTAATCATTGTTGCGCATTTCCCATCAACGAATTACAAACTACAAACATGGGACCATAATTATACACATATACAAGGTGTCCCAGAACTAAATGCATAAATTGAAAGTGGTAACAGAGGGGATCCAGCTAAGTCGGATCAACTAGGCGCCGGCATGTAGGCAACTGACTAGACAGCGCGCATCCAATGCATAAATGATAACAGGCCATGTCCATCACCAATTCACGTTGTTGTCTTTGGTGAAAATTCAATAACAAAGAGCTTACGACTCGTATCAATTTAGCTCTGCTCGCTTATTAATTAGACTGCTGACGAATGCCTGCCGTGTAGTCGGTTGCCTACAGGCCGGCGCCTAAGGCGTTTTTTAACCGGCCTTAATATTCCTCAAATAGCTGCTTTGCCTTGCCGTCGATTTTTCGGTACACATTAATGCAATTCAAGCGATTGGTCCCATCCAACGCAAGCGACCAGTCATATGGCTATGTGCCGATCTGTGTCGATAAATTGACGTGAAAGGGAAGTAGCCATGCGAGCCAGGGTCGGGTTGGACAAACACGTATGTATGTACTTACGAGTACATATCACTGGTATATTACGTACTTGGATTTCTTGTGCTGTCAGAATCGTCGACCTGAACAAACCTAATAATTTATCTTGCACCTTGTTCAATACCCGAGGATGTGGTATTTTGCCGAACGTTCCGGATTCTTCGATACTATGACTACTATGAGGAAGTTACTTGAATGAGTTGTTGTCAGATTTTTCTCTTCCGGTGGAACTCCTGAATCAGCTGTCAGCATGTTCTCCATTTCCTTCATTTTTATAAAGACGAAAATTGGCGGAGTGCCGGAGGGTCACTTTTATTTTATGAAATAATTAATTATAGTTACAAAATTTCGTCTTAGGTAAAAGATAATTAGATAATTTATATATAATGATACAAAAGCTTTATCTAAATGGACAAATAACGCCGAATAGCGTAAATATAAATCTAATCCGTTCCGTCATTTCGTGCAATTTTGCTACATGGGAGGGAAGGGTTTTTCAAGACTCGGAACGGACTCGGAAAATCCACCAGATTTCGTCTGCGTTCCGTTCCGTCATCGCGGATTCCGGTGATTCGGCTCTACATTGTACGGCACCATCACAGACCTGTAGACCTGGACCGCGCAATCCGCACTTTAAGATGGTCGGCAAAAGTGAGAGAGATGGAGCTTGTACGGACCAAAGAGTATTAAGACTCTTTGGCACTCGCAAGCTCTGTCTCTCTCATATTTCTCATTACCACTTTCTGAGCCTCGTAATATAGGGATTGCGCGGTCCAGGTCTACAGGTCTATGGGCACCATGAACCGTTCGGAAAGTTACTGAATCGCACGTTTTGGACAACCGGGTCGATGTGACGTCAAATCCGTTCGAGAACCTGTCGTTCCGAATGGATGTGAATAGGGGTTAACCGATGACCAATATCGGGGTTACCAACCCTCTGGAATCCAGACATGTGCCAAAAAGAAGAATGGTCATTTCAGAATCTGCTAAAAAATTGGCGGAAGCAAGGAGGGAGTTGCTTCATAAATATGGAAACAAAGTGCCCGATAGAAATAAGCTTGCAATGTATGATTGGATTTATTACAATCCTGTTACGAACCTGAAACAACGCAAGACTCGCCGAAAGTTGTGCAACGTACGATTCCAGACATTAGTAAAGTAGAACCAGGTTCTTTGGTAATATTATCGAGCAAATCGCCCGGTGGTCCGGGTAAAACGATCTTAAAAGTTTACATGGTTAGTCTCAATCCAGATCGGATGGATGTCAATAATAGCCAAAATATAACACCTGCCGATTTGTCGCCAGAACATTTAACAACAGTTACAACAACGGTAACACAAATCAAACGACAGATTGTCGATGAGCAAAAATCCGTAAGCCCCACGTAGATCGCCTCGTTGATTTTCAACTGCACAAACCAGAATAAAACAAATTAGCGTTTTTGTACGCGAACGAAAACGCTCCACCATATCTATCTGTATTATTATATTCATAATACATTCGATGATATGCATGCTATTATATTCTATTACGGTATATGTATGTGCATAAATATAATAACGAAGGCGTGTAGGTATTTATGCTGCGGTCATGCATGAATATTAATTACCGTCCACAGCTGCGGGGATCGTGTAGGTTTATAGGTGTATAATTATACGTATAATATATTTAAATGAATGTAATTATTGATAATTAATGCGCTTGCATATACCTATACAGTATACAGTTATACGTATATGAACATATGAATGGTGGGCACGAGAATGATAAACTTTTACTTTATCATTTATTCATATCGATATATGTATTATGTAGGTATATAGGTATATTGTGTATTGCAACATAAAATTTGTACAAGTAATAATTCATAATAATAATAATCATTAAAATTAATAATATATAATTCATGTATTATTATTATTATTATATTGTACCTACGTATCAATGTATGTACTATATACAGACAGTTATAAATTGATTATGCAGTGGTGTTGTGATAATAGCGAGACGCTGGATCATGATTTATGCTGCGTCGGGAGTTCAGGTATTCGAAGAAAAGATTATATCAAATTATGAAAATCATAATGATGATAATTTGAATAATTACAGACATTCGTCAGACTACAAATTCAAGATTTAGCGTTCGTATCTATATACATAAAGCGTGTCCCAAAATTAAGTACAAAAAATCATAGGGGTAATAGCGGGGTCGAGCTGAGTAAATTGACCCGAGGAACGTGTGGTCTGCGAAGCCGCGTTCGCGAGATATGACCGGTTGAAAAATCTTGCCGAGCGCCCGCATGTAGGCAGCCGAGTACACAGCAAGCATCGGTTAGAAGGCATTTTTGATCCAAAAACTCAATAACATGACTGGATTGAACGGATTGATCATAACGATGTACTCCGAACGCAGTTTACCGTGAATGAATGTAATTCAAATTTTTTAAGTATTTTCTATCACGCATCCTCGTTGTTATGTTTTGCGAAACGTCAATGCCAAGAGTGTTTACGTTTGAATTTCGTAAATTTGAAAAGTGTTGATCAGCAGTCCGCGCGCTTATCAACAAGACTTCTAACCAATGCCTGCTGCCTACTCGGCTGCCTACACGCGGGCGCTTGGCAAGATTTTTTAACCGGTCATATCTCGCGAACGCGACTTCGCAGACCACACGTTACTCGGGTTGATTTATTCCGCTCGAGCCCCTCTATTACCCCTATAATTTTTGTACTTAACTTTGGGACACCCTGTATATCTATTACGGAGTGTGTTCCTTTTTTCGTTTTATCATCTCGTTTAGTTTCACTTGTATATACATGCTTATATACTTAACTCTCCACTATATAATTCGAGTTGCTGAAGATTCCATAAGGGCTCTCCTTTTCTCTCTATAATTTTACCTCTATTATACACTCAGAAAAAATATTATCTTCGATCGATCAAATTCACAGTCGAACAAATTTTTTTTACGAATATCGAACGAAATATCCCAGGATTGTACAAATTTTTCAGTTGATTCAACAAAACGTTCATTTCACTTTCTCATCCGAATCATTATACATATGAATTCGCTAGACTCATTCAACTTTCTTGCCATTTTTCATCTACTACATATGCTTCACAACTTTTCCTTCTTTCCTGTTTTCTTATCATCATACTTATCAAGCATATATGTGTATGTACATACATATTCATTTTTTCCACGGTATTTCTTACATCGATATGAGTATATAAATACTTATACATTGAATATCAGTTTATATTTGCTATTTTTTGTTTGTTTGTTGTTTCTTTTTCTTATTTTTATTTCTTTTACAAATGGAGCTGCTCTCGTCCAACGTCTGCACACCGGATATCAATGCTATTCGAGTATTCCTATATTATTACACATAGATTTTTTTTCCTCTATCCCATATTATACGTTTTTCTTTGCGTTTCATTTTTTCTCTCAACTTCTCCTTCTCGTTGTGCAAAAATATTTCAACTATATCTCTCTTTCACACTCCTCTATGCGAATTCACACGCAGCTGTGGACGCGAGTATACACTATCCGCGACACAACATTCATCGATTTTCATATAGAATAGCTTCGTAGGTACATATAATTACGTTAACAAGGTACGAAATAAATTGTGCACAATACCTGTACGTAGAGATAATTTGTCGACGACGAAGAGGGAAGGGCGGGTTCCGTCAAATGTGACTAACTAAAGCATTCTCTCGAAGGACCTCCGTCAATATATTTTTTTATTTCTCTAACAATACGTTAATAATATAATTGTGAATTTTACCATTTTTTTGTTGTTCAAGTGTGTCGTTGTCGTTGTTGTTGTTTTACTTTTTTTCTCCCAATTTCATCATGCACACAATATGTCTACCTACTATCATAAATTCGGCTATCATCTTATCATACATAATAATACGTCGTAAGTATAAATGTATAATTCTGTTATATGCGATATTATGCCTAATAATTTTCACTTTTTCTATTCATTCTTCATACCTGATACATAAGTATTTCATTAAATTTTTACCCCCCCCCCCCCCCCCCCCCCCCCATATTTCAGCCGATGTTCCGAATTTCAATTCGTATCAACTCGCTGTGAACGACGATAGCAATAATAATAATAAGAACAATAATCATATATGTACACATATTATATTATGTATAATATACAGGTATTTTTAGAATTTCGTTATTTTTCCCCCCAATTCTTTGTTCCTTTTTTCGTGTTCCAATTTCAAAGGTATTATACAGCTTCCGGTACTATTGCGTACCGATCGAGCAAACGTCAGCCAAGTGTCTGCCACAACCCTGACCCTCCCCCTGCCCCTCAACCGGCCAAGCAGCGTCACGTCGCTTCGTGTGAATACCGATGCATATTATACAATAATGATAATATAATTATTTTCAAGTATTACGTTATGCGTAGATAGGATATTATTGTTATAATATATACCTGTGTATCTATCATGGGGTATCTTGAAAAATACTATTTTTTGTATAATAGATCAATTCGAGGATACATATCTCGTCCGCCAGAAGCCTGATCTCATTGTCGAAGAAAATTGTCCCCGTTATTTCTTTATCTACATTTTTATTTCGCTCATTTGTACGCGGTGCGTATAAGTATATGTATGTGCCTAGAATATGTATAATAGAATATAAGTGTTCAACAGGTATATAGGTACAATAGTGTCGTATAAGATATATATACTATAATATACAGATTAAGGTGATAAAAATTTGGAAATATATACACATATAGGAATGATGTCCTCGTATATATAGGTACATATAGTATATAGGCATGTAGCTACGATCTGCGTGTGCGTGAATTATAATAAAGTTTTATCATTCTTTCATATAATCTTTTCATTTTCATTTTTGTGCCGCCTATATTTTCTACACAATTTTCATCTCGATACTTCTCTCGATTGCTCGATTCTTCCCCTTCGATTTTCCAATTTTCCTTCATTCCGGACGTATGTCGAGCCAATATTTTTTTTACTTAGTTTACAGTGAGGAAAGTATATAATAAAATAACAATGATAAAGAAACAGAATTGTAAAATCAAATGAATCTCTCGCTACATACTATATTATTACATTATATCAGAAGTTTAATTATAATTTTTGTTTCATCAATGATATCTTTCTCTGTATTTTAAGTGTATATATATATATATATACTCATACATATATGTATATATATACACACATGTTACAGTAGAATATCCAGATAACGTTAAATTCGATTATTTCACATTTTTCGTTTTTCTCTTCTTTCTTGAGGGGGGGGACTCGACCGCGGACACATGACGCAATACAAAATTGACATTGAATTCAAATTTATAATACCATATAAAATAGGTATCCGTATAGTATATAAGTGTTGCAAAATTGGAACTTTCAATTAAATTCGACGATACTACCCTATACTATGTGTTTTCTTTCTTGTTTCTTTCTTTCTTCCTCTAAACTAGCAATTATATAAGATATATATATAATTTATACGGAATCGTATATAAAAAAATATTTATTCGGGTCGAAGCGACGCTCGTGATCTGACACACGTATTTACTTGAAATACAAGCGTGGCTGCGGTACAGGTATCCCACCCATATTATACCTATGTAACAAAAACGACAGGAAAGAGAGAGACAGACGGGCAGACGGATAGACGGACAGGCGTTGCACGTGGACAATGGCGACAGGAAACGAGCGATGTATAATAAACCAATAATAAACCAAAAATAAAAAAAAAAATAAGAATAAACCACCGAAAAAAAGAAAATGCAGATCTACGTATCAGACAATATAATATAATTGTTAATAGAGGTGTGTGTGTATATATATATATATATATATATATATATATAGTATATGGTTTAAGAACACATTGAGTCTTAATATTTAAGTACCTTAAAGTCTTATTTACTTCATATAATATAGGTGTATGTATAGGTTATATGTATATATAATATTTACACTGAATAAAAGGTAGATTTGTATTATATCATATAATTCAATTTCATTATGAATAAGTATGATAGATGCATAATTATGCAAGAGTCGTTCGTCTTGGCTCGGAAAATTTGTTTTCTCTTTATCTCCTCTTCTTTTTCTCTTTTTTTCGTTTCTCTCCCTAATTCAAGGGGTGCTGCTGGGAGTTCCGGAATATTGGGGCGGGGGTCGAGGGAGGAAAGCGGATGTCGTCGCTTCGACTCAAAGTTCGATATTTTTATATAATATAATTATATATTACATACGTATGTATATAACATATATGTGTGGTGAAGAGATTTATCAATTTATCGTCAGTGATTTATATACCTATATGTATATGCAGAAAGAGATGAATCCGATAGCTGTAATTCTATAGTGAATATCCGGAACATTCGGTCGTATTCGGTCGTAATATACAATATATAATATTATCGTATAATATAATATAATGATATAATATGTATATGTACGGATTTAATAATATATATATATATATATATGTATATATATATTTATGTATTCATATAATAATAATAATAATAATAATGATATTAATAATAATAATAAACACTATATTGCTTAAGAGTCACATATTATTTTTTCTTCAATCATGTCACATCGATAAATACAATTTATTTTCTGTTTAATTTCATTGTTATTTCACGTTTCGTTTTTTCGTGTAATTGTTTTTCTACTTATACAGAGATTTGTTCAATTTTTCATTCACCTTGCTCGCTCCCTTGCTCTCGCTCTCTCTCACAATCAATCAATCGCATTAACGAATCGTGACAATCATTCATCAACTATTTATATTTTCTTTCGATAGGTAGAGTTTTTAGCTATACCTGTAACCTCGATTTAATATATATGTATGTATGTATGTATGTATATATATATATATATATATATTCAGAATATATTTCTGATCTGACTGCAACAATGCAGCAGCTTCACTCACGATATAAAAGTATAAAATACAACGAGGACTATTCCGGATCGTTGCGATTGCTGAGTTCCAAAAACTCCGTGTATCGCTCTCTCTATCTCTCTCTCTATCTAGGGAAAAAAATAGGAGCAAAATTAGGAGTATCGCGTAGGGTTAGTGTGGATCTGACATTGTATATGAGATATGTAGTATATAAAACAATGATTGCGCCGCTATTTGAATATTGTATGACTATCCTACTACGGGTAGGTGTGACCAACTTAAAATACTTGCAAAAATTACAAAATCAAGGAATGGGAATCATACTGCGGTGTGATAAGAGAACTAGAATAAAGGATATGCTGAAGGCATTACATTTTATGCCTATAAAGGAAAGAAAGATTAGAATATAATGTTTGTATACTAGTGTATAAGATGGTCAATGGGCTGTGCCCAAATTACTTAGCAAACATGATTGATTTAATGCGGCACGAAGGGGCAATACAAACCAGACAAAGGGGTGAGATTTTTATAAGTAAGTGTAATACGAGCAAAGAGCAAAAAATATTACTCCACGATGGGTTTAAAACGTTTAACAAACTACCAAAGGAAATAAGAAACCAAAAGAAATTGATAGATTTTAAGTCACTGCTAGTACCGCATATAAAAATCAGAGAGTGATAGCAGGGAGGGCAATATTCTGTAGGGTAAGATAGGATTAAAGAAGAGTTATTTATGTAAAACTTATGTATTACTATACCGATGGTAGTACAACTTCAAATGTAGCTACTGGAGCTAATAAATATCTATCTATCTCTCTCTCTCTCTCTCTCCGTCTCTGTCTCGCACTTCCTCGCCCAAAAAGAAAAAGAAAAAAAAAAATGCAAATAAAAAAGGAAAAAAGCCAAAAAACGTTGACGACAAAATCATTTTGTGCACGATCGAGACGCGATAGTGTCGACCGTGCACAAAATTCGTAATATTTTCTCGTCGGCCGGTGACAATGAGTCCCACGAATCGAAGTCAAAGACTTTCGATGAAAGTTAATAAAGACTTACTGAAAGACATCTGAAGCGGAGCAGAGTGAAGCGGAGCGGAGTAGAGTAGTGGAGGTTTAGACAAAATTTGTAAAGTCAAAGAAATATCTTGGTACGACGGAAGGGGTAAAGTATGAGAGTTTCAAACCGTAACTATAGATAACCAAACAGAAATGAAGGGAAGCTCGCAGAGTATATGATAGGTAGAAGTACCGACCGAAAAAAAGCGTTAATTCCACGCAACTGGCTGATGATAATGTACCGCGAGTAAGTAAGTAGATTTTACTGTAGTCTTATGTACTCTACTGAAGTTCACTGTACTTGCAGTCTTCTCCGCGGCTTCATTCTTTGTATCTTACGTTACCGAACCACAATGTCTCTGCAAGCTCCGAACTAATTTCAGAGTAAATTATTCATAGATCTTACACGTACTTGTTCATTTTTCCTTGTTTTCCTGTCTTCTACCTCCGTTTTTTCGCCCGAAAAAGAGCACGAAATAGAAGATAGAAGCAGAAAAAAGAAAGGAAGGAAGAAAGAAATAGAGCGAGAGACAGATAGGCAGATAGACAAAGAGGAAAACAAAGTAGATAAATTTGGTCAGATGAGAAATCAGCACCGCAACAATTACCGTTTACAATAAGATCATTTATTCCTCCATATCGATTAGTATCTTCATATTTTGTCTCTCATATTTTCAGTTTTCATCATTATCCTTTTTGAGAAAACTAAATTTGTAAAATAATAATTTATTCGTTTTTTCAAAATAAATTTCTGCTTTGGCAGTCTCTTTTCGTTATATAATTATATATATATATAGTATACAATACTTGAATTATATACATCGATAAAGATCGATTGTCATAATTAAACTACATGGGTAGGTATGCGTTTAATTTTCTTCTTTTCAGAATCAATCACTTTTTATGAATCCCCACCTCGCGCACTTAGTCCGGTGAAATTAATTCATATTTTATTCTCTTTTCGAACACCTAAGAAAATTATGATACAAGTATATCTCGCTAAACTTTCACTCTTCGCTTTGACCCTTTTCTCCGTTATACGATAACTGCCTCTTCAATCAAGAGCCAGCGTCAAATATTACCGGCACAAAACGTTGCTCCATCTTCTTCGCCGTGACCTTGACCTCGACCCCATTCTTATTCATATCGCTTTATCCCCGTGAATTATTTACACCCGGATCACAACTGTTCCGATAAAATGATAACCCGAAGAGTCTGTATGTTGTCATTGTGTAAAATTGTTTTCGATGCTTTATCAAAAGATACCCTAGATTCTTCGAGGCTCTCGATAGCAGTGTGCTCGCAGCCTTCAGCCTCAGCTCGTTCACCTTCGGGAGCAAAGTCGTCGTTCCCGTTACCCGACGTCCTAGAACTGTTATTCGTATTCGCCGGTGGTTCGTGGGCCTCGATAACGTCCGGTATGGAGAGAGCAGCGGGCGATGAAACCCTGTGGTCATTCCTCGGCCTGGGACTCAGCCTGCCAACTCCGTCCGGTTTCATTTTCAAACGATCAACGATCCCGCCATCTGCGGTTGGGGTCGGTGTCCGACTGGGACTGAACCTCGCGACCATTTGCTCGACGTGGTTGAGAGCGGTCCTGGTTTCCCCCTTCTCTTGATTATTTCTAGAAATTCCATGGAAACATCCGCCGCCGCCACTCTCTTCGGCCTCTTTTTGGTCGATTATCCGCGAAGATGGATCGTAGCTTCCACGTCTTTCCCGACACCTGAATCTCGGCAGTGTCAAAGACGAGGGTCCGTCTTCGCGAGTTATTTCTGCCCCCGTTAAATGACGTTCTTCGGTATTCACTCCCCCGCTAGGATCCAGGAGACGTGATTTCGCGTAGGCGATGTGGTCCGGGACCTCTGAAACCGATTCCAAAAGTCCTGAACGATCTATCCTCCTCAATTTCGTCTCTGAGTGTTCGGGTTGCTGCGGCATCTCCAGTAGCCCCGAACGATCCACTCGCCTCACCGAGGAGGTTGGGCATTCGACTTCCGCACCGGTCAACAACCTCTGATTGGCCAAACTCGTAAAATATTCAGCCGGAGGTACAGCCGCGTTACCGATTCTCGAACCCATTTCCACTTGATTTTCGATAACGATTTCCATCTGGTGATGCTGCTGATGATGATGAGGGTGCAGACGGTGGATGTGCTGCTGGGGATGGGGGGCCCGCTGCTATAGCCAGGTGGTCCGCGGCTTTCGCGGGCCATTGGGTTGTCCTCAGACGATTATCTCCCTTATCACTCTACGGCCGCGGCTGTTCGGGGTCGAGTAACCCGACTCGAGGCTCTCGTCGTACGAGAGACTGACGTGTTGCGGTGGTTTCGTGTCTTCGTCGAGACCTTCTAGGTACGGGTCCGGTAGCCCGGAAACATCGTGGTATGGCGAGTCTGCGCGTAAGAGAAGAGAAAGTAACGTTAATTCAATTGAAAATCGTTGGAGAGCTGTGCAAGAAAGATGAAAATCGAAGGACGATTTCTGTCGCCACAAAGGAAACCGCACGAGACAAGGATTGGTACTGATGCGGGGCAATAGTGGATGAAGTATACTTCAATCTCCGAATCTTATGCTACCGAAAGCTCGTACGTTTCGAGTGAACGGCTATTAGGATTCGATAGATTCTTCTATAAAACGGGAAAAAGATGAGAAAAGATAGGCATTCCGTGCTTACCCATGTGCTTCTTGGATTTAACAACAGCTGCGTAAGGATCGGGGCAGAATTCTTGTCGGCTCGGGTTGTAGCCCTCCCTATAATCTTCGTGCTGCGTCAGATGAGGATACGTGGCGTAGTCTGGATCCGTGGGCCCGTAGCCGCCGTGTTGCATCGGGTCGTAAGGAGGATTGCCGCCATTAGCTGCGGCGAGTTTCATCTGCCACAGAGAGTCCTGGGAATTGACTGACCCCCCGTTGTTCGAGTTGGAGTAGCTGTTGTCCATGTATCCCATGTTAACACCTGCGAGTTTATAAATACTAGATCAGCCTTCGTGGTGACGACCACGATAGATAATTAGGGAAAAGATGGATCAGCGAAAGCCTCGAACTGGTTAACCGCGACGACGCGGCGCAACGCGAAGTAATTCCTCTAATTCTACCGAATTTGTATCTCGTGCAAATTTCACGAACTCGGCATAACATTCTCCGTAACGTCGATGATTATCCGCCTTCGACCTAGCTAAGGCAGCAATGAGGAGGGTTGAATTCCGGCTTCATAAATTACGGTCTCTACATTGACCGCGGAGAATTTTTTCGCTGTCTTGAGGAAATCGATAACCGCTGCAGCTAAATTTAGCTTTGAACGAGTGTTAATACTCATCAACGTTGCGAACGGTGCGAGCGCGCGCGCCTCATCAAATTCCCAATTTACATGCATACTTTGCGCCGCTGAAACGGCAAATGGGAATGCCGCGGAAATAATATGACGCAATGCGTTGGTGCTATTGAAGGCATATTTAGACCCGTTGTTGCTCATTCTTAAAAACATTGTTATCACTTCGGAAATGGAATTCGTTGCTGAACCTACACCAAACAACCGATCGGCATGAAACTTTGAGGAGTGGATGCAGTATTTCGGCAAGAAGTGGCTGAGTATTTTATTTCCACGAAATATTGAATCTTCTATCGAAAATTACAATTTTTCCAATCTAACCTACAAACTAACCTAACCCAACTTTTAGAGAATCCCGAAAAACTTTGAATTCTCTAGGAATTTCAGCAAAATGAAATATTTAGCCACTTTCTGCCAAAATTCTGCATCTAATCTTTGAAGTTTCGTTATGATCGAGGAGTGGCGACGAATCGCGTTTACGAAGTGATAACAATGCTTTTAAGAATGAGTAACAATCGGTCTTTATGTCTGGTGAATATGTCTTTAATAGCACCTTAAACGAAGAGGCTGGAAATTCGAATGAAAAATTGGAATGTTCCACAAGAAGGCAAAGTATAAGACAATTAGTTGTAATTCTTCGTCGAGGGATATTTACCATTCTCACCGTTGATGTTATGGTTAGGTTGATGGTATCCGTAGCCGGGTTGAGCATAGGCAGGACTTTTTGGATCTTCGAGAGCAAGTGCCAGGTCCAGGCTGTGTTCCAAGGCTTTGTTTTCCGCGTAGTAAGGCGGCGGGGCTTGCGTTTGTTGTCCATTTCCGGTTACCAAACTCGGCCTAACCCTGCGAGGAGGACGGAGATAAAATGAGATGTTTAAAAATGCCGTAGGTAATTTTAGTCGGACGGATTTGGGGGTCCTGTTGTTTAAAGCATGTAACGAATAATAATGTGAAAACTTGGAAATTGTAGCCAAAAATCTTTCGAGTGACTGCGCAGTGTACCAAGTTTCGTCTAATTTGATTATTCCCTTGAAACGACGACATTACAGCGGAAATTCAAGAGTTAACTGGGCATGTACAGAGGTATACATCAGACACTTAAAATGGCTCGTAAACTTGAGGAAGTAACTCTGCCCCAACCTCAGCTTCGTCTTTTCCCTCTTCCTTGACTAAAAGTTTGAGCAAATTCAAAGTTTATTGCGTTCTTCTTGGCCGAGCTCGAATCTTTATGTATTACGCGAAGGAGCCCACCAGCGTGCGCATGGACGTTCTAAATGACCGTCAAAAAATCTCCATACCAATACAAACGCAAGCGAATACATGCTACATCCGCGAGTCCACCAGACTGGTAATGAAATAAAACTCGCTGGGGGCTATCGGAATAAAATCATTGGCCAGTTTGCTGCTTCTGCTACGGCGATGGAGAGTATTATCTGCGATCGAAACTCGTTTCGCATATTTTGTGTTATTTATGCGTATGCATAACTCCGAATGGAAAACGAAATTTGATACGCGCAGTATATTCCTCTTTCCTCCTTTTTTTTTTTCTTTTTAAAGTTTTTTCGTTTATTTTAAAATTACATCGATGAAAAGTTGTTGCAGTTTATATACACGGACGTCAGATGCAGGTGAGTGATCAGACGCGATAGATAGAACGGGGGCGATCTATATTATAATGCTCGGCGTCTCTCACATTAGATGACCAAGAAAAGCGACGCCGCTCAGCCATGAAATTGATGTCTGCAGTAACCTTAGCGCGCCCAGCTCGGAGCTTGCTGTTCTTATAATATAGTTATAGTAATATATAGGATAATTCTATTGTACCTATACCGCCTCGCGTCTACACCTGTACCTACCACCTCTGCCTTCGGGATATAGACGAGTTGATGTATCGCGGCTATACAATACCGAATGTGTTTTCATTTTAAACCGCGCGCTTCTTTTTAAACGAAATAAATTGCATCGGTGTAGTAATAACGACGCCTGTCTACTCATTTCGCTGACTACGACGATCCCGCCTCGACCTAGAGATCTGAGTATATAAAATTGGTCGTACACTCATTTCTCTTCAATCGAAGTTGTTCTTTGTGTGTTTTTCACAAATTTTACTAATCTCATATATCTGATTTTGATTCGACGCGTTTCTATATGCTGTACAGTGAGCAAATTGAAAAGTGAGATCGCCCCCCCCCCCCCCCCCCCCCCCCCATTGCATCAAAGAGTTTCGTCATCTTTTCTTCTTCTTTTTTTTTTCACGAAACAGATAGAATCATTTCACACGGTAGGTAGAGGAAACCTCGTTAAATTTTTCTTTCCAACGCGCGTTCAACGACAATCGAGCTCATGAATACGCAGATATGTACGAGAAGTCTATAATAGCTTGTGCCAAATCCGTATTTTAGGGTGCTATTTGCAGTGAATTTTATACCGATAAATCAATCATCATCGGACAATCGGTTGAGCCGAGAAAGATCTAGAGGTCTGCCATGAGTCTCTGCGTGAATGGCGTGGCCGGTAGTTTGTGTGGGTTGAATTATTCACAGAGTTTCGTAGGTGTAGGTAGCATAATAGGTAATCAAATGAGATTACAAAATTCAACTTCCGTTTTCTGTACTATACTCGTATATGTGTACCCAGCCGACTATACACTGCATATTGCGATATACGTGTATATGTATATATAAATATGTATGTATGTACCTGCCTTGAAGTGTACTCCGACACGCGATACAAACATATATACGAATTAGCAGAAGACGGCGAAAAATGTATTTGATTTTCTGGTCATTTGAAATATCTTTTTCAAATTATGGTTCACGTATTCTAGATATTTTCCACACAGTTTCCTTCCCCGGGAGGCCACATTCCGACTGTGAAATTTTTTGCAGCCGGAAATGAAATTTGTCCGTTTCGTGTGTTTCAACGACAATCCGATACTGGGGGAAAAAAATAAAGAGGAGACAGGAGAAAAGAAGGTGAACTTACGCGTTCGAATCCATCTCGTAATCCTTTGCTTTGGCTGCGTGCTTTCTTCGGCATTTACAGAATAACAGAAGTAGAGCTGCGAAGAGAAGGAAAACCGCGCCGCTGACGACGAGGGCGATCAGGGTTGGAGTTGCTAATGCACCGGGTTTAACAATGTACGACGGGCCAACTGAAAGATGAAATAAAATTCAAGGGGCTTGGACACGAAGCGTTGAAAACTTCTCGAAATATTTCGCGCAAAGGACGCCGAAAGACTTGAGAAAGCGGAACATGATATTTTCAGTTTATAACTCACTCTCAGCGTCTGCGAATTCCCCGCATTTTTGGTGGTCCGCTTTGAGGCACAACCTGACCCTAATTCTTGGGTCGAGTCCTCCGGTTTCGAGATCGAGGCTCCCAGTTCTCTGCGTGGCGTCGCTACCCAAAACTTCGAGTGGCCAAACATCGAGTAGTCTCCAAACGTTGTCCGACCCGTCAGATTTTTCAATCGCTGCTGAGAGGGCGAGACAAGTGGCACCAACGTGTATCGACAGGGTTCCACTCTCTGGATCATAGCTGACCCTTTGAGGGGTCGGTATTCTCGCAACGGCCGTAGTCGCGCTCACGTCCTCGGAATAGTCGCTGTTCCCTTTTGTATTGTACGCTTTAACTTTGAAAGAATACGTCTGATGTTGATCCAGGTTCGTCACATTGCACGGATTCGATTCGCGGCAATCAAATTCAAGCCATTGGCCTGCTGGTCTCGGAGGCGCGCAATCCGGGGCAACAACTTCGTCGCTACCGGCTGCTCTGCGGTAAGAAACAAAGTATTTCGTGTTCGGCAGGCCACCGTCAAAGCCCGGCTCCCAGCCGAGGGCGACGTGCGATGGTCCGACATCCATGGCGGTTATCTTCGTCGGTTTTTCTGGCGGTCCTTTTGGCTGAAGACGAATTGTCGAGGTTATGGTGCCGAGGCCGTTCGCCACGCGGCAGCTGTACTCGCCGTAGTCTCTCTCCCGTATGTCACTCATCCTTAGAACGGAGGTGTATACGTCGTAGTTGTCGGAGGTTGTTGAAATCTCGTAGTGACCGTCGCTGGACATTTGTAGCGGGGCTGTATTCGTGCCAAAACTCCATTGAAATTCTGGTTTTGGCCAGGCTTGTACTTTGCACGCGATTTCCGCCGTCTGTTTCAAGTTGTACGCGACTTTGCCGTGCTGGTGAAGCGCTATCGGCGGATGCTCGACCTTCAGCATCATCGTCGACTCGACCTTCTTCACCTCGTTCTCAAAAACGCATGTGTACTTGCCGCGGTCATTGGGGATGATTTCGTCCGTTTGGGGACGAGAACGGCCAACGAAACCCAGGATCGAATGCACTGTCGTCACGTTACTTCTACCCTCGGTTGCGTCCGTTCGCACTTCGTAGAGTCCCGCTCCTGCTGTCAGCTCTTCGTCGTCCTTCAGCCATCGCACTGTCGGCTTTGGCTTACCGTGCGCTGTGCAAGCTGCTGAAAATGACGACTCTCCCACTCTGAAAGGAAAAAAAAAGAGTCAATAAGCGATAATCGTATATACGTTCAGAGTGATATAAAAGGAGGGTCAAAAAGTTACTTGTGGAAGAACGACACTCCCAAATGGGAGAAGCAAACAGAATTGTGTTTCATGGGATCCACTTATCCCCGGTATGCAGTTGATAGTCGTATTACGGACCATGCATATTCATACCATGAATGGGAACTCTGTATCAACTCGGTAGAACGAATCCATTTACTCTAATACAGTTTTTCCAGATCCAGACGCAGGGCGCGGACTAACTTTTTGCAAACAAAACACAGCATATATTATCCGACACTTACTTTCTCGTGACGTGGGGCTGCAGCTTGGTCATAAACTTTGGTGGCTGGTGGACGGTGAGTTTAACGGAGGCGGCTTCGCCGTTGCCAATTTCGTTCATCGCAAGACATCTGTACGTCCCCTCGCTGCCAAGGTGAACGGAATCGATTACGTATTTCGGACCGAAATTTTCGCCGGAAACACCGCGGGCACTTTCACCCTCTCTCCACCATTTGTACTGCGGCTCAGGCCATCCCGACGGTATCGCCATGCAAGTGAGAATGACTCGTGAGCCTTCGGCGGCGACTGGTGAATCTGGTGTGACTCTGGCTGGGCCTGGTTTATGCCGAATCCGAATAACCACCGACGCGGCTGCGGAATGCTCCCTGGATTCGCCGCCGGTCGGATGGATCGTGTTCACCGCTCGACATGTGTAATTGCCCGCATGATCGGCCGTAACCCTGGATAATCTAAGAATATTTCCAGACTGACGGAACTCCGGGCGTCCTTCCCTGGACCATTCGATACTCGAGGGCATTGGATTGGCAGAGACATTGCAGTGGACAGTTAGAGAGTCCTCGACTTCCGCTTCGCGGATCGATCCACCCTCAATGGCTACGGTTGGGGGATAAAGTACGTCCAAAGTAAGTGAGTTTTCGCCTTTGTGTTCTAATCCGTTATCGGCGTGGCAAGCATAAGTGCCAGCATCCTGGAGGGTGACTTTAGGAATGACGTGACGAAAGGTAGTTGCGATAAAGCTACCATCCCGCATCCATTTGACAGAACCAACTATCGGCTTTGAGTCAACGTCGCAGACGAGGGTCGCGGTACCGTTGGCTTCGACTTTCAGGGGATTCTCGGGGCCTACAGTTACTCTGGGAAAGTAGTTCACGTTCAGGGTTACAGTCGCGTCTAAAGTCTGTCCTTTGGGCATTGCTCTGTTCCAAACAACGCATCGGAAATTTGCTCTATCGTCTTCTTTCGACGGAGTAACTACCAGAGTGCGTCCTTCGTGGAGTGGAGTTCCACTTCCGCCCCGAAACCAGGTCACCTGAGGCTCTGGACTCCCGCCGTTCGTGTTGCACTGAAGTTCAAGTCGCTTGCCTTCGGTGGCCGGAGCTGACGTCGGTGATATTGCGGGTGGTCCAGGTGCCCTGAGCACCGTCAACGTGATTAGCTCGTAATGTAAGTCGGTGCCAGAGCCACCCAGCTTTACGCGACACTCGAACTTCCCGTTATCTCTCTCGTAGGAGACGTTCGTGATCTTCAAGTCGTATGTTCCCTCCTCAGGCTTATTAAAAAGCTCGTAATCCGTAGCCAACGAGTTCTCACCGACCGCCACATTGTCGTGCTGATCATGCGCGTGCCTTAGCCAAAAGTACGTTGCCTTCTGACTGGGTGGTGGGAAACGACATTTCAAATATACCGTCGAACCTTCTTGCGTGTCCAGTTGATTTTCTTCAGCTGCCAAAGCGTGCGTCAGAACTGGAACAACAACAACAACAACAACAAAATTATATTAGTGATCTCAGCATCAGTACAGTGTTTTTTGGCATCTTTCTCTATTTTTGTTTAAAATGTAACCTGGGCATGATAAATTTCAGCCAAATCGACAAAACGTGCTTCAACACGCGGCGAGTACTATCCCTACTACTAAATCTCAGCAAACCAGTTTTGGTTCGTCTGATCGATTACTGCTAAACCAGAATTCATTTGGCTCGTATAAGACCAGCCTCTGAAGACAATTTCCTCTCGAAGGATTGACCTGGACGTTGACGTCCCGTTCGTTCGTCGTCGAGTATCATTCCTCGTTCGGGATGCCCTCCGGGCGTCGTCTCGGTGTTGCACCGTGCAGAGAATCGAACGTGTCGCGTAACCGTTATCTGGGTCAAAGTTGGGTCAGCTAACAGTAAACGTTGAATGCCTTAGAGGTTTCTTTTCGATTTATTTCATTTCGTTCTTTCTTTCTTTCTCAGAGGAAAGGAGGGGAGGCCATTGACTATTCGACTCACATAAATATACGCTACGCGCTATACTACGTCGTGTATTCCTTCTTCTCTCCAAACTACGTGTATATACATGCATACATACTCATATATTCATTTCTTACGCACGCTACACCATCGACGTTGTACAGTAATTTACTATCGGTGGGATATTTCCCCCTTGGTTTTCTCAAGCGGTATTCGTCGTTCGCCGGAAGTTGGCCGTCACCAGACTGTGAGAACTTCTTGTCTTAATGACACGCTCCGCGGACCTCAGGCCCGGTCACAGGTGGTTTGACCGAACATTCGATTCCCATCAACTAACCTCCAGAGTTTTACACTAGTTAGT
Source organism: Phymatocera aterrima (assembly GCA_963170745.1). NCBI lineage: Eukaryota > Metazoa > Arthropoda > Insecta > Hymenoptera > Tenthredinidae > Phymatocera > Phymatocera aterrima. The sequence continues at coordinate 1,701,531 of OY720662.1, read as the reverse complement.
TCTTCCAAAAAAAAAGGACCTGCTCATCTCATGCCCAGCGGGTACATTAATGAACGTATCTCTTTTCTTCGATACGTAATCAGTCTTAGGAACTGAAACTTCAGGTAATACCTTGCGCAATTTGTGACGCTAGTAAACGAGAGGTAGGGGAAAGAAAACAACAAAAACAAAAAAAAATCCGCCAAATTAGGCATGCTTTGAAATACCGTTTACCTGACTTTTGCTTTGTTCTCCAATTTTCGTATACCTATTACTTCAGGACCATTTGATATGCAGACATCGCGTCCGCTGCAACCGTCGACGTGAATTCATTGCAGTGAATTATAAACGACAATATTATAGCCTATAATTGAGTAAATTTATTATGTGACATTAAAGTTGTTAAGTTCAGTCCAGTCGGGTACTCAGGTTTTAGCTATTCAGTACGAGGTTATAAGTAAAGTGGAAGTTGAACCGACCAAACTATTCTCTTCTCTTTCGTCGTACGTATGTCTACACAAAATAGGGACTATTGTGAAGTAACTTCATGCTCGAGCAGAAATATATATTCGTCCAATAATTCAGCATGGTCTATAGGAGCGGAAATAAGGTGGTACGGGATTCCACGACCCTGTGCAGGTACCGGTATACGTACATACGTACGTACGTACGTATAATACATACGTAGGTATGTATACGGCATGAACGCATAGGTAAGTACCTATACATAGTCTGGATTTAAGGTTTAGTGAAAAGTAAGTAAAACTAAGCAAGAGAATAAGGCGGGGCGACGATGCGCCTTGGGCAAACCGGAGATAGATTTCCCTTGGGTTTCTCCAAAAGTCTTTCAACGTCAGTCTTATACTTGACTTGACTCGGAGACGTTGGGTTGTGGCAGGTGTCAACGGTATGTTCATGAATGTAGCAGATATACCTATCGCATTGCAGAATATCGGTGACAGTCTTCTTAATCGCTCCGGGGTACGAACGCTCCAGAGTTTGAATTCGCGGGCGTATCTAATCGTAAGTCAGCCGAGCTTTAAGTAGGTAAAGGTAAGGAGACGGACAAGAAAACAGATCGACTTTGTCAGGTTCATACTTTTTTCACTATTATTCGCATTTCACTTCGCCTGGGTATGCATAGTACATTCTACCGGATGATCGGTCTATAAATAGCATTGTAGCGAGTATCGATTAACCTACACCTAGCTATAATACATACGTATTGAACGAATATTGTACGTGTATAATCTGAAGATATCCATCAATTCATACGATGTACAAAAATGAAAAATAACATGCATTATTGTGCGATATGTCTGGCCCTCGTCATCCTCTTCGGGATAAAATTATCTTCTCTCTACGTTAAAGCGAGTATAATGGTGACGCGGAGATAACTTCCGGTTTACAAAAGAGACGTAGATACAACGTGTCGCGAGAGGTAGTCTTTTGTTCTTATTTTGCAGCCGTTGTTGTTCACACCTATAACGGAGTAAAATTTCTCACCGTTTCATATATATATATACCTTCCCGTACCGTTGGCCCATGTATATATGGGCACAGTGACATCTACATGCATCCGACTTTGTCCAAGTGAGTATAAAGCTTCGCGAAGTTCTAGCCAAGGGTTTTGCTCCTGTGTCATACAATTCTAACCGCCGTTGCAGTTTCCTTAGTTACCTTATACCTACCGACCTATGTACTGTATATCACAAGCTGTATAGAGTCCGTTGAAGAAACTTTCGAGATGATGAATTACGTCACACTATGTATAGCCCGACTGACTACCTCTATGCCTTACGCAGCGACGCGAAATACAATTCCACGGCGGTTTTCTATTTCACGGATTTATACCTAACGTAAACCAAACACAGAAGCTTTTTGCTCTCAGCTCTTTCATTCTATACTCTAGTCTCAGCGCTGCGGCACGTCGGTGATTCGAATCTAATGACTGTGCCTACGGTATATATATGTATAGACCTAAGCGGGAATGATAAACTCGTCCGACTAATTGATCGGAACGATCGCCTACTATCGACACACTTATTCATACATGAATAGCTGAGACATCCAGCCATGTTATTGTTACACGTTCGTGAATTCTTCACCGTTGATGTCACGGTTGTTAGATCGTTGTACATAGCAATATATATACTCGGGAATATATTAAGTATAAGATGATCATTACAATTCCGTTTAAAATTATTCTCAAGGCAATTCTGAATGCATGTTAAACGAAACGGGGAAAATTGATCTGTGAAATTCTTTGCCTTTTTTTTTTGTTTTTGTTCGTTCCAATATTATTTTCCTCGTTCCATCTTGTTTTTGTTTTGTTTTTTGTTTTGTCTTCTAATGCTCCCTTGCGTTAATTTTATAACCTGCGAGCGATAAGCTTCAGCCGCATACGTGAAACATCATCTCTCCAATTGCCACATACATGTAATTAATGATGATTCATTCATTGCATCCAGCAGTTGTATATCCCACATAGGTTCTGTCAGCATACCTGTATCAAAAACCCGGACACAGTTTCGCAGATTCAATTCAATTTCCATGAAGTGAGAATTGAAAATGATTTCAAGAATTATGAACAGGCGTTTGTCATTCGTTGGCTACGAGGTGAGTAGGTACGGTATGATATATGAATGTATGTGTATATATATATATATATATATACATACAATACAGGTACGGTGAGAGGACAGTGAGTGTAACCGTGTAAACGCAAGTAATACAAGGCCATCGTGTCTCTTTTCGCTCGCATGGCGGTAAATAAGGTGACGGAGAGAGAACGAAAAGAAAAAAACAAAACAAAACAAAAAAATAATGATAATAATACGAGACGACGAAGTAGAATAAAAAGAAGAAGAAGAAGAAGAAGAAGAAGAAAACTGATAAAATATACCTGCTGTGAAAATGTCTACGATATTACGTACGTACGTACGTACGTTACCTATAACTCTACACGCGTATCTATGACATAGAGCTATCGTTTTATATTATGTCCGTCCCCACATTCGTGTACAGGTTCATAGGTAGTACTACTCTGCCGTACATAAGTTAATTGCGTTGATAAAAAATGGAATAAGAAACAGAAGAAAGGTATAGCGATCATTGCCCGGGCATGATAAAAGAAATGCATAACTAATTCATACAGAGCGAGGGAGGGAGAAGAGAGCGAGAAGATACGTGAGTCTCCGCACGATCGAAGAAAACGTTTGTAGTATACGTCGTATATATAATACCGCCTACATCACAGAGACAAAAAAAAAAAAAAAGAGGAAAACGCGAGAACGTCAATTCATTGTATTGTATAGTATTTAATAAAATGAAAAGGCGCGCAGTTGCGTATTACCTTCATTTTTGTCATTTTATATTTTTTTTTTTCATTTCTTCTTACTCTTACACAACAGTGTGTCTGAGAAACGATCGTGATCTCAGATGTTCTGTAACATAGGTATGTATGCGTATACGTATGTAGTACGTCTCTACTCTACTATTCGGATTTCCAGTAAGCAGTTCGCCGCGACGCCACGAGATAGCGCCGCGTGTCCGTTGAACTGATCGTGAATATGTATAGTATATAACTAATAACTTGCCGGCTTGCCGATGATAACTGCACTGCAGCCGGCGCGGGCTCAAGACCATGGACCATGAAAATATACCATATTCGCGATGTTTCGCAGATACTTCCCCCCCCCCCCCCCCCCCTCGCGATTATCGTTAATTTCTATTCAATTTCATCCCTTTCCACTCTCCTCATTTTTCTCTTATTTCGTTACGTCCGAGACGGAACGAATATATAAGAGAATTTGATTGGGCAAGAAAATGTAAATATATACACTATTTTTATATTGTCGAAGGTATGGAGAAACGCGGAATCGAATGTTATTCCTGAGAAACTTATACCTACCGAAGGTGTTATGTTACGACACCGTGACCTCTTTCACTTTGTTTTGAACAGATCAGGATTGAGTAGACGTGAGTATAGTATACATGTCTTTCGAAACTGAAGTACTTGTCGTATTCTAGGTATTATATCATTGTACAGGATGGGTGAAAATAAATTTACCTACTCGATTCCGAAATAACGGTTAATGACGATGATTATATTGTCATAATTTCCGAACAATTTGAACGAGTGAAAGCTGGCGAGCGAGCGGTAAGCAGGTAGGGCTAGCCAGCTCTCTGGAATACCTCGAGACGCATAGTATATATATATATATATACGAGAAAGAAACGGTTAGAATTGTTATTTGGCACGACGTGTTCAATGTAGCGGTAAATTTAGGAACGTATACTATAGTAATAGCTTGTACAGAAGGTACTTTGCGGTGAAACAGGGTAATAACACGTGCGGTTCTACACGGGATGGGAAAAAAACCGAAGAAATCATCAAGCAAAATAAAATGAATGACAGATGAAGAAACGAAGGAGACAACAAGTTATCCTGTTTTATTTGAGCTTGATATAATCGCTTTTCTTCGTCGCGTTGAATATCTGAATAACGGTATAAAAACGGAAAAGAAGCGGAGAAAACGAAAAAGAACCAAAAGAAGGTGGGTAGGGTACCGCGCGTAACGTAGCGCTAGGCAACGTGAATAATAGTAATAGATACTTAACAAAATGGAATAAGCCGTTGGATTCATACAGTACTTTTGCATGAAGCTCTTGTTGATAATTTGTCGCGCTATAAAGTAGTGGGTCGTTATATTTTTTGTTTTCGTTGCTCCCGTACATAGTTGTATTACGTTTATTTCAGACCTGCTGGATGCCGCCAGGTATATGTACACTCCTGTTCATTAATAGTTTCGCTCTGAAGTTAGCTACGCTCGCGGTAAGTTGCTCCAAGTGTTAGGCAGAGACCAATCAGCGAGTTGTATCCTCGGAACTACCCGAATGTGTCGCGCTGATCGGTCACTGCTTTACCCCCGGAGCAACTTACCACGAGCGTAACGAACTTCGGAGCAAACCCATTAATGCACAGGAGTGTACCTCCTGCCACGGGGCAGTACCACCCTCAGTCTCTATTGAATTTTACTTTTCTCTGTAGTACGGTGTATAATACCTACCTACCTGGCTAGCTCGCCGTTTGTCGAGCTCGCTCGGGTTGTTCTCTATGCAGATTTGGCTCGTTTGACGGCTGCACCGATTGCAATTTCGAAAGCGATTAGAAACCGGGGAGTATACGGAGGCAGAGGCAGAGGTAGAGGTAGGTAAAGGTTTGCAGTGTACGTACGTACAAAATAGGAATCGTATAATTGACGATACTTTCCAATGCTTTATACTATTCCACGTTCTCTCTGTTCCATTCTCCAATTTATTCTCCAACGTGCAGCTACGAAGGTGCGTGGGTATAGGTGGACAGGTACGTATACATACACATGAAAATTTGCTCGGACAGCACATACCGTGAAATTAGATTCTTATACCGCGTGCAAATACATTATACGCTGATGTATGCAGGTATAATATATTCACATGCCCAATTTCAACATAAATATGTATTTAATGGTAAACAGGAAAGGCAATTCCACGTTTCAGGAGTATCTCAACAAATAATATGTATGTATATACATACATACATATCGCGCGCAGATCTACGCATATAATATACACCCGTGAGCATGTGAAATAAGGATTCGTCAACGATTACGTGCCTCCTCCGCTCGGCGTGGGAGTTGATCTTTATTTTATATGATTCAGAAGATAACTGTGGCTGCTGCTGTTGCTGCCTTATCCTCTTTTCAGGTATAATTTTTCATAGAAACTTTCGCGTATACTATGTATATAACGTGTAACCTAAAATGAGTCATAGAATCAAGTCCGACCGAGGTATAGAAATGCTCGGCGCGTGTGTGCGGGAAGACTGTATTTTATGTTAAACAGTCGCATGCATAAATTCACTCGAATTTATATCATCAGCTAGTAAATTAGGCGAGCAATTGTTCGTGGAAAAAAGGTCCTGCGGGATTATAATTCGAGAGGGTATAGGTGGGTATTTTAATCTGAAAATAGCTATAGAAGGATAAGAATGGGAGATGAAAGAACCGAGAAAGAGAGAAGGAAAACGAGCGACATATATAAATATATATATAGCTGAGTGAAGAGAAAGGAAGACAAGCTGGGGGACGAGGCTTCCTACCATAAATCGGCGCCGACCCTATTCTCACCTCTGTATTATTATACCTGCAGGCAGGATTTCGAAAACCCCGAAAACCCTAGGAGATTCAAAAGGTGCAGGCCCTCGGATGTTCAAGAAAAAAAAATGAGCAGGAGCAGGGCTCGGTATGTGTATATAACTTTTCGGGATATTCTCAACAACCTTTTTATACAGCTGCCACTACTACCGGGAAAAAGTTTCGAGGATTTGTTTGATCCGTTCGTGATACGGGACTGATCGCAAGAACGAGCAGCCCGCGGTCTCGGAACGGAGCAATTATAACTTGGTAGAAAGTAAATTCAAGTGTGAAACCCATTTTCGGTTTCTGGTTATTTTCACAGTATATTATTCATGTTAATATTCGCGCCGTGTATTTTTCGCTGAATTTCTTCGATCTCTCCTCGCCTCCGCGCAGACGCTTCGGGAATTAGTTACCTACGCTGATTTCAAACTCGGGTTGTATAAAAAGAATGATCCTGTCCCTCGCGACCCGGTCACGTTCTCATCCCTCGAGGGACCCAACTATCTGTGGCAACTATCTGAAAAGCATAATCGCATCCTCGCATCTGCTTCACTTCCGTCATCTGTGCTTTTCAGCTGATTACGAACAGGAATATTCTCAATTCTATTTGAAAAATGTATTCGTGTATTATATGATTTTTATCCGCTTATTGCACCTGTGTGTATCAAATTTTCGTTTCTATCCAGGTAATTAGAAATCCTCGAAGAAATCGAGAAAGTTTGATATACAGGCAATGATCGGATCACTGCGGCGGTCATGACGATAATTTATCCGCCGCTACTTGTATGCTCCCTCTACCGATATTTTTTTTCTCCAAGTTCGTTCGGTTTTTATTTTCTCAATTTTTTTTTCTTATTTACGTTTTAAGGGAATGCAGGAACTTTTGTCCGAAGATTAGCTATTTCTCCGTCATAATCTCATTCGATTTCGCATTCTACTTGTGAAATATCGAGAAAAAATGATATTGAGAGGAGCAAGAGAAGAAATAAATAAAACGGAAACTAACCTGATAAAACTAGAAGAATTATGGGTACGGTATTCCTTCGTTTGAAACAGCTAATCCCATCCATGATTGGCGTGTTAAATTTATTGTTACGACAACGTTGTTGCGTCAACAATACGAGGTGGTTGATCAATGAAGAATATTCATCAACCCAAATAAACAAATAACAATAAATCACTCCAGAGGTAAATTTTGTATACGTGTAAAAACTGAACGTTCCGTGTTTTGTTTTTGTTTTTCTTCTTTCAAATTACATGCACTGACAATTGTTTAGTTTGAACTTTTCACCGCACGGTTAGCATTTTTCTATGTTTCTATTGTTTTTTTTTTCTTTCTCTTTCCACTTTGCATCACCTCGTCAAGTTTGATCGCATTTTTTAAACTTGCTTTTTCTCTCTCTCTCTTTCTCTATCGGAACCACTTTTCACCGCATCTACTTTTACAAACCACCTGCACACTTTCGAACTACTTCGGCGCGTAGATGAGTAACGACGGGGGAGAGGGGCAAAAAAAAAAAAAGAACGGACGGAAAAAAAGCCACCGACAATTAGAGTAAAAAAGTAAAAAGAAAACGAAAATTAAACGAGCGAAGCATTAATTGATCATTTCAATTCCCTGTTGCCGCTTCTGCTTCTCCTCATTTTCATTTATAACTTTTTTAAACTTCTTCTTTTTTCTCTTCTCTTCTCTTTCGAGTCCTACTCAACCGCGAGGTATGGGTAGAGGGTACCGGCGTAGTGTAGCAACCGAACAGGACAACCGGTTTAAAAGATCATTTATATATATGCATCCCAGAGATATTTTTACTTCCGATGTTGTTTGATTTTTCTTGGTTTATCGTATCGGAATGTTATTCTTCCTCGGTTTCCTCTTCTTTTCACTTGTTTTCACCGTCGACGTAGAATTTCCAATCGTAAGGAAAGAAAACTCAACAACAAAAAAAAGTAAAAGAACAAAACCCCAAACAATGAAACAGACACTGATGGGCACAGACACACAAGTTAACACAACACTTGTTCTCCGCACCGTTGTTGTAATATTTCGTACGCAGGGCAGTGATCGTCGCGGTGGTGGTGGTAGAAAAATAAAATTGAAAAACACAACTTGCACATATATTTTAGATATATATCGGTATAAATAAGTTGGTTAAAATAATAATATACCGTCGGTCACGTGTAGGCGGTTTTAGTTTCTACTTTTCAATCGTAATAAATTAAGAAATTACAAAATCATCACTTAGTTTGTACATATATTTTATATTATTCGACTCTGTTGTATCGTATCGTATCGTATCGTGATCGCGCGAACAATGATCTCACGCGTAAAAAGTTGTCTAATACCACAAAAACCGCGAGCGCACTTTTCAGCGGTCGCTCGCAAACTGAACAGAGAGACGCGTCGACCAACCGATCTACCCCCACCACGAACATTTTCTCCCTCCCCTTGTCGCGCCCCACCAACGTCGAATACCGCCGCCAAACCCCTCATAGCGAACCAACGCTTCTTCTCCTCAGTGCCCCGCCGTATTATAGTATAGTAGCGGCAACCGCCAACAATCTTTCCCCTTCCTTCTCTGCCCTTGCCGTCATTGCCTTTCCTTTCTTCTCTTTTCCGTCTTATTCCCATTTCCCTACTACTATTACTACTACTACTACTATTCCTTTTCAACTCCCCAGCCCCTCCACCGGTCTTTCGTCGCCCGTTCCTCCTCCACTAGTACAGCGGGCTTCATTCTTTCCTTATTTTCCTTTTTATTTACCTAGCGTGCAAGCGGCAGGCTGTGTCACATCTCCGCATGTGTGCAGTGTGCGCGCTCGTGTGTTCGTTCGCGTGTGTGCGGGGATATTTTTTTCTTTTTTTTTTTTTATTCTTTTTTTTTCACGTCGCCCGGCAGGCATGAGGCAAACACGGGCGATGGTTGCCCCTCCGCCGCGTTGTCCACCTTAAAATCCCCACCACGTACGTATTTTCGGGGCCCTTGCAGCCCTCCGATGCGATGTGGCAGGTGGCCGATTTTCGGGATGCAGGGGCCACAACCGACCAACTGTTTCGTCCGCCGATACTATACACGCAGGCATACGTATATACCTGTATCCTACATAGTCATGCATACCCAAGGCGAGGTGAGGTTACAATTTTTCTTCCGAGCTGAAATTATACACCTTATACCTATCGCCGAGAGATAAATTTTCGAACATCTGCAGATCGAGGATGCTGGGACTTGCGGCTACTACTACTTATACATTATTCTGTGGGCAGATAGATATGCCTTTCCTTGTCCTTTCGCCCTCCGTGACAAGCATTCGCTCAATCTGGACTAATATTCCGTTCTCGATTGGGATGCTCCGCGCTGCACTGACAATGAGGGCAGTTACCCTAGTCACTGACCAATGACAATACTATAGAAAACTGGGAAAAATGCTCTCAGTGCAGCGCAGGGCACCCCAATCGATAACTCTATGACCCGATCTTCTGGTGATTATCTCGTCGAAGAAGATTCTTCCCCCCCCTGCAACTTCACTCCGTGCGAGGCTATTCTCCTGGGGCGGGGTACTCGAATGTAGAATCACCGAGGGGTAAGGGGCCAATCGATTACCAATATGACGTAGTCGCATTCGAATTATGATTCCTGCATGCGCGATTCCGGTTATTTATACTTCACTACATCATGGATTCTAATTCTTCCGATTCCGTTTCATACACATTTCATTGGAATGTATATATATATCTGCACCGAGAAAATTTGATTTGAAAGATCAACATTTTCGATGTAGTTAGAACATTATAGTATAGGTAACGGCTTTCCGTTGTTCGGGTAACTATTTAACACAGTATAGCGAGCATTTATGACGTTGTAACCGTAACTATACCACAAATTTGATAGTATTAACAGGTTTGTTTAGCTGTGTATTTAACTTTTGTCAAATATTCACTACACTATTTGACCTGCGGTGCAAAAGACAGTTTTTGCAAGTAACATGTACTATTTTTGAGATAGTAAATTTCTTCGAGTAACGGTAACCATATTTTCAGTTGACGGTACTTTATTATCTGTTTAAGATTGATCAATTGTTTAAGTGCGTTTATCTGTTTGAATGGACTGGGAAATAAATCATTAACTATAGTCAATCAACCTGGTTATATTCACTACCATTGAAAGGTTACGTTGCTCGAGTAACTACAAAAGTAACTACACCATATCATCAGTTCAGATAACGTAATTGCGCTCGTCCACTGAAGAAAGTTCCGCGGATTCTTGAATATAGAAGGCTTCAATTCAGGAAACTATATTTTTAATCCAGGCAACACAAGTTTCCTCTTTCACCGAACAAAAGTTTCATAGTTTGTAGATTATAAAAAACAATTTCGCTCAGACGAATTTATGCACAATGTTGCATATAATATAAACTGACAATGAGTGACGGATGCCCGGAATGTCGAGAGTGCTGTGAAATATATTCATTTTTGATAGACGTTCATATGAAAATTATAACTCATGTTGCTATTCCTCAACGTTATATGAGAGAGGAGAAAGTTAAACATTACATTTGTCATACATTATGTGACATTTTTAGACAAAAATATCCGTAATTCTTGTCAGCTACACTCATATTGTATCAGAGCACGTATATTGAAAGTCGATAAACAAATAGCGTTCATGACATGAAAATGTTTAGGAATTGAATTTTCACGCATCAAATTGCGAAGTCGAACGCTAGTATACTCACATAAGCATCCGAATGAAGACAATGTTGCTGTAATTTGCTATATATACGCTCTAAACTAACGACAATGTTTCAATGGATTGCGATAATGCATTTTCAATGAGTATTATGTTTGAAAGAATACTAAAGGTATGATGGATACGATATAATATAATATATCGGATATATTATATTCGATTATTTCAAATATTATAATATCATAAGTAATGTAACATTGTCGCTAGCTTAGCGCGTAACAAATTTTCTTCAATTAGAGCGACGTTGCTTTCGTCTGAATACCTATGGGTCCCATAGCATACCAAATCACCTGGTTTGAAAAATCATATTTTTTTATTCAGATAATTTTATCCCACGTTTTTGTATGTATCAAAAGAAGCTTACCTGTAAATTTTTAGCCCTTATTCTTCAAAAGTTCGTAAGTTATGAATTTTTGAAAATTTACAAAAAGTAGTGGTAATGGGAAGATGTAAAAATCACAACTCTGGTTGATTTTAAATAGTTGAATCGTCACGGGGGTCATTTTTTGGTCTTGAAATGTGATTTTCCTTCACGGTTTTCTTTTAAATTTTGAAGTGTAATTTTTTATTTTTGTCAAAGTGCTACATTTTTTATTTTTCGTTGTTGTTCGAATATGTTATTTCAGACGACAAAATAAATTTTTTGAGCTATTGCCGAAGAGGGGATTCGAATATCTTCGATTTCTTAATCCACTTTTTAGAAATTCGTAAGGATTTTATAAAAATATTATTTAGTAAGTAGCAGGCAGTACTATCAACCACCAGTAGCATGACCACGAAAAGTACTTAACTTACTCGATTCTTTGCGGAAATTTTTTTTATTTTTTTCTATCCAATTCCTCGTAGTTTTCATGACTTTCACCGAACGTTATTTTATTTTAGTACAAAAAATCGACATTCAAATATTACGTAAAATTAATTTTCGGGTGGCTTATGAAACATTTAATTCTTTTGTATATTATTAAAATTACATTCGTTAAGTTGTCCCCTCTTCGGCAATAGCTCAAAAAATTTACCTACTTCAACATTCCTCATATATTTTTGTAGAAACTCGAGTCTCTCTTGAACAAATCCATATCTGGTCGATTTTTATTAACCCAAGCCCGCTTATCGTCTTCCGATCGAAATACCCTCTGCGGTATAATAATCGAGCATCTACTTAGTTCAAATTCGAAGTACGTGTATATTTTTTATGTTTCACCATATTTGTATTCAGAACAGAATATTGCTAAATGTGACGTGGTACACGTAAGAAGCTCAAAATATGTTGAGTAAATAGCCCATGTTTTTCAACATTTTGTGGATAATTTTTTCTTGCCCATTAATTAAATTTCGTTGGTTCCGAAGCCATCCATGCAAGAACAGGCTGACGGATTTATTTTATGGATAAACGTGTGTATCTACAGCTAACGGAAATTATGTTTCGAAAAAATTCTCCATTTTATTTGATGTAATGTACAATAAATCTTTTATTCAGGTGCTGAACGATTTGGAGAAAATTGTTGAGTCAAGGGTGAACCTGCTGTCTTCATATAACCTGACATGTCAGCCCCTTGGTTGTCGCTGTTGGTCCACTTGCCAGATTGGAGGCCGCCTATGTCATCTTAAACGACACAAAATAGAAATTCACAAACGCGGTGAGCGCCGTTGATTTCTGTTTTAAATCGTTCTATGCTTTGAACGTGAAGTACTCTGTCGGAAGCGAAGCAGTGTGGCAATTCTTACAGTTAGAAGTATATGAAATACCGGAAAAGTGGAAGCAATTTGTAAGCGTCGAAACAGTCCGTTCAGATTTAAAAAGCTTGTCGGAGATAAATTCAAGAGACTCTGACGAGGGATATGATTAAAGGAAATTCGTGCCTTATTTTAACGAGTTAATTTGTACATTTACAGTATTCTGGCTAACTTTTGTACGATTTTTAACTTTTTTTTGAAAACGTTGGTCCGTTGTTTGCATCGCTCTAATCTCATAGAAGGGAGGCAATTCAAAATCCATGTGTTATTTAATCACAGCATAAATAGTAATCTCGTTTATTGTTGTGCAGATAGTTCTCGTAATCGTAGTTTCAATCGGTTGAAAAATCTTCGAAAACATTTTGCTGCGCGCGAGGCCGAATCTGTGCTAGAAGCAAAGAACTTTGTGCTCGAAAGTCCGGCTCGCTCATTAGAAAACTCGATTATCACAATAATTCTTTCCAAGAAGCAATTTTGTTTCGTTTATATAAAGATACATTTTTTCGACTTAGCAAAAATTAGTGCTAGTACCAATATCAATTGCACAAAGAAACGTGTATTGTGATATACTTAAATTTTATTACGAAAGAAATAGTTTTTGTCGATTCTCTGAATCATGCTTTAGAGAGAGAGAGAGAGAGAGTAGTACCCTCCCTGCCTATATTATAATGCGGGCATGCAAACATTTGTATCAATGTCCAATTTCTTGTTCTCCAGCATTTTATGTGAACATTCCCATTTTACGAGTAGGTACAGTTCTACTCGACCTTGTATACAAATATGTTCAACCTGTTACGAAAGGCGAATGGAAACGTAAATCTTCGTATCCAGACAACTATATATTTGCGCAGTGGTTGCACTTTAATTAATGAATTCACTCGACATGTGTTTTGTACCAATGTCTGTTAATTGAGAACTTGGAATTATTGATGGAAACTACCCAACTCAAGTTACATTTATTATTTACAGAACTATCTATTGAAAAAAATTCTGAAGATAAATGAGACATTATTACTGTGTTCAGTCAATATACATTTCGAGTATCCTTCACTTATCAATACCCGTTAGATAAAAAATTAGGATTATTCATGAAACCCATAAAATTCGGTTACAATAATCGTTTAACACTGGTTCATTCGAACGCAATTTTATAGTAAACACGAATCCTAGCCTCCGAGTCACGCAGACCATTATTCAATATACTGGCAACAGTAAAAAATATGTCAAACGCCCTGAGAATTAACTCTTCAATAATGTAACTCTTACAGATTTATTCTTGTTGTTGGAAAATGAAAAAATGCTGTAGCTACATCAGAACTTTGTTCCGGTTACGGCAAAACTTGGTGAGTATAACTTTCGAGTAATAGTATAAGGTAACGTATCTTTAGATCGTGATAACCTCCTGCAAATGATAAATTCAAGGAAATAAGTTTGTGACTTCAGCTTTGATGCCATGTCACTCAAATCAATATAATTCAGTCAAGATGCTTTAGTTCGGAATACCCTTTATGAATTGTTCGATAATATAGTTACGCCCACCAAAGATTCTCGTAACTATTACCGAATTTGATCAATTTTATGTCGTTTACGTAACATAAAAAAAAAATGTTGCGCCTTATTTAACCCGATAATTTGGGCTGGGGTAACTAGACATTTTTCCGAGTGTATACGCTTATCATTTCGGTCTATTTTCATTTTTCGAGTCCCCGCACTCTGCGCGACTCGGGCTTTTTGTTTTTCCCTGAGAATTTTCATCCCTGCACATGGCGATCGTGAGGAGAACTCCAATTCCGAATCGACATATGGCTGGCATCCTGCTACCTCCTTACTGTCAGTTGGAGTCAATCCATTCATTGTTTAATTCACCTCGCGAGCAAGGTATAAGCCTCTTCTTCCACACTCGCTTTTGGGTGGACGGACAAGATGGGGGGCGTAGGGTTACACCGTCCCCATTGTGTATTGATGTACATGCGCACGAATGTTCCAAGAGAGAGCGGGCGAAAGGAGAAGGAGAAAAAGAAGAAGAAGAAGAAGAGACGGAGGAGGGGGCGAGCCTCCTGAGTACCTAGTCTCTGAAGAATACAAAAAAAGAAAAGACAAGAAAAGAAAAATGAAAAAAGGATGAAAAATATAAGAAAAAACACCTTTCCACTTCGCTGGTTCGTTGGGCTGCAGGTGTCCGATCTTTTCTCGGGTCTTCGGGCCCCGCCATAGCACTTTGTCTCTCTGGTCTGCCAGGTATAAGGTATAAAGTACTAAGAAGACCTAAGAAAGACCTACGACCAAGGTAGTGGCTCGCTCGGCTGTGTAATGGCAGAGGTGAGTAACTACGAATATACGTACTCGCTTCGGTGACGCGTTCAGGTTAATTCGCATTTCAATACAGACACGAGATTCTTATGAGGGGCGTAATTTTTATTACCCACAATCGATCACGGTATCAAAGAGGGAGAGAGGAATGGAGGAAAAGAAAGCACGCGTTTGCTCACGTTATAACCGACATCGTCGAGATAACCATTTGCCAGGATTCTCATTCTCCGGTAAAACTTTATTAAATTCCGTCCCCCGTATCTCAACCCCCTCAAAACTATGCGCGGGAGGGAGACGGAGCCGATGCTTGGGACGTAGGCACCTACGCGAGTAGATATTTCACGCCTTGGAGGGAGGAGGAGGGGAAAGAGACACGGAGTATTACGGGACGAACTCAAGAATGAAAAACAAAAGTTTATCAAAAATCTCAATGTCACATCAGAAGCAAAGAATCGGTTGAAAGTACGGCATTGCTCGCGGGATCAGCTTGAGATTTTCACGTACCTGCGCGTCCGTTTGCGTGTATCATTTCATTTTTAGAATTTCGGTTTTCTTCCACAGACGTGTTTCTTCCGTTTTTCACATTCCCCGCGATTTCGTGCCTCGCTGAGCTGTTTTGTTTCTCTTTCTCTCTCTCACTCTCTCTCTCTCTCTCTTTTTTGTCCGTTTGTTTGCTCTCTTCGTCGTGTTTTAGTATTGTTTTTTTCCTGGTCTTTTACACCTTTTAGTCGTTATTTCGGGTTATTTTTTGACCTGCAAGACACATATATAGTACGTAGGTATACACACGTTGCATCTGCTATACAGGAACGAAGTGAATTTGAAAATGTGCGGAGCTGTAACGCGTTCTAAATAATATCTGGTCGCTACATATATACACCTGTACATTACTATATACAATCAGTCAGAGCAACGTGGTGGAAAACTGAGTTTGAAATGCGAAAAGCAGGAAAAAACTAGTAGGTATATAGTAGTTGGTCTGTTTTTGTTGATTTCTTTTTTTCCTTCGCTCCCCCGGTAGTTTTTTCTCTTTCTTTTTCACAGAAATATCCGGCACAACGAAGCTTTCAGGCGCCTAACGAGTATGAATTATTATTATTATTATTAAAGCTCTCGGAATGATGAGATTAATCGAATGTTCTTTATATACTTGCAACTATAATCACCTCAGGTATACTCAAGAGCCCATTGGCGTCGCCGCTGGCAAGCTAACCTAGCTAACATGAGAAACATTCATTTTTCATCAAATCCGATCAATGTTTCGAAACAGTGAAATACTTCACCACATTCTGCCATCGTACTCAATAAATTCTCAACGTTTCATCAAAATCGATCGAGTCGTCTGCGAGAATTCACGGTTCTCATTTTCGAAGTGGGTACCGTAGATTCGGGATAACAAGTCATATGGCACCTTAACGGCATTGAGTGATCATTATACTGTATACCTAGAGAAATATATATTTTCTCATAATGTTTATACTCACATTTCATTTTGCAACTATATTTTATTCTTACGTTATTTCCGGGCAGGAAAAAGGCGAAACGGACAAACTTGTTGATGAATGAACAGTCGCAGGCGAATACGCGTTTCCTAATTAAGGCCGGTGCGAATGAATTCAGCGCCCTGTACATGTACGTATACTATAATACTGTACGAGCAGGAAAGGAGAGGGAAACCGGCGTCGTAAACGACCTTTCAACTATCCCTCGGTCTCCTAATTAAAATGTTAACGAACGCAAATTAAACCAAATACTTGACGCTCCTGCAATCTTCATAGGGGCCTAATACTTTTGTCTTCAAGACTGCCAAACCGTGCGATGCTCGCTATCCCGTAACAGAAATATGCTGAGACGAGTAATAAAATTCAAGAATCGAGGATCGCTCATGCGAGCCCCGAACTAACCTTGAAATTCAAATTAACGATGATAGAGGAAGACAATCTCTAATTGCTCAACAGACGAATATAGTTATACCCGAAGTCATCACTAAAACGGAAACTAAACGGATCTTACGAAACTCTTGTTGGCCATCGGAGGTCACGCATGTTTTTTGGAAACACGAGGCATGCGTAGCAGAGGCAAGTGCGGTGCCGGTACATAATACCGCAGCCTAGGCGTTGGCAGTTGGTGGATCTAGAAACCTAATCGTCATCATAGATTGTTAATGCTAATTCGTGGCTAAACGTAGTGCAGCAGTTGGATTCGAAACGGTAACGGCAGAGTTTCTGCTTTGCCGTTGATATTGACTAATGGGAATACCTAGCGGAGGGGTTGGCTCATAGGGGCTGCCGATGTCGAGGGACGTCTCTTCGGTCGGGCCAGATCCTCGATCCTGGATCGCGGATCCTTGGACATATGAAACTGCTCTGAATCATCAATGGCTCCATGATGATTTGCAAGGCTGTCACCCAGGATGTGTGCACGCGATACCGGAGTTCAATTACCAACTGAATAGGCAACAGTTCGCAATAATTATAACCTCCCGGCTGCTATAGGTACCAAACCCGAACGCGCATCCATGTTGCCGGGCAATGAAATTTCGAGGTTTGATACTGTGGGAAATCAGACCGCGTTCTGAATACTTTCGTCCCTTGATCTGGCGCTAAAACTTCACGATTTGCGGTTGACGTTTACTTCCATGTTTCACGCTCAGAGACGGAATTGGGACTTCAGCTATCCGGCGCACGATCGGATGTATCCGCCAAGATAAATAAACCCGTCGTGAAAACAAGTCGTATTTCGAGTTTCCGCGATCCACGATGCGATCCAGGCGAAAACTTGAACTTTGTATACGAACTTTAATGGGTGCATGTGTGTATACTTCGGCAGGATGTGGGTACACGCTCCGTGCATTTTCTGGTGCAATTTTAGCGCTTCAAAAATTTCACTCGGATTTTATCCGGTTAGAGAAAAATGTGCTAAAAATTGCCGCCGGAGAGAAAATGATCGTACGAACGTGGCGAGGCTCGCATTGTATAATATCTGTTCCATGCGAACCTATAATACGCACAGAACCAGATGATAATCGCGTCGTAGATCACTCGGGAAAGCAGGAAGCGCGATACGTAGCGTAAAATGGGGATAATCATTTTCGCCAGTGCAGGACGGGGCGATGACGCCGTGAGAAGAATTTCAGAGAGATCGGCCCACCCGCGACATCCGCAACCCTCTTTTTTTTGCCGGCGTTGATTCCCTCACTGGTCTCTCTCCGGGTCGAGCAAATTATAGAACTTTTCTAACGACCGTCACAATTTCTCGCTCGTCAATCTCCGATAATCTTCACCCCTGCGCTCCGTCGCGGAGGGTGTCGGAAACCCAGAAGCTCGCCCCCCGACCCGCGCTGCAGCCCAGTCCCGGTTTTATTGTTAGCTTCGTTGAAAGTAGCGTGGTATGGCGCGGTGGCTAGGTAGTAGGTACCTATCTAGCCACTGTCGCGCCGGAGCCAAGAACTTTGCTTAGCATCACAATATCCGAGCAAATTGGGCCGCTAAATTTGAGCGAATTGCTTCTCTCGTTGCCTACACAAGCGTAGATGACATTGTAGTACGTACGTATGGATGGATGGGGATGCACGTATGCATGCCTTGGTGCGAACGTAAAACCGGGACGCTAATATCCCCGTGCATCTACGTAATACGTACAGAAATATGGAAATTTCCGAGCTTGTCGTGTCTGCCAAGTTGTCAGTTGTCACGGCGTCGGGGAAATCCCGGAGCCGTGCTGTGCGAGGATGGAAAAGGAAGGGAAGGGGTCGAGATTCGATGCCCTCCTTTTCATTTCCCTCTCCGCCTTCAACTAAAATGAATATTTCAAATTTGATCATCCACTCGCAGGGCTGACTGAGAATATCGGGGACGGGTGGTAGCCCAACCGAGCGGGAAAATTTGTGCCCATCAATTGGGCTCCGGGATATCAACGGTTTCTGTATTATCGGCGATTATCAGATGTGGGGACGGGAAATTTCGTCGATAAAACAGGAACCGTTGGTATCCCGGTGCCCTCTTCAGCATTCTTCGCTCAATGGTCACAGCTACGACATAGGTATCCATTTTATTCAACTGTTCACGAACATGCCTGCGCGAGGGACAGTGCCTCCTAGCCTCAATGGATTTCGTGTACACGTGCGTGCAGTGTACTTAACCGAAACGTAGCTAAGTGTAGGTAAAAGTGGGTACGAATATATATATTTAGGAGATATACCTGTTCATTTCCGTTTCCGTTTCCTACTCCAACTGACCAAACGAGGAAAGCCTGTTTTGTATACTATAATTAATTAATTAAATGTGGTGTGGCGAATTTTCCTACCGCTCGCCACACGTGCTACACTGGCTCGAGGTGAGTTAGGTACCGCTGACCCCGGACGCTGCAGTGTGCTAAAACCCCTGTTTCTTTTCCTTTTTCCCACTCTCCTCTTCAGCTGTTGCGTGAGTTCCAGCGATTACAAAGTCTGCGCGCTGTAGCTGCGGACTGATCGAGTGGGGGGCATAAGTCGACCGAATTATATCCGTGTGGGCACGATTTTGAACTTTGACTCGACCGGCCTTCGAAACCGGTGGACGCGTTTCCCCAATTTCTGCGCACCCTTTCGTCTACATTTTACTCCTCGAGTGGGGAGTAAAGGTCCGGATCAAACGGCATGAAGTTTAGCCGAGGTGTTGGAGAGTGCCTGATGTCTATTGTTGCGAGAATCGGAGGGAGAGGGAGAAAGAGAGATGGGTCAGGGGGTGAAGGTAAGGTCAAACGAAGCACCTAATTGCCAATTAGTTTTGACCTCGTTTCTCGCAAACGAGTTGGCATAAGACGACTTCCTTTTTCGCTTTATAGTCGCAGTTGCCTACTTTACAGGGATCTACATGGGCACAAAGGTGTACTGAAAATACCTACACAGGTGTTTTATTTCCCCCGCATTCGTACTGCATCCACATCCACATCCACATCCGCGTCCACACGTGTACGGGCATAGGTAGTACTTATAGCAGCCTGATGCAGGTTGAATCTCACCGAGATTCGAATGCAAGATCCTCTCCACCTCGTGCCGTGCTATATATATATATATAGCAGCATACCTGTAGGATATTACGCGAAGTAAGTCAACGGAGTCTTTTGACGTTCTTGAAAAGTAGTCTGAAGATAGGTACGGTACGGTAGTTTATGTGCATCCACGAACATCATAGATACGTATGTGTATATATGTGTGTACAGTATAGTACTGGCATCAAAGAGTTTGTTGAAAACGAATGATTCAGGTCCTCCTAAAATCTCACTTCAGAATGGCGATTATTCATGCGACGCGACGTGCAGATATGCAGGGTAGTCATTACATTCCCGATTCAAATTCAGCTTTTTCAAGTTCCACCAGCGTTTCCAATCCCCTTTCTTTTTCCTGTGTTCTCTACGGATTCGCGTCAACTATATTCATACGCGCGTGAAAATTATCTTCCGATCTAGAGAGAATAATTCTGAAGCGATATCCGGGTATCGCTGTTGCGAGTCGTTGGAGATTTACGGAGATCTAGCTCCGACCACGCGCTGTATATGAGCCGCCCAGCCGTAAGACGGCTACGACTATTATAACAGCCTACTATACCCTGCACTATCTTCCATGAGAACTTATTATTCTTTCATTCCTGATTCCTCGCCGCAGAGGGAACGATGATGCCGCAGTTGGAGGTAAATACATGCATACCTGCACTATTGTATCTCAGGAGCTCTAATGCAGTCTTTATGTTATACCTAGACATACCTTCGGGCGTTGGAAATTATAGACTTATATAGTAGACCTAGTGGGAGTAGCAGTGTACGTATGTATGTACACACCGACCTTCAATCGCTATGAGATGTTTTCTCGTAACTGTTGCGGCGCGCATCCACTCACATCAGTTTCTTTGTGCCGTTTCTTCTTTTTTGTCCGTTCCCCACGAGCAACAAGATAAACAAGTTGCCTGCATGATTCGACGATGAGGAAAATTAACTTCATCCTCCGCTTAATATTTCCGAAGTTTGTTTTCCCTCCTTTCCGCTGCATGCTGTACAAACATGTATAGTGGAGATATATTTTCGTTAGAATTGTTGATCCAACTTCACGTCGATGCGATAAAACTGCAAAAGATGTATTTGCGAGGTGCTACAGTCGTTGCAGGTAGAACCCCGTATAATTACCTCGAATACGAACATTCTAGACGTATGCTGTAGGTACATATATATAATATGAAATGTATGCGCATAGTATGAAGTTCATTCGGTAGAATGCCGCGCTGCAATTCTGGTTTTTGCAATTTTAAAGTAATTTCATTCTGACTGAGGGAGAGGAAAAAAAAACAGTAAACAGTAATTGTTCTCATAATTACCGTAAACTGCATTTTCTCTCTTTTTGCTTACTCTTGTTCTTTTTGTTTTCCATCCTTTTTTCGTTTCATACTAATTTTTTGCTCCTCAATCTTCCGCTCGAACATCTACGTTGCGATAAAAGTATACATAACACATGTATACGTACGCCTAGCCTAGCCTAGCCTGCTGCATGGACCTACAATTGAACACATCGTACGCCGCACAAGCAGTTTGAATGAACTCAATTAATGATCAGCATAAGAGAAATCTTGTTCCGCGCTCGTTACATTATTATTCATCTTTTTTCTTCTCATCCGTAAATGGTGTAGTATAATGTGCAGGCAACGTAAGTTGGACGATCGAGAGCCGTTTTAACCTGCATGTATAGGTATTATGCTCGTGTTTCGTTCGGATTGCTCTGAACTCCCGCAGGGACTGAAAGCGGGGAGAAATCGACGCTGCGAAAATGAGGTGCCACTCGGAACGTGAATGAAGAGACGAAAAAGGAAGAGGGGGAGCAAGAGGAAGAGGAGGAGGAATGCGAGTACCTACATAGTCTACACTAACAGAAAGGCGACGGCGTCGCGCCGTGCCGTCCGTCAGAAGAAAAACAAATTGACAATTTTCAGATTTAACTGTCGCCAGTTTTCCTCAGCTCCCTGATCTTCTCTCTGTCCTGAATATCCGTCCCATTTTCTACCGCCGCGCCGCTCGTCTTCTCCACCCGTAGCATTATTGCTCTCTACCAATTCTACGGGCAACCGCGTCTGCAGGTAACGGATAAATCCATTATCGTCGGGGAAGGGGAAGACAAGAGGACGAAGCGGGGCGGGGAGGGGTGAGGAGAGGAGTGGAGATTCCCTCTTTATTCTTCTTCCTATCGAAAAACCGCGCGTGCCAGACTCGTGACAGTTACACGGCTGTACCATTGAATGTTCCGTTTTTCAACCCACCGTCCTGATATTTTATTAAATCGATTCAATCACGATACGCATGCTGCCTATACATCTTTCAGACGATAACATTTTACTCCAATTTGAAATCCTCCGTGCTTTTCTCCTCTTTTTTTTCCTCCTCTTCTGTTCGTTCTCTCTCTACTTCTCTCTTTGTCTTCTCATTCTTTCGTATACCGGCAGTACCTACCTACGAAATGTTTTCAAATTAAACGGTAACCGTAGCCCGTAGTTTCACGTCGATTTCAAAAGAATACGATCGCGAGATTCTAATTTTCTTTCCTCGTTTATTATTTTCTTTTTGTCCTCTTATTTGAGAAATAAGTTGCGTAGAGTGCAGCCCGGGGACGCTTTATTCTTCGTTTCGCCCCCCCCGAGCAGGAATTGTTTGCGATAAATTTCACGCAATTTTTCGACTCTTCCGTCCTCTCGGCCGAGAACGGATGACGCAATATTCCTGAAACATCCGTTTACACAGCTTTGTGTAGTATATGTACGTATACGTGTTATTTAGACGCAATACACGTACAGCACAGGTATACCTTATACCTTTTCTTAACGTTCGCGAATGAAAAAAAGATCTAATAAAGACATTCCCGGCCGCTGTGTTTGACTCTGTTTTTGTGGACAACACAAATGAGAAAGGAGGAAAACGAAAGAAAAACAGAGAAGAACGAGACAGAAAGTGACATGAAGATAGATAGAATGAAGAGAGAAAAACGTGAAGAAAAAAGATTAAAAAAACGGACACTGAACAATTGCCGCACGCGTTATTGCCCGTTGTAGCCAACTCCGTGCCCCTCGACGATAACCTCCTCATTCCCCGACCAATATTTCGCGTGCACCGAATCGCGTCCGGTCCCAGTTTCGGCCCGTCCTCCTCCTCCTCTTCCTCTTCCTCCTCTTCGTTCGTATTATATTTCCAATCAAAAGTTCGATCTTCCCCCTTTTCCAAGATATCGCTGCGTACAGGGTGGCGAGTATGAAGAGAGAGAGAATGAAGAAAAGAGCACAGAATCGACAATGATAACGATAATGAAACCGCGGCGAGTTTTGAAACGTCGATAAAATCTGAACCGCGTGGATCCTACTCCGGGCAATCTTCGTTTCTCCAGAAAACTACGAGAACAAGGCTTTCATTTGACGTCTTGGAAGAATGAAAGATCATCATCAGGCGATGCTGGGCAGGAAGCCTCTGAAAAATGACCTCTCAGTTTCGATATTCCTCTTCTTCATCTTCTTCTTCCAAATGGCTATCACCTCAGTGAGGTACGTGTCAGTTCAATATTCCTCAACGAGGTTCGATTTGAAAATTCCAAACGAATGCCGTGGGGACTCTCGGCTCGGATTCTGCGCATGCATGGGCTCGATCAATTTGGCGCGTTAACCGGATTTCACCCGCTTCCAAAAACTGGCCGCTTTTCTCGCTCTTCTCCGTTCCAAACGCCCGGCCGTTCTCCGATCTCCGTTATAACGTGAGTAGAAAATCTCTCGGCGCGAACGACGGCAGTACGGAAAATAGCTGGAGTATGATCATGATTTATATAACCATCATCGTAAGTTTCTCCCGCGGAGAGCTGTAACCGGTATACGTTGACTCATGTACATATTTACTGATATCAATTATTTATCAGTGTCGGTCAGAGTGCATAATACATAGGCCTATGTACACCCGGGCTGCGTATGAGTATAAGGTATGTAATGTCATGTGCTGTTGAATGTGATATCGCCGAGCTGAAACGTGTGTCCTGGTCACGCGCCCCGCGTGCTACATTTACGCAGGTATATTGTTATAGCTATAAGTTATCTACGTATACGTACACGTACGTACGTATATACATACGTACCAACGGTGCACACCTCTATTCTTGAACAATTGTGCAGCTGCTGGCGTAATGAAATGGCACGAGACGTATGCACATAGTATCTCAGATACGAACTGCGAGGTAGCTGGCAGCTATAGCGGAGCGAGCGTAGGTACCTACTCGTATTTGTTCGGTAAACAAATACGCCTGTACGTTTGTCCGAGGACGGAGAAAGACGGCGGTTGAGCGCGGGGGGGTAACCGGAGTCAGCCAATGAGCTCAGGTAGTACATATATATATACGCATATATATATATATATACACACACACACACGTATATAGATATATTTATTTAGGTCACGCGATGCAGGAAATGTTACAGTAGTAGGTAAGTGTAACCAATTTCTACATACATATGCGTACGCTGCGTACGTACGTACATACTGCACTGTACCTGTATGCCGCTGTACGTATTACCTGTAGTAGAACCTCGATTATCCGAACCTCAGTTATCCGAACACCGAACTCTCTATTATTCGAACCACAACTTGCTTTTGTTCGTTTATTTTTTTTTTTACGCGCGCATTTTTCGTCTTTCATTACGTAGTGTGGATTTATTCGAACGACCGCGACGGGGCGAAATTTTGAAATTTATACGCACGCGTCGGAGGACCGCGTGCAATTACAATGTTGCAAACAAGGTCCGGGCATTATAGTGGGCTCGCTTGATTTGTTATTTGGAAATTTGATACCTGAAAAAAAAAACTTTAAGCCACATGTTAAGTGTTTATAAGTGTCGTTAAATAATATATACATATATATTACAATATATACGTGTGCTGCATATTTCTTGAATATTTCCCAGCGCTGAATATCGTGTCACCCTCACATTACTGTTCGATTATCCGAACCAGGCCCGGTCCCAATTGGTTCGGATAATCGAGGCTCTGCACTCACTGTACTCACGCTTACGGGTATATCCACGCTCTGGATTTCGACAACGAATATTACACGCGCACGCAGGCACGCGCGTCGTTACAGACAAACGAGCGGGAGGCGAGGGGGTCAGTGAACTAGGATTCCTGATCGAGCATAATTATCGATGATACACGATATACATACCGCGGACCTATGCGTACGTGTGCGAATACGGATATAAAATCAAATATATGCTGTGCAGTTGCGATGCAGAAGCTGAAATCTCCTGGCATCCTGCTGGATCCGAAATGGCGCGTCTATACTGGATGCATTATAATGGCACACCTAGATATGCAGATGGACGCACAGATATATAGGTACACCTTCCCGCGGCTGTGGATATAATTGATGCAGAGCATCGCCGGTTAAATAATTGGAGTTGAACCGCGGTTTAAATTAGTGTGACGAGCTAGTTATCGAATTCGGTCCAGGGTTGTCATGTAAATTTAACCCCGGCATCCAACTCTTCTCCCGATAGGTGATCGCATGCGCGCTTGCCGTGCGTCGGGTAGGTATACGGTGTCTCCGGTGCGGGCCTGTTCGCCGATCGTTTTCGAGTAAAAAATTCGTGGAAAATCTGAAGATTTTGCAAAAATCACGAACGTCTTCGTCCCCGAAGTTTATACCGAGGCACAAAATTTGACGGGGGGAAAAAGAAAACGAAAAAACTCGGGGCATAGGTTCTCGATTTTTATTCCGCAATTTTCAAAAGTGAAAAAAAACCGCAGCAAATTCGATAGCATACGTGCACGAGACTTTTGGTCGGCATTCGGAGCCTCCAATTCGTTTCTTTGTATTCCGTCGAGCCGTAAAGGCGCGTGATCGGATACCAGCCGCACTAGCCGAGAGCCAAAGTTCGCGATACGAGTAGAGTAATATTGCAAGAAATCGCAAATAGTGCAGGAACGACGCTGGACCTTCGCTGAAAATTCCTTGGAGATATATATGTATATATATATAGCTCGAGGCGATTATCCGGTAGAAATGTCCTGCGGAGAGACGACTTCTTCTGGGTACCCTGCGCGTATCTACGGACTGCATGTACGACGTAGGTATATACATACGTGGGTACGTATCTACAGTCAGCGGAGGGAGAGGAATGGAACTCGAGACGTACCGAGACAAGACACAAGACGGTCTCTGTTCGGTGTCTGACGTTCGGTGACCGCGGACTCGCGAGGTCGACGGGCCTGCGGGGGTAATGAACTGACGAAGTGATAATGAGCTGAGCTGAAAGTCGTCGTTGCAGCTTGCTTACTTACCCACTTACGTGCGTACTTAGTTAGTTAGTTAGTTAGTTAGTTACTTGGTAAGTTATTTACGGCTCGACGGACTTCATTGGACGTCAGTCATTGGCTTATCTGCATATTCCTTCCTCTTGCTTGCCAGTAGAAGTACGATCGAGTGCAACGCCGATTCAAAGTTATCACAAATGCCCTACAGGCTTCTCTGCACTGGTTCAAACGACTTCAAGAATACTTCAAGATGTTCGAGTAGCGTAGGAGTTGGAGAAATACGAAAACACTCGCTGCACGCGCAGCTTCTGCATGCATGTAGTACATGCATAGATATATACCTTATACGGTTTTTTTTCAATCGTTACATTCTGAAGCTTGATTAGCAAGAAAAGAGGACGGAAAGAAAGAGAGAAAGAGAGAGAGAGAGGGAAAACAGACGGACAGACAGACAGACAGGCAAGAAAATCCGATGCTCTGTGAATATTTGCACAAATAATTAACAAACTTTCGTAATCTCGTTTGACTTATACATGATTTTTCGTATTTCTGCTTCAAATGTAATCTCGAAGTTTCTGCAGATACGAAATCCGGAAATCGGTGTTTTCCCTCTTTTAGAATATAAAGTGAAATTCCGGAGGAAAGTTTTCACATAAAATTCGTCTCATGGAAACGCTACTCGAAATAACAATCAGTGTGATTATACTCATGTCACATATTACTCAGTTATATCGACTCGTCCATTGAAAATACACGTGCTCCAACATTGCTCGTATTAGGTGTTCTTTCTTCGACCCACGGAGAATCGCCGGGCAATAGGTATTGCTGTAACAGTATAGTAGGTACGAGTAGGTATACGCGCAGACACAATTTCGTCCGCTTCGACTTTAGGGTCAAGCCAGAATTCTACCGTACGTACATACATACCTACCTACCTACCTACCTATACCTACTTGGGTCCTGCAGAGTTTCTACCTCGTTGGAGAAATCTCGTATAAGCTGTACTATATTCTCGTTGCAATCACTTCTGGAGCAGTTCCAAGTGTCCACGTGGAGAGAGTATATACACACGTAGGTGTAGTATTATATAGTACATCGGTAAAAGGTAGGAAGCCCAACCCCACTTTTTGTTCTTTTTTTATTTTTTTTAATTTTTCATCGTTTCGACCGCTGCCGCGAGGCTCTTGGCCATTTGGCAAAAATTTTTCCGCCGTTTCTCAAATGAAATCTTCTCTTCCTTCCATGCTCGAAGTTCAGTCGAGCAGTATTCTGTTCTCCAGTCTTTTTCACTCCGTCTTCTTCTTCTTTTTCTCTTTCGGAGGACGTTTTTTTTGCAGTTTTTCATGGAAAAATTCACTCGTTAATTAACTATCGACGCCGAAGTGCATTAAAAGCATCGCGGACGAGTTTTGAAGCGCGGGTTTCTACTCAATCTTTCATCGCAGAGTTTCGATCGAATCGGAAATCTTTCGAGCCAGCTTAGGGGCGATGGCGAAGGCGGAGGCGATCAGCACCGACCAAACGAAGTTACCAGTTTCTAGCTCCTGTCTTCTAGTTTCTAGCCAGCTATAGTCACTACTCTTCATTACCGTGGGGATAAAGTTTTAGTGACAGCGGCTCCTGGCCTCCCCGCAGTGCTCTCGGCTAATTGGAAACTCTTGTTTCGATAGATTCACCAAAGACTTTGTACAAGTTTTGCTCACAAATTGACAGAAGCTAATCCCGATTCGTTGAGACCACTGAACTGTACCCAGCACAATGGAGCTCGGTAGGCGTGCGGGCCAATTTCCATGGGACAAATTGACGGCTGCCATTTTTACTTGGACTTTGAATATGCCCAATCATAGAGCGCGGCCTATCTCGATGGCCCATCTGCTGCGTGGCAATAATCGGTTGATCGGTTCACAGTCGTTCACACTGATTGGCATCTGGGACGCGTATTTGCATCTTCGCGTTTGAATTATTGCGGGGAAATGTGCTCTTTTGATTGGACTTCCGAAGGTCCAAGTTAAAATGGCGGCCGACGAACTGTCCCATAGCGGACGATGTCTCGCGGGTGCGGGGATACTCGCTCTAGCGTATTATTATAGTTCAGTGGTTGAGACTGCAGTCGAGACGGACCGATGCTCGATACCGCAGCTTCCGAAAAATGCGGAATGCCGTGAATGTTGGATTCAAATTTTTCGAATCAACGGATTTCGCATATGTAGTTGCCGGGAGTTGCGGTTGAACGTGTGAGGGAATCAAAGAGACTATAGCATGAAGAGAAACTGGAACGGATTTTGAGGAGGCCAGCGACAAGAAAATCGTGGGATTCTTGAATTCTCGGGTTAATTTGTACTTGCGTCTAGCAATTTTATACGGTTAATTTCCCAACAATGGGATCAGCTCTCTTTCTCTCTCCACGTTAGGCACAACAATTGCCGTGATTCAAAAGGTTATTGTCTTGTGTTTCAAGTCGATGAAGAGATTCGTACACAGTAAGAGAGAAAATGAAGGAAAGATGGGATCGGGAGAACGTAGTGGACGTTAGAAACAGAGTTTTTCATCATTTTTCCGTTTCTTCAGCAGTCGACGAATCGCCTTCAGAATATTCCCAATCAACCACATTTCCTTCGTCGTAAAAACCATCGTCTGCACACACAGACTGGAACAACAACTGGGATTTTTTGCTGTTAGAATCCACAAAGAGAACGCGGAGTTTGAATCTATATGCTTATGTATTTGCGCGACTGAATATACACGGATACACGGATGTACCTGGAGAATTGAACGGAGTTTAACGGAGAGCCATTCAAACGCTCGGGAGTTTGACACAATTTGGGTTTGTATGGTTTGTAATTAATTGTAGTTGTACGCGGGCTATGTATAGATACGGGTACACGTCGGAGAGAACCGGTTGTCGTCCTGTTATTTGTAACCTGGAGATTTCAGGCGTCCGTTCATTTACCGACGCCAATCAGAGACTCCGTGCGCGAGCCAGTGTAACTTCAGCACTTTCAAGTTTCAACACACGTGGATAAGGCACTCATGCACTCACGTGCACACTCATTGTCAGTTCAGAGTCAGTCCAAGATCAGGTCACGTGCCTCCCATTTCCGGAGATAGCAGATTTTGAATTTCCTGTGGGAGAGCCGGGAATCAGTGATAGAATATTACCTTCCCCCTTCGGATTGCTCACAGGACGTTTCAATTTCGTGGGGATTTGAATTTTCGAGTATAAATTCACTCGCGTATTATTATACATATGTACCACGCCACACCGAATTAACATAACCAGATGTCGCCTCCGCCATTCACTCCCACCGGCATCCAGCCATATAGTTAGCGTTCGCGAATCGTAGTACGATTTTCGCCAGGAATAGCTTCGTCGATCCATATTCATTTGCTCGATTCCCTGTCATATCGAAACACGTCGTTCGTGACATTTAACCCGATCGACTTTCTCGTCCTATCAACCGTGGCGACTGCTCTGTCGCGCGTCCCGCCGCGCCGCGCCGGTGCGGTTGACCTCGAGGAAACCTGCACCCACTACGTTATTTTTCTATCTTTTTTTTCAGTATCACAGAAAGATGCATCGATCGGTCATGGGAGATGAGCATTTGAATATCATTGCGGAATGAGTATCCTCATTTTTCTCAGTCCCTGCCCTATACAGGCTGGATCTTTGTTCGTTTCCAAGTCACTGCAGGGACCTCCGTGCCGAAGATGAGTTTAACGATCGGCCAGGTGGTACAGGTGAGCGGAGTCTCCTTAATTTTTCGCAAGAACCACCCGCGGTTCTTCAGATCGTAAGATTGATCAATTTAGAAAACAAATGCCTCGCTACCGTCACTACGGAGGTAGCGGGACCCATTATTTCCGAAGGCGCCAACCGTCTGCCTCAAGGGCTTAAAAAACCATAATCTTCTAAGGCCTAAATTACACCCAAAATGGCGTCCGGCTGGGTTTTAACGGGGCAAGAACGAGCGTCGAATTCCGTCTCTCTACAAAAAGCCGATACTTGTTTTTTTATTTCTACACCGTGTTGGTCGGGGACTCGCTCGTTTGCTCACTCGCTAGCTGCAGCCCGTTTCACAGTTTCTTCCATCATGCCTCTTTCCCTCCTCCTCCTCCTCCTTCTCCTTCTCCTTCCACTGCTTCTTCTACTTCTCCTTCTCCTTCTCCTTCTCCTTCTCCTTCTCCTTTTCCTCCTCCTTCTTATCTTTCACCTCTTCAACCACGTCTTCAAATTCTCTCTCTTTCTCTGTCTCTGTCTCTCTCTCGTATCATCCATTAGCACGAGATGTATACTATAGCTACGTCTTGCAGTAGAAAATATCTCCTCGGTTACAGCTGCCTCCTATAGTCACGGATCGCCGTCGTCGTTTTCTACGGCCGACTCACGAGCTCCTCGTGCTACCAAGTTTTCAAAATTACCATAAGACTCGGGATTCGGAGCCAAGAATATCCTCCCGTAGCTGCAGTTGTGGCGCCAAATTACTACCCTCTGCTTATGATTAATTCCAACTGAAATAAGTGGAGAAAAAAGGAAACGAATCACAGAATGCAAAGGTTTTCCCCATTTCTTATAATCCATGATGAATCCTCCATCAAGACTATAAGCTACTATACCGGGGTGCTTCTTCGCGAACGTCAGTTGTCGATGGTCTGTCAACATCCGGCTACAAGAGATGTGAGATTTTTGTCCGTTTCCTTTATAGACAAGCAGGACCCATCAGCAGCAAGTAACTTTTATGTATTCCTGGTGTCCCGGCCTTCCTCCTCATTCCCTTCCTTCTCCACCTCCGCCTCCTTCACGTCAGGCTGCAACTTCCCGTCTCTCGTTTCCGCCTCTCCTTTCCTCCGTCCAAAATATCTTTTTAAAAAGGTTCTCGCGCTGCTGTGGCCCAAGACGGGCAAGACGTGGTGAGGCAAGGTAAGACTTAGGAAAAAGGACCGTCGATCCTACCCAGGAACCATTTCTCCGAGTCACGCGATGCATCAAATCTATTGGATGTGTACAGCTCGGCTCGTCCAGCCTGAGGGCTAGCAGATGTTCGTTGGATTCTCGAACGGTCCGATCCGAACAGAACTTGGAAACTCGGCAACGCTGTACGACCGGACTAAACCGGCCGATCGAATGTTGAAACGCTTTGCGCTCGTACGTTCGGCATACCTGCGGAGGTAGCTCGGCTCCGTGAACCAAACCGGCTACCTACGACTGCGTGCAGCGGTGAACGGCAACATTGCCAACGAGCTCCAGGCGGCTGCCTGCGTGTCAAGAACCGGCCCCAACGCTGCCATTGTCTGCGGTCCCGAGAGTGGGACCGTATACTTCGTTCGGCGTTACTTCAGGCCGATACTGCCTGCGTAATAATAATTTATACAAATCAGCCGTTGGCCGTGTATTTTTTAATTAGAATCTCTTCTATATAGAAACATTGCGGAAAGTTGGGTTTCCACGATGTGGAACATTTGCACGAGCTTCTTGCGCGTTTCTCATCGTCGCGGCTACGACTTCTGCTAATTTTCCGAACGAACGTTCCGTTCAAATTCTCCACTATGTCTGGGAGTCGATCGAGAACAAAGGACCCTCTGCCACAGGCATTGATGTCTCTGATGCGTGCATACGTGGCTGGTGAAAAAATATCCATGGTTTAATGATAACCTGGGCTACGTACCGATGGGTATAATACTTGAGCTACATCAAACTCGATCCAATTCTCCTTCCGTACACGTGCCCGCAAGAGGGAACGGAGGAGAGGTGAGGAAAGTAGGAGGCAAGAGAATTGTGGGCGAGTGCATTACACAGATACATACACGTCCTCGCGACATTGCGGTCTGTGCAGAGATGAAGAAGAGAGTGGACCCCGAATTGTCATGCAAGAACCGCGTTTCCTGTCTGACAATTTCCATGGGTTTGATTTACGACGACCCAAGAAGAAGGAGGAGGAGGAGGAGGAGGAGGAGGTTGAGTTTAAGAGATTGTCTACCTCTCGGACTCTCAACTTGCAATCAGAGTCCGCATGTTGCGGAGAGGAGGACGGGGAGCGGCATAGCCCTGCCGTACATATGTATAACGAAGACGCATGGAGCTTTGCCAAAATTATAAATTGTGACTTGCTCTTTCCATATATGAGGAGCAAACGTTCTTCTCCATTTTCATTTGGGATTTTTTCAACCCGGTGAAGTATCTTTCGGTCTCTCTGCGGACTCAGGTCCGTAGATATACATAGGCGGCGATATCCACGTAGAGGCACGCATCCCGCTGTCTTCCACGTAACTGCGGCAGTCTTTATTTTTCCTTCGTCTATGTAATATTTTTCTATACCTATAACGCTCACTTCTTACTTCTTTGTCTTCGAGAGAGGAATCCGTCCCGGCGACCGCGACAGCCTGTCGCCACGATTCCTAACGTAAGAAGAGTCTCGAGATCCCGATATTTCTTTCTCTCTCTTTCTCCGCTGTCCTGCGCCGATCAACTTAGGTACTCGGAAAAACCGCGAGCCCAACGGACTCGCACAAGAAAATGACGATTCTCTCCTCCGTTTCCGTGAAGCCAAGAATATCGTTAGCCTAACAAGCAACCATCGTGCAAACGCGAATACCAACCACCCCGCCCGTATCACGTCTGGTGGGAAATTGTAGGTGCCACGCGTCCCTTTATGAAAAAATCCTTACTCAAAATTGGGTGGCAATTTTGATCATCTCATGGTTTTACTGGGCTCGTAGAGATTAGGCAAAGTCGTCTTCAAAGTGTGAAGCACAGTTTTCCGTCTTTTCTTCGTGTCTCGTACACACGAGACTCATCTCAACGGAGCTCCTAGTTTGGACTATCTCTTGATATCTGCGCCCGACCGTAGAAAAGTTGAAAGTCGGTGAATATTTGATTACAAACTATTTTCTTCCTCCGCTTCGGTTGGCAAAGGGACGACGCCGAGCGCGACGTATGCAGGTATATATCTACTATCAGCAATATGTATGTAGTTATGTACTTTATGCAACCGTACCCAAGAGCCCGTTGAAAGTGGAACGTCGACGGCGGCGTAAAATGTAGACTGTAGAGTGTAGAGGTAACGTTCGAGAGCTTCGTGGCTCACTCGGAGCCCAGCTCTCTCCGAACCGTCTGGCACGGAGTCAAAACATTCCAAAGGTGCTCACGGTCGGGAGCGCTCTACACACCTCGGCCTCAGGCGGTACCTAAATTTAGGCCCTCGGGCCCAGGACCGTTGAACCCGAGTACGCGGAGCGGACGAAACGCTCTATACTCTGTGGAGGGATATTCATGCATTTTGGTGTGCATCGGATAATGCATAGTCGAAGAATTCGTTCCGTAGCTGGGTGAACCGATCGAATATGGGCAATCAAGTGCGGAAGAAGTTTGGTTCACGTGCATCTTCCCTTTCGCAAAACGGAAACGAAGAATAGGGAAAAGGAGGAAACGAAAGAGAGGAAGCCGGTGAATCGTCAGGAGTCAGGCCGCGTCCTTTTCCACTTTATGGCACGAGTAATACTAATGAGATTTAGTTTTATGAGAGTGATGATTACTTTACGGATAATACGGTTTCAACGGGTAACGATCTTCTCGATTTCGTTGTTTTGTTCATTTGTTTATCTTTACGAGGTTATCATTACTCGCCGCTTGAGAGAACTGTTTGTATGTACATTGAAAATTTTTACCGCCATCGCCGTTGCCATCGCGATCCGATGCGGTGCTGGTGCGATATTTTACGAAGGAATTTTTGATTCACGATTAGCTTGTATAGCTGCGGGGTTGAATGTCAGGATGAAAGAGTTGGCTGTTCGTGACCGTATCGGTAGTAGATGGATTATAAACGATCTACCACACATACGTTCACAGTAGGAAGGAAAGGCAAGGGAAGGCAAGGAAAGGAAAGGGAAGGGGAAGGGGAAGGGGCGGGCGAGGGGGTACCGTTTTTTCTCGTACATATTTACAAAACTTATAGGTATATATACACCCATATGCATCCTATGTAAACACAGGAGACGGGCGTTGATTGATTTAGGTGTGTAGACGTGGATCCGTGCTTTGATCGGGAAAGAGTAAGAATAGATTGGGATTTATGAAAAACCGGAAAAACGCTCGGCAACAAAACGACGGATTGTCTTGATTCAAAGAAAATCGACGCCGTCTCGATCTTCCGGACGCAGGAGCTGCCTATCTTCAAATTACGGCCGCATTATTTCGGGCCTCGATTACTTGCTCAAATCTCTGTTCGATTTGCTAACCAAGTATAATTATCTAGTTCACTGAACTTCTGTAGTATAGTACCGAAACGATTGCTCAATAATGTGAGGATGTAGCATTGACAAATTTATGTGAAAAATGATGAATATGATGAATCAAATGAATTACTAGCAAAACTTACTCGGACAAGTATTTTGGAAGAAACCTGATAGTTGGAATACGCAACTATTAGGGAAAGGCCAAACAATAAGTGCGAACACGAAATTACGCGTAGCCAAATTTGCTATGTAAGCCCGAGCGGTCAACTAATGATCTATTCGGAGGGAAGATCGACATTTTTTCGTTCAATCCAGCGAGCAGAATGTTCGTCAACGGCCACAAGAAATGCTAATGGTTGATCAATATTCCCGGTGAATTATATTCAGTAACTATTGATAAATTGTTAAGTCGATGTGTATTATTTTGCAGATTGTGGATAACGAAGATCGATCATTTGATAACGTCTTTCGAAAGCATCAATGTCTCGTAGTAATGTAAACACATCTTGTATCGATAAAATATCGGATGGATCGTCCGTTGTGTTAAATTGTTGCCAGAGATATCTTTGATATCGGTAGCTAATTCGATTTTCGAGTACCGATTGACACGACGGATTGAAAGATGCTGATCTCGAACTTGCGCACGCGATTCGAAACGGTATGCGGTAGGCGGATAGCGAGTCCCAACTATTCAATCGGTGTGGATTACTCGTTTTCGTACGGTCAGTGGGATCGCGTCGCTTTTTCTGACACCCTCTCATCATCACAGGATCTGGGCATTGTACGAGAATAGTGGTAACACATCGCGAACAAATCAAATCCGAGTCAGATTTGACGAAAAAGATCTTGAGACTTGGAATCCGTACGTGGCGTATTGCTGTAAGTAAGTACCTACATATACGTACAATTTGTCCGATTCGGGTACTGGGTCCTATACGCAACTACGTATCATGCGGTTTACGCGTGTGAGTATTCATGTCGCTCTGATCTCAGCTACGAGGAAATCCACCCGAAGTCGAGAAGCGAGGAACGATCACCACGATCATGTACAACCCGGGAAAATATCCGCTGCTATGGACATTTTTATTGGCACTGAGCATTTGTTTTTTGAGAAGCTTTGCCCGGTTAGAGACTGATGCCACCGCGCCACCGGAGGTAACCAATCTCCAAGGAAGACTCCGAGGTATAACACTTTTGACTCGGCACCAAAGGAACTTTTCGGCTTTCCTAGGGATTCCTTATGCGCAACCGCCGGTTAAGGATCTAAGGTACATACACACTTTATAATACGAGACCCTAGAATGAGTGAGTACAGATAACACGGGTTTTTTTTTTGTTTGGATGTCCTTCGAGCTCTTTCTCTATTTAGGATTGTCCAGCTCTGTCTTGACTCGATGTCTGATCTTCCATTTCGTCGTACAGAGTAGGACTATGTACATCTCCTTCGATGCGTACATACCATTCAACAATATACGAACAGAGTGTTAATCTTTGTCGTAACGATTCATAATTCATGTATGTACATATGTATCTCTTGACTCCGAACGTAACGAAACGCCGACATCAGCTGTTTCGACGCGCGAACGTTTTCCCGAAAGATGAAGTTTTCGGAATCCGTGAGCTTGACGGAAATGAGAACTTCATTCGTCGCAAGATAGCGATAAAAATGGCGAACATTGATTTTATCTGATAAATGCTACGTAGTATATTCACAAGATTCGATACGGCCTAAGTACACGTTTCGTATCACTCGACGCACATACGCTTATGAAGAGATAAGATTTCATGTGCGTGCTACTTGATACCGAAATTGTCTCAAGAGATTTCTCCCAACTTCACTCCTCCGTCTACGGCCCCGATCCCGGCCTCCAAACTATCTGCAATTTCGAATTACAAGCGAGCTCTGGGCTCTGATTCGTTTGCGAGCAAGATTATGCAGTCCATGCTCCGTGCTTATGATACGTGATTTGGGAATAGTTCTTTCGAAAATCCAGTTTCAACTCAAATCCTAATTCAAAGTGTTATACTTGCGTGTCATAGATTCGCGCCCCCCGAAGCAGCGCGCGGCTGGAAAGGCACTCGGGACGCTACCGTTGATATGATCATGTGTCCCCAGATCTCAGGAAACGCAATTATAGGGGACGAAGACTGCCTCTATCTCAACGTCTACACACCGCAGGTCTTTATGATGTTCTGATACCGTTCATAGATAATAATCCGCCATTACTATTGAAAGTATGAATTACAAGCTCGGATTATGGAGACTCTATCACAGAATGATGACTACGAATAGTTTTCTTATTTCCGTTTCTTCGTTAGTTTGACGAAAGTCCGTCTATGCAGAGACCTCATTGATGTGGAGATAACGATAGATCGGATGCTCAAAATAAAAGCAGAATCATTCGGCACTAATACATCGATTGCTTTCTTTTGCCCGATTCACATGTACCCAACACAGCTGCCCGAGAGGACGAACACATCGTTACTTCCAGTGATGGTGTACATTCACGGAGGTGCTTTTGTCAAGGGGGACGGTTGGATCGACACAGAGAACCCAAAGTATCTCCTCGATAATGATATCGTATTAGTTATCCCCAATTATCGCCTGGGTCCACTGGGTTTCCTCAGCACCGGTGATGAGGTCGCGTCCGGCAATTGGGGCCTGAAGGATCAAGTCCTGGTCCTGCAATGGGTCCAGAAGAATATCAAATACTTTGGTGGTGATCCCGGCCGAGTAACGCTCTTCGGATCGAGCGCGGGCAGCGTGAGCGTCAGCCTCTTGACACTCTCAAATCTGACGAAAG
This sequence comes from Phymatocera aterrima, assembly GCA_963170745.1. Classification (NCBI taxonomy): domain Eukaryota; kingdom Metazoa; phylum Arthropoda; class Insecta; order Hymenoptera; family Tenthredinidae; genus Phymatocera; species Phymatocera aterrima. The sequence goes on along the minus strand of OY720662.1, from coordinate 1,664,247 downwards.
GTGAAAATGCGTTTATTCTATGTCCCGGGAAACTCGGCCTCGAGATCAACGTGGAAAACTTCTTCTTCGCTTTCGCAATTCCGTTTCAAATTACTCATTACAACGAGATTCGTGAATGAAGATGCAAATATGGATGTCAAATAATCAGCTCTTCGTAATTCACAGGACTATTCCACAGGTATATTACGCAGAGTGGATCTGCTCTCGCACCGTGGGCCTATCGACCCAGAGCCACTTACTCACGTCGCGCCTTCCAACTCGGCGAATTCGTCGGCTGTTCCAGCGATGCATCTGATTCTCTGATCAATTGCTTGAGAACAGTTGACTTCACGGACATTATAGCCTCGCATTCGAAGTTTCTGGTGTGGCGAATGTATCCGAAGATTGTATGGAGCCCGACCGACGAGCCGGATATTAAAGGAGCCGTTCTGACCGATAGCCCCGCGAACCTCTTCGCTAATAAAGGAATGCATGACTTGCCATGGATCTCTGGAGTCGTTCGCGACGAGGGGCTACTGGATAGTGCAGGCAAGTACGAGATGCAGCGGAGTTACTTCTCCTGTTCGACGCGCGACGCACGGATGTTCTCTGATTTGTTTCTCAATCTATCAATTGCTTTTCTTTATCGTGGATCAGAGCTTTTCGATGACGAGGAAATGTTTGACGAGTTTCTCGAGAACATGGACCAAATTTTACCGGAAATGCTGTCTCTGAGGGACCACCCGGACTCCGGAGCTGCTTGGGTCAGCGCCCTAAAGTCATACTACTTCAACGACGATCTGACAGCTAACAGGAGCGCGGTGGGTAGCGAGGAAGTCCATATTGCCATGCAGACATCGTGTGTAGTAGGTATACACCTGTACACTGATATTCAACGATATTCTTCTTCACAGCCGTTCGCAACTAATCTCACGTTACTCATCACCGACGCACTCTTCCACTTCCCCGCCTACAGTGCACTCCGGCGACAACTTGACCTGGCAAAAAGTCCGAAATACTATTACACCTTCAATTACCGGGGTACCTTCAGCAACACTTACTTGTACGCCGACTACAGGGTCAACTATGGGATAGCGCATGGTGATGAGAACCTGTACCTATATCCACCATGGCCTGTCTTCGAAAATTATAACGAAACTTCAACCGAAACCGATTTCGAAATGGTGGATACCATGGTGATGTTGTGGACGTCTTTTGCGATCAACGGGTAACTAACAATAAGCTCAGATACCAGCCGTCAGCTGCGATTCCGAAACAGTTATCTACAGTATCGAATTGTTATTCCAGGACACCGACGTACTCGAATCCTGGCGAAACTGCGAAATGGCAACCGTACTCCGAGGGAGATAGCTATATTCAAATAGGAAATGAAACCGATGTGAAAATCGTGCGTCGATCTTCCCTATTTACAAGGCGAATGCAGTTTTGGGCTGACTTGACGACTCGGTCGGCCGCCGTAAACTTCTCCTCAAACTCATATCTCATTTTTATTCTTTCACTTATTTCTTCGACATTTGTTCTATCAGCGGTGAGCGATAGCGCGTTGATACAATTTCTGGTTCAGTTGTGAGAACGCCTAAACGAATACAGCAGAAGACACTTTCACAGGAATCGACAATTATATCCATCGCGATTCACGTCCAGTGTTTTAGAGAGTTCAAATCTTTTACGATTCGCGTATTCGTCAAGCTGCCACATTTTCAACGAGCTGGCGTTCCACGAGCTCAAGTCTTGCGGTGACTCTGAAGGGAATTTCAAAACAAAAGTATGGCTCGCGACGAGTACCTCTGCGGTAACCGCATGGCACCGTGCCTAAAGTATTCCTGATGCATGCTAGAGAATAAAATTAAGACTGTTCATCGTAGGCCCGTTCGAAACATTATCTTTACCTCTTGCGATCAAAAGGTGGAGCATAGTGGCTGCTTCACGACAGCCTGACCCTGGATACATCTTCAGTTACCTCAGAATCGGCAGCATACCGATTCTAGGTTAGACAGTTGAAGCTTCACGTGCAAAAACTTGGTGCGTGCGCGCTGCGCGGTAATTGACTCGGCAATCGGAGGAAATCATTGCCGCGATTTCCGACGATTTTCACAGATCTGTGTGTGATTTTCAGAGATAACCAGCGATTCCCACCAGTTCGTGGCAATCGCGGCAGAAATGAATTTCAGAACATTGACCGATTCGGTGGGAATCAGAGAGCAATCGATAGAAATCGTCTGATGCTACAGTCCACCGGATCTCTGTTTCGTCGGATTCCAATGATTTCAAACGATATCTTGATGATTCCTCGTTGGATTTCTTCGTGATTCCTCCAGTCAATATACCGCAGCCCCACAACGCAGTATCTATTTGTACTCGTGTATCGACCGCGTTGACTCACATCAACGTTCCAATCACTTGCACGGTGTGACAATAAAGATTGATAATAATTTCATAATATCTAGCGGCGTATTCATTCAACAACAAAAACCACGTCGATCGCTCAATGTGCTATTGTATGCTTATTGTTAGGACATCTCATCATCAACAGTAGCTGGCCGCCTGTACCTCCGGGCATAGAATAATTAGAAGAGTCCCATCACGGCTCTGTAGAGTCGAAAACAGGATGGAACGTTCGAAAATCGACAAAGAACAAGTTCAATTTCTATACGGTTTCTTTTACATATCTTCTTGCACTTCATGCTTTCGTTCTTTTCTCACCAAAAACCGCTTGCCTAATTTCATTTTCATATAATCTTTAAGACTGTCGCGTATCCCGCCGCAGAAATGTCGATAAGATGCGTACCTACCTATACCTACTCTTCGGGCGGAAGAGAATTGCCGCCCCTCGATGAAATATACCTGAGGCGGCTCAACATCCTCCATACGCACGACCAAACATCGCCACGTGACATGCATCGTGTATTACCGGCGTACATGCGTGTATCCCCCAGTAGAAGGGAGGCTAGGTAAGAATTGTGAGACGCGCGCGGCGCCGCGGTTCTTCGGCTACCCGGACGGAGGACCTCGCGTCAGGCGGCCATTTTGAAAACCGTTTGCACTCCGCTCCGCTCCGTGCCGTGCCGATAAGCGCATTCGAGTGCGCGACGAGCCGATCAGTGCGGATGATAAAGAAAGTACCGAGAAATAAATATAGTACATAAATGGCAGGATATCATATTTGCTATTTCGAGGCTGAAAGACCGGGAGACGTTCATGCTCGTCGTTCTTTTTCTTGTTTATGCTTTCCTTTTTTGTCAACAAGAGGATCGGAAAGATTTGCATGGTTCAAGGGTGCTGAGAGTTGAACCCGGGGGTTAATTATCTAGCGTTTTCCTAATTGGATTTCTCGTATTGTCGCAACTTTAGATCGTTACCGACTAGGAGCGGATTATTATTCTAATTGGTAGAGCTATGGAATTATACTGACGACCGAAGTCTGCTGCAGCGCCACGGCGAATAATTAAGGTGCAAGCTTACTTTATTCAGCCGGTAACACTAATTGAGAAATCCAGAGAGAACGGGAAAAAACAAAAACAGAAACGAAACAAAAAAAAGAAACACCTACAAGAATATTTAACGAATTTAACGTTCCGCAATTTCATATTTTCTTTGCTTCTAAAATCAAGCCGGAGAACAAAAAATGGTGAATGGCGAATCGCTTCTGCGTTCATCTCTGGAAGTTTGAGTACCTTATACTCCTGAGTAATTATGAAACAACCGTAAACGGTAAATTTGATATCCCTGAGACAAGTGATCTTCACGTGAGCGCATGACAATGAAACTCGTAAATCTATCAACGTCCGTGAAATTTAACGTGACGTTCCGTACCGACCTACGTCATGGGCTAAGAACGGTGATCCGTCGACGCGTCACGGAGTTTTGGCACTCGAATAAGAAGTGGATATAAGGCGAAGAGGTGAAAGAAGGGAGAAAGGAAAAGAAAAGGAAAGAAAAGGAGGACGCGACGTGCCGCCTCGAGAGAGTCTCTTATTTTAAGAAATACATTTCTCTAGCTGTATTTTATCCATCGCTCTACCGGCTCTGTAAATATAGTTGCAGGCATCAAGGAGCAGTGCGATAGAGAGAAAGAGTAGGAAAAGCAGAGAAGCAAGAGGAGCGCGAGATCGCACCAGAACAAACTCCACGACGATGATCAAAATACTCGGGAACTACTTAACAAAGAGAGGGAGCGAGAGAGAGAGAGAGGGGACGACGACGGAAAAGCAAAGAAAAAAGAGAAATGAAACGGAGAAGAACGAAAGAGGGGAAAAAGGCAGAAAAAAACAAAAACCTGCGGAAAGAGGTCAGAGTATGTTTGCGAAACGGAGCACCCATTTGACGTAATGGCGACCAGCTCGAGCGTCGTCGCGATGGGTTTAGGCGTGTTTCGCTCACGAAGTACGTTATAGCCTGGGCAGGTTAGAATCAGGCATCGTGAAGTGAGATTTTTCCAAGTTAATGGAACTATTACCCACGTCCTATATCTGCTGCTTACACGATCCCCGCTTTCTCGCCGGTGGAGATAAGATTCTTGCGTTTCATGGGAATACAGGTGGAAAACTAATATACGTTACGCATGTACTCGTTTCAAATGCATTCAGTCTTTCTGCCCGAATAACAAAAGAAGGGGGAAAAAATTATCAAAAATATGGATTTCTAACTGATGTGGATGGTCTCGTAGTTCATGATTAAGTTCAGAGCTGCCGATGGGTGAAAACTGCGAGGATAATTCACTTCTGGTTACCACGCAGTGATCGTGGAGAGACCTTTGACATTATTTCGTGGCTCAAGAGTGTATTCGTCGCACAGAAGTGTTAAAACGCCCGGGGTGAGGATCGGAATGAGAGATGTGTCAGCGAAGCGTTTTCGGTTCAATGAAACCGGGAGGCTCGCGTGATTCGAATTTTCGTATAGACAGGTATACCTCTATACCTATACCCGCGCCCTAAGCATCGAGTGAAAAAAGCTCCAGCGATGTAATATCCTGGTTCGAATATTATATCTCCGAGTATGGCGTAGTTTCGGACGGTGTCATATTCCCCGGCTCGTTCACCAGTTCAATGCGAAAAGTTAAAACCAGGATGATCCTGTGTGGGATGAGCGGGCGTCAACCTACATTTCTTCACCCTAACCCGGAAAATTCTTCTCCAACAAAAACTTCCTCCGCGTCTCTAATCCCGAGCTCCGAGGGCCGGCGACGTGGTATTTTGACCTGATAAAGTCTCTCGATCTCATTATACTACTCCAAGTATTCACGGCAGAACGAATTTCGCGAGCAAACGCGATACCCGACTTCACCCATAGTTCCTGCAGCTGTTGATACTCGACGCTCGAATATTCGAGCATTGCAGGGGCTGTTCCCATTTCTCTGACCATCTCTGATGTTCGATTCGTCGAGGTAATATATTCGGTGCTTCGATTCGTCAAATTGAACGGATAAAACTATCGGAATTATACGTACGTGGCGTGTTAGTAGTTTGACTCCGATTTTCCGATGCTTTGCAACAAAGGATACTATTGGGAGCTTTCAAGAGCGATCGAACGACTCTCGATTCCGGAGATCTGTTTCATTCCATTTTTTCTATCTCAATTCCGAATTCTGAAATCGCAGCTTTCGTCATTCTCGGTTCAATCGTCAGACCGCCACGGCAGAAGAAGAAACGTCTCACACGAGCATGAGGGATTTATGCGACATTATGAAGGATCACCCTTGAAAATGCCATCGTTACGTTGGCGTTGGCGTGCAGACACGTCTTTAGGTTGCGTATCCTATACCGTGTAATTTTTCGCTTGGAAAACGGGTCAGATAATAAACGCTGCGAGGTATAATGTATGCGCGGGCGCGCGTGTGTGCGCGCGTGTGTGTGTAATTGGCTACAACTTTTCCGCCGTGAGTAATGCGCGGTAATGTAAGAGATCGAGGGAGATGAAACAACGGAAGAGACTCGGGAGTGCGAATGCGTTATAGCTGAAGTTGTTATACCTGCACGCAACGGTGATTGTGATAATCGGAAAATCCGAAGGACATAGACATCGAGCTACGAGCATAACCTGGAAAATATCAGGCTGCACGTATACTGGCTGTGCGAGCGGTGATGCACTGCGAACGCACGCGCTCCGCTGGCACGGACTGTTAGAGAAATCTATCGGAATGAGTAGGTACAATAAAATTTACGAATCAATTAAGAACCGTTACAAAATGGAAAAAGACGTATATCGATTTTGAGAAACGTTGAGATCGGCAAAATAATGGTGCTCGACATCCCCGAACAGTTCTTTTTGTTCTCTTCTCTTCTGACTATTTGGGTAAAGCATAGAGAATATCCGAGGACGAGGAAATGTGAAAATGTGTAAATAAATCCTGAGGAGATAAAGCCAAGTTTGTATTCCAGCGTGTTCTAGGTCACCGAGTCCTCGTCCTCCCGTTTAGGGGATGATGGAGTAGGAAGGGTAGGAGAAGAGGTTGCATAGGAATCAGGAAATGTGAGCAACAGGTGGCACCGCGGCTACCTGCGACCGATGCGATGCAGCCCAGATAATACTGCCGTGTGGGAATAAAAAAGAAGATAAAAAAGGGAGAAGAAAAACGCGAAAATGTTGAAAAGAGAAAAGTTTCAGGTGGATGGCGGACGGGAGAAGGGACCTCGCCGTTAATTGAGAGCTCTTTTTTAATAATTAACAGCCACGACGTATATTACGTTGCCTAGAGTCACCTTCGTCGAGTGCAGTTTAAGCGCGTATTACGTTTGCTGGGTTTTTTCTCTCGCTTGGTCCCTTCCCTCGCCCTTCCGCCGCTCCTTTTTACCTCACTTCCCTTCCTTTCAAGTGGCTTCTTTCAAAGCTAACAATAAAAAACAGCCACCGCGATTATCCTCAGTGAAAATGGCACATGTACGAATGCCCTTCTCATTTCTATTCCCTTCTTTCATCACACTCAATCTTTTGCGTCCTGTACGATACCGACGGTGAGAATTAATCCTGCATCGAATACAAATTCCCTCTCGAGGTGCCACGAGACTCGCCATCTTGAATACGTGCAGAAACCGTTTCGAGAACGGAAATCGTGAATTTTGGCAAACGAGTCGATCGATTCTGATGAAACTTTCAGAATTCATCGAGTACGACGGCAGAAAGTGGTCAGGTATTTCGTTTTCTCAAAACGTTGATCGGATTTGATGAAAGATGAATATCCCCCATGTTAGCTAGGTTAGATCGCCAGCGGCGACTCAAATGGCCTCTCCCAAGCCGCTTTTTGTTTGCTCTCTCTTTTTATTCCTCTCAATCCATTACTCACTCGCCCACGCTCCTCGCGCGAAGTTAGGCAACAACCCGTAGTTACAGTATAATGTGATACAAACTACTACCTAAAGGTCAACGCAGATTTTAATGACATATAAATTATATCGTCCGCTGTAGCTTTCGGAACGATTTTATACTCACTGACAAGGAATCACGATTTTGTTCAGAGAAACAGAAAATAAGGTGTATAGGTACTCGTTTTCGTTAGATCGTGTGACACGGAAAATCCGTATTCGACGTCTCCCCTGAATACAGAAAGGGATGCTTCAACATGAACTGAATTTTTCCAAAGGGATCACTCATTGTCAGCGCGTTTCTTTATTCTACTTATTGATACGAACGATCGAAATTCATGCATCAACCTGAGCCTGCAGGGAATCGAGCATTCGAGATTCGAGCATAGAAAGAGCACGCCGGCGATTTGTGACCTCCAGATTTCTATCTATCCGAAGAACTATACATTCTTCACTACTCTGCTGGTACCCACTTACACTCGGTTCATGTTTTTTCCATCGTTCCAAAAGACTGTGACAGCAGCGTAAGAGTCACTCTATAGAGGACGTGACTCATTCTGGCGCTGTGAGGATTTATTGAAAAAGCATTGTTTGCCTTAATGAGAAGACGCGGGAGAGCCTAGTCGCTATCTTCATGCGCCTATATCACACATAGGTACCTATACTAGAAGAAAGGCTTAGTCATTACTTGGGAACTTTGATTCCTGCTGTAAGAGCGGGTACACTCAGCGCTGTGGATCTCGATCGCCTGAAGTCGCGCCGAATTTTGTTCAATGAAAAGTTTAACACGCGGAATGACGGGATGAGGGATGTTCAGCGAGAGCTGAGATACGTGCGCAAAACTGCGTCGCGATTGGCTAGCTCCCTGAAAATTTTCCAGCTCGACATTGGCGCTCGCCCATCGTTTAAAATCCGGCGAGAGACTTCGAGTGGCCGCAATCCACGACGACGGGTGTACCCATAACACCGGGAACGGGCAACGGGCAACCGCAACTATCGTAGGATTCTTCATTCCACGAGACAATGAGAATCTTCCTTCTTGGAGGTTCCCCATTACCGATGGAGAGCTAGACAATCGTCAAAGCCCCTTTGTTCTTCTTCTCCTCATATATACTATTCCGATTCAAAATCCTTCAATCCAAAGTTCTAGCCACTAGCCTCGACGTCTTCTCCTTTGTCGCCCAACCAGATGATTGTCCTCGTCGAATGATTAATATTCTGTTGCACATTGTTTCGATGTGCATAACGGAGACGATATTATCGTACAGATTTCCGATCACATGTTACGTAGGTATCACCGAAAATCGCTACATGCATGCGCTCCGCACCGCGCGCCGCTCTACTCGTCACGTAACTCTAAACATACCTGTATGGTATATTTTGATGTCGCATTCGAAACCTCTCTGGCAACAATATATTGAATAGAACTTTTCGAGGAGTATACTCAACGACGCGTACGTACCTCCGCGACGTATACCTATACGTATGCGTGCTCAACCTCCCAGGCCATTGTTTTCATGCTAATACAGAAAGCGGCTTGTCGTCCCGTTACGATACGATACGATACGATACAGTGTCATGCATAGATTCATAGATACAGGCGGGTACGCGTCTGGGAGCGCGCCAGCTAGACGCATGACGCGAACAACAATCATCGTTACCTTTTCATCCCTGTATTTTTTGAAGTGTATAATTTGTACTCCGGGAATGGTAATTCCAAGCCCCCACTTCCTCCGGACTCACCTGCAACATAGAGAAGAAAGAGAACGGGAATTGGTGAAAAGTCTTTCGGTTTTTTCTTCTGTTTTTGTTTTTTGATTCATCGGATCAGGATCAGATTGGAGAGGTTCCGAGTCGCTCGATCTCGATCGAATGTGATATACATCTCCGTGAAATGCTTCACCAACAATTCTGCACTTTGATCGTGAGTTAAGATTGATTAATTACTTGCTCTCGATTTGAAGTGGATCAATCTAGACAAATCACAAACGTTTCCTGTCGCGCTCGTATATTTGATACGGGATTCAATTATACAGATCAGTGATGATCCACCCGAAAGAAACGAGAAACGGAATAAGAGAAGTGAAGAAAGAAAAAAAACAGAAGACCAATTAGAAAGCATCAATTGAACTAAATATAATAACGCTGCTCGTCCGTTCGTCTTGAGACTTCAGAACCACTTGAGACGGATTCAAGTCTGCTGTCTAATGAAATTCTACGAGGAATCACTGCAACGAGGGCCGGTGACATCCAACGCACAATTTCCAAGATGACGAGGCATGTGAGCGTTCAAATATATATATATATATGCATGTATTACGCACCGCGCAGAGTTAACGAAGCTTAAGTGTCACTATTTTATCCTCAGTTCAACATTTTCCACCCAATTCGAGTTATAACTTATAGTTACGCTCTGAGTGCCCGGTGCTATTATCAGCGTGAAAGTTATGGTTAACAGCACCGTCTAGATGAAGACGAAATTGGGGCGAGGGGGGGATAATTGTTTCGCGTAAATTGAACTTCCTACCTAAACAATACTTGCCTTTACATACGTATCCACAGGTATGGACGAACAACAGGTTCTTCGGCGAGACTCGGGCTTATCTCTTTATCGTCTGATGCATCAGTATAGTATAATTGATACACATTCGCATGGCATGTAACGATCATTACGGGACAAAATATTGGATCCATTCAATACCGTACGCCCCCCCCCCCCCCCCCCCCCCGTCACACCTCTGTAATGTATAATTATTGTCGTATGGTGGATGGAAATGATTGTCGATCGAACATTCGACCGAAATTTTCGAAATTTTGCAAAATTTCCGTATGAAATTTCAACGCTGCACGAATCTGGAAACGAGTAGAAGAGGTTACGGGTTACCTATCCGAAGAGATCGATATGCCGGATTCGTTCTTTCATGTGGCAACAGCTGGACCGGCGATCCTGATTTTGAATTTCGGAAAATCTGAAAAAATAGTTACTTTTGTTTAAATTTGGAGAACATGAGCGTTCTATTTTCTGTCCGTGTTTCTATTACGTTCAGTGAACGGAGATGGAAAATCAGTGGACCAAGTGTTTCGCGGCTCGAACCGTGCCTAATTTCACAGTTTATATTCCTAGCGACAAAAATCGATAATCGAATTGTCTTTCGAAAATCGGGTTACAGAACGTCGTCGGTTTCCGCTAAGGCTGTGGTGACGGCAACTGAAAATTGAAAATCGAAGCCTGTCGTGCTCATCGCCGACCTCGATTTCGTAGCAGTGGCCTGATCCGTCCTTAATAATCGACTCTATCCGGGGAGAGGGCGCTAATTTTCTGCCTCCTGGCGTGAAGAGGATCGAAACGGATTGAGAGAAGAAGAGTCAGAGCCTGACGAGCCAGTTTCCGGAAAAACAAGTTAGTCGTCACGACGACGCGACGCGATGCGTCGCGGAGCTCTTTAAATCCTCGTTACTGTTCAAACGCCCAAAAATCCGACCCCCTGACTCCATTCAAAGAGTTCATCTCGCATCTGAGCGATTCAATGGAAGGATTTGTTCCGTCTGGAAAGGTTGAGTCCGTTTTGCTTTTGTTCCGTAGGACAAACCCGGCGTTTTTGTACAGAAAGATCACCGACGAAATTGCAGTTAAGGTACGAAAGGAATGAGAATTTTCGAAACACTCTTGTGTAGTCCATTGAGATTTGCCATCGTTGAATTTCTTCGCCGGGAGAACTAGGTGTCTTTGAAATTTTCGGACTCAATATCTGGTAGTTAACCGAAAAATCGACCATCATATATTTATTTTCTGGGCTTGCTAGTCGCTAGTGCTGTTTTATTTCGAGAGACGGAATGCGCGAATGCGCTCACTGCGGTTCATTGCTTTCGAGAACTCGACCAAGCCCACCAGAAATTTGATGAGAAATGTCGATAAGAGAATTCCTGAATCCCGAAGTGACTGCAGCCCAGAATGCTAAACGGCATTTTCATTCGTTTCTTATATTTTCATTATCGAGTTCGATTTTCAGATCTATTTATAAAATATCTGCTGTATTATTCCTCGATTATTTTTCTCGCTTTTCCATTCCTCTTCCTCTTCCTCTTCTTCTTCTTCTTCTTCTTCTTCTTCTTCTTCTTCTTCTTGTTCTTCTTGTTCATTTTCATGCTTCATTTATCCCTATACAGAGACCGACGAAGAAAAAAGGTGAAAATTTTGACGCCTCGAAACGCAACACCTCAAAGCAGAATAAGAGAAAAACCTCGACCACGAAAACCTCGACGATTCGAAAGTTGTTTCGGATTTGTTCTCTCTGCTACCGCATCTCCGACAACCTAACGTCCACGAAGCAATCACCTCTTCGACCACATGTTGTCGAGGACGCCTGCAACCATCGGGGCCTCGCATCTGCAGACCCGTCACACCGGTCCCAGCGTTTCCAATGGCGTAGGAAAAGAGTATACATTCATTTGATCTTTTCTTACGTTAGATCGATGATTTTCAAAACTTGGAATTTCCACATTGAGGAAATCGACCCAGGAACCTCGAGGGAGATCTAATCTTGATCAGTACGAGTGAAATTTTCTGTTCGGAGGCTCAAAATGCACCGCGAAAAAAGACTCATCGTATATGAATTTCTTAATTTTACATTTCTTCATATTTCTTCTTGGATTACGAGAATTTTGCCACGCCTGTGAGTTTGGAATATGATTTTTATCCACTCGTGGCGATTCCTTAAAACGGGTTGAATCAGAATAACGAAATTTCAGTTACGATTTACTCAAAGTTTATACTATCTCTCCACATCTCGCTACGTGATCTTCGCCAGTCCCGTACAACTATTCCTGTGCCGAAAAAAAAGGAGTCAATTGTTTTCTCCGAGTTCCCATATTACACAATTCTATTTTCCTCCGAAGTCGTAAGAATCGTACCGTCGTAGCTCGACCGCCGGATAATCCCTCGGGGTAATTCTTTCCCTGACCAATTTTCACACCCTCTAAACTTGCGAAAATAAGTCCGAGGGAGGTATTTGTTTCCCCGAAAACAATCGGAATAGAAATAAAGAATTGGAAATACTCGACCGCACACGACACGCACACACGCCGCGATTATACTCCAGCAAAAATTTCATCCCTGTTTCAACTTTTTCTTATTTTTCGGCTATTACGTAACCTTCCTCTTCGACGATACGCTGAAGAGTCTTCGACCTGATGGATTGTTTGGAAGAACTTTAGGATCCCCATCCCTATTATTCCTAAAGGAATTCGCAAGTGGCGACGAGCGTGACCCTCGGGGCAATTGTCGGTCTGACCAATTTTTACCCTTATATATTACCGAGACAGAAATAAGTTAGAGTCCCATCCCACCGATAGCCGAATTTCTATTTTTTTTTTTCTTTTATCCTCTCGGCGCTTATTGCGAGCCCCCCATGTCGACGGTTTTTCTCCGCTAAAAATTTTCGATACTTCGACGCCGCTGGCTTCTCTCGAAGCCGGTTACAGCCGCTCCTACGAAGCCGTTACCTTACCTCTCCGCACGAATACCAAGAACAACAGTCTCTCCCACACACGGAACCTCCATCCGCTTGTGTGCGTTCGTCTATCTTCTACTGGAAGACCCCGCGCCGTGGAGGAAGCGGTTTAAGGTTCATTCACAACGCTTTCGACTAACCGAGAAATTCATACATGCAGATAGAAGAGACCCAATTTCGGTCGCTTCGCCACGATTGACGACAAAAGGTCTCCGCTCCTTCACCTTCTCTAATCCTAACCACGACAAAGTCTCGAAGCCCCGAAGACCCGGAGTCCAAAAGTCGCGAAGCCCCAAATCTCCCGTTCGGCAACTTTAGCGGATAGTTCTTCACCCAACGAACGACAGTGTGGGCCGAGCTTTATTGCCACAATCACTCACCGAAAACGACGAGCACAACCGTCTCAGACCAAGATGCGCGCACGTACGTACGTATACATACCTCGAAAACTTCGCCTCTGCGGTAAACCTTTTCCAGCAGAGGTGAACGGTAGTGGAGCTGTTTTACTACGAAACTTCTAACGCGCTGCTCCGCGTAACCTATTCGGCGGTGAAACGCCATCGCGTAGTAAAATACATAGTCGGTGGGTGTATAATATTGGTTTACGGATACGTATTGTATGTACATTGTACGTACAAAGGTGCGTGCGTACACGCGCATACACACACATGCTCGGGATGGGCTATCTGCATAGAATACCGATAAAAGCTCAGTTATAGTTAGAATTCTATCCGCAGGCACAATCTAGGTGTGTGCGCGCTCGTACGACGTTATACGCATGTAGCTGCTCAGACGCGGCCAGGCTAACGCCAACGTAGTGAGCAAACCATTACGCTTACGGGCGTAACCTTTTTCCGCAACGGGAATCCGTCGCAACTGACGATATAATTTGAGGTCAGACCGGAGCGCCGCGCTTCAAAGAACACCGAGAGGATCGTGTTCTGCTGTACCTACTCACGACCCAGCTACTGTCCGCAACCCGCAGCGACGGTCAATTCCGATATTACTCGAATTATTAACCTGCTTGTTTGCGTCAACTTCTTATCACCTTTTTTCCTCTCCTGTTTACGCGGAATTCTTCAGAACGAGATTCTTCTCCGTTGTGAAGTTCGAGGGGAATGCGGTATTCGGCGGTTTCCAAGGTGCAGCGCATCAGGTTTCGTGATTCAATAATCGGTTCATTCCTCATTCGCAATAAGCCGAACGAGATGAACGTTTGTGCTGATTTCAATCGGGGAGATTTTCCGACGAAAATGAAATCGCGATTTTTGTCGATTTGGAATTTCAAAACCCGCCGAAGGTGGTATGAAAAATCATTCCGGGCGGACAGTCTTGAATGAACGACGATTTCGATCACTGTCCTCACAATTTTCTGTCGTGGCAAAATCAGTCATGAGAATCTGTACCTGGTTTTCTTCCCACAGGAATGACACAACGATTCTGGGAACGAAGTTTTTCGCCGTTTTATAAACGATGCATGCTAGCTATTTTCCGTGAGAAAATCCGAATTCCGAAGATTATATTTTCCTGGAAGATGTGGTGAGCCTGAGGTACAACATACGCACCTCCCGACATCCGTAACTCTCTGTGTATATGGCGGATACCTGTTAATTTCCAAGAAAAATACTACCTCCGCTATACAGGCATACAGAAGCATAATGGATACCCCAACGCGCAGTCTTTGGCGGGCTGTTTGCGGGGGCGAGAGTTCTTTCAGTTCGCGATAAAGTAAATCCCTTAGTGCGCCTGCCCGCCTAGCCACCTACCTCCGAGAAGGATCTCTGAGAGGTCGACAAACTGACCGCTTTTGCTTTTGACGGTGGCACAAGGAACCGGGAACCGCGGCGGGTACCGCCATGAAACGCTCGAGTAATTTCGGAAAAATAATTTGCTTCGAGAAGAAAAGAGAAGAGGCGATCCTTCCCCTCTTTCTCATCGTGAATGGTCGTCGGTCGCCCTCCTCAGCAGACTTCTTTGCCGAAGGGTTTTTCCCATTTTTTCTCACTCTCTTTCTTCGTCTTTTTCCCACGGCAGGAGGAGTGTTTTCGGCGAGTCTTCTCCCACGCAGCTCGTCCCATCTACTCCACTTCTTCAACACCCTGGTGAACAACGTTCCCATATTCTTCACGCTCGCGGAAAGCTACACCGCGGCCAAGAGGGAAGAGAGAAGAGATCCTCCGGTACATTGCAGATACCGAAGAGAGGGGCGAGTGTTCCGTGAGTAGGTACTTATATTCAGGAGACCTGCAGCAGGGATTCGAATCGGTTGACACCTTTTGTTACCACACGCGCCTCTATACGCGCGCAGGTGCGCAGGTGAAGATACCTATACGCGGCCGAGATGCGCCTCGATGTCGCGGTGGGTCGTAAACGGGTTTACACACGCTTCGGCTTCACATACTATACCTGTGCGCGATATACCTACGTGCGAGGTCGGAAATCAGGAAACGAGATAGAAGTGGCGGAAGAAGAAAGGGAAAAAGAAGAAGAAGAATAAGAAAGAAGAGATAAAAACGACGTAGGTACGTATCTGCGCACGCATCGGAGCATTTCACAAGTGCTGATAATTTAACACGGATCACTTAATGTTATATTATCACTGAAACTGCAGGAAACACGGATGTGCATCAGATGAAAACGACTGAAAGTTTCACTTCTGACGCGATAAAATTGAAATTCGATGTAATACGCGGCGTTTTTCAACGCTTTGCAAAATTTCCCGCAACGCGAGCAAAAATTCGTCCAAAAAAATTAAAAAAAAAGGGTAAAAACGAAAACAAAAATTTCAGGGTTGATTCGTCGGCGGTGGATCGGTCGTGGGCCGTTGGCGTGTTCTTCGTGAGTTCTGCATCTGCCGTAGTAATTCCATTCCATTTATCCATTTATGCGAGGTTATAATATATTCAAGTTACTAATTGGGAGGACGAATTCCCTCGCAGTTGTACACGTTACACTTTGACCCGATGCATAGCGTTCTGCATCGGTACATGAAGGCAGCTAGACGAGCTGAGTGGCAACGGTTGCTCGAGTTCAATAAACAAGCCAGTGATGAAAACGAGGCTGGCTTTCCGACCCCTTCCAACCTTCTCACACCCGTGATTATCACATCGCAGGGCGACCGGAGCCGCTTTTCCCATCCCCATCATCGCCTATCTTCCCCTCCGAGGAAAATTCCTACCCGGGTATGATTTGTAGCTCCGCGGCAAGTATATAATAGGTCGGTAGGTTATATCACTGTGAGAGGAGGAGCTTGGACACGGTATTCATGAAACTATATATACTTGGCAGACGATGGTGTATATATATATGCAGCTTTTCTACAATTACAAAATTACGCTTTCTCGTTTGCTTTAGCTATTTGCCCGTACCAATAGACATACATGTGTACGAGTCGTGTGTGTATGGGGCAGGGGCAAGTAGCTAAACCAACCGAGAAAGCGTAATTTTGTAATTGTAAGAGATCTGCACGCGCTAAGATAGGTACCTACTGTAAGGAATTAGTATAATAGCATCCTGGGAGTGATTCCGAAAGTGAACCAGTTTAGAAAAGTTAACGAAGAAAGGTAGTCGGAGTCACCTATATATTCCGTGTTATAGCTACTAATACGTACGTTTCTCGAATCACAAATACCTGAGGAAAAACTTGACTTTTTCCTCTTCTAGCTGTGTATATCCGAGCATAGTCGGTCGAGCGCGAAACGCGGTTAAACCAATTAACTTCGTAGCGTAGCTAGGTAGGGAGCTAGGTATACCTCACACCTAGATACCGGAGAGAAACGGACAATGCAGGGGATAGCCGGCCGGCTGGCCAGCAATAAAATAATCACTAATAACTATTTGCTAGGTATTTTAAATCCGTGGTTTCCTTTCTTTTCTCCATCTTGTGGAAAAATGTATTACAACAATTTTCCTCCTCTATTTCCATTCCAATTTTCTGTCCCATTTGGCGGCAAGAATACAGTGATAGAGGAAAAGAGTTCTCTGAGTGCTCAGGCTCGCCCAGGATTTTACGTCACCTCCATATTTCCCAGTTTTCTTTCTTTTTCTTCTCATTTTTCCTTTTCAAGAAGATTTTCAAATTCAAGAATCTTCCTTGGGATCATAGTCTAGTGCCGGCAGTATCTGTACCTGGACCCCGGCGGCATTGCTAACGGCGAAGTGAATCTATGTCGTGCGTCGAGAGGATATTGAAACGCGAGTGAACGCAACGGTCGCACCGTATCCGTGGCTGATCCTAGTCCATAAATTTTCACAAAAGTGACGTTTAGGTGACGCTGCCCCCCTCCCCCCCCCCCCCCCCCCTCCCCCCCTTCCCCAACAAAAAAGGAACGGAAGATATACCAAGAACAAAAACCGGTGCACGTGATACTGTATACGGTAGTATACTTCAGGTATACCGGTAGTAAAATGATCCGCAAGAGAAGAGCAAGTATAGGTCTACCTACGTGTATATAGCTACTACCCCCGCGGTTCCACGAGGTTACTCCGCGTCTCGAGAGGACTTCGGGGGGGGGGGGGGGGGGGGGGGGGAGGTGCGACGACACTTTGGCGTAAAAAAATAAGTAGAAAAGAGAAACGAGAGGAAAGAAAATCGAAGGAGAGAGACGAAGGTTGACCATAACGCCGAGGGAAGGGAAAAGGGTAAGGAACGGAGTGAAATAGAGGCGCGCAGACGACAGAGAGAAGAAATGTCCATGAGAGTCAGAGGGCAGAATCAGAAGGCGAAGACCAAGACGGAGGAGCCATAGGAGAAAGAAAAATGCGTAGCCATACCTACTGGAGAAATGAGGAGAGAAAACACTCGAGGCCCTCTCTTCAGGATTTTACCTCTCGGCGCGGCCCGCGCCACACCGCGCCATGCCAGTTTCCGAGAAACGGAACAGAGCCGCCATTGTAGTCAAGAACTTTGGCACAAGGAGGTAATTGAAGCGCAGCCCGGTCTTGGCCCTCGTGCAGGAGGCACGAGCGTACGTACGTATGCAGCAGCGCTCAGTCCTAGGCTCTTTTTTCCGACGTATTTGCCACCCGGTTACCCGGTTTCAAGAATTGCCAAGATGTACAGGCCTGCACGGTAACGGTTTCCCTCCGAAGTTAGCCGCTTCAAGTCTCGCGCTGTCCTCGAAAGATCCATCGGGCACTCTGCATCAAATCGAAATACCGCTCTCGCAGATCATTTCACTGATCCATTGCGATACGTCGGCGATCCGATACAGAGGGCCAACGGATTCGTTGAGCCCCGCGAGCGGCTGACTTCAGAGTTAAACCATTATTGTGCAGGCCTGTACATACGTACATGTATATACATGTATACGTTCTTATACCGTTTTATGCCTGCCAAGCTATCTACCGATCTACGTGCTACCGGGCACCATTGTTCCACTTAAGAAAATCACTGCCTGTTACTTTAATTTTCCGATTATCTCGTATCACGTCGTTGGACGATATTGCTCGGGATCGAGTTAGCCGGCGCCGCTACTACCGCCGCCCTTTTTCCTCCGTCTTCTTGTTTTCTTTTTACATCTCTCCTTCGGTTCCTTTCTCGTTCTCTTGTGTGTACAGAGCTGTTCGACTCCACGCCATTCGCGCGTGTATAAGACCAATGTATGTACACGTATCCCCTGCCGTCATGTACAAGTTCAAGTGGCTAGTTTCACCGGTAAAAACTCGGCTACTCCCTCCACTCGTTTTCGAGCATAATACCTGAATGTGCAGAACGAAGTGGCCGCCGACCTGCAATTTCGCTATAAATTTCGACCTATTCAGCCATCGAGCTGTCGGATGGGAAAAGAAAATTCTCGTTGTTCGGTAACGAACGATAATAACAATCCGAATCCCGAACTAAACAAGACAATCTACTGATGTGATTGCCATTTTTTGTTTCCGAATTAAGGCAGAGAGGGTGGGAAGTCTGTCGTTGCCGATTTCGTCATCGAAATCTCATAAAAATGAAGGATTTTCCGAAAAGAAAAACCAAGTTAAACCTGTGAACATACTGGATGGGCAGTATGATCTGCAGCCACGGAAGAAATTAAATTGAATGATCGTGTATAAGCGTGAAAGCGAAATTGATTTGCAGGCGGCGCTCAGTAATCGTATAAAGGCCTGAGCGTCAGCGAACGTCGCCGAAAATCAGCGAAGTATTTTTGACGTGCTCTGGCCGAGTCTGTTCTCCGTTGTTCGCTGACGTTCAGTGCGCGCGGTTCCATGATAATTGAGCGTGTATTAGAAGAACTCCACCGACGCTCAGGCCTTAAGCATGAGTGTATATAAATATTTGAACAAGATGATTAATCGGCCCGCCTTATAGTATATGTATGTGTTATCGCCGCGTGTACATACGAGCCGCGTACTTTCGGGTCTGACACGAGTTAATATACACCGGAGATGTTATATATATATATAGAAGACTAGGTTATATCTGAGGAAAGCAAAAGGCCACTGATGCTGCAGGGGGAGAAATTCTTTTCTCACGTGAGCCGTAGGGGATGATTATTTCAGCTGAGTCGGGGGTGGAATGAGCTATGCAGAAATGTTTCGCTAACGCGATATCGCATGTTTTCGTAAAGCCTCGAAAGAAAATTGGCCAGTCATGTACAACGGCTCGAGAGGAGCATTAGGGCTGTAGATAAATGAGAATTAAATTTACACCGGTTTCGCATGTGGAACGGAAATTCGTCACGAGCCATTCTCAAAAACAAGAAAACAAACCTCCATACCACCGTCGCGTCGTCGGAGCAAACTGGACAGTTTTTGATGAAAAAATCAATGTCCTGCTCTCGAGGAAGTGAGAATACGCGTTTCAACTTTCGCCCCAGACTCTCAGACGTAGGTACCGTACATACTATGCGAGCGCATAATCGCGAGATCTCGAGGTCAGAAGTTCAGAAGGTTAGATCATAGCGGGACTTGAAATTCGAATTAGATCATTTCCAATCATGTCTCATCGCCTGCTGTTACGGCCTACAAATCGATCTCGGGACCCAGTTTCGACTCACAATCAGAGGAGTGGTGAACGGCGACGATCTAGTCGGCTGCAGCCACGGCCACACCCCGCGCTTTGCAGTGATGCATGCAACCTCGCTCGTATACGGCTTCTGTGTATCGTACGGCCTCATGGATTACTTATTTTTATAGCTACGGAGCACAGGCAGAGTATCTGCCTACCCCACGAAATGTGCATGCAGATACCATACGTCTCATATTTTCAGAGAGACTTGAATACTGTAGGTACAGCTATACATAGACTCCTATACCTAACGTGCGGGCAATTCTCTTCGATCGTTCTCCTTTCTCCGATCGATTTCCTCCCCCATCCCGTTCTTCTTCCACTCTGCGGCATTCGGGCTTTGGATCACTGATCTATCCTCAGAGGTTTAGCCAGACGCGATTATGATACCGACTACTTCTCCTCTCCTCAGTGATTCTCTCTCATTCGTATCTTGAGGTTCGACAAGCCGCAAATACCGATCGTTAATCTCCCCATTGTGTCCGGTAATCTGCTAATACTGGAGTAGCATTGTGATTTCGGCTTCTCTCTAGGGGTATCCTCGAGGATTTATAAGCGTTAGGTATAAGGTACAAGGTATAAGGTTGAAGGAAAAGGAGCGAGGAGCCAATCCTTATGTATATAACACATAATAGGTGTGTATATATATGTTCGGCAATGGTGGCACGGGGTTTGACCCGGTCGAGTATTCCGAACCATCCCAAGAATCTCAGTCACGTTTATGTCAGAGAAATGATTGGAATAGGAGTTTGCGCCGAAGGGAACGAGCCCAGCCGCAAATCGACCCAGGACCTTCACTCCGATTTCTCACTACGATTCCTCTCCTCCTTCTCCTTTTCTCCTTGCCGATTTCCTACCGAGCCAAAATCCTGGGATATTTCAATCGCCAGAAGTGTCTATAGTACAGTCGTACGACTACCAGCTTGATTTCGGCCGGATCCTTTTTCTTTGGAAAGGATCCATCCATTTCACTGTCGAAAAGTTCATTGCAAAACTGATGACTCATACTACAATTATTTGGATTATCAATCGTTTCTGTTCCACTCATCTTCATCGTTGCGACAAATCATTGTTCGCCTCGTAGCTCGATATACGAGAGGACATTTTTTACCAATTTTGAGGTTCACGGACAGTGATCGCGATGTGTAACCAGAAGGAATAAGGAACGTCCTTCGTCCGAAGTTCTCATCCAAACCCTCCGAGGTACGTAAAATTGAAAGTATAATATCCTCTCGCGAAGATTCTTTCGTTTTTTTGCAAGCGGCAAATTTTCGGACCCCGCGTATACTTTTTTGGCTATAAATTTCGGTGGCAATAAGTCAAGTTGAGGTTAAAAATTGCTCTATTATACACTTTCAAGTCGGAAAGAAACACGCGAGGTTCCCCTTATTTTACCGTGCGTATAAGGTATAGTTCGAATTGAAAGTGTTGCTGCTGTTGCACTAAAGATTTTATCCATTTTCTTGGTTTCTTTTCTTTCCCCATTCTCTTTCTATTCCAGGCGAACGACGAAGAGACATACATCGCGTGCATGCTCTTTTCGCAAAATTCGCACATTTTTTCACATTTACATCGCTAACGAATACGCTCGTTTCGTTGGACTTTCAAATTTTGCATGAAAAAAGACAGGAAGGAAAAAAAATGGAAAAAATTAAGCAGGCAGATAACTTCCCCGGACTATGTATGAAGCTTAGGCCGAAATTATTACATCGCAGGCTTAATGGTGATGCCGGCGCGGACGCGGCAACCGAAATGGCGCCTGGGATCGTTAAATATAAACTCCGGATGACATTTGCGACAGATCTGTCCTCCCCTCGAGCTCCGGACGATGATCCGGTCTGACCGGTGCATCGCGCATCGCGCGTCGTGCAATGATATATTTCCAGAAATGTAACGATCCGACATTCAGGTCGAGCGTCATGACCGAGGAAATTCCATGTTTCTTTACCTCCGTAAAACAATTTCCAAGTTTCAACTCGATCCGTCAAGTTTTCTGTCCAGTTTTTCGTCCGTCTTTTCTTTCTATATCGCGAAAACACGGAAATTCAGTTCTAGCACAAAATCTTTTGCCGGCGGGTTCTTCCCCACCTATTTTCCAAAAGCTATGAAAATTCGATTTTTGGTTCTCACAGTTTCGAAAACGATTGTACAAATGCACGCATTCTATCAGTGTATGTACGTATTAGGGTGTCCGTTGTTCACCAAATTGGTTTTTCTCACCAACCGCGCCTCCTAGGATACCAGTTTACTCGACCGGATTGATTGCGGATTCAGGCCATTCCTCAATATTTGAATTCCTAATTTCATTTTTTCTTTTGTCGTAAGCATTTCTTGGCTGCCTGAGGAAATTTTTCTTCGTAGGGGGATCATCTTCAGAGGAAAATCAAGGAAAATTAGGAGAACCTGCACTGACAAGGTTCAGGAGGAAAGGAATCTGACGTAAAAAGTGTGAAAATCCCACGTTGTCCAAACGAGGGAAGAGTATTGCGTTATGGGCAAGCTCCAATAAAATGAAAAATCACTCAAACTAGTTGGAATTAATTTTTCAGGTATAATCCAACGTCCTGGGGGGCGCTGTTGGAAAAAAAACAAAATTCGGTGGATAACGGACGCCCTAATATCTGCATATACATACTTTCACGGCATAATAATTTTCACGTTGTAGGTACATCTTTTGCGGATTGAGCGGGAGACACGTGGTACACGCACGCGATTACGAGACCGCGCATACTATACATACAGTACTTCCGGTCCAGAGTAGAAATACTGGATCGTCGAGCAGCAGTCTGACTACATACTAATGAAATTGAGCAAATCTCACGCGTTTGTACTCATCTTATATAGGGATATAGTACTGTCGAGAGAAGTAGAATTCTCCTTTCCCATGGTCTCCACATGGTGGGAACCGGAGCCACGTACGCGCACGCATGCGTGTATGAAAAAGTTTGCCATACAGGTGAAGTATAACTATACAATTTCTCGATCGAAAGATATCGATAGCCCTTCATCTGTTCGATCGGCATCTCACAGGGTAGACCTCCGTAGGTACGGTGCGGCTGCAAATGAATTAAGCGCGGAGCAAATGCGCTGAGTAAAATATATCGTTTTGTAAAATTACTCACTTCAGCAATTATTTGTTCAATCTCCGAAAATCAATCAAGACTCGTGAAATTTACTTCGACGGTATGTGTATTTAAACAACAAAAGCTACAGTTCTGTACATTCGAAGCTGCAATCCGACAGACGCAGGCAGACATTCGGATTGAACAAAGGGAAAGAAGGGCGGGGGTAGAATTAATAAAGGAAATTATTATTTTTATATAGATGAGTTATTGAATCCTGTCAGTGAGGTATTCCATACCGATTGAATTAGTATTGAAACGACCGAACAGAAATGTCGGAGTAATGGAATTATTGGCAATCAATGGAACGAAGTCGATCGACTTGTGCAGCGCGTGGATTGCAGCGAACGCGTATAGATATGTATGTACTACCTGTAAAAAAACAGAAGCAAACAAACACAGAGGAAAATCTAATTTGTCAAAGCTCTGAGCCGTCGGGGAATGCCTGTAAGTGAGTTATACATTTTCCTACATGAACTTGCAAGCATTGGAAATAATGGATTTTCCTCTTCGTATATATACGTGTATATATTTATGTTCTTTATTTTTCACTTCGCGAGCTTAACGTATTTGCAGCAATAACTTCGACCTGGTACACATACCCTCTGTAGGTTCTTAATTTTCTTCATTTTTCCCTTTTTCTCGCGCTCTAATGTATCAATCTTTCAAGATTCGCATTGCCAACTTAACGGCGAATAAACTGCAGCGGCACGTACGAAAATTGTCATCACAGCTAATCAAAATTCCATCGTCATTGCAGCGCTGGAATATATTCTCCAAACACTTTCAGGCTGCCTCGCGTTTTTGGTCCACGCGCCCCGCGCCGCGCGGCGGTCTCTACCACTTGATGAGATGTATTGGTATAAAATAAACGGTTCGACTCTGCCGGCGCGGCGCGGCGTGCACCCCTCACCCCTCGTACGCAGGGCTCTTAAGAGCTTCTCACACCTTTGAAACGAACCCACTAAATCTTCTGTATGGCGTATTTACTGTTCCGAAGTAGCTGTGGCTCGGGCTCTGCACGTGTTCATACCTACGTACTGTGTATCTGGTGAACTCCGCGTCACCGTATCCTCTCTGCACTATTCTCATTCGAGAATGTGGCGTCAAGTTGGTTCCGGAATAGATGTGCGCCGAGGAAGATATCGAGGAGACGGTAGAAGGCCGAGGGAGAAAGGAAAGCGGGAGATGTGGGCACGGAGAAAAGTATAGCGGCGAGAGACTGGAAAAAGAAAAGGTGAAAAGGAGATAGGAAATAATGCTCCTAGCTAGCTGTTGCCAGATTTATTACTCACCCACAGCTACGTACTCGTACCTACCCACCTACTCCTGCTCCTGCCTCTACAAAACAAGACGCATATTACCTCCGGGGTTGAAAAAATATGTTCTAGCTTTTAGAGACGAGTAGATAGATAGATAGATAGATAGAAAGAGAGAGAGAGAGAGAAAGGAGCGCGAAGACACCTTTCTTCGGCTATTTGCCTCCGCTGCCGCCGATAATATCATCCTTTTCTCGTACATGTGTATAGATATCAATTCTATAGACTCGTACAGAAGATGTAATATACCGTTAACCTCAAGCCTCCGAGTTCTCTCTCCACACGTGCCGCCCGCTCGAAGCTACTATACCGCTTCTACCTTCAGAGAATTCATTATCGGATCAATTCTGATGTGATTGACGGATCGAATAACACACACATGCGACGAGGTGAACCGCATGAACTTCTATTCTCATCGGAATCCGCTCGAAACTGGAAACGTGTAGAACGCGATTCACGCTCAAGATGAGTGTACAGCTGTGGAGCGCGGACAACGAAGATCAAGCGGGTTCCCATCCAGAGATGAGGAAGAGCGCGATGTCGCGCCGTTCGGTTCTCAGTCTTCTCTACATCGGAGTATGAAATCTGTAATCGCCGCATAGAATTTCGAGAGGGATCGTCAGACTCTCGAAACTTTTACCATGATCCCAATTTCACTGAATTTGGTAGATAAATTTCCCGCTCGGACTCTAAACTGCGTTGAGAATTGTTTGGAATTTCGTCAGCGGTAACCGATGGCGAATTTCGAACCTGCGAGATCTGTACTGGTCAGCCGATAGCGCTCGTCGAAGTGCGCAATGTTCATTTTGGTATTCTTTGAGCAGATACGAATGACGCGCGTCTACATCTTGATGCTGTTGCAGGAGGCGCGAATCTAGAGTAAGATACGGGCGAGTCGACGATCGGTATTTCCTGTTCATCTCGAGAATTCTCCGGGGCAAATCTTCTTCTGGGAACCCGAGTCTCTGGACGACCGAGACGAGAAACGTACGTGCATGCGTTAGACTGTTGGAACCGCAGAGTATGTGAGAAAAACTGGTAACACATGGCCCTCTATAGATTTTTTACGGGACTTTCGTACTTATGAGGCGAAAGCTTCAATTGCGTCATCCGATCTCGCGGAGCTCCATTTCGTTCACAATGTACTCGTTATCCTCTTCTTCGTTAGCTGTAACATCGGGCATTGCCAAAGTCTGTTTGGTATTCATCTCGAAAGAAATTATCTCACGAAGTAAATTTTCCAATTTTTCTCCATTCAGCGTGGCTTCCATTCCGGTTCTTCATACTGGATCGCGGTGGACCGAAAAGAGACGAAGGACGGATTGAGTCCCGTGATGATTGTGAAATCGGTATCGCTTTCTCATATATAGAGATACATACGTGTGTACTATGTATTGCAGTTCAACTTTTGAACGCGCGAGCTTCACTTTTCGTCATGTTTAAGCGGCATGAAATGAGGTCGAGACGTTCATGGTATGTGGAGCTGCGAATACGTCGGCGGATATTTGACGAGAGTGAGATTAGCCGTTTAGTCATGGGAAACTGAGAAGCTGAGAATCGAGATTTTGCGAGAAACCTGGTTTATTGAAAGGAGAATTTCAGCATTGCGTAGGTTCATCGTTTTACGAAAAGTAATCGCCTGGTTCGAATATTCTTTCTGGAACAGTCGGTGTGAGTAGGCAAATATTGGGAAGAGCCTCGCCCTGCGTATCCACCTTTACTTCCATGAAACTCTTGGCCAGGATGCACAAAGGTACGTAAATATCTTATTCTTCATTCTCAGAGAAAGAGAAAGAGAAAGAGGAGGAGAAAGAGAAAGGAGTGAACCACGACTCATGGCTAGGTCTCTCGTGATTTCGTAGGAGGATGGCGGTATGTCGACGATGCTGCACCCCTTTTGCACGTGAATATTTTATTCGTTTTCCTTCCTTTCTGGAGATAAGAAGAACTGCCTTTCACGAAAAGTAAGAAAATAGGAAAAAGAAAGGGGAAAAAAATAAGAAGAAGAAGGAAAACGGCGAAGGCTAGCTAGTTGGAAAAATTCTTTCCTGCAGTGTTCTGAAAACGATCGTTGCAGCTTGCACATCGGGCCAGTTTCGAAGCAGAGAACATTTTTCCGATAGCGTATGAAGTTATACAGTAAATATATTTCTGTAACACAACTGATCGTGAAACGCGCGAGAGCCAACGCCGTATGAGAAATTGAAAATGACCGACGTCAGTCATAGAGTGGCCAATCAGATTGAAGCGCGAACGTTTGGAATTGATTTCTTGTCACAGCTATTGAAAAGTTGAACGACGCAGACCCTGTTTGCTGGAAATAAAGAGAACGACCAGTTCCATAAAGCTGTGGCAGTAGGAGCGGGTGGGATGAGAAGGAGGAAGGAGGAAAAAGTCGATGGCAAACAGAAAAAAGGAATGAGAGGGAGAAAGAGGAAATAAAGATGAAAAAGAAACTGAACGCCATATATGTTATAGGTATGAAAGGGGAGAGAGGAATAAGTTTGAGCGCTTTATGGAAAAAGGAACAGAGGGAGGAAAGAGAGAAAAAATAAGAAATAAAATAAAATCTCACGGAGAGGGGAAACCCGACCGCGACGCGCCCCCGGATGAAACGGGGAACGAACACGGCCATGTTGAAAATTTTACGGTTCGCTCAGGGCGAATCGCATCTTCTTCTTGTAATCTTGACCACGTTTAAATCCTTCTGGCGGCTAGGAGTAACCCGAGTGTGCAGTCGAGCTCGCCGGTAGAGGGTATATTCCAGACGAATCACTGCCTAAATCAGCCAATGGCAAGATAGCAGGAGAGAAGAGAGATGATACTTTTTTTCCCGAAGTTAAGTCGAGCGCGCAGATATCGAGCTTAAAATGAAGAAGAGAAAAAAATGTGAAATTTAAAGAACACGAAGAGAGAAAGGAGGATTCGCAAAAATGTAGATTCCTGATGTTCGAAAATTGCGAAATTATCGTCGAATTCGTATGGAGAGAGAGAGAGAGAGAGAGTGAGAGAGAGAGAGAGAAAAGAAGAAGTTGAAAGACAAACATTCGTCGGATGGTTAACCTCGTCGGAGAAGGTGCTTCCAGCAGTAAATTTGCCGGATCCTGGACGCTTGTATATCGTCGATTGGAAAACAGTGGAGCTATACACACTTTCTATAGCTGCACGTAACAACGATTGGTATCAATTTTGTAGCGAAGCGCTTCAATTTTGTTCGATTGAAACCGCAGGAGTAGCCGGTGTGTGTACTTGGAGGTGGTGGCCAGGTCCGTTGATTACGTATATCCACCTTTCGTGTTATATATCTTTACTCAATGGAGTAAAAAATACGTGAGGACTCATTCTAAAAGTCTATTTCATTCCCCCATTGTTTTCTCTCCGCTTTCCACTCTCCACTCTCCACTCTCCATTTACTCCGGGTTTTCGTTCGTCCGTTACCGGCTGGGGTGCAGAGAGCAGAAAAAAGTGCGCCTAGTTCCCCGAGAAACGAGCAAACTGACCTATATATAAACGAAAGACAAACTTCTCCTCCGCGGTACAAGAGATGAGACCAGGAGTATTTACCCCCTGCGGAAAACGGCGGAGGAAAAGGACGACGATAATGAAGAAAGAGACGAGAGCTTTACCTTTCGTTAGAGGGAAATGGAGCGTGGCCGAGTCCCCGTCGTATCAGACTTAAGACAGGCCTTCAAAGTATAAGGTATAGCCCTCGAGTATCTTCGGTAGACAGGCGACTACTCGTCGAAGGACTGTGGAGACCTCTCCAAATTCATTTATACGCCACGCGGTGGGAAAAAATGGAAATCGAAAATTTTCGCTATCCGCGGAGCGGTCGTAAGTATTGCCGAGGCGATTTGTCCGGCGTTGTTGATACAGCCGAATATATTGCTGATCCGACAATACGTTCTTTCGATACCGCCGAACGTATTGCCAATTCGGCCAATACCTTCTGTCAATACAGCCAAATGTATCGCTGATTGGACAATACTTTGGCTGCATCAGCGGAACGGTCTTTGGCAATGTTTTACCGTCGCCGAATTAGCGAAAATTATTGCCACGTCAACGCAAGTGCTTTTTGCTTCTCCGTGTGCAGGATGGAAGTACAGTGAAAAATACGAGTAAGACGTCAGTCCATTGATGAGGGAGCAACGGTGGAAAGTAGTGCGCCGGGTTTAACCTCGAAGCTGATCCCGAGCGCTCATTAATCCCATTCAATTTCCATTTATCTCCCCCTGTGACATTTTCTCACCGGGTGCAGCGCGACGATGCGGTAAAATTTTCATCAAGTCTTTTGGGACGATAGAGCCGGAACGGTGTAAATGAATGAAAAATATTGTCCTGGACAATGAGCTCGTGCCGTGGTTGAAAAATGAAGTGGTGGATGTTGAGAGCCCACTACCACGCCGTGGTTTCATTCCGAGTGCCCCGACTCCTCCGGCTATATAAGTAGGCAAGTTATAAGGAGAATTACGAGATTGCCACAAGGATTACGAAGACGGCCCTTCGGGAGGTCCAATCTCGAGGATAAACACTTCACCGTGTTCTCAGAATCACCCTCCGCCGCCGTCATTTCCTTCGCCCCCGCCTCCACCCTCACCTGCGCATCTCCTCTCTCTTTATACAGAAAAGGTAGGGCAGCCCCTCGGCCTGCCACGTCGAACGGATGCGGAAACTACTCGGGAAAACTCATCTCGGAGGTTTTTGCTCCGCGAGGAAGTATTAAAAATTTCATTATAAAGATAGGGGTAGGTATCTGTAGTGATAATGAGTGCCACAATAACC
Organism: Phymatocera aterrima; assembly: GCA_963170745.1. Taxonomy (NCBI): domain Eukaryota; kingdom Metazoa; phylum Arthropoda; class Insecta; order Hymenoptera; family Tenthredinidae; genus Phymatocera; species Phymatocera aterrima. The sequence continues at coordinate 1,635,210 of OY720662.1, read as the reverse complement.
AGGATTCGAGTTCCGCAGAGCTTGTTACGGACGAATTCGGAAGGCTATTAGGCACCGGACGGACTCTGGTTCCTCCAAAGATCACGGCATCATCCTGTCAATTATTGATTATGATGCCATACCAACGATTGTCGTGAATGAACCACCGAAGCTGTCTCGCGGGCGGTGGAACGTGAATATCCGTCCCCTCGAGAGAGCTCGCAGCCAAAGAAAGGATATCGCACCTCGTATTATTATCTGGCGAAGTTCGCGAAAGTAAAGTCCGCGAGGAATATCCGGTGAGACAGACCAGTACCAGTACCACGTTGGGGAATTTTCCAACTCCGAAAGTACCACGGGGATGTTTTTTCTTCTGCGAAGGAGAATGGAGAGGAGCTAAGGTCTACTTTTGGAAAGAGAGGAGGAGGCTATTTCCAGCTGGCATTAGGCCGCATCACGAACTGAGACCCGAGGTTTGGTCAGGTCGAGCCTCGGGTGACTTGGTCCCATGTCAACCCAGAAAGTATCCGGATCACCAACGACGTCAGAAGTCCTTATTGTTTCTGACGGTTTTCCGACGCCCTTGCGACGTCCTCAGCTCCCGCTGCGCAGCCTTCCTCGTACCATGTTGATATTCCATACAGTTAAGTACACCACTAGCCGATCCTCCGGCTACGCCGAGACGGAAAAATTGAGACAAATGACCACGGGAGAAACGTACTGGGTGCAAAAGCGGATGACAAACGAGTGGCAACGATTTGTCTCTCCATTTCCTGTCTATCACAATGACAATATTTCTACAGATACGCTCCCGCGCTCATGCGGATAAATTTTCGCTTCTTGCTGCTTCGGTTTAGTTCAGATCGCGAAACGACCCATTACCGCTTTTCGAAGCAACCATGGACTGGTGAATCCTACAGCCAGATAAAGATTAAATTTCCGTGTCCTATCGAATGGAAATCTAAAACGTGACCCCGGGGCACCATTCGTCGTTCGGACGACCGCGACGGCTGGATCGTCGGTTGAACCCTTATACCTATTTCTCCCTCTCCTCCTCCCTCTATTTTCGCCTGTACTACCTCTACTCGGTTTTATTCCTAATGTCAGGATCTCCGCGGAGTATTTATGTTTCCATGTCCTTGTCACTTTGTGTGCACCGGTATACGTGTAGCATACCTGTCTCTCTCCAGCAGGAGCGAAGATGAGAGAGAACTGGCTCATCGAAGCTCCAGAATGCCGATTTTGCGTCGTCATATTCGCTACTCTAAATGTTATCCTGCCACCGTGAATCGGGATTCGCAGATTTTTATGAGCTCGCATTTCGAAATCGGATTTTCCGGACTTCATAGGGTACATTGCGAATTTGCGGATACATTTTTGCATATAGAATGTGTTGTCTGATGTTTATTGTTCCGATGAAAATGACGGGAAAGATCGGAAATCCGCGAACGGAAAAGCTCCGTGGTTTTTTGTCACCCGATATACGTTTTTTCATCGGGCTTTGAGTTAAATGTGAGAAAAAAATCATCACGAGTAGCGGACAAGAACGAGGTTCTTTCATTGGCCTCTGAAATGTGGAAATAACAAGTTGTATTACATCGCCAATCGTAAACCGTAGGAAACTGTAGCGCGAGGAAGAACTTTGTGAGGGTGCCGAAGCCGAAGGTCTGAGCGTTCGAAGTAAAACCGGAGTCCGCGCCGAAAGAAGAAAGAGAAGATTTGAAGATTTTCCTTCTTCCCATTCTGAGGAGAGTTATAGAGGGCGGGAAGCCCGCTGTCGGTTTGAAGAGATTGATACAGACGATTCGGAGACGTTGCTTCCTCGGTGACAATCGTACACCCTGCACCTAACGTTTGAACAGTAAAGTAAGGCATTTCAAGAGTCTCGTAAAACGAGATCTGACGAGTACTTCGAAGCACGTAAAATGCGTCAGTTGGAGAAAAATGAAAGTCTAAACATCTTGGAGTACGTGTAGGAAAAGAAAAAGGAGAAGGAAAAGCTGACCGCACTTTTTCCCTCGCTCTTCTATTTTAGGGTTGAAATATCGGATGAAGATTCTTTTTACCGAAACAGCAGACCTTCGTCTCACAATTTGTCCGCAACTTCGTTTGATAATCGGCTGAAAATTATCCACGATAACAGATTCTTATTTGGTCGCCAATTGCAGATATTCTTTGCAAATTGGCAACATACTGCGTATACCTATATACTAGCAGAAATTCAATTCGATTCTAATGTTCGTTTAAAATTAGTTCCCCGACGTTTTAGCGTTATGGGAGAGTGGATTTAATCTTGTAAACTCTGTCCTAGGTGGTGACTTTTGGGGAAAAGATTTCTTCCGTAATTTAATGTAATTGGCGAGGAGTTCCGAGTCGAGGTGTTAGAGGCAAAGCTAGCTTTGAACAGAAATTGGTTTTAAGGATTTGGACTATCGCCTCAATTCGGAGAGAAGATCCGCTTGGAAATGTTGATGTGGTCAAATCCATACGTATGACGTTAGGAAATGGTAATTTAATATCCCACGATCTCGGAATTCCGTTTTCTCTTTGCTATCGTGGTAACGTCAGGCGTACGAAAAATCTTTCTATATTTCCGAAGAGAGACTCTAACCTAAACACACAGAATCAGAGAAGCGATGGGACGAGGGATAAAGTTTTGACGATTCGGTTATAGACATACGAGAGTGTATTTCAAACTCTTGATTTTCTTTGGATTATCTTTCTCCAAATTGCTCGGTCGTTGATTCGAAAATTTTTAACGGTATGTTAGTCTCGCGGCCCTTATTTTCATCCCCCGAACGAACTTTGGACGGATCCGCGGAGTCGTGGCTCATCGATTTTAACCAATGAAATTCGTTTGGGTTTCATAATTCACATGGGAGACCCGGCTCGCCGAGATGCCTAATTAATAACGATGATAACGATGATCAGAAGATAAGTGCGGGGATATATTCGACTGTATATAACGCGGGGAAAGGGGCAGAGAACAATATTCTCAATTGGTGGATTTTTGTATTTGGAGAGAAAACGCGCCGCTAGGGTAGTTCTAATTTCCCTCTGAAATATCGATTTTTCTCGTTTCGAAACGCGTTGGTATAACAAAGTAGGTATATGAGAAAACGGGAGCGGAGACTAACCTCGATAAAACGAAATCGGCAGAGTTCACAAGCGACTGTACTACAGTGTGCTATACCGTACCTACGACGTATGATATCTGCAAGTAAACGAATTTTGAATTCTCTAAAACTCCGTTTATCAGCTCTATACGATATATCGGCAGGCAGCTTCAGTCATTCCGGGATCGTAAATTCGTCCCTGAAATGCGGGAGAGCCTGAAATAACCCGGAAGCACGCAGATTCTCGTACGGTTTACGTGTTTGCCTAATAAATTCTGCATTTTTCAAAATCCGTACCTCGAGTTCGCGGGATTCTCGAACTTTGGCGCACGAGCAAGATGTAGGCACAGGAAATGGAATCCCCGTTGGGGATAAGAATTCTGAAATTCTGTCTCGGGTGCCTGAAAATTACTCGCGTTTTTTTTCTATCTTTAAGGGGAGACACGAGCTAACGCGAATTTGAATCCAATGTTCGAATTAGAATTTCCCAGCAAGGTATACCAAGTTTCACATCCAACCGCTCGAGCAAATTCCATAACTTTGGTCCAGCTCTGGAGATGCATGCCGTACGCAGTTTTAGCTTGGGGCAGACATGGGCCGAGAATAAACCGAGCATGAACCGGGTATAAACTATAAAAGACGATGAACATAATTTCTATAAATAAAGTCGAGGTTATGTCTACCGATGGCCTGAATCGTACCCCATGAAAATAGGCGCGCGCAAATGGAGTTTTCATTTTTCCGAAATTATCGAATACAGGTATATTCGAGACTCTTCGGTCGGGTCAAAGATCGCGATATTTTTGCGAAGGAAAATTTTTCGAAAGCTTCTCGCATCGCGCTTCACAGTAGAAAGGATCGGCGCGAAACTCCTGATTTCCGAATTAGTCTACGATTTTGACAAGCCGCAAGCTATCGGATATAGAAACGCTTCACGATTCTCCAGAATTTGCGATCCTTTCGCTGCCCAAGGAAAACTGGTTACATCAACGCTCCAGCGAACAATCTTCAAGACTCGATAATTTTATGAACACGATATCGTAGAATGATGTTCGAACTTATTCTAAATTCGTTTCTACAGCCGTTTACAACAAATTTGCACGGATTTGGAAGGTGATGTGAAAAACTGTAAGAAGCTATAACTATATTTTCTAAATCATAAACCGAGTTTCCAGATTACATTTGAGGTTCGTGAAAATTTGCATACTTTCCCAAAAACCCATTTCCTCTTTTCCTTGAAAATTTTTGTTAACAGTAAAACAGACACGTAGGTACCACTTCACTTATTTGCCGGATTATAGGATCACGAATAGGTTAAAAATCTTCGGGAAATCGCGCCTCCATCATCTCCCACGCCTTGTTCCTACACCACGGTAGTTCTTTTTCGTAGATCAAACGAGCCAAAGCGAATCTCTTCAACGCACGTTTGTGTCCGGAATTAGTCAGCGTTCAGTTGCTTCGTTAAACCGTTCGCATGAGATCCTGAGCCGAACCCTACCGTACCGTCACTCGTTCAACGATTCATCGCAGCGTGCATTGGCTTCCGTCACATCGACTTTTCACATCAGACCGTTCGTTTTTCCCGAACTTTGTAGCTTGCCCAACCGCAGCTTACGATCACCCCGAGAATGGAAAATTCGGTTTCCACTAGATGCCCGCGTTTCGATCCGCGAGAATCACTTCCGACCGTTTTCGCATGAACGTCTGTTCTCTGCGGTGAAATTTTCCTCCGAAAATGTGTGGTATACCTCGAGCTCGAATGAACGGATGACTCTGACTCCGGAAGAATCGGAAGCCGCGGCTTCGTGTAACTCGGAGAACCGATCGAATTTTGAACTCTATCGGCTCACAGGTTCCCGATCGAATTATTTCCAAGAGAAATTTTCCTCTTCCCCCGTATTTAGAGCAACGTTAATAATTTTTCCATCACTGGGATTCGAATTTTTGGAGAAATTCGTTTCTGATTGTGGCGAGGGGTGAAGCCCGCAAAGCTCCGAGCGAACTAAGTCGCCCGGCGCGATTCGGTATGTACGGGGCCCTTGATGTATACAGCGCTGTATAATAGTGCCTGTTCCCCTCTCGCAGAGTAACCGTACGAATTCTAAAACACACATGTATAGCGAAACACGTGTAACCTAGGTGTAGGTATGTGTGCGTGGATATAATATGAGAGTACGCATGTAGAAATGTATGTAACTGTACCACCGACTGCCTGCTACTGCACGTATTTCCAGCTGTCATCAGCAGCCCGGCAGCCCAGCAGCCCAGTAGGAGCAGCTTTATGTATCCCAGCGGATTTAAAAGCTTTTTGTAATTAGTTTCCCCCGTCCGCGGAGTGTATTAAAACTTCGATACACGCGTGAACCTTTCAACTATAATTATAATGCCCGAGCTTTTGGGTTTTCGTCTTTCCGATAGGTATGCATGAGCTCGATACGCGATTAACCCTCGTGAGTATTATACAGTTACGGTATAATAGGAATGCAGTGAACCCGCGCGTACGTGTTGCAAATGCTAAACAGATTCTGACCGAAGTTTCTCGCGTGAGGAGAGCATTCGGTGGCTGTACGCTGAACACAGAGGCCGAGGGGTGCACGCGAGATCCTCCTATTGCATTGTCGCCGTTTCTACAGTCGAGAAGTAGTCCTTGATATATATTATAGAAGCCGTTGAATAATGGGCTTTCGGTTTGTGCCGGTGCCCGCGCTCCGCGAAATCCATGCAGAAATTCAAGAGCAGCGAATATCCAGTATACGCGAAATATAGTTGATCCAGATATTGGTCATGTAATGGGCGGGGGGGGGGGGGGGGGGGGGCGATGTATTCGTAATTGGTCCATTTACTGCAGGAACGTACGGATCTTTCAATTCCAATCCACGGTCTACCGCCGCGCCGCGAGGTCAATTCAATATTGGAATATAATATGAAAATCTACAATTTCCCCGGGTAATTTGCCTCTCGACTTTATCATCCGGTGGATAAGATCGGCTGGATTATTCTCCTACGTAAATTATTTACAAAAACTGCAGTCGCGACGCGGGAGTGCCCCAGAAATGGGGATATACGACGCGACGTCCGGCAATAGGTACCTACTTAATTTGTGAAACACAAAATTCTCAAATTTTTGGCTAAACCAACGCCACGACGATTAGTAAAGGGTTGAGTAATACTGATCGTACGATTAGCTATAGCAGGCGAAGCCCGATTTTCACCGCCAAATTTCCGGTCACGAGAGCTTTTTCCCGAGTTCGTAGGTTGACCAAGGGACCAAAGATTTTCCTGTAGGGTAGGTACGGCTCAACGGGAATACGACGGGAATCGAGGAGCCGTCTCATCTCGCGAAAAAGTTTTTAGTCCAATTATAATATACTCTCGAATGCGTATATATAACTATGCCGATTCGCCGGAGGATCCTTCCGGGGGATGAAGCTTCGTCAGATTCACCTTCCATCCGGGTTTCATCTCCGTGGTGAAAGTTTGACGGTAAAATATGCCCGATAATTGTACGACACTCGAAATATTGACAAAGAATTATAATAATCGTACTCTCAATATTCGCCGCAACTTTCATACATCGTAGATAGGTATAGCTATAGAGAACGAAAACAATGCGATGAGGTGAACAATCATCGCATATTTTTCCCTCTTTCGTCTCACTCTAGTTCTGCGCCGTTGCTGGTATAGCGGTTGCGTATCGGCACAAGCGAACCGGCCGATTGAGGCTGTCGTTTGCAGGTCCGCGGTAATTAGCGCGTTGCGGTTATCGAAAATAACAAGAAAATTAACGAAAAAGAAGCAAAGATGATTCACAGTTACAGGATTCATCCCGCGCCTGTCAAACTCCGCGGATCCATACGTAATGCACGCGTGCATAGCTGCCTGTGTGTTCGACGTGGTTTCCTCTTTTTACGTATACGTACGTGGGTACACCTTTAGTCCAGAAATTCAATCATCCGATTGAGGTCGAGGCGCTGGTATTGCTTCTCAATGTGTGCAGAGACTGCAGAGATAGGGCGGCGGGGGGGTCGATGCATCCGACGGGAAATACTTCACCGGTTTAGCAGTTGCGGTTTAACCGTCACGTGTTTAGCGGACGTAAAACTGTCGGTGAACGCGATTCAGCCAGCACTTCGCTAGACCGCAGATATTTATTATTTCTGATCTAATAGCTCGTGGAGCTCTCGCGTTCTCTCCCGTTTCGTATATACTATAGCCACGAAATCCTGCCGCGACAATGAATTAGGATTCGCTCGAAGCACGAGTGTGTATGCAGCGACGCATCGTTACTGTTCTAATTGAAAATTTGAAAATGAGCCGAGGTTTCCCGCCGGACGAGAGAGGAGAAGATATGCGCGAGAATCGAATAGCTCTGTTCGATCGAAAGAGAAATGGTGGGACTATTGCTTCTGTAAATTTGGCGGTCTGAATTCTGCGGCTGTGGAAATCGTGCGTATGTTTAATTCGAAATCGATGCGGAGGGAATAACGAAAAATTGACGATCCCTCGATCGAATCCGTCTAGGAACTGCAGGGTGGCGAACGATTAGAGGCACTCGACATTTTAGGTGATGATATCTCGCATCTGGTCGGATTGCCGCCAAACCCGAGACCCCGGGTGGATGTATCCGCTACGCTCTACGTTGGAATACACTATGGGCACGAATCTTGAGATTCATCTAGTAAGATACGACGCAAGTTCATTCTGAGAGGCTGATCCGGCCGGCTACTCGGCGTCGTTGTGTCCTGGGAGCGATGACCCGCGGTGCCCTAGGCACTTCTCTACTGCACCGGGAGTAAAGCCCGCAGGGAGAGAGTGAGAGAGAGAGAGAGAGGGGAAAGAGTACCTTGGCCGTAAATGGCCTCAGAGTGCACCGGAGTTCCTTATAAGATTGAGAATTGACACCGCAGCACACTTTAGCGGTTTTCGTGTAATCTATCCATTTACAATACGAGATGTGATCATTGGAGAGTATAGAAAATTTATGTGTGTATCTTGCGGACGGCTGAAAATTTTTCCAAATGAGGTTCAATTTCGATGAAAAAATGTCGCAATTTTCACATTGTCTTCACTGCTCTGACCTGCACTCATACATACAGCTAACCTTGTTGAATTATTATTGGAATGTTAAAATCTCGTGGACGAGGATAACGAGGGTACAAAACAAGAGACGGCTCTTTCGGAAAATTGTGTAATGCATGTGAGTACACATTTTGAAAACAGAAAAACCGAATTCTAATCGTAAGGGACTTCCGACGATAGAATTCAGGTTCATTAATTGTTCCTCAGTATCGAACAATCGAATCTCCTCGAGAGGTGCGCTGAACCAAATGCGAAAAGAACATTCTTCCGAGTACTTTTCCGAAAAACAACTGAAACGCGAAATGCCGATTTCCAAAATGCATGAAGAAAATAAGCAGAAGAGGCCGTTGGTATTTTTCAGTCCCAAGTATATAGGTACCATTTGACAGTTTGAAATGGCTTTCCATCTACTTTAGCGTCCTCAACGGCGCCAGACTAGGCCTCCGTTGTTCTACTTCTAAATCTGTAAGCATTGGGACTGACTGACGCATCGAAGCGATACGATACGCCTACAAGCGTTTGGTTTTAAGCATTTCGAATCTGTGGCCCGGGCATGCGTTTGCGCCTGGAAATCTATGGGGAAGGAATTAGAAAGTAAGTATGCACCTAATGCCCACTGTGCTCGGCCGACCTATCTACCTGAACAAAAGTCGAAGCTAGAGACTCGCGCCGCGCCGGGCCGGGCCATGTGGCATCGGCTCCGGTAACCGAAGCCAAAAATTTCGTAATCTTAGACGGGGATCGTCGTCGCGCAGGGTCGGTCGTACTTCCGGTGCCGAACGAACCCGGGGCTTGGCCACGCATCCTCGCGCCACGAGGACAACAGATGTTATGCCGTACGGGCGGCGCGCGCCTTCCCTTCCTACTTCTTTGCTTCCTTTTCTTAACCGTTTCACCCTTTTTTTTCGGCTAAAATTTCTCCCCGCTCTGCGTTTTTCCTTTCTTTTCATTTTCCAAGTCGCGTCACACGTCGTGCTGCGATAATTGAAACGTGCTCGGTATAGTGACAATTATCACGACGGTTCGGAGCGATGCCCTGCCTGCCCTGCACACCCGCGTGACGCCGTGTATATCAACGATGCGGCGATGGAAAATATAATTGGTAAGTCTTCGTCCAGTTACCGCGAGACGGAGACAAGGAGGCGACGACTTACCCTCCTCTTTGTGAAATTACGCATATTTTTGCAAAATGAAAACGTGCTGGAAGGTGCCTCGTGCAGGCAGAAAGAAATTCGGGCAACAAATTGCGTCCCATGTTCTCCGTAATTGGGTGCATGATTCCTGTTCGTCATTTCTTTATTACATCTAACCTACGTAGGCGCACCTCTTCCATTCCGAAGCTCCGCAAGCTTCTTCCATTTATCTTATCCGACTCAAAACGCCGGTCAGTTTCACCCCCGTTTCCGTAAGTACTGTGGTTTTCATGGTTTTCCATTTGCCGAGTGCATTTACGAGCCCGTTAACACTTCTCTATATGACTGCGAACCTGTGAATTACACTTTGCTCACGTTATGTATGCATCGATCCGCAACTAGTAGGTAGAGTTGCGGCGGCAGTCCGTGCTCGACCGTTGAACAATGAATACCTCCTACGGCAGAACGAACTACAGAATACGGAATACGGAAAACGGAAAAGAGATTCACGCATTCATCGGACTCGGGGAAAATTTTTACTTCCGCAATAATATACGGCAAAATTTGAGATGTACGAATCGTTTCTGGCGATTATATTTTCGAAAATATGCAGTAGATATCTCGGTATCGAACATCTGTTTTTTGCTCTTCCAATTTGATTACATACAACGGGGTTATTCTCTCTCGTAACCAATTAGCCGTTTCCAATTATGCAATGCTTATTCGTAATTTTGATGCGCCCGGGTTGAACATGTATGTATTCTTGATTGAAACGCGCGAGCACATCGGCAGCATGTTGGTACCTCGTGTGATACCTGTATATTGCCAAAATACATATAGGTATACCTATCTCCGCGGCGCGGCGTACTCGCTGCATTTTGACAGCGGTATAATTGCCGGACTGGATCACGGGCTCACCGCGGGGACTGTCATCTATTTCGGGAATATAGATTTTATCCCCGCATATTTGAAGCGGAAATTCAAACTGCAAACAGAATCCATACTAATGGAATGGCATTGGAGAACTTACCGCGAAAATTCGTACGATCATTCCCGTCAATTGTTTTCTCGAAGCCAGGGGCATGCGATCCTCGCTTATCTGCAGAGCTCACTGCAGCTGATGCAAAATTCAACGAAGAACATTACACGCGCGGCTCTAGGATGATCGATCAGTTCCTGTAGATACGCGGGGCATTTTCCTACCTGGCAATATACTATTATATGTACCTATAACCGCCGGTAATACCGGTTCGAATATCGCAGCTGGGATGACGTCCGTAATTATACGAGGAACTAGAACCTCATCATTCATTAATTTGGAAACGGGACATTGGATTGGATATCTGTGACCCATACCGCGGTGGCTCGTTGGAACTGTAGAGACTGAAGGTAGCCTCCCTTTGATCACCTCAATTCGCGTAATTCTAGCACTATGAAGAATCGAAGCCACCGTCTATCGTCTCCTTGTCTCTTTCTCCTTCTATTCGGTTTTCCGCTTTTCGGAATGATGTAGAACGAAACGCACTGCTGCACGAGCGAAAATAATTGGACTCCGCCAACGATCACGCTCCAGTTGTGCGGACTCGATATCGTCATCGTAATATGAAGACGTCATGCAATATCTGGCTTGGGTCGATCGCTAAATGCTCCTCACATCCTGCGCACCTAGCCGGAGTTGTTATACGTGAAACGCTGTAGAGTGTAGGTCATACACACCGCCGCCCGCCGCTACCGACACAGCTGACATTTCAACATCCGAGAATGCAATTGCTCGCAGAACGGTGATAAACGGGTCCTCTATGTCTAGTCAAACTCCTGGTGGCATGGCATGGCATGGCATGGCATGGCACGCCGTGGTGTGGTGTTTGTTTCTCTTCTGCTTGGCTTTAAATAGAGTCGGCGCTGGCGCTGGGGCCCGACGCGACGCGGACGACGTAAACACTGACAATACTGAAGCAATAAAACACCAAGAAGAAGAAGAAGAAGAAGAAGACTCCGATGCCGGTACGGCTGAACCGCGTTATTAACTCCGTGTGAAATGGTGGCTTGGTATTCACTCTCCGGTATTCGTATGTACCGAACACCACGAGGTATACACAGAGAGGAAACGTCGGGTTCATGCATGCGGTTATGAAGTTGCCGGCTCGTCTTTATATTCTTCTCACTTTGTAACATCGCGGACGGATGGATGGATAGACGGAGGGAGGCTCCGCAGGGCGATGATCAAACAAACGTACGTCGTACATTAAATGGACACATGCGCATACGCAGCTCATAGCTACCGACGCTGGGGTATACCTGGCCAAAATATACACACATAATGTTTATTGTTCCAGCTACGTGAACTACCGCCACCGCCGCCGCCGCTACTCCAGGGTGGCAAATCGCTCTCCATCGGAGAATATAATTCTTTTACTTTTACGCTTGTTGATTCTACTGTCACATTCTGTCCAGTCCAACAGCAATCCTGGCGCCGCGCCGCGCCGCGCCGGGTGCAATTTGTGCTTTGATTCGATCGTTCCATTGGGAGAAGAAGAAGAAGAAGGAAAAGCGGGCGGGAAGCGAGGAAACGAGGAGCCGGGAAATCTTTCGCCCAGAATTGGAACCGGGGTTGGTGTGGGTTTGGTCGAACGCGGAATATAGAATGGCAACTGTCTGTATAGCCTGGTGTACAACATACGTATATTCGAAGCACCAGCTCCCGTGATCATAGTGTAAATTGTGGAAAAAGGAAAATCCGGAAATGCAATTTCAAAACCAATTTGTACCACTGCGCGCACTCCGCCTCTCTTCTGATTAAGATTTTTCCTAGCTGCGAGTATAATATAATAGACCTACTATACTATAGCCGAGTGGAAAAGATGATTCTGGATTCAACTCCGGTAGCCTTTACCATGTTTTTCTCTTCGGAACATTTCTACCCCATCCAAACGCCGATGCTGAAATGATTATTGAGTGGCGAAATTCTCCAAGCACCTCATTTCGCCCCCAGCTCACTCCCCTCGGAATATTGTAAACGCCATGACATTCCGCCGATCGAGTAGCCGCGTCATCGTTGAAGAGAAACTCGCAACGACTTCCTGCCACGCAGACGATTATCGTTCGTTATTTCTGAAACGATAAATTACCATGCTACGCACACGCATTTATCTCATACGCGCGTATGTGGTTATTAAACGCCGGAGCGAGGCCCCGATCGTCATAAACTATTCTACACGAACGTCTTACGTTGGATGCGAGATCGAAGCTGCTACAGCTATTCGCTTCGTCTTCGCATCTGCAGCCACTGGATATTCATGCTGCATACGATTCGTCCGCGCAATATTTCTGCAGTACACGTTTCATCAATGTTGCTATTTCCGATGGGCACACGTACGAGCGGACAGAAGACCAGTATTATGGATTCCATACGAGGGGCAAGAAATCGCCGAGAAATTCTACGGGAAATCCCAAGTAGATCAATGAAAAATCGTTGGAAATAATCGGCTTCCGATTTCCCTGGACTCCCAAATGCAAATCGCCCGATGCTCTGATATTCATGTTCAGCGATTCCCACGCACCGGAATTATCACTGGGCATCTCCGAGAGTCACCTAGGGATAATGAAAATCATCGGAAATCGCGATAATGATTTCCTCTAATGGCCCAGTGAGTAGCCTCTCGGTTTCAATGCAAAAAGGAGATCAACCGGCTCGCCGATTACATACGATCGCTCTCTGATCTTCTTATACTTTCGCTAGCAAGCGGTTATCGTTGTAATTCTCGTGTGGTGAGCTGCCAAACCACAAAACTCTTCCTCTGAGCTTGTTTTCGTATCCATGCCGTGCGGTTCTCGTATACAAAACGAATGAATCGACCGTCCAGCACCGATCTGCTCGAAAGTATATATATTGTGTACATAATATGTTCCCGAAGAATGATCGGGCGGATGTACTACGAGAATGACAGGTGACCGAATATACATTCGAACGGGAAATTCATTCGCCCCTTTGAATTTTCCCATCTATCGATCTATCCGACCAACTTTCATCCCGTGAGAAATTATCAATTACCAAATTCTTCACGTCGCGTCGCGTCGCTGCATTGGAGTCGTAGGATTTTCGCAAACAGCGCTATTTCCGAGTCCGGAAACTCGTCGCTCAATATCTTCCAACTGCCTGGGGAGTATGGCGACGATGTTTCAACTGGCTGAAGCTCGTCCGATTAAAATTCATTCGATTACCATTCTTCTGAAGGTGTCACATTTCTAAGTTTCGAATCTCATACCGCGGCTACATTGCTACCGAACGCTCGCGGCTTTCGACAATTGGCAACAAATCGTCAGATAGTACAACGGAACAACGGGGATTTCACGCGTTTTTAATAGCACCTCAATCTTGATCGGCCCCAATCATTCCCGGACCTTTGTTAATTTATGAATTTCAGCGGCAGCAGAGTCACGTGAGCGCGTTAACGCGTACGCTGACGTTAAAGTATACAGCTACGTATAAATAAGCCACGAGGCAGCACGCAGCGAGTTCGTAACCGGAATTAATTAATCTCCCAAGCTGTTTAGAATCCTGGGATAAAATTTCTGGGTTACAGGGGGTAGCGGAGCTGGAAGAGAAGTATTCACGTCGGAAACGTCAGGTTTGAAACACTTTCGGAGAATCTTATCGCGCGGGGGGAGCCCCGGGGTCTGAAATCCGAACGGTGTCACCGATTTCGGGTACCTACACACCGGATATAACTATACACACCTCAAACATTTAAACGAATGCGAATGTCTGTTGGCGGGGAATACGAGAGCACGCCATTACATGTCGTCGTCCAATTTCCTCCGTGGTTTTAGTCTCGGCAAAGAAATAGGAAAAGGGAAAAAGGGAAAAAGGGAAAAAGGGAAAAAGGGAAAAAGGGGAAAAGAGGTAACAGAGGTGTGGGAGCAAAACAGCAAAGCACCACTTTTGAGGAGTCCGTGCAAAGCCCCCGTTTTAATCAGCCTTTCCTTCCTTCCTTCCTTTCTTCCTTCCAACCTTCCATCCTTTCATTATTCCTTCCCTCCTTAGCTGGCCTCAGCGGATCCTGTAAGGTTAAACGGCGCCCGCCTGGTGGCTGAAGCGAACGACTAGACCGACTAGAACAACAAGGCGAACGTGAGGCCATAATTAAACGATATGAAAACAAGTTTACCCGTCAACCGATACCCGGGGCAGTGGAGCCGAGCTTTCCCAGACCCCGAGCGAAAGGCAGGGGAGAGCATCGTTAGCCAGAGCCCGGAACCATCGGCGTAGAACTTACGTCGGACGCTGTATAGTTTTCTCCTTTAAAGAATATCCGGTGATATGAGTTTCCCGCCTGTCAATATAAGATCCCCCGTTCTTCTAAATCTGAATATTTCTAATCAACATTCGGAGATTATTAGATGATATATTACATCGCCGGCTCCAAATGAGTTCTAACCGCAAAACTAATCCAGTATCATTCACGAATTTGCATTCCCAGAACATACGTGATACTTGTTCCGTCATAGTTCATGGAAATTATGAATCCATGTTAATTGAGAGAGGGAGAATTTTACGACTGTTCTTTTCCACCTTCCCGTCCTACCAGCTTCATGAATTTCAAAATCCTCATCTCGTAGAGAAATTCAAACTTTCACTGAATCGCTTTTTCTACGGATGAATGAGAACGGAATAGAACTAAAAGGAGGGGAAGAAATGAGAAGAGAAAAAAGAAAGAAGAACAGAGCGAAAACGCGGCCGAAGTTGTTGTTTTTTCTATTTTTATTTTCAGAGCTTTTATGGAAAACGCGACGATATTTAGTTTGAAATGCTTTTATAAACAAGAGTTGTGTAGTACATACGTATGCACGTATTTGCTGCGCACGTACGTATACGCACACACTGTAGTTCGCAACGACTGAGGTTATAATGCTTGGAAAAAAAAATTGTCCGTGACCAAGTTTTTCGTTATTTTTATGCTATTTTCGCGTATGTATGGGCCTAGAGCCGGTACAATAGCGTGCGGGACGGGAAATGGTATAAAATGGATCACGTCACGCACAAAGAACTTTAAACGTCGAATGAACGTTCGGTACAGCCGGTGTGTACGTATTGTACGAGTATATCGAGGATTCGAATCGTTTCAGCGAGTTCAGAACTTTTAACAGGTTGGTAGGCAGGTACGAGACCAATTGTTCGATAGTTGTGTGATTACGGGAATTCCTGATAGGATATACATCAGGTATATATATGTGACAATCACGAGAAACTTATCGTTTATCGTCGGGCCCGTAGTCCGTGAAAGGTATTCGAACGTAGAACGTAGAAGTGATACCTCTACCGGAGACAAAATGGAATTACAAAAACGAGGAGGAATTCCGGACGGGAAAGGTATTTTTCAAGTCGCTTGCATCCGATCATCGTACGAATATAGGAAATACAGTGGACACAGTGCGATAAACTTGTGAGAACTTTAGACTGATTTTCGAAGAACGAAAATTCGTGAAGCTTAAGTAACCGCGTCCGAGTTCCCACGCCGATGGATTTGGGACTCGGCCTACTACGCGCCTACGCGTGAATTGGGCCCTACGTCCCCCAGGTTTCTTGATTGAAGGGCAGCCCGTCCAGGCGACGAACTACGTGCGTCGGTGTACGGATTATGAATTTTTTGATACACCCGCGACGAGCGTACGTCGGGAGCGGGGGAAAAAAGGAGACGTGCTCTGTCGGATAAAAAAGGTATTGGATTTTTTTTCAAATATTCTTTACGGGAGAGAGAGAGAGATGACACGAACGGACCGAGCTAGAAATGTCGGTGACGTATATGCATATGTTTCGGCGACCTGACGGGATCGAAACTTGTAACCGATAACGCTTTTCCTGCCTTGTAGCGTACGTGTCTGCATAGAGCGGTCTCATCAAATCAAATTCAAGGAAAAACGGATAGGTGTGCACGTAGATGCCTATGCGCGTGTCATGTCGACGGGGAAAAACAAGATGGCGGATGCTGAACACAAGGTATTGAATATCAAGTGAACTGACCTCCGGAAATAGAAACGGAACTGGAAGCCGATCGCGGAGCAAAGCTTGTTATTGTGGTTCTGGACGTGACAGCTGAGAGACCAGAGCCGAATGTTTCAGTGTTCGATTCGGCTGTTACGAATTTCGGGAAATTCGGCAATGGAATTCCTCATACATCACGTACCAAACACATAACTTCCGAGTAGAGGAAGAGGGGAAAGAAAAAAGTAGAACGGTTTTATCTTCACGCGAGCCGACCGCGACATCGGCCGGTAGCCGCTCCGCAGTTTCTAATCGATAAGTCACGTCGTTTTGTGAAATGGAATAAAATGGAATGAAATGAGTGATTCAGGCTATTCTATAGCGATGCGAGCCTGAAACTTTGCCAGGGAAATGACGTTTGAGTGATACATTAAGTATTTCATGAATTCTTGTGATAATATCATTCGGGGGAGTAATGATGTGAGGAGAAAAATATGTGGGGTACATGCCGACGCGATGAGGATCAGGATGGTCGTCGTTTCTCTCTTTCGCAGAAAAGCTTCCTTGTAACTTCGTAAGGCGCCATTACCCCCGGGAGATTTGAATATTCCAACATCTCATGGTGACGCAACGCGACGTCCGCGGCGTTCTGGGTAAAAAATGAGACGTTATTGCAGCTGAGGCAATAACGATAATATTATGTATTCACTGAAATAACTCGGAACGGCTAGACCAACTGGTACTCCCGTTACAAATACGCCACGGGGTTCCAGCCGAGCAAGTTTTACCATATAAAAGTTAAATGGCTGACGCGTTAAAGTTTGTCTCGAAGGTAAGAAGTACCTTAGACCGGAGGAAGAAGAGGAGGAAGAAGAAGTAAAAGAAGAAGAAGAACGACAGCGGCAGCAGCGGCAACAGCGACAACAACGACAGCAAAAACGACAAAACGAATGGCGAGAATGTGCGAAAGAAAGAAAAATACGAAAATGGGGGTAAAAATTAATGGTAGAAAACGGGAAGAAGGAAGAAAATTAGGGCAACCACTTCCCTGCCGATGCTATACCTATGTAACCGAGAATCGGAGCGCTCTGCGAACTGTTCCAATAAATTTGAAATATTACGAACCGGGAAGTGTGAAGTTGGCACAAGCTCGGTCTTAGCTGAGGTTCGATAAATTTGAAATTTCTCCAGACTAGTAGTTGAGTCAGAAAAGCGCGGTGGGCGAAAGTAAAAACTGCAAAAAACGCCGCTTCCCCTTTGCCTCCGCCTCGCTCCTACCTTCATCCCTCACGCCTTATAGCATATTTTCTACTTTCTTTGTCGCCCTTTTACGCAGGTGTGTCCACAATGGACCCGCCAGACGGTATTCATTCGTGCTAACGACGAGCCACAGAAATCTGCCAACCAGAACTAAGAGAGAAAAGAGAAGTGAAAAAAGGAAAGTAGAGAGAGAGAGAGAGAGAGAGAGAGAGAGAGAGAGAGAGAGAGAGAGAGAGAGAGAGAGAGAGAGAGAGAGAGAGAGAGAGAGAGAGAGAGAGAGAGAGAGAGAGAGAGAGAGAGAGAGAGAGAGGGAGCAAAGAGTAAAGTGGCGTGGGAGGAGCCCTTGGCTAGGATGCCAATACTTGGCGAAATACGATAGGACAGGATATAAGAGGCTGCTCCCGTACCCTTTTTTTCAGTTTTTTTTCTTTCCTTCCTCTATCTCTCTTCTCTTCTCCATCTTCGATTTTTGTTCGCCTCCGATGGAGAGTACAAGTTTGGAAAAACATACATAGCTACAATATATGCAGAGTTCAGACCTTAGGTTATAGCGTGTGTATACGCCGCCTCCGCCCCAAAAACTTCCACCAATATTCGTTTCTTTTTCTTGTTCTTTCGCCAACGAAAACAAAAGTCTCGCCCTTTCAACTTCCTTCCAGCCGTAGAAGAAAGAGTAGAAAACAAAACGAACGAAAAAAAAAGAACAAACAAACATTTGTGATTGATGGCTCAGAGAACGAAAAATATATATGTTACACGGGTAAAGTCTTATACGAAAGTTTCTTACAAATTATCTGAACTTTTGATCATTGCGAAACAATAAAAAATTGGTGATATTGATATTGGGGTTTTTTTGTTTTTTGTTTTTATTACAAAATGGTCAAAATGAATTGACGATCGATGAACACGTATTGTAGAATCCAGGACTGCATTCAATTATTTCACTCAGTTTCGTAACAGCGAATCGATTCTACATTTATTGTGAATGATGAATTTTCGAAAGAAAATTCTCCGTGCTATTTCCGAAGGATGAGCGATTTTGAAAAATCGATCGTCAGCGAACCAGGTATACCGGTAATTTTTGGGCTGCGATGAAAGTTGTGGTTTCTTTCGGATCGAGGTGTGCAGTCATATCAAGCAATGTGAAAATATGAGATTCGATGTAAATCCGCGAAAGAAACGGGGAAAAAACTTTTCAACCGACCCGTTCTCATTCCTCGGACCATAAAACACAAAGATCCGTCATAATCGGAAGGTCAAACATTTTCACGATTGCAAAACTTTCTGTTTCACGGAGGAGAAAGAGTGTTAGGGAAAGACAAGTTTTTCTCATTTCAAGGGTGAAGCAAGCTCCCAAAGTTAATTGTTGCGAACGGAGGCACTGTAACTGAAGAATTTGAGAAGAAGAAATAAAAACGGTTCTCCTGCTCCTCCTCCTCCTCCACCTTCTCCTCCTCTTCTTGCCGGAGAGAACTTTTCATGTATAATACAAGCGAAAGCTGACGAGTCGAGTATATACCTGTGTTTTTCCGGATGGAAGCGCAATTGTCTAATACATACCTTATACTCATGCTGCGGGATACGAATGTCGGGAACTTTTGGATCTTTGAAATTCAAGGAATGCTATCTAGCCAAACTTTTGCCAAGTCGAAGGACTCGCGAAGAGGGAGGGGGAGGGGATACTTGAGGAGCGATGCCACCGACAGACGTCGTGGGTCTCATTGTCAAACGTCGGAGGTTAGAGGCTAGAGCGAAAGCCCAGCGGCATCTGTTAGGGCATATTTCCGACCTAGGCCGAAATCGAGGAGGGTGAGTGGGCTCGTAGAGGCTAAGCCTATTCGGCCAACCACTTATATTGCGCTCTTTGATCTCCACAGAAAAAAAAAAAGAAATTCAATTTGTTCCGAGATTGGCCCGAGCCCAGTGAACCGCGGAGTGACTCCGCACTAAAGGGGGTCTCTAGGAGTGGGAGTAGGAGTAGGAGTAGGAGTCCTTCGTTCCCATTCTCAGATTCTGTACCTCGACTGAACCGCTGAACGTATATGCTCCGAGCCTAGACCGGGATTGAAAAACGTTTTGTTAGGATCTCCTTCCCGTTCTTGTCTCGGGGTGGCTTGGATTCGGAGGAGAGAGAGACGATGCCCCTCCTCGGCCCGGTCCCCGCGTTCTTTTAATTAAATCAGAAATTCAATTTCCTAGCTGAGCGAATCTCTTTGAAGAATTTACAAAAGGCTCGGGTCTTCGCAGTTTGGTTTTTACGCGTTATTTTTCTCCTCGCTAATCGTTATTATTGCGGATGCGTACCCGCGTATGTATAGCCGTCGTCCATTGTTGCAGCCGGATTCTGTCGTACGATAAATTATTGTTAAAAAGGTCAGAGCTGAGGGACGTCTCGCCGCGTGACTCGAAGTATATAAGAACCTCACTTTACCTGATGCTCGCAATCGCTTATACGTATACAATTTCATTATTGTCATCGATCGTTCGAGCCTTCAAGTCTACCGTGACGTCCGATCCATCAATAGATTGGCCCAGATTTCGTAAGAGAATCAGCCCGCTAACAAGTAACTCGCTAAATCATGCCACTGAAAGGAATCAACAGTACGAAGGACACAATCGCATTGATCCCTCCGACATTTGCGGAGAAACGTTCCCCGCGCGGCCGTAACGATGTTTAGGTATAATCTATTGTGCCACGAGGATATCACCTCGCGGATGGAGCTCGCTCCGTTAGTGTTTGTTTCCGGGGAGGAAAATGAGACGAGAACAGGGGTGAAAAAAAATTGTCGAAAAATAATCTCAACCTCGAAAATTTGACGTTCTACGATTTGAGGGCGGTGCAGCTCTGGATAGGGGTGAAAAAATTTCACCCGTCCCCGAAGGACGGATCATAGTCTCGCTTCATCGCTCGTTCGCGTAGGTATACAGAGCGTCGGAGAAAACAAGGGGGCAAGAAAGGCAAACGGATGAAAAAAACGAGAGTGAGGTAAGAAAAGGGACGAGATTCGCAGGTGTAATTTTCCCAGGTATATAGGCTCCAAGCGGTAAAAGCATGTGTTCCGTTCTCCGGAAGCGTACAGAGCGTGGACTCTATGTGGACTCTGGATTCTAGACACCGTAGAGGAATGGCCCGCGGCAGGAAAACTTGGTGAAATACCGCGAGGATCTGCAATGTGGCGTCTATTACGTCGCGCTATGATCGAATGCTTCTGGAAGCGGAACTCGGTCTAGGTACCCCAGTTTCTGTACAAGCGCAGGTATATAAACGACCTATGTACCTATGTACCTATGTACATACACACATACATACATGCCTCGCGGTAACCTGTGCAGCACAATATGTGCGCACCGACCCAACCTGAGCCACGTAAACCGGAGAGATCCACGGACGCAAATTCGCGGCGCGGATCTGTGCCGAGCTGTGATACAGGTAGAGGCATGTGCATGTGTATACCGACGTACTCCGTCGCATATATGTATCTCCCGCGTGTCCTAGGCGACGCATTTTCCTCGACGGTGCAGGCGGCGGGCCACATGCTAGATTCTACACTAACTTTGCCGTGAATTAAATCCGCCGGCAGACGACCTGCGGGGAGGAACACGAGATCGCGAGACCATCCCCCTTGGAAACGTCGACGGAGTTTTGTGTCTAGGGCATACACACTGTGTCTGTCTGGGTACGAAGGATGGGATACTCACAGCCGCGTGAATCGCTACCGTTGATTAAATATAGGCGGGTGAATTCACCTCCGACGTGTATGATTAATGCATTATTAATTATATACCGTACAGTACTATACGTTGATATCATAGAATTGGAGCGTTTTAACGGGTTTTCGTTTCGTCGTTCCAGTCAATTGAATTATTGAATTATTTCATAAACACATTCCGCGCTCCGCAATCCTCGGGGATCCGTCCCTCTGACTGTCTACCCTGCGGCGACGAGGATTCAGTTTTAGCGCAGGGAAGCGGAGAAAAGAAGAAAAGTGAAAAAGTAATCCTCCAATTTGTTTTCACGTTTCGTTTTTTTCCTCCCTTCTTCTGCAAAGCAGCTTTCATTCATAATTTTCTTTCCACTGGATTTGAATAAGTGTGTACCTACCTACCTGCGAGCAGATGCAGATACGTACAGGGCGGGAGAAAATATGTGGAAGCTTTTTTCGGGTTGTCGGAGAGAGAAGCTGCGGCGCAGAAGATAAACCAAAAAGAAAACGAAAATCGCTTGCCAAGATATTGTCGAGTAACTTATTCAACGTCATTTCTTCTTCCTGCTTCTCAGTCCGACGAGACGTGAGAGAGAATTATGACCGTCGCGAAAAAAATCTGCTCCAATAAGTAATGAAGTAAGCATGTTATACTCATAAGTATAAACTGAAGTAAGCATCCAGAGCGGGAGCGTAAGCGGTTGCCATTTGTCAAAATGAGGTTAGAAGTAGGTATATACATAAGTTACGTGTTGCCACAGTGTATTATACATACGTATGTACCACCTATGTACGTCCTATGTATGTGTCCATCCGTGCAATTTTTCAACCGAAAGATATGAGAGCAGTATGTGCCCCGCTGCGTACTTTTTGCCGTGCATACCTAGCATGTGAGCAACGTGTTCGTTCGCGATATGATCTTGCATAAGAAATGCAAAGCTTGCTGTAGTGCAGTTCACGTTGCGCAGCTGGAGCACTGCACGGCGATTCGGCGACGAGTCGCGTCGGTTTGCTCGCCGCTATTTTCGTGCATTTTTTTCATTCCAATTTCCTCATCCGAGGAGAAATTCCAGATATTGTGCGATGTGAGGCGAGGAAGACTTCGTCCCTGGTAAATTGTTGCGCGATCACGTCGAGTCGCGTTCGCTGTCGAAATTCTCTGTATAGTCAAAACGCGCGACTCTGCGGCGACGGAGAGAAATACAATTTTTTCACAGTGAAAATTTGCCCGACAAAATTTTTAGAGTACCTGCCCAGATTCGTTTTCTTCCTCTCGTCCTATACCTATATACCTATAATATACGAAGATTCGAAAAAATTCACGAGCCAACGCAGCGAGGCGCCGATTCTCACATTCATTCCGAATTTAGATCTTCGGCGTGAGAAATAAGCTGTCGAAGCTGGGAAACAAAGGCAAACGTTGAGCGGATTTTCTATCTAATTCGCGAACGGACGAATGGTTAGACGTCTAAAATACGCATCCTATTACCTCGCGGTCGGATCTGCAGTGCTCCCCGATGTTTCCGGGCTTTTTGGTGGCTTTAAATATGCACCGAATCATACCCGGCGCTAGCGAACATTTACTACGAAACCAGCCCCTTCTCTTCCAACAGGATGCGTGCGTAAATTCTTACGCACCCTTGCCAACCCGCAAAAGTTATTCGCATCCCTCGCTGCGGTCTGACGGAGTGTCGTTACTTTGGCGGTGACGAAAAGAGAGAGAGAGAGAGAGAGAGAGAGGGGGGGGAATTTGGAATCGAAAAAAACTTCGGGATTCTAGTCACGTCGAACAATTTTCCGTTGTTCTTGTTTCTGTATTCAGAATCGAATTCTGACATTTCTTTATTCATGTATTATATTCATAAAAGCTAAAGAGAGCAAGAAGAAAGTTTGGCCGAGGGCCGATTGATTTTGGAGTAGCCTAAACTCAGAAAGAATATTTTCTCGAATCAACCGAACTTACAGTCGCCGAAATTTCGAGCGAAAATTGAAGAATAATTTCTAAGAATCGAACAAATTTTTCGGTCGATTCAATCGAAAATTCGATCGACTGTGAGACGAGGCAATTTTTCTTCGATTTAACCAAATTTTTATCTGCGCGTACTGCAGCTATGGTATCCGATTACGAGACGAAATGAATTTTTGGAATTTCGTATTCTACATCATTTGCGCATTTGCGCATTTGCGCACCCCACATAGGTATGCACCGAAGAGATAGACGAGCAGCTAGACGCGGTCGGCACGCATAGCTATCACAGACAGCTAGCGCGAGATATGCGCGATGCCAATAAAGCCGGAGTGCTTTTTTCCGCCGATATATTTTTCCCCCTCATTTACCGATTTCCTTCAAATCGTTACGTACCGCACGGTGGCTGCCATTATATACTAGATATGGCGGGGAGGGAAAAAGGAAAACCAGTCACCCAACGTACATCACATAGAAACGCGTAGACTAGTTCAGTCAGGTTGTTCAGCTATAGGATACGATAACGACCCTCTTTCTCAAAAGCCGACTTTTTACAACTATTCTTCACCCCTTTTTCTCAATTTTCCCTTTGCTCTCCTCATTCGCTCGAGTGCGAATTCTATGTCGAGGTACATCAGGCATGTGTACATAGATACATACATGCAAACCCGAAGCTTTATCGCAGTTTTCTTACCGCTATTACATTTATAGGTATACGCGAAGCTCCGACCATGGGAGCTATTACGAACTGTTATACGTGTGTGAGAGCGATTAAAAATATCAGGAAATTCTCAGCCATTGCTCAACTGTGCGGGGCGGAGGAAGGAAAGGAAAAGAAATGGAATTTCTTGTTATACTGCTGCGCACGACTGCAGTTAAAATATTTACCACGTAATCTAGATTTGTTTTGGCGCTTGCACGGCTACCGTTCGTTCGTTCGTTCGTTCGTTCGTTCGTGCACTTCGTTATGCATGTACTATACCTATGTACCTCATCCACTCCGAACTTCTGGTTCGATGACAAAATTTTTGCATTTTGGCCGAATAACAGTCCGACTGGGCGTAGTTTGGCGAATTCGAGGGAGAAGGAACAAGAGCGAAGAAGCGAAAGCACAAGATTTCGAATTAATTTCCTTTCTCTTTCGCTCTTTGATCATCGCGGTACCAATAGTCTCTCTAACGCGCGCCCAAATTTTCATCACCACCTTTTCCACTCGGATCTCTGATCTGCGAAAAAAACCGTGATGCAGGGTGAGTCATATTTCGATAAGACGTGACCACGATGACCCGAGGTTCGGACTGATAATCATTTCATTAATCAATTTCGAACTACCCGAAGCTATCGGTTCTTTTCTGACCTCTGCAAAGGGCATCTGAAGTTCGAGTCACACGAAATCCTCAGTATAGATACATATAACTCATCGACTTATCCATGAAAATTGAAATTTAGTACTTCGAGTCCATTTCCAAAGAGGCTGATAAAGTTCCCAGGAAAAAGAACCGAGGAGAAGGAAGTGTCTATGATGTGAGCGTAAAAAATGATGAATATGATATACGAGCTCCACTTTTCACCCGATTCGTTTTTCTCCTCGTATATGGTACATCTATTGAACAAAATTTACCGATCTCCGATCAAATATCGATGACGCTTTTCCAACTATTCTATTGAAAATAGGATTTGTGAAGTCTATTATATACCGCGCGCCGCGCCGTCCGCGTATATGGTTACCGTATGCAAGTACATAGGTATATATACATATATACCTTTTATACGATAAAGCAAAGCCCATATTTCCTCTTTCGCCGCCTGCTGCCTGCTGCTCACCACAATCGGCGACAAAAATTAAGCTTTCAAAAAATGAAGGAAGAAGAGAAGAGCAGCCGGGTGTATATAATAGATCCCTGCTTCATCCCCACGTACGAAACAAGCCCGCCGGATATTACGATACGATACATAAATAGGAAGAGAAAAGGAAGCGAGGCGTGCGAGCAAGGTGCGAGAAAGTTACCTCCTCCTCCTCCTCTCCACCTAAAAGTTCGAAAAGACCTCTAGATAACGGCTCGTGTGTCTTGGGAGACGAGATGAGATAGCAGTTAGTGGAGAGATAAGAAAGAGAAGGAAAGAGAAGAGGAAAAACGAAACGGAGTACCTACAGTAGCTGGGGACGGAGAAAGAGAGATGAGGAGAGAAAGAGGAACACGAATGGGAATGATAAAGATAAGGAAAGGCGTAGTACGTATAGGGCTGGGTTATCATCCGCCTAAGCAGTTGCCAGTTGTACTTTTCTCAACTTTCGTAGCAGCATGCTATACATGATACTAGTGTAAACTGTAGGTATGTGTTACGCGTGAACAAACACATGCATACTTACGTATAAGAGACGTGTAGGTTAGGTATCGGGTGTATAGAAGGTTGAGATAGGGGACGAACGAAGAAATTGAAATTGATAGCTCGACTTAGGTTACACACGAGCCTTTCGCTATCCAAATACTTTTTTCACATGCTCTTTCAGCTTCTCTTGATTTTTGTACACGACCTCAACCCCCGATATTCCGTTCGAGTGAGGGCTGTCCTCGACAACGATCGGCGATCGTGATCGCGAACGTGAATAGTTTATCTACCCGGTTGTGTAAAAAAAAACTGCAGAAACAAAACATAATTCGTCAATAGTTTCACGTTGTGCATCCAAATTTTCGTATCGATCAACGAAATTTTACTGTTATTCGTCGTTATACATCTCGGGGAATTCACGAGCAATCTGCAGTTCAGCCCGCGATGAAGAAAGGAAAAGTAGGAAACACAATGAAACTACACGCCATGCGGTCGTGTATAGGGAGAATTCCCAACGTCTGAACACTCGAAAGAGCGTTGAGGTGGCCGCGAGCCCGAAACGGCAATTGTTTCAGCGGTTTCCGATATTCTGATTGGCTAAAAACGGCAAAATATCGACGACGCAGGTTTCGCGGTCGCCTAAACGCTGCTCCGAATGTTCGGACGTCAAGAATCCACCCTGGATGTATGTATACCGCAGCGAAGTGAGGGAACATTTTCATACAAGGTTGCAGGCACGCCGCGTCTGTGAGATACATCGTAGGTCGACGAAGTACCAGTTCACAGAGAGATATGTTGCCTAAAAAGTACAGTCGTGGTGCGCCTGAAAGAAAATTGGCAAAGAATCGCCGATTGTTCAAAAGCAGACTCCGAAAGTTAAGAAACTTTTTCATCTCTGTTTCGTCGGACTCAACGCACCTCGGAGATCAATTTGAAAAACAATGAGCATGAGCATGAGAATGGTGCATGTGACGGTGAAGGCATTGATAACAACGACGAGACATACGGCAATCTCAATCTCAACGATTCGGACACGGGCGACTCTGCTGCAAAAGTTATGACTGCAGAAGGTAGCTTCCTGCAACTGATCGTGGATCTCCCCGAGAAACTTCGAATGCCAGGTACATCTCGGCTAGACAGTTCAGACGGTCGGCCGCGTCATAGAAAGTAACATCATATCGAGAATAATCGTAACCCGAAGTGAGGCGTAACTGGACAATATTTTACCGGAAATTATTCATTCAAAATTGAAAATAATATCAAATTGTGCTCTATTTGGCAGGATATGCTCTTATAATAAATTCACCTCAACATCGTTTTCGGCAGCATTGCCGGAACGCATGTCTTCAGCAATTCATTGACAATTTCCAATTACTCGGGATTCCCCTCGTTTCAACGGCCGCCGAATGTCAGCCGATCGGACAAACTCTACCCATCGACATCCGAGCATATCAAAAATTTCTAGGGCAATTCTAACAAACATCGGTAGATTAAAGTACAGCAAAACCTCGATTATCCAAACCTCCGTTATCCGAACTATAACTCGTTTTATCCCGACGTTCTGTGATCCGAACTGCGACCTGCTTCATTCAAATTTTCTGTTACGTATCCGAATGATAGCGTGAAAATTTCAAATGGCTACGTAGGCAACTTCATTTTTTCGACCGGTTGCGTGGTTCAGCTGCTCGAAAACGCGTGGCAGCCATACGGCAAAAGGAAATTGAAAATTATGTAATAAGAAACCATGAAGTAGTTGTGAGTCGTTGAACAACAAAATATGTGTGTTTCATTGTATGCAAGTTCCACAACAGAAAACCATTCCCATGTTGGCTGAATGAAATTGGAGAAATATTGCATCATCCTTCGTTCGGAAGTCGAAAGCTCATGTTCGACGTATCGTCCCAGTCGTTTCTCTGCACGAATAGTCTTGAGCCCGAATTTATTCATTTTCGTTGATTCTCTTGCGTCGCTGGTTTCTGTGCGTCTTTCATTCGCCTCAAAGAACAAGAAAACAAACCACAGGAAACAAGAGAAAAAATCGTGCAACTTTTTACGAACATGGAACTGAAATGTCTGATTCTCAGACAACGAGAACGACAATTTGACGAAAGAATGATATACAGAAATAACGATAAACCGAGTATCTCTGTAGCTGAGTGGGAAAGCAGGAACAATACTTTCAGGAAATTTGTATCACGGGCAAGAGAAACCAGGGAAGAATCAGGCTCCACGGTTGAAACGACACCAAGTCCACAGACATCGAACTCGTCGATCGCCTTTGCAATAAATAAAATAAATAGATGTAAATGAATGGATAGCGTATACAGCAAAAACGGTACCGTTTTACCTGGATCCGGAAGTTTCTCCGTTTGGTCGGTTCACGACTCGTCCGGATATATTCACCCAATAATTAAACTGAAAGAATGATTCATGCATGGATTTTCAACGGAAAATGTAATGAGTCGAATAGTGAAAAATTGATCGGTAGTGTGTTCCCGATCGATTGCCTGGCGCGGCGCCGAGCGTGGGGCAGTATATTTCTTTAGTTTCCAATTACGTCTCCAGGCAAACTTCAGAGACCAAGAAACGCTAAATTTAGCTCTGAGATCCGGAGATTCTGCAGGATCCTGAGTCCGGTTTGAGACGAGACGGGACGGCTGCGGTGCCGATGAATTTCCACGATGTTCATTCGCACGCAGAGCGCGTGCAGGTCAAGAAAATTGTTATACGAGCGCGGACCTATATTCTGGTAAACACTGAAAATCTGATTATAAAGCGTTATGTCGACGTAGAGATTGTTGTTACAATAATTTAGTGCGTGGGCGTATACAAATTTATCCTTTTCGCGATAATTTATACAATTTTTATCGCGTAATTAAATTTTTTCCTCACGCATTATCAACCTCGCACCCGAGTTTGGGGTAATTTAATACACCCGAGGTCTATAATTTTCATCCCACCTATCCAGGTGGGCTGATAATTATAACGACGGATGGTTAAAGCAAGAGTTAAGAAAAAAATTGAAATCAAGCACGTCGTACGAATACGATGAAAAATTTATGCAGCAAAGTATAAGAATTCATTCGTATTGTTTCAGAACGAACAATTTTCATAACCGGGTCTCACCATACATACCTATACCTTATGCGTGAGTATTAATTGTTCTCTGACATTTCAAAAGGCATATTCACCTTCGTGTATCACATAAAGTGCAGACTGCAATAAAATTTAAAGCACACCCGAACGTGTTGAAGAGTGCCCGTGAGTTCGCGAAACTCACTCCCCGGCCCCGTCCATCCTCGCCAAAAGAAGCAAATAAAAAATGTGACGAAAATTACTCGCCTATCGGCATCAAGCATCCCCCGAAGCGATAATTTTTTCGTGATATAGTTGTACCAGATAATCGCTACAAGTTTCACGTGTGCTCAACTGTACTCGGAGCCATTTGCATTCGTCAAAAATTTCCAGCCGCTCTCTTCTTTCTGTTACCCAATTACGCCCGAGCCTTCCAATGCCTGATCGACACGTGACGCAGCTCGATCATCCCCGACGACCCAGAGATTACTCGGACAGTAACAGTACGAGTATAGGTACCTCGAGGAATTTCGGTCTGACATTCCGATTGGTATGCGCCATTAGCGGTCGCACCGCGTCATCAATGATTTGGGGATCGAATAATTATTTCACCAGGCAAGGGTTCGTTCCTCGTCCTTCCCACAACAAGGTTGACTGACGAGTGACGGAGGTACGGAAAAGGCGAAGGCTCGGGCAGGCCGTGGAGTTAGCGCGCTACCCTTCTGTTTTCACCGCTACTCGTACCGCTGCTGCTGCTGCTGGTAAATATATGAGTTTAATTCGTCCGGTCGTGGGGCGTTATCGGGGGCATTTGATTTCCCTAACGGCTCACGGAACGCGACCCCCCCCCCCCCCCCCAACCCCCACCTCCACAGGCTCGGTAGCCAAGAGCGAACAACCGGGAACCCGACGCTCGACCACGGCCCCGCGAGCCCTGTACAACAACCCTAAAAGATTTTGATCTTCAGGCGTAGGCTACAGCTCTTGGGGAGTTTCGCGGGTTCGACTCCCCTCGCCCGGCCCTCGAGCACAAGTGTATAGTCCGCAACGAGGCCACCCTGACACGGATTTATGACGCGAGATTTGTTAAGCCAATTACTACGCCGCTTTATTTTTCACGATATCACTAGGCCGAGTAGAGCGCGTCGCTCGTGCAGGCACAGTTAAATTTGATCGGGCTCGCAAGGGTGCTGGGCGGGTGGGAAAAAATCTGAGGCGTTCAGCTTTTTACCAAGCTCGGATATCCAGGTGGGGGTGTATGTACCTACGCTCCGCACGACCGCGACGCGCGACGCGACGCTACGCGGAGTATCAAAGTTATTGCGAGCAATACGCCGGTGAGAAGGAGATTTAAGCCGAAAATTTAACGAGCAAAACATTCACGCATTCACACACGCGCGCTCGTTTGCGACGCTTCTCCTTCATTAAACGTGATCGGTGCAGTGGGGAAAAGTGCAGATCCGGACATCGTTTTTTCCGACAATTTACACCACGGGAAACGTGTTTTCCTGCGATAATCTCGAGGAGCGAAAGGACGATTAGCCAAGTATACATCCATTTCGGTTTCGTGGTTACGAGCAGAAAATTTTCCAGCTGTAGGTATATTCAAAGCTCTGGGGGGAGAGCTATGGTAGCCAGCTGCGAGTGGAAACTTCGTGCTTTTCCTTGACGGTTGGCAAAAGTTCACGGTTTTGTCTTTCAGAGATTGATTTTTGTGGAAAATTTTGCATTTCCGTTCAAAGTATTGTATGATTTGTGTTTTATCTGACCTCTTTTCGATTATGTGGGGCTGTTAGCGATCGCGAGAAAGTAATATTTTCTCGACGATTTTCTGATTGCCGATAAGCTAATCAGATATAAAGTAGGAAGTGGGTTCTCGAATTATTCTCGGACCTCTCAAAGGTTTCAGATATTGCCCTTCGTCAGGCGAAAAGAAATGAAAATAATATTAATGAATGAAAATCTTGACAGAAAAGCGAAGAATTGATGAAACAAGAAGAAACACCTACATTTCGAGCTTTAGATTCCAATCTTGAGAATATCTTGAACATTCGCGAACCGATGAGAAATTGCATTTTCATGTCGTTAATTTAAGAATTCGTACAACTCGTTTGCATGGTAAGAGGAAATAACGTCAATTTCGTCCGAGCGACGTGGAAACACGGACGCAAACAAACGATACAAAAAGAGAAAAAGAGAAGGAAAGAAAGAAAGAACGAAACCACACGAATCTTGATTCATGATCGTTGACATCGAATAATCGGCGCTTCGATTCCCCTCGTAATGAGGGAATTCAGAGAGTATAACACAATTGCGAATTGGTGATCGTAGATAAAAAGCGAAGAATAGGTAAAAAGAGGTTATCCTATTGAGCAGGTTTATTGGCAGATCGCGATATGTACCTATGTATAGGTATACATACAGCCGGAGGTTCAGAAATTCACATTTCAAAGATTTCCTTCTTTTTTCTTTTTCTTTTTTTTTTCTCTTCTCTTTTGATTCAACCTATTGCCGTCTTGACGTTTCCGCCGAAAACTTTTTCCGGCTCCTGACCAACCACTCGCTTCAGGTCGTGATAGTGAACCGTTGAGCTATATTTTACTCGATTTTAAGATAGATCCAATAAAAAAAAGGGAAAGTATATTACTCCTGAACCTGACTTCCCCCGAACGAGCCAAAGTCCAACTCTATTATCATAAATTGGGCCAACCAAAAGCTATACATACCATAACACAAAACTTTTACCGCCTATACTATTTTTTTATTGCCGTTGCGGCTTTGGGTGAATTCACAAAAGATTCTGGTCTACGACTAAAATGTCGGCAGTTTGTAGCTGTATTTCTTCAACTTCAAACATCCGGAGTTTCATCTTTACTGCGGTGTACACTGAGGAAGAAAAGTAGAAAAAGAAGGACGAGGTCTGACCTCAGGTGTACTTAAATGCTCCACTATAGGAAGAATCTCTCTCCAAAGTCCGAAAGTCCAAAGTCCCTTCGAAAACGAATCCTTTGACCGTAAGGTGTAGCATAACGAGAATAACCTTCTGCCGTTTATACCAGACGCCTTGACTGGCGTGATCGAGTGAAGCAACGGAAATCGTTCGAATCACACGAGATTTTGAACGGGAGTATTCGTTGCGAAAAACTGGATCGAAATTTCCTTGTGATTTTTTTTTATTTATTTTTTTCCAAAACGCACGGATCTCTTCATTGCGGTGGATCGAAGATTGGCCGATGACACTTCGTTCTACGAAAGGGCGCTCGTCGATCTGTGAAAATACGGGCACGACCGCCGCGCCGCCGCGACGCACTGAAGCTACTCAATTCCGTTTGTAGAATGCGCGTCCGAGTCCGTACATGCATTTTGGAAAAGAACGGATGATGAGAGTTCGATCCCGTATTCATCGACGAGGATTACCGCGACGAAAATCTCGGCCTCAATCACCGCGCCACGCCGCGTTGTACGTAAACGTCATTTCTATTCGCATTCTAAATGAAGCCTAGCCGGCAAGATTCCGGCACGTCGAGGCTTCTTGGATGAGGTGTAGGCGGCTCGCACGTACACACAGTCCGCGTAAGAAGAGGCGTCGCGCGTCGGCATGCGAACAAATCCTGAATCAGCGCTAGGGCTCGAAGCAGTTAGCAGCTCGAGCTGCGTTCCGGTCCGACGCGGCAGAGATGAATGAGCTATAGTTTCTCAATTTTGGCAGCTTACTTCGAACTCTTGCGCGATTTTTTGCCAATTTTTGTGCGCAGCCACTACCGCTGTACTTTGCCCGGGCGGCACGCGTCACTGCAAACTGGAGCTTCCCCGACCGGACGCGAGTGCACGAACCAAGTGTTATTATACCAGCAGCCTCGTGTCGAAATACTTCCCGACCGCGACGTCGCGTCGCGGTCGTATAGTAGATCTACAACTGCCGATATTTTATATATCGTCGGCGAATGGCCCGAGTAAAGATGTAACCTACTCAACGTTTTCGCTGGACCGCGCGATCGCCGGCGATCACGAGTAATACAATGATAATATAACTATCCGAATATTGAACGCCGTCTGATTGTTAGACCCAGATGCAAGACGGAAAAAGCACAACGCGGCGAACGTCCGCGTCAAGTGCTGCGTTACGGAACCTGCAGAGAGCGGAGGGACGGGGACGGACGTGGAAAGCTGACTGAATCGAATAAACCAACTTTCGTACAAGAAGATGATAAATTCTTGGTAGACGACGCTGAGTTTATTTCAGTTTGGTGTAAAACTATTACAAGTTAGCCGCCCCTTCGCGGAGGATGAGGGAAAGCTGAGGAAGAGCAAGGATGGGAGAGAAGGGGACATCCATATATACCAAGTTTTCCTCAGAAGTGACAGGATCGTTGGATGAACCGAGAAAGAGGCCATCCCGGCATCCAGCTTGTTGTGCACACACATCCATAGACGTTTATCTTTTATCTGATGTATATAGTAAAGTCTCGCAGAATCTTGCGGAGGCGAGTTTTGATCGCGATAACGAAACCGTATATGAGAGTAGAAGGTAGAAGGTTGTATCATAAATCCCATAGCTCAAAACTACGATTAGATTTTTGGCTTGCGCAAACGGAAACTGGTTAGACGAAAAACGAACGAAACGAATCGAAGAACGAGGTAAAAGTTCGTTAGATTGAAAGTTTGTCAATGAATTGCGAGTGACATGAACAAGAGGATAATTCAAATCCAGGTAAACCCACGGAGGAAATATTCTGTGCCAAATCGAAATTACGTTCTCGCGAACCAGAAAAAAAGAAAAGATTTTCCGCCATTTCTCAAACGCGCTATTAAAATGTTTAATTTACGAAGCGAACGGCGCGACGCGGCGTTCCGGATGAATCAGAGAAGTCTACGAAAGCCGAAAACCAAAACAATTTTGTAGCGGGTAGACCCCCGTGGACGAGCTTATCGCTTTCTGTGGAATGAAATACATTTTCGAGTTCACGATTACCGCGCCGGAGTATTCCGCGGCCGGGATGTTTCATACCAGCGAAACATTTAACATTTAACAATTTTCACGTAGCTTTTGTATCCTCATTGGCGAACTATAGACCCCCGAATACGTGAAACGCGTGTCAGTTTTGAATTTGTTTCATTGTACAGAACCGGAGGAAAATGGAGTTCCCAAAATTCTGCGAAGAGAAGCAAGAGAAGCAAAAAAAATAAAATAAAAATAGTAAAAAATATAAGAATTTTATGTCAGTTTTCATGAACATGGAATTTCCCTTAGCGCGAATGATACCAGAGTCTGGATTCGGTTTCGTGCGGGAAAACCTTAATACCAATTGAAAGAATATGATCGTGATTAATCACGGTTAGCATTTTCTGCTAATACACTTTTTCCACTCGAATTGATGATCTCCGGCGCATGCGCTACTCACGCTTCATTACCTTCTGCCCCGAGTAATCGCGGACTTGCAACAGTATAATGTTCGAGTATTATGCCCCGCTAAGCTTCACACATCGCCTCGGGAAGCGACTCACGCACATGCAGCCTATCATTAAAATCAATGGAAAAACGTCGCTCGATCGGTTCGCATCTAACGATTTCCCGTATACATTAACTCTCACGCATAGTTATAACGTGATCCGAACACTCCCGTGAAATTGCGACTTCTCATTCCAGTGTATCTTATCTCCGGGACAAGTAGAACTCCAAGTCGCACTCGCGCATCATTTCTTTCATCATCATCATCGTCATCGTCATCGTCAACATATCGCAAGGATTTCACCGCTGCTTGTTACACCGAAAAGCCTCCCCGAGCGACGGAGGCGAAGGGGAAGGGGAGGAAGAAGGTCAAGAGTCGACTGAACATCGCCAAAGCAAAACGCGGAGTTGAACGCGCGCTGAATGCCTATCTTGGATTAGGAAGGTGGAAATGTATGTACACAGCTACCTCTTCGGGTCTGTAAGTCCAATCGGAATCTTGACCCGCAAACTAACCTGCGCGGCATATAGCTGCCGGGATCCGTCGAGGTTACTCTTCCTGGGTTGAAATTTCTATTCAAGACTTCATCAACGGTTAAGAGTTAATCAAGTTTTAACTTGCCAAGTTCGGTCGCTCCTCTCTTGTTTGTACCACTTCCTGGGCACGCCGAGGAGGAATCGGGTGTGCTTTACGCTACCGGAATAATAAATTGACCATACGGACCCGTACGCAGCAGAAATCGCGCGCAGGCTTCGGAATCCGGCCTCTCGCAGTCGGTCTTACCTGCAACGAGAAAATGCACGCCATTATTATTCGCAATCTATTGGACGCCGATTATTCGGCCGGTCGAAATTCGCCGCGTTCAAAATTTGCCGCGACTTCAGGTTCTTTCGTAGACTGGAGTACCATCCCGATATTCCAGTATTTGAAGGAAGCGGGACACGCGTGGGCCCCATGCGTCTGTGAATTCATAACACGTTCGGCATAATTCCGCCAACGTTCGTCGACTGAACCAAAGTTCGGACCAGTCGTTGACCGATTTGACAAAAATCGATTCGGCCCACAAGTGCTCGGAGTATAATTTTCCCATCTAGTGTTGCAGAATTCGAGTGGAAATCGATACAGGAATTTCGGAGGTGTACGAAAAAGAAGTTGCATTTTCATTGGAAATCCATCGTTATAGAATCGCGCTTTACAATTTTTTTGCTCACCGTTCGCAGCTGGTACTCCTGCACAGCGTACGCTCATTCAAAACTCGATCGTCGAATCCGATTTTCTATCTTCTCCGATATTCACACACTGCCGGAAAATGGGGGTGAAAATAGTTGGGATTACTCGCCGGCTTTTAATGGAACGTGCCGAAATTGAAAGGTAGA
This sequence comes from Phymatocera aterrima, assembly GCA_963170745.1. Lineage (NCBI taxonomy): Eukaryota > Metazoa > Arthropoda > Insecta > Hymenoptera > Tenthredinidae > Phymatocera > Phymatocera aterrima. Next base: position 1,599,759 of record OY720662.1, on the reverse strand, counting down.
GACGGCCGCGCGTGATCGAGGTCGAACAACAATTTTCAAACGGGTACGTGACGTATGTATGCTGCACACACACGTATCGTAGCCACAATCTATGCGGGATCGATAAAGAAACTATCCGGCGAACCGATATCCGGCTTACCGAGTTCCCTTCTTCTCGGATCTGGAGCTAATTATATTCCCCAATCGGTATGTATGTCAATGTTTATGTAAGTGAATTAAACCGGCCGCGAGGAGAGCGAGGAGATGTGGAGTTCACGCGGAGTGCCTTCCTCGGCAAGTTGCTCACTTTTTTTGTTTCTTTTCTTTTCTTTTTTGTTCCTTCGCTTTCTGTAACACAACAAACAGAAACGGAGAACGAGGGATTCTTGAGCTTTTTTATTCACTCAGCTTCACTTCGCATTGCAACGTAGCTCGGAGCTCGTTGGAGTTTCCACAACGTAGTTCTCCGCGCGCTCAGCAGCCGGAGGAACCTCCATATGAGAGAGAGAGAGAAAAGAAAACGATCTTCAATAAGACTAGCTCCGATTGAAAAAAGACCATAATATCGCGGGGCACATCAGTGGTTATCTCTTTCGTATATAGATATTTGAGTTAGCCTCGCATCCGCCCCCGCCATCCCTCCGCGGCGGCCGTCTGCAAGTAAATGCGGCGAATGCGGTTAGAAATATGGGCACGGAATCTTTAATACCGTAGGCATGCGGAATAAAGGTGCTGGTTCGGTTTTGTATTTATGAATTATGGCATTTCGGACGAAATTCTTCCCATTGTTTCTATTTTTCTCCTTTTTTCCCTTTTCGCTCTCTCTCTCTCTCTCTCTCTCTCTCTCTCTCTCACTTCGAGTTGCACATTAAAAACCATCGGGGACGAAATTTGATCTGCCGTTGATACTTTTCGAAGAGCTGGGAACGATTTATCGAGTTTGGTATATCTTTGCACAGCTATTGCATTCCATTCGCGAGAATCTTCAAATTTCGAACACTCTCTGCTAGATCCAGTCTTCGGAAGTGAACTGGAATGAAATAGGGAATGAAAGAAAAGAGGAGAGAGAGAGAGAGAGAGAGAAGGAAGGAATAGCCGATTTGTCATCTTTGAGCAATTTCAATGGATTTTGGGAATCACAAGACGGACGAATAGCGGCCACAATGCGCCGGCGAAGAAAACGCTACGGCGTAGAAGAATTGCAAAAAAGATACATAGAACCCAGCCACGTAACTCGGACGTGTCTGAAACAGAGCTACTGCCGGAATTTTTTCAAAAATGCAGCGGAGAGGAAACAATACGGGAATGCGGAATTCAAAGCCCGAGTTTCTATTGTTGGCGAGGATTCAATTAGCTCGCTTTCTTTCTCGCAGGGTAAAGTAGGTACGGGCAGGCCACGCTTGCCACTTGACACAGCTGCCGTTCACAGAGTTCTCTCGCCGTTAGTTGTGTGGTAGAATTTCACGTCGGCATGAGGCAACACACTCTGGATAAGCTAGGTTCGCCGAAAGAATGGAGATGCGGATCTCTGGCTGCGTGTATACTATGCATGTACCTGGGGCGTGAAAGAAGCTACTTCGAATGTTGGAATCTAGACACAGAAGGACACCTACTCCCGGTTCAGGTTGGCCCACTTCACCTCACACTCCGCGACGTAGGATACAAACCTCGCCACTCCGCCGAGTCGTGCTCGACTCTCTCACCTATTTGAATATCGCCTTCTTTGACACGACACTATCTTGCTACGTGGGAGATAAAAATGAGCGAGGAAGAGGAAGAGAGGAGGAATGTTCGTTCCAGGTCGAATCCGGGAGTATTAGCAGTAAAGAGGAGAGAAGAGAAGAAGAGAGAAGAGAAGAGAAGAGAAGAGAAGAGAAGAGAAGAGAAGAGTTGGCGCAGGAATGTGAGAATGTAAGTAAGTATAAGGTGAAAAAGACGTAGTACTCCGAGAGGATGGCAACGGGAAGTGGAAAAAGCGGATGGAGAAAGAGAATAGGGAATCTAGAAAAGGAGATTTATATTCAGGCGACGAGAGTAGATGGCCTGGCGATATGTTAGCTCTGTTAGCTCAGCCGTAGACGCAACTCGATCTCGGCTTCCTTCCAGCTCTCCCCTATGACCTATCGATATTCCAGCCTCAATGACTTTGTCCTGCCCGGCGAAGCGGGTGAATCTGTTTGTCCGCGCTTGGGGTAGCCACCTATACGACCTAAAACCTAAAACCCTACCGGCTATACGGTAATTCCTCCTCGCGCGGTTACTATTTTTGAACGCGTCGTACGCTCACCTACTTAACAGACCACTGAAATCGCGAAGATGCGAAAAGAAGACCGCTGACCTTATCCCCTCGACGATCACATCGCATATTCCCGCATGACCTCGATCAAAGAAAGATCACCTCGGTTAATCACCTGTAAGAAAAATCAAAAAAGGTCACTGGTCCACGTGGCCTGTGACCTATCATGAATATGTCTCAGTGAAGTGCGCTCGTCCTGTTCCGTGGGCTTCGTTCTATGAATTTCGAGGGCCGATCGTGACGAACTTCTCCACCGCACGTCTCCACGATTCATATTCTCCAGTGGACGACGGGATAACCTGCAGCTAGACGCCGCGCCGGCTGTCCAAATTGGGGCGAAATGCCGCCTCTCATAGCTGAAAGACGGAGCCGCAGATTTCATCTGTTTTCAAATAATCCACAATCCTCGTGATTTATGACGGAAATTCGCACGGCTGTCACTTTGAATTTCTGACGGATGCTGATTCTCAATTCCTATACGCGCATAGTGCCCGTCGATCCATTCGAGAATTTATGCGCTCTGGTTCCCCCGCGGTCGCGGTGTTGCTCCAACAAGCACGAGCATAATACTGGCAGTATCGCTTATAGTCAGACGCGGATACATGCATCTGGACGTTGGCACGTTTTGACGTTTGCTCATAACCCGTATTATACTGCTCTATCCAGTGGCCGTAAACGTATGATTTCTATACCCCATATCTGCATACGCCACATCTGTATAACTGTAACTCTTGGTAGCGCGTAAAGCAAGCCGTTAAATGCGCGCGGACTGATGCTACAAGAGAGCACGAGCACTGCGCACGTTGCGTTGGTTCGTTTACTTCGCGGGGCTCCGCTCCGCCGCGCCGCACCTGTCAGCTTTTATGCAGTACGTCGGTTATCGTTCCAGCAAAACTGATGCTTTCCGCTCTCCACATTCTTTGCTACGTTCGTTCATCCGCCATCCCCAATCCTCAAAATCTTCTCCATCGCGTTCCGAGTCTCGACTCCGGTCCGAACAGCGAGCTAGCGAGCACAGAATCTTCTTCCATACAGATTTGGAAAGTAGACTTTGATTCGCCTCACCGAAACCATACGAGGCGCCGATTTTTGATTCCACCGTTCGCGCAATCAAGCCGATTAACTCCACTTGAACGAGATTCAGTACAGTACACGAGCTTTCCGATGGTATATCTCGTAATTCGAGCTTCTGTTCTCGACGCACATGAATCTAGGTAGAATTGAAACGGAGAAGGATGAGAATCCGCTGAAAATTTGAAATCGATGATCCGTCCGGTTGGATGGACCGGTGGAATTTCATCAGTTAGCCGGTATCTGCAGCTATGTGGGTATAGCTTCGACGTTTACGTTCGTTCGGACATAAACTTGGGGGAGGTGCAGGTAATGTCGACCGGTACGGCACAACGCGACACCCGCGCCCGCGTCCGCCACGCAGCTGTACACAGTACAGCGGAGTACGGAGTGGCCTGCGCCGCGCGTTGCGGCATTGTGCGGTACGGCACGGTGGTGGCAAACGGTAACGTTTATAGAATCCTGCGTGTGCACACATCACCGAGTGGCGGTTTATTCAATCCATTAAACTCCGGCCGAACGCCACATGCTAAATTTATCCATGAAATTGCGGATCCACGAGCCACAAGCTGTACAACAGTGGCCTTCCAGTTCACACCGTGCAGCTGAAAACGGATCTATGTGCACCCCCGATACGTACGCGTGCCGAATCGGCCACGTATTCGTACAATTTTGCTTGGATTGCGTGGACGAACTTTCCGACGGATCGGGGGCTATTGCGGACTCGGAAGTCGGAGTCCTTCCGACTACTGCAGGCTCCGTGTATATCATAATTTGCGATTATTTCAGAGCACGATGTTTCTCCACGTGATCATGAGGGTCGAGAGATACAATGTGACGTGTAACTTTGTCGGACCGTTTATCCACAGCTCGATGATAGTTGCCTCGCTGCGAGGGGAGGGATGATTGACTTGAATCATCGCTAAATATAGATACAATGCGGTTTTCCACAGACGTGAAACCGCCATCGATAGGTTCTGCCGTGAGGGCGACGGCGCGGCGGTTCAGTACGGGGGTGAGAGAAAAGCGGGATAGAAGACCAAGAGTTGGGGAATGAGATCGAAATGACCGATCGCGTACTCCGCTGCATGGCGGGTCAACTGGAGGGAGAATGGGTGCTGATCGTATAAATAGGTCGCGGAGATATTTTCCTGTTTCTTGTACTTTTTGAGCTGTGTTTTTTCTTTCGAGTGCAGTGAGCTCGTCGCGTCACGGTCGCAATCTATTGCCGTATGTTTTCTCTGTTCACAGATTCGCGAATATTTATTTCGATTCCGGAATTGTAAGCGACCTCGGACCTTCCAGCTCCCTCGACGGTACGCGGCGAGGTTGAGCTTTCTTCACCTCATTGTTATTCGCGTCCTTCCAGACGGAGAATGACGGAGATGAAGATAACTATACGACGGAGGAATTGCTTGTCACGATGAACCGGTGATAGAGATTTAGGAAGAGGGCTGAGGGCGGGGGAGGGGGGGGGGGGGGGCAGAGAGAAGCTCAACGTATATTTACAGAAGCAAGGCGTTCTCTAATGAGCAGCAGTTCGAATCGTGAGATGAGATTTTTTGTTTGTTACTTTCAGTCTGCTAATTATTCATTCTTTCTCCTTTGTCGTCTCTCATTATTGGGGTAGACGGGTGGAGAAAATTGTATTTCGGATACGAAATTGGAATTGTATTTGAATACAATCTTATTCCATGTTATATATACGAAGGAATTCATGTGCCTAGGAAGAGATAATGGAGATAAATTATATATGTATTAAATATTCGCAGATAAAGAGTGCACAGAAATAAAAATATTGCACGAACCTACGTTGAAACCCGCAGGGTGCGAAGGTGTCGGGGGAAATGGTATAAATGACGGTGTCTCCCATCATTGCCGATCCGGAAGCAGAACCATAGAGTCTCGCAGAACCTGGATGATCTCGACTGAACTTCGGAAGCACAGCGAACCGTCGAAAATTGACTACGCAGGTAAGTCCACGTAATGTATACTCATAGTGCGCTCTTGTGAAAAATTTATGCAAATCGCTGACCCTGCCCCGCTCTCGCTGGAGCAAGGAGAAAAGAACGCTGGTCGATTCGGTTGAAATTGAAAAGCGGTGATCAGAAAAGATCCTTGAAACGGTAGAAAGTAAAACGGAATAGAACTTGATTCAGGTCTGACAACAAATTTATCGCAAAGTTTGACCTGTAGTATACTCCTACTGAACAGTAGATTCGTAGTTTCGATTTTCGCGGCAAATACTATCAATGATACCAGCGTCGGGGTGACCTTCGCGAGCTACTCGTGCATACGTGGACCTGGATCGCCGCAATGTAACCGTTAATTGGTTCACCTAGTTGGGATAGAATTTTGCTACGAAAGGATGATTGATGAGCGATTAAACGACCGCGCGCGAGCACTAGGCCGTTGCCTAATAATCAGAGTATTGTGAGGCTCAATTCGGTGTACAAAGTGTAATTTTTCACACCCTGAACCAGAAATCTTCACCGCGTTGACGCGTCAAGAATTTGGAAAGGTGAGTCGAAGATCTTGACGAGGCGGACATCTAATTGCCGCGACTCGGTTACAGCTGATCAAGGATCGAAGAAGCGAGTCAGACGATCCGCGAAAAGAGAAAGATTGTAGGATTATGCTATCCATTTTTCTCTATATCAATTCATATCATGCATTTTTCATACGAATCATTTTGGACAAGTGCGTATAGGTATAAAACATCGTCTGATGGTAGATATTCCACGCACCTAACACAGATTAAGGGGTCGCCTCGCGGTTTTTCGAAAGATATCCCGCATGTTCAAATTCCTTTAATTTTACGGAAAATGCTCACGGAAGATTGAAACGGGAAACCATTCCAAGGCTCGAGGTCTTAGCCTCAAGCTGTAATTTGCAAATTCAGCCTGCACAGCCATCTTCCGGAGTTATTTTACTTCGGTGGAATGAAGGAACTGTGCCAACTGAATCTCCAAATTCGCGAAGCTATACGGTGCGGAGGAATTATTTCTTTCTTATTGATTGCCAGGATACAAATTTCGTGACCTGAAGTTTCTCTGAAAAATCCCTTCTCTTTTCTCTAATTCCTAATTCCATCTACGGTTAATTCTCCGCGCCGAACAGATTATATCTATCGAAAGCACGATCGGAGAATCACGTACGACATGTTAATTAATCAGTGCAGATTCACGCCGGAGAGTGGGAGATATGATTCTTGCAGCGGATAAAGTAAAAATGATTGACATTGATATATATATATTGTATAACTAGAGTGTTATTTATAGGTTATACGTGGATTTCCATCCTCTGAACGACATGGCTATACCTGCGGGTACAATACAGATGTATAAATTTATTCCTGAATGATTGCAGTCCTCGATAAGGGTATAATTTCGTATCCATTCTCCGGGGTTGGTACTGACGCAGGTATCATTTTACACGGATACATGAGTATTGATACCGGTGATAAATTGACGAGGAATCCAATATCTTTGTATAATATATATTTATACATATTTCCTTTCTTTTGTCCTGAACGAAAATTGGTTTTAGTCCGGAAACGCGGAGACCATTTCCGGAGTTTGGATCTCTGCATACTTCAGAGTTTCTAGATTCCTTTGTAGCGGAATATTCGAGCTTGTCGGAACTAGCTGACGGACTTGACCGTAACTCACGGGCATAAATTTCTCACTGGCTATATAGGCTATAAATTCCAGTGCCTACTTTGGCTGAGCGTGTGAATTTTGTCGATGAATACTCGCGGCTGCAATTATACCGCCAAGTTCTAGTCCGGTCTACCGATTTCCATAATGTATCTACGTTCTTCAAAGTTTTTCTGACAAATTACGTCTAAGCCTACAGGTGTAATTTTCACAACCCTTTAGTCCATAGAAGTCCAGACCGCAATCTTTTTACTGCAAAGATTCTAGAGTGAAACTGCCGGCGGTCCCTCCGCAGAATTTGTAACAGTGGAAGTGATTTTAGCGCGCTGAATGTTTTCCCTGCAGCACTGCACGGACGAGCACATATCATCGTAGCAATGCAGAGGATTCGAAAGGATGTGAAAGTATCATCGGAGTAAGAAACTCTACATAGAATAAGTTGTGCCGGTCGATTCCTATCCTCGAGCTCTTCTTCCGATCGTGAGCTGCAGATCGTTCCATCTCTCAATTATAGCTCCTCTGTACTATAATTTCAACATCGTACTCGTACGACGGCATATCCAACCAATTTATCGTATCCTTTTGAGAGAGTATTGATCCCGGGAATCTCGTAAGCCCGCAATCCGAAACACCGGTTCTACGTGAAAAATTGAATTCGTAGTTTTCTTTTCTTAGTTTGTTTTCTTACGAAATGCGTAGTTCCATCAAATGTCTGCGATTTAGGGTATTCTCGAGATTCCTAGCGTCGAATGAAATTCCATGAAGTTTCAAAACATCCGATGAAGTCTGCTCATAAAACCCTGTCAAATTCTATATGGAATCCCGCGTCTCGCTCAGAATCAGAACCAATATAACGTTGGAATTGGTTTCCAAAGGGTTGCAGCCGCCGTTAAATTGGCAGTTGAGCCGCGTGTATGTATGTATACGTCCGTACATAATATATTCCGTAACCCATGTGCAATATAGGTATAATACTAAACGTTTTGAAATTTGAATGGGCATCGTGACACGCGTCATTTGTCTCGAAGGTTCGAAACGTTTACTTTGTACATAACAGAGTTACATATGTATCAATGGTTGCAGAGGTCGAGTCGTAAGCTGCGGACGTAGGTAGGTATCTACCTATATATACATTACGTACATACATGCGATTATATACATATCCAGCCTGAACCACTTTGTCGAGCTCGGTCGATTTCGTTGATTGCTGTTATCGTCTCGCCGCTCTATATCATTTCGCTACTTCGGTACATCATAGATATAGATATATAGGTATATGTCGCGTAGGTATCTATTTCCCTTCATACTTCATGTCCTATATATCACGTTCTTCGCTTCGATGAACGATTATTAAATAATGCGATAGGTAAGTAGGTAGAATTATGTATATCGATTTATGTGCATATTGAGCCAATAACTTGCATGAAAACGTTTGCCTCGACTTTCCCGTTGGACCAATATAATGTGAGTAAGTCGTAAGTATAGAAATAGGTTCCGCTCAATATTTGTGTGCTTCTTTTATCGTCATTGATCCTGCTTCGCTCGTCTTTTCTTTCATTCGCTCCTGGCATACTTCCGATCAGTGCTTCCGATAAGGTCTGTCCCTCAAAATTCAAAGATTTGTTCCAAAATTGATTTTTGATCAGATCACAGGATCTATGATTCCACGATTGCGGCTGCTCACTGCACTCGAGTGACATCTTCACCCAACGGAAGAAATGGACGATGAAGTTTGGAAAGAAATGATATTAGGCTGGCGAGAAGCGGACTGAAAAAAGAAACCCGTTTCATCCTAGATTCGTGATCTTCACCGGATTGAGCGAGTACAAAATTTTGAAATTGAAATCACAGAACGAGATGAAATAATTGGAGGTGGAGCAAGTAATTTTAGATTTGGAAAAAGTACGTGGAAAATTGCTGGGAAGATTGAATGACGGAGATGCAATTCTGTTGTAAAATTGTATTTCATACATAAAATCTGTCTGGCTGCAAAACCGGAGCTCAGGGATGTTCGAGTGTATGTGCGTGTGCTCGTGCTAAATGGGCGTCGCTTCATTTGATTCAAAGGATGAAAGAGAACTCTTAGACTCGTTGGACTTTCGTTCATGCTTTTATTCCTGGCACTCTTCTCCGGCAGTCAACGCGTTCGCGAGAACAACAAAGAGGACAAAACAGGGATAAAAGAGAAACTGAACTCGAGATCTTTACCATGAAGCACACAACCGGATACTCGGAGCTTTGTAACGTATCTAGCCATACACTAAGCCGGAGCTTTCTTTTGAGACAATTTCTGTGCTTTCCGACCGCACGAAGTTCACCGCGAGTGCAAAATTCGCTGGCATCGGTCATCATGGTGATGATCACTCGAGTTACTACAGGTACTTCCCAGGAGTGAAGTTCGGTTCTCGATTCTCGATTCGTCCAGAGAAATCATCTAACTTCTGTTCGCTCGTTTGCTTGCTGTCGTTGGGCTTTGTCCTTGTTCTTTGCGCGCTGCTTTCTGAATTTTTGTATCCACTTTTCTTCTACTACCGGCATTTTTCTCATATGAATACCACGCTTCAGTCACATTGTACCATAGCTGTCGCGTACGAGCGAGATAAAACGTCGGACAAACGGGCATCGCGCTCATCCCTGTCTAAGTAGGTGTGCGCCAAGTGCAATTCGCTCGTTCGCGCCAAAGCGTCGCGACGCCGACGACGTCCTGGTTTCACCAAGTGCCTGGGGATCGACGATATCGTTGTATCCGCCTCGGGATGCCCTTTCCACATCTTCCATTCGCCGCCGCACCGCTTCGCAATGAAACCTAACACCGCCAAGAATACCCTGCGCATCAAGCCGACGCCCGACGACATCGTCAACGACGATACGGTGTCATATTTTAAGATTAGTGTCTCTTATCACAATACTCGGATAGTAGGTACGGCGTGTGTGGATTCAAGTCTCCCAGAATTCCCGATGGTAACAAAATACGGCTCTATCTTCACGTTCACTACACGCGGAGATGAAATAATGAACCGTGAACCAGATCCGGCCGAATTATTGATGATACAGAATTGAAAAATTGGTGTGAAAAAGCGAACGGAAGATCGTCCAGTATCGGAGCTTCCAGTTCTCACGAAGGTCGGTCTCAAGCTTGAGGAGCATTCGAGAAAGTCCGAGAATTTGATCCAAGCTTCGCTATTCATACGACGATGGCCACTGACTGTTTTGCTTTAAGAATGAAGGATGAGAGCTGCGGCGCGAGCTAACTTCACGGCACAAAGAAATTGCCAGAGCATCTGAAGTTCGGGCCGGCAGGGGAACGCGAGAAATGTTTTCCAGACACTTGAGAGAGTCTATAGGTTTCCCTGTGATGAAAAAAAACCACTAAACCGGCACTCGGAGACTCGGAAGGGAGGCTGGAAGGAAAAAGCTAATAAAGTGAGTTAACTGCAGTTTGTAAATGTGTGGCATCGTCTTGTCGCTATCCTCGAAAGCCATCCAGTTCAGCTCCAGGCTGACAAAGAATTTCTCTGACGTCTCCGACCGTTATTCGGACTCTTTCTATTCGAGGAGTGTGTTGCCATCGCAAAATGCTCCTCCACCTTCTCGACCTCGCTGCTCTGTTAATAGCTGCGAACGTGGCTATAGGACAGGACTCTTTCTGTAAACTCATTGAATTACCACCGGCACGCTATCTATCCAGGTTGTACGTCATTTCTTCGACCCGTCGAGGAACTTCTGCCGGCTAGACTTCACGGAAACACTTGACTCTCTGTAAATGAAATTATTCTACAATTGCACGGTAGTCTGGCAAGTGTCCATCTTCATTAGGCAAACGCTCTTTTAATTACTGTCTTTTTGTCGCATCATCGTCACAGGTGACCTCAAAACTTGCTTTTTCGTGAACGCTCGGCTACCTGGTCGACGGCATAACGAAGGAGAACACGAGAGGGACGAATTAAAATATCACTGTAACAAATTTGCAAATTTATTTTCTTGAAAAGAGTGAAAGATTGGATTTCATGAACGGTTAATGAGGTGGCGAACTCGCCCCTGGACCCTCTCCCGCGTTCACAGATTAATTGAAGGATCGATATTGAGCATTCTGTAGATAAAAAACCTTGGTGGAATGTTCAATTTCACTCCATTACCACGGGCTGACTGGCAATTCCTCATTTCCTCTCTACTTCCCGTTTAAATTAAACTCCATATAAGTTACTCACGGTTGAGGGGAGAAGTTTTTAATTCTCGCGGCATTGAATCACCCCGTAAAATATCTGGCAAAGTATACTATGCCGTCAATTCTGATGCTCGATTTCCATGATTAATTCATATCAGCCGGACGAATCGCAAACTCGAAAGACTTTCGGATCTACGATTCAATTTCACAGCCACGAAATGTCGCTCCGTACCATTGATCAAAAAAATTATATTTCAAGAATCTTCGCACGAGAAATACCTCGGCGAACGCGCCACCTTCAGATATCTCAAGTCACACGGAGGCACAGAAGGCACAGAGCGAACTCGGCACATCGAGAACCCTGCGGGAGGGATGGATGCCTCCAGACACTTGAGAATCGAGTTACCGAGGGCTCTCGCGTGCGCCATTGCGCCCGTTATGCTCACTTGTTGCTTTTTTACTCGCTGCAAACGAAGCCACCCGATACCCTTCATGTCTGCTCTTATGCAGGCGGAACAGGCGGCTTTTCTTGCCGTTCCCTGCCATCGGGTGAAGAAGCACACCGAGCCCGGAGGCAGGTAGGTAGATGCATCCCCCGCATCCGCTGCGTCATTGAGAATGGAATTATCACTATCATTATTATTGATGATATGATTATCGTCGGTAGCATCGAAAAGACGTCTGACAGCAAGAAGTAGAAGCTCTGTTCCGTTCGCGTTCGGAGCTATCCCGCGCGTACTATTTTGTATTTATGTTTCCCAACTCGAATGCCAACATGGAAACGGTTTTTACTCACCAGCATCAGCATCACGCTTTTATGACAGTAGCTCGCCTACTTCCAGCCCTTCTTCCTCGGCACGTAGCGATTGTGCCTACGGCCGATGTACATCGCGACTAGGTTCATAAGTAGCAAAAACTGGAGAAGTTACGATAGCAGTGGATGTGTCTTCGACGAAACATTCGTCGTCCAAACTGCCAAAATGGGACGTTATGGGACGTTAACTAGTTTCACGCTCACCTATGGTAGTCAAATGATTCGCGAATAACGCGATTATGACATCGCACCTCGGAAATTCTCGACTTTCCATTCGACCGGATACCACGAGACGCGAGTATTCGCCGCAACGATGAAGGTTGAGGTATGAGGCGCCGCCGTTTGCTCCAAGCTTGGAGAAAATGAACAACCGTAACTTCTTCATTATATCTGACCGAGCCGATTTGGCACAAGCTTTGCTCCAACTGACTAGCAACGGTTACTGTCCAACCCTGACAATCGCCAAGACGGCGATAATGTGAGAAGCAAATCCCGACGGGGGGTTAGCGCAAACTTCGTTCGAAAGTTCCTCTCCAACAGTCGACCAGAGCCCCAAGCGCGTTGACCGTAGTCACCAGAGTCACCAAAGTTAACAAGTCGTCTGGCTGTACGCTCGAGAGCCTCGGAAATCGTAGGATGGGAACGAAGATGGGCACAGTCAACTCCCCGCGGAACTATATCTACAATATTATTCCCTTTCGTCAATTTCGGCAGGGCTCGCTCGCTACCGCCGCGACCGCGACGCCGCGGCGTCGGAGAGTAATCACACTTGGACAACCTTTTCATGCGAGATGACGATTGATCGGGCGTCTCGTTGTTCGTGAAAAAATGTCACTCCTGCGTCGTATCATGCGATGGCTGTTTCTCATTGTCATAATTAATGAAGATATATTCTTCCCATCGTAACAATCTGCAGGTTCGTAGATCGCGCAACGATTTGGCGATATCTCCCTCGTGTATGCGATTCGGTGTGATACACCGAACGAATTGCCTCAACGCGATTCGTTCGCCGTTAACGTGATTACCGTTTGCGATATCCCGCAGTCGTTTTTCGAAGCTTCACCCATGTCGCGAGTAACGCCTGTACCACGGAATAATGTGCAGCCCCGTGACGGATATCGCTAGGATTTTTCGTTCTCCGATGAAACGGATTCCCTCTTCTGCTTTTTTTCCTTCAATTAGTTTCTAAATTTTCTCCCGCGTCCTCTACCTGGGTACTCCTACTCATTGAAACTTTCGTTTCTCTGGCTATATGAGAGAAGAAAATGAAATGAAACGGGGAAAACAAAACGAGAAGCGAACTGAACACCCTCGCGATAAAAAGCACCGCAGTAAACTTAATACCAGGCGCGTACGCGAATATTGGATCGGCCGTTCTATTCGCGCGATATGTAGCTTCATGCAGTTAACCCGGTGTGCTGTGGAATATGAGGAGGAAATTTTTGCGCATGTAAAATTAAACCGATGTTAGTACCTGTACGGCACAACCTACTATGGTTGAACCTCCGGTAATCGGGGCTTATTTAAATTTCGTGTTTACCTGATGGGTAGGTATAGCTAATATGCGGCGATAACCGCAACGCGCCACCACGCCGGGGCCCAGGGGTTGCAAAATTGGTGTAGAATAGATGTTATATTCACAGTTAATTAGAGAACCGCCATCCCCCGTATCGGTAAGTCAATTTATGTTCTAGGTGAAAAATGGAAGAAAAGAGAAACCGAAAATCGGAAATCGGGAAAAATCCGTATCTGCGGATACCGGAGAGAGAATATTCTGTATTTCGTTGGAGCTAGGTGGCTGCAGCTGCGAGGAATAAAGAGCGTAACGAAGTTTGCAGCCGATAATTCAATTGCAATTATTTGAAAGGCGGAGAGACACAATCTATCATTCGGACTCTTTGAATCCCGCGGAAAAGCCTCATTCGCGTGCCCATCTTTCGGTGAGCGTATACCTAATATCGTTTGTAGAATCCTTGTGTCTCATTGATTCTCCAATCAGCGACAGGAGAAGGATAGCAAGACAAATTTCATTGGAAAATGACTTCCGTTCGTGGATGCAGAACGACTTCAGCGGAACAGGAATAGCGATTAAATAATGCAAAAGTAAATCCGCACGGGGCGAGCCTGGAACGTTGCAGAACGCTACACAGGTATATCGGGGGCTCATGAATAATCACGATTTTTATCATGTCTGAATTTTATCTTGGTAGGTGCCCAGCCGTCGAAGGGTGGAGAAAACGAGACATTGGCCGGGGAAAAAGGCGTTGGCGACGAGGTAGCCACTGTCGAATATTGAGAATAATTGAATTACCACAGAATATATAAATAGAGGATATTTCTGCAATGAGAATCGCGAGGTGGCACGAAGGAATGCAAATTGAACGAATGGAGAACGGACGTAGCCTCCGAACGGTAGAAAACGAGGAAAAAAGAATTCCACCGTACCTGCACTTGAAACTATGCTGAGGTTCTACACGGCCGATATTTTCGTTTTTTGTTTTCACCTTGACGTATAGCGTCGCGATTCAGGAGAAGATACGATACCTCGTTGAAGAGGAGAAACACCGCCGTGGAATGAAATATGGCTGAAGAACAAGAAGAAGAAGAAGAAGTTGAAGAAGAAGCTTTGAACAGCGATCATTTCCTGCATTTCCTCGCTCGACAAGGTATATAATCCGCCCGCCGAAAAATATCACGCGGCGAGGTTCAATCGTGAGATGCTAACGAGGTGAGGTGGTGGTGAGCTTACCCTCGACTTTGTTTTGCATTTCTAGGGGGGCTCGAGCTTTTTCCTTCTGCCACCTTCCCTCCCGTTCTCCATCGACGGAGGGGGTGCAGGCGACCCGCAGCTTTAGGGGTAGAAGAAAAAGCGGCGCGGGGAAATCGTCGGGGAAGATAAGAGACGAGGTAAAGTTACACGTATTGGCTCCTCGTCCAATTTCCTTCAATGACAAAGCCCTCCTCTTACCAAACGCTAAAATCTTTTCTCACCGAGTAAGGCGATTTAACGTAGGATATGCGGAGCGGGAAATTTTCGGATTACATAGATTCCCGATAAGTGCCAATGCAGTGGAGCAGCGCGCCTAGGTGGCATATATCGACGTACAGAGATCTGGCCTCGAATATACGAAATAATAAAATCTAACTGTGTAATCTAGCACAGCTATATTGTATATTCCCATTCCGTTGATCTGGGAAGCAGAACACACCTGTACAATGGGTAGGTATATCCTCATCGTAGATCGAGTATCTCGTTATAGACGCGAAGCGAAACTGATATGCTGGAAGAGTGAGTTGAAATGTGAGAAAATCAATGATACCGGCCGTACAGTATGATGTTTCCGTTTTTAAGGAAATTTATTCATTATCGTTATAACCGCGCGGTGAATTCGACGGTGCGAATCAATGCGGACGAAATCTGTGTATCAGTGATGTATATACATATGATCGGATCAACGGGTCTCCGCCGACTAGGATAAACAAATAGAGAGATGAATTAATGAATGAATAAAAGTCGTGTAATTTTTGTACGGATATCGCTATATGCGCGGTTCAGCTTATGTACTGCAGTTTCACTCGGTTTCACTGATTTTGCCTCCGTTGGCAATTACAGATTTACTTTCCAGTACCTATACGCATACCTCGTGCAAACTGGACAAATAATTTCCGTTCGGGACACAACGGGTTACGAGTAAACGGAGGATCCGACTTTTCGTATCGTTCGCGAAAATTCTGTCGTTGAGGTTTCAAACAATTTTGAAAATTAATCGAGGACTCGCGACCGATCGGTCAGCCGAATTATCGAATATCCGTAGTAATAACATATTCTGAAACTGAAGCGCCTGGTTCTGGCTGAGCGTGCCGGGAAATTATCCGTGAATTATCGTGATTCGTCGCGGATGAGAATTGATTATCCGTCATAAAAGTCACCTCTCCGCGTCGCGATATCACCGCGTAATGCGATCGTTGTAAAGATCATTTCTCCGCGCGGTAGTAACTAATACGTATATATAATCGATGTGAAAACAGTATAGATTAGTGGGTACTACATAAGTTTGTACATTTGTATATAATCTTTGTATACAGGTATATGGTAGTAGGTATGTAAAACTAGTCCGGTGATTGAGTCCAAGAGTTCTCAACGAGACGTCGAGGAACATCTATATAGCTCGTTGATCGATCCTCGACTTCCTCGGCGTCCTGATATTCAAATTTAGAGTTGAATACATACTGCGAGGGACAGAGAACGAGAGAAAGAGTGAGAGGGGTGGAAGGGGGAGGAAAAATTCAGCCCGTGAAGGACGTGACGTTAGGACTGTGTGGAATTTCGCTGAATGAATGATTCAGCAGGCGTTGGCGCCTCTGGCCGCCCATACCGATTCGGTAATTACGGCGAATGGCATTGGATATTTCCAAGAGATCCCGCAAGGTTTCCCTCTCATAGAAAATGAGGGACCGCGACCTAACCCAACAGAGACAGCATCGAGACAGTATTAGGTATACCTACCGAATACATTTTTTTCATAATTTTATACGAGATGAATTGTTTTCAGCACCATCACGAGTCGAGGATTTCCGGGTGGCCGATTGAGCCGCGGTATGAAATTTGAAAAATTTCCACCGCTCTGAAATTTCAAGTTGGGGGATTCGGAATTTTGAAAATTATTCCAGGAGGCCGCGTTGCCATGAAAATCGGTTTTCAGGAGCTTCTCCGGTCGCTGAATCGAAATCAGTGTTCCGAGCACTACCCTAAAACATGATTCATGTTCCGCAAGCGCTATTGTGAGGCGTACGTGGGGCATTTCTAATTCTGTATTCTCCAGCCCGTGATGCTGGTCGCAGCATCTACATTCTTTCCTTATTCAAATTTCAATCTCGACTGAAAAAATTCAGTCAGTCTTAAACCGCGCACTGTACCAAAATCTAGACCTAATTTTGAATTTGAAGAGAAAAAATGAAGTAAGAATACGCAGAATCTCAACTTCCGCCGGGGTCTTGCCTCAATGATAATATACCGTGGTGCAGGGGTCGTCCTGAATTTTGGGGCTGAATTTGAACTTCTTTAATAAGGGAAATGCCCGCTTTATTCGGCACGTATTTCACGTAATATGACACCGGGTCGGGTGGGTCACGTATACCTAACCGCTAACGGATGTGGACTCTCGCTACGGGGCGTCGAAGCGCGGCGCGGTGCGGCGCGGTGATCATGAAATCATGCCGCGCATTTTACGTCGAGTGGGTAGATTTCTGAAGATTTTCATTGTGTCGATTCTGTTTCTTAACGTGAACCAAGTGCGAACGAAGTGGCAGGGAAGCGGAGGGGGAGAAATACACCGACTTCCGGTTACAGGGGGCTGGATTTTCCGGACGATTTGTACGGACAGGTCAATTGCAAATCAAGAACGAGTCTTGCTCGGCCGTTGCGTGAAGAAATAAGAGAAATTGGTGACAGAAAGTGGAAACAGACAAGCAGAAGAAGGAGAAGAAGAAAAAGGGGTGGAAAACCAGGACAGAAAAGATTACGGAACTTTCCAAGTGGTTTGTTACTTCCCTGACGGTTTCACGGGGAAGCAATCAGCGACATAGTTCAAGGTCGGGAATAAAATACACTGGAAGATCTGTCAAGTCAAGAAACGAGGTTTCAGTCAAACCGTTCAACGAGTAGGGAGAGAGGTAAGCAAGGGAAAGTTCGTGAAACAATTTAACTTGGATTTTGGGGCGAGTTAAGCATGTGATTGAATTAATACTCTCCACGATCGCAAAGTATAATTGAGTGAAAAACCTTTTCCTATCGTTATTACACCAAGGTGCAAGAGATTCGAGCGACAATTCGTTATTAATTGCATCAGATTCCCGAATGCGGCGCTGATGGTTTCATCGATCTCACTTTGTTCGGCAGACCCGCGATTTCGTCGATTCGTACTGAATCATGAAACGTCGTTGACGCGGCTAGCGGAGGAAGATTCTTTCGCCCATTCTCGCCGTCGTTCCTCACTCGGAGACCGAAACTCGGTTTCGGTTGAAAATTCTGTCGTTTGAATAATGTGAAATGGCGCTAAATATTATTTCCCTATTGAGAATTGGAAGGCACCGAATTCCCTCGCACCCTCCGAATGAATAATTCATATTCCTCGTTTGCGGCTAATCGCTTGCCTTCAGCCGCTCTTTGACGGCTTCGACCGAGTTCATTGCAGCCTTACAGGTATACTTCGTTCAAGAAGATCAACGAGTTGAGATTTTTCCGAATTTCTTACAATTAGTGCTGTTGTCGAGCGAACTCGCCCGCCGCAAGATTCCACCCGACAGATACATCAGGTTAAACTCTGAGACGTTAAAAATTCAAAAAAATCGTAAAACGTTCGAAAAAAATAGGAAGGAACACCGAATTGGCCTCTCCTCTGCTACGGTACAGTTTTTCTTCTTATCCGTCGAAAATATTCTCCGCCTATCCATTCCACCGTGTTAAAAAAGAAAATCACAAGCGATCCGCGAAAATCCAGGCAGTCTTCATACTTCAGCCGAAAGGATCGGGAAAGCGGGAAAGCAGAAGCCACCAGAGACTTGAAAGAGGGGCTTGTTATCGCACAAACGATCTGGTCTCTGAGGCGAGGAACAAAGTGACAGACGCGTAAAAAATTTACGCCTCTCACGATGACACATGATAAGAAGTTACGTTTTTACGACGAGCTTAAGAGGTAAAAGAGCACGAACTCTGCACGCTCCCAGACGCAATCAAGCGTTGAATAGACCTATTTATAGAAAACGAATCCCGAAACCCCGCCTCCAACGACGAGGGAATCGAAAGATTCCCAGCCAGCACCAAACGACAATACAGTAGAATCCTAATATCTGCCTCCGCCTGCGAGAGCCAATCACGCGCTGCTCGCGTATGTGTGGTTCGACTGTGACCGAGTGAGGTGGAGAGTGGGTTGCAATTGTGACCACGAATACGTGAGAGCCGTAGAAAAAAAAAAATGCTCGCGCGCATGTGTCGAGTAAACGGACATCGGGGTTCTACTGTACTCCCTACAATTGTACATGCTTCCCGACAATGTTTTCCACTGATTGTGAGTCGAAAGTTGTAAGTTGGACTCATCATGCCGTTGATGTTCAATTTTCTTCGGGACTTCAGCGAAGAGCTGTTAACTTCGGGCTGAAAGTTCGACCGTGAAAAAGTACGGATCCCCTGATTTATCGGCATCCAATAAAATTTTCTTTCTGGGGGTAATACGCTCGATCGTCAAGGAATTTTAACCGCGTACGAAGGAAACCAGAAGAAATCCTTGTCAAACGGAGAATCCCTCCATTCTTGGCTGAGCATTTTCTCAATCCAACTTCTGGTGTTCGGTACGAAGGAAATGGAAATGGAAATGTGTTTCAAATAACTGTTCAAGCATATTCAATCCAAGTCGATAGAAATCATAGGCTATCCATCGAGCGGTACCTACATGAATTTAATTTCCAGAAGAAGAAATGACAAACTGAACTTGACGACGATAATCCCGCATCTTTCATACCCCGAAAGATTATTCGAGAGCAAGTGGACGTCCTGTCTGGGTAGCAAGTGGATCGGATGGTTAAACTTCGTTCCGTTGTATGGCTAGGGGCTTAGACACAGGTGTAAGTGATTCCATTGTCCAGCGATTCACACGTTGTGCCTGATTCACAAAATGCCACAGGTGGGCCTCCCGCCTCGAGCGGACTCGGCCGACAGTCCTCTCCTTTGCCTAGTTCATGATCAAAAATATGTGCACATCAGTGAAAGTTCCTTTTCTTTCCTACGCATGAATCATATTTCCACGTCGAATGACGAAAATCAATGTGCTTTGCGTACAAAAATTGTAATTAAATAACAAGAAGAAAACCGAATTAGGCCCTGATGATTTTAAATCGCTTCATGAAATGCCAACTCTTACATCAAACATAACCAATGGAATTGAGCGAGTTTCTGAACTCGGTAGGTACTTACTAATCTTTCGAAGACACGCGGGACAACAGCCACACAGGCTGCTTTGAGCTACAAGAACTTCACCCTTGGCATCGCAATCAGACTGTGATAAATCATCACACTCTACCGAAACACAAAAGTTACGCCCACACGCTATGCTTTCTGCAACGGACACGGCACAAGCCAAGACTGCTAATACGTACAGGCACTTCATCGTTTATCTGCATAGTAAAGTGTAAAAGATAAACGCGATGCTGAAAGTCACATCTTCCTGACTGGCAGATGAACATGAACGGTCAGTGATCGATGAAGATGTTGCGTTTGCAACGAAGTCTGGCCTTTTAACAAAATGAATTTGGATTCGCAAATTGAGATGAAGATATCCTCGTGACTACACCGTTGTGAATGAGGCAATCGGCTATATTCCACTTTCGCTTCAGATTTAACCAATGTTTTCTGAATTATCAAAATCTGTAATTATTCAACATTGTTGTGTGACGGATCAAGTTGTATGTATATGTACGCATGTTTGGATTTCGTCGATTGAAGAAGCGTCACAATGAGTCCCAATAGAACACAAAAGTATTTGGCGTTGATCCGTATTCGGGAATCGATGCTCTCTTTCCGCATAAACTTCACGGAAACTTCTCAATAGGAGAGTTACATTCTCGGCGAAATATTGAATTGAATTTTCTCGATGATGGACTGGCAATGACGAATCCTTTGATTTGAAAATTGCTTTCCAAACAGGTCACGTGAGTATTATGTGAGGAAAACATGCGAGAGAAAGAAACTTGACACGTCCATTGCCACGTATAACCGAATCGGTATAGATAGCGATCGTGTACTCCGATAAGTCAATGTCATTTTCATTTCGTGCGAATATGCGGTCGGGAATGAATGAGTCGAATGGTCTATATATAAGTGTGAAGAATAGAGTCTCACCTTTATAAGTTCGTATCAAGTCAAATACAAGTTGAGACTGTGAAGCGACACTGTCTCTGGTCCCGGGTACACTTCTTTATATACCGGAAGCCTCGCGATATCCTAATTACTGCGCACAGTGATGTGACACTTGTGCACACAGTCTCAAGTGCTCGTTAGCATAGTGTCGTAATGCGGCGATTCTAACCGAGCACACCGATCAACAGTTCGTTAGCGCGCATGTTTGCTTGGATTGCGAAGTAAAATTATGAGAACGAAAACACTTTGCAGATCATATATATGCTTTCTATTACGTACTGGAAAATAACCAGCGATCAACGATCAAGATTCTCGTGGATGAAATCGAACTTCAGAAAACGAACACCCGATCACTGAATTCGCCGATAATTCTTCAGGGAATCACAGAGGCCTACGCTACGCGAAGCAAAAGATGAGGTGACGGATTCGTCCAAGCGATCTTACCAAGGCGATCGTATGCTAGCCATCGCATGGTCTGCTGACATCTATACAAGAGTTTTGGGAGGAAGAGACAACCTGTCTTTCAACGCCTCACTTCTTTCATACTGTAAGATAACATTCGGGGGCTGCCTGGACAGCAATCGGGTCGGATAATGAAACTCGACGTACAGACGTACTGTATCGGGCATCGTTCATGAGCGTCGTAAGGTGGTAGAAATTGATACGATATCGAAGATTTGTCTCTTTTACTGATAGAGGAATAATGGTGATCATTCGATGAAGACTCTTCAACTACATGAATCAGAATTCGCAGGATGGAAATGTACTTGATGATCGACTCGGCACAGAAGATCAGCTTTATTTGACTTTCATTTCAGATTGGACGGAAGTTTCTCCATTCATAACAAATGATCAACGGATCAACCAACCGTTAGAAACATTGTTCGAAATTACACCGATCTCCACATGACCGAAAAGATCTCTGATTATTTAATACCGTTGTGTAATGAGTTCAGTGATACAAACTTACGGTTGACTTTCATCGACGGTAGAAGCGCCGCAATTACTCCCGATGGGCCACAGAAGTAGTCAAAATTAATTCATGCTTCAGAACCGATACTTTCCTCCATATTTGGTACACGTACGAAGATTTCTTAATAGAAGAATTATATTCTTGGCGATATATCCAGTTGGATTCACGTAGATATTACACAAGAAAAACAGTGTTTGGACGTTTGGAGATCGGCATGTAACGCCACGTCCATCGGCACCTATTACTAGATCGGCCCAAGCCATCGATAGGTATCTCGACGAGTCGATGCCGTCTCGATTTCGCGGATGTATATCGTCAGTGGATCTGGTAAACGGTACAAGTGTGACGAACACGGACTCACATTCATGACTTCGTAGCACGTTAAAGCAAGGTAGACTTCCGGTATGGAATGTGAAACGACAGTATATCTGCTCTCCAGGGACACCCCTTAATAAATCGGCAACCCCACGATATGTCCTGCATGTTGCAAATTGGTGTGACACTCGCACACACTCGAGCAATTGCGATCATATTGTCGTACATTGCGAGAATATTCATTACATCAGGGGACATTAACTAGCGAGTTGTCGTTTGAATTGTATTGCGTGTTTTATAGGGTCACAGGAAAATTTCGAAGATGCAATTTTCGTGAGCGTGAAAACTCAGAATCAGCGATCGGAGAATAACGTTCTTGTGACTCAATATACTTTGACATCACATATAGGTTTATTTTGTACTACACTCCAATCTTTCGATGCTTTCGATACACTGCTACTTGCAATCTGGTCAGAATATGAGTTGCAAGATGGAGGGAGGGATCCTGTTAACTCGCCCAATTGGCGAAAGCCACCGATGCCGATCTATTTTGTGATATTTTTCTAAAAAAATGAATTTTGGTAGTTCTGCGTTCACTTAGAAACAGGATGCTGAAAAAATGCCATCTGTAAGTTGTAATAGTCGGAGAACGTACTGTTACCGAATCCTTGACATGGATATGGAAGTGTTTTCATTTTTATAGACTCCTCATCTTGGAACAGCATGAGTATAGTTTATGACCAATCAATATATCTACGTTACGAGTTCAGGGGCGGTTGAAAGATGAAAAAGCGGTTTTATCCGTGAACTTTTTTCAAGAGCACACGCATACCTGTGTTACGTTCCAGCTAACATTTTCGAAATTTAAAATTCGGAATTCATCTGTTTTAAATTTATTTCTAATTTCGAAACTTATTTTTATTCAGTTATCTGCAAGATCTATCACTTTCCTTCTGGGCAAGTGAAAGATACTTATTCTTCCCACGGATCTTATATTGCTTCGCACTATAGATTGGTCATGTGTTTCAAATTTGTTTATGTTTATCCCTCTCGGCGTTGAATGATTACCTCTAGAACCGATAACCCCGCTTCTATGCCTTGGTACCGAGAATCATATATGATCTCGCTGACCAAGCACCTACTGTCTGAGTAGAGAGCTGCTGTCTGGATGATCTGAATAAGTGAGGGCCCAAAAATGAACTTGTTATTCGTTAACCACCGAGAATGCATAGACGCTATACCAATATTGAAATTCTTCAAATTCTTTGAACTACGTAATTCGTCATCTACTTCCACAGTTCAGTTGAGGTTGACCAGGTTCTGCAAGTATGGTACTACTTCTGACAAGTCGTCAATAATGGGAGACCGTCATTTATACCAATTTCCCCCGGGCAGCATTGCAACCAAGTTTCATTGCGATCTCGTGCAATAATTGTATCGTTGTGCACTCTTTATCTTCGAGTAATGACTGCTCTCCTCGCGACAAAAGTATGATCTGTTGAAAACCCGTGACACTGATCATTATTCGAGTACCAACAAAGACCGAAGTTTTATGGACTGAGAGATTTCCGCCGGTTGTGAAACGTTCGCGATTGATCTTTGACGCCCTGTGTGCAAATATGTTTGAAATATATCTAGCCGCGAAAATGAAGATAACATGGAAATAATTCGTTATTATATGACCGTGGACTCGACAATAGCCTTCTACGTTTCGATGCAAGGTAATGCGTGAGCATACCGACTGAGGTCTGTAAATAGTAGTTAGACACGGAATATTGAGACAATGTGATATAGGTATTGCAACTTTTCTCGAGCAGTGAAAATATTTGTCAACTTCTGTGCTATTCCCATGACGAAGAAACAAGCAGAAAGCGATTAAAAGTTATTTTTGTATGTTTGGAATGTATGTTAGGTTTTGTAAATAGGAAATTATATCCGCGCAATGATTCTCTGGGTTAGGCCTCGTATGTAATGGCGTCTCGAGCTTCAGCGGAGTGTACTTCACACTCATTTCTATTTCGCAGTTGTGATGAAAACTAGCTCGGCTACAGGTGCAGCAAGATCGGAAGTGATACCCGATTACCTAAACCATTAGAATTTTGGGGAATCGTTTCTAGCAAAGGAACGGAGTTTCATTGTATGTGCCAGTTTCACAACACGAAACCATGCTCACGTCAGTCAAACATAATTGGAGGAATATTGTATTATCCTTCGTTCGGAAGTTGAATACTCATGTTCGACATGTATGTCGTCCCAGTTGGTTTTCTGCACGAATAGTCTCGAGCGCCGATTTATTCACTTTTTCACTTTCGTCGCTGTCTTCTGCGCATCTTCTATTCGCGTCAAAGAACAAGGCAACAAAACACAGGAAACGAGAGAAGGAATCCGAGAACTTTTTGCGAAAATGGAACTGAAATGTCCGATTCTCGAGCAACGAGAACGACAATTTGACATCGGTTTCAACGGCGACGTAAAAATAATTCACATAAGTAGTGATAAACTGAATATCTCTGCGGCTGGATGGGAAAACTGGTACGATACTTTCGGGAAAATTGTACCACGAGTATGAGGAACCAGGAAATAATCAAACCTCGCGGTTGGAACAAGGTGAAATTCGTGGACAATCAACTCGTTGATCGCCTCTAACCGTTCAAATATTATGTAACGCCGTTTCAAAAACCACTCGACCCGTTGCCCTTCACATCTTGCTTGAACAGCGTTGTGCAATATCAAAACGGTCGATACGACCGGATGAACTCGCGGTCGGTGACGGTGCAGGTCACACTTCTTTTTCGTGAATGAACTTTATTTGAAGCTAGTCATCGCCGCTAGATTTACACTTGAACATACCACGATTTTCCCAAATCATATGCATTCTAAGCTCCTGCATGGTTTTCAGGATCCGCAAGACATTCGAAGCGGGTGCCATTGTTCACAGATCGACAACTCGTACCTTTTTCACAAGCTGCTCTCGGCGGTGATCCGCGCAGCGTGAGCATCAAACAGTTCTGTCCTTTCACTTGGATAACAGAGATCAACAGTATTAGACAGTTTGATTTTTACAAAGCTGAACTGATTGGATCCGGATACTCAAACATATCTGGACCTTTCAATGAGAGATAACAAATTTATGAGAAATACCTACAACCATACATATATTTTGTCACAATCGATCACAATGTACATTGTTTGCCGAAACGTGACATCTTATCGAGACTTTGCTGGGGTCACTCACCGAGTTTTGTGAGACACCGCGGACAACAACCGCAAAAACTACCTTCCGCTGTGTAAATGCCACCACTGCAATGGCACTGCGATTGTGATACTGGTGTGCACGACACGGTCTTACAATAATCGGAGGGGCAGACTATGCAGTTCGTGCCAATTACAGCGCAAGCCAACATGGCGAGCGTGTACACATACATGTTCATCGTTGTTCTGTAAAATTGGAAATAATTGCGGAACGTGATCCTGTACCGGTACAGTCAATATCCCTATGATCAATCAATTCCGTTCAACCGTGTACGACACTGCAGCGTCCGTGTGAACTTCGATTGAATGTGAAAATGGAGACGCGAGGCAAATCCCCGATCGTTTCTCGTTTTAAAAAAGACTGGATACGATATTCAACTTCGGTGCGGAGATCAGGAGGAAAAAATCCACACGTGGATACACCGTGAATGGATTGGCTCATGGCGATAAGCGCGCAGAACCGAAACTCACCTTTATAAATTTGTGACGAGCCAGAGCGATGAAAATTTTCGGTTGCTTCAGGCTCTGAATTTGCACTGTCTCTTTTTTCAGGAACATAGGTTTATATACCGATGGCCTGCCAATATCTCACTTCTTACGCAGAGCCAATGGCACTTGTGCAAACTCATTTGCGTGCTTATCACCTGATAACACTGAACTATATATATATATATTTGTCGATGGTCCGGGCAAATGAATAGTTCTAACAGATACGTAAGAGAAAATTCGAATGAAGCGGGTCACAGTTCGGATAACGCGACGTACGGATAATCGGGGTTTTACTGTATGCAAAGCTTCTTCGAAGGAAATTTGGCGATGCCACAATTAATGATGTTATCGAAGGAAGGAAACACAATTAGCTCATCTCTTTATCCTGCTTCGGGTGACTTGCTGTCTCTTGGCGGGCGAGTGCTACAGCAGTCACACAAACCTCTAGCAACGATCCTGCCGCCGCCCCGCCGGGCTCGGGCAATCCTTGGGATCTATCGATGGACAATCCAACTGGGAAACACGTTTCGGTTACGCAAGCATCTCGCCCGACCACAGCGCCCGAAAAGGAAAAGACTAACACATACAGAAACCTCACGATTGCCTAAAACACAGAAAGTACCTAAATTTCGTTCAACGCGGAATACAATAAAGAGGGAATTTTCAAACTATCCGAACAGTAATCAGCGCAACAAATCATGAAACCTCCGTGCTCTGATCTACTGATTCATCCGGTCTGACCAATGTCCGTAGAGTTCATTGGAATGATCAAGCGGAATATAATCTACATTTTCTAAAATACTTCTCGTCTTACCAATTTCAATCGCTGACTTCTCCGGACTTTGAACGCGGGCTGATTCTTGCTCAACAAGTCACCTTTATATACACCGCTTCGAATAAATATATACAAGAAGTAATATTGTACAGGATTGCACTTGTGATCATACAGAGACTATTGGGGTCACGCCGTACTTTCGTTCTGTACTTTTTTTCGTCGTGTCGTGTGCTTATCTTTTCTTTCCCTTTTTTTTTTCTTTCCTTCGAAACGTTGGCAATACGCGACGACAGAAGCTTATGCTATCGCACCGCCGCGCCGTGTTCATTAGATATACAGAGAATTTCTTGGTGTCTTGTCATTGCCGAGTAAACATGGCACGAATATCAATCCACTGTGGATCACATTCGGCAAAACCTTGGAATGAAATGAAATTAATAAACTAGGCGAAGGAAGAGAATCGGATGTAATCATCGCAATTGGAAGAGTTCCTTCCGCGGTATCTGAAATCCGCAATAACGAAGAAGCTTTACTTTTTATATGTTTCGTATATTCCACAGCCGAGGTACGTATACGTACGTACTCGGAAGACATTAATAATCGATTCGGAAATTCAAAATCATTTCATGAACACTCGGCAGAGAATAAATTCACGCTGACTTGTTTACAGCGGGTGGTGTGTCACTAATGGACGAGCGGGGCTCTCTCCTTTGTCAGGAAAACGAGAATAGTGAATGTATGTCAAAATCATTGCAGCCTCCCGTGGTGGGCACTAATTTCTAATTGGTGAAATTTGCGAAAAACAGAGGGACGGATCCATATCCCTTCGCAGTCGCGAATTGATAGGAAACGAGTGTAAACATTCGATCCAATTCTGCGCCTGCAATACGAACACTCTTATTCTTTTCACCGTGAAAGCCAATGAGAATATAAAAGAACTGTCAATTCTTGATGCATGGACTTGGGACCGATTGAAACGGCATTTCGTTACGATTTCATCCAATATTTCTATTTCTTTGCACTCTTTACGTTCGAGCAAGAGTACCTACTCCTATAGGAAACTCGGGGGGATGATAAATATTCGACACTGGAATCGGAGGTCTCAGCTTTCATTGGCTACGAAACTGCGGCCACAGTGTAATCGTACGAAATTCGTTAGTCGACCAAATATTATTCTTCGAGATCTTTGAAGAGACGTCAATTGCTTGGAGTAAAAATAGGAAAAGTCAAACATCGGAATACGAAGAGTAAGAAGATCGTGGTCGTCCGAAAAATCTTGATCCATGCGAAAAATGCGTAATTTTTTTTTTCACTTTTGCGAGTTTGCTTTATATTCACTTCGCGAAAACGCGTTGGCCGTATTTTTCGATCGAGGTTCCCTCATCAGATAACTTCACGAGATTCGGAAAGTTACTCGTACATACACCGGCATCAGATGATATCACAGAATATGCACAGCAAAGTTCGCATGTGCCATAAACCCAATTCAACTGTCCGCGACGCGATGAAACTTCATCGTATCCGGCATACACGTATGTACATAACTCTTTGAAACTTGTAGTATATTTCCACGAGAATATGGGAACTTAATTTCCATTCTTCTTCTTCTTCTTCTTCTTCTTCTTCTTCTTCATTGCTTTATTATCTCACACTCAACAAAGTGTATTACAGCTGTTATCCAATCGTTCAATAACGTTGAAAAAGTAAAGTAAAGCGAGTTGCAAAGAACCAAGTAAAAGTAGCAAGGTACACACGAACGTCGTGTTCAAGTTTAAGAAAAATAATGTCAAGAGAATTTCGCGCACGCTCCAACGCTCCGCACTCGGAGCTGCGGAGGTATTTAAAGTAGACTCATAAAACGGCATGCTTGTACTCTCGATATCGCGAAGTTGCCTGCAGTTGTACGAGTTGTATCAACAGATCGAAGAGATGATTTCGAAACTGAATGTAAATCCAAATTAATGTGGAATCCTCGATCTTCGTTTCGTCCGTCAACCCATTTCTGCTTCGTCTCTGCGTCCTTCTATTTTTGGCAAGTCCAGGATCGGCCGCATCGTTTACACGCAGTGCCTGGTGCACACGCCGCTGTAACTATGCCTCCTTGACACGATCTCACTTCGCCGCAGTCATCGCCTTCCGCTTGAAAGATTTTAAAGAACGAGTTACACCTCGCGTTTCGTTCCGACGTTACAAGTACGAAAAAGTGCCATAATTATCATCATCAACGAGATTGAAACGTGGGATTTTGTTTTTCTCGAAGATCCACCAGGATTCTGGACACGAGAAGCGCTTTTTGCAATGATAATGAAATTCCAGAAACGGAATAAAGCATGGGTTCAGCTTGTCAGAATTTTCGGCTCCGTATAGAGCTACTTACATATTTTCTTTGCGCAGGTAGAACAGCATCCGCAACGGCTGCCCTTCTCTATTATAACACCATCGGGACAAGTTTTGTTGGTGTACCCTGCACAACGAACTACCCAACATGATTCGGGTGTGCAGCCATCATCCAGCCCGACGGCAATCGCCACAGATAATATAACGAACGGGAATATGCACTTCATGATTTCCTGTAACACAACGTTGCTCTCGAACTCATTGTCAGACACTACATTGATTCGAGAAGTTTTGACTTTCCGCGTGCGAATCTCTGGACTACGCGGATCGAGGAGTTCTCCGTCGTCGAGGAATTTGATACAAAAAATTCATCAAAATGACGAGTGAACGTTGATTTTTTAATAAACTTCGAGCTTACCAACTTACGACCGGTGTGTCTTCTTCGGGCACTGGGCGAAAACTGGTTTTGTGCCATCGTAATCGTCTTTATATAGCCTTTTGGACGAACGCGCTTATCTGCGTATGCAAAACACACGGTCACAGGTGTTTGCAGGATTATTCAGCAGATGGGCTGTGTCCGTATTGGAATGGCGACGACCTTGCGTTGTGTAGTTGATTAATGTTATTTTGTCTTCGAGATTGATTTACCGGGACACGCGCGAAGAGAATTTGGAAGAAACGTAAAACAACGTCATTAACCAGCCAATCGAATCGCAATTAGACCATGATTCGGTATTACATCTGCATGAATCTATACAAACTTTATGTATGTACCTATGTACCTACCTAGTACAAAATTCCACGTCCACGTGCACTCCTCTAACTGGTATGTCCGCGAATATCACTGCAGCCTCGATCTCTCGCTTGGAGATTCTAATTAGTCCAATACAGAGATCACGAATCGAGTGGAAGGAATGAATACGCGAAAATTTGGTAGTTAGATTGATATTTGAAGAAACCCGGTTGTAGACAAAATCGGTAATCGAACATTTGATTACCCTTCAATCAGTTAAGATTTTTGGTTTCGGTATTCTTCATTCACAATTTTTCTTCTCGCAACTTCGAACGCTCGAAAATTTTACTGGGCATAATAATTAGCACGTTTCTTATTTGCTATACACACCTGGACCTGGACAATTTCCCTCTAACAACGAATACGTGAACCAGTATCACCTGAACAGACAACTGACTTCATATTGCTCCTGATGGTTACTCGCCGTGTTTTGGCGCGCAAGTACTGTGATATCTACAACAAACTCCAGGGACGCGACGGTCTTGCGATTTGGGCAAGCTTTCGAAACCGAACCCAATACAAACGAGATCACGCAGGCTGGCGGACGTGAGGTTCCACAATTGTTTGGCGTATGAAATATTTTATTTCCCATACAAAATGAGCGGACACGTATTTTTTCGTTTGCCCACAAAAAATTGTCCGAGCCCAATATCAATTTTTTCAAATTTTCAAAAAAGCTTGCATCATTTCATTTGGATTCAGTCTATAATAAAAGTTATCGAATCAGGTAAACTGAGCGAATCACATCGAACTTATATTTCCCATCCCTCGACAGGAGCCTATCGCAACGAAAAGTTCCTCACACAGTATCTGAAATTGGTAATAAAATAAGACGCTCTACCTTCTCATATTTCGTATGTTTCACAGTCGACGTATTCGGAAGACATTAGCAATCGATTCGAGGTTTCCAAATCATTTCATAAACACTCGGCGAAGAGTAAGCCATGGCCGACTCCTGTACAGAGAGCTTATCACGGATCTTTCGTTTCTCGTATTTTCACATTTTCACCAGCTTTCGGCCAATGTGAATGAACCTCGAACCAATCAGCAAGCTGGATTATCGGTGAAGATGTGAGAATACGAAAAGTGGAAGATGCATAGTAAGCTGCTGTCGGTGGTGGTCCTCCGACCACCAATAGCCGAGGGCAGCTTTTTCCTCTGTCTTGAAAAGGAAAATAGCGGACAAGTATTATAATCATTGCCTATAGCCACGGGTGATAATTCCTGATTCGTTAATTTTGTGAAAATCGAGAAAACAGATCCATCTTCATTGACTGCAGTCACGGATGATGGAACGAAATACTAAGTTCTCCCTCTTCCTTGAACCAATTCACGTCGAGTCGAAGAATTTCAATTTCTATCCAACACGAAATGAGGCATTTCGGCAGCAGTTAAGCTCTGTAGTCGAACTAATAATCGAATCTGTAACTCCGATGTCGTAGGAAGCTGTTCCCATACTGCAGGTAACACTGACGAATTTCTTCAAGACATGATGGAGAGCAGCCACACTTAGTATACTGTTTTCTCTGCGAATGCTATCATTTTGCTCACGAATTTTCGATCATGTGTAACGGAGTCGCAGTAATTTTCGGGACACGCCCACGCCAGCCCGTCAATACCGGCTGTCGAAATCGAGACCGCCAACGCGCGCACAAATTTCATGGTTGTACTGTAACATAGCGAATTGATAGAAAACGAGTGAAAAACGTTCGATCTAATTTTGTGCGCGCGATACGAACTATCATACTTTCCACCATGAGAGTAGGTACTGCGTAAGAATATGGAAAAATTGTCTATCCCCGATGGACTTGGGATCAATTGTAGCGGCGTATTATCACAATTTCAGGCAATATTTTTATCGCCATACGCTCTTCATGTTCGAGCAATATACCTATTCCGAGCGTGACAGAAGTGGGCAACTGAAATCTCGGGACGACGATGAGTATTTGACACTAAAAACCAAGCTCTCGACTTTCATGGACTGGAAAACTGCACTTATAATGTAATCGTGCGAAATTTCTTGGATTGTTTTACTCCGGTCGTGGTGCGAATCGCCTTCTTCAGTTTCAGCGTCACGTAACGAGACATATCCATTTTTGGGAAACGTTTGAAATGCTTCACCGCGGAGATTGTGGGGTTTGGATCAGCGGAAAGGCAGTTAAATACGCTTATGTTTCACACAAGTGAATAATGAAATTTGTCATCAACCGCGAAAGCAGAAATGTTGCCTCTACTTGCAATATCGCTCCGACGATCACCAATCTGGTTGATCCCATTTTTTCAAAATATTCAACCACCTACAGCAGGCATATATAAGGCATACCTATGTCAGAGAATGGACGTAAAGTCGATCTGTTCTGCGGAAAATTTGATGCATACCACGAACCTGAATTTATCACTGTTTTTCGAAAATCCATGAAAGCCCGGCAGCTAGCTGTACGGCGCGGGTAGGCATACTCACTTACTCTACTAATATAGCGTCCGGTAATTGAAGTTACGGGTTTACTCTGCTATATTAGCTATTATATTTCCAGGAGCTAATTAACGCGGGTGTATCGGAAACGGGGTTGTTATTTTTTTCCTCATTTTCTTCTCTCTTTCCCTCTCTCTCTCCCTCTATCTAGAATTTTCTTCCACCTTTATTATAACCGGAACCCCGATCTAGGCATCCCCAACCCACCAGGTTTCCATGGCGATAAATTGGAAAACAGTGCTTCCCAAACTAACCTCGAAGAAGTCTTAGCAAAACTAAAAGTTTTCTAACCGGGTAGCTTACAGCCTGCTGCGTGATAGTTGGCGTGGGCTTTCGCTTATCGCTTATTAGAAAAAGAAGCGGGAGAACCTAGGCTAGCACCGGCGAACAGGGCGGCGGAGAACGGGGCGAAAAAATATGAGAAGTGATCCCGGCACGGAAGAGGATATACTAGACGAATAGAAGAAAGGATTCGAGATGGGAAATAAAAAGGAGCGGGAGGAGGAGGGAACCGGGGAAGAGAGACTAGGAGGAAGGAAAAAAATTCTGCAAATGTCGCAGCGCGAACTAATAGGGACCCAGAAAATGATCTGCGGGATGAAACGGTGATGTTCGAGATGGATTCCCGAGGTCCGGGGTTCACCCGCACCTCCAATTCATTCGAAGTCGAGGGGTGAAATTAATAGTTCCTTCGACTGGCCTATGCTCTACGTCGCGATCGTCTATCGTCCTCTTTTGACCCCGAGGGCTACTAAGGCCCGTGAACTTTCTCTCGCCTTGCGACTCTAAAGTCCTGTGAAATTACTGTAGCGGGGAGAGGGGAGGGGGGTTCGATCCTCCGCAGCCGGGTCCAGAGGGAAAAGGTCCTCCTACGCAGGGACGAGGACCCGCAGGGTGGATGTCGAGCGGTATAACCTAACCGGGAGCCTCAACGCGCGCGAGGGCGCGAAAGCCAACCAACTGATATCGACGTGGATCAACCTGAGATTACCCAGGATTTATAATATTGTGATAAGGCCTCGTCGTCTACCCCTCTTGCCCTGTTGGCCTCAATTACAAACCGAATTCCGAACGGTCGACTCCTCTTGTAGGTAGATATACGACGCGACGGTGCGGAGTGTCGGCAAGGGATGCAGAGATACGCCATGCCACCCCGTTCAGCAAATCTTGCCGTAGAACTGCGGGAACTGTGGTTTGAGCATATCTCTACGAATATATAGGTATCTCGCGACAGCTAGCAGGGAATATTGCCGAGGTTGAGATCGGCTCCGTCAGCTGATGAATTTAATGGTCAATTTCCTTTCGTGACGTGGGACTGTCCAAAACCGATCAATCTGCGCCGGAGTCAATTTACCGCACGTAGCATAGGCGCGGTACCTACCACCCTCTGCTATAGCATCGGGTATAGGTATTGGTTCACCTATAGACGTTGCGGGTTTAGGTACATATTGATTCAACACGAGACGGAATTGGTTCATCATTCATATTTCGAAGCGTTGCACGATGTTGACTCTAAAGCTTTGGTTTAGCGTCTGTTTTTTTATTTTTTCGAGCAAAATGGAGTTCGAACGAGCTTTCGAGTCCATTTCGCGATTGTTCGATTCACCCGTCGAATTTCGCTCTAATATATATATATATATATAGGGAATAATTCGTCCTCCTTTTGTTTCTTCGCAAATTTATGATCATTGAGAAGAAGATAGTACGGGTGATTTTTTGTGATGAGCAATTTTTCACCGATTTATGCGATATCGAAAGCGCGGGATGTATTCGATGAGAAACAGTTCGTTTATCGCTTATTTCTTCTTCGCGCAATTTTTCATCGTTGAGTGAAAAAATTTACCAAAATTTTTCGTACGTTCAATATTTTATCGTAGCGCGCGGCGGTGATATGTCGCCGGAGTAAAATCAGGCTAACCGAGTCTCCATTCGGCGACGTAAACGACCCTTTTCGTAATCCCGAAGCCAGGAGAGAACTGACGCCTAATATTTTCCGGCGAAGCCCATTTGCAATCCTTTTCCACGGCTTCATCAATCTTTATTAATTCCGATCAAATCCTTCGTTATCTCTTTTTCCTCTCCTCCTTATACATCACCCTGACGTGGTTCGTCTCGGAAGAGGTTCGGGCGGGGAGGAAAGTGGGAGAAAGAGTGAGGAGGGACCGAAAACAAAAAAACAAAAAACAGATAGAGTAGAAAAGGAAGAGCAGAAGAGAAGGAGAAGGAGAAGGAGAAGAACTAAGGAAGGGAAAAGGGTGAAAAATAAAGCCAAGCGGAGAGCTTTAATCGGTAATTTAGTCCCGAGGAGATATCGATTAAACTATCCAACGATTTTTCTCTCAAGTTTCCACCCCCAACTTCCAGGCCTCCGAGATATTTTCCCCGGCTCCATGAACGCCCGAAGGGCGGGTGGATATTATTGGGTTGGCCTAGGTTCGGGCTCGGTTGCTGGGGGCCAGGCGTTGTTGGGGCACCTATCCTCGATCATCCACGAGACAACCCTCTCGTCGCATCATAGACATTGCCACGCACGTGTGGAAACTACCCAATAAACCACACACACGCGTAGTCTCTCGTGATCCGAGCAAGTGATCTCCTGTTATCCGTATCGAGCTGACAAGACTCCGGGCTGCGATGAGGAATCAATCAATTGTTCAATTAATCAATCAATCGATCAATCAGTCAATCAATCATATCGACGACGATGAATATACAATTGAACAAATTTCGGCTGTAGTGAAATGTGATTGAGAGGCTCGTAATATGCGCAGGCATGCGAAAGGGTGGCAAATCTGTTCGGTTTGGTCCATTTATTGAGAATTCGATTCCGAAATTTGACGGAATTCGCGAAGAATATCATTCTTTTCCTCTCCCCACTCCTTCGTTCGGTTGGTTCCAGGATCTCTTGCTGGAGAATAAAAATTGATACGGTATCGCCTAGGTAATTTTTGTGCCTCGAGGGAGGTATTCCGGAGCATTAACCTGGCCCTTAGCCGAGCTTCTTTAACCCTCCGTAGTCGCACTACCGGAGAATTTCACGGTAGTTAAACCGCACTGGGTCGATTATATCCAGTCGGTGTTGAAAAAATGATCGCGAGAAAACCGCTCGTCCGCGATGTGGATGAAAAAATGATGGGACATGCTCGTTCCATCAAAACAATTTCTGCTCTGGAAATCATAACTTTGTCAATTTTTTGATGTCTTCGAGTGAAAGTTGAAGGCGATCGACACTCCTCAGGCGCGATTAACACTCGACATAGAGTGGATTTCACTACGGAAGTGACTACGGAGGGTCGAAGCGAAGGAGCGGCGGGTTCGAGAAAAAAAGGCGAAAAAGAAGCTCGGGAGGATATATCAAGGAAACGTAAGTACAGATAGGAGTGATCGAGCGTCGTGGTCAGACCGTCGGACCGCCCACCCACGTCGCGCAGCGGGCCTGGTCGAGTTCGTCGGATGTGACCGAAATTAAGAAAGCCTGGATAGCCAGGTGTAGGAACCAGTCACCTCGACCTATAACACCGGACGATTACAATTCCTCCGGGTTATTTCCCTCGGGGACAATATAGTGGCGGCGGGGAGGCAGGATTTTGCTCGTTACGAGAGACAAAAAATGGAGGAAAACCTGAAAACGGAAAGGGTTGAGGCGAAAAGAGAGTGAACGGAGGCAAAGAAAGAAGAGCGGAGGGAGAAGAGAGGGGAGGAGCAAAAACGGCGTACCGCAGGAAAGAAGCAAGAACCGAGAGAGAACGAGGCGTCCGGGTCCGGCCCATCGGTAAGCAAACGAAAAAACCAACAAAAATGCCGCGGGCGTGCAGCAGGCGGGCGGTTGTCTTCGAGACAGTTGTATGTGACTGTGTATCGGGCCAGAATTTCACATCCGGGAATCAGAAGAGGGATTATATACCTGTAATCGAAAGTGACGAGAACGTGGTTTCACTGAGAGATGTGTTTGTTACCACTCCGCGAAACTACGCGATACCACCGTGTAATGCGCGTTACAATTGACGGTTGCTCCGCATTGTGGGAATGATCAACTATGTATACGGGGCGCGGACGAGTGGATCCGGTCGTTGCAGGAATGTGCGTAGAGCGACAGTTTTATGGGATTGTAATTGATGTGGAAATTTTATCTACAGGATACCCGCTCCCCCCGATTCCATCCCGCGGTGACGCATACGGACAATGAGAACGAGCGTGGTAATCCGGACGAGCGGTAGATACCGCCCTGCTACCAGGGCAGAGGGAAAAAAACGGGAAACCGAATGAATCCTAACCTGAAATTCATCGGCGGTCGCGTGACGATACAGCGACGCGACGGAGAGAAGGAGGAAGGGACCAGATAGCACACGCGACGAACAATGACATATAGCGGAGGATCCTGGGCGGGAAAAATCCGATACAGAGCTTTAAATAAATTTGAATGATTTTAAAACATGATCCGCAGCCTCTCGGCCCTCCTCCAGCTCCGCATCAGAGTCCGGGGAGTGAGTGAAGAGAATATGATAAAACCCGGGTAAGTATGGGGTGGGTGACCGGGTCGAAGACGAACGGGTTGCCAAGACCGGAAAGCGTCAGGTGATACGGATAGTCCCATGGTCCGGATTCCGAGGAGACTGCGAGAGGGCCGTGAGAGGAGCCGAGAACCGTAAAGTGGAGAAAACATGAAAGTTTCTTTCACAAAGTCGTTAGAATGTTCGGCTTTTTGTTTTTCCGTGTAGTTTTCATTGTCAGGACAAACCATAAACCTGGAGAGCGCCTGTAAAACTCACCGTCGCGTCATATAGCAATAAATTTTTATTGTTAAACATGACTTTGAATGTCACCTTCCATCCCGATATCCCTGCCTGCTCCACGGCTCTCTCTCTCGGTTCTACCGAGTACTCGTGTCCCCCCCCCCCCCCCCCCCCCACCCCCCCCGCGGATTCGGATTCAATTTTTTCCCCACAGTACACCTACCTGAGCAAGAATTTCGACGCGGTATGAAAATCGACGGGGTTTCGGGGATGAGCGGCCCCAGTCCGCACAATGAATCTCCATCGTTGAATACGAGTACCTATATAAGGAAACCAGGAAATTTGGCGTATTGTCGGAGAAGATCTGCAGTCATTCAATTGGACAACGAACACCCGAATTCGAGTTAGTGTACAATTTTTTGAGTGATACCTATAGCAAACGCAAACGGTTCTTTCGCCTGATAACGGACAATAGTTTTCGAAAATAGTTGAATAGTGGAGTGAAAATTCGTTTGGGGCTCAATTCAAACGTGAATTAGTACGATAAAATTCAGAAAGTATCCATTCCCTGGACGCAATCCGACATTCTGCAGACCGCTGCGAGGAAGATGAAAAATCGTTTCCAATAATTATCCTTCCTAAATCTGATGGAAATGAAAGAAACGAAAAATCAAATGAGCCCGACTCCACTCATCCACTCGACCTAAGATGCTTATCTCTTGATTATATAGACATTTGTTTCTACCGGAACTAACTATTTCAAGTGCGGTCCGTTGGAAGATCGAGAATCTTTTTCGAAACACCGTAATATGAGCTCATATAGGTATTGGCACATTCGCACGGATGATTGGAACTCTTTGGCTTCTCGCGATTAGCTGTTAGCCGTGCGGCGCCACCGCGCCGCGTCACTATACGAACCGGAGGAACACGTCCGTATGGAAATCTTGAGCCGCGAAATGCCGACGATTCGTAGTTAAGCCCTAGCGATTGAAATATAGGCTCGTGCCGAAAGATTCGCAAGACGAATTACAACGCTCTGATAATCAAACAAGTTTATTCGTAGCCGAACGATCTGGCGTTGTGCCAAACGCCACGCGGTGTCGCCCGAGTGGGTCAGCGGTTTATTTCGTTGTTTTCATCAACGCGCGTGTCAATTCGTTATACTCGCGGAGCCGTCGAAAGTCGACCCCAATTTTCAAGCAGCCGTATCAAGTGTACCGAGAGCCGAATAACGCGGAATCGGGAAATAACAGAAATTCGCATAAGCGTGTGAAAATAATTGAGAACTCGCGGATTCGAAGATAACGTAGAAACGCAAAGAGAATACGACGATTATTTCGAACGTCCATTTGCAGATAAATAGGAGCTTTGTTTGATAGTGGCAATTGCTTCGGCTGTACGTGACTTTTCTCCTATGTAAGCTTCCGCGCTCCTTACGAAGGCGTCGCGACGCCGCGCCCGGCCCGGAAGTCACGTTGTATTGGATGGGCTGTGTGGAGGTTCGGTTTGACATGTTTTCCAAATAATTAAACGGCACCCTCGGGACCAGCGCGGCGCACGGATGGGGAGTCGCTGTCGCATGTCGCGCCGAATTACTCCGGACGAAGAAAACACACTGTACGATAACATGTTATACCAATGTATATACATACGTATATACCTAACGTTCTTGCATGTCTGATCGAACGTAACGCCGATTCACGGCCAGAGAGAGGAAAAGAGAACAATTAACATATGGCCGAAACTTCGGCGTCCACCGTAGATTTTCGTCGATACATTTCGCGTTCTGTTTCGGTCGGGCCGATCGACGTCAATGGAAAACGAAATGAGTGTTTCGTTTGTGCAGTACAACGCGCGTGCGTATGCATACATACCTTTACGAATTGTGAATTATTGTATACGTGCACACACATCCGCCGGACGTAGCAGGTACGAGATCTACTTTGGACGTACCTGGAACAGGAGAAGATAAGAACGTTTTTCAAACGAGTGGAAAAGCATTGGTGAGATCTTGAGGTGTACAAATTTTTGACATTCGAGGAGAAAATTCGTTGCGAAATTCTTCAGCGAAAGTTTACCAACGAATAATTCTCGTGCGATGTTGTTGCAGGTTCGATTGATTTTTAAGTTTTTTTCAAAATGTGGATGAACATTTCTAGAGAATTTATCCGAGCACTTTGAGAAGAAGTGAAACTTCCACAAGAAAAGAGAATTTCAAATTGATGTAACCTCGCCCGTTACCGCTGCGAGGATATTTAATCGTTTCAATGAATAACAAATTACATCTCTGATCGGCGAGCGAAAAGTTTTACTTATCAAACTCGGGCGTATCTCTTACGAACTCTGCTCGCCTAAAAACATTTTCAAATTCGACAGAAATTCAACTGGGCGGTGGGCGGTGGGCGGCTGAAACTTTTTCTTGAAGAAGACGAGTATCGCGGCTCAAACAAAATGAGAATTAAAAACTCGAATGGACGACATCCTCCACGGTAAAAACCGACGATATCAAATATCCAGGGGAATGAATTCTCGTCAAACGGGATCGGTGTTCGGGTACCGTTGACCCAACTCCGCGTGAGGTGTGTATCTTGCGGAATTTCGAGCAAGCGAATCATTTCTCCCCCGGGGGACACCGTGTGACCTCTCGGAATTCTCGTGAGAAAAATAATCGCATTGCAATAAGAAGATTTCGGGAAACGGTCAAATGATTCATCGAGTCGAAAATGTGATTGGACACTCGAGGTTCATATTCGCGATGGGGGTCAGCGACGAATCGACCGGTCTTATGTTACTTGAAAAAATGAACAAGAGAAAAAGAAGCTCCCTGAATACTTGAGGTGGAAACTTTGTAAGTTGCAATAAATATTTGAGTTCACCCTTCGGGGCGAACCGATCTATTACGGGAAGCCAATTTCTAAATACCGTCGTGTGCCCAGAATCCACTAGGAGCCGAAAGTTCGCGAAGAAAAAAAAAAAATCCCATAAAACGAAGAGCGCGAAAAAATGGAGGCAACATACAGAGCTGTTCCTCGGCTTCTAATAATGAACAGCGTCTCCATTACGAATCAATCTGTTTCTATACCATCATCGAAGACCGGTTCGCTTGGATCTCCTCGGGGAATACTCCCGAGAAACGATGGTCGCGGGGGCGGAAGAGGCAGGATACAAAAGAACAGGACTCTCTTCACGCTCCGGGGCCGGGGGTGTGAATCCGCGAGACTGGGACTTGGAGGAGTTTGAAACTTGACTTTGGCACGTACCGTAAAAGCTCCTCGTGGAGAAGGGCTAGAGGTGGATTCGCGTACCTACCTATACCTCGTAGGTAGCCAGGCAGTGGGCGAGTACACAAATAACACGAACACAGACGGACGGAGGGTAGAGGCGTATGCGCGTCCGTACACGAAACCATAAGATGAAGCAACGCGTTATTCGAACTCAACGAGTCCCCGGAAAGTTTGCGACCCGCCGCAATACGAGTAGCACGTAGCAGATACGTGAACGTACCTAAGCACGTATGTACATACGTACCAAAGTCTTCCAGGATCTGGTTCACAGAATTATTGCACGCCCACCGACGAAATAGAGACACGAGTAAGGCTTGTTGGCAGCTACTATTATACCTGGTGGGACTAGGATGCTACCCTGCCGCTGGAACGGGGCTCACTTAAGTTCCACGGCATTACTAGTACACGTGTCCTGCCTAGGTACGGCTAGGCGGCATGGGGAGAAAGTGTATGTACGTACAGATACGTGACGTGGCATAAACTACACGAACTACATTCCTACGTGGGCAATAACAGACCTGCCTAGGATCTAGCATCCAGACTTTCCTACTTTTATACTCGCTCAACGTCCGGCCGCCCCGGCCGCGTCGGCTTCGACGTCTGATGGACGGCATTGCCTGACGCAAGACTGTCTAGGACGGGGTTGTGATAGCCCAAATGTTCAATCGAACTTTTACATTGAAACACCGCGTGACTAGAAGTTTGAGTGAGAAGTAAGGGCTCTCGTGGTCAACCTAACGACGTCACGTGTCTTCCCCTGCTTGCTGTTTCGTTTGTTTGTTCGTTTTTCCTCAATTTATTTACCTGCTGAGGTGTATTCCTGATTGCCGATTAGATTCCCTCACCCCCACACCCTCCTCATTCAAAATCTGTGCGAAATCATGTCTCATATATAGGTGATAAAATACCGAGAGCGCAAGCGTTTCGCACTCGATTCCCAATTTCGTGCGATTTAACACGATTTAGAACGATTTCACCTGCATTCTGATAATTCGATTAGAGATTTTAACCGATTTTCAGTGATTCCGGACCATCGAGAAGTCTTTCTCTTTTTGGAATCACGACGAATTTTACTATATTCACCGGGGATTTGCGTCACGAACATTTCTCGATCTTCGTTTCGCGTTGAAAGATTCTTTTAGGTCGGTGGACTGTAAAGAAGAGAAGAAACCAACGCGAGAAGAAGATGATAGTGTGAAGGAGATGGATCGAACATCGATTGTTTTGCCTGCGATCAACATTTTTTGAATCGTTTCAAAATTCCCGCTCAAACAGGGAGCCGGAGGGGATGAGATAAGAACCTGAAATAATTAGGGCATATTGTTTCTTACCATTTCGATCCGATTTCACGTGATCCAGCTTGACAATTTTTCAGTCCCCATACGAGTAAGACAAGATTTCGGACCACCCTAATGTACGTATAACGATGGTGAGAATATATTGTCCAATTTTTTGTATAGCCTGACCCCGGGGACCTTTGCACGAAAGAGTGCTGTACATACATACATACACAGGATATAGAAATATGTATCCACCACTCACTGAACTACTGCATATGTAAATGATGTACAAGTGGACTAATGTGGGTCAACAAAAGTCACCGAGGAATATGAAGAAAAGTAATACATAAATATTGAATGATATGTAAACACATTGGAGCGAAAGGAGACGGACGCCTTTCCACTTTGGTGGCCGACAAGCAAAAAATAATGATATTCACAATTTTCAGGGAAAAGAAGTGGAAGAAATGAAACAAGAATATAATTCTTGTCCATTACCGCAAACCGTGGTCGTCGAATCGAACGGGAACGTACTACCGTTGGTTTTGATCTTGTCGCGATAAATGTTCTGCAGAGACACATTGAACCGAGGGTTGCGTTTCCTCAGATCCTCTGCTCCTGCGGTAGGTTTGTTAAATGTGTCCACACCGTACACGACACGTTATACGACGACCATACTGTTATTCGTGAATTTCACGGAGCATACAGCTGATATCACATTTACCACACAGCGTCATCGTTAACGTGTCGCTCGGTAAATTGACTAGCGTGAAAACGTGGTCTGTGCACACGTTCTGGCCCCCGTCCAGATTTCACTGGGGTTTGGCCCTCCCTCTCCTCTTCCTCCATCTCCGTCTCCTTCTATTTCTCCTCTTAGTGTTTGACTCCGAGAGAGGAGACGGGCAATGCCAGTTCTGGACCACACGCTCGCATGCAACCTTCGCCGTGCCCGTGCGAGGCTCTAGAAGCTCCTAAAAGCTTCTAGAAGGTTCTAGAAAGTTCGCAAAAGTTCCACAAGGTCATACCGGTGTCATGAATTTGCGATGACGGTGGCGGCCTAACTAACTTCGTGGTCGAAATTCGAACGCCTCGTTTCGCTTCGAACAATCAATGATGAACAGGGGGGCAGCAATTGCTGTAGGAATTCAGTTTTTTTCAGGAACGGTTCAGGGTCCCTGCCGTAGTAGGAAGCTCGGAATTTTTCGTACATCTCGGACAGCGAAGCATACTGGTTGCGACTCATATCGAGGTTCGGGTATCCGCATGTTTGGCATTGCGAATTTGGGAACAGTTTGACATCGCGGCAATGAAAATTTTCAATTGATTGATTGACCTTCGCTATTTTTTGTACTTGTTTTTCCGTATCGGCGAAGATGGTACTCTAGTCGGAATCCGGACGCATTAAATTCCTACTTGTGGCAATCGCTCGAAAAATCGATAAGAATTATTCCAGTTTTTCGGCATTACGTGAAACTTGGAAATTTTTTGTCATCCGGTATCGATCCGCATTCGCGGATAATTGGCTCTGAAAAATTCTGTGTTCGTATTCTCATTCTTATTCTACATCTGCGGCTTCTTGTTTTCGAAAATTACGTCTACGGAATGTTTGCGCAATCCGAGCAAACACAGAATCCAATCATCGCAATATACCGTTGATTAGTGTACTCAGGTCGGATAAAGCGTACCTACTGCGTATCTCCGCGAGATGGTAACGCGCAATTACAAGAGTGTACGCAAGTGTGACACCGCCGAATAATTAGCAAGTGATCGTCACACGTTATCGGTAAAAAAACGAGTATCCCGAAAAGAAGAGAGAGTCTGCTTTTAGAGCACGAACAAGAAGTTTCCGCCGTCTCGACT
Source organism: Phymatocera aterrima (assembly GCA_963170745.1). NCBI lineage: Eukaryota > Metazoa > Arthropoda > Insecta > Hymenoptera > Tenthredinidae > Phymatocera > Phymatocera aterrima. The sequence goes on along the minus strand of OY720662.1, from coordinate 1,556,300 downwards.
AAAAGGTGAGTGATCTCTGTTCACCACGCTTACAGGTATCATACCAAATATTCCGGGATGAATATAATCGCGGGGAGCGAACGAACAACTTTTAGGAACAACGATTTTTTATGTTTTGAAAAAAATGAACAGAGAAAAAACATGCAGGCACACACAATTATATTATCGGCAATTTCCAAACTTTCGGGGTTCTGTACTATTTTCTTCATAGAATACGCGAGATACCGGATCGCAAGAAACAAGAATCGACGAAGAAGCTCACAATTCGCAAATTTACCGGCTACGTGTTGAATTATTTTTTCGAAGCGCACGTTAGATTCAGCGAAAGTGAAATCAAGCCGACTGGTTCCTCGATTACGAAATCACGAAGTAGTATCTTCGTTCCAATTTGCCACATAATGAATAATTTTTACCAATAAGCATTCAATTCAAACTTTTCACAATGACTTAGATAAACGATGAAGTGCCTGTACGTAGTAGCTGTGTTGGCTTTTGTCGCCACCGCAATTCCGATCGAAGACCCGGACTGTACACCTGACTATTGTTCCGCTCATCCATGCGAATCTATAACGAAGTGGCAATGCATTGACAAAGATACAATTTATGTAGAACAGGGAACCGTTTGCGGCTGTTGCGCCGCTTGCATCCAGAAAACTTCGGGTGAGTAAAAAGTTGACAAAATTTACTCACGATCAATCAAATTCATTGGGATCCTGTACATGTTGAGATTCCGATCGTTGCACGATGCATGAGAAGCGAAATGTATATAATTTCGTTGGGTTTTTGGGAATCCGGACTAAAATTCATCGCTGCGGTTAATTAATCATTACCACTCTCATCCATTACACAGAACTTCGTCGGGGCTCTACGGGACAATAAGAACGTCGCATTCTATTTGTCGTTCTGAATTCGTAAAGATCGAATTTTCGTATTACCTGAAATTCCACAGGACCTACACGTGCCTCGTCATTATCGCGGAGATATTTTTCGGTTTGCTAATTTCTGTCAAAATCACGGTCTCTCGATTCGCAGGACCCTAACCGCATCAATAAGAACGGATGCGCGATTCAATACGACAAAAATCGATTCTATAATCTGGCAGGAGCATCCGATTCGCTTGTGCGAGAAAAAAAACTCGTTTCTAATCTTGTGTGCGCACGTATTCTCGATTACAAAGCTGCCGTGGACAAGTCCGGGCTACGACCACTCTTGACCGAAGAAGAATCCGCGGCGGACTGTGTACCGGGCACAAAGTGCCCGGTAATTGGTTAAGAAGACAGAACGCCTACTTCCGTCGTTGATACTCTCGTCCCATCACGGAACCAAGTTTCACTATTCGATCCACTTGCTATCCGACAGGGCGTCAACGGCTCCCCAATTTGATTTCCAAGTGTGAGATGACTGTCGATAACGAAGTACACTTCGCGCTTGCATGATTTTATAAAGTTTGTAGCTATGGCATATCTGTGTGTGATGAGAGAAGATTGCAACATGGTTGACGATCAAATATATTTTGTCTTACGGTGATTTCCATTGATTTCAATAAAATACATGTGATCGATGATGTAATCGAGGAATCTCGCATATTCGTCGTAGCGTATTTTTACTTCCTCATACCGAACATGGGAAATGGGATTGAGGAGGTCCTCCGCGTCTCAGGAGGCGGCGAATTTTTTGTTAGGAAATCGCGATTTTCTATGAAAATCAGGCATTCTAACGGAAAGGAAGCTTACGTTTGGTCCTGACCAGATAGATGTCGGTTCGGGTGCCGATTCTTACCTGATGACTGAATTTGCAGCCGGTTTTTCCAGTATCGGTGCTACCTGATTCGGGTTTCACATCACTTTCATTGGATTTTATCGGCCATTGAAGAATGAAACCGGCCAATCAATTTCGATGGTTTCTTCCCGTGTGAGAAATTATTTATAAATTTACCGCTACGAAACGTGCTTCGAAAACCAAGTCGAGGCTGCCAGAGTTACTTCTTCGGCCCGGAAACAATTCTAGCGGATTTTCGAGAATGAGTGAAACTCCATGCGGCAAATGGTCCTCGTGATTTATTGCATATTTTAAGAAACAAAATTGCAATCCAGCGTACGAATTATGTTGAAAGAAGCAAGAACACAATATCGGTCCAACGGTGTCGCAGACATTTTGGTATCGCATCGATAACATAGTTACCGATTTTCAAACGTGAGTGAACAGCTCCTGCGGATAAATAAACTCCGGGAAAATGAGTCTCGTTTCCGACGAAGGACGAGATTCCCAAAAATCGGCAATCAGTATAACAGTATAATTGCAACTACCTTCGGTTCTGGGGCTAGCATCAAAATTCCAAGTACCTCTCGCGGCACAACCAAGTGAGAGAGGATTCGTCAAATCGTTTCGATCTTAGCCTGAGGTACAAACGGACCGCGACCGTAACCTCGGGACCTCGATTTCGAACATTTTCACCGAGACAACACACTCCCTCCTCTGTCTACAAACGAGAAAGTATAACAAAAAATGATGAATCTTTTCCCCCTTCCTCTTTACTTCCATTTTTCTACTAATATCTTCAATACTGCCTCAGCCAGCGGGGTTTTCTTATAACAAGCAGCTGTACACGGGGGATCGATGCGATTGAGCCCGTTAAGAGGTAAGTGGGTAGTTTTATTAGCAGTAATTATGAAAGCAAGTCTCAAGCTCGACATCGCCACGCCTAGTTTAAGGCGCTTTAGCACGAACCTCATCCTCGTCGACGAGGTGAGGCGAGCTAGCCAGCCGGAGAGCCTCGCAGGATGTAGAACCTGGCGGTGAGTGAGGGTTGTCGCACGACAGGACGGCGGGGCTCGGCGACACGACACCGCGGACAAACCTTCCCGCCGCGCTTACCACCTTGATCATAATACTTAGACTCGATTAAGATCTAGCAAATTGATAAAACAGGCGCAAAATGGTTCCAACAATTTTCATTTTCCTTCTCACTCTCTATTTCTTCTCTTTCTGGGGAGGCCGAGGCTTTCTCTTTCCTTCCATCGTTCGATTATACCTGCTCCGGTAAAATCACTCATACGCGGTTCGTGAGGTGATTACCGCTGGACGAACTACGAAACTTCGTATCATACGTTGACCTGAATCGGTATGATGGAGTTCTATACGGAAATCCAATTGAAGAGCATTGTCTCACCACTTCTTACCAGCTTTAGAAGCCAAATTTACAGATTCTATTGTCTATTCGCACCGTTGATGAAGTTCCGAAGTACTCGAGGAAGAACGTTAACGCACGCGTGTCAAGAGTTGAACGATCTCGATCGGGATTTGATTCGCAATTATTCCAGAATCAAGTCACGTTGTAGATTTTCAAGAGACTTCAGTATTTGGCGAGAATGGAAAAGGAGAAGAACGAAAGGAACGTTGCCACTACGTTTTACTTGCCGTTCTATGAATCTGTTGTCTCTACACAATTGGTATAGTGCGAAACAACGTGTGCTGGCGACGCGACGCGGACCGTGCCTCGCCATCTGTTGAAACTCCTTCTCCCGACACTCATATTTCCCCAGCCGATGCGATGCCCGGTTAGAAGGAGGTTCCTCCGAACCAGAGGTGACGATCCTCCGGGGAACCCAACTGATGTGAGTAATAACTATGACGACCCAACAAAGTCGCAGGATTCCACCTTTTTCCGAGTATCCCGTGAGGGAAGAGGGATGCTTGATGCGCATCCGTATGCGAAGATCAAGAAATAGAAAAACAAAAAAAACAAAAAAACCAGAATGGGAAAGATCGACACGATCTTCGTTCATCGACTGCGATCGGTGGTCCGTTGGGAACTGGCATTGAAGACAGGAAAAATGAGCTGAACTTCATTTGTGAGCGGTTTCCCGTAGATCCTTCGCTTTGAAGTAGATCATGGAAATTCGAATCATCCAAAAAAGCTCGACTCGACAGGACGGCCCCGGGTATAGAAGTAAAGCTAACCAACCCATGTTGAGGCACGAAGGCAACAAAAACGAAATGGAGAAGGGAGAAGGGAAAGGAAACGGTAGAGGAGACGGACCTCTTCGGCGAGTGCAATATGTACGTTGATGAAAATCTGTAAAAACGGATATTTCACTGCAGTGTGTGTGTGTGTGTAGACAAGTAAAAGAACGCGAAAAAGAAGGTGTACATCGGCACTGGGGCGAGTTTTACGCGTATATGTAGCCACGGTTCGTCGTTATACGCGTAATTCCATCGCCAAGGTGGGCTATGTACAATTGCATATCAGTGGTGTATGCATGTCGATCCGTAGCTGAGGTTATACCTACGTGAGAATAATTTCACTTTGCAAGAGCGATAAGAGACCTGCATCGCAAGCTAGCCCGCCTCTCATGATTGCTGAATCGCGTGATAGAAAACTGCGCAGCGGCTGGTTCAGGACTCGGTTCGGTTCCTAATGCCAGCTCTTGGCAAGAAGAAGGTTTCTCTTGTGTGTGTGCGTGTGTGTGTGCGTGTGTGTGTGTGTGGAAACGAGAGGAAAAAATCTTGGCGGGTAAAATCGCTTCGGACAGAAATGTTTCATAACGGACCTAGAGAGTGAGATCGGTCAGTAGGTATGTTGTATTTTTATTTTTTTTTCATCAAGATTCACGTTTTCCTGTACCTAGAGACAGGAGCAAGAGAAATTCGTTTCCCTGCCAGTGTCGCTTCCGTATATTCCCGCCTTTTGTCCGCAAAAGACCGAGAATGTTCCACCGTCAACGCATGACGCATGAAAATATTCAAAATATGGTTTTCCCAGACACGAACGTCGCGTCGCTCGGCCGAAACGGTATAAATTTTTCGAGTATTCAGTTCGTTCTACTCGCATAAGGTGAAATATTTAAAGGATGAAATTTGAGAGGGAGTTCAGAGTCGGGAACATCGGGCCTACGTATTCGGTTCGTATCGAAGTCGAAAAATGTGGAAAACGCTTCGGTTAGAACTACGTCGTACCGACGCGGGCGGCTTTCGGTAAGGATTACAAGAGCTTTTTCCTCCGCAGTGTTCAGCTACGTTAAGCCGGTGGGTAATTCCGGAGAGAAACGGTCTTCCCTTGGGTTCCATATTCAAAATGAAAGTCGATGGTTTCGCCCGGCGTACCTACTAGTAGCTAACTGTCCAGTACCCAGTACCCGGTGCCGAAATTAAATGAAACTTTGTCAAGGGATCCACTCGGGTTGACACAGTGGCCGAATTCTCGCGGTTGCGCGGTCAACTGACCATGTTAACCGCGCCAATAAACTTCTTCCAACTATACACCTACACTCTCCTCCCCATTGCATTAGGACCCCGGTGACGAGGTGAGGTCGTTCGGGTGACAATTACCTATATACGTGCAGGCAATTATAGGTACCTATACCTCTGAGGAAATTTCGCGAGAAAACTTCCTTCTGAAAATTGGGAAGGATTGAAGACCAGCCATTATTCCCACCGTTCGACGATTATGCGAGGTGAAAATTTTCCTCCGGCAATATCCGGCGGACAGCTGCAGGGAGTGAAATGGAGCAATGAAAAAATATGCGAACGCGTGTCGGGTGAATATCGCACGGCGTACCTCGGAGATTAGGCGTTGGATGATAGGAGAAGACACGCCTCAAGGGATGCTGATCGCTGAACCTTCGGTGGAATAAGTTGTACCTCGGCGCATTCTTCGGAGCCTCTTGCAGGTGTCCGGGGAGACCGCGATAGTCCGCAAAGTTTACAGATAAGTTCCTGTTTCACGTATCTCCGAGGGAGAGCCTCGGAGAACCTTGGAGAACCTTGGAGAACCCTGTTCAGCCCATTCTGTGACCTCAATAATTTAGCGAAGGAGACGTAACTCGAAGAAGCAGGAACTCCGGCCTTCTCTCCGTGTCTCGTAACGATAAATAACTCCTGTAGCGTACATAGTATGTGCACACGTCTTCCTGCACGTATACGCGTGCACACGTCGCCGGGTATGTTTGTACAACTTGGAACTCAAACTCCCCGGGTCACCGCGCCACACATCTTGTGAATAAAAAAAGTGATTTACTCCTCCCTCCTTCACGTCAGCGTCGGTATGACTCTGACATAGATATTCGCATGAAATATAGGTAGGTATACGTGTATCACTGTATAGTACAGCGAGTCGTCGGCGTCGATGGGAAGGTGCGAAGGTAAAGAATTCCCAGTCGTCCACCCATCCGCCATTCCCGCGTAAGCAGACGAAGAAGAAGAAGAAGAAAAAGACGAAGAAGAAGGTATAGGTATAGGTAGTCCGAGTCACTCCGTTGGCTCGTTTTACAGGACTTTATACTATAACAGACTCCTCGTGTTTCACCGTAAATCTTTCGGAAACTAGATCCGGGGGTACTTGCGCACTGGGACGAGTACTGCACCAACCACCATGCAGCTTCTCGATGCGCGTCTCTTCGTCCGGTTGCAGCTCCATCGTCCGACGGAGCTCGTTGCGGAGCGTGGAAAAAATTTCCGAACAGAAGCTCTGTTCGGACATCATGACGTACCGTATAACATCTCCACATATTGCTCCGGCGCAACGGTGCGGATGCAATCTTTGATGATGTGCTAGAATAAAAGCCCGGTGCACCAAAGGCTCTCAATGAATTGTCGCTATGCGTTGTCGAAACAAACCTCGTTACCGCATACACATGCGTATGGTGGGCATGTGCGAAGGAACGCGAGCGTGGATGAGCATATCTGCGTTCATACTCTGGAGACCAATTTTCCCGTTCGAGAAAAGGAGCGGGAAGAGGAGAGGCGGGATGCGAGGAACAGGATTATGCTGTTTCTGCTTATTTTTCTCCTTGGCAATATCCGAGGTACACCGCCCAAAGCACCGGAGGTGTCCATGCCACGTGTATTTACATATTTGGTAGAAATGTGCCGGCAGGGAAGTCCGTCGACGTCGGGCTAGAAGAGCGTATATATCTAGTTCGGTGTTTGCGCGGTCGTGCCGTATCGCTATCGATGCAGTTTGGTATAATAAGGATATCAGCGGTATTCGCCGTCTCCGCCGCAAATGCGGCGGGGTTCCAGATACGTAGCGGATGTGGAATAACGAACGAACGAACGAACGAACGAAAAGGTGGTACGGCGGGAAAAGGACGAATAGAGAAGGGAAAAGGAGGAAAATGTGGCGCGAAAGTTAGATAGTTTGTTACCACACGTCCGGACGAGTTGGCCGCGGATAGGAAGGATAGAATAAGGCGAGGCAGAACCGAACCCAGAAGATTCTGCATCCACGTAAAACGGCCCCGTTTTCGTTATACGCTATTTATTTATTGGCTTCGTAAGTTTTCTGTTTACACCCAACTACGAGTATCCGCATGCACCTGTGTTATACGTATAACTACGTAGCTGCGGCTGCGGTACGGCGCTGCGCGGCGCGGCGCGGCGATAAGGAATAAAGATTCTCGAGATATGCGAGAGGATATCGCGGAAGCGTGGAATACCTATCAGTTGTACAGGCATAAACATAAGAAAGTATGCTCTCTCCTTCGCCTGGAGAAAATTGGACTACAAATGTTGCGGTTTAAAATCTCGGGAGCTTTCCTTCTTTCTATAACTGAAGTCTGGACCTCCATGTATAGCATTGAATTGTATACACATGGAGCAATTGCGAGGAAATTTTGAGCCGCTCGTTGGAACGAAAAATCTTTTGATCTATCGTTAGACACGATCGTCATAGGCGGTTGTGGAGAAACTCTCGCTTTCTAATTCATCATCGATTCCCATTCTTCTCGTATCACTTTCCACCTCGATTCTACGTGCTTATAGTTAAAAGTCACGACTTTCACGTATGAAGTTGGATGTCTGCGAGGATGTGCACTTTGCGAGGAGGCGAAGCACCACCGGCTCTGGGGTGGTGAGACCTAATACCACAAAGTGCTTCGGAAACCCGTCACCCAGATACTACGCTAGACCGTCACTTGCTTATATGCCCTACTCCACTCTCAGACGCACCTGTGAAAATTAAAGTATCGATCGAAGTTTTTCGTTGTACGTTGTAGTATGGATGGGACCATTCATAGATAGGATATAGTTATGGCAGATATGGGCATCAGTGTCAGGGATCAAAATTTGCTAAATATTAAGAAAAATGTTGATAATTCCGAGTACAAACTTCCTCTATAACATAACTCTTCGCGGCTGTAATATAGCGATCTTTGACTACTATAGATAAGCTAGACTTTACCAACCCCCCTGAGTCTCGGTAGTTTCAGATAAACTGAGGAAAATATACCTCCGATCCTTTGCTGGAGGGAAAGAGCGAAAAAAAGTAGGAGCGGAGAGAGTAAAATGAAAAAAGAGGTGTACTCGGTTAATTTAAAAGTTCCGCGTGCTTCGTGCTGTATTCTCTTTATTGGTGAGTAAAACCGGACGTTATTGCGCCCCGTCTGGTGCTGCGAGTTGGCTCACGATCGAGGAAGAACCTCCGCGTGTATTATCAGTGAAAAAAATGAAGGAGAGGAACTATACCATGATATATTCTAGCACTTTGCTCCATTTGTCATCAACTTTAATGGGCACTGCACTATATCCGGAATACCAATCTACCGGGGGGTAAAATTTACCCCATGGGTTTCCTAAATTTGTTGAAAACGTATAGTCATTTGTCTTGACCGAGAAAAGAGCGATCGCGTGCCTCCTGTTTTGTATCATCTGTAGAGAAATATGTTCAACCATAGTATATTGTGTGGCGAGAGCGAAGGCGGGTGCTGCAATCACACGAGTCAGAAACTGCCTGTCCGCCGGAACCACACACGATATTCTCTGTCACGCCTGCGAGGAAAGATTCGGCTTTTAGTGCCGGTGCGTTGCGAAAAGCTAGAAAATATAGCGCCTGCAACGTTGAGATGACGGCGCACGCGCACATCGCGAATACTACATTTTCCGCACGAAAAACTATCGCCCTAGTGGGGAAAACGTGGCATTAGCGGTGTGCGCGTGCGCCACCATCTTTCCGCACGCCATCGGCCACTTTTCGCCCACTCTACAAGCACAAAAAGTCGTACTTTCCAAGCGGGTGTTACAAAAAGTATATTGCGTGTATATCCATGTATTCATATATTCGGACGACTGAAGAAGTTGGAGAAGAGCGAGGATGCCCGCGGAGTAACCTGATATATGGGGATGCACAGCCTTTTCACCGTTCTATTGATACAGGGTGAACGACGAAGAACTTGAGCTGCTGAGCTGAGCAAGAAATAATAATTCGCCATTCGATCGGTTCAAATAATAACTCTACCCGATCCACACGCCTCGCTGCATTGATGCAGAGGTATTAATTTTCCACCCAGATATGGTAAGTGAGTGCCTGCATACAAGGTTCAGGATTACTCATTCACTTTCGGAGCCTTAACGAGCCTTCAGATATGAACCGCTACAGCTACCTATGGAGAATACTATCGTGGGTGATAAAACGCGTAGGAAAACACGAGGAGTTAGAAAGAAACGTGCAAAACTCGTGCAGGAAACCGCACACGCCGCATAAAATGCCGGGGCGCTGTTCACCTGGTTTCTTCGTCTTTTTTCTCGTTCTGTTGGAGCTTTTCCACGTTTTTGTTTTCTAGTACTTTTCTTTCTACCATAACTTTTAATCTTCAAATGCATCTTGCAAATACATGTAGGTACTGCGTATACATACCTATACACATGTATATGCGTGCGTGTATATTCATCGGAATATCACTGGACTATAAACGCGATGGTTAGGTAAAGGTGGGAAGGTCTCGTCCAACAAGACATTTCTCCACGCGCCCTGGATGTAGAAACTCCTGGGAAGCAATATATGCCGCAATGTCACGCAGTGACGGAAGTAGATCCTATCTCGCAAGTTGAGTTCAGTTTAGCGATATTCCCCGTTATAATAATAGTACACAAATCGTAACTTTTCTTCTCTCTCCTTCGATTATTGGTCGGGGTGACCTGTACATGCGTACAGTAATCAGGGCCTGCCGCATTCCTTCGTTCAGTATTCTCGAAGCGAGCCCTGTATTTCGGTTCTTATTTTCATCCGAATCCTAAGGCCCGCGTGGGTCCGCAGTGCTCGACTGTTGAACTTTACCGCAAGGTTCCAAGAGCTTCGGACTACGCTGACTGCGACTTGGAAATTACTACTTTGGTTAACAACTTTGAGTCAAGTCGATCTTGTGTGCTTACCGCCGGAAACCCTCTCTGCCGCTTGGGGAGTAGCAAAAGTAATCCGAGTGCCCAACATCCAACGGAAACCGAATACCAATTCGATCTTGCAGAGTCTCTTTCTTTTCTGCCTTCGAATTTCGTGTACGGGTAACAAGAAAAAAAAAGGCGAAAAATTGATGGGAAAATTAGGTCGGAAGATAATCCGACATTTCGGTCGGCATACGAATAGCGTGCAGCTAGCTCCCTTAATTCGATTTCATTTCAACTCCCGTTCCCAAGGTAAGCGAAAATAAAGGTTTGTAAGGTTTATGTACCAATGTAGTACATGCGGTGCGAAAGGGCGTGAAAGAGGGCCGCTATCCGTTCTATAAACATTTAGTCAACATTAGTCTATAAAGTTTATTCGATGTGATCGTAATTCAGTCACTCACCTTCATACGCAGCCATACTCGACGCTGAGACCTTTTCAGTTTGGCGCGCTATACGTCCCGCTATATACAGGGTGTATCTAAAAGATGGCGGACTATCGGTGACCGCGGATTCGCTGTCGGAAACTGATTCGAACGCTTTTTCTCAAAAAGTCCGCCATCCCCCCCGTTTTTGAGATATCAACGATAATGGTGAGCCGCCAATCAGAGAGCAACTTCAGAATTTCGTACGCACGAGTCTTGACAAAACAATGTTTCGCTTTTCGCTTCGTCAAACGTTGTCCGACCATTCAATTTTTCTATCAATTGCGTTACGCCTGCAGGTTACATGTAGTACACTGAACAGTCGAGAATCGTTCATACGAATTTGTGAAGGCGTTCTATGATTGGTTCACCCTTATCGTTGACATCTAAAAAAAAAAAAAAACAGGGGCACGGCGGAATTTGAAAAAAAAAAAAAAAAAAGTGGCCTGCAATCACTCTCTGACGGAGAATCCGCCGGTACGAAGAGTGTGCCATCTTTCGGATACACCCTGTACGTACGACACCTACGTAAGTACATATACCTATACCCACCGTGCCATGCCATCGTTGGCATGGCCTTGCTAAACCGGCGAGGGAGTCAAATTTTATTTCGTTGAAACTTTTATCGTTTTCCGATTCAGGAAACAGCTACAAACGGAATCGAATACCATTGCAAAACCGTGTTTAGCGCAAAGCACATTCACATAGGCGTAATGCTATATACAAATGATGTAGGTATATAGTAGCGAAAATTTCCACCGATACGACACGCAACTTTCGGCGAATATCGAGCAGTAAATTATCGTTCCAATTACATCGGATGTCGATATACCACCGCCTACCGATATTGTCTCGATTCATTTTGGTCCAAACTGTTCGTTTTGGTTGGAAACGGATAAATGATCCGACGGCGTTATGATTTCGCGCATTTTTCCACTATTTTTTCAAATTAGTTCTGAAATTTGGCGAAATTTTTCGCCTCTCTACGGATTTCATTGCATGAGATGGACTTGGACCAGAACAGATATTATAGCTGCGAAATTGGACCTATTGAATGTGAGATTAGACTATAATTAATCGGACTTCGTACTGGATCTTGTCAGATCTAATTAGACAAACTTTCGATCTGATCAGATGCAATTAAATCCGAAATGATCCAATTTCGCTGCAGGAATGGCTGTACTTTATCTGTTCGATGCTCTCTCTTCAAGTAAGCCAGAGAATGTGGATATTTCAGGCAAATTGACGACGTTCACAGCATATTTATTCAAATATAAATCATACAAACTTCGGAGAGTAGGTATGCACGTACGTAGTACGTATGTATTTAATACTCGAAGTAGTTCCATCGCACTGAATGAAATTGCAGTAAAATTTCTATCGCAGATTTGGCAGCTCTCCCGCGTCTCTATCGTACGCGCGCGGGCAGTCTGGGTCGGTAGCTAGATAGACAGACATAAATAGATATAAAACGTCGAAGAATTTTCACATGGAAAGATGGAAAACGAGTTTGAACATTTCTTCTTCGTTCGAGTGAACATCCCGCGCCTCCTCCGAGGAAAACCTGTTCAGTTCTATTTCTTGCCGTTCGTGTATGCCGAACCCATTTGCATATTCAGACCTAAGCCGCATCCGCATCCGCACTCGCACTCGCATTCGCATACCTGAACCCTTTTCCTTCTTCTCCGCGAAGGATGAATTAGTTCACTCCTGGCCGGTTCTATTTGCTCGAGATCAAATGAGCGCAGCGGCTACTGTCGCAATATCAGCCGGGGAGTCGCGTCTACATTTTTACCCCGTTTCGTCTTTCGGCTCGGTTTCGCGTCCAACGCGAGTAAGCTGGATACGCTAATCTATAACTAACTTCATTGGTAACCCAACCCGAAGATATTTCTGTCATGAAATACCTGCACAGCAATTACGTTCACTCGGCCTTCCGAAATTCTCACATTTATCAGGTTTTTCGTTTTTTGTCGGTTATCCTTTTCGCAAACTGTTTATTCTGTACGGTCGTGATCACTCGTCTGAATACCACCCGAGCGCGTAGTCGTCTTCTTTAATAGAATAGAGCGCGTCCAAAAAGCAAGAGAGGCGCAAATCTAAACCGTAGACATATTCGTCGAACTTTGTCGGTCCTGAATAGAGCCGGTGGGAACTTCGGTGGAGTCTGGAGGAAAGGGGAGAATAATCAAAAACGTCGAGAATCAGCGGGATTTCCGGATTTTCTCATATTATTCTTGTACAGACCCGAGGCGTTACGCTTTTCGGACAAACCGTCCTGCACGGTTGACCCAATGGCCACCATTATGCCCCTGCGATGTCTAATCCCCGGTGAAGCATCCCCTCCCCACTTTACCAGACACGTAAAATGTCCCTCTGGTGGTTAATCTCACACTCGCTGCAGGTAGACGACTTTCAGAGCTTCTGTTTCCGCAGTGGGATTCCCCTACTTGTTAGTTCTTCTCCTCCTTCCTGCCGCTCAATTCCTCTCTTTCACTGCTCTGGGTCTTCCCTCGTCTCTCTAGTCTCTCTCGCGGATGGCGTCGTCCCGGAGGCTAGTAGGATCGAGTCTATTGGTCTTGGGATTCTAATTCCTGTACGCTACGGCACGACTGACCGATATACGACGACCTTTTGACCGCAGGGACTGGGGTGCCGGCAAAGTGCTCCCCTGCTCCTTCGGCTGCGGCGTAAAAGTAACTCTCACCTTGGACCATGACGAAGTAGAAGGAAATGAGAGAAGGAAAATGGGAGGAAAAAACTACGAGGGTAAGTATGCAGTAACCTGGAGCATGGGGGCTGGCTAAATAATTCATGAATTTTTTCCCCCAATCTGTGGGTATGAACTTCCGAATTTCTCCAGCTCCGCAAGTTCTTTGAATTGCGGTATAACCCCCAAAGCAAAGTGAGTGTTACCCCGGCGTGCTGTTTATAGGGATCTATAAAACTCGCCTTGTGAAATGAGGAAATCCATTTTTGATAGAACAGAATGAAAAACGGAAGTTAATGAGAACCAACAGATTATTGATGAATGAGAATACAGTGCACGGAAGCTCGCTTGAAACTCATTCCATGACATTTCTTCTGCCATTCGGTGTTACTTCTTTACAATTTTCCATTTCGTCATCCATCAGAGCTTTTCAAAAGCGTATAAATTTCCTATTTCCAATACTTTTGCGAAATCGGATTAGTTCTATTCACAGATAAAAAAACTTTCTATCACTTCGCTGGCTGTCCGTGAAACGGGAAAAGAGTGAGAGAACAGAACTCGACACTGGAGCTCGGGCTACCACTCCCGGAACAGCGTTATATAATATTTGCACGGCCAAAGGCAATCGGCGGATTCGTTGTCCACGAATTTCATGTCGTTGTAACAGTGGGGCCCGATTTTTCCCCGGTTTCTCTTGCTCGTGATCGAGGTTTCCCCCCGGATGGATTGTGACTCTTGTTGCTGTTTAATTATGGATTCGTTGAGTCAGTGAAAGTGAAACGAAAGTAGATCTCTTCCAATGATGTGGACTCTGTTCCTTTTCTAGTAATCGACCCCGCAAGCTCCAGTCGCTCCGGTAGTGGAGCATCACTGCCGAACTTGCCGGGACAATCGTCTACGGAAATTATGAGAGAAGATCCACGAAACGGGAAAAGAGGGAACGAGAACGGACCCACGATTCAGCTGTGACGAAAAGGTGAGCACAAAGTTGCATTATATCTACGTTACCAGTTTCAGGCTCGCCGACTGAACAGCAGTTCGGTAATTTTCGTTTCTCGTGATTGTTTACCATTCTTCTTAACAAAGTATGATAAATCGCGAAGTAATGGGTACGATGGGCGTCGCTGCCCGGACGCCGCGCCGCGATAGCGATCCAGTCGCCACCCCCATACACTCGCTATACTATAAACTACAGTACCGCACAGAACGTGGAGTATGGAATTATGTTGAGGCTTGGTTGGCGATGGTTGTGTACAGATACATGTACCATGTTTTACATGAAACAGCGTGATGTTGTTTAGATTGTAGCAATCCATGCGCGCGTCTACTGTATGTACATGCCCGTAACGTATACGTACAATACGTATGCGCAAACATGTACGCACATACGCCTGTGCCATAATATTATCTATCGTCGGGCTAAAATAATTATTTGTAATGATGCAGGTACGTATCTACGTACGGCACTATCCGCATACGTAGCAAAAGCTGATTGCAAACAGTGAACGAATCGGCTGGAAATTTGCGGCAAAACACATCTGAATTAGTGTGAATTAGTTACTTCGTGCGTTTAACATTTGCATAAGCCGGGATGACGGGTTTTCGAAAATTTCATACACATGTATCGCAGGCGCGTGTACTACCTGTCCGATGAGTTCGCACGTATAATGACCTCTAATTTTGTCATTGACTCTCTGGGCAATTTTCTGTCGGAAATCGACTTCGTCTCAAAAAACGTTATACCGTTGTTTCTGGTTTTCATTCTCGTCCTCGAAGAGAAAAGCCACGCGAAATTCTGGCCAAACGCGGACTCCCGCTTTCCTTCTTCGCGGTTTTCGGGGCTTCGTATACTGGAAAATTGGAAGATGTGATTTCTACGTTATCCTCATTCAAAAATAACGAAAACTTGAAAGGCCGGTGGAAACAAAAAAATTTCGAATCAACTTACGGGAATCTGTACCGCTCACGCACTTGGCACATTTTAGATAACACGAGAACCGAGTAAAAACGCATTTCCGAATCCGATAGCTGTACCTATACCTTTGCGGAGATTCGGGGATCGCCTGACTGGCTTATGCGTGTACCTCGATCCTGCGCGTGGCATATACGAACCTGCTTTATAAAACACACATACACGTGTACATGGAACGTCGATTTGAATGCGTCCGCGCGCGTGTTGTGTGTCACGTGTAGTTGTAATCCAAGGGTAGGTATTACCTGGTACTAAAACCTCAGCAACGTTCACGTCGCTAATCTCGCACGTATATTAGTCGAGATTTCAATTAATTGAATCCCTTCCGCATTCGTTCGCGCCGAGTTATATACCTGTACCAAGATCACACGTATAGCTATAATCGTGCCAAATTATATACCTAAGTTTACGTACCCCGACTCGCCGCCTCGCCCCCTTCGCTCCTCGTCCCTTTGCGTTGGATCATAATAACGGCGTTTCGATTCGCTAACCATTTCAAGAACGCGATAAACCGACGTTGATGTGTGATACAATGACGTGTAGATCCGTTGAAGATCACATATCTGAGACAATTGTCACGAGATACCGCGTACGGTATAGGTCAGGGCCTTTTTTGGGGTTTCTTTACCGAATCTTGTCCCCAAAATTTGTTTTCCAGAATAACGAAAGATCGCAAAATCGAGCGTAGTGGACGGAAAAAAAGGAAAGAAAGAAAGAAAGAATGATTCACCAATTTTTTATTCTGTATATTATACTCCGAGTGATGTTCCTCTTTTCAAAAACTCATTTCTCAAACGCCCGTTTTCGATTTCGCGAAGCCGAATGAGAAAGCCTCATTATTTTAGTTTCCGGAGAAACAACGATCACCCAGTTTGATCAACGCAATGCTGGGTTTCATTTTTCACGTTTGAAAACTGGTCTGGGAAATTTCTGATCTACTTTTTCTTTAACTAAAAAATAAACGAGAATGAGAAACGAAGAAAGGTTGGTTTCTCATCGCGTGTCACATGGTTGTGCATTGAAAACCTGCTCAATGTAGTACTTCCTCCGTCCAGTGACCTAATTGCTGTGTCGTGGTAGCACCGGCGGCAGCAGCAGCTAGCTAGTCTCACAACCAGCTCTGTTTCTTGGTTTCTCTTTCGTGTATGTTGCCATGCAGTTTGGTATTTCTATGGTTTATAGGCCTATTCTCACGTTGCTCTTCAGCGTGGCTCGTGTATGTATTTCTATATATACCCGGGTATATACTCGAGTAAGAATCTACCTCCGGTAGAAAAGATTGAGAACAGAAACGAAGAAGATCAATATGCAAGTTGGACTCGAAAACTCAAGACTTCTGTTCGCGATGTGTAACATGAGTTAGTATTTGAAAATCGAATGATAATTCTTCACCGAAAGCTCTTGCCGAAGATCTTTGGAGGCCATAAGCAGCTGTTTTCTCTTTTGAGAATGACAAGGAATAAGGATACCTACATAGTCAGAGTCAAAATACACTGCACGCAGGGCAATAATTTCATTGAGAATCTTTCGGTGTACAAATTGTAATCTTTCACACCCTGAACCAGAAGTTGTTGACGGGTTGACGCGTTAAGAATTTACAAAGGTGAGTCGACACAGAGAGGAGAGCAGCTTCTTGAATCTCAAACTGAGAACCGAGTCCATCCCACGCACAAACGATGCATAATTTTCATCTATTATCACTGTATATTATATTTGTTTGGAGCGCGATCTCAGCTCGCGCCGATCACCAGAGTGCAGTGATACCTGTATCAGGTTCATTTTGTTATCGACAGAAGTTGAATACTCGGCGATGTAATGGTTCATACCAATGACGGAAAAAGACCCCACGATTTGCCATGAAAATCATTGTCAACCCAAATTCCCGACAGTACTATTATCGTGGACATGAAAATCTTCCGCCGACGAGTACAATTACTCGACAAAATTGTTCTTGTCTGCATTTCTCTATGTTAGACGCATAGAAATTATGAAGTTCCTTTTCGTGCTGTTAGCGGTCTTGGTCTGCGCTGTAGCCGTGATAAATGGGCAAACCGAATGTCAATTGTTCTGTAAAAACCCGACTCCGAGATGTTCAACTTGGGATCTTACACTGCAGCAGAATGCGCGAAACATGGGTCCAAATATTCACGAACGAATTTTTTTGGCAAGCAGCGCACATGAACCGCTGATCCAATACCTTACGAATACCGGTCGTGATCCCGCGCACCGTCAGTTAGCCCGTTATGACATTAATAACGGTGCAACTCAGTTCAGTACGTTATATAATCCGATTCCAGAGCAGAAATAATTCGATTTTGTTTCAATTTATGCTTGCTTGATGTCCTAATGATCATTGCAAATTCTTGATGACGGAATGGAAGGTACATTGATAGATGAAAAATTGACGTATAATTGTAGTCCGTGTAATTGTAAAAATGAAAACGTGTTCTTATTCCTGGAGAATCGCTCTTGAAAACGAGCTATCTGCGAAGTTCCAAGTGATTCCAGTCATCGATCGAGTTCAGTTTGAAAACTCCGATTGAACGGATTGGTGCGACCGGTACTCGATCGTGTCGCGCGACACGATAATTTCGATTAAAAGCGAACAATGGGTACCCATGGAAAAATATTTCCAATCATATGCACGTTAGAACTGCAGTTACGTGATCTTTCAAGCTTATTCGTATTCCTATCTCTACCCTGGAGAATCCTCATTCCAAATGAGAATTTTTTCTCTTTCTGAGGCAGAGAGTCGTCTGAGACTGAGCGTAGCTATACCGTGAGTGTATAGCGACCATAGTTAATCGTTACGACACGAAGTTTCTCTGCAAACTATCGGCCGTAACCGTGTATAACATTATTTTCTATGTTAATAGTTTCAGTTTGCTCGTATATGTCATTACTCCTTTACTTAATTACGTTTACGTTATTGGTCAACTCAGAATCTAGGGAATTATTATTTTCTCCATCGTTCCAAGAGGATCATGAAATCGCCGAGCGAGAATCCTGCAAGACACTTTATAGATACGCATTTATGTCGTGCAAGGCGATCACCTCCATCGATATGCAGCTACGACATCATTTCGGTCTTCGACAGTATTCAGAAGGTTATACAGGGTGACCCGAAGTTGATGCCGGGATTTTTAATGGGGTATTCGTTGTCGGAAACAGGTTCGAAATTTCGCCGTCATTTTTCCTCCGTAATGCACAGGTTTTTTGTCATGGTCAATCGGAGATCAGCCAGTGACCCGATACTAATCAGCCTCCGATATTTACCAGACAATTTCTCTTCTCCAGGGTCAGAGTGTGCCGAAAATATCTCCACTCTTTCCCTCAAGCTTCGAGGTTCATTTCACCGACGAAAAATCGGTGGGAGAAGAAGATGAAGAATTCCGAATAAATGAAATCAGTGAAGAGTTATACGTATATCCAGGGAAAATAGCGTGCGTGGATATCACTGTACAGCCAGGTATAGGTCCTCTGGTTACTTCAAACAAGGAAGACATTCCAACTTACGATACATCACTTCCGCTCCAAGAATAGTAGAACGTGATGTGATGATGTAAATTCAAAGTATCTACGCCCACGTACCGCGTCGTACAAAATGAACCGTGAAATTGTCGGATATGAAATTAAGTTTTCGAATCGAACGTTGTGAGATATTCAATTATACGACAGCTTAATTGGATTCGTCGTTTTAACACGGGGACGCGCCGTGGCGTGGCGTGGCGTGGCGTGGCGTCCCCGCGGTGCGGTCGTCGCTCGACACGATATTTCTATCCGCATTTTTCGATCAGGGGCGTTCTTCCCAAATTTTCTTCTTTTGGGTTCACAATGGTACAAAAGATTCCGTATTCATCGACAACTCAGCAATACAGGACCAAGAAAAAAAAAGTATACATAATTAATGCATGCAGATTATATGTATGTACCTACGCCCGGCTGTATTCCAATATCTCAAAATTCTTTTCGGGGTAGCACCTATACCTATCGAGGAAGAATTCCACCATAGGCCCAGTATAGGGCCAGTACCGCTGCCCGGGCCGGCGCCCGTTGCCCGTTCAGGGCTAATACTGCTGATAAGCTGGCTTCGCATGGTAGGTCCTACGCTTGACTTTCAGAAATGGGCCAATATCGATGATCGACGCTGGGCCAGTATTGCCCCCGTATTGAGCCGAACAAGCCTGCCATCGCCGCACTGGTATTGGCCGTCATTGCTGCTCCGGTATCAACGTATCATCCAGCGAAACACGAGGCAGTACTGGCTGGGTATCGAATGCAAGATCTGGGCCAGTGCTGGGCCATGTTCGGGACATTGGCAAACTCTTCACGGATGAATAAGAACTCCGGGCTTGGGCAAGGAACCTCGGTTACCGAGATCGGACCAGTACTGGGCCCATATATTACCAGCATCGGCAAACTGTTCCTCAGTAATAGCTGTACGCTCGTTTCACGGCCATCTAATTCGTCTCTGATTTACGGATTCATGAATAGACAGCATTGTACAACTCGAGAATACTATAGCCGGTATGAATAAAAGAATCAAGATTCTCGCATCATTGAAAATTGTAGCAGCCTCGAAAGAATTAGTTACAGACATTAACATTCATCCTGTTTCACGGGAAAAAATGTTGATACCGAAAAACGAAGGACAAAATTTTATCCCGTAGTGTTTGAATGAAAGGGATAATTAGGGGGGAAGGAAGAGGAGGGGAGGGGAGGTTATGCTTCAAGAATTTAAATTAGCCGTACGGCTTTCAAAGACTTTGTTTTGACGGTTAATTTAAGCGATCCATTCCGTAATGACGAAATTATATTTCCGCTTGGAGTTCACGGCTGATTTTATCCGCAGCTTGAAATCTTGATGATTAAAGGGTTGAACATAAAGTAGTCATCAATCTGTTCTCTCAGATCTAGAGCGAAGCTCGTATCCTCGTAAAACTAATTATTTTCCACAGGTTTAATCACGACTCTTATACCTATATCCCACCCACCCACCAGATAATAATATTCTCATAATTATCTCTTTACGGTTTTCGTCGTATCACGTTAAATAAGAAGATCTTGACGAGGCGGAAATCTTGCCGCGGCTCGATTACAGCTGAGGATCAAAAAAGCTAGTCATAAGATTCACGGAAAGAAAAAGATTAGATTATACTATCCATTCTTCCGTATATATTCAGTACACACGTCTTTTATACTAATCACTCTGGACAAGTGTGTATAGGCATGAAAAATCGCCTGAAGGTATGTATTCGACGCACCGAATACGAATTAAGCGGATGCCCTGTGTTTGTCGGCAAGATATGCCGCATGTTCAAACTTTCAGAACTTTACGACAAATGCTGACAGAAGGCTTAAACGAAAACCATTCCGAAGCTCGAACCCACTGAGCTTCAGGCTGTGATTGGCAAATCGAGCCTGCACACCCATTTCCCGAAGTTATTCTACTTTGAAGCAATGAGGGACCCGTGCCAACTGAATCACCGAATTCGCGAAACTGTACGGGGCAGGCGAATCATTTCTTTTTCACGAATTTCTTGACCTGAGGTTTTCCCTGAAAAATTCTTGGCTTTTCTCCTATTTTCAAACGCCCAGATCTACGGTTTTTCCTCGCCGAGTTGATCGAGACCTTGAAAATAAAACGAGGAATTGACGAACCTGTGATCGAACATGTTGGAAAAAACCAACCAATCTGCACCGCTCCAGGATTCTGAAAAAATACTCTTTCGGCCCGAAAGAGTATTATGTATCTATTGGAAGCACTATCGGAGAATCACGTACAGCACGTTAATTAATCGGCGCAGATTCACGCCGGGGAGTGGGAGACAGATTCTTGCAGCGGATAAAGGGAAAATAATTGACATTGATAAATATTGTATAACTAGAGTGTTAGTTATAGGTTATACATGGATTCCCATCCCCTGCACGAGGTGCAGGCTATTCCTGTACAGGTACAGTGGTACAGAGCTAGGTATAAATTTATTCTTGAATGATTGCAGTCCTCGATAACGATATAATTTTGTATCCATTTTCCGGGGTTGTTATTAACGTAGGTGTCACTTTACGTGGATACATGGCCACCGATACCGATGAAAAATTGACGAGGAACCCGATATCTGTACAGTGTATATACGTATGTACGTACGATATATATAACCGTCGCATATATGTACCCGCGGTATTTTATCATTTGAGAGAAATTTGGGACGACAGGTAGAGCAGAGGGAAAATTGTGCCCCCGCAGATAATTCATCCCTGCGACGAGTGTCTTTTACTCTTCGACCGAATCACGTCTAGTCTTATAGTTCGGCAAGCTCCCGGCGTGGCTTTTATGCAGAAAAAAATGTTAAATCTCACGTACAGCGAGCATATAGGTATATGAAAATGGAAATGCGAGTTGCGGGTCTGTATCGAAGCCCGATACTTCGAGTTTAAAATGAACCTACTCTCGTTTAATGTACCGTAAATTTAGCCAGACTGCATAAACGATTTATCCCCCATATTTTCTGAGCTAGGTCACGATGTATGCCGCCGCCCCAATATTTCCTCCCTCCAAAAGTACCATGTCACTTCGGCCCATACATTATTATTTTCATTTTTAGTTTTCGTCGATTCGCACTCAATTTCGAGGCTCCGATCAGACAACGGTCGAACGGCATAATAATACGGTCTCGCGTCTGGCAGCAGGTTCGAGAAATTTCTCCGGGATTCGCATATTTCAAGAGCGATGGTCCAAGGGTTTCCATTTTCGTTTGGCAAATTTCTAATGGCGATTTTTCGTTTTTGAAAATGAAAATCAAGATTCCTAATTTCCAGCTGAAGATATTATCCTCCGTGATAACTCTCCTCGAATCGGAGCGTATGCGCGACGAGTACATGTATTATTGCCCTCTTTTTTCTGTTTCCACAACGAATAAGCACGGAGTTTATGTATATTGTTGACGTGTTCATGTGCAGCAGCACGTAAATTTATCCGATCATCGTTTTTGTTCACCGAGGATATGCAGACTGTTGAAATAACAACTGCAGATCCCGTTTCAGGTTTTAAAAGCAGAAAATAGAATTTCGGTCAATATATAAACTAAACGCTGCAATAACCACCGAAACGTGCATATTTTCATTCTTTATACTCGGATATCTGTTCAGTGACACGGAATGTTCGATTATCGTTTCGTATTTTTCTAATTTGTCTTCTGTCTCGTTTTTTGTTCTCTAATAACTGAACGGTGAGAATCTTACTCGCGCGACACGACCGAGCTTAAAGCTATACGTACGTACGGGGCATTCCGCGTCAACTTCCGATCAACCAATCGGAATTTGATCTTCGCAGTTTATCAAGTCTATTGGAAAAAGAAAACCAAAATTTTTGGTCTTATTTCAATGCGGGATCATTCCTACGATTTTTCCATTCATTGTATGATTAATAATCCGAAATGGGGAAGAATAGAAGAAATTATCATTCCGCGGCTGACAGTCGGCTTAAGATTTTCGTTTTTCTGAGCAAACTGGACGAACAAAAATGTTTCTATTGAAATATGCAGGGGGAAATCGTGTGAACTTTTCGTCTCCGATCGACGAAAAATCGACGTCTCTTCGCGATCTTCGATTCGATTTATATACATACTTCGTAATATGCGAGTTCAATAGACACGGAATTCCTCATGATTGGAAATGAACGGAATTTCATGTACGGAAAAACTCTACGAAATAAAAAAATTGATGTTTCCACAAATACGTGTCATTGGGAGATAAAAATTTGAGAGTTATACCGAACAGTCGGAAATACCGAATGCGCTTTGGACAGATTTAGTGAAAAAAATTGGTATTTCGTTCCACAGACTTGACGTGAAATGCCCCGTATCGAGTCAGACATACTTTACGTCGCGTCGCGCAGTGCTGCACCGGCACATGCATCGCGTATACTACCCTCCGCTGCACTTCGGTTATCGTTTGCATCATTTACGATTTGCATAATACATTGTTTACCATAAATCTGAGGCAAAATTTGAGATTGGCAAATTGGAATGGACGGCTACGTGCAGGCGCTTCGGCTGATGTTTACACACAGGTGGAAGTGGATAATATGTGATTCAGGTATACAGCTACTGCATGATGTCGTGCTGATACGCGAATCCAGATTCCATTAAATCTCTCCGCAATCTCTACGTACGCGACTGTGAAAAACGAGAAAAAGTCAGATCGGTCCCGTGACTTATTCCCTCGGCTCGAATGAAAATGCACCGGAACCGCGTTTTTTTCTTCCCTTTGGAATTCTTTTTTTCACCTATATTGACGATAGAATCGACCCTCGTTTCAGAAATGGGATAGAAAATTTCTTTGAACCAGAGCGGAGCAAGTTTTCGCGACAGAAGAGCGAATCAAAGACCGAAACTCACCGGAAATAATTTATCTCTCCCATCGCGTCACAATTATAAGCCCTTATCTGAATCTCAACTTTCCTCCGTGCGTGTGCGGTGTATGGAATAATATAATGGAGCGTTACAGAACTTCGCTCAAGTTCAGTAAGTAGATATCAGGTTTTCTGGCTGTCCGGTTCTTTGAAGAATTAACAAACTTCGGTATACTTTCGAGAGAGCTTGCGGTGAGACGACTTGTCGCCTTGAATTCGGGCGCTAGATCTCTCTCTGTGGGGGTTTACCAGCCCGCAAACAACTCGGACGAATTGTAAGCATCAGCGATAGTAGCAGGTACATTGGGAACTAGCTTTCCAAAACTGGAAATAAGAAGTCTCAACGAAGTTCTCTCTCCTTTTGTCCAGTGACTTTATGCTCATCATTGTTTCGTTTTTGGATTTCAATTTTTTCTTTTCTCTCTCTCTCTCTTTCTCTCCCACTCTCCCTGCTAGCTCTTAAGTAACTTTACAAACGTACTTGTAATAAAAATGAAGGTTTTCTTTCTTTCTTTCTCTTCCAGCACTGAAATTACATAAAAAGTGCTGAGTGAGAACGCTTCCTTTCCTCGTTCTCGCGTACAGTACAGTATAGATTTAACATTTTCAACACGTCATTGCAGTACTGCGAGGTGATTAAAATCGGGTCAAAACGAGACCCGAGCATATACTCGCGTATCAGTTCGATGAAAATTCTGAAAATTCGGTGTTCAGGTAACAGGTTTACATTTTGTGGAATTTCAGATCGAATCAGCCGGGGCCCGTTTATCAAAATCGCAACCACGCCTTTTCCGTCTCCAGATTATTCCGCCCACTGAAATCTGGTCATCGTATAGATAACGGCCTGCATCTACTCTATGGAAAGATATGCGGGATGATGAAAAGGATCGAGGAGAGAAAGGAGGAGAAGAAGTGGGATTATCGTCGCCCGTCGAGGAACTGTAAAACGCAGTTGATTAAGATATCCATTAATTAAATTCCTCGATCCTGCAGTTAACCGTGAAAAAGAGTAAAAAGCATTTTCACGACCTACTTATTTCCACGTGAAACATTAGACCGAGGAACAAAAGCGATAAATTTATCGAACGTATCCACCCACCGGCCGTCCGAAATGCATTACTCGAGTTGAATACCGCGAACGGAATGGTCTGGATGTAGATAGGACAGAGTTTAAAATCCGTAGTCTCTGGATTCCAGGATACATCGCTAGGCAGGAGAATTGTACCAAGCACCAGTAGCCGGATCCTGGATCCCAGCCGATCCTAGGATCTGGATGGAGCAGACTCGCAACTGTACAATACCGATATATGCCTATAATTTCACGCATATATACTGTTTTTATTATCACGTATTAAGCTGACGACCGATTGTAACTGGTATGCACAGATTTTCAACTCATAAATATTAAAAGCCATGCGTTTAGCATGATAATCATTCTGTGAGCGGTCGTCCCGTGTAATCGGTAACGCGAATTATGATCGTAAATTACCGTAACTTAGGGCTCACAAGAGCTTGTTACATAACCATCCGCGGCCATAAATGATTGACCGCGGCACTTCGATGAAAGTTATTGCCCGCGTAATGCAACCTTTTCCGCTCCACCGGCTTTTTCTAATGTTCGGACTGTGAATATTAAAGATTCATGTTCTGATAGGTAAAATTGTTCAGATTAGAGGAATTGGGTCCAAAAATCGATCATTTTAATGTCCAGTAAATGAACTTGGGATTTATAAGTCGAACGATTGCTCTCTCTACAACTATTCGAAACTTGGACATTTTTTACGTGGAATCAAATTTTTCGAGTTTTCCTTTTTTTGTTTTTTGTTTTTCTTTTTAAATACAGATCGCACGGATACACCAGCGCGTCGAGATTTTATTCGCATTTTATAACGCCGCGCCGCGCCGGCGGCGAGTTTTTGCCCTCCTTCTTTTTTACACCAGCCTCGTTCAGGCATATTATATATATATATATACTATATATACCCGTAGATGTATATCTTTGTACGAGCGTGGCAAATTGTTCGAAAAAATGTCATCATTACAGTGTCTCAAATTTGGGCGAATAGTCAATTTCCCGAGAGATAGGTACGTAGATATTATTTGAAATAAGGTAGGTCTGGTGTAAGTATTCCGTAATTCCGACCGAATCGCGATGAATGAAATGGACTGGAATTTCGTGGCGTGTTCGAATTCGTATTCGAGTATAGCGGGGGGGAAGAATTTCAATTTCGACTCGAAGATCGTTTGATAAACGAAACAAATAGGGAGAAAGATGGAGTCGGGGACCACGTTGGAATTGAAAGCTGACTTTATCGTTTTGTTTTTCATACGTCCCCCGAGAGCCAATTTGAAACTTTGGGAACAAGTCCCTCGTACAGTACAACGCGGGGGGGAAGTTGAGTTCTGTTGAGATATTTATGGCTTGTAATTAGGAGGTAACCGAGTGCAGTTGGAAATTAATGCAATTGACAACCGCACTGTAGTAACACGTGCGGCGGTGCTGCAGTTCGGTCGCCAACAGCGGGTACCTACCTACACATTGAAAACATGAAAAACGGAAGATGGAAAATGAAAAGAGAGAGAGAGAGAGGAGAGATGGAGGCTCTCGGTTATATTACCTACGCAGAGAAATACACCTATTGAATAAAATGATGCGAATGAAAAACGGACAAAAATTGCGATCCGGTGCCTAATTAAGGCCGTCCTAAAAAGTGTATTCTGTAATACAGGAGTACCAACCTCTACAAGATTCGAGAATGGGTTTCTCGCCAACCTAGGTAGTCTCGACTTGCGACATTTTTATACTCGTGACCGAAGATCGATGAATCCGATTTCGTTACGTGGATGAAATTTTCTTCTCGCGCGAAATCGTTGTCGCGGAAAGTTCGCGTGGCTCACTTCTGCCGGAGGAAAATGAAAATCGAACAGAAAAACAGCTCCCCGATCAGTGCATAGACGCACGGAAACGCGGTAATGTGGGTATCGCGTATAAATGTCACGCATAGCTTATACTTCAGCTAATTTATAACGAAATGTATATAGAGGATCTATATTTTTGTTTATTATGAATATATGCCGTATACATATACGTATGCCCGGAGGAAAATTCTGTACATACCTATACAGTTCCGCATTGGAGGCGGGAGTGTGGCATAATGTTCAATGGAACTCATATTTTACCGTCGACGAATGAAAGGATAAAAATTCCGCGGCACGTCACCTCCGGCTATCAAAACGGTAGCTCTTCGTACATACAATTTATATACCTACATAGATTATATATATACTCTCCGTATAATTTCTAGACGCACGCTGCATTATCCGTTAAATACGGTGAAACGTAACGAAAATAATGGCGAATTATTCGATCGAGTGGAAAATGGATGACCGTACACGGTTAGAAAAAAAAATGTCAAATTTAACATTATTTGCATGTCCCAGCGGGTCCACTATGGAATTTGTGTTGATTCAACGCGAAACATTGGTGTCAAGTGTTGATTGAAAATAATGTTAAAGATTCAACACGAAAGTTGAATCATCTTGTTTTCGCGATAACCACATTTTCCGAGGGTTGATTCGACGTCGAAGTAATGTAATGTACGTATGCACTCGGATAAGAATTTTCCATGCACGCATCAATATTTTTGTGTGGATAATTATCGATTTGCCTCAAATTTTTTCCTACACATACCGTCGTCACCTTTCAATATGCAAATAATTCTCAATTTGATCAACACCGAGTTATGTTTTTTTTTTTTTTACTTTGGTTTCCACCATGTGGCCGGTAACCAAATTAAAAACTCATACACGAGTATTGACTTGGTTAATGTTCGGAGTTTCCGAGTGATCCGGTGATCGCAGACTCCGGATTTCAGACACTTTCTTGTTTCGACGTTGCACGTTTTCAATCGCGAGAAAGTTTAGCGTCCGAACGCCTCTGGTGGAGAACGCGGACCACGAGGTAACGTCGAATTTGACATTTTTCTTGCGCGTGTGAGCTTTTTCATATTTCCTTTGTGTTGAAATTTTGGAATTCGATGTTAAACTTGAAACGCAACATTTCCATGGAGTCAACATAGATATAGGCGATTTTGAGTCGACACGAAAAAAGGCTTGATTTTTACACAATAATTTTAACATGCGAAAAATTTAACATTCACGCAAATTATTTCTAACCGTGTACAGTGAGCAATATTACATACGTTTTACGCGTATGATGTACGCACGTAACATATGTTGTACCTGTATAACAGGGATAGCGAGTAACGGTGGTGCGGCTGGTGCCGGTAGAGAAATGCGTTATCAGGAAAACGAGGACCGTGTAGTATGAGACATCTAGGCGAATCTTGCTACGAACGTGTACACCGAGGCATACGCTCGGGTCAAATACACGTGTTGGCTGAGAGTACACAAACCCGCGAGAGCTGATGAATCGTATTCAAGAGAAGCCCACTGTAATTCACCTTTCGGAAGGAACCTTTCGAGTTCATCCGCTCGCCACGGGAACTTGCGATGGTGGAGAAAACAAACGAAAGAATTAGGCTTACGAGAATAGAAAATTGTGGAAATCGGTGTTTTGGGAAATGAAACTAGGTGCAGGGTTTGATTAAAGGCAGAGAGAGAGAGAGAGAGAGAGCAAGAGGGAGGAAGAAAGAGAAAAAGAGAGGGAGGGGGAAGGTAAACCGGATAAAATATTATACAAGGACACCAACGGGATATCCCCGTTTCACAAAATACTCTTAAGCCTCTTTACGATCCTGCAGAAGCCTACGGGCTACAACCCCGCTGTTCACAAAATCCTCGTACGCAGGTACAGCCATACATACACAAATATATGTATGTATGTACTGTACCTGTGTGTCCCGTAGCAAAGTATTATTATTGGAATAATATTGTATTTTCCGTACATAAATATCGGTTGTACGATATACCTATAATAACAATACACGACAGGGAAATGGAGAATATATATTTCCCTTTTTTTTTCTCGAGGGATAATTTTCGTCGCAAATGTATAGGAAAAAAAAAGGAGGGGGAATGAAAATATTCTACGTTTTATACGGACGTTGTACTTCATTATCGTTGAAAAATGAGAAAATTAATATAAAACGAAGAAGAAGGAGAAAAAAATAGACATCGAGTTTTCGGGGCGTAATTTGGATTCGGCGATGAAAATTGGTCCGTATGTGAAACAACGCTGATATGCGTGTATCGTAATACGGAATTCATGCAATAGCGTATGTGTGTACCTACTATACGAAATGAAAAAATCAAGAAGACAGAGAAAAGGAACGTGAACCGAAGAATTGTCTGGAAACGGTATAACCTGCATTCATAGTTTCTGAAGAAGAACGTCAAAAACGGCTGGCGCCTGATGGGAAAATTTGTGCTTCAGTCAAGTTCCCATGAAGCGGGTTCCGGGATCAGTTTTCTCGAGTGCTTTCGTCACTGATCGGCAGAATATCGGTTGGAGAAAGCTCCTGAGGTTACAGAGAGCACGGATCAAAGAGTAGGTAAGGGTTAATATATTGCTACGAGCACGCGAAA
This sequence comes from Phymatocera aterrima, assembly GCA_963170745.1. Classification (NCBI taxonomy): domain Eukaryota; kingdom Metazoa; phylum Arthropoda; class Insecta; order Hymenoptera; family Tenthredinidae; genus Phymatocera; species Phymatocera aterrima. Next base: position 1,527,078 of record OY720662.1, on the reverse strand, counting down.
TCTACGTATTGTGAATTAAAACGGAGCTATGCGATGCGGATCTTTCTCGACTCGTACCTACGTAGAATCGGCATTCATGCTCTCTCCGTCTCAGGTATTATTCATGTCACATATCCTACGTATGGGATTCGCGATTGCGGATTCATTGGATTCTCAGTTAATTAGAAACTTCACTCCCGCAATACGTCTCGCAAACTTTAACACCGCATTTACTCAAGTTTCGAACCTCTTTTTCGGTGTTTTCACTGAAAACATAATCGATGTGCTCCCCGCCGATGGCGGGTCGGCAGAGATCGTCAAACCAACGGACAGATCTACACCGAGAAGAATTCGGAAAATAGTATAGCTACGAGTAAACGATACAAGAATCCCTCGCATTCGTTAAATCCTGCAGAGAGATACGAATACGATCTATCGAACTTTTTAACGGTGCGTAAACCGAGAGGATGGGTATGTACTTATCCGTTATGAGAGTTAGGAATTAATGGTTTCGATGCACGCTACGGTCGTGTTCCAAGCAGTGAACACCGAACGGCAGACAGCAAACAGCCAGTTGTCAAAATTCTATAGCTGTGAATTAACTGCAGCAACCGCGCACCCGGGCGAGTCCGGGTTCAACTCAACTCAACAAATCGTTGTTTTATTCACCGTATTTGAATCCGGGTATGGATATCGGAGTGCATTTGCATCACGATGAAATCGTTACGAATCGCAATTTGCCAGCTGCAGTACCTCCATGTATACCGCGTTCTCCTACAAGTAGATTCAAGTTGAATTCATCAGACGTCACGTATGTACGCAGCCACGTGGATAGGTGCTTTTTCCTTTTTCCCTTCTCCCTTCGCGGTGAAATTTTGGTTACACAGAAGTTCAGGCAGCCGATATTTCCAGTTTATATTCAAATTTAGACAGATGAGTAAACACGTCGCTGTATTATAAGGGCTGACGGAAGACGTAAAAAATTTAGGGAAGGGTAGAGGCGAGAGAAGAGGGAAGAGGGAAGAGGGAAGAGGGAAGAGAGACAGTGAAAGGAGAAAGAAACAAAAAATACAGGATGTGAGTCGCAACGAGAAAGGAATATAGATCAAATATTCAAGACGCCAAGGCATCTGACGTAAGACGTAGGTATACCTACTCCGCAGATCTTCTGTAATAAAGTTACGACAAAGAGTGACGCACGTGAGGCTCGCCCCGCTACCAAAATAGAAAGTAGTGTATAGAGTTGAAAGCCGGTTGTAATGATAATGAATAAGAAGAAGCGAGAATATGCTGAACGGATGAGAGAATGAAGAACACGAAAGAAAACGAAAAATGATGAACAGATAAAAGTCAGCTGCTTACATAAGCTCAAACAAGTATCGAAAAGCTTCGTAGGCCCCAGCCTCGCCCAAGTAGTCCATGTTTAATGCATATAGTAGCTGCTGATGTGACAAGATAAATAAACTGCGTCAAACATGCAAGTATAATGCGGAGTTTAGAATTTAGAATTTCCATCGAACGTTTTCTATTTACAAAGTCAATTTCACACCATTCAGAAATACATGATATTCTCCTTTTTCCTTTAATGGACTGATTCGACAAAAACCGACGAAAGTAAAGTACGGCGGACGAACGACGCGCGAGAGTTTGTCGGAGCCATGAAATGATCGCGATGGCGAGTATACCTATATACCGAAACGTGTGCAAATCACTCAAAACCTTCTGCAACCCGGTGATGTCTTCTGGGTCGTGGAGCGAAATGAGTAACCCGACAGACGACGCGACGGGACGGGACGCGACGCCACGATGTTGTAGTGTACGAATAAGAAGCAGAATTGACTGCGTAGGCATGAAGACGTCTCCACTATACAGTTTGAGGTGACGATCGAGTTCAAAGAGTTCATTTCTGCGTGCGTGCATACGTGCCTATTACGTATACCTACAATCTTGAATTTACATCAAAGGCAACGAACCGACGATTGACACTCAATGAGAGAAACTGGAGAGACTGTAGTATCACGACGCTAACGCTTGAGGCGCGACGGCGCTCACGTCGACTCAAACTCTGACTGAGACCCGGAGCCCGGTAGATCCGAGAGATTTCATTGGCTCGGAATAACATTCCTAGGATTTCGAGAATTCACTTCACAGCTGGGTAAACCTCCTCTGACTCTCGGTTGCAGGTATCCCTAATCCAAGGAAGGAACTAGCAGAGGGCCAGGCTGGTAGGGCGGTTCACCGGTTTGTGCGTGCACAGCCTCACTAAACGGGTGAAATTCTTGTAACCTGCTTAAGCGGAAATGCCGAGAAGAACCAACCCAGACGAAAGGCTACACGGAAAGGGAGAATTCACGGCAAACTGGGTTGGTTCGTTCCAAGGTCTTTCCAGCCTCGCTACCTTTGGCTACGGATACCTATCTGCCTCGCAAGCTCGACGAGTAGAGATCCTCGACGCATGATATCTCGGATTCTCAGACGTATATATACCGTTGGAAGATCTCCTTCTGGCAATATCGATGATAGGGCCTAGTTCCCGGTGCCTAGTGCCGGCGCGGCGCCACCGCCACTGCTTACGAACTCGAACACGTTCAAAGTCACAAATTTCACAGTAGACAAGACAACGAACCTCGAGGCCGAGGTATCTATCTCTCCGCTCAGCTACCAGTCGGGAATAATATTTCCAGTCGCGCGTTGAGTTACGATTCGAATACCGAATCGGGACCAACACCGGCACCGGCACCGGCACCGGCACCGGCACAGGCAGAGGAGGAAAAGAGAAAAGCAACACAAGAGGCGCGCACATAAAAAATGGAAAGAACTATCAGAGACCTCGATCCTCTCGAGCCTCGAGAGATTTTGGAAAAAAAAGGAGGAAAAATGGCGGAGAAATTTCTTCACATATACGGAGAAACTCGACGACTCCGTTGCATCCGCGAGACGGGTCACCGCGCTTTATTGCTTGTAACTTTGTCGATTTACTTGAACTAGTATCTAGATAGGTATATATAAATATAAGATGTAGGCCCTACGTAGACCCCGTATACGATACACCACCGGTTCATGCACAGGTATTATATCGTATACATGTACCGTAAATAGCTACACACCGTGATATATACCTCTATATAAATAAATTATTCTATAGGCGGTTTTCGCCTACGCACTCCGCCCTGTCCTACGTGACGCCAATACCTGATACCCGCTCCTGTACCCTGCAAGCACACAGGTAGGTATGAGGTCGAGCTACCGGCACCGCCCGCGCCGCCGAAAAGGTGTATACTACACGACCTCCGAAGTGGGATGAAATTCAATTTTTGATATTCATATCAGTTACATTCGAGCGGCATGTATGTGCTGTGCTGCGGTCACATTGGAACCAAGTCTAACGATACGACGCGACGCCGACAGCACGGCGACGCTAGCGCAGCTTTATTCGAGCGGCGACCGGAGTCGCCGATGGGAATCTAACCTAGCTAACACGGGAAATCGTTATTTACCGTCAAATCCGAGCGATGTCTTCGAGAAGTGAGATACTCGGCTACTTTCTGCCATCGTACGCGATGAATTCACGAAGTTTCATCGAAATCGATCGAGTCGTTTGCCAAAATTTATGATTCTCGTTCTCGAAACGGGCTCCCGTACATTCAAGATGGCGAGTCCTGTGACACATATACAATGTGAGATGCTCCGTGTAAATAATCAGACTCAATTGGTCGGTGAGGTGGGAGCCATGCCGTGTAATCGAGGATCCATGCAGAGTATATCACGCATACAGACACGATGCGTAAGTATAATAGTCGCGTGTAGGTGTATACCTACTCGTTAGGAGAACTATTTTCGTCTCCCTAATGGCAAAGTTGGGTAGTTAGCGGGTGGAGGTACTGGTTCGATGGTAACTGTGCAGAGAATAACAACTGCAAGACGAGAGAGACCCCCACGAGCTACGGAGCCTGTGGCGCGACTGCTGTCTTTCACCTTGACACGTGGAGGCATAATACAACAAACTAACTCGATTCCCTAGGATATATCTCCGATATAATAGAGAGGAGAGGCGGTGGAGTTATATACAGATACAGGCAGGCGATGGATTTCATCGACAAACTTTCTAATGGCACGAACCGCGCTCTATAACATAACTAACCACAACATAACCTAACATGTTGATAGAATGTCTTCATCAATTTTTTACCGCCGGTAACACCTACACGCGATAACTACTATGTAATACGCTATACTTACTACCAATGAGTTGGATCTGAATCCATCCGACCCTTCGCGGATGTCAGCTCACCGACCGAAATTCACGTCGTCCAATTATTATCAGTTTCTTCATTCGTCAATTCGTGCTCATTCCCTTCATCCCGAATCGTATGAATTCTAGAATGCGGGATATGCCTACACGCTCTCGATTCAAGCGAGACTAGTAGTCCTGTGCCTGTATAAGTACGCCGTAGAAGTTGAAAGACACGATTCTGTATATTATAACGTTTGTCTTCTCATGTTTTTTCTTTTGGCTTTTTTTTTTTCTTTTTTTTTCTTTCTTTCGTTTTCTTCTACTCCGACTGATCATCGCAACGAATCGATTCACGAAAGCGAAGATATAGAAGAGAGAAGCGGTGGAAATAGAAAGCGCGATGGAAAAAGCAAAAAGAAGAAACCGAGGAAACGAAAAAATCTTCACAGGAGAGATATTCCTTCCGCTATTTCGCCCCGGCCAACAATTTCTTTCCTTCACCCTTTCTGTCCGCCACCCTCCTCCCTCCGCCCTCGCGGCTTTTTTATCCAGCCGCGTTTTGCCCCGATGTATTTTTCCACAACGCGGTATTGTTTGCTTATTAAATTGCGCGCAACGACCCAATTGGCTCGGTTGGCTGCTCGCTGCAGCGCAATTCCTTGCCAAAAGTATTGTTTGCAGTGTTGACGCGGTCGCTATGCTCCTCCGTATGCATCCGGTGACGGCACCCTCCGGCTTCGAACAACGTCTTGGGGGGGTTCGGGAAAAAGACACCGGGATAAAGGAAACGAAATAAGGAGTAATTGCGATGGTCTCACGATCGCACATAGACCGGAAGAACTTTTCGCCCGAGTGTTTTCCAGGTTGAAGAAAGATTTCTAATTCCGTCGTCGATTGAGAAAACATGATCTCGGAGAACTCATATTGAAAACGTGACGCGACTATTCGCCTCATTCGATGACTTTCCATTTCACCTCGTTCCCTACCAATTTTTGTTACGCTCTGTTTGAACGGCAATTTGAAAGCGCAGGGAATACAGAAGTTTATTCGACTGGTATCGCCTCCGGGCAGTGTAAGGGATGCAATATCCAAACTTTCCAGGCTGGACCTGTCGAGGGTAATTTCTGCGGCTTGGGGGTCAACGATCAAAGCACGACAGAGGGCGAAGGGCAAAGGCAGCGAGGGTGGAAAGGCAGTTATTTATACGATTAACGTGGTTGGCCAGGCACGCGGCGCCTAGAGGAGGAGAGCTGGCCCCAGACATTAGCGGATGGTTTGGACGGTTGGTTCTGTCCCGCGGTTTTGCGGTCAGTTTAGAATCGAAATAGTTTGTTATTTGCTCTCTTCGCGGAGGCAGCTAGCAGCGGGCCCAGTTTCTTCCACTCTCGCCGCCCCAACCTCCAGGGTGCGCGCAGGGTACGAAATAGTTGCGGTAGACCGTTGAAATATCACCGAGATTAGGCCATATTATTATATACATACACACACGCACATATATATATATATATATACGTGAGCGAAACGGCGGGGCGCGGGGGAGGAATTAGTTAGGTAACACAACCCTCGACGCACACTCTGCACCGTTACGTTGTAACGGGGTGGAAGACGGGAAGAAGATGGAACGGCCGAGAGAAGGAGCGGAAGAGGGAGAGGGAGAGGGAGAGGGGTGGCAATTGTTTTTGCTTACGTGAGCAGAGAGAGTATTTGCTAGAGGCATTCGCCTGCCGATGACAACCCAACAAGCTGTGTTTTACTAACGTTTCGATTCATTCCCCTCATCAACGGGAGATCTTCCGACGACGGATGACCATTAAAATCCACGCGGTTTTATAGTACGTATCACGGTTGTCTGTACGTGGGGACATACTTTTTTATGTTATATGCCAATTATTTTACTCTCCTGCAGCTACTGCTCCGGTTTCACTCTTTCGCTCTTTTACTCTCCCACGCTTTTACGCGTCTACTTTTTTCATATTACTTTTTTACCGGCGCGGGCGCTCCCGACACTCGGCGTTTCGCATCTTTATATATCTGATTGCCCGTGGAATGGAATTGGTATGGTTCGCGACAGCTTCTGGAATACATGTACGTACCCAGCCATACGTAGGATACGGTCGCCATTTCCTACATGCGTATTATACCGGAACACGTTATTTTTCAAACTACCGTCGGCGACGCACGGTTCAAATAACGCAGCAAGAATATTGCCGACTGTATAACACATATGCCCTATATACCTATGCATATTGCAACGTTTAATATTTCCCGATCGTTAACATTTATCCATGAGGATATCCGCGGATCCGCCAGGATGAACCTTCGCTCGAATCGAATATTCACAACCACGTTTCAGAACCCATTTCATTTTCCAAATCCATGGAGCTTCGATTCCGGTTTTCATGGTTCTCCATTTTTTCATATACGTTCTCCGATTTCGCCAAGTGCTGCCTTGCACCAGACCCCCGGCCCCGGTCACGGAAAACCGGAGGGAAACAACCTTCCGATTGTCTTTTCAAAAATACGCACACACGTCTCCAAATATTACACGTAATATCATATATGACGAATTCAACCGACATCCAAAGTATATCGCTTTTCCGAATACGTACACACACGGTGCTAGTATGTACGTACAAACATACATGCATACATACGCATACATACGTGCGGTATACATCTATAACCGAGCCTGAACCACTGAATTCTTTCCCAATCTTTCCTGCGGTGCATTAAGAAGATTAAAAAAGATGGATGTAACGTAAGTTACGTAAAGCGTCCGCGTTTTGCTTCTATCAAGCGATCGTGCTCAGTCACCGATCCCCTGCAGCTCTATCGTAGTTCCATCTCCACATGCGTCACCTACATACGTATTTATACGCGAATATGAATTATGCCACAATTTGCATGCCTATACGTATGCGAGTACATTATGTACAACATACATACGTAGTACATTGCCGATGTATTCCGCAAGCACTCCCACTACGGCATAACGCAGAAATACGATAACGATTTCTGTATAATTAATAGTCAGAACTTGAAACTTGGCCCATCCGCGGTCGAGCACTTGCGACCTACCGATAACCAACCTATGAACAAGATCCTCGGCGAAAGTTTGACCATAATTTTTGCAAAATTTTTGTTTTTTTTCGCCTCTTTACTTCGCGTATGAGCTTCGACCACGTAATTTTCATTCGTTCGAAACGTTGACTGCAGTACGCGGCATGGGACCGCAGCTGTCCCTGTGCCGTGCCTACATAGAACGGGGAATCAGCGATGGTAATTCGGAGCGTGATTACAAAATATTTATTGAATCACGAGGCGAAAGCGCGGGAAACCGAACGTTATTCGAAAATTATGCCGATGTTGTGGACACACCGCGCGACGGGAGTTTGCAGCCAGGGTAAGCGTTATAATTAACATTGAACCGATATAAACAGAACCGGCACAGACGTACCTTCGTTTGTCGTTATAACATGCAATTAATTGATTAACGGGTTTCGCATCAGTCCAATGAAATCAACAGAGACAACATTATACGCGCTCATACATATAGGTTTGCGCATCCATCCATCGAATCATTATTTGCAACCACATGCGTAATTCCACTCTACGTGGACACAGCCGCATATGCTCCGGATGCATCGACGATACGGGAGTTCGTGCAGATTATTTCGAACGAGGAATGAGCATCGGCGGCCGGGGGCTATTCGCGTTGCGGATCGAACGACGCGCGAGCGATTAATCGAACAATCTTTAAGCGAAGGACTTTCCGTTTGAGAATTTCTCGGTGAATCCGCCCGCCAAATGTTTCTCGCTCAATGAATTTCTGATCCATCGGAGCCAGTTACGCGTAACGTAGGACCGCTGGCGACGAAATTTCGTCCTGCAAACGGACGGGAAACGGCAGAACATAAAAGTGTCGTTATCCGGCATACTGGAATAAGCGAAGCTTCGAGCGTTGAAGAGGGAAAAGAGAGGAAGACGAAGTACCTACATACACGTATTCGTATAGAGAGAATTTAATAGTTCGGTCACGTGACCGACACTGGTGGCAGCACTTAATGCAATTGACGCATAATTGTTATCTCGCATGCGGAAAGATATTTTTCCGCTCATTCCACCACCCCGCTCGTGCTCGGGCTCGAGTGAGCGTATATTCAACGTTATATTTTAGCTGCAATTACACACCTAACGGCAACCCGGCGGACTCCATTTTTATAGTGGATTGAAAACCGAGGATAAAAACGAAAACCAGCGAAAGACTTTTGGAGTCGAGTTTTCGTGTACTACAATGCAATGAGCGTGCAAGTTGAAGGATATGACTATCACGATGGTCGCTAGATTGAAGATTATTTGAACAAAAGTTCATCTTTCTGCCAGGTTTCTCCGCTTCTTCACGATCGAAGATCATTTCGCTTTCGGAATCAGGATTTTTCGAAATTAAAAAAAAAAAAAAATTTAAACTGTGTGTAGACGAGATTCTACATCTTTTCTATTACTCGCAATCGGCCCGAAGTACTATACCTGCCGGCCTCTCTCTTTCGAATGGTTTTCTGGATTCTGGAGTCCCGATGGGTTCCCTCGACGAGGAGGAAAACAGAAATGGCTGATTAAGATGAAAGTGTTTTTTCGCAGCGCTACCTTCTCCGATTAGAAATTTCATGAGATCGCACTACTGGCGTTGCGAAATTTCCATGACAAAAACAATATCGCAAGAGAATAATTAAACCTTGTCCGTTGATCCTGCGAGCTATGTAAACGGAACGAAATCCTCGAGAACAATTTTTCAACCGTACGCGATGTGGTATTGAGCTTTCCAAATTCGTTTCAATACATTAACATCGCAGGTTAAAATAACACACACCGATGGCGAGCGAACGGAATATGGAAAACGAGCTGTTGTATATACCTAGGTGAAATTTTTCAAAGATCGCGTGCGAGAGAACAAAAAACCCAAAATGCACGTCGCAGTTATTTTTTCGACGCGGAAAGGGGCACCTTTTCGCCATTCTCGGAGAAACTGTTACATTGCGTACCAACTACGCGCATAATCGTTTCCTGTACTAGTACCTACACATCGCGATTCTCTTACGATAAACGGAAAGGCGAAACGCGCTTAGCATATTTTTCATCCCCGATATCACCGTTCTCCGCATAAATTTCACCTCCGGTTTACGTTCGCATATACACGCGCATGCTTATAACTATAATATCTGAATCCCGAATCCCACTGAAGTGCGACAACGTCAACCGAGTCGGCGAGTTGACGCGGACGTTCGCAGAGCTCAAACGAGCTACACGACTGCGTCGTCGTCACCTCGCGCCGCCTCGTTTCCACACAATAATTAATAATATGATTCTACACCGGCGAATGCCAATCTCAATCCCCCGCCCCGACGAGACGACGAGACGACGAGACGAGCCGAATATCAGGGTGGAATTCCGGCGCGTCTACAATAATCGAATCCACCCCTTCCGTACTCACCTAACCCATTTCTCGAACAATATACATCGAACTTGCTTCACGAAACGTCCGCATCTGATCGAAATCACTTGAAAATCCTCTGATCGTCTTCGATCATTGCGTCCACGTGTTAAAATCGGTCAATAATCGTACATACCTACGATACGACGACTCGACACATACTTCGACCGAGAATATAATGTCATCGAGAATCGACGGTTGATCATTTTTCAGGAAAATCGTACCACGAGGGAAGATCCTCGTCGGATCATCTGTGCCGGAGAGATGTCTTCCGGTTTGCCAAATTACGCGAGTTGTTTCAATATGAAACCACAGATTTTACCGTAGAACTAATCGTCAACTGAATTTTCGTTAATCATGAATCAGTCACACATTCTTCGGAATCTCGAAGTATCGTTCTGTATCTCAGAGGCATCTGATCTCGCTCACAGTTACGTATACTGACAACGAAATTCCATCTCCACTGCTCTACGGCGATGGTATCGATCATAGATACACAACCGAACGGTGGCTCGAAACGAAACCGGAGAATAGAATAAGGGACAAGGAAAAGACCGGTCTGAATTCTGCTGGCTCGCCATTGCGAACATCCAACAAGTGATCTACCGTCTTTGTTATCGAACTTGCAATCGAAATTGCCACGGGAACTCGGACTTCCGTAATAACTGTCCCGGATAAACTAATTTGACAACTATTGTCCTCGAATACGTGTATGCGTACGTACATTCGTACGTGCCTATCCAGCTAGCTGTTTTATTACATGGTAGAATTGTTCTCGCCCGGAGTATAGATTCCGGGTCGTTATACGAGGTTGGTTCAGTTGGTTCACCGGGGAGCTTTTGTGCAGCGATTTGTTTCCAGTCAGTATACTATTAACGTGGGTTTAAGGTTCGGATTATTCATGCGACGATTAGTCCGAGAACTTATCTGTTACCTGGGATTCGGTACGCCGAGTCCCTGCGTTCGAAGGGAATTACAAATTCGGCAAAATCACATTGAGCAAATGAAAATTTCGATACCTCAGCTGTTTCTGGGCATAAGTATTATATACCGCTGTAATTTAGAGTAAAAGCTGGTCGCGACGAACGTAGGTGTGTACAGACATACCTGCTTTTGATGTACTGTATACCTATAATATAATACATAGTACGGGGTGCAAACTACTGCTCGGTCGTTTCAACTCAATTTAGGTGCTAAAAGCTTCTGTCGAGTAAAAAGGCGTTTTAGGTATAGGACCTACAACTTTCTGGTCTGGCAGCTCATCACCTACATAAAGAGAAAATTGCTGGATATAGGATGCAAAGCTAGTGCAGGCTAGGCAGCCGACGGTCCAAGACCTCCGGAGTCTGTGTACCTATCTAGTCTCCGCAAAGAGCTGCAGAGATACATGTATATATGATGATAATATCGAGTCTGCGGAGGCTAATGGACCGTCAAGTTTCGACAGTCGCGTCGCCTCGTCGGATCAACACGAATCACGAATTACTATCTCCGGAATCGAGTGCGCCGAAATTCGGAAAGGCTGGGAGCAGTTTTGGAAAATTTATGTATCAATTACCTCCGCAATTTTATTCTTGCCTGTACGTTGTGTACGCGTACGTATATGATATATACTACGCATTGTGATCGAGAACGAATGGAGAAGCTAATTTTTCGGCGAATCGAATCACATATTCGAAAAGTTTTTCAAATTCAATTATATCTCCGGATTTCCTTCATGATCGGAATAAATGAAAGAATTTTTTCGGCACTTTGAAAATTCCCGCATAATCTTCCTTCCGCGTTTTCATGCCGGTGCGAGTGTAGCGGAGGAGGAAAAGGCGAACAATTCAACTCCGTGGTTCGGAATAAATCGTAGAATAAATCTCTAACTTTCAATCGGCGAATTGAGGGCGCGTAGCAGTTTCGTTCCACGTTCTATTCACTGGATAGCGCGTTACAAGAAATTTACCAAGTTTGAAGGTCAGGTGAGGCGCAGGTATCAATTTGTCCATTATAATCTTGTATACATTCGAAATTAGTGCGTAACGCCGAGGGCTGTGTTATGAATAGAATCAGTAATTGGTAGGGCAGTTTAATGAGCGAGTAAGTAAGTAAGTAAGTAAGTGAGTGAGTAAGTGAAGTAGATTCCAGGTGTGTAGGTCCAGGTCGGATGGCTGGCCATGAAAAAAGATTAAAACATTTTTAATGAGGGGGAAGAAAAAATGTTCATACCAATGAGTATGGTAGGTAGGGTAGGGTAGGGTAGGTACGTCGCGCCCGCACAGTTCGCTTAATTCACCCTAAATTTTCTTTCCTTTCTTATTTTTCCCGCCTTTTTTCACGGGATAGGATCTTTCCTCCTATTGCCGGCATCGAGGTGAAAGGAATGAATTCCCGTACCTAATGCGAACAAATTTTAACATTGATTCAATTTTTTTCCATATTCGCGAACAGCCGTGTATTTCACCTTATACAGGGTGACCCGAAATTGACGGCGAGATTCATCAACGGGGTATTTTTATTTATATATATATATATATATATATATATATTTTTTTTTTTTTTTTTTTTTTTTTGTCAAGAACGGGATCGAAATTTCTTGACCAATTTTTTTCCAAAACTCACAGACCTCAAGCCCTCGAAGCACATGCATATCGTTCACCACGATTTGGACAACTTGCGTTTTTGTTTTTCCTCTCCTCGCGTGTGCACGATCAGTCTGTTCTGGACGTGAAATGCGTGTTTGTTAATGGAAAAAAGTACGGATTCGCTAATTTTCCCTACACATTTCATCGATTGATTGACACGTAACAGACGTATAGAATCGGTTTGAATTTAGTTTTCGAATTTCGCCTACTCTATTATTATAGCTATACGCGGCTCAAAGTCTCTGTCAACATTTCGGACGTATTTTACAATTAGTTTCGTATCCCGATAACGTAAAGTTTTTCTCTTGCGTGGTATAAAATATATCCTGCACGCATCCGATACTCCCGACGCTAAAAAATGCCGTTTTCTGCAAACAAGCGAAGACGTCACATGCAAATTGTGATTGAGCGAAAATTCGATAGTAAATTGTCGACGGACTGCGGAATGTCGGATATATATCGCTATGCATTGAATTCACAATTCAGATAAACGTTGGAACTTCAAGTACATGCGCAATAACATACCGGGTGCTCCAGTTTGAGCGAGAGATATTCTGTCGATGGATTCTTCGAGAGATTCTGAGACGGAAAGAAATTTGGCAAAAATTCCTGCGACCAATAGTTTGCGAGCTGGAGAATATTTTTCGGCGACCAATCGCAACGCTTGTATGTTTGTACGTCAGTGTCCGAGGACTGTGTTCACTCGCGCATCCGAGACCTGCCGCGGTGTGTCCCGCTCGCGTACACAAGCTCCGCGATAGGTCAAACGAAATCATCTGCAGCTTGGAAACCGTCGGCCAGAGGAGTTTTTCGCAAAGGGCTTTTCGTTCGAGAATTTCGCGAAGAACCTATCCACAGAATGTGTTCCGCTCAACCTTAGTCACCTCCGATAGTTGAACTCAAATTTCATAGAACGAGCTTCATTCTCTTCACTGCAAAAGCATCACATCTCGTCAACTGGCGACGCGGGTGCATAGCATGTGGCTGTGAATTCCGATTGGTTCAACTTATAGGATGGATATGCTATATTATGGCTTAAAGTACGACAAATATGTGTATACCTATAAGGTAGAGACCGAGCGAGTCGACCCGATGATATTTTAAAGCTGACGTATCGAAAGAAAATGGAAATTAGGACAAGTTATTATCACGAGAGAATTTATAACGAGAAGTTCAGAGCTGAGTTTATACGTGGCCGCAATACGTAGATACCTTTACTTAAAAAACACTTGTCTCGAAATTTCGTATTTTTATCTCTCTCGACCCGGGTTCGATAATTTCTTGTCCAACTCAACGTCGCGTCGCTCAGGAGAAAAAGACGAATGAATTCGGTGAGCGGAGACGCCTTTTTCATTTTCGGCGCCCAACGTGGGGCCACAATCTTCGTTCTACTGAATTTGCGTCTTACGATTTCCTAAACGTAGTATTACGTAGTATTTTCCCGTCCGTCGATTCTCGAAGATGGCAACAACAACTGCAACAACAAATTCGAACTCTTGCGTCACCGGGAAAATTTCACAGCCAAAAACCGCCTACGCGATGTCATTTCTGGCCACATTTGGGAGCAATCGGAGCACCCGCCTCAATTATAATACCGAAAGACGCACGAGAACAGATATCTGGCGGTAAAAGTTTTCCGCAGATTGAACTCTATTTATTATATAGGTACTATAATACATTTTGGTTATACCGAAACCTATAGCTATGGCGAAAGCTTCACCCTACACCGAGCTTTTTTCCTGCCTGCGTATAATGTACTCTGCAGTAAAGCACAGATCATCGAAACCGCGAAAACAAGGGAAACGACAAAGAAATCTGGGGCAAAAACAGACCACCGAATGTGTTGTGTACGTTGTTGTTGTTTTTTTTTTTTTTTTTTTTTTTTTTTTTTCCCCCCCTCGTCTTCTTTTTTCAACGTCATGAGCGCCAGAGATTTTTTCTTCTTCCTTTTTTCCTCAAGTCACTCGTTTGCGGTATATACCGTTTGGCGACAGTGAATATGGACCACAATGTTGAGAAAAAAAGTGGAAAATGAAACGATGAAAGGTTCCCCTTCCTGTATCTTCGTAACGAAAAATAAAAAAAAAACGAATAATCATGGCAAATGGCGAATATGCATGTATCTGTGCCTCCGGGACGAGCCGCATATTACTTCCATGGGGTGGCATACTCAATTATCATAATTCACCCGGATCTGTATAGTCTTGGCTGTCTTAACTCTTAATCCAAAGTTGAGTTAAAGCAGGCTAGGAAATGCCCCGAGGGAAGAGTAAAGTGGCCAAAGTTGGTAACACTGTCGCGTCGCCGGGATTGAGGGGCAGGTTGAAATAAATCGGAAGTAGTTGGAGTATATACATAGAAAGCGTGGATTCAAAAGTTCAGGGGTTTTATATCTATACCTATACCTGAGGATTTAACAAAAATCAATCGGTCTCCGATAACGGTTGAAGATAATAAACGTCTATCTATAATGAATACACAAGATGGTCGATAAAATTTGGGAATCCCATTTCTGTTCATGAACGCAGTTAAATGGACAAATGTGGAAGAAGTTAGGAAGATCGTTATTCATTATCTTATACGTAGTCGGAGAATCCTCATAATACCGTTAAACATTCAAAGAGAAGACTACCGGATCGATTATAAAGAGCACGGTGGATAAAATTGCAGAGAAGAAGGAAAAAGAAAAATGTGGAAAAATTGGCTGACCTTTGACGATACAGTTGAGAGTACTCACGTTATTTATTTATTTTTCTATTTTCTTTCATTTTCATTCTCAATTCAAGCCTTTACCGCAAACGGTGAATTACTTTGTCTATATACCTACTACCTTCTGCCCACGTCGGTGGTCAAGGAGATTATACGAAAAGTATTTTTCTTGTCAAAATTAACTGCCGACCCACCTTCAGCTCTGCTTTTTATCTTCATACAGTTTTGCTGAAACAGGCTGGCTCCAAGAGGTAGGAACGAAACAAAGATTAAAGACAGTCAGCTGCACAGATCAAAAGCCCGCGCATTCATACAGAAATCTGATATCAATCTTCGCTGAGGTATATATCCCGCCACGGGTTAATAATTAATTAAGGAATCAAAACGAGTAGATTATCTCCTCGACTAAAGAATCCGAGCAGAACCCCGCGTTCAGGAGTTGAAAAATCGTTACAGATTATCGTACACTCCGGCACATTAATGGTTTTGCCCCGAAGTTAGCCACGGTTCGGCAGGTAAGTTGCTCCTAGGGTAAAGCAGAGCACCAATCATCGCGCTGCGTTCAACCTAATTCAAAAATACATCGCCCTCGTTGGTCTCTGTTTTACCCCCGGAGCGACTCGCCACTCGAGTCTAACCAACTTCAGAGCGAAACCATTAGTGTACAGCGGTGTACCTCGATACCGCAGAGGGGAAAAAGTATTCTTCCAAGACGGTCCGGAGCCGGAGGACAATAATTCTTCACAGACATTCATGAAATTATGTCGATTGATCTTTACTTCCCGTTGTTTCCTCCGTCTTGTAACTTTCCGCCCCCTTCGAAAGTTACATTCCTAATTACCAGTAACAAGTTCATGCATACACCGTAGATTGTACATCTGTTACGCCTTGTGATCCGGGTACTAATTAGATGAGAAGAAAATTTTACCGTAGTGTATAATGTATAGGTATACATAAGTATATCCCTCAGCGGCGCGGCGTCTTGTGGGATGAATTGAAGTTCACATACGACAACTTATAACCTACTCCATGACCACGAGACGATATTTCCAATGGATATCGAGCATTCCAATGCCAACCTCAGTCGTAAGGTGTTATGCGATATTCTGTATGGTACACGTCTGTACGCTCGTATGTAGACCAAGCCTAACGCGATGGTTATAGAAAAGTACACTGCATGGACCAACGATAATCTATTCTATTCTATTCCGATCTGTTTTTGGCAACAAAACAATTGCTCGGAGGTGTACGTCCCCTTTGTGCCGAGGTTTAATGTAATCATAGTAGTGGACATTTTTCCCTCACGCGGCCAAAATTCGTTTACGCACAATCATCGTCCTGGATGATGAAATTCATTCACAATCCACGATTCACTGTACCATATATATGCCTAAACCGCACCATTATCATATTAGACCGTATATCGCATGAAATTATCACACTACAGGTATATATTATCATCACGGGTGCATACACGGCGCCAAATATCGTTTGCAATTCAAATTCAAGTTCCGATATTTTCAAAAAGCTCTAGCTTTCAGGGTACTGACTCATTTTTTAGAAATCCAGCTTCACGTGAGATTCTGACGAAACTGAAAGAAGAGCAACGACCGGAAAGAGAAGTACTCTACCGCGCTTCTATCGTCGCCATATTCTGCACGGTACCTGTACAAAGAAAGTGGAGACAAAATGCCCCCCCCCCCCCCCCCCCCCCTCCGGGCTAAAGATGTCTAGTTTATGTACCAGAATCTCCTCTTTCAGCAGCATGGATAATCGGATTACCTGAATAATGAACATGTATTGCTAATTATCACTCGCAGCCCGCAAACATCGCTGCTAAACACCCGTTCCAGTATTTATGAGAGGTTAATGCAACTTCTGCGGCTCTGTATAAACCTCGGAACAGTGGTCCGTTTTTCGTTTCTGCTTTCGTGTTTGGTTATACTTATGGCACTAGGCTCTGGGCAGAGTCCGGAGCTCAATGTATTGAGCAAACGCCACATTATCACGGCGGTTTATTCGAATTGGTTAATTCCTCGAGGAGCATAGAGGTGGTGGTTAGAGTTCCAACTATAACACAACCAGCCCCGTTTTCTTTTATCCTTAAAAGTTCGCCCATACGTTATTTATGTGAATGTACGTACGTACACGTTAATCAGAATATGTATGGAACAAAGCGAAACGGGAGGACGGAAGGGCGTGAGAATGGGAAAATGGGAGAATGGGAGAACGGGGGAATGGGAGAATAGGGAACGAGAGGGTAGTATTTTCAGCTTAAGTTCACCCGTAGGTACAGGTATATCGGTCGCGATATAATTAATCCTTACAGTCCAGGAAGAACCCGGGGCGTCGTTAAACCGCAAACTGCGATCTAGACTCACTATTAGACAATAATAACTATAACGTATTGCAAAAGTTGAAACAATATAACCTTCGGATAATCAATAAGATAAGCAAATTTTGTCTTCTCGGTCTGATTAATGGCGGCACATAGGTATACCTGTGCTCTCACACGGCGGTTACCACCGCGCAACCCACACATTACTGTTTTCTTTAATATATATACATACATAGGTATGTATATATTGCGTTTAGGTATTAATTATGCGATAAGAATCTTTCATTCTATGAGTGGGATGATTACGAAATTTTTAATACAGAATAGCAGGCGAGAGGAAGAGGGAGAGAGAGAGACAGATGCAGAAACATTTTGCAGAAACATTTTGCACAAAATACCGGGGTGCGATATGAGAGCGGATGATGAATCGGTGGTATTAAAGAAATTGGTTGTAGGAAGAAGAGTTCGAAATCACCGACGAATCCATTATGGAATGAAATGAAACATTCCTATAAGTAGGTGTCGGTAATGTATGTATGTATGTATGTATGTATGTATGGATGGATGTACGTATGTACGTACGAATGGAATAAACGCGAAAAGAGCGACAGAACGAACTGAAATTTTATCGTCCTTTCAACCGCTATCGTTATCAATAATTCATAACTAATTATATCCACGGCGATGGAGGATAACCCGTACAACACACCCATCTCCTGCTTTGGAAACGTAGATAAACAACGGAGATTAATTGAAATAACCTCACCGTCAGTTGAGTCATCGTCACGTACTTTTCGTGTAAAAAATGTTCAATTATCTACGGGAAAATTTTACAGCCCCCTTTTCGACCGACTGGAATATTACCCTGATTACAGATTTTCGAATTATACGAATGTTGAGTCAATATTTTGCAGCAATTGGATATTTCGTAGAAAGTTCGTCAACCCTACATCGCGCGATATTTGTAAAAATTATTTTCAACGGGTACTTTCTATTGCCGAATTATCAGAAAACTGTACTCAATGTCTGCGTTACCGACGATTCCCGACTACCTCGATGACCGTGACGCGGGATCAGTAATCAATCGCTCGGATTCAAGTGAACCGCGTAAGCCGATCGGATTCGTTGACGGATAATTATATTCAGCGAACAACATTTCGTCGTTGTTTCAATGTGGGTGGTTTTTCTTTGTAACTTGTATTCCGTAGAATGTTTCCAGTTTATCAGAATTTCGAGATGAATAATTTTCAATCATTTTCAAATGTTTCACCGATTGAATACGAATCACAAGATTCCCTTCGCAATGACCGCAGGAGGTAACGGCATGCTCACCGAATAAATCGACTCGGGAAGCAATTCGATCGGTTCAACGCGGTTTCTGCGCTCCAAAAAATCTCTCATGTGTTTTCTGAGGTTGAAAAATACGAGTATTCGACTCCTTTCTGCGTTCTCTCATTTTCGTTCATTTCCCGCCAGCAGCTGCAGCGCTTTTCCCCGTCAACTGTGGAAAAATCAAAAATCTGCATCCCGAGAACGTGTCTCGCGATGTACCAGCTATTATCATATACCATGTATTTCGTGGCAACCTAATGTCATAGAGTCAGGATGTGAGTAGAGGTATTTGCGCGGATCGCAGATACATGTATGTACACATACAACATCATACAACAGCGTCGACTCCTTCTATTCGCACGATTCTCATCTGAATAACTCGATTCCCGCGGAACGTGCCCATATCGCATCTTCCACGTTTCGCTTTAAGAACTCGTGACCCAGCCAGATATCCCGGCGAAGCGACGTACACCTCACCACAAACCTGACAGAGTCCACGTTCAGCAATACGCAATTTTCGCACGGTGATACAGTTTTGTTTGAACGACATTTTTTCACAAATCATAACGTCGTGATCTAGGTGTTTCTTCGCCGATATCGAACTGCGACGTTTCGGGAAACTACAAGATTCGTAGTAAAATACATGCGGCATACGTATTCGCTCGAGATATGTCGGTATAGCATTATTCTGAAATCATACGAACGACTCAATTTTATAACGATGAGCCGTGTTGTGCGAAATGGAAGAAAGTCGAGAGCAGTAGGTATTACAAAACTGAGGAGTTGGACAGAATCAGGGCAAAGGACGGAGCAGAGAGGGATGAAAAATACAATGATAACAGGGAAAAAAGGGAGCGAGGTAGGGTAACGAATTTAGGGACCCGGAAGTGACTCCAAAACGCGAATCAGTCGGATCCTCGAATCCGTGTTCTACGGCTTGGCTGACATCCAGCTCTATTCATTTTTTTATCCTCATTTTGTTTCGTTCGTCTGGTCGTGTCTTCTCGTTCTTTGTTCTTTCCTTTTTCTACTCCTTTTTCATTTTTCACAAAGCCCGTGTTTAAATTCAGATTACGCTAATTTGACACAGCCGCAACTGAATGGAACAACTGCAACGGGGAGATTTATCCTGCGTTTCGAGGCGGTTATATACCTACGATATCACTTTATGTCCCTAGTAAAATATCTTCAAGGATATATCCCGCAGTTTCTACTCCGCTCTACCGCTACCGCGCAAAAAATTTCTATGTTCCAAACTTCTCGAGCCTCCGCTTCGCCAGCTTCGTATCGTATATCCATCTGTTCGGGATTTTCTCATTTTTAGGTGAAAATGAGTAGAAAATAAATAATAAATAAAGGCACTCCCTCCATATCATTCCCGTTCAATGCCATATCTAACAGACACACGATGGACTCGCGCTTCAAGGCGCGTGGCCGTCAACTCCTCCCTCACTTTTCTCTAAAATGCTTCAGCGGCGCAGCAGCTACGCCCACGCAAACGCATTACGGTATTTATCTCCCGAGTTCAATTTTTCGCTCGCGATTTTTCCGACTTCTCCGTCTTTCTTTTTCCTCTCCCTCTTCCCCCCCTTTCCCATATTTCTCGCCGAAGCTCATACGACCAATTTTCATACCCGTTCGCCACTCATTTCTCTCTGATCGAGACAATAATCGATGCGGAACCATCCATAGTCGCCTACACTTCACCCAATCACAGGCTCGTCACCTGAAACCACACGGCATGTGTTGTCTTTTCTGCAATACGCGGTGCGGTCAAACAGAATGAAGAAGGAGAACGAGAACGAGAACGAGAACGTACGTTGTTTCGTGGCGAGTGAAATATTAATACATCTGCTGTGCGCCCTGTAGTGTATAACGAAGTCCTTATGTTCATATATTTATGAGTTTCCAAAGAAACTTCAAAGTCTGCTGCAAATGGCCAAAATCAGCTTGATGGGCTGTATATACATAATAAACAACTGATCGCGGTTCGATATATAGGTAACAACGTATACACGTTCGATGATAAATACATCGAATTATACAGCAGCCCCAATGATATTCTATGGGCAGGTATAGATACGTGTTAGTAAGCACGTATGTGTGTTCAATACGTGCAGCGCGCCTGTGTTTTCTTCTATTCCATTCGGTTGGAATTTCGATCCGAAGAGTAAACAAGCCGAAAGAAAACAATAAAATATGAACCCGAACGAATGCTGAAATTAATTCCCATTATTGTGATGAACGATTGTTATTATCAATCTCCTCCGATGTTTTTCTCTTCCCTCTTTATTTTGGGTATCCGGCGAGATAAAATTCAAATTTTACCCCGAAGGGTGTATCGTGCCCCGGACGGTCACGTGTATTGCGGAAAGGGAGAATTCATGTGTACGGAGAAGCGATACGAAAATGGAACGGAAATCGTTAATTTATACAAACGAAAAATAGCGGGGCGGGGGCGGGAAACTCTGGTGTGAAAATGAAATCGGAAAATGGCTCACCTATAACTCCCAGCATCAGCCCGAACGTCTGCAACATCCTTGAAAGACTCTGAAGAATGAACGCCATAGCACAACACTAATTGTATATGTCTTGTCTTTCAGTTTCACTTTCGGGAAGCCTTGCCGAAACAGAGAATTTTCGCTTTCTGGTTTACTTCACTCGGATTATTCGTCACCCAAACAGACAAAATCGCGCATGTTAACGATATACCTGAAGTACGGAATGAAAAAATACACCAATACGAATTCTTGGTTAGTTACTCAACTGCGCGAGCAAACAGCGATCCTGTGCCGAAACATCGGAATTGGAAGTTAGGTTTAGGTTCATTAGCAGACGCGCGCGGAGCTAATCTTCGAAATGTTTGAGCGGAACGAAGTAAGTTCGCGCGTAAACGTAGAGATACGACGAACTACGCGAGATCCCTGCCCATGCCGCGCTCGGGAGCTGTGAAGTTTTGAGGGAATAAAATTAGGTTTCGTCAATGACGAGCCATTTTTTCCCCTATTTTTTATTCTCCTCCCCTTCTTCTTCTTCTCCTTCTTCTTCTTTTATCGAACGCCTCTCCAAACGACTCTTTTGAACACTTTTCCACTTCCTCCCAATAGCTGCAGGCTGCACTCGACGATTGTTCGGATAATCTCACGTGGAAACTGGAATTAGGGCTGTTTAATTACCGGCGATTTAATCACTTCCGGAAAACGACGCACTCAAATCACGATTATTACACACCACATTTATAAGCGAGCGATAAATATTTCTGTAAAACTGAGAAATGAGCTCTCTCGCGAACTCTCATCCGTAACGATCGTAATAAAGCCTCTCGCACGAGTATCGCTCACAGTTTATCCTCCTCTTTCTCCCCACTTCAAAGAGACTGACAATTATTCTTATGATAACTTCTGCGAGATATTATTAGGTTGGCGAGATATCCACCGAAATTGAATCCCCACCTGTCGTTCTTGCTTATCGTAACCTCACGTGGAATTAGAATCAGTGCGGGCGAACAGTGTCGTAAAATTATTTAACTATTCTTCCGCGATTCCACGTTTGTCGATAGATCTTTCAACGATTCACACGCGACACGTGAAGCGGCATCGCCTCCGGCCTAATCCTTCGAGCTTTATGTGCTTCGCCTCGACTCGCAGATGAGAAAAATAACAACCCGGTATTTTCCGTATAGAAACGAACGGCAGTACAATCGCTCGCGTCGGTTTTTTCCTCACCATTCACACGTAAAACCTACATCGGCTTGTTACGAAACCGCGAATTTTTTATACCCGTAAAATTCACGTTTATATTGAAAATTTTGACAATCCTCATCGAGCCAGAAGCGTCCGCTTGAATAGGCGGCGAATGAGTGTGCGGTCTTGGCGCGCTGTTCACCTCGCACAGAAGAGTAGGAAGGGCGACGGGGACGGAAGTTACGATTCGCGCATGCCTTTGGTTCTCTCTTCGCGGTTCACACACTTTATTCCCTCATTCTCAGTCTCATTTTCTCGTTCTATCTTTTCTCTTCCTTTAGTTTCTCTCATAGCGTGTCCAAATTCGCGTAACAATGTCTTCAAGTTATGTAATATATATATAGATATATATAGATATATATATATTCATCATTCACGCCCAATGAAGGATCTACGGTGACAAATCCCACGATTTTTGGCCCGGTTCGATATTTCTCAATGAGTCCTATCCCCAACGGGACAGAATCCGAGACAAGGATTAACAATCTTATCTCTCATTACTGATAATGAACACTTCTCATATCATTTCACGCGATTTGATTCGTTCTGCTCGAAAGCTGCATCTCTCTCCGGGTGCTCGATCCGACCGTGACAGTTTTCTCGCTGTTCAGGATCCAGCGGATACCGCGGTGAAATAATTACCGACGATTAATCGAAACCTGAGAATTCGGGAAATTTGACGATATCGATCAGAAAATGAATCCTCCTACCGAGTACGGGATTGAATACGAAAAAATGCCACGAACGAAACGGACCAGACGACGATCTTTCGTCGCGCTTCCGTATCTGCTGTAATAATCTCCAGACGACGCACATAATAATGATGGCGAAGGTTTACACACAGTTATTTTTATTTCGCTTCATAACGAGGACACGGGGATGTACCTACCTGACTACTTTCCTGTTCAACGTCGGATCGTATAACCCGGAGGTTCAGCTGCTTGCGGGGATACTGTGTCAACGGGTTGTCAAGGTCAGGTTGGGTGACGTCGGAGCGTTAAAGCTTGATCCGCACGCCACTACTGTATTCTACGTTGCCGCACGCGTCAATTCCTATGGAATCTCGTAGATTCCAAGACATTACGCTGCCCGCGGACAGACCGCCAGATTTATACCGTACATCGCATCTACGGCCGCGGCGTGCCAAGATGACACGTGTAAATATAAATCGGTACATGCAGACCTACTACGTCCTATTTATTTCCGAGAGTAAACCTACACGTAACGCGGGAGAGAACTTTTCGTTACTTCTCCCGCTCCTTTCTCCGCTTTTCCCCTCTTTTCTTGTTCAATTTGCGCTGACAACCTGCGGCTTTATAAATGCGATTCCATTCCCGTCTACAACCTCGTATTCCCAGCTTATCTCTTCTATTTCCTTGTATTTTCATAGATCGAGACGCACCGGAGGTTGGGCGTGGGCGGGGGGTAACCATTGCATCGTTCTACCGTGAACCTTAACGCGTGTTAATTGAACCCAGTGTTTATATATTTTCTCGGCCACTTGACCCGTCCAGTCCGATTAATTCGAGTGATAACGTAAAACCCTGCCCCATCGATCCTTGGGTGGAACAATTGAAACTAAACGTTTTCGTGACCGATCAGAAAAGCGCCAAGGATCCATCCATCCGTCCATCGCTCCGCCAGACCCTTCAACCCTCGATAAATTATCCTCTGATATAGAACGAGCTTTTTCATGTGGGGGTACCCGGTTATTCTCTCAATACGTTCCCGAAACACCGGTATCAATCTCAATACAGGTAGGAAGTCCCAGTATTCTGCAGTACCTAATTACGGCCAAAGTCCGGTAATTTTGTGGAGAAATTTCCTAGCAAAGAGAAATTATAGGAGGAAGGAAAACGGAACGGAACGTAGCGTGAAATGAGCTGAAAAATTTCCGCTTGACATGAATTGTTTCGCAATTGCGCAAATGCTGTACCCCGAGTCCCGACCTACATACGAATACATATGAATATGAAAACCTACAGAGAAATCGTTCACCCCTTCATTACACGGGCGCGCTTACCCTCGCGAGATATTCGATATAGATATTTGACACACACGAGTGCCAACGTAAGCGAGTGTGGCGGAGAGTGCATCAAGGGAATCACTACGATCATGTATGTCTACAACAGGGTACGTGTCTCCTAATGGAATTGAGCGTGTCGGTTTTGCTCAGCGAGTGTTTGCTTCTCTGTACCTATACGGGGGTCGGATGGCGGCTCGGTGTATAATCTAAACTTGCCATCTACAAGACGACACGACACGACGCACGCAACGAGCAGTTCGGGGAGTGCAGTTGGGTAGCCATTCACCATCCACCATCCGCCATCCGCCATCTACTATCTACTATCTACTCGACGGGTACGTGGGCGTCGCGGCGTCGCCGACGCAATACACTTAAAACAAAACTGGGATTACCTGTAAGCGACAGCCACCGGATCACCCGAGTATACTTAATGTCAAAGCGCAGACTGACGAGACCCCGAGATCAGCCGAGCGCAGAACGCTAGTTTCGTACGCCTCGAGCATACCTATCTCAAGTTGTTTTCAAATCATTCATAACAATGCAGAACTCTCGGGATATTTTTTGTCGTCGGTGCAGGGTTGTATTTCAGTGAAACTTGACGATGTTCGGGTAACAAGAGCAGGATAATCACCCTCCGCCTCCTCATTTTCCGGATTTGCTTAATTCTCAGTGACCCCAGAGGCCGAAGTTGTGCGGGAATGTGGCAGTCTTCGTCGTTCGAGAAGAACTGTTCCATATTGTAAAATGTACATATATATATATATATATATGTACGGAGTCACTTTGCCGGGGAAACGGGACGATCCTTCTTCCGAGATGAATCGGACCGATGCTCATTTCGGAATCAACAAACTTTGCGGACGCAAAGGATTCCGTTGGATTCGGTCAAGGTTGTGGAAATCCGAGGATCCTCAACCCACGGGAAACCGTCTCCCGGATGTTTGACGAGTCCCGGATATAAATCATTCGGTGGAATCCCTATAGCGGACAGATCAAATGAGACTTCGGTTCTACGCGTTGTTTATACAAAACGATCGCTGGCCTAGTCCTAATCTAGTCTCCATTCGAGGATCAGGAACGTTTCCACCTCCGACCCTCGGGGCTTTCGAAACGGAGAAAATCACCCGCGGGATCTTCTCCGACTTATAGCAGAGCTCTCAAATCTTATTTACCTAACTGTTTTCATCTGGCAGCTCGATCAGCTCCCTGCACCTACGTTCGTGACCCTGCGGCACATGCATACGTTCACGTACATGCATGCATACTCACATGTATCCATCGACTTCTCTTCACGGATAGATTATTCTAGTCTGTTCCGTGAAATTAGTCCAAATTGCATTTGACTTAACCCATCGTTCACCGCGAACTTCGGTCTCAATTGTTTGCAGTTAGAGTCTGATACGATTCCTAAACCAGCTATTCCCCGCAGTGCCCTGTAGTTCGAGAAACGCCGATCCCCGAGGGTGTCTAATTGTTATCCTCCTTTGCCCGTGGATTTTCCCTGTAGGTATGAGTAGACGCGCGGCAGTTGGATTCTCCTTTTTTCTCCACGATTCCGGCTCCGAAAGCTGCAATGCGTTTTCCGTGGAACGACCCCCGATGCATCTATCGTCGTCGTTTATTCCTCCCTATTCACCGGCGAGGAGTTTTTCCATGCTTCGGGAATCCCCAATTGCTCATTTTATCATATTCCTCAAATATTTCCAAATGCGGAATCTCCCATCTTCCCTCTTTCGATGTGGCCGGTGGAACGCGAAAGGAACTATCTATCCGCCTTGTCAGATCCAACTTGTAGCGTGCACGAGACTATCTACCAAACGGATAGGCGACACATGCAATCTGACGTTCAGCCATTAATAAGTTAACCAACGACGTGATCTACTACTAACTATTTCACAGCGACATTTCGCACTTACAGCACTTTGAATATTACCCGTGGAATTCACCTCGTCGTTCACGTATACCTATCCAGACTAATATATAGCAGACGCGTGTACATGCAATTATAGTTAGACCAGGGGTGCATGTAGTGCTGAGGGGTAGCCGGTGGTCCTCCTTCTCTTTTGTTCCCGTAACAACAACGCTGTAAAATGATACAGGTAGCAACGTCTCCCGACAATTAGAGAAACTTTTGGATCACGCTAATTGGGAGATGGCGCAATGAGGGAGACGCGATGATTCGGCGCACGGACGAAATTTCGAACCGTATAGCAGGTACACACGTACATATTATGCGGAACGGAGTGAAACGAAAATATACATCGGGTTGGAGAAATTCGATGCAACGAGGTAACGAACCGATGTACCTACGTACACATACGTACGTACACTGCGCCGCGTTCGGCAAAGCTCCGTCAAATATCACGTTCGGAACAGGATCGTTAAGCAGAAGCTCCCTGCTCCGTTACTCGCTGCATCCGTAAGCGGGGAGAGTTACAGTTGAGAGTTGAAAGTCTGGAGTGGAGGAGAACAGAGAATGCAAGGGTCGAGGGAACTTGCAGTCGGTGAAGCCAGAGCCAGTGAAACAAGTAAAACCATCCAGCGAGTTAGATGGAGGCCGACCAACAGCGGACTCCCAGCCTCTTACGGTGGCTGTGGAAGTGCTCTGGTAAACCAAGCCAAACCGTATACAGCGTGGATAGTATGGACTGGAGGATAGCCGCGGTTGACTCGCATTGTGCTTGCAAATCAAGCAGCCAAATTTACATGAAATTTATGGCATTCCACCGTCTACCGGTCGGCCGCTACCTCGTATCCAGTGTTGCATTCGCCGCGTAAAGCCCTTTATGCCATCTCGTCCAACTTTGCCCTTATTATACTCGCGTGCGCGCTATACAGTCGTGTACGGACAACGAACGTTGTCTAACGACCGTGACGTAGATCCATTGTGGAACGATATTTATACGCGCAATATAAGCTCCTCTCTCTCTCTCATTACGTGAACGTCATCACAAAAATTCTATTGCCGTTGGCAGACTCTCAGTCACTGGACAGTGCGCATACCTCTATTCGTACTCGCGGGGATGAAATTGAGTCAATGAATTGGGAAAGCTTGAAAACCTCGGGGGAAATCCTAGGCACGGGAAAAAAAAAACGCACCACTTACGTTATATAATGAATGATTATGCCGAGTGGACTTGATGCGTCGTCGTGCGACGTAACGTGGATACGAAGTCCCGATTCTCCTCGATTACGTAATTTCGTGTACTCTCGTGATATTGTACCAGTACGTCACAGATTCAATATTACATGCTACTCGGGTTGTATAACTGTATCCCATATCATATGTCTGTCTGTACAGGTGCACGACGCGATTCGATGTACGGTTTTAAGAGCTTCGTTAAATTATTAATTTACTCACTCGCGGTTTTCCCCCCGATCCACAATACAGACGTATACCCCCCGATGACGTCACCGTATGTATACTGTAGCTGTAACACGCGTCAGTAGTCCGGTTCGAGGACATAGTATTTCGAACTGAGAAACAGGATATATTCATACTTAGATTAGCTTCGTATCTACCTGGTGCCTTGAAGATACGGGGTACGCGGAGAAACGGAAAAACAGCAATTTTCCCCCCGAACGGCCGCCTTCTTGGCGTCTGAAAGCGCGTGGGAAATGAATTTGCAAAAGCTACCAGCCGGAGTGAATAGAAAATGGTTCCGCGAAGCAACGTTTAGCCCGATTGCGAAGTTGAAGAGACCACGCGGAGTCGCCGCTTGCAATCTAACCTAGTTAACATGGGGAATTCTTCATTCATTTTTCCTCAAATCTGAACGATGTTTGGAAACGGTGAAATACTCTGCCACTTTCTGCCAAGCTACCGCATCCGATCCACGAAGTCTAATTCAGTTTGGTTACGCGACGTGGGTGTGGCGATCGATCGCGTTTTCGAAGTGCTAACGATGCTTTCTTCAAAACAGATCGTGACGATCTAAACACGCCAGAAGAAAGTGGCGGTCTTCTAGTTTCTGGCGAACCAAAGTTCCCTCGAACCGATCAACCCGATTAGATTCAATTTACGTTTGAACATCCGCTGGCACATTTTCGAGCACCCTGTAGCTAGCACTATTATATACGCGGCCGAAGGCTCCGAGGTACAATACATTTGTGCTCCCAGTCGCCGTACGCGAGCTGTCTAAATATTAATTGTCCTTCGTAGAAGACGGTTGATTATCAGCGGTCATACTGTAACGGGGAATCGAGGGTTCGAGGTTGGAGGTTGAGCGGGACGCCCCTCACCTTCGCAATCGATGCTCCAGTCTAGCTGGATAAAGGTCATTGCGTGCGACGGAAGGAAGGAAGGTACGCGTGCTACGTGATTACCTTTTCTTTGTTCCTTCACGATGGTATACTACATTACATCCATGCGGTATACAGGCTGGCAATTTCTCATGCAGGTACCGCAATCGCACACGGAGACGATTATAGCTATATTTTGGCTAAACTTGAAACGGAGATCGTGAAGAAAGCCGATTGTAAAAATTTCAACCGAGCCCGAATCATTTTTTCTCTCCTCAACTCCACATGAAGTTGAAATGACATTTCAGTGGCTCGTTCACCGCGAAAGCCAGAAGCCAGCTGAGAATTTCATTTCGCTCACTGCAGTCAACGCCGCTCACGATCCGTATGCATTTTTCCTGCTCTCATGTGCGCAGCGAGAGCTTGACTCTGATCATTTGAAAAAATATTTTTTTCAGCGTGGAGTAAAGAAATTCGTTCTTCTCTCCGTTTCCTCTTTCTTCCTCCGTTAGACACTCCGTCGTGTACCAGGAGGAGAATATTGGATGGAAGGGTCAATTCCTGGATAAGATTTAGCCATCCTGCCACGAAACACGTCAGTCGAGTTCAAGTAGTTCTTCTGCGCGACGGGCGCATCCCACCCTCGGGGATATTTGTCGCGGAGACACTATTAACGAGGAGGCAGACTTATTTGCTGACTCGGAGGTCATTTTAGAATTCGTTCGCTGTCTGGTCTCGGCTACTTTTTCACTCCCGACGTAACGTAACTGATTCATGACCCCGCGAGGACAAGTTTTAGTAGTTTGGAAACAAATGACTGTTCTTTGGCAGATTTTCTCCTGCCTATCATCCGGCGAACCACTTTGCCAGGGAGCAGAGGGGGGCCAAGTGGGTTCCGAAAGGCGAGAAATTGAAGTTTGAAAACTAAAAAGACTATTAATCCAGATGAAAGATATGGAGGAGGATCGCTGAAGAACGTTCGCAATTAACCAACTCTTATCTCCGCTTATCAACGTTTACCTCCTTCAATTGTAATCTCAATGAAATGCCAGTGTGAATTATACCTGACAGTCGACTTAATCTATCTTCAATTATATATACCTCCACTCGAGGTACCGTCCCAACTCTACCCAAGGAAGTATGAAGGGTTATTATCATTTGTAAGTACCGTAATCTAGGCTCTATCGAGCGATAACGCGAAGACTCTCCACGATCAAAAGTCGGTAGGTAGGTACTGAATTAATTCTGTATAATTGCACTAGAATTTAGCATAATCTGAAAACGATACCGGCTACAAAAGTGACGACGCGGACGGCCAGCATAGCCACGAGGAGGGCAAAAAAGAACTATATACAAGGACACGGAGACTGGAAATTTTTGTACGTTTTCTCCAATATAGATCAAAGAACGAAAGGTTCTTCCCTCGGCACTGCAAGAGTCTCGTTATACTCGCTTATCGAATATTGCGTGTGTGCGTACAATGTATAACGTATATACGTATACACATAGATACACACGCAGGCCAAAGTTCTCTCCGGGTTTCAGCTAATCTCAACAAGACCATGCTAGTGCAGATAATCAGAGGATATTATTAATTCATAGGATTTCCTTATAACAAACAAAGCGAAGCTCGGTCTGGCGCTTCTGTGTATCGCCCGTGCGAAACACGTTCGCACAACTGCTGGGTCAGAAATAATTCACAGACTCATATACAAATCTCAGATTTATCCCAAGACCCGCGCAAATATTCTCTCTAGCTCGCCCTACGCCTCCCTCCCTCATTTTCACTCTCACTGCCCGCTCTTCGTTTCTCCCTGGATATCCATATTTTCTTATTTTTATGTACATGCCTACTCATATGTGACGGATTCGCGCAGACCGAAGACGAACTACTCGCGATAGATATACGATAGAGACCGGAGACCGCGGATCACGTATGCGAAGTGTATAATAAGAGAGAAAAACCACGGGGAATGTAGTTTTCATAAAACCTCGAGCATCAGTGCAGCTCTTGCCCCCGCCGCTTGCCCTCTGAGTATTTATTACCAACGTCCACGGATACCTACACCAGCTCCCTGAATTTGTAAGGCAGCCATCGTCATCCTAACCTAACCTCGGCTTTGTTAGCGTCCGCGTCGCCACGCAGCCGGGTCTCTCGGAGCAGAGCCTCAACCTCTCTGCTTCTGCAATGGATCCAGTGGTTGTCCTTGGGCACGAAACGACCAGGATAAACCCGGAGGGTCGACCTCCTCGCGTGATGCTTGATGCTTGCTGCTCGCTGCTTTCCGTCCTCTCCTTCTCCACAATCCCTCCGAGCCTCAGAATCAGGCTTCTTCTTCTTCTGCCCTTTTCCCTCCCGCTCCTGCAGCTCGGCTAACCAACATTTTTTATTCCCTCTAGTCTTTTTCTGTTCCTCGTCCCCGCCGTTGGTCGATTACCCCGGTGCTAGCACGGGCCTCAACGTACAGAGCCACGGAGTCAGGAGCAAAAACGCAGCTGACCACCTGGACTCCGGCAAGTCGAAATTAGTCCGTGAAAATATCCCGCGAGAGAGAACAATCGAACAAAAATTAGACTACTCTTGATTCCCCCGGCTGTTCGTCCGGTACTGGTAATTATTTCCTGGAGATTTCCGACGGACACGAATCGGATCTGTGAGCCGGAATGGCAAGCCCTCACCTGAATTATGAGAAAAAACGAAAATCAAGGAACACTGCGGTTCGATAGCACCATTTCTTCCCTCCACTCTCGAGATTTATTGATCGAAACGAGTTTCCAACGTTCCCTGGAACCGCCTTTTGACCGAGCTTCTGGAATTTCTAGACAAATCAAAGCGATAAAGCTGTTCCAGCTGGATATCCCGATATTGTCCGCGGGGCTTCGGCGACCAACGGCTAGACGAGCGCCGTCCCCGTCTGAGTTGGTTCAATCTGTTACACTATAGGCGCTCTACAATATTGATGTGTTCTTCGGAGGCAAGTTGGAGCCGTACATGCTGCCTAGGTACCGCATGCTGCTGCCTACCGGTACGCTCCGTTGGGGGGAACGGTTTATTGAAAACACGAGGGCCGTCGCGTGTTTAAACGGTAAATACATCGGTACACCTACATTTCCCAGGAGAATTCGCTGGTACAGAAACCTTAGTCCTCCAATCTCATGCCCCTCATCCCCCCGGCTTTTGCATGCCTTAGTCCCCGAAGAATCCAGATTGTAACTAGACCTCCGGCAGGTTGGCCGCGCTCGCCAAACAGCAGGCATATTTCAATGGGAAATATGGTACCGGCGCGGCGGGGCACCCTGCAGATACTTGTACGTATAAGTTCACGTGAATAACGTTGTGTTCACGGGACCCGACCGAATGTTGGAAACCTGATGCGCATAGTATCGCGCGTTAGCCCGGGCAATTTTAATGGTGGGGTAAATTTCAAAATAGCTGAGAACCTCGCTTTGGCTTTAATCGCCATTTCTAAGATCACTCAATGGCCCGTTAGGAGCCAGCTGAGTGCAGCTGATGCACTCGAGCCGCGTACGTAACCCCTTCTGCGTGGATCGTTCTCATACGAGGATCCTATATCACTTAATCCGCGAACTGTGCAGCACTAGCTGCTATCGAACTAGGTTAAAACCAATCTTGCTAATTTCCTTCGAGTATCATCCGTTAGCGCCGTTCACCACAGTTTCCAATATCGCCTGCCTTACCATCATGAGTTATGGACGCGTTGAAAGAAGCTCATTGAAATTAGTATATTGAAAGTCACCTAACCTCCGATTACTTACGATGCATTTGATGATCAATCGGAATACCTGAGAAAACGTGTGATCTAATTCTTCATCTTGCCGATGGAATATCAACGAGAAAACTCCGAGTAAACTTTGTCAGAAATTATTCTTTGAATTTGAAGTCGGCGGAGCTGAATGTTGATAGTGCTGTTCGAAACTAACGAAATTGGATGGGACATTTTTCAGTCAGCCACAATTTTATTTCATTGCATTGCGCGCAATGGAGAATTTCGAAATGCGATAGCAAATTTGTCTCCCAAAAATGAATTCTTGATCGTTCGGAAAGAACTAGAGCCATATCTTGCGGGGCCATCGGTGTCGCCGCTAGCGATCTAACCTAGCTAACGTATGGGATATCTATATTTCATCGAATCCGATCAATGTTTTGAAAAATTGGAACGCTTGGCCACTTTCTGCCATCGTACTCAATGAATTCTCAGAGTTTCATAAAAATCGATCCAATCATTCGCAAAAATTTACGATTCTCGTTTTCGAAACGGTTTCTCTGCATTCAAGATGGCGAGTCCCGTCGCACCTCAAGTCGGATACTTTTATCCCTCGATCTCAGAGTTCTGGAGACTACCCTGAATCTACGAGGCAGGGATCATTTCAGAAATCTCTGTTTTTCAGCACGTAACGGCGGGCATGTAATTGCGTCTGCATTTCTTATTAAATTTCCAATCTGGGGTTGTTATTGAGATTGAGTTTGCTCTGAACAGCACTGCGGAGATCCAGGGGCAACTTGAAATTTGAAGAACAAGGAAGACAAAGTTTCCCGTCTCACCAGGCCGCTGCTGGACTTCCAACTGCTGTCACACATGAACGTATATTTTATCACTCTCGTCACGAACCGCGATACCCACGGAGTCGCATCACTTATCTGAGGACATTTACCACAGCACGGTGTAATTTCTCACCGCGGGGGCCGAAAATGCTATCGACTGCTTAGTCCTCGGTGTTATTTATCATTAGTTCCAAATCGCCGTTTGGCCCGGGGCCAAGGTTATCGCGACAAACTCGAAGGAGGATTTCAGCGGTGGTAAACGTTTCGCGTTACCACGTCATAACTCTCAGACCAGATGTTCAGTTGCTGGTAAATATAATATACAGGGTGCAGGCTATTTCGGAGGTATTCGGCGGCGGAGCCCTCCCCGCCGAAGGCGAAGTTTGCTCGGCATTTTTACGACCTATTCTATACCTCCGTCACCACTCCTAGCCAACTTGTGCCCCGAAGGTATACGGAAAAAGGAAAACGAGTTGAGGTTGGATAACGACAAAAAAAGGGAGCAATTTACGTAACGTAGTTAAGGAGGCAGGTCGGCAGGTGCTCCGCGTTTCTTCGAGAGCCCAGGTTATACCTCCACTTATATATACCTCCGCCTACAGGTGTGTAATGTAGATGCCGAGGCTACGCTTTTCGAAAGACCGGGGGGTGGAGAAACCCGGTTTGGACCGCAACCGCCGAAAGACATTGAGAACGTCAATGGAATTATCAGTCGCATGTTTCGTCTGCGGATCGGTTCGAGAAGAATTATTAGGTACGAAAGAAGAAAACGGCGAGAGCTGATCCCGGATGATACTTGCATTGTACGTACTGGACTAAGTCTGCGTTTTACCTGCACATCCACATTGAACCTCCGTGGGGAACATGTCACACCGGTGGGAGTGGTACGTGTTCGTGTCAAGTCGGAGTTTCATCGTCTGTAGGAAAGTCACGTAACGTTTTACGGAAACAAGTAGACAAACTTCGTTCCGAACCGGAGGAAGGAGGGGACAAGAACACCCGCAAGAACCAAAAATGAAAAGAAAGAGGGAAAGAAAGAAAGGAAGAAAACCGTAAAACAATTTCTACCAGACTCCGAGGAGGAGGATGAGAAACTGTGAAATTCCCAAAGTAGTCCCGAAGATTGACACACTGGTCTCGACTTTCGACTCCTGATTTTCAACGTCCTACGGCGCAACGTCTGCGCGTGAGGTCCGCCCTTCGTCACCGCGAGCTCCCGTCCATTCCGTTGCATATGACCAACGTAGAATGGAGCCGAGTCATCGTCGGAGAGTAGAAGTGCACTCGGTTCAACAAAATGACTTTTGGAGTGGTTGGAACACTTTTTTGCCGCCCTTTTTTATTTTATACATGGATGTATATCTACGCCGCCGTGCCTGCATCCCATATCGTTCTGCATGTGCCGTTCAAATAAATTCGAGGCGAAAGCTGCGGATAGCAGACAGCTATACCGTAAATTGTATCGGTTCCCAAAAATTGTCGAGAGAACGAAAAAGAACAAAGAAAAAAGGCATGCTCGGGGCAGAAGTGAGGCGCGCGTATGATCCGCCCGCCAGATTTATGAAGGCAGACAAAAATTCAGCTCTTCATTCACCACAAAGTTTGGATATATATATATCTATATACGTACATGCGTCTGTTTCTCAAATTTTTTTCCACAAGTATTTCTTCCCCGTCACTCCGGTTCGCTCCCCTCCGCTCCTCTGGGCGTTCTCGGACGTGCCCCGCTGCATTATACACTGTAAATATTGAAAAGATTTGATTCCCTCGAGTATGAGAGCAGGAAAAAATATACTGCGTAGATCTGTATGCTGGGGTGTAATATTTTCGTCATATTTCACAGCAGGTAACCTCACGATACACTTTGCCAAAAACGATACACGAAATTCATTGTTCACATACTGTTTTAGACTGTGGATTGCGGAGTATTGTTGATAAGGAGAAAACACTCTCAACATTAACCACCCCCGATAATCGAGCAGGTGAATTTTCAACCGGTTGTGAAGTCAGCCTGCACTCGCGCTCGCATATCCTTTTGCGGTGTTGTTAGTTCGAAGCTTCTTTTCTCCACTTTTGTCTCCCGACTTGCCTGGCTTTGGAGTACATCGAATTATAGAATAATTTGCGAAAAGTTTTTCCGCCGCGTCAGAGTAGAGTCGAAGTCAGATAACTTTCCCCGCCGTCTTCGAAATTCGCATAGACTTTCGAAATCGGGTAACTAGAGCATGAAATCACCCCTTCGGTGCCGGGCACCTGTTCTGGAACTAAACTCCCTCCTTCTGTTCTTTATAGTTTCAGAAGTTTCATCCACAATCGTAGTTCTCAGTTCTCATGTAATTCAATTTCATTCAACACAATTTCATACCGACGCAAGGCTGACAGAGCGGTCGTAATGAACTTACGCACCCGCGATCGAACCTATTGAGCTACGGGGCATACCGACGTAATATGTACGTACAGATATGTATAGCATACCCTTGAGAATGCTCCAACGCATGGAGGAGCACCGTGTGCGGCACAAAGTCGAATTTTCTGTGCCACTTTGAAGCCAGCCTCGCTGCGGGCGTCCTCTGTAACGGATATACATATATGTGGTACGTATTTTGGAATATTTTTCCTGATTGTAGAAAATGGAGGAAAAAAAAGGGATATGAGCGAGCCTGGCTACGCTATCGTCGCAATTTTCATTTCCATATTCATTTTTTCCATTATCTTTGCCTCTCGCCGTCTTCTTTCGGCACCGGATGAAACAAACGCGGGCTTCCGCATCGGGCTGAATGAGCTCTTTCACGGAGCGGATTTGTCTCGGCTTTGCAAATCTACTCAAAGGTCAAAGGCATGTGGGTACCTGATTCGCGGGAGCTTTTGGATCAGCTGTATATTCCGCAGGTAGCATGCACGTCCATATCTACGCGTATAGGCCCGAAAGTGATTTTAAAATGGGACTAGAGATTTTACCGCAAATAAAACGAACTTTCTTACCTTTTACTTGTCCTCGTATACCTTGCCGATCCATTGGCATAGGTACCCTACACGCTGTCGTAAAACGTTACGACCGCGACGGGTTTCTTGATGCCCACGTACGTACGGTACGTAGTACGTATAGGAAATAGGAAATACGTTGACGTCGGGGTGTAGTCCCAAGGAAATCTGAACTTGACTACTTTCCACGTCGCGTTCTCCCCCGAAACGAATACACCCAACA
Source organism: Phymatocera aterrima (assembly GCA_963170745.1). Classification (NCBI taxonomy): domain Eukaryota; kingdom Metazoa; phylum Arthropoda; class Insecta; order Hymenoptera; family Tenthredinidae; genus Phymatocera; species Phymatocera aterrima. The sequence continues at coordinate 1,490,588 of OY720662.1, read as the reverse complement.
ATTTCGGACCTCATTTTCGCAGGGAAAGCCAATACCGATACTTATTTATGTTAGCCTCATCCCACTGCCGAATACGATTCCAGAAGTAATAAAGTCCAGAGTAGATACAATATTCAACGGCCAACGCCATTATACTGGCGCCCGCCACCACGCTGCGGAGCCAAACCCATTGTCGTTGAAAACATAGTGGCTCGGCCCCATGAAAAAGAGCTAATCCCTCCATTCTGCGGAGCCTCTTCTTTTCCCCTCTGACCATCGCTATGGTGTAGATCGTAGGATGCATGGCTCTCCTAGGCATTGTTGGGTCGCACGCAACCTTAACCATCGCGTAAATTCGCCAATAGGCGTTTCCCTTTGGCCTTTTCCCTCCTCTATTCAACAATACCCTGACAGTTTTATCCCACTCGGAGTATCGTGCATGCGGCATAATTCCTCCAATCTCGTAGCGACTCTGCGAACGGGACGAGATTGAGGATGTGAATTTGGAATGGAGAGAAAAGGTGAAGGAAACAGAAAATGATCCGAACCGGAGATGCGGATGCTTCGGCAGGTGTCGGAAATGAAAAAAATATGAAAGAATAAAATTTGCCCTGCCATCTTGGCTGTCGTAGACGAGCCGACCTTTGATCTCGATGACATTCGAACCACCGGCGTATACTATATTTGGCATATATGTATAGCTCAGGACGTTTTTGAACGCGACGAGAGATCGAGGTTCAGGTATTTCATTTCCAGGAGCGCGCACCACAACGCGAACGCCGGTGAACTCCTCGAGCATAAATCCGGATGAATTCCCCCTCGCCGTCGTAGGAGTGTCTTGATTCTCGAAACATCCATGACTTCGGAGAGGAAGAGGAAGCCGAAGGAGCGCGAGCCGAGGATCATCTCAGAAATGCCAACAGTCGGGCCGGGGGGATAAGCCAAAGTCATTACCTTGGCCACGTAAGTGGCACATTCATTGTAACCGGCGAAGCTGACCTGACCTCTAACGGCACGGCGAATGGGTCAAGTCGTCCTGAACTCCGGGGCGAAGAAGCTGACATTTTATTTCATCGTTTCTCGTAAATATAAGATCCAGTCTCGTCGGCGCCAGCAGATTAAATAAGATATGGGACGCCGGCGAAATTTAATTACTAGATTAACCTAACCCAACCTAAACCTGACTCCGTGTTATCCCACTCATTACGTGACTCAAATCAATGCGCTTATATCCCATTTCCCATTCACGTACGCCGCGCCGCGCGGGCGTTCCGGTGGATTGGTATTATCAATAACGGTTTTGTTTGCTCGGGCACGGGTAGAGAGGCGGGTCAAAAATGACTCTGAAATATTACTGCCAATACCGGGTGGTGGCGTGTTTTTATCTACCGTTTATAATTCACCGTTTATTTCGACTTCGTGATGTGAATTTTAATGGTAGAATATTCCGGGTTCGATAATTGAGGGCGAATCGAATGTCCTAACGCGTCGGATCGGAGGGTAATTTCTTTCCAATATGTAACTATTCAGCGGCTCATAGAACTCCGGCGGTGGCCCTCCAATCGTCGCGTCGCCTCGTAAGTCTTCCGTGGACGATGAACGAGCATTTCTTTACGAAGAGAAGCCGACTTCCCGAGATTCGAGTGTGAAAAAGTTGAGGAAAGATATAAGTAATGAGCCAGTGTTGGATATCCAGCAATCGTGAGATGCAAGTTTGTTATTCCGAAGACTGCCTAATCACTGCGAGCAACGAACGCGGAGCCACGACTCTGAATTCAAATTACTTTTTTTGCCCGCTTTCGTGATACAGTCTCTCTCTCTCTCTTTCCTTCCCTCCCGTATTAAGGCAAAGCGCACGAATGTTTCTTTGACGAGAGTATAATGGAGGCGCCCGACGACGCAACTGCAACGCTTTAGAACTGCAGCTGCGGTAAGGAGAGAATAGAAAAGACGACTCCGGAGACTATTTCTAGGTTTTTACCTGGAGCCACGCCGGCAGTGAATTATTCCGAGCAAGCTGAATGCCGCAGTTATTCTTTGCCGATTTTCGCTCCACGTTTCAAGTCATCTTTCGGCCCGTGATGGCTTTTTCTCAAGCACCCAAACGAATCGTTCGAGCAGGGTACCTGCGCCCCGGTATTGGGGAAATGATGATCTGAATTCAAATTACCCGCGCGAGTAGCACGACCTGCACCTGCAGGGTATAATATTGATAAGGAAAATTATGTAATCGGTACATTACGATGCATGACACAACCACTCAACCCTCAGGAACACGAAGCATAGTGATTAATGCAACGGGGAGACCCCGATCCTGGCCATACCCCGTTAAGTTCGAGATTTGCCGATGCAGCGCTGCCTGGTTTCGTCTAGTGCAAACCGAGACGAAACCATACTCCGTCGCAGTAGCGGACGTCGAGATCCACCGGGAAACACTACTAGACCACTTTGATTAAAAATTCACAAAGGTTGACGAAGGGGCGATTCGTTCCGTGGATACGAAAGTGTATACCACGGAATGATTTCTCCTTCGACTGCACGAAATCGAGACAACGTGTTGATCGCCGAATCTGCATCGGATTGTTCAGCTTTTCCCCTCGGGAATTCAATGTGTGGTGCACGCATCCACGAGGTGGAGATTTCCGTCGCGAATACATAGTGATCACGACCTATTGCCATATACTTTATGCATACCAGCTTGTTTGGTATTCCAGCTTTGATGCCGGTCGAATGGAGATAGACGTATATTGAATATCGGTGATGCAATAATCCTGCATACGTTCGACGGCGGCTATTGCAGTCACGATTTTGCAAAGCCCTAGTTAGCACAATGTGTGTATAGGGTCAGTCACAGTGGACTTTGACTGTCTTTACCCGCTTTGAAGTGGTTAGGACTTTGGTGTATTGAATTTGCATGTTATTCGATGGCCTAGCTGGGCTCCTCCATACAGTCTTTGTTAACCCAGCCACGATTTCCTTCCTTCCTTCCTGCCGTGCTTTTCTTCCCTTTCTCCGCAGAAATGGAGCACTCTCTAACGCGATACCAGAGCTGATATCTCTTTCTTCAAACCCCCCACTCCCCAGAAGCTCTATTCTCCATCTCCATCTCCATCTCCATCTCCATTTTCCGGTTTCCTCTTCTCCAACAAGGGGTGGAGCGGTATCGCGCCGCTTGCTTTTCCAATGCTGCCGGAATCCACTGTGGTAGATTTCGGAGTACACGTATGTATGCACATGTATGGATTTAGGGTAAAGGATGTTGGTGGAAGGTGGTAGGTCGGTAGACATAGTCTACGGCACAGAGTGCGCGAGGGTGGGCGGAAGGTGCCGGAGCATCTCCCAATCCCGCCGCGCTGAGGTGGCAGAATTGGTGCTACCCTATTCAGGATAATGGCATCTCATATTTATCTCACAAGGTATACTTGTTTCCCCAACGGCATGGCGCGTTAGTAATTCATAATCCTCCCGTGATGAGATCGAGGGACTCAATCTTGATAATAGATTCGCCAAGGCAGAAGAGAAAAACCACACAAGACTTGAGAGTCTCCAGGTATGAGAAAATACTCGGATCGTCCTTGACAACAATTTTCATCAACATATTGTGGAGTCAACTCACACTCGGTCGAGGTTTGAAGAGCGCGAGGAAACCTTTCCACCAAATTTCATCACGCCTTTATAAATTTATCTTCCCACTGTGATACACGGAGGTGAAAGAAGCTCCTTGCACCAATGTCATCTATACCTCGCATCCTGTAATGATTCAGCCATGCAGTTTGAGTGTCTGGTAATAAACCGAATGACTGAAAAAAGCTCAACCCTCTTCAGTCTGTGCCACATTTCCATTTATGAAACCGACTATATCCATCCAGCATAAAAGATCTTGACTGTGGCGCGCGTCAGACCGGTTTCAAAGTCAGGAGTCAACGGGTTTCTTGCCCTCTTTTGCATTTATCCCTTATCCCTTTTCCCTTTGTCTACCTCGATCTACTCCCGCTACGACATTCGCTCTCGCGCCTTTATCCCGAGCTGAATCCACAGGATTTATTCATAGGCTGGTATTATGCCGGTCAGTTCAGCTCGCGCGATATAGTGGGTATATCTCTGTCCCTGGCGGTGAAAAGCTCTTGTTTTTATTTACTTATTCCATCTTCCATACCTTTCATCTACTTTTTCATAAAGTCTCGATATATCTTGTGACATTTCTCTTCCCCCCGCCGCGAGACGGAGCTGCAAATCTAGGTGGATCAATCCCTCTTCTCCCACTTCAAGCATCTCTCTTATATTTATACATAGGTAATTCATTTTTGGTCTCATTCTTGATTCAATGATTCCAAGCTTAACGAGGGGAGGCTCAAAGGTACGTCGCCTCCTGTAAACAATGAGGAAATATCCTGATGATCCGGAGGTCCCAAAGTGCCGCCGGCCTCGCTATCTCAAATGTACAGTCACCGTTTCGGAAACGAGAATCGTGAGTTTTGGCAAACGGCTCGATCAATTCTGATGAAACTTTGAGGATCCATCGAGTACGATGGCAGAAAGTGGCTAAGTATTTCACCTTCTCAAAACATCGATCCGATTCACTGAAAAATGATACGTTCCCTATGTTAGCTAGGTTAGATTGCCGGCGGCAACTCCGGCGGCCATCTTAAGCGAAACGAACAAAACAAATTCAGGTAATGAGAGAGTAGATGTCTCTGGGAACACAATAAAAGAAGAGAGGCATGCATCGAGTCCGAACATATAAATCCATCCGTTAAACCGATGCAATTAGAGTTCATCGTGACGCACACTCTCGATCGTACTTCTGGGTGAAATAAACCAACCGCAATTTAGCACGTAGTGATTTTTTTACGGCCCTTGAGTGGACAGTAGACACTCAAGAGAGACGATTATAAGAGCTAATGACACCGACCAGAGCTCAGAATTAGTTGTAATTTCCACAACCACTGGAAGCCGTGGTGTGACGCCCTTCGGGGCAGTCGGAATCGAGGTTAGGCTAGGTCATGTTGAGGAAGGTTGAGCTCGGTGTGAGCCAACGCGGAGTGCGGCTCGATAACAGCCCAGGTCTCTTATTCCACCTACACAGACGAGCGGGCCGAATGCCTCCGGCTAGATCGTGTCTCCTCGGTGTTTCTTTGGTCGGCTTAGAGGCGACTATATGAACAGGAAATAGCGACGGCTTTGATACTACCGGTGTTGCATCAGCCCTAAGGCATTCGTGAGGTTCAGATGACCGGGGCGCATTATACCCCATAAGAGGTTCATCTTTATTGAAGAGGGATTCTTCGAGAGGATACAGAAGTACGAAAATATTTTCTTACCTCAATCCATAAAGCGGTTAATTGGGTAATCAACGGAGAACTTCCTCCAGTCCATGAACGAGGGACGATAAAAATAAGAATCTAGTACGCTTTCGACAGTGAAAGAGAGATAATTTTATCCGCTACTTTCGCTGTCATTAGATCACGTGCTCCAATGACTGTTTCCGTTTTTCCTTTCCTTTTTCATGTCATCTCTCTCTTCGGATTTCGTTTTCCGGAAGCGTGAACATTCGCCACGATTTTCTGTTACAAGTTTTTAAGCGTACCTATCATCCAGCTTCTCGTCGGCGCTGGAGAATCAAACGTTCCAAGTTTCCAGATTCAACTATTATATGCTTGAGTGAAACGGAAAGATTGATTGGTGATATTTGAGTCTGGAATTGAAAGTGGATGGGTGATACTTACATCAAAATTTGTCTTCGATTTTTTTATCTTCTTTTAGTCTCCGTGCTCATAACTGTAGGAAACGAAAAGCTGTCTCACGGAAATTGAGCTGAAACTTTCTTCCTTCGATCCGCCCGCACCATATTTTTCTTTCCGCTCGTATCGATCTATTTGTTCGTGTGATCGATCTATTGACTTTCACTGACATGTGCGATGTATCCCGAATCTAGATACGATGTGATGGAGAGTATTTTCCAACATTTTCGCCATTCTCATTTCACTCTTTTTCGATTTTTTTATTTTTCCATTAGAAAATTATCTGCGCTCGGAAATCATCCGCCAACCAATTCCCAAGTTCGAAGACCATGTTTCAATCTGAAATTCCTAAAGCAAAAAGAGAATCACTTGTAAGCGCGATCTATGCCGTTTCGTGATGACGAATCGTCGTTCACAAACTCAAATTGCCACGGAATCCTGTTTCTAAAAATATTTTTCTGCACGATCCGTAGCACTATGCACCATAGAAAGAAAAAATTCTTTCATATATACGTTTGTTGCCGTTTCAGAAAACTTCCCATGAAAAAAAAATTTATCACATTTTTGCGGCTGTGGAACTGAAAGATTTTCGTCCAATGCAACGATATTTTCTGTTTCCGAGTAGATCTTCGAAATTATGAATCCGATCGAAACACCGCGTGCGTATACCTATCCACACATAAAACAGGCAGGTATAGGTAGGTACCTATAGTCAGATAGGAATACATGGCATAACTCCATATCCCAGAGGAGGAACCCGAGTGGGTAGGTATAACCGCACGAATGTCTGTCAACTAGAATTTGTGATCCTGCGGGGAAATCCGAAATAACGGTCCGACGACAGGTCGATCGTTGAGCTCGAATTCATACTTATCGACTTACTTTCTTCTCTTCCTCTTTCTTTATTCATCCAGGTAAAGTAGGTATACCTACACCTCGTCTAGTCGTCGGTGGTTAAAAATAGAATGAAATCTTTGTCTACTAGTAAAGAAACCCCTGACGAAAGACCGGAAATAGAAATCCGCGTGAATAGTGCACAAGAGAAACTTCCGGCGCGGCGGAAGGAAAGAAAAGCTACTAGTGAGGGGCTATTCATTCGCGTATTGAGTGACGAGCGATTTGATTGATTTCAACCGATTCCACATCACTCCATACGATTACGATGAAAAACCATCTCCAACCATTTCAAGTGACTCGAATCAATTTTGAGAAATTTCAAACGATTCCAAAATTTCTATGCAGGCATTCCAGCGATCCTCATGTGGATCGACCGGAATTTACTCGATTTTTTGCCATTTCGATGCATCGATTTCGTTGATTTCCCGGTTCCAAACGATCGCCACGTCGAATTCGGAGTGATTTTTTACGATATGGTTTGCGATTTCGACAATCGAATAGTTCTCCGGCTACCAGCCTTCTTCCATTTTCTTTTATTTTCATTTGTCTTCGTCGGATTCGGCAATTTCCAAAATCAAGAGTGCCCCATATACATGCACTTCGTAGATATTCCGGAAGCTCGTGCGGGTATGATGGCAGTTTCGTTAAAAATAATCATTTCGCTCGAGTGCTTCCGTAGAGCACTGAACATTTTTTCCCTCCTTTCCCTCTTTCCATTGCTCTTTACTTTCTTGTAGTCTAGATTCTAGAACAGCTCAACTCTTGACCATTACTCGGCTAGAGTAAGTAGGTAATGTCTTTTTATACTACTACGTGCCACAAACGCCGAAGTATTTTAGTTTCCAGAGTATCGATAGTGCTGGTAATTGCCCAGACGGCAGACACTCCCTCATACCCAAGTTCTGAACAATAAAAATATCAAGACTAAATTGAACGATATATAATGACGATCGATAATGATCCCTATCAAATTTTCACTCACGTACGATTAAAAAAATTATTCTATCACGATTCGTTTCACGCTCTCGAATCTTCAACGCAATATGCGATTGTCTTTTTCATTCCCCCCCCCCCCCCCCCCCCGCTCTTCCTCTTCCGTCTGTATCCTTTTCGTCATGGAAATGAAATACCGCAGAGCTTTCAGAGATTGATTATCAATTATTAATCTTGATTGATTATTGAGGGTTCGGTTGTAATTCATATACCAACTCCTACGACGTTATTCATTTTTTTCGACGACGCTGATTTCCGGCAGAAACCAGTAGAATAGTTCGTGGCTTACATCCAATTCCACGTCGAGGTCCGCTGCTATTTTTGGCAAACCGATATCCCCCAGACCACATTCTGTCCGCGCTCGACGCCCCTCCGCCCCTCATCTCTATCTGGTCTACCCAAACTGCTACCCTCGAGCCCTCTTCATCCCTCCAAAAGCTTCGTCCGTGTCTGTAGCCTCGGGCGGCCGCACTTCCGCGAGATTTTTTTCAATTTCATTCGAGATTTCGTCGAGTCGCTGAGCACTTGCCAATTAGTCCTTTTTCCCCGTCTCTTTCTTTCTGGCTCTCCCTCTCCTTCCCCTTCAATTCCTCTACTGTTCGTACGAAACAGAGAGCCCGGGTCAAGCCCATGTGACGTACAAAAACAAAAAAAAAACAAAAAAAAAAGGAAAAAAGAAAGTAAACGAAAAGAAAGGGAAAAATATTTTTCCCATTCGCTTCGGCTCCAGCGTCTAACGACCCGGAGATAATACATGATTAGCACAAGTACCTTACCCGGGGATTCTGACCTAGTATAATCGGGGCAACATTGTATCTTCTACGTTTTCAAAATTCACGAAAACAATGATAAAATGATGACGATTATGACCAATTAAACTTGCGACAAATACTCCTGTGTACTTACTCAATCACTTTATAACCAGCTATTCATGTTTCGGTAAAACTAACCAAGAATATATTATCGTATCGCAATGCTACAACGTAAAATCGATCTCATACATAATAAACGTGACTTTCTCGTCGGTCATTTTTCTTCTGTTCTCTTTTTTTTTTTGATTTTTGTAACCAAGAGTTATTAAATATGAGCTGCTGGCATACGATTCAGAATTATTTGATTGATTGGATCCTTTCGTGATTGCTGTATACCGATCTCATTTTTTATTTACCGATACCTATCACCGCCACCGTTATTAATCCGGTTCGATACAATACGAGGCTACAACGATATCGAATCTGAAACACACTTCGATAACATTGGGCTGAGGTTATCGGAAAATTGAGTGGACGGCGGGTGGCCGCGAAAAAATGAACAAAATATTTGCGTCCTCATACCCGCGGTGTACGAGTATATACAGCCAGATGAGAAAGTACACAAATCATTGATTCGCGGCTACGATATTATAGTAATCTGGAGCAAAGAATATTCTATCTGTTTGCTAATTATTCACCTCAAGCTGGAACGGAACACGTTTTTCAAAACCCAGTTTCTCAGCAAAAATACGTACAATTCGTACGAAATATTGATATCAACGATAAAAAGAGAGAGAGAAAGAGAGAGAGAGAGAGAGAGAAAGAAGGGCTAGAAGGACAAAACTTTGACAGTTTATTCATCGGCAGTTATATATAACTCGTTGAACTTTTTACCGATTTTTGAAAATCGAAGAGCGTTATGCCCCCAGTTCCCTCCATTTTCATCGCCGACATCAATTTCGTATTAATCGGGTGTGTGTTTTCGCCGTGAAACTAGGATCGGAAAATTCCAAGTGGAAAAACACTCACATATATGTATCGTAGATCGTATGTTCCTTTTTCTATTTCTGTTCTCTCCATTCGGACTTGCGGACACGATCGACAACAAATTGTATACCTCATATATCGAGGCAAATCGATCCAAATAATTATGAGTTATAATCTTGAACAGTTCGGACGATACTTTCATTGGAATAATATGAAAACATCGGCGCAATCATATTCAGGAGCATGCTCAAAGCGATCAATCAGTAAAAGATTAGCAGACACAGAAGTTCAGCATTTGCGGGTATGCGTGTATGCATGTACGTCCGTACATCCATACTAATGGCCAGATCGCATGTGAAATGCCAATATGAAGAAAGTGGAATTCTGATATGGATATATGGACGATGTGTGACCGGTCATACCACCCGCGTGTACATCCTGATGCCTCAGAGTCATCTGGTTGAAAAATTGCACGTACCTATATCTATCGTACGATACTTTTATACGCCGTGAGTTTTTCTGTAAAAATTCGCAGACCATTCCCCGCGGTCATCCCGTTGCACCCTGAAGTCACATTCGAGAGCAGTATCAAACCGGCGAATATGCAATTTGCATATTCTATAACCGTATGATTTTTGTTGCTCTTTGTGTTCAGTGCTTTTCCATTTTTTCGTTTTCGGTTTTCGTTTTGCCAGAAAATGAAATTAATTTTCTTCCTCTTTCACGTCGACGAGCGGAGCCTGCGGCTTACTACCAGCAAATGTTCGTCTGAGGCTTGAGGGCGTGAGGTCGGTTGGTTGCTATATGTATAAAAAAGTATGTGGATGTGAGCTGAAGGTGTTGTATCATCTCTGCTCCCTGCAGCACGTAGGGAACGGCGCTACTTCTCCACATCCGTAGCTAGATTAGAGGGAACAGCTCCCCAGACATCTCTTCATTAGACTCTCCGACCTCGTATAACGGCGCACCTCTCTACCTACCTCGCGATGCTCCGCAGCATCCAACTCGCGAACGTTAGAATACTCTGGGACTTGGAATGGATCGCCACACTTTTAAAACTCCATCGTTTCTTTTTTCGTCCTCTGCTTCTTCTTATCTCTTAACCTATCTAACAATTGTTTTTATCTTCCACTCTAAACTCGAGCAATATCAACTTCACGGTGATAAATTCGTTTCTGAACCACTTGATTGTACTGTTTCACCGATGTGAGACAATTCTCAGCTTGATTCGGTCCGGGACAGGGCCCGATGGACTGACCGCTATTCGATAAGACGAAAGAATTGAAATTGTGATCTTGAGAGGCCATTGGAGTCGCCGTTGGCAATCTAACCTATCTAACATAGGAAATATGAATTTTTTCATCAAGTCTGATCAATGTTTCGGAAGAGTAAAATACTTGGCCACTTTCTGCCATCAAGCTCAATGAATTATCAAAGTTTCGTCGAAATCGATCGAGTCGTTTGCCAAAATTTACGATTTTTTTTTCCGAAACGGATTCTGTACGTTCGAGATAAAGCCCGCTGCCCGCGGTGCGTTGTCTCCGTACGGGAAGCCTCGCGCGCTATCTAGCGGGTGCTATCAGCAAATAATGAAAAAAAACCGGAGAGGATACTCACTAGGCGGCACGCGAGGAATCTCGGATGAAAAAAGGAACAAGTTCTTCCTTTCCTCATATCATTGATAAATTAATTTCTCAAGTTTCAACTTTCTCGCTACATTAACTGGAATAGTTGCGAGAGAGTTGAGAAGGTGTAAACAAGATGGCGCACGTAACGGCGGGTATGAGTCTACATAAGATACATACAACTCTGCATCAGACCATGCAGATGAACTTATTGGTTATTCACGCGACCTTAATTACTATGGCAAACTTCGCACGCGATTGGAAAAGTTTTACCAATGTTTGGAACTGCGCACATCTACCGCCTCCTACTATCTCCTCTCTCCATCCTCGATCGGATTAAGGTTTGCCGTCACGTTTGATTAAATTATCCGTCGCCATTGATCCAGACGAATGCAGATATGCGAACACGTAGCAATAGTAGCGAGTGTTCGAATTCGTACACCGGGTGTTTCCTCGCTTGCTTCTCGGTAAGTAAAGTTCAGCTGCCTGCGATCGCGAGTCGTCGATCGGTCAAGATTCGAGACAACGGAACAAGAGAATTATTTGAAAAAAGAAAAGAGAAAATCTACTCGACGCAGCTCGGAGCTATTGCAATAAATTTTTGGAGTCCAGGCTGGCAGATTCGTTATTTTCGATGTACGGGTCGAGCGCATCGTAGTTTTTGGTATCCAGGTCGATCGTTTCGTAGGTTTCTGTGTCCAAGTCGATCGTTTCACTTGATGTCCAGGTCCACCGCTTCGTAGCATTCTTTTTCCTTAACAAAACACGATCGAGCGGCGGACCTGAAAACCAAAAACTACGGAGCGATCGATCTGGACAATGAAAACTATGAAGCGATCGACCTGGACACATGAAATATCGTTCAACTACTTGTGAATACTTTTGGAAAGAAGAAACACCTCTTCACCTGAATATTTTACAACAAACACTGGGCTTTCGAATCTCACAATCAACCAGCAACAATTTACAATATTCATGCTGGCTGATGATTTGTCATCGGATCGAAAATTGTATTGTTAGCTTGCACCTTTCACTTTGAGGGAAGCGAAATTCTTTCGAGTAACTATGTCTGGAGTAGAACCGCTCAATTCAAGTTCAAAATTGAATTATCCAAACGACCGAAGCTACAGTTCACCGAATTTATTCATATTTACCAAAGTGCTTTTCAGGTAATATGCTTGATCATAATGGAATTTTGATCACGAGCGATGAAAAATGAAAGCAATTCTCTACGGCTTGACTATGTACAACTTGGGAAAATAGAAAAGCTTGTCTTATACGATCTTCCGATAACTCGAGCAATTCATATTGTCAACTGTGGAGACCACGATGCTAATTCTGTAATCTTTATTCAATATCGATTGATCGCTACTATGAATATCTTACAGCTACTTGTCAGACTATCGATTTTTCATCCCAGGCTAAGGACTTTGTCAATGCAATTCCTGGTGATTGGTATGAAAGGAATGAAAATATGTTCCAACCATGATATCTTTTTATTACGTTCCATGTGCATTTGAATAGAATAGAAATTTTTTGGAAAAAGAGATGAACTGTACTTCACTATTTTTCCCACTCTGTGCTATATGTAATTATAAATGTCCAGAAGATGTTTTCGTTGCCATATCTTCGTAGCGAATGGATCAGGATCTACGATATTGATTGCGGCGAAGAGTGATCACGCTCGATCATCTTTACGTACAACCACCGACGTAGATTCTATCCGTTTTGGAATTAGGCAACTTACGTCACCACATGTAGTTCCTAAGTCATTCAAGTTGGCCGTTGTGTCAAAATTCGGAAAAAAAAACGAAGCACAGAACATCTAACGATTCATCAAAATTCGGTCGAGTAATGAATTATGACGGAGTCACTGACTTCAGAAGCTCCACAATTGAATGTATTGTAATTAGCCTGATTTTGGTACAGTAGGACCCATTAGTCGTTTTCGTACACACGGTGCCTGGTTCGCAAGCTGATGTAGGCGGGCCTCCCGCCTCTAGTCGACTTCGTGCACAGCTCTCTCCCTCCTCTATATATTCAGAAACATATAGGTACAGGTTAATATAAGCTTTTTTTTAAATTATATCGGCTCTTCATGCCGAATTGCGAAACTGGATTCTTTCTTCACACATAAACAGACTATTGGCAGCAGCTATTGGTAGAATAAGAAGAATATATTCAATGAAAATCATTTTTAATCGCGGCTCTGATGTAAATCAACGAAGCTGATTGATCGTGAGTCTTGGACTCGGCACTTACTAATTTTTCGAAGGCACGCAGGACAACAGCCACAAAGAGTACCGTTTGCTACGAGAACTTGCTTGGAATTGCAAGATAACCCATGACCGCACTTTATTGAGACACAAAACGAAGAACCGCAAGCTATGCCTTCAGCGACCCATACGGCGCAGGCCAAGACAGCCAACGCGTACATGCACTTCATGGCTTATCTGATAAATAACAGAATGACAGAGATAACAGCGATAATGCAGACGAGTCGCGTCTTCTGATGATTTTCCCAGATGATTGTCGGTGATTGTTCAATGAGGATGCTGCTTCCTAGTTCCAACCGAATTGTGCAGCGTTTCTTTTTCTCGCAATTTGCATGGATTTTTCACGAGAGCACACGGTGAGTATATTACATGGGCTTACCTGCGTAGTCAGACTTCGACGATTCACCGTGATTCAAAAGTTCAGTTGAAGTTGACGAGGTTCTGCGACTATGGTTCTGCTTCTGGGTCGGCAAGGATGTGGTGCCGTTATTTATACCGATCGCGATTCCCCCGGCAGCATTGCACTCAGGTTTTATTGCGATTTCGTGCAATATTTTTACCTCCGTGCATTACTCTTTATCTACGAGTAATGACTACTGTCCTCGTAACGAAGGTATTTATCAGAAACTCGTGGCACTGATAGACATTTGAGTACCAACAAAGACCGAAGTTTCATGGACTGGAAAATTTCCGCCCGTAAAACTCTGATGATACATTTTTTACGTACCGTATGCAAATATTTTTCAAATATACAGATGTGACAATGAAGAACAACGCGAGCGTAATTCGTTCGGATTGTATGAGCGTGAACTCGATAACAGCTTCCTGCGGTCTGATGTTAAGGTAATGCGCGAGCGCGCCGACCGAGGTCCACGAACAGTAGTTTGACACGGAATTTTCAGACGATGTTGCTGTACTGCAACTTCATTCGAGAATTATACATATTTTTTGAAACCTGTACTATTTTCTTGATGAAGAAACACGCAGAAAACGACAAAACGTTATCTTGCAGCAAGCTCGGAAGTGATGCTCCACTATCCAAGCGATTTGTGTATTACAATCCTTCGTCCGGATGTTGAAAACTTACGTTCGACATATCGTCCCAGTTGTTCCTCGACACGAATAGCTGTCTGAATCCGCACTCTATTCACTTTCATGGATTCCCGCACGGCGCTGTATTCTGTACTACGTCTTCTGTTCGCATCCAAGAATGAGGATAAAAACCGCAGGAACCATCAGAAGAAATCATAGAATTTTCTACGAACGTGGAACTGAAACGTCTGATTCTCGAGCAACGAAAACGACAATTTGACATTGGTTTCACCGGTGACGTAGAAATGTTTTACAGAAGTATTAACGGACTGAGTACAGTAGAACCTCGATTATCGAAATCAATTTAGATCGGGCCTAGTTCGGATCAGCGAAAGATCGGATAATGGAACAGTAATGTTGGAGGAAACGACGTCATACATAGTAAAAACTATTTGAAAGATAACACAATACACATGTTTTTATTGTTACCTACTCGTAAGCATACTCACGAACATTAAGGCATATTTTTAGTATGCACATAACATTCTTGGACATATCTTCATATTCGACGACTCGCAACTTCCCTAAGGTTTCATCGTTACATAATTTTCAAATTTTTCTCGCCGTATGGCTGCCACGTGTTCTCGAGCAGCTAAATGACGCAACCGTTCGAGAAGAAGAAGCTGCGTATGTATGCATTGACGGATTTACCGCGCTATCGTTCGGATACGCGGCAGAAAATATTGACGAAGCAGGTCGCAGTTCGGATACAAGAAAGTTTGGATAAAGCGAGAATTGTTGTAGTTCGGATATCGGAGGTTCGGATAATCGAGGTTTTACTGTATCTTGGCCAAGTTTTGTCAGACACCGCGGACAACAAACACGAAAACTACCTCACGCTGCGTGAATGTCACCACTGCAACGGCACTGTTACCGTGATGCAGGTTCGCAGGACACGGTCTTACAATAATCAGGGGTGCAGACTATGCAGCTTGTGCCAATTACAGCACGAGCCAGCACGCCAACCGTGTACACATAGGTACATGTTCATCGTTGTTCTGTAAAATTGGAAATAATTGCGGAACGTGATCCTGTACCGGTACAGTCAATATCCCTATGATCAATCAATTCCGTTCAACCGTGTATGACACTGCAGCGTCCGTGTGAACTTCGATTGAATGTGAAAATGGAGACGCGAGGCAAATCCCCGATCGTTTCTCGTTTTAAAAAAGACTGGATACGATATTCAACTTCGGTGCGGAGATCAGGAGGAAAAAATCCACACGTGGATACACCGTGAATGGATTGGCTCATGGCGATGAGCGCGCAGAATGGAAACTCACCTTTATAAATTTGTGATGAGCCAGAGCGATGAAAATTTTCGGTTGCTTCAGGCTCTGAATTTGCACTCTCTCTTTTTTCAGGAACACACGGCAGATTTATATACCGATGGCCTGCCAATATCTCACTTCTTACGCGGAGCCGTAACACTTGTGCAAACTCATTTGACCGTTCATTACCCGATAGCACTGAATCATACATACATATAATATGCTTGAAGGCGTTCGGCGTGCCAATCGGTCGGTCGGTTCATAGTTCATACTGATTTGCATCACGGATGTGTGTTTGCTCCTTCACTCTCGAATTATTGCGGAGGAATGATGTCCTTTTTTGATCGACCTTCCAAATGTCCAAGTTAAAATGGCAGCCGTCAAACTGTCCCATAGGAGACAATCCTTCGAGTACAGAGATAGACGTTACAGCGTATTATAGTACTTGGGAGTCATTTTTATTATTCCGATGAAAACCATTTGAGGAACAGGATCGAATGCTGAGTTACGTAAAAAGCACTTGGCTTCGAACCCCTTGAGGCATTTCGATAACGTTTTTTTACAATTTTTGGAGCAACCTTCGTCGTCGGAAGCTGCATGACGATCTTTTCACAGTTACAATGATATAGAGCGCTTTCAATTTTTGATGAGATTGTTAAATGCTCAGAGGTTCAAGGACGGTTTGAGCTTACAAGGGGACTCGAGATCGACAACCGTCAATTGATTTCAATCTCAATTGACGCGCGTCCGAGGTAGGAAAACAGGTAATGGGGAGAAACACGAGGAGGGCGTAGAGCAGTGCAGGGGAAGCGAAGGAACGGGATGGGGGGAGGAGGAAAGGGAAGGGAAGGGAACCGGCATAGCATTAACCAAAGCTATTGTCTTCTCGTGGAAGCAGGACCACGGAGATCAGCCTCCATTGTGTAAGGACGCCAGGCCGTCCCCGATTTACTGGCAAACAGCTCGGTTCAAGCTGTTAATTGCGAACGCGTTGATTAACGTTTAATTGTTTTTATGTAATGAGCGCTGAATCGGTACGGCCGTAGCTGCGAGGGATATTAGAAAATTATGAGGATTCGGAAAAGCCATAAATGATCAGAGAAATACCTTTTCTCCCGCTCATCTCCCCCATCCGTGCATAAAAGACAACCAGAACTCCGGTATATAGATCGGTCGGAGGGTTTCGTTCATTTCCTATCTGTCAGATATGCCCGTTATATTAATTGACAGCGACACCATCCATACTCACGAACCGGTTGTCTCTAGGAGCTATTTTCCCACTACTCGCATATCTGACGTACAACTATCGAACAGAAAATTGATCAAATAATCATGAAATTACGAGCGAATCCTCATTTTCGCGGGTTTCGGGTACTGAATACCATGAAAACAGTCGGAGGAGGTGAATAGTCCGATGAGTCAACGAACTCTGTGTTCCAATCATGTACCTATTTATGATAATAGTATAAGAACATCGGATACGCGATATGAGAAGTTTATAGTCAATCATTTCATCGAGGTGAATCTAATACGTGATTCGTTTCCCGCTTGTCATTACTTCGCTGTACGAGCAGGTCCATATAGTTCCTGCGGGAACGATGCCCGATCGAAGAATCCAATAATTGATACGTTCAGCTGCTCGGCTGAGAGTGAAGAGCGAGATAATGGCAGTTAGAATCTATCAGTGGTCGCCAATTAGCGTCGTGCTCTACTGTTGTGTTATCGAGCTGAGCATCATGTCCATTGAAAATAGAAGATTCGCGATTAACCAGGGATCGCAGGTGATTACGAGCTCATTGAGAATGATTATCGTTCTTCCCATTTAGCTCACTCCTCCAAATCGTTCTGATTTTGATAAAACGAGAGGAGGAAACAATCGTGATATATCCCTCTTCAAAATCTGATAGAGATTATCAGATTTTGTGAGGGAAACCTATGCGGATCATTGCAATGGTTTCCCCCGATGGAACGAAGCTTTTCCGATGTAGATATTCGATGGGGGGTAGGTACTGCCGCGTTTGTTTTTGTGCGGAGAGTGGAAAAAAACATGTGTCTTGGACAGGCAATCTTCCTTCATAAAACACGTGATGTATTTTATAGTCAATATACCTTCTCCGCCGTATACCGTACCTAGAGCTACCCGCTATAACAACCCTGCGTTCCGTTCGTGCAACTGGAATTTTATTCGAATCTTGTTGAGGAGAGAGGGGACGACCCTCATAAATTATGGCCGATAGCTAGCACACATCCTTACCCAAACATCTTCAATTGCTTCCCTTACATCGCCCATCCCTCCGCGCTGGCACCAATCCGACGTCATACGATCCTGAGTTTCCATGTCCCTCGATTTTTTCGTTAGCTTTCCTCCTCCCGTCGTCAAGACTGGAAAAACGAGGGATGACTGACTCCTCGGGCGTGTAGTGAATTTAAAAAATCGTCAAACTTGATGTCTCTCCTTTTTCATGTAGGTCGAATTAAGTATCAGCCTGAACCGCGGCGCACAAAGAATATCAAGGTTTCGGAAAAGTGTGAAAATTACCGAGGAAAATATAATTGATCGACGTAATTTTTGCTACAATTACATTTTTCTCGTTTTACGCTCTTGACGCAAATTTTCACGAATATCGCACGCGAGCCGTTAATTTTAGTATGATAATAGCCGTCGGTATGCATACCAGCTGTTTTGCATCTTTCATTTTATTGCTTTACTCACGATCAGCGGATATCCCGCGTACCTTACTGCGTATGCAAAGTGCGCGGAATACCAACTTGCGAGGGGGCGCCGGCGGGGGAGTGAAAACGTGAGGTTAAATGAACTGCTGAACGCGGTTAGATAAGAAATGTACAATAAATAGTGCTGGAAAGAGATCGCGTGAGTGTCGGTATACCAGGATATATTCTCATTCCTCAACGATAACGATAATAAGACCATCCGCAATTATCCCTCTTGTCCTTTGCTCGCAGATTCTCGACGCCCCGGTTCCCGCCCCTAGTATTGCAGATATATTTAATGACATCTTCCCCCGTCTTCGCAGATGCTGTTCCCATCTCCTCGAAATCGAACATCGTCCGGTCTAAGTAAGCGGATGAACTCCGCGGAGATACAGATAGACGGATAGAAATATTGTTTTCTAATAATTTGCGAACAGGCATAGGCATACGAGTACTGGAAATTTGATTGAGCGGTATGAACGTGCCGAGCTTTCAGAGTAAAGTCAAGTACTCAATATCGAGTATAGATACATTTCCTGCGGAGGAAACGCTGTGGGGATTTTCACCGCCAATTATGCAATATCAAGGAGCTTTCGGTACCTGAATAGATAAATGTACCGAGAAACGATGGGACATGCTTGCGGAAATGAGTCACAAGATTGGCAATATAACTCGTTAAATTTGTGCGTGGCTTGGAAGGTATACACATACACCGGGGGGAGAGAAGCTCGACTAATTAGCGCGGTATGAGATTGAGGTGTTACGCAGGGTGGAAAATCTTTTGAACACAATATCTACTTAGAATTCACGACACTATCATCAGCCATTCGCCTCCAGTCGAGGCGAATGTACGCCATCTCAAGCAACGTGGAATAAACGTGGAGTGAAAAGCTGTTTCATTGGTATAGGATGAGTTGATATTCGGTACGAGAACACGCTTTGCGGGTGTACCCACTTCTCTTTCCGTTCAATTTTACTCCTTTGATACACGAAGAAATTGACAATGCTAGTACAGCTTTTCGGCTCGTTTCAAAACAATTAATACTCCCGTGAGATCTTAGGACACTTTCGGCCGATTTTCATTGTGTTTTAACTCCCGTTGAACCCTATCTTCGCCTCAAGAAATGGCTCAGAGGTGTTCTTGAATCCGAATTAGAGAAAAACAGGTGAATATTTCTCGTTCAACTCATCAAGCATCTACAACGTGTCTCGAAGCTTTGTCGTTTCAGGTATACATCAGAGCTCAGATGACGCAGAGAAGGAGAAAGAACACGGAAAAACCAATTTACTTCTCTGACCGTTGTATCCACGAGTCTCTCGAAAATAAAGAAGGAGAAAAACCTGAGATCGCGGAGAAGAAGTTTCCATGAGACACAATAATGCTGTAAAAACTGAAAAAAAGAAAAACAAAGCTGTGTAATATATCGTTGAATCGTCGCCACGCGTTATCTTAGATACAGCATTACGATGACGTACTACGTAGTTGTTTCTTTCGTCAATTCTTTCGACGCGGATGACACGCGACTCGACGAGTCGACGCGTACGAAAAATCAACTGCTTTATCACAGTTCTAGTTGAGTGAGTGTGGGGATAACTTGTTGTTGGAGAACGCACCGGCGCCTAGTATAAAACATACTTTGTTAACGCCCGTTAACAACCCTCCTGCTCGAAGTCACGAAGCTTTGAATGTCCGTTGTAACGTTACGTAGAGATATATAGTTGTACCGCGTACATGCGCATACGTCTATTCTACACATTTCTATCCCCGTTGCTGGTTGCTGTCGCGATAAATTAACTTCTTGTCACAATAGATCGTTCGACGCCGCGCACAGAGCCATCGGCAAACACAATGCAAACGGAAGCTGAAGAGGCGAACTTCCCCTCCCCTCGAGCCATCCCGTACGGTTGGGCATGTATATATATGCACCATCTTCAATTACACAAGTTCAGGGCTGTGCAAATCTCACGGCGCGGCGGCGGAGAAGAAATGGCTTCTCGAAACTACTGACGCAAAACACGATTCTCGTGCATGTACCTACCGTGGCAAGTTATTCTCGAAGGCACAGCAGTGATCGTGATCGTTGTAACTATTTGTTCGAATCAATTTTTTGTCGCGATTGTCACAGAGATAAACAAATCTGAGAATAGATTGGACATTTTGAGGAAATTTAGGTATTTTGCTCCGGGAGAGAATGAGCAGTCGGAATCGGTTACTAAATCCTGCGTCCTCGATTCTCATGAACTTTCTTCAAAATTTTCAAATAACTCGGGAATGTGGAAGTATTTGGAAAAATTTTGAAATCTATCGAGTTGAGTGTCGTATCCGTAAACTAATTCCGAAATTTTTCAAATCAGAAAACCCGACGATCGTTTCACCCATTAGAGATTCTCAACAAAAGACGTTCTCCGTGGATTTTCAGATCAAGTATCATCGGATTTCCAGTAGAACGATAAATAGGAATAATTTTCGTTGATTTTCTCTCATACGATCCATCGCTCTACCCTGAAACGTCCGCGTACTACCACGAGGCACTGAAATACAGCTTTGATTCTGACATAATGAGTCACTGTAAATATGAGAGTAGGATCGTCTGCCTAATTGACGTTGACTGTAGTAGCAGAGTCTAGCCGCCCAACGCTCATCGTCGGACTTGGCCGGGTACAAGAAGAGTGTATTGTCCGGGTACACGAGGGAGCCTACAAAAACGGGAGTGTGTCGAGCCATGACGAAGACTTCCGTTCGCACGCCCTGGGAAGGCAAGTACCTACCTACGCAGTAGCACATACATCACTCGTACGTATGGGGAACCTTGAGCCGTGGAGTTGGACGCCCCTCGAAGGATTTCGACGAAAGAAGGAGGATGAAGGAAGAAGCAGGACGTGAACTCACCGCCATTTTTATAACTCGTGTATCTGCACCGACGATAGGTACTATAATTCACGCTCGTGCGGTCGACGATCGGAGATTAATAGTCGATGACAAACGTCGTCGATCGCTTTGAATATGAAAGCGGAAAGACTTCAGCTGCAGCATCATCTGACGAGGACAAGGTACGGTCCGACGCTAAGTATCTAGATTCTAGACTCCAGAATCCAGAAGAAGTGTCTTGGGGCTGCCGATAAAGTGGTGCTTGGCGGCGGAAGTCAAGCGATGGCTAAACACGAGGAGGGCCACAGGTGACGCTATAACCTCGACCGTAGAGTGCATTAGACTCTCGTCGCCTTCGTGCACTCCGTTCTTCTTCCCCTTCACTCTCATTCACCGCGTTCGGTGGCTAAGGTTTGAGAGAAAAAGATTGAAGAACAGGTTCGCGAGTCCGACTGTGAGTTTTGGGCAAATTTTTACTGTTGGACGTATCGCGGAACAAAAAATTCAGAGTGTCCTGCATATCGCGTGAGAGATAATTGGATCCAGGAAAAAATCAGACGAGCTCTCGGTGACCGCAAAAGCAACGCATATCCCATTGAAGAAAAAGGATTTGTGAATTGGATAAGGTTTTCATGCATTTACTAGAGAGTTTCATATTTTTACCCTGCATCTTTTGATCAACGTGTACATACATTTACCTGCGTGGATATTTTCCTTGTGAGAATACCCGTTGCTGAGAATTTCCTCCCCGCATTTCTACCTTCAATGTAACTCCACGTTTATAGTACACCAGTTAATCTCAATAAAGTACTTTTTCCAACTTTCGCAGTAATATTGTTTCAACTGTTTTCCTACCGTTCTTCCACCCAGTTCTTCTGTAGCCCAGTGATTAAAATTCCTTGGATGTTTCCGGGAAAGCGGATCTCTTATTCTTCTACGTATAACAATTTGTTCCACGGATTCCTTTTCCTCCCTTTATCTCATGACGCTACGGTATGCAAGCGGTCTCAACGAATTCTAACCTTATTGCAAATAATTTCGCCATTCCGAATCCAATCTTGACGAATAATTTCTCTGGAAAAATACAATACCCGGACGGACAATCCAGGCAGGCCACTCGTTCCATTATTGTTTTTCAAAATCCTCCTTGCGTTACGTATCGCAAGTTATTCAACCTAAACTTTTCCTCTATGCTCATAGTTGATAAACCATTGGGAAAAATTGGTAAGTTCGAGATGCAGATTCCTGTTATCGACAATTACCGACGATCTCAACTGTATGGCTCGAATCTGGGCAAAACTGTCGATAAGTGTCGGCAACAGAAATCTACATTCCAGGCTTGCTTTCCTAATTACCCACTAATTTCTTTCGATTGTACAAGATATTTTCCGCCTTCTGCCGAACAATCTCTACAACACGACCTTAAATTTCATAAATTAATCTACTAATCCTCCATTAACTTTGCAGTCTGGCATTGATCCGATTTGCTCCGTCTACCGGCTGGAAAACTAATTTACAAAAGACCCGTCCATGTGGTACAATATCTCGGTGAAGAGAGATTGAAAAAAGAAGCTTCACGTCCAATGCTCCCTCGTTACAGAGTGCAATAACGGCACGCGAGCTTGGCATATTAGATTCTGGTACGGCAGCGCATGGAATATAAGCATCGGTTCACTTACATGAAAACCAGGGAGAGGCCTTCCTCTGTGATTTTAATTTTTTTAATTTCTTTTTTGCAAAATAAAGACCCATCGAACTAACGCAGCATTATACTCTTCAGCATTATTCTGCATTCGTGCGACAACCATTGAAGCTGCAAGCTGAGGACGCGGTCGCCGCGCTGTAACAATAACCGATAACGATAGTTTGCAGTCGGGATTTAGAAATCCGTGAGCGGATGAAAGATGCCTTACTCAAGATTTTAATTGACATTTTTCCGCTTCGTTGCAGTGCTGGGATGAATAATGTCAGATATTTACCGGATGCTTACGATGCAGCTTATGCCGACGATCAGATGAGATGAGATACATTAATACAAGGAATCACTGTCGGCTCGTGAAAAGGGGGATTCATTTCAGCTGATGGGGGATAGGGGATTGGGGTGAGCTGTTACTTTCGGGGTTCGGCCGGGTTTTCCGTAGGTAGGTATTATTACGTTTCGTTGGGCTTAGTCAGGGCGGAGAAACTCCGGATTTTCGAGGGCTGTTAAATGGTGTACTGTAAACGTAACGTGACAAAACCGCAGTTGGCCGGGTTGTCGCCCAACGGTCAGTGAAATAACTTGCGTGACGAAAATAGTTGACGATTTTCGTTACCCAACCGTGCACCCCGCTCGCCCGAGACTTCGCTTCTATCGGTGAATTATTGGGAAAGAGATATTGAGAATAATCGATACTCACAGATACCCGGGAGCGTCGATTCGGAATTTCGAATGACTACGGCAAAGGAAACCCACTTTTCGGCCGCGAATTATATAACTTACCTCTGACCCTTAATTGTTACTCTTCTCACGTTTTTCGTTGCTTGCAAGCTTCTTACCGGCTTCATTGAGGGCACGAAACTTGGCGAGACTCCCAAATAACGGTACTCAAAGTTATAATTCACTGAACCGAAATGCTGCGAGTGAAATTTCTGCGTTTATACTGTATTATAATTATGTATAGGTATAGGTATCCTCGACGGTTTTCTTTGTTCCAGGCTGTTGGAAAGATTACGCTCTACAAAGGTTATACAATCAAGGTAATCTAATTAACTCAGTTCCACACTCGGAGGAAAATTGCTTTTACGGTTCAAACTTGCTTTATACTCTCTCGAGTAACCTAGTTTAACGTCAATCTTCCAGTTCCATCCCACTGAGACGAAAAATGCGCAAGAGCAGCTCGCTAATATCATGGAGCTTTCAGCGTTTACCTTGGATAATTCACCTATATCATCGACGAAATATCATCATCCTCGATCCATTTTTTCTTTTCCGTTTTCATCTCCAAATTCCAAATAAGGTCGACGTTCATCAGCTTTCCTACGTGTCCGATTACTCCAATATTAACCTAATCAACCGAAATCCAATTACCGTGAGAGTCCATCTTGAGAAAAGTGCTTCCAATGTATTCCAAGTATGCTTTCAGGCTGATGAGCATCACCTCTGAACTGGGTGAAGTTATTTCCGAATAAGTATCCGTAAATACATTCGATCGGAGTAGCGTTTAATCACGTTTCCGCGCACATTGTTCGGCCAAATTGGACCATGTATCGTTTGAATGAAAATTACAGCCGGTGGTTTCAGTCGTCCATGAAAAAAAAGTAATCGTTACGTAACCATTTTAGGCGACGTTAACGGACAAGTGAACGTGAGTTTCGTGAAGCGCGACGTAATGAGGCACTGCCTTGTGTATCTCGATGCCAGCACGCCAACGGTCGCCGATTAACGGTCGCGGTGTTATATACCAGCTATGTATACCACCGAAGACAGAAGGCAAAATGAATATGAAAACTAACAGACATCGGACACGTGACCGCGACCGTTTGCAGGTGCATCCTCACACCACTGTATCGTAACACGTGGCGATTCGCCCCCCTCAATATACTTTCGTCGCAATTCACGGGGTTACGAGGAGGTGCGGAGCGGGGCAAGAAAGTCCAGGGGACCGCGACGAAGGGGTTACGGGAAACCTCGTCGACGCACTGTGATCAGGTGCCTCCGTGACTCTTCGTATGCTTATTTGTCTGTTGGAATCTATTCAGCAGATTTCTCCGCGACCACCACCCGAAGGATCTCAAGTGGCATCGTCGGTATTGGAAAATGTTTCCTTCCTCTTGTTCATACGTGCATCGAATATTGTATAGCTGGGATCCTGACGGTAGGTGAAAACTCGATGGAAGATGGACGTTGGATCGTCAGCAGAAGCTGTTGAGCATCCAAGAACGAAACGAAAGGGAGCTTAAATTGTGCACGTGCGGTATGAGGCACGGCTTGCGGAACTTTTCGTTTGTGCGAGAGGAGCATCTCGCTTCATTTAGCGAAATGCTATGAAAAGATGGCTGGCCCCCTTCCCCTTCCCCTTCCCATCTCTTCATGTATGTGTACCGGGTTCGCTGAGTGCTTCGCCAGTTTACTTAGCCAAAGTATGCGTATGAATGCATTACTCGAGGTTCAACCGAGGAACAAGATGACTTCACTCTTGAACCCCTGAGAGCGCAGACCAGAACGAAAGAAGACATAACGTAGGTAAGAACGATACTAATTTATTTGGCGTCATGACAGCACTCGCGTTGTGTACGTACCAGGGTACAGTACTGAGTACCGTAGGTTGCATCCACGGAGAGAGAGAGAGAGAGAGAGAGAGGGAATCTTCAAAGAAGAAGCAGAAGAGAAAGAAAAAACTCAACGAGAATATCCGCGTGTGCAGCCTTCGAGCTGACTGATAGAAAAATCTCTACGAATGTGTACTTGACGCGATTTCAAAGCTATTTGAATATTTCCGTTGAACTTTCATGAGCGCAGAAATCCACTCCGCTATTCTCCGGAATGAGGAAAAAACAAATCGAGAGGAAGGGAAGAAAAACTGGAACGGAAGTAGACCGTGTATCATCTGCACATCGTCGGAGAAACTTGACGCTGCAGAAAGTATGAATTAGCGTGGGTAGGTATTATTGTATTCCGCGTGTGTGGTGCTTCTTCCAATGATCAATCCTGCAATAAATACAATTTATTAGAGTTATCGGTTCCAGTATCTACTCCCCATACGAGGATACCCGTTTCCTCGGAGAACTACACGAGTAACTCGAGACATTAGGAAATAGGTCATACATCCGGATATAGGTTATGATATCTGTTGCCGAATTATAATACAGTAGCACAACTCGGGAGTATTTTTATGCTCGTATTTATATGCGTGTAGTATAGCCGTGGGAATGTGAATGGACACTAAAAACGGGAGAAAATGAACAAAAAAATACACGACGGCGCCCCTGGTGAATCTGACCTCAATAAGCGAACGATAGACTCTGATACGAAGAGAGATACAGCTATAATAAGTATACAATGAGGGAAAATATTTCTCTCTCGTACGCGTGTTACGTATCCTCTCTCCCGAAGGGGTTCGCTCACAAAGAACTCCTTTCATCGAATGCTTCTCTCATTAATGCTGCACACCGACGCCGCCCCCATCCCTGTCCCTCTCAATAAAGTAGTCTTTAACTTTCCATTTGTCGAGTTATTCTTCAGAGCTGGTTTCAATTAAAAGCGGGCTCAAAGTTGCGAGTAATCTTCTTCCAAGACCTCGAATAACTTTTCTTTGATTATTTTTACGTATAAAATTTGAATTCACATGGGGAAGTTAGGAATACCTACATAAATAGATAAATCTGTTTCAAAATTTCTCTACCGGTTGATCGACGACGTCCTCTTCACAATTGCCACGCAGCGCTAGCCTAGCGCTCACCCATTACACCGAAAAGTGTGTGCTTTCCAGTTTAGTGAGATAGGCCAAATGAGATTGGGGTGAAATTCACGATTTTCTTCGGGTTTCGGGTGTCCGCAAATTTGACCGATAAAAGCCCACATCGTAGACTCGTTCATCCGTGTTATCCGATTTGTTAGAAAAAAGGGAAACGGGGCAACCTCGTAGTGAGGAGTCGCCGTTTGTATCGTCTCGAACACCCGTTCAACGAGGGGAGATTTTTTTCACAAGATTTCAGAGAAACCGATTTCAAATTGAGGATTATACTCCCGCTCCCGCAGTGCAGTCCAGGTCCCGGTGATTTTTCGAAAGGCTAGTGCCACGGCGCGGACTGTCGGCGCACTTATCTGATTACAGTTCGTTGCTTTAACAACAAACCACTTCGAAGCACGGTGGTGACGTTAACAACATCCGTAATATATTTCACCTCCGAAACACGCATGTCATTTAAATAATTTTGTTCATCTACTACTGTATGGTCACGAGTACCCACCTACTGCAGATGTAATTTCTGCGCTTTTGCATATTTGACTCGTTCTGTACAGTTTTTTTTCTGTTCCTTTTTTTCCTTTGCAGTCCGTTCTTCTTTTTCTCTTTTCTGTTTGCGTCGAGTGCATGAAATAAAGCTTTGCATATTCAAGCTGCTCCAGAGAATGTAATCTTTTATAGTCGATTCAAAGTCTCGCAGGCTTTTGACTAGGACTTGGGTGAACACTATAGTTAATAATTAGTTCGTTGTGCATCTTAATCCGTATAGCGCTGAAGATGCATCGGTGAAATTATTCTGGTGCAGCCGAAAACTTATCCGAAGTGGGAATCCCTTCGTGAATAGGTATAGCGGCTTCAAAGTTACCCGTATCTGCTCAAGCATCCATGATGTACACTCGGGCACGTTAATCAATGCAGTTTATGTGCTCTGAAGTTAGCCACGCCTGTGGTAAGTTGCTGGATCGGTAAGGTAGATACCGATCAGCGCGATGCGTTTGAGGTGATTGAAAAACACGCCACGAGCTGATTGGTCTCTGTTTTACCTCTGGAGCCACTTGCCGCACGAGTGTAGCCAACTTCGCAGCAGAACGATTAATGTGCAGCGGTGTACCTGCGTACTCATACCTTTTCCTTCTTTCAACGGTGAAATGAGTTCATTAATATTTCATAGAACACCTGGAATGCGAGATTTGTTTTGTCTTATTTAGCTCTGTCTTTCGGTACCTAAATCCTTTCTTCTTTCTCTACCTCAAAGAACGAGTCTTATTGTTTGACGAGTAAATCAACGCGGATGAGCAGAGGCGCGTTGAATTGTCAATTTTTATTTACGCCCAATTCTCGTCGGGCTGAAGGAGGAGAGAAAATTTGATTGTCAACTCGCACCTCGTGTGAGAAATATCAGGGTTGAATTAGCCTTGAGAAGCCATCCTTCCAGCTCTTGAACGGCGAGTCAAACGAGGAACTTTATTGTGTTCACAAATTACCTACTAAGTTCCGAATACGAAAAGTTTTTTGCTTATTTTTTGTCTCATTCCACTCCTCCGCCTCCTCAGAGGTATACCTCTACAGAATATAGACAGCAGAATGCGAAATCTGTGTTTTATCTGTTGGCCGATTCCTATTCCAAACTTTTTCAAACTTCCCACATCGACTAAAGAAGTGAGGCTGGAAGTTTTGCGGTTTATTGAAAAGCTGCACGTAACTGCCAGACCTCTTCGCTGCTCCGATTTCAGCTTCGTTCAACCGGGGCAAATTTTCTGCACAGTTCGAAGGACGTTCGTTCGTTCGTTCGTCGGTACTTCTATACTTCTGATTTGGGTTTTATCGCGCGGATGGAATTTATCAGGAAATACAACGCCCGCGGAAAGACTTCCGACGTCAATATTTCCAACGAATAGATGTCCGTGGTAAAGTCAAAAAAAAATTGGCATTCGATAATTACGGTTTTTAGGAGTCCAAGAATTGATCCAATATTCCCGTTTTATTGGACGGAAAAATTTGACCCAATGACAGTGTTTTGTTGGGACGTAACATACCTAATCCGTTCAATTTTTCTCCTCCGCTTCATTTCGTATCCAGATTTTACTAGTTCGTTGACCCGATTGCATAGCCATTGAATCTGAGAACATCGTTCCAGATCACGCAATCCAAATCGATGCTTTTGCTATGTTTTATTCAGCCGGGTATCGGCGCGCTTTCTCTCTCTCTCTCTCTCTCGCTCTGCAAACAGGGAAATCTACGAAAACCTGGGCCAAAACTCTGCCGGGCTTACTTCACCGTAGGAAAATACGGAGAAGACGAAATGTCACAACGAAATCAACTGCCAAAGCGATTCTACTTTGTCACGTGTGCATACAACCTTCTGGAATTTTAAATCTCGGCAAAACCAGACTCGGGCGAAGCTTTTTTTCTTCTCCTTTCATTAACATTCATGACATTCTCGTCGTAGAAGCTTCGAGTAGCAAGATGGTCACCATCCGAAACCACAATCGTAACGTATTCATATTATTGCAAGAATTGCTCGAAACTTGTAGGACATGAAAATCGCTGATCGCAATGCCTCGCCTCTCCGGGTGACGATATAACAAAATTTTCACGAAACTAACAATAGAATACTAACTGAGTGCACATTCTGCGATATCCCCTTCGCACACGTAGTAAGGACTTCATTTTGTGGCATGAGTGACGAACAACTTGCACGAGAAGTTGAGGCGGCGAATTTACGCGTGCAGTGGCCAATTCACCCCGCCGCGTTGTGCCCGACACCGAATAAAAGAGGAAGTGATTCACAGATAACGCCGATTTAGTGGTTTGTTTGAAACAAAGCAAACGGCCGATTGCCAACACTGTTTCTGGACGATATACGACGTTGAAATTTCGACGCCATGGCCACGTCGAAGTCATTAACAAGAAAGATCAGACTGTCGTCCTCGCAGCTGGTAAACAAAGGCGTCATTGGCTTCCCCCTAGAAACTCGGTGACATTCGAAGTCCTGCGGGTAACCAATACCCGAAGTTTCCAAGTAACCTGAAGTTTCCAAACTTACTGAATATCTAATGAAACGGTCCTACCGACCTCAACTACTCCTGCATATCTATACTTTGGTGGTCTTCACTCTCCAGGATTTGCGATGAGTTGTATATTATAGGCACCATTCACGTCTATCGGGTGTTCGAAGAACGGAGGAATGATGAAAATTTGAGCTTCTTTGTCGCTCCGCCGCGCAGGGGACACAAATTCGGAGATACCGCATGCAGCAGAATCTAGATTTTCATTTCCGGTCAAATATAGGAACTGAAGATTTTTTCATCCCCCCCCCCCCCCTCTGTGAAGGATCTTGGGGTTCCTCGGCGAAGGATATCCTATCTCGTTATATGTGATGTACGTCGTAAATCGAGCAAGAGCAGAGACTCCCCTCGGTCCAACGCAAGGCAGGAGGGACCCCGGCAGTTTCGGATTATACAACGAGGCACTATCTTCTATAGGAAAACAAACGTAGACATTAGGAGCCATCATCCTCGCGGGACTATGAGGCTTATTTAAACGTAGGGTGATAGTCACTGATTCGGAAACCATAATCCCGTTTAATCTTTTGTGTTTGCCTGCAGTGGAAACAAAATGGGCCGGTTTCTCCGCAACTCTCGGCGACGCTCAACGCGCAGCGACGCCTCACCGCCAACTTCACAAGGGGCTCGGAATGTTTCAACCATCAGACTGCATCGAAGGGTCTTCGAACGTTTCGGGGACCGGTGGAGCGTGTGCCGAGATAACGGGATCCGTCTTCCTTCGGGCCTTCGATCTCCGGGAATAATGGAGAGGCTGCCGACGTCTGTGGCGAATGAGACTGAAATAAAAGTGGAATTCAGATCGATGCCATTTCTATATTACCTAATTGCAGCCTTCCAAGAGCTTTGCCAATTCAGACTTTTCTGTTTTTTCAATTCCGCGTCTTATATTGCCGGCGGAAGGGTGGTCGAAGCTGCGTTCGAGGCTTATACGTAAACGAGTTTCATCGATTCCGTAAGAAATATGTAAGCTATGTACTTTGACTTTTGAAAAGGGTGAATGTCGAGGCGAAGTTTATACAAATCGACGTCGCTCCATCCGCCCCCGCCCCCACCCCGGCTGTTGGTGGCATAAAAGAAACTTTTCTCTCCTTTCTTCATCCTCAGGTAATTTGCGGATCAAAGAGAATCGGTTCAATGAATCTAGATGCCTACTCAGACTTTCCAAAAGCTTGTAATATTCGCACGGACGCTCCCCGTCCTGTTGTTCAATATACGAGCCCGATTTTATAACTTGATCATTTCTTTTTCCTCAATTCATTGTACGTATATCTGTACGATATATGTGTACACGTATGTACACACCTATACATACATACATACATACATCGGATCGCAAACCATGGAGCTTCGTTGAAAGCTACTCAAAGAACATTTTCCCACCTTACGTACCCGTGTAGGAAACTTCATTTCGTTACAGGTGTAACATGAGCAAGAATTTTTGATTTTCCCCATTCTCCAAAGACGTACCGGATCTGATTTCTCAGCTTTCCCACCCGAGCAGCGTGGAATTCTTGGCAATTTCACACCTACATATACGCGGCTCTGTACTCGACCTGGTGCAAAAGAGGCAACCAAATAGGGATGCTAATTGGAGAAGTTAGTCCTGGTACGTGACGCCGGTGCAGGCCGGGTCCCTTAACCCTGATAAATAGAGTAAGTTTAGCGCAACACGTTGCCCAACTTTAGACTCGCTGTTCCTTCATCTTAGCACTTCGACGAAATCCCTAGAGCTCCTTTAGCCGAAGGAGTTTCCGTGTCATTTTTACTCACTCGCACAATTTAATTTTATGAATTTCTTTCACCGGGGTGGAGATTTTCTTCTAATGATTGTGAGCTGGCGCGGTGCCCGATCATCTTCGTTCGTACATTCAACAAATTTGTGTATCGCGATAGAAAATGTCCAGAGTCGATGCGAGAAAGTATACATTTTCGTCCGTAC
Organism: Phymatocera aterrima; assembly: GCA_963170745.1. Taxonomy (NCBI): domain Eukaryota; kingdom Metazoa; phylum Arthropoda; class Insecta; order Hymenoptera; family Tenthredinidae; genus Phymatocera; species Phymatocera aterrima. The sequence continues at coordinate 1,458,940 of OY720662.1, read as the reverse complement.
TGTATGAAGAGTAGGTCAATTAGCGAAATTTATTATTTAGCGAAATGAAGAACGAAGTTGAACAAATTTCGAAGTCGGGAGTTAACGCCCCAAGTGATATTCGTCGAACGTCAATTATGATTTTACATTTTTTCTGTTTCTTTTTTTTTTTCATCATCTGCTGCAGTTGCGAATATTCTCCATCAGATTCACGTTGAGCGAATAATGAACGAACGAACGAACGAAACGAAACGAAACGTAATGAAACTCGAGCTCCTGTGGTGGAATCGACCGCGATATACATGTGAAAATGATTATCCAACCTCGGAATGAATTCTCTTGTATTCCTCCGATAACAAACAATACGTACGAACATACCTACCTTTCGAGAGTATAGAAACTCTAATTTCGAATTATTTTCCGCGATGCTTCCCGGTTCCCAGCTTCACGCGTGAAGCCACAATTAATTCGATCGTTCGTGAACCGGGGAGCAGAGGGATATAAAGAATTTAATTGAACATTCTGTTTCCTAACCAAGCGAGCGAGCCTTAACCTGGACATGAAGGATTTATTACTCCGTCGATAGACAAGAAAAAAGGATCTCGTAAGGCGCTCAACGAGTTTGCTGTATTTATCTCTGCCCATGAGCGTAACTATTCCAACGATCGTCAAGATCAAACGAATCTTCGAACGAATTATCTTGCGGGAGTATCGTCTCGGGCGCGAGTCAATTAGGAGTGCGAAGCTGTTGTTTACGTTGCTTACAGATACTTACATTCGGATAGAGTTATAACTCCTATAGTCGTACTTTTGCCCAAAGTACAAGCAATGGGAGGCATCAACTCCTTCGAAATTCCTGAGGGACGGGGCGCGGCGGCTCGAGGTGAGCGAGCTGGCTTACATGTATATGGCCGGGGAATGAGGACCTCGAAGGGGCGATTTGGCGACCATTACAAAAGATCACAGTGAGAAATTGAGTTAGGCTCGTAGTTACGGAGTTGTTTCATCTCTCGGGAGACGCAGAATTGCAATCTTCGTTGAAACGTAATTCCGTACGGAATCGCATTACGTGGCCGTAGGGTGCCTCGACGATTTTTCTACCATAGTTCTTCTTCCCTCGTCCTACTTTTTCCCCTCGCGCGCATGTGTCTGCTCTCTTCGTTTTCATATCGCGTTTGAAAATAGAAATGAACTTTCGATATCTGTATAGGATCCCTTCTCTACCTATAGATTATTGCATTTCACCATGATCTAGTTATCCCTCCAACGTTTGTGTCCATAGCCGATCAGATGAACGCGCGGAGCATTGAAGATTCGAAGGGAGAAACACGTCTTGCACATACTTTCTTCGTCCATTCCTCTATGACTCTAGACTCCGCTTAACGAACGGCAACGAACGGCAACGAACTGCCCGAAATCTAGAGTTTCCGTCATTCCGGAGGAACGATTCCGCGTCCCATTGGATTCCGATTTATCCACTTTCGTATCCATGTGAAAACAACTGCCACAAATACATCTAAGCACCTTCGTGCGTATACGCATAGCTAGTACTCGCTCCAGCAGATGGAAAATATTCCTCAGTTCCGGGCATAAACGATTCCCCTGACTACAGCTTGTGCGCACGTGGTTCGCCCTGGGCACGTGCCTCACTCCAAACTCGTACTTCCTCACCCTCGCCCTCGCCCTCGCCCTCGCCCTCGCGCTCGCCCGGCAGTCCCGTCCCACTCCTTCTCTCTCCGTTAACCAGCCCCGCACGCAATGCGCCTGGAGCAACAATTTTCAACGTAAATATACGAATGCAAGTATGTATGTATATCGTGTGTTTTCGTACTTCCCTCTCGTTCTCCCTAATTTCATGGGAGCACTATATAAATTCTACAACAATTTCACCTTTGGCCGGGTAATATTGATATCCTGTGGGCAAGAGAATTTGCATACTCACCGCAATGAGCATGATGAACTTTACGCCGGATCACAATGTTTCGCATTTTTATTTTTCACAGGTTTTACGAAGCCGTGACGAAGAACGGGACCGGCTAGAGAGGAATAGACCATAATTTTGATGCGTGAATTATTGTCAAGCTTCGATTCGAATATGATCCCAGATATTATCCGTAATGTATAGCTTGGCCTCTTTGCGCCGAGGGTCACGAATATTTCGCCCGAGTTCTAAATACGTAACAGTAAACGTTTGGACGTCGACGACGTCGTACTGCAGATATATAAACCGCAAAGAGACAACATTTATTGGACCGTAAAGCCGTCTGCCTTGAACGCACAAGTTTGCGACCCCCAGTCCCCATGGAAGTTCAGACTCTCGAGGGTAGTTAGCGACTTAAGTCACTTTCAAGCAAAACTCAATACCCGCAAATTGCACAATTTTCATACGATTACGATTGGAAAATTGGAAAATCATAGAAGCTATGTACAAGAATCGTTCCGAATTTTGAAAATCTCCTCCTGGCTTGCATATTGCGACTCGATCGATGCCGACCAATTATTCTCTCCAAAACCCGCGCAGTTTGAATTGGTTCTGAATTTTTTCATCCACGAAAACCGATGCTCCAAAAGTTCTTTTGCACATCATTTCGTAATCACTTTATGAAATGACTACGATTGACGAAATTTCAAAGCTTCACATCAGTCTATTTGTCTCTGTAGATTTTTAATTAGATCGTCGCAGTGCTGTGTACGTTCACAAAAGGGATAAATCGAGTTGCATTTAATGTCCCATGTGTTACGATGAGCCGGAGATACAGCGGTCGGAAGTCTGACACAGTCCGTGAATGCAGCGTAAGTAATGTGATGGAGCATTTCGGAAAGAGAGTAACGAGTCAACTTCCATACGGTAGAGCGGATGTCGTGGATTGACAACGTAGGTAGGGCGATACAAGTTTTCATTGGACATTCATAATCGTTCCGCCCCTGGGGAAAGTTTGCTAATGCTGGTAATATAGGCCCAGAATTGGCCCAATTTCGGTAACTGAGGTTTATTGCCCATCGTCGTATCATCAGCGCGAATATCGATGCAATTATCAGCGCAATGTCTGAAAAGAGCAATAGCTCGTGAAAGCAGAAAAGAGTGAAACATATAGAAACATAATTTCCAAGCAGTTTAACTTCGGATTAAATCGTGTGAACCGAACGTGGCACAACAAATGCAAATATGATCCTATGCTCACATTGCGAAAGTTTTTTTTTTCCGGCCGAAAGTGTGACGATAATATTGAGCATAAGCTGCTCAATCGTTTCACGTGGAATTCAACAAGAATTCGTGAGATTACGGGGTGTTACGGAAATTGTAGCAGTAAAACTTTCTCATATATACGTGATATCCGTATGTAGGTCTCCATTTCCATATATTATTCCATGCGGTGTGGGATTCGCGATTACCTCCCAAGAGTGCAATTCGAATGGCTAGCGAATATTCGACTGAAGTTTGACGAAAGTGCACTAGTTCACGCTCTGTATCCGCCCATTGAATCCCGCTGTTTATTTTAACAGTGTTATATCCATGCGATTCGGAAATGGCTGTTCGTTGCAGTGGATTTCCATCGCCACTTCGTGCCCACCTTGCTAGTTGATGATATCAGCATTGTAATTTATTTTAGTGTTTGTATATCGCCGCGAGGTGGGCCATGGGACCTAATGGACCGTGAGCGTGATGAAAAAGCAAAAATTCACAAAGCCATTGATCAGCCGCCATTGCGTCTGGGCAAAATGCGTACTATGAACAAACGAATGTATGAACTGACCATGGTAGCAAATGCAGCGTTTCCGACTGGAAGAAGCGAGAGAATTCCAAGTTCGAGCGTGTTGCCATCGAGGTGACTGGACGAATGAAAATGCACAAACGATTGGACATTGTCCGAGTTTAAAGCGTCTACGACGATTCGTAATTGATAACTGAGCGAACATTTCCGCTATTCGAGCGATGGCTCATCCATTTTCGAAATATGCGAAGAGATATGAAAACTGATGATCATTGACTGGTCTCATCGACTAATCCACCGATGTGTCGGCTTCGCGACAGCAAAACGCGTCGTATGAATCCTGGTTTAACGTCGTGTATTTTTCTTATTGAATCAAACGGCTCATCGGATTCCGAAGTACCGAAGAATACTTTCGCGTACTTTCGAACGCGAGAAATGCTCTCGAAGGAGCGCCACATCCGCCTTGCAAAAGACCGCACCAATGCATCATATTTTATATATACATCGATTCGCACCAAGAAGAAAGTTCACTGTAAGTGGAGACAAGTAATCGCGATCACCCAGAACATCGAATATCAGCTCATGTTCTAGTGCACAGAAAACGGATGATGGAGGTACGACGAGACGTCGTGTGCTGCCGTCCCCTTTGCCCGCAACGAAAGTTTCAGCTAGAAAAATAATAGCATTGGAATATGAGGGTCCAACGGTCATGATACATCCGATGAGGTTGAGGTCAACGTGTCAAGATCGAAATTTACCATTCTATGAATTGGTGTCTACGCTTAGGTGAAGACAATCTGAAGCCCCCTACACGAGGAACGAATGCGGTTTGTCGTGAACATTGATGCTATTCAAAATCGTTACAGACTAATTTGACATTTGAGTCAAGGCCCTGCTCTGGACTTGCGCAGCCAGTAGGTATATTGTCCAGCGAAATGAGACACCTTACTGGCTTATGTGCATAATTCATTGGTGATCCCGTAACTTACGGTACGAAAATACTGTATGCAAGGTCCACTACTATTGCGCAACAAAATAGAGGCGTTGCTATATGATACTAGCTGGGTAAGGGTAGACGTCCGGAAACACCGGGATTTGAATATTTCAACAATTACCAATTCCGATCGTCTGAACGCGACGAAAGCGAGTACGAATGGAACAGTTTTACATGAGAAAAAAACGAAAACGTTTCCGGCACCGATTGATGAGCGTTTCGTATCATCAAGAACGCTACTTCTCTGTCCGGTCAAAAATTTGTTCGGATTACCTTCGTCGCCACTTATTTCCTGCCGATATCGGAAGGAAATACAGGACACAATTTACAAAACTGAAACCTTCAGTGTATGAATTTGTGGTGAACGAAAGCCACCGAAATTTCTTCGGTAACTGGTATTCCAGGCATCACGTTTATTTTGAATTGTGATCGGGAGAGAATCACAATACGAATGACTAAAGTTCTGCACTCTACGCGCGTTTCGCGGGATCTCCAATAAAGTTCGAGCTTCTCAAATACCAGTGTGCGACTGCGGGCTGTCGAGCCGTGTACTTGAAAAACGAAAGACCATGCTACTGGCGAAAAATATAATGCTATATGCTGTAATGAAACTGTAATTACAATGAAATAATTTCAAAATTTGGCGAAAGTTATACTTGAAGAAATTCTCTCAGGCTTTCGACATTTGGACGCGAAAGAATAGGTCCTGATCCAAATTTGTGAGCACAATACGCTAATTTTTCATAAACACTTGTGAGCGCACAAGAAGTACTAATTACACGCGTTTGTGCCCGTCTTGCTCATCAGCGGCGCATATAATTGGAAATTTGGAAATTTTTTTCGACCGATGATATTCAGGCTCCGATCGTGCAGGCAGGATTGACCGATTGTGAGCAGAATTCGAACAGTTATCTCGTTATGCTATATAGCTTTATTGCGGTCGGATACAGCCGAGAAAACTTGGAAAAGATTTCGTGCATATAGATTTCTTATCAAGCGATTTTCATTGCGGTATCAATCGCCAAGCCAAGACACAATAAGTGTCATTTCGTTCGGAGACACATCGACGTCATAGAGTAGGCAATATTCATAAAGACATTGATCCATATTTTGCAACCTCCATTACTGTCGTGCTGTCCCGAAAAAGTAGTATAGTCACTGTTACACATACGCTCTGTTACGTAAGCATGATGAATAAAAAGCTTTCGAATGGGGGAAATGGGACAAAATAGAGCTAGAACGTTCAGACGCTCACCAGTTGTGAAATGTTTGGTATTGAGTCGACAGCATCGTCCGAACATGTCGCAAATACAACAGTTTTACGCCGGGCAGAAAATCTTCATTACTGGTTAGTGCCATCGGCTATGGCTATTCCTCGGTTCTGGCTTGCGATTCGTGAAATTGTCTTCGCAGCAGTTCTTGACTTGAGATAAAAAGACCAGGCTGCCCCTTTTTAATACCGGTACTCATCGCTGAAATCTATTCTTCCAGGGGCTACAGGTTTCTTGGGGAAAATTTTGACCGAGAAGTTGCTGCGAAGCTGCCCAGACATCGAGACTATATATCTCCTGATTCGTGCTAAGAACGGAAAGAGTGTCCAAGAGCGTCTTGATGCGTTGGTTGCCAATTCGGTAATACGCCTTGTTCAAAATTAAACATTTTTTCGCCAATGTCATGCAGAAGCCCTTCAAGCAGCTGGTGACAAAGTTGACGTCAATCATTTTTCTATAATCAGGTCTTCGACGTACTACGAAGCGAATACCCGAACTTTTCCAACAAAATTGTTCCTATCGATGGAGACATAGTTAAGCGAGAGCTTGGATTGTCCAATACAGACCAAGCACGTCTCGCTAACGAGGTATTCACGAAACACGATTAGATTTCCGATCCTTTCTTGTGAACTACCGATACCAGGACAGGAATGTTTCAGGTCTCGGTAATCTTTCATTTGGCAGCCACTATACGGTTCAACGAGACACTCGACAAGGCCGTTGCCTCGAACGTGAACGGTACCAAGGCCGTCGTAGACCTTGCTAAAACATGCGTGAATCTGAAGGTAAGGCGATGCCGCCGAACCAATGATATCTGTGACAACTATTCTCGTTCTTAGTAATTGCTATCGTCTGATTTTAAGGTCGGAGTCTATGTATCCACTGCGTACAGCCATTGCCTTCGAAAGTCGGTTAACGAGGAGCTATATCCGCCACCGTTGAGCTACGAAGACGTCAACAAGCTCGTTGAAGATGCTGCGGAGAAGAAATGGTCAGAAGATGAAATAAAGAGTTCCCAAGAGAAGTAAGTCTTTCGCCTGTGTTATGCTCCGACATGACGAAATGTCCATAAACTGAGGTGGACTGTGATTATACGCCTTGCTCGCAGAGTGCTCGGGGACTGGCCAAATACGTACAGCTTCTCCAAAGCCATTGCCGAGAGTGTCATAGCCGAATATGCCGGGGAGCTACCATTCGCAATATTTCGACCATCGATCGGTAACTGATTTCTGTCTTCATTATTTGACTAGTACTGGAATGTAATCAGAGTTTGCAGTAACAAACAATACCGCATTAAGCCCGGCGCGAGACCCGGCACGGTGCAGGCCATGAATTCATCGCTCTACCGAATTATAGAGCCGGTAAACTTTGAACTGAAGCAGAATATGCTTAGAATCTCATTTGTTCAACCTGGTTCACAGCGAAACGGTTTCTGTCATAATCAATCTAGATATTTGTTCGAAATATTGACGAGTAGTGTCACATTGGAATTGACAAAGCAGTTTGACCCTCGCAGAGTCTGTGAACACGATTACTGTAGGTACCTACATACCTACAACCGAATTAACCAGTAAATGAACAATTCCATAGTGACAAACACGTACAAAGAACCGATACCAGGATGGGTGGCTGGACTAATGGGCCTTTCGGGGATCCTATCTGCGATTGGTCTTGGGCTCGTCCGCATTTTTCCATGCAAAGCAAATCTAGTAACCGAACTCGTTCCGGCGGATTATGTTGGCAATGCTCTGATTTGTTGCGCATGGGAAACCGCAACCGCTGAAACACGGTAAAGACAATCGATTACTCCGAGTTGTAGGCGATGCGTCTGTCAATCGCCACGCGCAATTCCGAAGCCTTCTGAAAACCTGCACCCAGAATTTGAAACTATAACGTCGAATCGCCTGTTGATGGAATTCGTTGTATCCTCGGGCCATTGTTCCGCGTGTTTCTTAGAGTCTTTACGTACTATTTTCAATATACAAATGTGAAACGTATGAATTTCAGAAACGACGAGAAACCTTCGGTGTACAACTATGTCACTGGAAAAGAAAATCTCGTTACCTGGACGCAACTCAGACAACGAACACAGAGTTTCGGACGCATCTACCCGTCAAATGCAACTATTTACTATCCATTTATTATCGGAACACCGTCGAAGCTAATGTATGCCATATTAGAATTCTTCCTGCATCTACTCCCAGCACTATTAGTTGATGGGATCCTGAGATTGTTTGGAAAACAGCCAATGTGAGCTCACGATTAATATTTTTCAATTCAGACAATGTTTGATTGCATATCGTCATCGCCGCGGGTATCAGGGCGATCTTTACCTACTCTTCGAATACCAGATTGCAATTGATTGCGTTATTGCAGGCTGTATAAAGTCGAACGTAAAATTGGAGAAGTTGTTCGCAGCCTGGCATATTTCTCTTCTCGGGAATGGGATTTTGAGAATGAGCGAGTTCAGAATCTGTGGAGGCGAATCGGACCCATAGACAAAGTCATATTTCCATTCAACATGCAGAACCTCGATTGGGATGAGCACGCCCTGCAAATGGTCAAAGGTCTGCGGAAGTACATCATAGGCGATCCTGACGAGAACCAAGAGCAAGCTAGACGGCGGCATGTTTAGTAAGTAGAAGTCCGAAACTACTCATGGCAACATTATCCGTCAAATTGTGAATGATGCGAGCTTGTTAGCACTGCACAATTCGGGACCACGGAATTCTACAAAATCACACAGAATTTGGCGACCGTTCACTTTCATAAATATTTCAGTTTATACATCATACATGTGATAGTATGCCTGGGACTCTTCCTCCTAGTTCTGTGGACCATCTCGAAGTTATGGATACGACTCCACTATGATCACGAGAACCCTTATACCTCGACGATGAGCCAATGCAGTTCACTGAATCAACAAGTGCTTTGTGATTAAGGAAAATGTAACAATCACAATCGTGTAAAATATGCCTGTCCCGTTCCTAGGCGATAAGTTCATCGTAATCCAGACTTTGGACAGAAAAATGATGTTCCATGCGATTTATAGTTTGCTGAAAAGATATTGCAGTACCGATTACCAAAACTGTAACTGTCGATATATTCTGTACTAAACGGAACGCTCTCAAAGTTTTTCACTAATCATTATTTCCAATGTTCATTCTAATCGGCGGAGAATCGAGGGAGTGATATCCAAAAAATTCGCCTCCATCTATTCTGTTGGTATCGGTCAAGACGCGAAGCGATTCTTTATGCTCCGAGACAAAGACCGTCGTGCTAACTAAGTAGTCAATGATATTATAATTAGACTCGAGTTCATCGCGTCTTTTTTGCCGTGAACTGTGATGTCGAGTGGATGTATCGAAAGCCAAATAATATCCATTCAAACTAAACGATCGTCAATACCTCTGCGCCGTATACCTACATGTTGTTAGATCTGTGTGCAATTGAATGCCCGAACAGTTCTCGCATGAATAATTTATGAGATGTAGCAACGGTCTCTGTATATTTCGTTCGTCGCTATCGCGTCGTCGGCGATGCTTACGAATATGTCTTCTCTTCGTCTTTCTGTCGTCAGTTGTTTCACTCAATCATGAGTTGCGCCAGAATTTTCCCGATTGCGCTAGCATACATTTACATGTTATACATGTATGATAAAATGCGTAAAATAAAATGCAAATTTACATCTAAACCGAGCATCACCCAACGAAGATTTATCAGCGCCGCCACAATATCGCTTATTATACATTTGATTGCGTAAGCGATCGCGATGGCTTCGATCAGACGCTTGGTGCGAGCTTCCTTAAAACCGATCTCCGTACGGATTTATACATACTTCTTGAGAAATATTTATCATTTGGCAGGATTGGCCGGTCGCACGAATGAGCTTTCGATGTTTCCGAGTTCGTGGACATTCATTAGCCCCTTCATCCCGTAATATATTTTGATCTGCACTTTCGGGTGAAAAGAATCATGCTCTCTCGAAATCGAAGTGGTCAACAGCCGTTTTCACCCTCTCAGAAACACTTCTCACGTTTTATACCTCATTCATCAATTATTGACAATTTTTTTCCATCTTTACAACCGTCGACGATTCGGTGAGTCCGTCACTCTCAACTGAATCGCGTCTACTCCCACTCTCAGCTATTAAAGCCATGAACGATCATTGAAAAACTCGATCGTAATACCTGTTTACATGAGTGCAGTTTACAGTTCGTTTCACCAGCAATTCGAACTGATCTCCTACCACAGAAATCCCTTCGATCTTTCAAGGCCGGAAAATTGCTCAATCATCAAATGTTACAGACTATAGCAGCTGTGATCGTTAGTCTCGGAAAACTGAACTGTTGTAATATACGTCCGAGTATATCAACTTGGTACAAGAATAAACGCTACCGGATATAGCGGATCGATGAACGTGTATCCGTCGTAACAGGATCTAGCACGAACATCGAAGAGGATTTCAAAAACCATTCTGACGGTATAGATATCGTTGACAGTTGGATTATTCGGTATTCGATCTATGCCACATCGCGGAAGTTTATATCGGAAGAGTGACCGATTTCTAGCAGATGCTCCCATGCCGGTTTCTTTCTCCCGCAACGTCTTTCCGAGATTCCTAACACGGTTTTGAACGGAGTAAGAACCTACGCTGTCACAGTTACAGCTGAAAATTGACGTGAGTAAAAATTTGTCGTGTATATATAGATATTGCTGGTATTTTTTGTGTAAACAATTTTCCCTTTCCCTGGTGCTTTCAGACCGCCACACTCATGAGTTTTTCTTTTCTTCCATATTTCCAATAAATTAGAATAAATAGATTGTCCAATTAGGATGTCAGATGGATCGCCGGCGTTGTCATTCGTCGGTGGCGGCAAACTTAGCAAAACGATTTGACGTCAAAGTAAGTTGAATTCAGAAGGATTCACCTAGTATATAATTGTTTCAAGTCTGAAGTCGAGTTATTTGCACAATCTCTCATAGTCTCCGACTAAGTGTAGACCAGACTAACCAAACTTAAACCAACATAAGCCAGCCCGACGAACGCGATGTGACTCAACTGACTCTCAGTTCTATTTGATCTACTATTCCGTAGCTCCATGCTACGGGCCAAATGGCAACTAATTTATTATAAATTAGTATGGCATTTTCGTGAAAAATTGACCATTGTCTCTTATTAGGGGCCCGCGAAAGATCCAGCTAAGCGCACGGTGCTTCTAATGAAGACAAATCCACAGGTCACGTGGACCAAAAGCACCAAACTACGAGAAATGTGTATCACTATTCACTCGTCGTGCTAATAATTCTAGCAGTCACAAGTGTCAAACCGTTGTTCGACCAAAACTACACTGCCGTTCGTTCTCTCTTCTCCTCGAACTTCACGCATTATGCGAACCCGCGGTTTCTGGTATTGGAAAAGAACAGTCCATTCTCGTACAATTTGAGCTGTTGCAAAAATTCACTTCAACCACTTCGTATACGCATATGATATCTCTCTATTCTGCGTATAATGTATACGACCGCGTTTTCTGCCTTGTTTTCATCCCCAAACGATATTTTCTCGTACGGTTCATCTCCTCGCTCGTATAGCCTTCGATATTAGAAGTATTATGTTACCCTGGATGAAAGGCTCGCGGAAGCGAGGCTGAGAGGTTTCTTTTTTTTTCACATAGTTGGGTTATCGTTCGACGATATCATCCTAGCAGACAGATATATGTATACCAACGCGAGCTTAACTACAAAGTACGAACCTATCAAACGTTATCATTATTTATCCCATGAAATCGACTCAAGTAAACGAATTGTCCTACCATTGATACGGAATCTGTCGCCATAATTTTGCCTGAGGTATATAAGGTCCTACCTTCCGTAAAATTTACGAAACTTCGCGACCGGTCGATTTTCCGTGCCACCGATCGCGGGCTCACATAGTCACGAATACCGTATACATTCCCAGTGAGGAATCACGTGGAATAGAGAGACAGAAGAATGCAAAAATCCACATGAACCATCAGAACGGATAAGCAAATCAACGTGCAGAATTCTAGTTGACTCTTATCACGGATCTAAAATAGGTACCGCGTACCTGCTTGGTGCAGCTCTCGTATAACAGTTCCATCAGCAGCGCACCACGCGTGGATTGAACTATCGAAAAGTCTATCCGCCTTCTGTTTCGGATCGAGGTAAAAATCTTGCGAAAAAATGTCGTAACCTCACAAAAATCTCGCGTGCGTTGGCCTCCGAAGTTTTCTTGGGCACAAAGTTGAAAGAAATAAATGTACAGCCCCGCCCTCCCCCCCCCCCCCCCCCCCCCCACGTTGGGCGCGGAGAAGAGAACTACGAAATTGGGGGCCTGATAGATTTTTCACCAGTTTCAATTTTACAGAATTCCCACACCTAGAAAAACTTTTTCCGAAGCTCACTATACTTTGCCAAGATACACTTGGACGAATGTACTTTCACGTACAACGCGTCCTTGGTAATTGTCATCGATTTTCATCGTATGAATCTGCGTAACATGAAGTTCATTGTCTCATATTCAAAGTGGAATTGAAATTTTCAAGGTATGTGAGCTTTTCAATGGATTTACATACCTACTCAGATGGGTTCGTCCCCATAGACTCGTATACCACAATAACGAGTAGACTCATACGTGCCAGCTTACGACTGCTAGAAAACTACGTTCGAGTCCTTTGAAATGCTTGGAAGACAAGGCGAGTGCGATGTGACGGGTAGATGAGGATGAGGTACAAGGGAATGAAGTAAGCGCAAGACCTCTTATGGCTCCATATCCCCGCGATGATATGTACGAGGGGAAGGTCATATCACGTTACGGGGTAGAAAAGCAGCCCGCTAGCCAGTTATACGTTCCTTTGTTTTTCCAGTAGCTCTTATATGGATCTGTATACCTACTGAACGCAGAAGTAGGGAGAATACGAAAGAGCAAGGAATGATGCGAATGGTTGTAGGAGCTATACGTGCCTTTTACAGAGGATGGAATTTCCTCGGTAATAACTTTTTCCACCAGAAAAAAGCTCCCGGCTTTTCCGTCGGCGTACGGTACCTAAACATACTGCGGGGAAAATAAACGTAGTTGCAGCTGGAACGTAGGTATGCATTGGAGTGCCGCCTAGGACTCGCTGTCTCAAATGTACAGCATCCGTTTCGAAAACGAGATTAGTCAATTTTAGCAAACGACTCAATCGATTTCGATAAAACTTTGAGAATTCATAGAGTACGATGGCAGCAAGTGGTTGAGTATTTCACTCTTTCGAAACATTGATCGTGTTTGGTGTGAAGTAAATATTCCCTATGTTAGCTAGGTTAGATTGCCAGCGGCCCGGAATCTTCTGTCCAACGACGTGCCACGCCACGGCGAAAACCAGCGTCTCTTCACCAGCTGATTGTGAATTCAAAATTCGAGTGTGAATGAATCAGGAATTACAGAGAGGAGACAGAATTCATTTCGGAACGATAAAAATCAATTCCATTTTGAGTTCAGTATGATAAGCAGTACTGTACCGGCGGTGTGGGATCCCGAGCCGCGCCACAGCGCGATGGATTTTCCTAATCGAGAACAAACTCGGCTTTATTCATCAGAAAAGGGATTATGTATGTATTATTTGAGTGAAGGTGGGAGTAACATCAAAGCCACTTTTCCTCAAAGAAAGTTATTCAGCCTTTGTAAAACTCGCCATTTCGTGCCTGGATAAGACTTTGTTCAACTTATTTTCCACGCATCTCTGATGCCTGCTAATCACGCGATATAGACGCGGATCGTGAAGATTCTGGACTCTGAGTTATCTCGAAGCAGGCATGATTCAAGTTTCGAATAATCCGAAATCGGTAATGATTTTTTTCCCCCTGTTCTTCGTTCCTCTTCCCTGTTTCATCGCAAGTCCTGCATGAATTTCTATTCCATTCTGTTAGACAGATGCCGAAGCATCATTCGATCAAGTGAAAGCCTCTCGGAAATATACCAAGCGAGAGTTCAACGGATTGAAAGTTTCCCTGGCTACATGCCAAACCGGAATAAAATGCCTATCATATTGGTTTTCCGAGACGAATTTCGTCCGTCCCTTCCCCCAACCCCTTTCACAAATAATCAAGCCCTTGCGGTCTGATTCCTAAAGAGACCAAGTCCCCAATCCATTCGATACTGTCGTTTGAAATTTGAACGTTTCGTGCGGCTCACCCGTTATATACTCTTGTACCCGCAGTAATTTCAACCTGCAGCAATTGGGATCAGTTGCTATAATACGAATTTTCTCAACGGTGCATTGCTGTATACCTACCTATACCTATTCCCAGCCGTGTTCGTTCGATAGACTTTCCCCTTCTGGTTTTAACGTTATTCCGATAATCCAACGAGTCAATATGTGCTCCTCGCCATTTCGATCTATAATACCTCACTGCATTTCATTCTGTCTGACTTGTTCCTATTTTTGATATACACACACGGATATATTTGCTGAACACAGTTCTCGCCCTTCTCTCTCGTCGGACTTCCTTATCCAAACACATTCCGTGATTAGGGTGCTTTAGAGAAGAATATCAGTTACTGTCTTATCTTGGTCCCACTCGAAAATTTTTTGGAGCCCAATGCGGTAGAGAATGGACGTTGCACAACAATCCTGAAAATTTCGGGGCCCCACACCGCGCTCGAGCGTCTTTCGTGCAATCATCGCGTGACACGGGGGAAAAAGCAATTCGCGACCATATTAATGGAGACCAGAAAAAACTTGCGGACATGACGCGCAACTACGTCGCAATCATTGGAGCTGCATCCTGGAGTGAGGTAGAAAATTTCATCGTCTGTTTAGTTTTAATCAAAAATTAACGAACCACTCTCATTTTCTAAAGGTTTGCCAACGCACGTCGGTATGGGTTGGTATTTCACAAGGAATAAGCGTGTATTTATACACCGAGCTATTCGCAAACTCCATAAACCCTAAAGAGGGTGCGAGAAGGCGAGGGAAGGCAACGGAGTACGGAAGGAAGAGAGGAAGGAAGGAAAAGAACGAATTGATAGCCACGTCAGTGGAGTCGGCTGGTATTTACTTTTAATTTGGAACTCTGTTTATAGGGTAGTAGGATAGACGGATGGATAGATGTAGCCTACCCGCGTTTACGCGCGTTTAAGGAACTGAAGCGAAACTCTCCGACGCTTTTTTGCCCTCTGGCATAAAACTGTAGGCATAGTCCCCCGCGTTTTTATCTCCCGTAATCAGACCCTCTCGGTTTTTACTCAACCTGTTCCGAGTTCATCAATACCCATATTTCCAACTGAACCATATCGGAATATATCCGGCAATACGCAACTTTCTGTTATACGCAGGTATAGGCATACACGCGCAACATTTTCCACACACACACCTCACCCCGTGCATGCTCCGCTCGAAAAAGCTGTCGCTCAGTCTCGGTCCGGACTTCCCTTCGACCTTTCGCCACTTTCGACGACGCGAGGCAAGGTTTCAGGCCGCGAGTTTCACCTGGCTACGATCCAACAACACAGAAAGCCCGTACGGACGTCGGTTTTATTCGTTAACAAGAGCTCGACCATTGCCAGGTTCCGTTTATAGCCTATAGGTATACCTTGCAGAAAGTGGACAACGAATCCTCGCGAGGACCCGGGCCAGAAATTGACCGCGATAAATGTATTTGCCCCTTTTTTACACTCATTCCCTCCGAACGAGAAAACTCGGGATGCAGAAGATGAAACTGAAATTGCATCACAACCTCGGGATTAGGACCAATTGCGGTGGTCCGTAGGTTGAAAAATTCGAAAAAGGGGTTCAAAAAAACTCTGACGAGTATGAGAAA
Source organism: Phymatocera aterrima (assembly GCA_963170745.1). Classification (NCBI taxonomy): domain Eukaryota; kingdom Metazoa; phylum Arthropoda; class Insecta; order Hymenoptera; family Tenthredinidae; genus Phymatocera; species Phymatocera aterrima. The sequence goes on along the minus strand of OY720662.1, from coordinate 1,443,158 downwards.
CTTTGAGTAAAAGAATCGGTGCATCGATAGGTCGCTCCGTTACTTTTTCTTAAATCGAATCACATCGAGCAGAGCGGTGAAGAAACGGAAAAGTACGCGAATGAATATAGAGGAAAAGCTCTGCGTGGGTGATATACTATACCTATACATATCATACGGATTATTTAGACCATGGAAGACTTACGCGTATCACGAGAGTCAGCGGGTGTCGCTCAGAAGCTTCGTCGAAACAGGTCAAGCACCATCAACCGCCATTAAACTAATCAACCACGTAATTCCGTTTGCCTGGACCTTCGGGGCACCTCGTCGTTAACCTCATGTTACTTTCCACCGAAAATCCGAGACCCTCGTTCGAGGCCGGGTAGGGCGATCGATTCGCCTTAGAGAGCTAGGAGTTTGGGTCTATACGCAATAGTCTAGCCGAAAATCGGAGAAGGGAACACGTTTGACTGAATTTCTGAATTATTCTCTCATTTTCTCTGCTCCATTTCTTCCGCACTCCGAACCAACAATCCTTCGCTCGATGACCTTTACCAACACTGTCAAACCCGGATTCGAATGAATTTTTGAATTGATTGAGGTCAACCTTTACTCTACTGCCTCAAAGTGAAATTCGGGGTTGAAAAACTCGAGACTTACGGCCTGCGCTGATCACTCGGCATAATTATCGACCAATTAGGAAAAGGATCGCGCTGACATGACGGGGTGAAAGCTCCGGTGTGGGAGGACCATAGCTTAATCTATTTCCATAAACGAGATCGTCGCTTGCCGTCAGAATTCGGGGGCTCGGTAGACGACCGTATACTATCCGGTAACCACGGGAGGTCAAGTAGCTCTATGATCCGGTGAACGACATATATCGACCCCCACAAAGTAGTCTCCTAGCTGATCTTCTCTGGCCCTGATTAGGCTCGTTGAGTACTTCGACTGGCCAAACTGAGCCCCAGAGAAATATACTACATAGGTATACTATATACCTGTGTATGTGGATAGGTTGGACCGCAGGAGTGGATAGTTAGTGATAGTCATTCGAACTTGACGAACCCCGATCACGAAATCACAAGAGGGATTATGTAATAAAGGCCAGAAATTCATGAGTGCGGGGTTGGTTTTGCTCAGAGAATAAGAGAGAATTCGTCATTTTCGCGAAAGTTGTCATGCGGATTCGTTCGGAATCGATAACGGGGGAAAATTTGAGATAATTACAAGAGTTGATGAAGTTCGAGTGAAGGGTTGTCGATAATAAGTGCGGTTGAAGGCTTGATAAATATCTCGAAGTCTATGTTGAATCGGGCGAACCTTGTTTTTCCTTGATGCGATGTGACGAAAGTGGAGAAGAGAAATACAGAACAATTATCGAATAAATCGGAAATGATGATACGAGGTAACGAAAATTAATGAAGAGCCGCTCACCGAATTGAAAAGAGAACAGCGGTGATATTCGGACGTTCGTCTATTACCGCTTGTCATCCAGATGATGGGTCTGAACAAGATCGACGAGGAGGGAGTGAGACGAGATAAAATGGGATGAAATAAAATCAAGTGAAATGACGATGGCCGAGGACGAGGACGAGCCTCTCCGTTTGATCCTTTTTCAGCATCCATCCCCCGAAATGTGATTTTGTCGGCATTCGTCCGCATGGCGAAATTCTTCTTCATAAAGTCAAGCCGTGTAGAGTATTCTCGTTTTATACATATACACAGATATAAATATAAATTTACCTCGCATCAACTATTCACGTTTTGGATACTGGAGATGTTGAAAATACCAAAAGAGTTACAGACAGGTGACTCTGCGGGTACGTGGGGACGCAGGGCATGCGTGAATGTCTGCATGCGAATGTTGGGGCGCACAAAGCCGACTCAATGACGTCTAAAATGTATCCCCAAGTCCCAGCGTACAATTGCTTGTCGCCTCTGCCATTGCCTTTGCTTTCCGGTATTGCTCCAGCCGTTTTTCCATTAAGATTAGCGAGCTAATGGCACCGGGAGGATCGCGTACGCGTATTACTCGAGGGCTTAGCTCACATGTGTGGCTTTGCGAGCCGCGTCGAAAGAGTAAGAGTCCGGGCCCCTTACCCCAAGTCACATCCACATCATCGTTCTCTTTTTCTGCGCTGGTCTGGTCTCCCCGCCTCTCGGCCGCCTCCCTCGAAAAGCTTGCAAGAGCAACTGCGCGCTCTGCACGACCGAATATTGCAAACAATGAAGAAGGGCAGCAGTCACGTAATTAAAGTTAATAGTCGCCGGAGGGGTCCTTGAGGGGCATTTCGGAATCTCTGAGGCGCCAAGAAGCATAATTATTAGGCAAGGAGACCAGATGACTATATACCTCGTAAGCTTCGTATTCAGATAAGGTGAACCCATTTGAACGCGCATTGTTCAATCCTGTGTGTGGTGGTACACGGTCGCGTAGTTGGACAGCCCTTTTTTGTCCCGAACCTTTCCAGTGAAGGCTCATCTCCGTATTTATTCAAATATTAACGATCCGCGAAGACCCGGAGCGATAGGCACGGAACATATATTCTACATACATACTCTGGCCCACGGATTCTAGACCATGAGATTAAAACGCTTCAACGTTCAAAGGGTTGCCCTTAGCCCGGAGAGCGACCTTGGACATTTACTCGTGAAAATTTCACCCCGTAATGTATAGTCTAGTCTGGAAATAATAATATAATGAGGGAACGTGACGGCGATGGCCATGGCGATGGCGATGGCTATGGGGATGGGGATGGGGATGGGGATGCAGTACCCAGCCACGTAGCGAGCAGAGCCTATGCTATGTACATGTATACGTGTACGAGTAAATGGACCGTAACATAGGTATACGAGTACGGCCGGTAATAATCGGTAAGGCATATGGCCGCATGTACCTAATATCTTGCGTTATTAGATTACTATCGTAAATCTATTGTGCTTTTGCCAGACGCCCGCAACGCGGCGCGAATGGCTTGTCACTATAATCTATCATAATCTATCTGTAACGCGGAGACAAAGGACATGTGACATCTCTCTGCCTGCATATGTTGCTTGATTTGATATCGTATCATTACCATGGCGCTCGCACATCGACATAACGGTCGAACGAATATGGGGTCGTGATCCGTGCGCGAAATTTGCAAATTCTGTTGGAATCTCACGTGAACGCATATCCGTGAATTTCGTGAAACGCGCGATCACGAATCTGCGGATATCGTGATTAGGAATTTCGCATGATTCTTCGCAAAAATTAGAAACCCTTTTCAATCTTATCGAAACGGACAATCGCGTCTACTGCTGGATATACGTGAGCTTCTGATAAACCTATTTTGTCTCACGAGTAAGAAGTTCTCGCCCTGATACGACGCGGCTGTCCATGTATGATGCAGCAAAACTGGAGGGAGAAATCAAGTCCAACTCCGTAGCAGCAGGATTCCTTATATGAGTTAGTATCTGAGCGGAGCACGTTTATGGTGCTACCGGTCAAACCTGAGGCGGACTCGGGGCTACTCACTGCTACATACATATACTTCGGTGTTTTATACCATTTCGTCAGTAACACCACGCTGAAGCGCGGGAGGTATAGCGTCCACGTAATAGGTCAGGCAATAACCTTTGGTACTCGAGTATCGCCATCGGGAGATAACCGGAGGGACGTGAAAAGGCTCCCAGAATTTTATCTCGCCGACCATCCGCCCTGCAGGGAGGAAATTATCGGACGGGTGATCGCCCTTCGGCAGACCAACGCGCCTCGCCTCGCCCTTTAACGCGGCGCCTACGTATTCCGTTTACGATAATCATTGTTTGTGCTGTGTTCGTCCATATGGATGTACCCTCCTCGCGGGTTGAAATTTCCTCCGTTTTATTCATCCCCATCCTCATCTTTCTCTTCGTTCTTTTCCAAAGCGTAGAGCTTCGGGAACCGCGATGCGACGCACCGCAGCCTGAGCCACAGAAATGTTACATTCCGGGAGCGCTCGAAATTCCGATTATAGTTTCACGATTCCCAATTATGTATAACATCGCACGGAAATTGCGTTAACGTCTCTGGATACAACGTTACCTACTCCGCAACATAATTCGAGAGACGTGGAGGTTAGACGATAGGAACTCCGCGCCCCAATGTTAGCCGGATTATTAGTGCCATTACGGCTCCACGTAGATCACGGAATGCCACATTATGCCTTCGGTTTCAACTCCGAATTGCTTCCCATGTATCTGCACACGGGATGATAAACCGCGGTGAATCACCACCCGTGCGATTAGCTCTGCGACTCTTATCTTCCGATTGTGGGTCGTGAAATTCTCAGTGGAAAAGGAGGCCAAAGTATACCGTGCAAAAAAAGTTGGAAAGAGATCCATCAACGAATTCTTCAGCCTATTAAATTGTCTGAGATACAGCTACTCATTTTTTCGGCAAGTATGCCTGCGTATAGCATACGCGAGAAGGCGAATGCCTGATTTCGTCAATTTTCATTCTTTTTTTATGCGGTTCAAGTAAAAGGATTCAGATCTCATTTTACTTTTTCAAAGATCACAGACTCCCGCAAAGGTAGAGCTACAAAGTACATGTATATATCGTTTTGTTTCGAAGTCACGGCTTGAAATCCCTTCGTTCGAACGTCGAGTCTGCAAATAGCAAAGAAACTCGATGTGCACCAGCCTAGACCTAGACTTTCTCTGGTATGCTGTCTGTTCAAATTTCCCGTATTTTCCGTATTTTCTTCGGCGAGTCAACTGAAATTTTACCCCGATTCATGATTCAAATTCAACGACTTTTGGCTTCGGTCTAGCGAAATCGATAGAATTCTGTTTCCCCCGATTTTTAAGAATATGATCATCCTGTGAGAGGTTTCAAAGATCCGGTACGTAATTTTCACGGTCTTTTTATTACCCCGGCATCATTGTCATGAAAAACTGAGCCTCTCGCTCAAATGATCGTGAAATTTACCGTTTTTCAGAATGAGGTAATTTTCGAAAATTCGCACGTGTACGCGTAATTTGCTCAGGGCTATGATACATTCTCGGTCCGAAGCCGGTCCGTGTAGTAATTGTTCGAATTTACACTGATAATGAATAATGCCGATAAAGCGAGACGCGAGAGAATATATAACGAGGAAAACTGCATAATCAGAAAATAATTACAACTGCTACTACCCAGCCGGATAATTACCATACATTAATTAATTACACGTTCGATTATACATTTTATAATCGAATACAAATGATAATGTACAACTTGAACCATTAATTACTGAATTATTGTCAGCGTTGGAAGATCTGGGGCGTGCACAATGAATGGCGGAAGCCTATACGATAGAAGACCGTGATGCAGACCGTGCGAGGGAAGAGAATCGGCCAAGAGAGTTTGAAAACCGCAATGAAAATCTGAACGCCGGGTACAATTCCAGCGGTATTTTTCTACCACGGAAACCAGCAGAACGATGCTCTTATTAGGCGTATCGAAGTCGAAAAAATTAGATCGAGACCCCGAACCTCCATAAAAATCGATCTCTCCACGTTTCGAATTTCGAAAATTCATACGAAAACGTTATTCTTCGTCAACATTTCGGAATTGCAGTACCATTGCAGAGTTTTTTCTACCCTGCACCCTGCACGTGGATATTCGCAGTTTGCAAATTATCGTACCCGCGGAATTCGGCTAACATCCCCTATCAATACACGTGTACTGCGATGTATAAGATAATCACACTAGCAGCAGTGAAATTAGTTGTACAAATCAATCAGCGACAAGATTAATTGGCGATGTTCCATTACCATTAAATTCTGCAGTAGGTATCGCTGTATATGATATCCCGCAGACGTACGATACCATACCGTTACAGATTTCGGCTTGGATCTATTCCCTGCATGCACATCCACCTCAGCTCGCGTCTGTACTGAGGATAAAACTGCATGATCTGTCCCAAGCTACGCATAATTAGTGCATTGCTTACCGTAGTATCATTCCATGCCTCTTCCTATTCTTTAACAAACGTTGTGAAACCTGAGATAGTTTCTTTTCCCCTCGCGCGAAATTTGCAACCTGATTCCTGTAACATCGTTGTTCCATGATATGGGGCAGAGGACGAACATACATGCGGTTCCTGCCTGGACTCCTGCAGTAATAATCTTCCTCGTCATCGGTTGATCCGGTATTAAATATCGTGTGCTTCTAATTTCACCGTGAAAATCCTGCTCTCAGAGTACCCACGTCGATGCGCTATCAGAAAAGACATGTTGTCCTCCTGATTTAGTTGTTCGCATCACACCACCGGACACGTTTTACAAGTGTGCATGTCTGCAGGCTGCGGGAGCAGGAAATTCGAGGATTCGGATGGGGATTCCGGTAATGCAGGAGGGCTGTAAGCAGCTTACCAAATTTATTCCATATACAGCCGGAGCGATCCCTGTACAGAGATTAAGGGGGAAAAGAATTCCGGGCTTGAAATCTCATGAGAGATTTCTAACGACCAGATTGGACTTCATTGTACTGCGGTAATGAGCTCTCCCCCCCCCCCCCCCCCCCCCCCCCGCTCGTTCTCATTTTTGGGCCCTCCGCAGGCTAGACGTACGGTGCAACGGAGTGTTGCGTGGGCGTTCGAACGTAGGTCGAACGTGCATATGGATATGTAGAAGGTATACGCCGAACGCGTTATCGAGCACATCAGGACTCCCCGACGAGCCCTATATTGGCCAGACGAGAGCATGTTCCCCTGCCGCTTCCCTCTTCGCCGTTATACCGAAAGCCTGTATCAGCCCTGTAAACTCTGTGCAGGTATATTGCGAATGTTTTCTAGTCTCTGTTCGCGTGCAGCCCAGGCACAGGATATTCGAGGCAGAGTTTAACAAAGAGGTGAACCGAATTGAGTAGAGAGCCTGGATGAGAATGGGAAGCGGACGAAAAAGACATCCAATATGCGGCGTATACGTTCATAAACTGGGAATTTTATGTCGGCACAGGTATCTCGAATTTCGATCTCGCCGTACGTTTACCCCGTGACGTTCAATTTTCGAAAGATGCTCCGGTGAACTTCATTTTCCGAATTTATTTTCGAATTGGTGAAACGTACGTACATAGGTGTATACACGTGCGTGGAAAAAAAGGGAATTTCGGAAGACTTCTGCAAACGAAATCGCACGTCGTTTCATGTTTTGCTAATTTCAAACCACATGTGTGGCTGTAACACCATTGATGTACAGTTTTTACCATTTCCCCCGTACGATAAATAAACCAATTGCATTTCGCATTGATTGGTAGAGATATACCTGATATACCCGTGTACCAAGCGCGATTGGTATGTATGTATTAACATGAGTGTCAATGATACCTCTGCGCGTTGGGATTCCGTTGTTACTGCAAGTCTCGCGAGGTTTGCGAAAACATTTTTTCATTTCTAGTAACTCGATTGCGTACGCGCGTACGTACATACATGTAACTATAATTAAGTCAAAAGGTTGCTTTTTTTCGCTCTCAAAATATCGGAAAAATGTTCAACAACAAGTTTCATCGTTTACATTATATCCCATCCTATCCTCAATTTTCCCAGTGCAAATACCGAATACCTAATATGTATATATACGTGGATCAAAGCTCACTCGATGTGTACCGCATATATACCGGTAAACAATTTTCGATCAATTTACCTTATACCTAGTTTTCGCATTTGGGATTTTTGTTTTTTTGCCTTGCATTTCCTCTTTGTTTCATCCGTTTTGTATTTTTGCGACCTAGTAATACAACCGAGGATGGATACCTATATGTATGTTCAGTTATTTATTTACGTACTGTATGTACATGTATACTGCAAATGCCGTGTATAATACATATATATATATACTCGTGCCCGTACTACGCGCTTATACATAGGTAGGTGCGTACTACAAACCCACAAATGCGACAAATACAGGATGTCCTAACGGCTAACCCTTTCATTCCGGCGGAAAGGTAACGCCATTTGACGTTACCCCCCCGCCCTCGCGTCCCATGGGAGTCGCGTTACGGTCAAGTGGAGAGAGTATAAAGGGACATTTTTGAAAATCCCGAACAATCGACGGCGTGAATTCTGCTGAAAAACGAGAACGAACAGAACAACGAAAAGAGAAACGAAACAACAACAAGAAAAAACAAACTCCTCCCGATCGCCACGGTGAAAGGTAACAAAAGACGAAAAAAAAAACAAACAAAAGACAAAAAACACAAGATAAAACCAACCAATACTGGGATCCAATTAATTTACAAAGGGGGATGAAACGGTATATAAGTTACGCTCTTTGTTCGTAAAAGTTAATCTATATTCTCCTCCTTTATATATACTTATAATTCGAAATTCGATGAAAATCGCGATCTTCGGAAAAATCACGCAGATCCGCGGCGAACGGGAGAAAGAGAGAGAGAGAGAGAGAGAAAAACAAAAAAAGAAGAAGAAGAAGAAGAAGAAGAAAAATTGTCTTCGGATGACAATTAATTGTTACAGGTAGAGGTACAGGGAACGTATTTTTGGTAGAAATTAAATTGCCCCGACAGGATCACGACAGAGCAAAAAGCTGAAGAGAAAAGTGAAAAAATTGGATAAAAAAAGAGAGAGTAAAAAAAAAAAAAAAAAAAAAGACAGAAAATTGTCATTCGTTTTGTATACTCTGGTGGTTCTCGTCGGTGAAACGAATTCCCCGTACCTAGTTGACTCGAGTACGTTTCGTATCCTGTACCTTATACCTATCCGGGGGTGTATATGCGGCTGTATATTATAGAACTTGTGCAGCTGAAAACTAGCGTTTCATATATCGTTTTGATATTGCGAACAGAGTTGTAACTTTTACAACAAATGCCTAACTGTATTTAACGTTGAAACTTTGGGCCGAGTCCCGGGTATAGGAGGTATACGAGTAGGAATCGCATTGACAGAAATTTCGAACTATTCATTATACACATAGAATTATATTAACTCTCGTATCGTCGTCTTGCGCAGGCTTAATTGGCGGGAAACTCTCCTCCGGGTATTCGTTTTCCGGCCTTTCAGAATGACCCGATGTGACGGCTGGTTTTCATCAGTTTCCGTCACAGTGGCGAATTTCAGAGGGATAAAAATGAACGTTTCGGCGCGACGCGATGCGAAATGTGGAAAGAAATAGGGCCAACTGACAGATTCGCTGGATTGAACAAACAGGGGATTAAATTATTATAATATCGTAGTCCTGCGGGCTGGTACACGTGACCGTTGATTAAGGGGGGGGACCGAGTACGTGACACCGCGGTTGATAATAATACATTCTCTGGTAGCCGGGGAGCCGGGGAGGCTGGCTGTAGCTCTGCAACGGTTATGGTCCTGCATTTCGAGAGAAATGTGATCCAATCCAAGTTACTAACGCCGCACCGTGCGTACCGCAGAACTAAACCACATTAAACGGGGCTTCTGGCGGAGGACGTCGTCTCACGTGGTTCCAATTAGATTTACGGCGGCATCGTATATACTATAACTTGAAGTATAAAATGCTTCGCGTTTTCATGTAATATTCGTGTAAATTATAAATGGGAAAAAGTGGCGCGGGACGGGGACGAAACTTCTGCCTATATTTGCGCTCGCGCATTATATGCTCGGAGGCGACGAAATTGACCGCAAAAATCTCTCCTCGCATTATTCAATGGGGAAAACAATTTTCGGCGAGTGATTCGCACAGCGGACTGAACGGGAACGTCCGTTCCCGTCAGCCGAACGACAACTTCTTCTCATACGTACGTACGTATACCTTTACAAAGAATCATTGTCCCCCAGGAAAATAATGTATCCGGTACTCGTCCCGCGTGTAACGCGGATCCATATATGTCACGTAGATTTACGACAAAGTGGAAGTTTCGATGTCTTCCTCTTCGCTCTCTTTTCTCGGGAGAAAAGGAGTACCGGTGCACGTGGTCGGTAAACGAAGACGAAGACGAAGACGAAGACGATGACGAAGACGAAGAAGAGTTTGCCGTTTAACTGCAGATTAACATCAACAGACTATAGTGAGAGTAATCAGGCCTAAGTGCCATTTAATTATTCTCAATCCCTGCAGTAACAAAGGCTGCCTAGTTGGGAGGGATTCCCCCATAACACCTCAGCCTTAAGGTTTCCTTGAAATTGGACGAATCCGTTGCTAATTAAAGCTCGTGGATGTCGTAGCAAGACTACGAATTCTACACTCGCGTACAAGCGACGTACCTAGACTACAGATACATTTGCGATCGGGTGCTGGAATAATGAATCGGTAACGCGGGCTAAAATCTGTCACCTCTGATTCAGGTTCGGAAGTACTGTCAGCGATTGCTCGACCTCAAAGACCTCAAAATTAAGACTCGTTCAAGTCGGATAGTCGGAATTTGAGATAAAGTTATTCCTCGATAGATTCCGAACGGCACATAGGTTTACCCAACGTATACGTACAAGCCTGCGGAGTGAATTTCCTGGCGAAGACATCCCGGAGGTTGGCAAAGCGGAACGAAGAACCGGAAGCTGACGCCGGGACACGAGCGCCGTACTCACACCTAGCCGAGATCCTTATTTCCGGTGAAGATCCTTGTAAGAACCCGAGCGAATCCCCGTCCCCTTCACCGCAATATCTCACACGTATCCGAAAGCATGCCCGCGTACGTGTGTACGGTATACACCTACGGTCATATCCAATAGATGTATCTCAAGTAACAGGGTATCAGTTGGGCTTCCGGTTTCATCGACAATTTATTCTATCTCCATGACAAGCTGCCACCTGCCCGAATGAACCTTCGTACAAGCATTTTGCGAATCTGATTTGATCCAATCATTTTTTATTCTCCTCTCTCTCTCTCTCTCTCTCTCTCTCTCTCTCTCCGACTTGGACAAAACATTCGAAAGATATATAATTAGAGATACAGCCATACACTTACTATTCTCCGTGAAATCTATTTGCGAATGCGATTGATTCGTGTGTATCGAGGGCCGTATAGTTGCCTAATGTATGTACATACCTGCGGGCGGGGCATCATAAAAGTTTATTTCTCCTGGTACCTACTGTACATCGCTATGTTCTATCTAGCCGTGATCATTTCATCAATTATTCACCGCGATGGGGAGTACCATACACTATACTCGGCTTCGTCTTCGGCTTCGGCTTCGGCTTCCCAGCTGAATTCTATCCAACTACTTTTTGTACAACGCGAATTCGGCCGTAGTTATAACTACACAACTACACATCGATAAATCTCCAACTGTGACAGGTGATGCCGAAAATTAACCCTCCGAGCCAAAGAACAAGAATTCCAATGCCATATTTCCAACAATGCCGATAATCTGAGGTCACACATAGATGTAGGTGAAATATATTCTAATCTCGAGAATATATGCGCCTCGCGTGTCTACAGGGTGGCGCAAAAGCAAATTTCAGGATATAAGGTTCGCGCGCACGAATAACGATTTCTTTATCCACGCGAAACTGGTGAAAAATCCATCGTCTTCCGATTCTATTTCGAATCCGACTCGAAACAGAAGGTCGGCAATTTTTTACCAAATATTTTACAAAATCCAAAAGCTTCGATTTTTCAAACGTTTGTTTCTTCGAAACGACGAGAGATTTCATTGATCTCAAAACGTCGGCAAAAAAAAATCACGATGTCGAAATCGAACATCTCGCTTTGTTTTTTACTTGTTCTTTTTGTTTTTGTTTTTTTTTTTGTCTACCAGCCTCCTCGTGTTCGGCCACCATGTTTCCTTGTGTAACACGGGCATCGCGTGTCGAATCGCGTTCTTAGTCGAGTACATACTGTTATTATAATAATATTTTACAGAAATTTGTCGTCGATGTTGAAGATTTAGCTCCGAGCGATGTCCGGGCAATTAGTAATTATATAGCGATATATAACGAATGCTTGAATCAACTGATTGTTTAAGCTCTGCAGAGTTGACAGTGCCTCGGGAAACATACTATACAGTTTATACAGTGTATGATAATGAACGTACATACCAAGGATAACTCCGAGCGGTAGTATTTGCTTTCTGTGATTCGCGTATTTATACTGTAACGAAGGTATACTGGCTGAAACGAGTAGATACAACAAATTAACGGCTTGTCGCAAAACTCTGCCCCGCATTTTCTTTCCTCAACTTTTCACATCTTCTTCTTCCGTTCTTTCATCGCGTCACTTTACTTCCCCACTGTTCCTCTGAAAAAATGAAAATGTTCACTTCCTCTTTACAATTTCTCATGCTTTTTCACTTTTCCGCCGGCAAACGGCCAGCGACCAGGCGATTCGTGGCACGTGACCATGTTATACAGGTATATAGTATATTATTATATGCCCACTACTTTTGCAAACCGTTGCCCATGATCGCGTCCATGGCTTACCTATGTGGCCGTATGCCAGTCGTTAGCCTTGAGCAAACAAGGGTATCTACGAAGCCAGATCTCTGACCTTAAACCTTCAACCTTTAATCGGAGAAGTGTGTATTTGCAACATGCCGGATACCGCGGTATACTTCCCCAGCCTTAATACTTTATGCCTCTACTCGCGCGTGGCCGATCTTCCGCTTCCATCGTCAGAATAACTAACCGATATTACGACTCTTGTCACGCATAATTGATAAGAAAATTATGATATTCCTACGCTCTCTTTCCACCCTTGCCCTCTCTCTCTCCCTCATTCTCTCCCTCATCTTCCCCCGCCGTTACTCCAAACAAAATAACGTCACGCAGTTGCCATTGTTGTATACCCGGGATATACCTAGGTATTGACCTATAATATACCTACGCTACGTATTTATCCGGACTTGATGTAATCGGCGTAGAGATAATTACACTTTGTCACATTGCCTATTATTATTATATATGTGTATGCATACGTATATATAGGTGTTCAAAATTCACCGGCAAATCCCGCACGCAATCCCAGTACGTGTACAGCGTCGTACATAGAATATCATCAATATTTGAGAGCGAGAGGAACCCTGGATCGGTGTGCCCAGGTGCAAATTTTTGTTCACTCGTTGTTAGTCCGCGTTTTTTGCACAGGGAAATCACAGGCAAAACTCAAATGGTATCTTTCTTTGAGTCGGAGCAACACGCGGTTCCCAACTTTTTGTGGAATTTCAGAAAAGTTTCGACTTCCACTTCCCTCGATGTTTCCATTTTACACACAGGGCTTCGTCCGCGCAATTGCAATTCTTCTACACTGTTACCGGTCAATCATCTCCCCCAATTTATTGGAAAATATGCATACACGTCACGTGTAGATCAACGATCACGCTGTATAAGTGAGACTGTGTACGATTCAAGCCGATTTTCTTCAAATCATACGATTCGTCGAACGAAAATATCAAGCTACCGCATTATCGCGTAGCCATTATACGCGGCACGAACACGTGACGTTGACAATACGAAGTAAGACGGCATTGATTGGCGTGCAGGAGCTGTACATAGTTTTGATGTATTCGCAATATACCTATATCACACGTTGTGTGTATTGCGTGATATTTATACCTGGATAATTGGCAAGCAATTGGATAACATGCTATAATACACATTGCAATGTTCTTTTCGTTACGCCGTCGATCATCTACGAAATTATATCGCGGAATCGACAAACTCCTCGCCATATGAACGAAAAATCCGTCGTGACTTGGAGTTTTGATTCCAGAACTAAAACAGTCATACCTTGTACTCACTATATACTATGTACCATACAGTATATGTACTGATATGGTAATCAGATGCTAAGAAACTACCAATAGAGATGCAGATACGGATAATAATGCCTCGTGGTCTTGGTTGAATAATGCATTAACAAACCTCGCGCATAATTATTACTCCGTGACCTGCGAATAGATAAATCGATATACCTACAACGCTTTCGATACGCATACCCCATGTAGTTATGAATCGGTAGACAGTATTCGGGAAGAAATATTCCGCCAATTATACAACTCTCCTACTCGATGGGCAAGAAAGAAGGGTTTTTATTGGTGACAGCGGTGGGATATGGTGGGATACGAACCCGACGCGATACTAGCTTGTACACAGCCTCATTTATTTCTTCCAGAGAAAAGAAGAACCCAAGTACCTGCACAAGACTTGTGAAATACCTAATTCATCGATTCTCATCGCTCCTCGTGACGGAGCGAACGCTGTATGGGGAAATCGGCTGAAAAGCTGAAATAAAAAATGACTAAAATTCATGGAGAATTTCCTTCCGCAGGGAATGGGGAAAAAAAGAAAAGAGTATCGGTTTTTTGTATTCGTGTAACGCGATTTACGCGTCACTCTTAACGGTTCTGCTTTGGTCTCGCTATATCAAAGCGAGCAGAGATTTTGATGGCCGGCTCAATGCCAGTACGCCACTAATAGGGGATGAGAGTATAAATGAAATCAATACGTGTTACAGTACTCTCCGATTACGACACAACCAACTGAACTTGTGACACCCAAATTCACCACATGTGTAGGTATATAATACTATATCATTATATGCCTACCTACCTACTACGTGCTTCAAATATTGGCAGCATTGTGTTAACGCTGTAAGCCGAAGTTTGATTGTGAGCCTGAATGAAGGACCGGTATTTGCGATACCTGTGTACAGTACGAACGATTTTTCTAACCCAAGATGCACCGCGAATCAGCGTGTTACCCGAAAATTTTCTGCCATTTCTTCGTTTCAACTGTTCCCTCGGTTATCAGTTATCAGAATTATCAGAATATATTCACACCGGGCTCTGCAGGTCTACGAGTAAAATTAGCAGTTTTCTAAAGCCGAAATTCGGGAGGGATTGTACGCGTTGAACGATTAACAAAACGATTATTCTTCGCTCTGAAGACTGATGAAACAAAGAAAATTGTTGGATGATTAGGGATCCCACGCGTGTTCGAAAGTCATGATTTAGCCGCTTTGGTTCGTTTCGGATTGTTTTTCAGTATCGAGTAATTACAGGTACACCCCCCGGCGCTGAATCCGTCCGTTTCAGAATCAGGCAACTTACATTACATGTAGTTTTTAAACCTCTCAAGTTGGGAATTTTGTTACAATCCATTACTCGACCAAATTGTGACGAATCATCAGATCTTCCGTGCTTTGTTTTTTTTCGGAATCTTGACAGAATCGCCAACTTGGGAGGTTCAAAAACTACATGTAATGTAAGTTGCCTGATTCTGGAACGGACGGATTCCACGCCGGTGGGTGTACCTGCCCGAATGAAAGCATGAGAGCTCATTAGCCGCTCGAATATACCTCGTTAGATCTAGAATTAGTAGACCCCTAAATTTTGGCAAATGAACATAATGGCTTGGCTCCTGCAAATATGGGTACACCTACGCGCTGTAATTACCGATATCAGCTTACATGTTATTAGCCGGAACCGTTAGACACTTGATACGAAAACACAGAGCGGCCGTAGCGCCATAGGCTCCGGAAGAGGATTTCGTTTCTCTATTCTCTGTAAGAATGATGACAGATGAATGTTTGTCCCGGGCTTGCATAAAAACACCACGAAGCAGCTCAGCGAAAAATCGATCGAATCGTTTTTCCGTTTCAAATCGAACTAAAAAATCCTGCGGGATCGCGAGATATGTGATTTTGAATTCGAGATTTTCCGAATGCGATTCGAAACAGAGGGCCGATGGATTTCCCGGCACCAATTTCCTAGCCAACAAACGATCGAATTTTATATAATTATGTTCATGAGTACACAAAATGGCGGACGGAGAGCCTCGAAATTGAATATTCCATTTTTCTCTCTGCGCGCTCGGGTCGAGTGCCATTAATTCCCTCCATACGACATTATATTGAGGCTGAAACGCAAACGACGAGATACCTACTCCTTAAATTACTACTTCCTATTAAGCCTGTCGCGTGGTGATGCGGCGGGAGAGTAACGCGGTAAACCGCTGTGCCATACCGCCGCGTCGCGGTCGGACCACGATTGCAACGTGCTTTGTACGTACATGCACACAGACGCGGAGCACTAGCCGTACCTACCCCTCAGCGCACATGATGCACTAATCTATTTCGTATATTATAATTATATAAATGGCTTTCTAACCGTTAATAACACACGACTGCAACGTACAAATCCCATAATTTATATCTCAGGAGGTCGGGGCGATGTAACATCGCGATAATGACGCAGGGACACAAGTGCCGGCATCTGGGGGAAACCTCCCTTCTGCAGGGGGAGCATCCAGCCTCATTCTTCCGCTTCCAGAGCACAGTTTTTTCTCCTTTTGACCATAACGAGGAAGAATAAGAACCGCATTCCTAATCACCTATAACGCACGGCTGAGGAATGCCACCGAGGTAATAAATCCGGTAGATCTGTCAACGCGGACGCTCTCCTCCCCGACGAAGATGATCAGCGGGCATACTCCATACCCCTGCAACAGTTGGGACGATAATGACACGAAAGTATAATAGGTACACACAAAGGAGGAGAAAGCCGATTTGATCAACTCCCTCTGAAGTCTAAAGCAAGCTTTCAACGAGGGGTGGGTTGCGATGGATATAGGAGGATAGGTATCAATTTAAACCCTAAACAAACACCGACACTCACATACATATTATCCACCTACCAGCCACGAGTATTTTGCTCTAAGCCAAAAAGTCCCGGATACAACGAACTCTTCGTCCCGCAGGGTTCTCGGTTTGGAGAGCCATCGTCGAATGTATAAAGACGAGATTTACCTCCCCGCGCTGCACTCTCCACTCTGCAAAGCTCCACTGCACGCCTCCGTCTTATCGCACGGGGTCGTTGAGTATATATATTCTTCCTGCAGTACGGGTTCAGGTTTTGGACGTAGAACCGCACATAGGCAGAAGGGCTGCAGGTTCAATCTCGCGTTAAATATAACAGCGCTGCGAGGCACACAAGCCCCTTGGGTGTCGGCGACGCGACGTGGTGCAGAAGACCTGCAGGACCGGGACTAGGATTTTCCCTCACATCGATCACCCGGGATCAGCCCCCGAGGGGACAAACCAGCGGAAAATAGCGGCGGTACCCTGGTGCCCGGAAAATAGCTTACTTACTTACTTAATTGCAAGTCGTACCGTACGTCCACCGCGGCGCCCATAATGCTTTATGCTAATGACCGAAGATTTATTGTTGATACTCTAATGGCACACCGAATCCCTCGCCATTTAACTTTACACAGCGCTCCACGATTTTTCCACCATTCCGTCACTGCAATCGGAGGAAAATTCAGCCATTGAAACAATTCGAGTTCTCAAATCTAATTCTTTTCAACATCAATTCCATAATATACTTCGTAATTATTGCAGTAGTACAGGAATCTCAGGATTCTTACGGCATTTTCACTCATTTTCACGGCCGTATGCTTTTTCATGCCGTTTCATTAACTCGGCGCAGAGGTGAGAATTATTTTCTAGTGTTCCACACTTCTCTGTACTGATACGAACCATCTGTTCCTGATCTAGCTACCGACGCGTATGGAATGGCTCGGAACTCGTCCAGAGTTGTTTTTCTCTCCTTTATCGCTTTTCCTTTCCGACTCTAATTCGCCGTTTGTTCCTATATACTGGGTTAAAAAATCGTCCATTATCCCCGTTGGGTCTGCGCTGGTTGCAGCCATTTTCTATATGCTGTTGCTACGTTTGAAGATCAGTGACGCGCTTCGACGCCGCGCTGAGTGAACGGATATAGAAGCAAAAAGGTGAAAAAAAAATGAATAAAATAGGAGAGGATAAAATCTAGACCTATATAGGTCCGTAGTGGAACGCAGATGGCCAGTGGCAAGCGAAAACGAGAAAACAAAACAAAAATTGTGAAAATGGTGCAGCTATAGCTTTAGATTTCAGATAGACGCGGCGAAAGGTAGATATCTACAATACTATTTTTTCAAACTGCACATCGCAGCCGGAAAATGAGAGACTCTTTTTCCTTCTACACGCATCCTATTTTCCTTTGCGTGCGTATGCGTGAGTGAGTTTTCTTCGGTTTGTTTCCTCTCTTCTTTTTGCACAGAGAGCAAAGGGCGAAGCTTGCAACTGTAACCATCGAGAGAGCGTTTTCAATTTCTGCATTGGAGATTAGTATAGCGATGCAGCTAGCTGCAGGTTCGTTTTCATTCGACTATTCCTCGCCTTGCGACGTTTTCTTGAGAGCCATAGAATTTTCGTTTTGCCATAGAAGCAAGGAATAAAGAAGAGAAAAAAACCCACGATGCGAAGATTTATCAAATACCTTCGTACTTGGATTAATTTCAGTTCGTCGTGTTTTGAGAATTGCGGATTACTCCTCACACGCAACGGATTCAAAATGACACAATTTTCGACAAAAAATTGAGAAAAAATCGGTCGAAGAAGGATGTAAAATTCGACGAACTTGCCGAGGAAGAATTGTGGGGGAATGCGAAAACGAAAAATATCCTCTACACGTCATTCAGATTTATAGTGAAGTGTCATATATTATCTGAAAGCGCTGCGATCTCCTTCAAAAGCGTTTCCTCTGCGAAGCATTCATATATTATACATATATACACAGGTACGTACTACGAGGCGATATCTCTGGTCTGTAAACGTCGTGGGGGTTAATTCAGAAATTCATATTTAATCCTCAGCAAAGTGACCATAGCATGCAGGTATAGACCAACGGAGAAGCAGCCGCGCCGGGGAGCATGGAGAGTCGCGAGGACACCGTCCACCTTCTTTCTACGAGCTTTGCATTGCGCGCTCGAGAGAAAAACGATGCGTAGGCGCGTAGTACTTTGTCTTTGTCCGGGAGATTTAAGTTTGAGTCTGGCTCACGCGTTACTCTTCATAGACTCCGAGTGTACGAAGCATGCTCACTGCGTACTGTATACTGTACTCAGAGGGTAGACTTTGTAGAAAGACGACTAGCCTCAACGCTCTTCTACTACCTATTAAGCATGCATATGCTATACCTCATGCACACCATGTGCTCTCGCAGAGAACCAGAGAACTTCTACTTCACTCACTCGTTCAAAGATGCACGCCTCTGATGTCTGGCTCCGCGTATTTCAAGAGAAAGGGTTTAATCTTGAGAGCCTCGAGAGTAGGCATGTACCTCTACCTATGTATGTATGCATGTACACATATATGTATACAGGTACGCTATACACCCGCGGCGCGGCGCGGCACCCTCCGTAAAATGCAAGACTGATGATTGACTCACAATCTGGAGGTATATTATTCTCTACTCCTTTACTTCCCTCTTCCCTCTTCCCTCTTTCGTCTTAACCCTCTTTCCCTCTTCCACTTCTTCTTCTTTCTCGAGCGTTTCACTCTTTCGTACTCTCAATATACTTTCTTCTCGAAGCTCGCATTGTAACGATTTGAGAGGGACCAAGTTCGTCAAACTTTGAACAAACAGTCCTCAGCGAATTCCGTTCTCCTGCGATTTGGAATTTTTTGTTTTTTTCTCCAGTATACCGATAAGAAGCGAAAAACTGAAGAGAAATAAATGGAAGACAAGAAAAAAATTCGTTGTTTTCAGACCATCCGTAGCTTTTCTACAAGTATTCATAGATTTAGGAAGCAACGGTGTCCGGTCTACAGAATAGTATACAACTACCTGGATAATAATGAAAGCGAGCCCGCTTGGTTTAACAAAGCCAAATATTCACAGACATAGAAACAAGCCATGGAAGAACAAAAAATCAAAAGAGGAAAGGGATGCGAACGTATGTACGTACTACGTGAAATAGAGAGAGAGAGAGAGAGGGAGAGAGAGAGAGACAGATAGGCTGGTAGCTGGGGAACAAGGGTCGGATTTTACACTTCGTTGAAAGTCAAAGAGAGCTGGAAACTGGACGTGTGTAGTGAGTTTGTTCACCGCTGCTCACCGTAGTATTATAACCTGCGCGATGTAGAGAAATATCAAATGTGGTAGCTGGCAATATATATTACGAGAAGAGAACGAAATCTATGTACACGATACATATGTACATATATTGTATGCGTGTATAATATTTACAAATTGTGAGAGAACAATTTGTTCATTGTCTTTATGTTTTTTTATTTCTCAATTTTTCTCGCTCTTTCTTCTCATCGTGTCGATTTTTACGATGACTCTGCGGACGCTGTCGTCGAAACGGTTATAAATATTTATACCTATATACATATATACTATAAAACGAAAGAAAAAAGATAAACAAAAAATATATATTCTTTTGATCCCAAAATTAACAAACGAAACGTGACAATTTTTTCGATGTAATCAGAGTTTTTTTTCATACCCAATTACGAGTAAATTCGAAAAGCCAAAGTAGATTTACATTTATGATTGAAATTAGCGTATCTTCTGGTTTCGATTTCAAAATAATACAGCACATAAAATATGAATTATATTCTTTATCGTCACACTTTTCATACCTGATTACATGATATCGTTTTCCGGAATATATTTACTCTGTATATATTTTTTCTCTGCTTTTCCTGTCTCTTTAATCTCGACATATTTCACGCGATTTGGACGCTGCGACCGTGTATGTTACTCTATTGTAAGTCGTATGAGGCGAAATTAGACCTAATTAGAACAGGGCTCAAGGGAACTGATGAATCGCGGGGATTAGGAAAAGCATAAAAAAAAATGCTTAACGCTGTACCGGATTATCCACGTTGTTCGACTTTCTACATTCATTTAGTCATTTGCTAATCCGAATAAGAGGAATATCGAACCTTCATTCGTTTTTTCCTATTTTTTTCTTTCGTTTTTCTCAACCCAAATCTAATCTAGAATCTTTACTTTCTCAGTCATAACAGTTTGTACAAAATCGTGTTTCAGTTATCTTCGCTTTTAGACATTTGATCAAAGACATACGTATGATTTATCATTGCATGAACAATTGTCATCTTGATGGAACGAAGAAGGAAGTTGAAACAAGAGAAAATATGCGTAGCCATAGCTTTCGTATTATAAAGTTTATAAGCGGAAGCCGATTTTTTGGGGAAATTTAGGAGCCGGTATCGTCACTTCAGGAATAAAACGCTAATATCATATACTTCTTCTCACATCGAATCGTCGTAGGATCACGCGGGATTTCATGAGATTGTACAAGATTTTATAAGCAGACTTCATGGGTTTTTTTGAAATTTCATGGAATTTCATTCGATGCTAAGAATTCCGAGAATCCCCTAAATTGCAGACATTTGATGGAACTTCGCTTCGCTTTTGTACAAAAATTAGGAACGGGAAACAACGAGTGCGATTTCACATAGAACCGTTGTTCCGGATTGCGGGCTTACGAGATTCCCGGGATCAATACTCTCTCAAAAGCATACGATAAATTGGTTGGATATGCCGTCGTACGAGTACGATGTTGAAATTATAGTACAGAGGAGCTATAATTGAGAGATGGAACGATCTGCAGCTCACGATCGGAAGAAGAGCTCGAGGATAGGAATCGACCGGCACAACTTATTCTATGTAGAGTTTCTTACTCCGATGATACTTTCACATCCTCTCGAATCCTCTGCATTGCTACGATGATATGTGCTCGTCCGTGCAGTGCTGCAGGGAAAACATTCAGCGCGCTAAAATCACTTCCACTGTTACAAATTCTGCGGAGGGACCGCCGGCAGTTTCACTCTAGAATCTTTGCAGTAAAAAGATTGCGGTCTGGACTTCTATGGACTAAAGGATTGTGAAAATTACACCTGTAGGCTTAGACGTAATTTGTCAGAAAAACTTTGAAGAACGTAGATACATTATGGAAATCGGTAGACCGGACTAGAACTTGGCGGTATAATTGCAGCCGCGAGTATTCATCGACAAAATTCACACGCTCAGCCAAAGTAGGCACTGGAATTTATAGCCTATATAGCCAGTGAGAAATTTATGCCCGTGAGTTACGGTCAAGTCCGTCAGCTAGTTCCGACAAGCTCGAATATTCCGCTACAAAGGAATCTAGAAACTCTGAAGTATGCAGAGATCCAAACTCCGGAAATGGTCTCCGCGTTTCCGGACTAAAACCAATTTTCGTTCAGGACAAAAGAAAGGAAATATGTATAAATATATATTATACAAAGATATTGGATTCCTCGTCAATTTATCACCGGTATCAATACTCATGTATCCGTGTAAAATGATACCTGCGTCAGTACCAACCCCGGAGAATGGATACGAAATTATACCCTTATCGAGGACTGCAATCATTCAGGAATAAATTTATACATCTGTATTGTACCCGCAGGTATAGCCATGTCGTTCAGAGGATGGAAATCCACGTATAACCTATAAATAACACTCTAGTTATACAATATTTATATCAATGGCGATTACTTGAGCCTCATCCGCTACAAGAATCTGACTCCCACTCTCCGACAGATCGCTCATCTCGAAGGGCGATTTTCCAATATCACGAACCTGTCTAATTCATTTCTCCAATCGCACAAACTGTAAGGTGTGTTTTACGAAGGACGGTCGCGATGGGTTAGCTCCTTCTTGCATGAAAGCGGTATTTCTTACGAATATTCGATCTGTTGCCGTACTCGCTACTACAATATGTTGATTTTTCATTAGGAAATACATCTTCCATTCCGTCATTGAGAATTTGCATCAATCATTAGGATGATGACCGGCATAAATTGAAAGGAAATGGAATTGTTTGTGCACTAAAGTCGGATTATATACCACAATATATACGCAACTTCATTTTTTCGAACGGTTGCGTGGTTCAGCCGCTCGAAAACGCGTGGCAGCCATACGACAAAAAGAAATTGAAAATGA
The DNA here is from genome assembly GCA_963170745.1 of Phymatocera aterrima. Lineage (NCBI taxonomy): Eukaryota > Metazoa > Arthropoda > Insecta > Hymenoptera > Tenthredinidae > Phymatocera > Phymatocera aterrima. The sequence continues at coordinate 1,420,476 of OY720662.1, read as the reverse complement.
TATAATAAGGAAACCTTGAACTAGTTGTAAGTCGTTGAATACGAACGTATGTCCAAGTAAGCTGTACGTACTAAAAATATGCTTTAATGATCACGAGTGTGTTAACGAGTAACAATAAAAATGTATGTATTGCGTTATCTCTCGAACATTTTTTACCACGTACGATACCATTTCACACAACATTACTGTTCCATTATCCGAACCAGGCCAGGTCCCAATTGATTCGGACAGTCGAGGTTCTACTGTAATATGCTTTTAATTTTCTCTAATATTTTGTTACTATGCCTACTTCCACTATTTTTTCCAACACCAATGTTGACCCCCTGAAAGGTTTCCTTGTCCTTGTCTCCCTCACTCCTTGGAAGTACCAACGTTATATATCTGTAGATTTCGAGGAAGATTTATGTGCGAGAGTAAAAGTTTTCCGCACCGGGCGGTCTCGCTTCTTTTCAAACTTCTTACACATACTATACCTATGCTTTCTTTACCTTGGCGATTTCCGCTTTTTCCTTTATTTTTCCGCCATTTCTCACAGTTTTATTCCCGTCTCGTTTTATCTATCCCTTGAATTTTTGTTCGTTTTGTAATTTGCTCGACATCGCGGGATATACTCTACACACATACTGATACACGAGACAGCTAGCTTCTCGCAGCGGAAGCTAGCGAATCCGTGGGACACAAATCTTATTCTGAACTACACGTTACATGGACTCGCAATTTTCGCGACACTTTTCAAGACGTAACTGTCACCCGCAGGCCTATATAATCACAACGGCAAACAAACGCGACAGCCAACAGCTACCAGCTACCAGCCACCGCGTCCCCTCGCAGCGCCGACCAACACCCAGATAGAACTCGTATTTATTTTTCCCAGTTTCTGCGCCACCCTTCCCTGGATATAGGGGTAATCATGCTCAGACTAACTGTAGGAAATCTTGGGCTCAACCAGCTATGCGAGCTAATCCAATGCTCATAAATATAATCGGAAAGCCGTAATAGGGACGCCAGTGGGTTCGAGGATTACAAAAAAGGGAGGAAAAACCGTCCGGTTCGGTCAAGAGATCAAAATTTTCTCAGATCGTACAAAAATCGTAGGGAAGAAAATACGGATCACAAATTGTTCTTCGGTAATGCGGAGTCACCAGTCCGGAATTGAAATACGATTCATCCTATCATTCCGTGGAAGATACCGTCGAAAAAGATGTAACAAGAAACGTAACGCGATCCAAATCCGTCCATCTTTGACTTCGGTATATCATAGCCGCGTCTTAGGTCAAGCCAGAAAGATCTTGACATGTCTCTTTTGAGTAGGCAATAAATGTCTATCGCCGGGGTCTGGTCGCCGATTGTATGTACAATAAAACGGATCCCAACCGGCGAGGAACTTCATTACTTCTCAAATAGGCTTTTAACGTGGCGAAAGGCGAGTAGTGGCGTAGATACGGAAAAAATAGGGTGTTCACAGAACCCGAGAAAGACATTGCTGGAAACGCGGCTTTAGGTGCAGCATCGACGAGGGAGAGGAAAGAAAAAGCGGAAAAGGAAATGGAAGGGAGAGGAAAACGCAGAGAAAGGAAAGTAAAGTTCTTATCGTTAGACCACTGCGACGCCCAACGATGACCTCGGCCATGGATCACCAGGCTCAAATTCCCCATTTGTTCAACCCCCGAACCACCCACCAACGTCTTGTCCATTTTGTCCCGTGTTTTTGTCACTAGAACAGCGAAAGAGAAGCTACTCCGCAGGGTAGCCACGAGGGGTTATCATCCCTCTCACGATCACGCATCATCCTTCTGCCGTGGGTTTTAATTCCTCCGTTCGCGTTGAGGGAAGTGAAAGGGGAGGGAAAATCCCGTGAAGCTTCCGCATCGACCGTGAATATACTCGGGTTGGAATAAAAACTGGATATCCGGTGATTTTCAGGGGACTCGTTCAGCGTGAGAATGGAAAGAAATCGGACTGTGTGTTCGGAAATTATTCTCGAAGAGTACTGCTGCAGCTGAGTCTTCTCTTCAAAGTTCTCGGAGTCGACCTCCACTTTATGCAAGAGTTCAAATCTCACTCTATTGGATTCGAGTGGCATGATTTTCGGTGAAAAAAAACTCATAGAGTTGTCCTCAATGACGCGGATTCGGATTATCTTATCTACCGGTCAAAAGATCTGCAAGATATTTTGTCCTCTTCTTTCTCCCGCGGCTCATTTGCATGCCTCCAGTATTCTTTGAGCCCGGAGGTATATGGAGTAGCAGCGATATACGGGAGGCGGAAACGCCGGGGAAAAAGCATGAAGAGGAACTCTGCTCGAATAAAAGCCCTAATGTATTGCCTCGTTGAGTCGCGACGCCCACGACCGAAGCGCCACCGCAACGTCGCGGCGCGTCGTCCTCTGTACAACATCGAATAGCCACTGACGTGTTTGAGGGTTCGTTGAGCCCTTGTTCGCGAACGAGTCGGTCCCGTGGATTTCAATTGTCGTATATTAAGCAAGCGAAAACGTCGAGCAATGAGCACAAAACCCGACAAAACCAAAAGTATGAAAACGAATGTCGAAACAATTTCACATTCTTTCGATTGTGCTCGACACAAAGCAAGAAGCAGCTCTCGCTTTCATAGAATAGCATTATTGCTCACCCCTGCAGGCTTTCGGAATCGTTAGGTCAGGTTACATGGAGAAAGGCGATCAAAGCCCATCACCGACATTGTCGACGATTTCAAATGAAATACATTTTTTTTTAACAGCTTCTGATCGTCACGCTTAACGAGATATCCGACCGTTGTTTGCTTGGAAGCATAGAGTCGAAAAAATGAAGGTTTTGTTCTCCAGTTACAATTCGGTGCCCGATGAGCCGCTCCAAGATAAGACAGAAATACAGGCTTCGCTTGAGATTAGAATGGAAAAAATAATTAGTCAAGATTTAGTCGATTGGGGTCACTCACAGATCACGATCATCACGCTGAAACACGAAGAACAATTAGTGTAGAGCTGGTAAAAGTCGGCCGATTTCAAAAGATCCGGACGAAACGAGGCAGGAAAATCCGACTTCAAGTTCACGGGATAAATTATGCAAAATTGTTGAATACATTTTCTAGCGCTACTAATTACGGATTGCGTATCAACGATTCCAATCCGTAGTTATGAAATTCACAACATATGAGGTTGTAATAAATGCAATTGCGTAATTGCCAATTATTCAACGCGTAAATAATTGGATACCAGACGTCGTACTAATTTTGATCGTTTGTTTTTATTCAACGATATGGATGGAGCGATGTTCATCGGACAGTTTGCTTCTGTATCAAATGATACGAATGCTGCGATCTGTGTATCAAACGCTGCTACGTCGGTGAAAATTTTGCCGTCATTCTTCTTTGCCTCCTTTCAACTTCCATGACGGTTTTATCTTTTATTTATCACTTTTTTTTAAAGCTGATAAATCTTTTCCAGTTACGCTGTAGACTCGCGGAGCCGCGGTGACATTTCTCTCCGGATCATAATCGACTGAAAAGTTGAAACGTGCAGCGCGTTTTCACACCAGATGAAAATAAATGGACGATGACCTCAACCCATCAGCTGGTTGTCATTATCAACATTTTTTACTTCATTCCATTCCCGACACAAATGCCTCACGGCGGCTACGGTGCAGGTCGTGGTCGTCGAGGAGGAGATGACAAGCCCTCGCTCGTACAGGAGAAACTTCAGATTAGATAAACTCCACTGATGTAACGCGAACGGCGATAGTAATATCCTTTGGCTTCTAGAAACTTGACTGCAGATAACGACAAACTGTAGTCGTCATTGAATGTCCTTCTTATGTCGTTGCTCAAGCGATGGTCGCACTGACTAGCGACACTTATACTGCTTTCAGACAAAAATATACATCGATAACAGACGCATTCTCCTCCTTCCTCTCCTTCTTCTTCCAGCTCTATAATGAATCCTTGAAACGTTGTCCACCGTGGAAAAGATCAACCCTGATCGAAGTAGCTGGGCCTCCGCTCTGCTGGATAACATTCTGCCATTTCTGAGCACCGAAATTTGTCGACAGCGAAATTTTCAACTCTCGTGGAGCGTTACACTCGCTTTTCTTACTTCGGTGATGCAGAGGACGGGGGATATTTTTGACGATGTTTTCGCGCGTCATCCTGTACTATGTGGTACAGTATGTACTATCTCATCGTCCGGTTCTTCAGTCTCGTTCCCAGTTTCCCACCCTCGTCGACGTGATCCTGGCATAATATGATCCCATATGATATAAAACCCTGCGGGCTAAATCCCCGAGGCTTCACGAGGGCGCGCTGCATCTTTCGCCCTCATTGCGCTGTGTGATGGGAACCGTCGCGACGCCTCCCATCGAACAATGGTGAAGCATGAGTTGCCCGATGGGGTGGAAGGATTTTTGGGACAGTTTGAATTACGGTTGAAAGAATATCCGAGGATCTGTATTCTGTATCGAAGATTCGCAAAAGGAACTAAATTTCTGCTCCTGCAGCTTTGACGGATGACGATTTTTGGGAATTTTTTCCCTCTTTTCGTTGTTTCCAACAGACAATGGGGCGAACAGTGCGAGCCATTAGAATTAATAAGGCTAGCTGATTAAGTTTTTCTTATTAGACTCGTGAGCCGCATTGTTAGCACCTCGGCGGTGCTCGTGCCGTTGCCAGCGCGGTTAAAATACTGAATTAAAATATGCCGGGCTGAGAATAAGGGAGGGGATCGCGTGGAGATAAAGTGAGAGGTTATGGCTTGGGGAGATTGTTTTTCAGGACAGATCGCAACAATCCCTACATCGTGCCTCGGCTCAATGGGGAACAATAGAACCTCTGAAGACGTTCGCCCCCCGCCCATCGCGGTTAATGAAACATTTTCAGCGGATGCCGATTGTCTCCAGCATGGAAATCGGTGCGTTCCGTTCCTAGAGATTTTCCCTAGATAATATACGTATAGAAATATCTGTAGGCAATGATTTTCTGAACGTCGTTCGGCTGACTTGGCGAAAAAATAAAACGAAGAAATTGCACCAGAAATTCATCATCCATGAATTAGTGGAGCAGCTTTTGCACAATGTTTCATTATTTTCAGCATCGATCAATTTCCTTGTGCATATACAGCCGAAGGGGCGAAATTACGATGAGAGACCAGCCAACGTGGTACGAATACATTATACATCTATACGTTTTCAGAGACATATCATTCGGAGGTAATTACTAATTAGTATTCACTATCAAGCTAATTAATTCCGAGGGGTAAATCGGGGTGGGGAGGTAGGTTAACAGTTGGCCACTCCGTCTGATTATTTACCTCCAAAAACAGAATCAGAAACCGCGTAATACCTTCCCTTCTACACATCAACACATTTGTACAACGTTCAACAAATACTCGTGCAGAACAATGGCTGAGTAATTCTTGCCCTAATTAGAACGACGCTCCAGGCATTGCCGGTAAATTATACAGTAATAAAGTTAATTAATACGTACTTATCGGATCAGCGCAACGAGGGCTCATTGTTAAGGTAAATCGTTCCCAGATGATAGAAACTTCTAACGAGATTTTAGGCCGCCCGGCCCTCCCACGAAATTCAACGCAAGTGCACTATGTCTCTCCAGCTACAGAATATTTCCACTTCCCATTGGTCACGGAAGCTGACTATGCGCCATATCAACCGCCGATGAGCCGTGGCTGCGTTAGGACTCACGGAGCGGCGAAGAACAATATAGAAATGTGAACAAATTGTCGCCACGTATTTCGGGAACCCGACGAGCTCGTGACCCCCGGGCGTTATAAAATGGAAATCTATATTCCATCTAGCAGCACAAAAGCAATTCATCAGATTCTCGCCCGTCTGCCATGCACAACAAGCTTAATATACTGTAACCAATCCCTTATCTTAGGGGTCGCCCGGGGGTTCGGCATGATCCCGCACAATATTATCGATATTTTATTCGTATTTACTGTATACATTGGGCTAAGGAAGCTCTACGTACGTATACATACCAGCGTACAATACACGCCCCCTCTCCTCCCAGCCGCAACCCTGAGAGCCTACACGTCTTCCGTGGACGTGAATGTGTGTACCGATGAGGATATATGCGCACTGTACACAGAAACACACACGTACATCTGCATCCATCCCTCGACCGCACGGATCATGAACCTCGGGCGACGTACGCGACGTCTTTGTGGGGTTGGTTTGATGCATGCGAGAAGCGGGTCTCCCTTCTCGTCCCCTAGATTCTGCCTCATCCGGCCCTACGCCTCCGACTACCGACAACCCCCTCGCTTGATCGGTATACGCCGATCCTTTTTTTCCTCTCCCGAATGATCCCTCTTCCGATATGTAAAGAAGGGTTATTTATCTCCGCAAGAGAAAACGCATACGTTAGATATGTTGCTAGGTACATACATAGGTATACGTCGATCTCAGGTTTGCCCAGTCAAACGCGCGATGTCAAAGCGCTCGTGAAATTCGCGTGCGACTATCAGCTGCTACCCGCTACCGATCTCAAAAAAGCTCAACCACATGAGTTTCATATATTATGTAGCTACTCAAATATTTCAAACGATCGTGTTACGGCAGATCGCTGCCTGGGCTGCTCTCTGTGGCCACGCATCCCATCTCGGGCATTTGTTCGATCAAGCCGCATTTCTTCATCCTGATACGTTTCCGCGTTTACGTTTCGTGCTCGATTTCCTCATCCGCTGCATAGACTTGCACTCGACTCACGATATATTTTCGTAGTTGAAGCTTCCCGAGATACTCTGGTCTCTGGGTACTGTCCTCTCTTCTCGTCCTCCTGTTTCATCGATCTTCCCGATATCCGCGACTCATGATTCCCTCACCATCCCCTCCACGCCGAATGCTCTCGTCCTTGCTACGGGAAACGCGTTACCCGTGGCATCAGCGAATTCCACACCGCGCCGCCACTTTAGTTCACCGATTCATGATAGCGGCTGACAAGAGGATTGCGGTTTACTAGACTAGAAGGCGAAGTGAGTGCTCGGAGCTGGAAGTGTCGCATTCTCGGTGACATTAGACGCTCCTTATAGCTGGATACGAGGATTACTTGTATTAGCCATCCATTTTAACCAGCTATACAAGTTTTACTTACTTAGTTAACCTCGCCGAGTCTCGCGGAACCGCCGCCGCCGCCACCACCGCCCCTAGGATTCAACCTAGTCAGAGTATTAGAGGTGTATATGCCACGCCGTGTATATGCATCACGATTAGTTCCCTACAGTTTAACACGGCTAAAGCAGAGCTGAACCAGCCCGTAGTAATTAGAGGAACGACAAATAGTTGCACGTTTTAATTGAGAAAATTAAGAGCAGAACCTCTTCAACAAATTCTATCCAATTACGGTAATATAGACTCTATGCTCTACACGAGTCCCCACGCCCGCGCCCGTGCGCGTCTTGGCATCCATTGAGCCCGGCAGCGAGAAAAAGGGATTGCGTAAAATTCTCATCCAATTATGCGGAAATGTGGATATTATAATTATAATTAGAGAATCGTTCCTATCTCACGCTTCTTTCTTTGTTCAGCAATAAGAGAAGAACTACCCTCGGAGACCACCTCAAGTACGAGCAAGCCTAAGAATATCCTCGCGATCGTTCAGCCCCCGAGTGGACTGGCTATGTAGCCGGTAGCACGAGGCTCAAGGTAATCCAAGGGTAAACAATCAAAGTTTGTCGCAGCGAGCAAAACTGAGAGAGAAATGGAGGGGCGGTTATCCGAACGTGGGAGCTGCGGGGGTAGATGGACCCTAAAAAGTCCATTCACACGGAACTCCATCGTGTTTTGTTTACACTAAGTGAGAGTTACTACGGGGAGTCGGGTTAGGTTTTAGGTTGTAGGCACCCGCGCGGTTACATTCGTAACCTACGCGTATACACGACATGCCTACGGCGGAGAGGCGGCGGGGGGCGACTAGCTGCCGGCCAAACTGCAAATACAACCCTAGCAATATGGATTACCTACACTTGAGAAAAGTTTTCCTACTTGAATGGGACGAGTGCCTACCTTTCCCCGGCTAACTAAGGCTGCTGGCATGGAGTTATTCGTAACTTAAGACCCGAAACATCAACAGTTCTGGATGTGTCAATATTGGCTGGAGAAGTTTCTCGAATTATGAATAAAGATGGAACTAGACACAAGCACAATGGCCTTCCATTATTTATTCGTTATTCCGGCGATCCTCGATTGCCTGTATCCCTCCGAGCTATGACACGACGCGCGATCGTGTCTCTTGAAATTATCGTGGATCGTAGATAGGTGTTTTCAAGATTTGGTGGAGAACAGAAAACGAATATTGAACAGCGTTGGGGGATATAGATATGTATAATTATTATAGGACGACGTACTACTGACGTGCATTTTGTTCGAGCTCGTCTGAGCCCGAAGGGGTTCCAGAAGAATGGCATGCAAGCCGGAAGTGCAATGCATGAAGTTGTCATTCGCGGTTTGAATGAAAGTTCGCTGAATGAGAAAATTTGAAAAGTTTCATTCCCCCGTCCGTCGGACTCCCGGTAATTTGAATCATGAAATCGGCTGATGCGTAGGTGACAGAACCGCCGAAATTATGGTGCTTCGGTCTCTCTACAATGGCTAGTTAGCAAACTCGGCAGCTCTGCTATAATGGCTGCAGTTTAGAACCGCGGGAGAAATCGGCTCCTGGAGTGGAAAGCTTGCGGAAATGTAGATCATCTGTTTTCTTACCCTCCGCGGGCGTATCTTTATACATTCAGCCGGAAGTACTTCGTCTCTAACAGACACGCTCACCGCGAATGATCTTCACTCTGAATCCCACCGAATGCAGAAGTTGAAAAACTGAAAAATATTGAACGACAACCGCTTCGAAGATCATTATACTTCAAGGCGAGATTAGAGGCTCAACTTTTTGCCCGTCAATGGAGATTGACTGGATATCTTGCGCCCCCTACCCCAAAGGAACAGCAGGGTAGTAGTAGTATCATATCACTGTTTTTAATATTGCCAGACGCTCCGCATCCCTTTGATGCCAAAGACCCATCGCCCAAAGAGAAGCGAAGCGGACAGTGAGATGGGGCAGGAACAAAGAAGTTCTTTGCCTCCGGTAACCCGCTGATGTCGGAACCAACCGCCTCCCTAAAATATAGCCGTGTTAGAGAAGCCCCTAAACTCAATGCCTCGACTAACGATAGACACCCTTTCAACCTCCCCGCCAATCTACATCATCTTTTCGCGTTCATGGATCTCCTCACAAAAGACTTTTTGGGCATTCGTTATCAAAGAAAACAAAGTTACAAATGCTTGCATAAATTCACGTGACTATGGAATCCGCGTCTGATTCATCCTGCAATCCGTTTTATCGTTTTGTTTTCAGATCTTTACACGCAGGCGATCATAAAAGTCGAGTTTCACGATTGATAACCGCAATTATGCGACTGACATTATGTGGCAAATTAATTTTTAACCACCCAAGTATAGATCGCGGCAGCGAATCGAGTATGCGAAAGACGAATCCCGACCCCGTTGGAAGAACCAGTTTGGTAGCAATCACTGTAGTCTAGCATTATCTGGCGAAGTCAAAGCGTATTGCAATTCCGGCTCGGTTGGATTGATACCAAATTTCGAGAACGTGGAATTAGCCAGGTTCTGGTGGTCCTTCAAATGTGGTAATTAATCTCGAACTGATTGCAGAACCATTGTCAGAGCCCACATACGTTACTAGGCGATTATTATCTCTACGACTGTTCGGGCAGAGAATGGAATTCAATCAGCTTTACGGGCAGGTACTCGTGGTCTGAATGGAATCGAATAATTCCAGAGTCACTCTAGGATCCAGGCATTTTTTACCCATTATACAAAATTTCGAACCATCACTAAAGCAGGAGAAACCGCATGAAGATGTAATTTGAGGTTCGCGCAATCAAGTAATTCGCAGAACCGAAACATGCGCGTTTATATTGAGGTACACGAAATATCGTTCGAGCACATAATTTGTTCCCTTTCCCATGATATGCATTCGCATTTGGCTTTCATTTTCTGTCTACGTGAAAGTGGAACGAGAAAATTCTGTGGCATACAGTAAGTATATCCCATTAGGATTCTATAAACATAATTGTCAAGGATATAGGACGAAGTATTTGTGAGAAGATTTCTTTTCCGCCACGAAAGTTTGAACACTAACTTGATCGTCGTAAGTCGATGAAGAGCCAAAGGTGGTTTTTTGGATTGTTGCTTGTAGATCGGAGGTTTTTCTACACTCACCGTACTCGTACTTTTTCATCGTCTAGTCACGACCAGACAGACTTTTCAAACTCGTGACGAGGCGAGACGACGCGTCGCGACGCGGCCGCGGCGGTCGATTATTCGACAGGGTAACATTCACCAGCCAGCCCCCTCGTCGTTGTACCTGGTGCACTGACGCTGTGGAGGCAGAGCTGTATAGGCGGACTAACTTCCAACGCGACAAAACGTAGGTATTTCGAGCGTGTTCTGAACGACTTGAGAAACACAATAGAGCATGAAACTTTCCTGGATTTCAAATGAGCCCGGAGGAAACCTCTGCCGAACTGTCTAACAGATTATATACCTACTTAATCACGAACCACGCCACTCCTTAACTCCGAGCCCTTTTAATTCAGCGGAGCTGAAAAACGAGGCGTGATTCGCTCAGCGGTGTTTGAGAAAATGATGGAGAAAAAACGGGGAGAGACCGATGCAGGGAAACCGTTCTGATTTATCGGATCTGTTTACTCTTATACCGGCGAAGCCTGGTTCAGTTAATTGTGCGGCGTTTAATGAACTCGATCCGCGAACCTGAGCCAATTAAACCTGCAGGCGAACAACGCGTGACAAATCTTGCCACTTGTAAATACATACGACCACGCCGGGCCGTGCGCTCACCTACAGAGAACGGAATAATTTACATCGTACGCAATTGACACCCTTCTGCAGGTGCCAAAACACTTGTTTCGTCGTAGTATGAAACCACGTAGAACTAATGTCGACACGGTTTCCGTAATCGTTGTTAATTCGTACTTCCACCTCGGCAGAAGGTAAATTTAGGTTCAAATTGTCTGCGGTTCAATCACTTTTTTCTACTCAGTTAAATGGCCGATTTTTTTCTCAAATGGGAAGCTCGGAAATGGACAGCGGTAGACGAGAAAAGTACCGAGTAGAGAGAACCGAGGATTTTCAGGGTAGAAAATTGGAACGACCTGTTAAATTCCTGCGGTCCGATTACGCGCTATAGCCACTAACTCCACGCCGCAACGTACATACATGCATACCCGCCATTGCTTGTGGCGCTGGCTAATGAAACCGGCGTCATTTCGCCGTTCGGAATAGCAAAACAACACGTCGAATGTTCGTCTGTTGTATCTATAGTGGTACCTGAAACAACGGGCAAATTAGACCCGGAGTAAACAACGTTGTATTATGCTTCGCTAACGGGCTCTTTGCGGCGGTGTTGAGGGTTCAGTAAAGTAGTCCGAAGGCGATCTCAACCCCGCCGATTCTCACCTTTACTTATATTCGTACGATATATAACTTGGCCAGACCGAGCCATAACGTCCCATCTTTATCTAGTTGAAGGAATGGAACTCTCGGTGCAGCTGTATGGTTTTCCACAAGGTATACGTCGGCATTATTATACTGATAACGTCTCCGATTGCTCCAGTTGCCAGAGGGAGAATGAAAGCAAACGAAGAGGAAGGAAAAGAGGAAGAGGAGGAGGAAGAGGAAGAGGGAAACCTACGGGAAGCAGAAAATAGAGAAACGGATTACACCTCTCTCGGCGGTATATCTAGTTTATATCTGTAGCGCGAAATCTTCTTTGCCGTAAACTGGAACACTGCGACCTTCAGGTGACTATGACTCAAATTTATTTGTCCCACATTTTTGCGAGACTTCACTCGTATCGGAGGAGCGAGGTAGCACTGGTGGAGGAAGACAGTCTGAACCATCGACACCCCAGACCTCGCGGTACTCAAAGAGTCCCCTGTGATTTCAAACTGCCATTCTTACCTCCCTTATAATTTCGGGATGTTTGCCCATGCGGGGCTTTCCTTCCAATTGATACTACATCCAAATTGAACTACCACAGCGATAATGTTGGTGGATAAATACACAGGAGTTCCCGCATGCGTGCATTGGTTTCCAATTCTGTTTACCACTCACTGCTAATTGGGCTTTTTGAAAGGCGACACATTCGTATCTGTCATTAAAGCTCCGGTATTGTACTCCGTGACTGAATGGCGACTGTGTACATTCGTATCGACATTACTGAGGGGCGGCAATTTCAGGAGACAGTATTTCGCGCGACGATCTACCGTCTGTGTATGTCCCATCCCGACGAAATGATTTACAATAAATCGAATCATGCGAAAGTTATCATATGCAGGATCCGTTTCATGCGATGCAATTTTGGAAAAAATTTTCATCTACTGAAGGAAACTCACCCAGAGACGTCAAATTTTTGTATGGAAAGTATTTGAATTTGATGAAATCACCGAGTCACTGCATTAACATGTTAAATATTGATAACGCCGGCTTCTAGTGAGCTTTCACCTGAGCCAAGGACTCTCGCTCTTTTCCTTCGAAGATCCCTGATCTTCGATACTATATTATGTGTGCACGACGCGGGACGCCCACGAAGCACACCACTGATGTCGGCGTTTTGAAATGGGTTAATTTCGCTTTCAGCTTCTAGCTAACTGGATGAGTCACTCGATCCCTCGGCGTCGAGAAGCTAGTGTAACGATCCAAGATGTAATTAAATAAAACCGTACAATCTAGGGCCGTAGTCTCATGATGTCGTAATTAAAACTTACGAAACGTGCCGGCTAGAATTTCATTTTACGGATAAAAACGCGTAGTGGAGTGTGCGCGCGTTTCAGTAGGATGTTCTTTCCACTATATTTCATACCTATGTATAATAAAATCGCGAAACACACTGCACGGCGATATTTCACAATCGAACAAACAGAGTGAAATAACATACTGATAGGTACAAACATACATCCGTACACGTATCGTTCAGTTTCGTTTGATTCTCTCTACGCGTTTTGTTATAAAACAACGGAACAAAATCGAGCAAAGCGAAACGAAACAAAATCGGCATATCGGTATTCGTTTAAACGGATGACGTTCTATGCACTAAATCACTCTGATTTTAAACGTTACGGAAACTGTTTGAAATATTCCTCTCTCCCTGTTTTGATTGTCGCAGAAGTTAATCATGAATTCTAATGGCACGCGTAGAATTTCACAGTTTCATCAGGAAACACGGTGAGCGGTTGACTTTCTATCGACCCGCTACTGTAGCGCCTTTTCCATGTAAGAAACAACCCGAGGACAACATACCTGAGGCTACGAGGACCTGAAATTGTCGCGGTAAAAATGTGTTTTTACACCACTTTCCGACAGTCGTTTCGTTGATTGTCTCGAGCTCGGGATCAATTCGGTAAATAAATTACCCTCCAAACGGTGAAATGGCTGTGATACACCTGGGACAAATTTTTAGGGTGTAAGTATTCATCCTCCTGCCAGCGCGGACCCGCGCTCGTGTAACCTTGATTCCAGAAAAAGAGAAAAAGAGGAAAAGAAGGAGGAGAGGCGAAAAACAATTTACATGAAATGATCCTGCTCGGATTGCAAATTGCGACTATGTATATACATTTTATCATTCCCTATTTTCCCTTCTTTCTCAACCAGATTATATCCTTGTTGCGCGGTGGGCATCACTCGCAAGACAAATCCGAGTGGACTTGGAACGGTACCGAGATGTTCATCGAATGATTGACTAGCTGGATGACTGAATTGTCGAACTTCCGGACGATCGATATACTATAACTACAAATTCCTGATATTTTGCGGTCGATAGGTTCGGGAACAGAGGATATGCTCGCATGCGAGTCACACAGAATGCTTGCGGAATGCCTAATTACGCGGCGAAGATCATGCAGCGCGTAATATTTGCATTTCGAATTTCATTTTTCGGAACATATATTTGTCACATCGGAATAGGCACCCGTTGCGCGAATTACGGTACGGTATCGCGTACGTACGTGCGTACATACACGTACAGCATTGCATATTCAACGAGCGGACGGATACAAGAATTACGTTCGTGTGTACCTAGAAATGGAATGAAATGCGCAAGCACATATACTCAGTAGCTACGTTCTCCGTTGAGTGCATAAGTGCATGCGGACGTGCGGTAAGATCCACTGACACGTTAGTAACAATAATTACACAACGCAGAAACGAAACGCCGTTTGCGAGCTGCTGCGCCGCGCCGGCGGTGGCGTCCTAACGAGAACTGTTATAACGCGGTGGCGCGGTGGCGCGGTGTCGTACGAATCCGCGCGATGCAACGCTCTAACCAGCTCCGGGCTAGTCCGGGTACCTACTCGCAACGAGAGAGAGTCAACCACGATAACTGTCAGGATAGTCCACCACCCTTGTAATATCAAGGGAACGGCAAGTGGAAGTGTTCCTCTCACTCCCTCGACCCATTTCCCTCTCTCTACGGAACAGGCTCATATACAAACATGCACACACAGCGTTATAATACACATCCTGATCTCTCACGTTCCTACACACTCGTACAGAAACTCTTGGGAACCGGCGTAAAAATTATCGCTACATTTTCACGGGACGGATGAGCCACGCGAGAAGACGGAATGAAAAATCCAACCACGGATCCTGATGCTTGTGTCCGCGTTTGTCGATGAATTGTAGTTTTTCCTATTTCTTTTTTCGTAACGATACGGATATAGCATGAGATTTACGTGAGAGCAATTCGCATGAGCAAAAGCCAACCGAGTACCGGACTCGGTGTGGTCCCATGTCCGCCGAGTTCCACTCTCGTTAGCATGTTAGCGCGCGATTCTCTAATCCAAGGCACATTTTCTCACGATTTCCATTAGACCCTGAGCAGTTAGCGGGCCAGAGAACGCCGCTGACTCGGTCCCGGCACGATCCCACCGCGCTCCTATCAGCCTCCTTTCCCTGGGGACGAACTCGGGGAACGTTGGTACACCGGGACCACGGACTTACTATAGGACCTGGGACGTAGGACGCGGAACCCACCGCAAGGGATCCCAGATGTCCGCCAAGAGCGTCGCACGTTCCAACCATATTGCTTAGTTTACACACTGCACCCGTAGGACCCACCAAGAATAGGATCCCCCAGGATCCCAACCAGCTCTTTCCCTCCTTCGCCCTTCGCCATTCCCCGCGTCCCCCGCTTTCAACCCCCTCGTGGGTAAATGAATTAAACGTTACTCTCCGCGAGGATGCTATATACATATACCAGGCACCGCCGCGGCGTACGACGTCTTTTCCCGTCACGTAGACCCGAGCCTTACTGAATAATGGTTTTCGGCGAAGGGTAGGTACGAGGAGCGAGTGCTCCTAGATGGTTTGTCCTTCGGTGTATACATTCCGTGTACCCCTTCAGCCTCGCTCATGAACAGCGCGAGACTAAAGACATTATTTGCAAGCTGCTTCGTTATACCGCGTTCAGAGTTTTCATCCCTTTTCTCGATCGGAAAATTTCTACTACGCGGTAGAGTGTGCTATATTGTGTATGCAAAATCGCGGACACTGCGGGGCAATAGTTTTTGACGAGAAGAAAATCTTCACAATGAAGTACGCTTGAATACGTGAATACTCCAATTGCTCACTGCCTAATTTTCAGATCTTTCCGATCGACTGTACGATCACTCGACCAATACCTCGCAGCCCAATTTTTCCTCGGTCTCATACTTCATAATCATAGTCAAACTTCGCGGACGAGCGTATGCCTGTGCCCGGTGAATAGTTGGCAGAAATAACAAATTTTCACCACGATTCTCTGCACGTCGTACCAAACCGGGGGGGGGGGGGGGGGGGGGGGGGGGCTGCGTGGAGAAAACGGAGCACGTAATTCGGGAGACAATGGGTGATTACGAAAAGTAATTACACCGACCAGCAAACACTTGTACTTGTACGCGTATACATGAATCCCTCGGAAATCTCTATCCGACCAAATAGAGACATTGCCGCAGCAAGAGAGAAACAGGCGTCACGATTCTGAAGAGACAATGTGCGAACTATGAAATCTTGGGACTGGGATGGAAGGCCGTAGGAATAGGAAGAGACTGAGGAGGCTTCGTGAGATTATTTCATCACAGAAATTATTTAAACGCTCTTGAAAATTTCCGGGCTAATGATTGCGAACCGTTGGCAAACGACATTATACCGTAGCATCGAGCTCGTTCGACTTGAAGTTTCTCCGGACCGGTAAGAAATTTTTCTTACCCTTTTTTTCTTTTTTTTTTGTTTTCTTTTTTTTTTTTATTCATTTTCAGAAACTGAGGACGATGTCTGGCGACTCGCCGGTTCTGATTAACTGGCAAGATCGTCTCCGCTGGTTGAAAACTCTGCAGGGATCCCGGGGAAAAAGTTTTACGCAAATAATGGAGCGAGTGATAACTCCGTTGGTTCACTAAGTTTCAGGACGAAGCAGGAGAGCGGGGAGAGGAAGTATAAGTATACCTAAGCACGGGTAAAGGAAAAAGTGATGAGTATGAAGTTCCGAGTGGAAAAAATACAAATAAAATTACATTATTTAGCGAAATACTTGTGTACGCAATGAGCTTGAATTTTGGATACCGACTTCCGATGTGCGAACGAGCATGAAATTCATCGTCGAGGGATCTACGAGATAGATAACGAATAATTACTATAAAACGTTAATTGGAAGTAAAAAATTAGAATTTTTACATCGTTTCATCTGGAATCTGCAGAATTGGTATACTATAGCTCTGACACTCGCTCGTATTTTTCCACTCGGAATTATCGAAGGAATTGAAAGAAGAGAAAAGGAAGAAGAAAAATGCTTGAGAAATCCGTTTAAATTGACACGAAGAATCGAAGAATCAATTTATATTAATTAAGGTTCGCGCGTCGATTTATTCATTGCGGATAAGCGAGGCTGCGAATTCTCAACTTCAAAGTAAAAGTTCGTAATGAATTATAAACTGTTGCTGAATGAATGAACCGATCGTCGTATAATTTACCTCGTAATACCTACAGCTATATTAAAAGCAGAAATATACTACATCAAGGAGCAGTCGTGCGGAATACTTCCTTTTTTTCCATAACCACATCGCGGAAGCACATTTCTCGGATGAAATTCAACCTCTGATCGTGCTCCGGAGTTTGGAGGCGGGAAAAATGAAAAAAGGCATCAGGACGAGATTTATTGATCATAATTTTTGAGCAAACCGATGAATCTTTTCCATTAATTTCAACCGTGACCTTATCCTTCCCATCTGAGTTCCCTCGACTTTTCCTTCACTTTGTTCACTCTTTCATCGGGGATCGACTCGAATGAGATCGAGTTTTAATGATGTTCGAATAATATTAGGGCTCATTTCTTCCCCACAACTATTTAACGAGCTTCCATTAGCAAAATTCTAGATCGAACGGATGTAGTAGTACGTGAGATCTCCGCTGCCCCTTTGATATATCCTCTCCTACCTTTCCGATCTGCAAGCACCCACTTAGACCGGTTATTTCGACGTCGTAAACCGATGAAACCGTTTCCGTTCAGCAGCAACGAGAAATACGCGGCTTAGTATTACTGCAATTAATTCTGATGTACATACATATTCCCACTCCCACTCGCCCTCTTTTCTCCAGATAACGATCATATATTTAATGGATCTTTTTTACATAATACCTATGTATATACATAGGTATGCATACATACGAATGCACAGGTACCCCCGTACCCCATACAACTATAACCAGTTCACACAAACGATCGAGCGAACGACAGCCAATAAATTTTCTATAAATGCGCGATACTTGGCATAGTATCGGGTTTATAGACTCGTGAAAGAAAAAACGAGAGAGAAAAACACCCAATAAGATAGATAAATGCCTTTTTACTTCCGCTATTGAATTATTTGGGAGTTATAGACCATCTAGCGAGTTATCGGTGCAAGTATTTCGGTGCTGCGCAAGTTTACACCTTTCTTCCGTCGTGGTAGGTATATCGCGATATAAAAAGCTGGCAATCCGTTGGAATCTTCGTACAGGCGTGGAATAAGTACATATGTTCGCAGCGAAAATTCTCATGCGAAGAATCGATATTAAGATGATCGAATCGACTTGAACATCATTATAGCAGATGCGCCGCCTGCACTATCATTTCGAATAATATTCGGTAAATTTTTATCGAAATTTCGCACACGAAGCTCTCATTTCGCGAATATTCATCGTCCGGAGGTTTTTGCGGTCAAGGATTATAAGTCTGTCCGCGAAGTTGTAGAATTGTTTATCGTGGATCCGCAGGATGCGGAATAACGATCGGAAAATTGTGTATTCTATTTTGTCGAAATCAAGCTGTATCCTACAATTTTGTATACTATTTTTTGAACTTTGTGAATTCTAGGTGGAACTCGTACTCCGCAGTGATGCCAAAAGTCCGAAAAATAACATTTCCGATATTGCTGGCAAGAGGAGAATCCCTCGTGTCGGATATCGGAGCATGAATTTTGGTTGACGCGACGTTTCATGGAGAGAAAAAATGGACTTAGTCGCAAGAGTTGTGACCGGTGATTACCGGTTGTGATTTTCTGAAGAAAATATTGCATAATTACACCACAAATCAGCACGAGAATATAAAATATGTCGTTCCTTCAAGTCTCCTGCAAAATATACTAATAGCCGTGCAGTACATGCCTATGTAGTATATAATATATAAGGTAAGGTGTACTAAATTTTCGTAGCACCGTCCCCGCCACTGCGACGGATTATTATTACATACCGGTTGTATACTATTGAGGCAGAAGATGTGAAATTCTTATAGAAACAAGCCTGGTATGTACTCAGCAAACAGCGTTCATTATAACGAGAATAGAGCGATGTATAGCTTTCGGAAAAACGGGAGCAAAAGGAGCGCAACACGGGTGAACGATGATTCTCATTCCACCAGGGTAGGAAAATGTGGTGCAGCGTAGAAATTTGATTATAATTATGAATCTGTTTGTTTCCTCACTTCTTTATCCTGCGGGAGTACAGGAATCCCGAATGAGCTATTTAGCTATGATAATGAACGCGGAGTAAACTTGAAGCGAGTAGAAAGAACAGGGAAGACTTCAATTAAGAGAGGGGAGGAAACCGTCCAACTGTGCCCGCAGCGCGTTTATCTCAATTTCAATTTCAATTTCAATGTTCTTACGGCATCTTCCGTTTAATATTTAACACTGGATCATCGCCCGGCCTTGTGCACGAGTAACGGGATACGTGGACAGGATGCACACCCCCATAGGAGCTCTGCAGAGCAACTCATCACTCCTCCCCGCGTTTTCATCCCCTTTGGCAAACGTCAAAGGGGAATTTCCCACCGCTCTATAATATATACCTATACAGCATAGTATAATACCCAGCTACTGCAGCTCTATCATCGCGCGGTATGATTTCAATTGACCCCCTGCCGACATAGAGGCCAGATGCGACCGCGGGCGCGCGTGCCTCGTGAAAACTACCTCCGGCTCACGTGGGACACAGGGAAAACTCATTGTCTACCCCTGACGCGGAGAGAGAGAGATGGAGAGAGAGAGATGGGATCCCGGATGAACCTGACCCAGGGTTACTTTTTTGGCCAAGTGTATATACCTACTATATACATCTTTTATTTTTATCGCTTATATGGTTCGCACAGGTTCGGTGAACAGGTTTCCACGTCAAGTTCACAGGGGTTAAAAAACATCCCTTCCTCGGTTCCTCCACGCGCGCCGCGTGGCTATGTAATGACAATAAAACACACGAGTATTACAATAGATCGTAGATTTCTCTCACGCACTATACAGGCACGTATAATCGTTAGTTTTACAGCGAAGTGGAGGAATTTTTACAGGTGCAATATAAATGCACGAAATACCGAATCGTGGGAGGCCCGGCTGCTGATCCAGGAATAAATTTCATTCCAATTCACGAGGAGAGCATACTCGACGCATTTCACTACATTAGGCCACAAATTCCTGGAGACTCGGAAATTTGGTTAAAACAACTGATTTCGTTTTCGTTGACCTCGCCCCCGGCGCATGTTCGTGTCGGAGGACATTTTACATTGTAGATAAGCGAATGATTATTATATATCACTTTAGCCCAGTTTTTTAGTAGCCGATTAAACAACTGAATATTTGGATTTACTCACGAATTAGGTTAGTAGTTATATAAATATTTGCTCGACTTTTCTCGAATCCGCTAAAGCCGGCTATTCTTCTCTTCGTTGAATGGATCGCGAATTTCTGTTGCTATCGCGGCCCGTGTTATACCTCGTTCGGTTAATTTTCTCAGGTAAGACATCCCGCCGAGCTTGTATACAGACACGAGCCTATAACTTTACCTACGTTGAATATATTATGTTATACGCTGCTGCAGCCACTGTCGTTAATGTTTTATGATCTAGTGCCTCACGGAGAAAATTAACGACTCGTAGTAATAGTGGTAGTTGTTGCATTGAATGATAATTATTATTACACCTACGCCGCATTCTGGATGAGGCAAATTTATTGTAATACTAGGTATATGTAGACTTTGATAAAAGAGGGAAGAAAACGGAGAGGAAAGGACGGAGTGCGGACGTGTAGAGTACAAACAAATTGGCAGAGAATTGGCATTCCAAATTGCTACAGACCCCAAATTTGTTCGTTCTTTTACCGGTCGATCGTTAAAAGCCACTCATTAAATATTCATTACCTTGTTCCCCATATTTTATACAGCTGGCGAACTTCGCGCCATTATATTATCTGAGAAAATAAGACTTGAGCAAATTCGGGGAGAGCTCATTTATACACGAACTAGGCTGTTCCTTGCATGTATGCATATCTATTAGATCGGTGAGTTCTTGTCTAGTTTACTTCACGCGTACTCAATACGATATTTGTATTGTATAGTTTGAGTTTTATCATGTTCCTCGATTCCCTTAAAAGTGGGCAGAATATTCTTATTGACTTTCGCGCGTACACCGCTGCACATTATTACATGCCACGGTTCTGCGTTGAAGTCAGCTACACTCATGACGAGTCGCTCCACGGGTAAAACAGAGACTAATCAGCGCGACGGATCTGTGAATTTCTCTCAATGCATCGCGTCGATCGGTCCCTGCTTTACCCCTGGAGCAACTCAACACAACCGTGGCCAACTTCAGAGAAAAACCATTAATGCGCGAGAGTGTACCCACGCGGCGCCGTTTGGAGTCTATATTATCTCGTAATTCAATATTAACGAGAATCGACTATAACGTGAGTACATACTCACCCTTTGACAGGAAATAAAATAAGTTTTTTGTTTTAGTTCTGTGCTGTTTTTTTTTTTTTTCTTCCCTTCGTTTTCGTTACGCTTACTGTGTCCGTTTTCCGATATGGTATACTTAGAATAATACGCGGGTGAAGATCGATTCGACAAACAGCTGGGTATTGACTAAACAAACAAGTTTGGCATTCTGAAGTCCGTCGCGCTTGGGACCCACCGACACGGCCCAGGACTTTCACAAGGATTTCGTCAAATATCCCGTTGCCTTCGTTGTGTTTACGGTATACCTACCGAATTAAGTATTAAACAGCTTTATACGAGGTTTCATAGAACCAAGGGAACAACAAAATTAAAAGTAATTGCGTATGAAATTGGTTTAACGATGAGCTTCTCTAATCACTGCAGTTGGCCCCGCGCTAGTCACGCGGCACAATGCTACACGAGGCTTGCGGACAGATTCGCTCGTATTATTTACCGCGATTGATCGGTTGTAATTATCATACCTTCGCGAAGAATTCGACAGGTTTGTTCGCAAGAATATACCGTACATTCTGTGTTGTTAGCTACTAAACGGTACCGAGATGAAAAGTTCCGTCCAGGACATCCGGGTGAAAGTTTTGATGAGAAATTTTCCCAAATCTCCACCTGTTTCTCTTTTTTCTTTTTTCTTCTTCTGCATAACCCTTCGAGTCGAAAGTATATTTTTTCGCCACCCCCTTTCGCTCTTGACGGTAATTTTTCCGAGCTCAATTTTATTATTTCACCTTGCGCAATCTCGTGGGATATAATCTCTCTTGTTCCTATAAAACTGGAATCTGCAGTTTCTCCCTTCTTCTTCTTCTTCTTCAATTTTCAGGGCTGTTTACTACATCACCTCGGTTTCAAAGAGACATATGGCGATAGAATGTGCAGGGACATTGTCACGGGATAGATGAACTGAATCTCAATTTTTTTAACGGGATATACGAAGCTGCATTCGCAAGTATACCAGAGAGAGAGAGAGACAGAAAGAGAAAGCGTGGGGTAAGTACACATACATCCCCCAAGTCTGTCCGCACGCTTATCAATGTTTAAGGACGACAGAAGGGTGCGGCACTCCGTTGAAACCCAGAGAGAGGAGCCCAAGTGCCCAAGTGGGGCTACATTAGGGCTCTTTGAGAACACAATACACTTACTATGCATGCGAATGGGGAGATTCCAACCCCCTTCGCTTCTTGGAGCCGAGGAAGATTCCCGCTTTGATGAAGAAAATATTTATACATTACACAATAAACCTATGTATTGTATAGCTCCTGTCATTTGAAGATCCGTCCCAGCCTCGAGGTAAAAACAGTTTTCACTGGTACACAATTATCAAGTCACATAGCTTCTCTTTTCTTTCCATGAGAAAATGGAAAGTTCGAAAGCTCCGATATGGATCACGAAGAAAACTCTAGGGGTTGTTACACACAGAATGAACAGCTTTTCAAGTTGAACAAACGGTTTGTGAAGAAAGGAACTCCGGCAAAAGTAGGTTGGTAGGTAGGTTCACATGACGGAATTCTCAAGATGTTCTGAGTACTTGACGATGCAGCGGGACAAGAAGCTAGGAGAGATCTACTCGTAGAGCTTACCGCTACGGAGTGGCATCACTTCACTTTTCTTTCACTCTCATAGGATATACTCAATAGTGAACCGATTCTATAAGTCTCCTGTACGACGTATGTGAAATGTATACCTCCTATCTGTTCATTTTTTTCCAGAAGACACAAAGATTTTTTTCTTCCATGCCACGCACAGTCTACGCATACATTCAACTTTCAATAAATTTCAATTTTAGCTTCGCTCGATTTACTTCGCGGCAAAGGAACGACATCGTAATTTCGAAAATATTCGAAAAGTATATGTGAACAAGTTCTGTGAATTTTGTGTATTTCTTTATACGTTCACGAACGTGGAAATTCGTATCACTCCTTTCTCCAATCGATCTAAACGGCAATAATGTGAAAAAAATTCTCAACCCTCCTTGGATAAACAATTTGTCAAAATGATGCGTCTGCAATATGAAATATTGACTTTTATTGGGGTTTTTTTTTTTTCGTTTCTTGTTTATCTGTCAATATTATCCCGCACCGTGATCGACGTGAGCTTCGCGTGAAGGTATGTATGTACAATGCGTACCATATCCGAAAAACATCGCAAAGAAAAATTGAAAGGAAGTAGTCGATGGTGTGAATAGCGTGAGCAACAGAATAGAAAAAGGGGACAAAGGGCTTAACGATTTCCTTCGCAATGACTGCCATTCGCGGGCTTCGTCAAAGTCCCCTCCAGCTTGTGAAGACAACTTTTCAATCTTCACAATACTGGGAGGCCTCTGATCTTTCATAAGTCAAACACTTAAACATCAAGCTTTAACTTTGAGGGAGGCGATTAATCATTCTTGAATTGTTGTAGCGCGTTATACGAATGATAAACAGTTTCATGCGATTTCCAAAAAAGAAGAAAAAAGAGAAAATTTGAATTTACTGCAGAGCTGTTTGTCAAGATAAGCGCGCAGACTTATTCTCAGCAACTCGCGTGCGTAGGTATTCTTTTGTTTCCCTTCTTGTTTGTTCGTTTTTCGTTTTTTTTTGTTTTTCAGTGTAGATCCTCCGAAGGATTTTGATTTATTACAATGCCATATAACGTGGCGAAACTGATGCAGACAATAAGGGAAACAACAGAATTGAGTCGGCCGATGGGGGTAAATATTTTATACGCGCGATAGAATATCAATTTGAATATTGAATATTCATTTTCTCAATCTCCCGCGGCTAAGCCAATTAACTAAAATCAAATCAACCAAACAATTATTCAAGTTCAACGATTCTACTGGATGGCGGCTGCGCGATACGAACATTTTATTTCTCTAGAGTACAAAAATTTATGTATGTATGTATGTGCATACGCGATATGTTATGCGCAGGTATATACATACATACATACACGTGAAATTATAAATATTTTCGCGATGCTATTTCTTCTATTGAATTTTTTCACGATTTCAGAAAACAAAATGGCTTCCCACTTCTCACGTATAACCTCAAAATTAACGGGGGTTTCTCCAACTGCAGCCACGTAAGGGCGAGATATAATTGATTCTTGGAAACAGGAAAATAACTTCCCATGCGAATTCACAGCGCCGTAACGAGTCGAAAAGGACCTTTGGAGGTGCCCCCCCCCCCCCCCCGCCCTCCCCCTCAAATTCATTGGAGTGAAAAAAACGAGCGAATTGCACTTGCCAATCGACTCTCTTTCGGTACTGGAAATTTAATTGTCAAATTCAATTCATAATGTCATCAGATGTTCACCTGCGCGGTACGGCAGCATAACCTGCACCAGTCCAATATCGCACAGCGTAGGTTACGGCCTTAATGCTCGGTCCATGCATGAATATGGTAATTCCCTTATTTACGCTTTCAGATATTATGGTACACCTAAAGTACCTACGTAGCCCCGTGCTTCGGCAAGCTTTGATCATTCGGAAACTCATAAACGACGAGGAAAAAGAAATATTCAAGATAAAAACACACGTTCGAAAACTGTTCATCCCCGTCTGACAATCCAACGTTCATACCTGATGCGCCTGAATACTGGCGCTTGGCCATCATCGATTCATTGTATAGGTAACTAAGATAACAACGATGGTCTCATCTGCTCAGAGCTAATATACACCTACCGCGTATTCGAATTTTAAATTCAAATTAATAAATGGAAGTTTCAACGGTAAAAGCCGATTCCCAACGATCATCAAAAGAACAGGGAGAAATGTACAGCTTCTGACCACTTTGAGAATGCCGTAGAATCTCTCTCTCTCTCTCTCTCTCTCTCTCTCTCGCCTTGTCTTTCTTATCAATGAGAGAATATCTAATGAATATTAATGGGTACCACTGTGAACATAACTCTCAATAAACTCGAGTTCAGCGCGTGGAGCGTGCGTTGATAAATATGATTTCCTGCGTATATAATATCTCAGGGGTCATCCACGCGGGGTTTTAACGTTTATTAAGCCCGACAAACACACCCACATCACTCATACAGTTGTAAAAATAATCAACTGTTATTATTAACTCAATATTATCAGAGTCTGGGCTCTGATTTTATTATTATACTCGTATTCTGGAGTGTGGGCACGAGCCCTTCGATCTTACACGTACCTATACCTGATGTGTGTGCATATCGCGTCATGAGATTCAATAATTGGTGTTAAATGATCAGAGGGAAGCAGTAGACGCGTGTACTACATCCATTACCGCTTGACGTTGCTCCGGATTTCTAATCGGAAGACGAAACGGTTGGCAAGCTGGGTAATTTTCAGCGACCGTGGCGCGGGCGTCGCGTTCGGGTAGCTCGTTGAAAATTACCGGACGCCACGGTGTCGCGATTGGCTAGCTCGCCGAAGAGCTTCCAGGGTACCGACCGCGTTGGTCTTTTGTTCAAAGTTCGGAGGAACTTCAAATGGTCATAATCCAAGAATTGGCTGTCCGCACTACGACAAATATGGAGACTTGTGTCAACACTTGAGTCACACGTTCTTCGCGGCAGATTAACCATGACATGACGTGATAAAGTTTGGCGCAGCCAGGAAACCGTATGTATCTATCAAAGCTGGGACTTTGCCGGTTCAACGTACACAGCTAGCTTGGAAAACTGCAGTTAAAGAGCTATACCGATTCGAAGATAACGGAGTTTCATGAACCCGGAACCCGCGAGGAGGGATGTACTACAAAATACCGAAGTTATGAATTAGAAGAGTAAATTTCTGTTACAAGATTACAGAGAATGAGAGAAGCAGGGAGAAAAGGAGAAGCTTTATACACAGCTGTGTGCTAAATGACGCGTCAGCGCAAAGAACGCAACGGTTTGTTTGCCGTATTAATACTTGCCAAGGATTTGGCCAGGATCCAAAAAATATTTTCTCTTTGTGTAAATACAGAAACTCGCGGGATCTACGTGGGGATATCCGCCGAGTTACTCATCTCTATAAAGACAAATAAAAATCGATAAAGAAAGAGGAGAGGAAGAAAACCAGGAAAAACACGTACCTACACACACAGAAACTGGCAGAATGAAATATCTGCACGTTATGACTGCCAAGAATTATCATTCACTTCTACTTCTCTTCATTTCATCTTCTGCCTCGTTTTTGAAACTTGACGGGCATATTAAACTCGCGGGAATAATTTCTACGCCCTTTTTCGAGCAGGATTTCACCTCGAAAACCTCGCGAGGAATATCATTACGCTCCGTCTGTCGTGTTTTCAAAATTTTCACATGACACATATAAACGGGTGACTAGCTGGCTATCCATCATGTACCTTGAAACCCTTCTTCATCATTATACTACGGTATACATGTATTATAGTATAGTCCAATCAATATACTCGGAGGAACGAGTTTCGGGAACGGACCGCAAGCTGCCTCTTCATCGATCAATCATTTATTCCACTATCGAGACATATTGGGAATATATACCCGTATCCTATACATCATGTTACTAACGCCAAAAGGTCCTGAGAGCCAAAAATTCGATTTTGTCGCCAAAAGAGCCCATAATTTTCGAAACTTCGTCATTAGGTTTAGGCATGATAGAAACACGTAGATCCATCGAAAATGACAAGTCGGATACATAGAGCCGAAAGAGCTTGAGCGACAGTCACATCGGTCCTCATGGCAGTCGGAACCCGGAATTGTACGAAAAGTTAATGCCAAAGGGTTCTATCTCCGGTCACATAGAACATTTCGGCATAAACTTTCCATCGTGCGTGAAGCTGAATACGAAATTTCAAAAATTATTGTAGGCCCTTTTGGTGACAACATCGCATCCTTGGCGCTCAGATCGTTTTGGCATTAATAACGCGATATTTCGTGGAGGAAGAAGATATGGAATTGGAGCTCCGGGAAGGTAGAATATAGGTATTCGAAATTTCGAAAACATAGATAGTACCCGTAGTAGGGAAGTTAATTATCATTATTTTAGAAGTAAAATATGTATGATGAATTTTGGCTCATCGTCGGATTAAGCCATAAGAAGACTGAAATTCCACTTCGTCGGATATGTCAAGCATGTCGGTATTTCATTGAAAACTACGGGGGAGATTTGGAAAAGAGGAGAACAAGCCCGCTAAAAATTTCCCAGAGGTCGAACTACGGGGCTGTGTCTAATCGGAATGTTAGTTGGAATTTAATAAATCTTCTCCCCCGAAAGATTCTCATTCTCTGAACGGTCCCCCTCGGTCGTCGGAGGCCCTCGTCATGGAGGATTGTGTATTCGAGAAACAGAAGCGCGAGAGACACTCGATGAAAAATTGAGTGTTTTCGTTATTGCCGATAAAAGAATCTGAGCGAGGGAAAAAAAATTTGTAATATACTTAGGTACACCTACACAGAGTCTAGACGAATATAATTGCAATGAAATTGATTTATCGCAGGGGATAATATTTGCAGTGAAAAATATACGTGTACGTATACATATACATATATGTATACATGGTTATATATTAATACTGCAAAGTTTCCTCGTGGAGAGAGAATTCAGGCGCCCCCTTGAATCTTCCACGGAGGTACGTCCGGCGATGACGTCGTTCCATTAAAGAAGAGTAGATTTGTGCCGATAGACGCGGAGGAGAAAAATGACAGGTGAAATTTATAAGGCTATTAAAACGTCGGCCTCATTTTTCTGCGTCTCAGGCTTTTTTACTCGCGCTCGCACTCCCTCTCTCGCTCTTTATACCTAACGTGTTAAAACAGCAAATTGCCTGTCTCCGATTTCCCCCCTATAGCTATTCTCGCACGTTGGCATGGGAAAAGGAATACGGAAACAGGAATTATATCCTCGATCACACGGATTGAACAGATAATTCCCATTGCTTGAATCGTTCAAACGATATCCCACTTTCTGCTCGATTCCGATGCATGAGAAACAAGGAAAAATCGTCAAAATTTGTTAACCCCATCATGAATCACCCCCCGTTTCATGAAATTCCTCCACCCGCTTCACGTGCGAAAAGTTAACACTGATAGCTTCCGGCGAGCTACGAGGGACGACGGCAGGTAGCGTATATCGCGCTTTAGCGCTTTGACGCTTCGGATTTTGCCATGCACGAGAACACCCCGCAATAATGCAGCGGCAGGTAATTGCGCGATTCTGAATCTACCCCCTCCGATTTGTCAATGTCTCGTTGGTGCTTATCGAGCACAGTCCTATACCGGAATCACGTGTTAGGGCGTACGCGTTAGAGCCGATAGTAGGCATGCTAGTCGGACCGTATGTCCAGCCTCTCTCTCATGCCCGTTCAGCGACTGACTGCACTCCTAGATCCGCACTGCATCCGTACGCGTAATTCTAGACCTGCTCTTCTTTCCCGCTTCGTGAATAATCGTGTGAAAAAATGGCCCCTCGTTATCCGAGGGCACAATTCACGGTGCCGCGCGAGATGATTTTTGGAAAATTTGTTAACGACGCATCGTTGTGTTGATGAACGAAGAAAGAAGGGTTCCTTTATCAAAATAGCAGTCCAAACCTCACATCGGACGTAATTTAAAACAGTATTAGACATTTTGTGTACTTAGAGCGATAAATATTGAGCCCAAGAGCCCGCGGCCGTGTAGCGTAATGTTACAGGAAGTTGTAGTTGTTTTACTCGTTGTTAATGTACACGGAGGTCTGCAGCGCCCGTTTCTCACTAGCAATTATTAACTCGAAAGAATTTTCAAGCAGTTTTGGAAAAATATTAACTGCAGGGACTATAAATCCTCGGTGTATTGTGAGACTGAATTATGTATCATTGGACTCGAGGCCAGAAGCTCTTATGCCTATACTTCTTACCTCTCGTTTCACATCTTAACGCCTCTTTACCGTGAGCTCGTGACCCCGTGAAAAAAGTACACCCTGTATGGTTCGTCTGGAAACGATTCGCCTGACGAGGCCTCGCTCGAGATCCTCCTGCTCCTGAACCCAAGGTAAGCAATATTCAGACAAGCCACGGTGATTCTCTGAGGTATACCTACCCCGAAAAATTTTATCAACGTAGTTTCCACCCATTTCAACGCTCGTTTGGATGAAAGTCATTTGTCAAAATGAAACCTCGTAAACTTTACCCGTCATCCGTCCTGCGGGGCAGGGCGGGGGCGTCATCACGTCGTTTTCAATTTATAATTCATTAAAACACCCGCCACCCTGTGTGTATATATATATACGCCATCATGCTGATGCGACTCTCTCTCTCTCTCTCTCTCTCTCTTTCGCCACGATATATACATTTCATGAATGAATTCCTCTCCTTCTCAAGTCCTAGCTGCAGTATATACGTATACAGTTGTCACTTGTCTCCTTCCTTCATCCCCCATCCACCCCTCCGGGGGTGAAAAAGCCTCAGAAGCGTCTACAGCCGAGCATGAATGTGTAGCACACTATTTGCGGAGTGGCAGCAACGTTGAATATAATAACTCCGGTTTCCTTCGTAGGATATGACAAATATCCTGCGGAGAATAATTTCTCCATCTCAACTGCTGCACGGGCCTGATTCGTACGTCAATAAATTGTCAGCCCCTCTATTTAGACGTTCGAAACTAAGTTCAGCCGTTCCCTTTGCCTGGCAAGTAATTTTCCTCAGAATTTGCATTCTGATATTACTGCCAACTATCGCAGGGATACGCAGACGGTCATTTGCCGGGAATAAGGGCGGTTAGCCACAACCTCGTTTTGTAATAGGGTACAGGACGCGTGCTTAAAGTTCATGGAAAGTTTATGGAGACGATGATAAATGACCGTAGCTTCACTTCCAGGTCACAGACACGGATTCAGACCCCACGCTTTTTCTGACGGCGCGGTACGTTCTGGATGCACATGAAAAATAACGTGCGAAGTCAGAATAAGGAAATCTGAGCTTTTTCCGCAGATGAATCTTCTATCATTGAATTCCCGCGATCGCATGTATGCGTTTCCGAAGCCGCGTTCAACGGCTGCGAAGATATAGGTGTATTTATAAACGTCGATCCTAAGCGAATTAGGTATTCCTAACTGGAATTTACTGACCCACACATTGATAATATACACGATAATGTCCGCTGGGAGGACCTATGCCGCGCTGTTCATTCAGTTTAATTAATTATTACTTAATGGCTAATGAGTGGCCTGATGGCTGTTGGAAATTTTAATTAAAATCCACTCGCTCTTGACCAGCATGCGCCGTGACAAGCTTCGATATAACGATTGTTCGCGTTCTACCTTTCATCCGGAATAGCACATTTCAATCTATCGAGTGCGCTAAATTCAAATCGTTTGATTCCACCGACAATGCAGTACGAAATGAGCTCTCGTTCACACGTTTGTGCGTCGATAACTGATACCTGAGCTCTCAATCCGGATCTAATTATAATTAAGAGTCTACGGAAGTGAGTTATTTGTTTACCTCGTTTAATTACACGCTACAAGCCAAATTTAACTTGTGCTTCAAGCATCGATGAGCGACGTAGCCCCTTCCGTTTAGTTTCCCAGCGATATAACACAATTCTCAAAGTTTCCCTTCCCGAGGCCGTAATATCAATCAGACGAGAAAAATGATGAAAAATACCGAAAGTTGTGCCAAACTCATTAGGACACATCAGATGGTGTGGGAATTGTATCAAAACCTTGCTTTTCGATTAAACAAAAAAAAACCCCGACTCCCTGTCAATTGGCAAACGTCTGCCCTGTATGAGATCCGGGACCCCGAGAAGCAGAGGTTTTCTCCATTCCGCTAAAATCCCGCAGTTATACTTGAGGATAATATTCACTCGATAAAAAATGTCCGCTCCAGGCTCCGTCCGGACGTTCGAATGTCCCGCCACGCTACATCATCACCCTCGCCGAGGGCCAAAGGGCGCTGATGTAAGGTACATACCTAGTATATATTTTATACTCTGTTTGCGAAACCCTTGAGAAGAAATTGAACGCTTACGAATACGTTAGTTCGGAGTTCGGAGCCGTTGAGCGTATATCGCAGTATCTATACCTATGTATCTATAACATACGAAAGTAACGCACACATAAACGTTTTCCGTACGTTCCCCCGTCATCGGCGAGAGTCATTGAGGGACGGCAGGATGTGTTTGCCCCGTACATTCGCGTCTGTGTACGCGTACTTGCATACGTCCAAACGCGTAAAGTTTCGGGGCATAACGACTTGCACCCCATTTTACAGAGAGGAACAACCCTGCCGCAGGATTTCCATGTAGAACTCTGACTCACTGCCCTTGGGGATAGCTGCCGCTATTATTAATTCACCGTGAGATGAAACGGAATTATTTCTTGATCGAGCTACAGAATAGGTCTTCCAATGGTATATGTATGCAGATTAAATGAAATTTCCCGCGTCTCTTGACCCGCTACAATTTCAGGGTGTTCAAGCTGCAAGCTCGAGCGGGATGAGCCTCTGACAAGTGTGCCTCGTAGAGAGATCAATTGAAATGGATTAATTAGGCGCATTTTTATACCTAATCAGAAAGAATAAAAACTCTTTCTCATCCCTCGAATCTCGACTTTCGGATTCTAAAAAGTTGGGGTAGTTGAGCAGCCGTGTATTTATACATCTAGTGTATATATTTGAACTCCCTGAAGTGTTCCACGACGCTGTGTAGTACCTACAGCGGACGGACGTACGAACGCTTCTACCTATACTTATTGCGTTAGTAAATCAAACGCCCGGTAATGGCAAACATTTACCCGTAGGATTAATAAATTATTCTGAAGCAAATTAAACTTTCTTTAACCGTGAACTCCTCCTCTCGAGTATTTTACAAGACAGTCCCTTGCCGATTGAGGAGACGGTTTTTTCGTACTTTCTTTTCTTTTTCTCTTTTTTTTTGATTTTTTTTTTTTTTGTCTGAAGTTGTTGAAAACGCGGAACCGTATATTTACAGTACGTTTCACGGGAACGTGTAAGCTCTCACCTACAATCTTCTCGATCTAGCCATAATTATACTCTTTCAAATAGGAAGTCGCGGATGCTCGAACGTTCGCGTAACTATTTATACCCAGGCTGGAGTATGAAGTATGAAACGACAGAATTTGAAATGAATGGAAATGAAAACACTCGATACGTTTCTGACTGTTCACTTTCTTCTGTCCTACAGAAAATCTCTGAATATCCGTCGTCGGTATGTGCGTGCGCGCGGTTCGCGATGAAAGAAAAAGATTTCAATTCCAGGTAAAAGGTTGACAGGCGAATTGGAGAGCGGTACCCACATGGTTTTCCTCTCCTATAGGTATACCTTTGCAGTTGAACTTTTTCTTCGACAAAGAGCTGCAGCAGCAGCAGCAGCAGCAGCAGTGGCGGAAGCGTGGGCAGCCGCGACAATAGCCTGCAGGTTCGAGATGTCTTTTGACCGTTCCTGTCCGCGCCAGACATCCCTCCCTTCCTCCTGCTCAGTTTGATGGATGGATCGTGCCTTACATTTCCCCGGCTCGGCGTATCTATACGCCTACACGTTGGTCACCGAATCGTTTTTTCAATGGCTATATTTAGGGTGAGATTTTTTTCTCCAGGGTTAGTTTTTGTCCCCTCGATAATGGCCGTCCCATTCCACGATCCGGGATCCGTCAATGGGGATACTGGCTGCTAGCTGGATGCAACCTTTTTGGGGTGCATAGCCTTAAGTATGCTTCACCGAATTCGCTATTCTATCGTGTCATCGAATTTCGCGATTCGTTTCGATGCTATTTACTGAATTTCTACCCCACGTCTAGTCTGTTCGTGCCTAACGTTGAGATAATCTACCGTTACGAAGTTTAAGGCTAGTTTAATCCCAGGGCTGAAATTCGGGGAGGGGGAAAATGGGAGAAAAACATCGATCTGAGCTACAGTTTCACGTTGGACGTATAAGATGCGGGCTCAAGTTTTGGAAACGAAATTTTTACTTTTTACTTTTTTGTTACGAAAGTCTGAAGATGCACGGGCATGTACTATACATACCAGCTCAGTTCTTCGGTCTCATTATAATATGAGATCCTGACTACATCGATCATTGTATCGGGTTGGTATTATTATCACAGATTAACCGATACAGGGTCGCAGGATCAGCTCCGGTCGGGCTAATGTATACCCAGTGAGTAATTAACACTAGCTGGCACCATCTGCTTTTGCCCGTATCGTTAACAAACTAATTGAAATCCAATTATAGTCCCATTAATTGTTTAACGTGTCGTATACCTGCCCGCACATAGGTAGGTGCGCGCATCCACGTACCTATATTATAACACCGCGTGTTTAATTCGTGTCATTGGTATCCCAGAGCCAATACATATTTTGTATATTAGATAACAAAATTTGTGAGCATTCGTTCTGGCACGAAAAAAGTCTTCCTAAAGGGTTGAGAGGTTTTCCATGTTTTGTGATAAACTTGACTAAGTAATGGGCGACACGTCAATGAGATAAAAACCGTTGACTCTTGATCTGCATATTTGGGAAGACGAATAAGTACTTTTATATTTATTGAAACTATCAATGTCATCGGAAATTCAAATCAGATTCATTCCGATAATTATTGATCCGTCGAGGTCCAACGGTGCCTTTTCTATACTAAAACCGACCCCGTCGTCGTAGGGACGGGGTGAATTGAAAATTCAAAATCCGCGTCTAAATTTACGGGATGACACTCGCGCAGGGAGATGGTCGGTGACGCAGCAATCAAACTGAAATTTAAGTGATGATGAACATTCCCCCCCCCCCCCCCCCCCCCTATGTAGGTATATTCATTAAAAAGATAAACTCGGGCGTTAATTGCTCCAGCTCAGAGTTCCTCGTATGCTCGTTAGCTTTTCGCTGCTGAATTCGTGTCAAGCGTTACAAAACTTCGTATTTGACGTTAATATATCACCTAAGCAAAAGAGACGACATATAGGTATGACGTGGAGATGATTGAAATATATGGGCAGGCGCCTGAATTCGTGCGATGGAATATTAATCGAAATTCATTCTTCACTCCAGAATATGAAATTGCCGTCTGAAATCTAAATTTACTCGGGTCTATTGAATCATTTGATTCGATTTCCGATCGGGAATCACGGTAATGAGAACAGTGAAATTTTCATAACCGTCTCATGCCGTGCAGAATGATACTTAAATATCATGAGGTCAAATATCATATCCATTGAGGTTTACCACTCAATTTAATTCAACCGGCGCGGCGCGGCGCGGCGATTGAATTTAAGTATAATTTTCAACCAGCAGCATTTTCCCATATCCGGGTTGCGTCACTGCGTGTTCGGAGCCGGCTCTTCTTATCTATGTCACACCGTGCAGTGCTAATGAGAACCTAGATTCATTTTAACCTCTTCCGTCGAGATAGTAATTACTGGTTTCGGGCGTCATCCTCTGTAGAGGGATGAGTTACGGTAGTCGGGAAAACCACCCGAAAACAGGACAAAAAAAATGTAGAAAACTGGAAATTTCAGTGTTATATTTATGGTATAGCTGCCGAAGCTCGATTTTGATTGAGAATAACGATACTATGAATGTATATTGAAATGAAATTTACGGCCGCACTTCCCCAGGTAGTTTTGTTTCATTAAAACATAACGCAGGTGAAAATATTCCCATGCCATTGGGGTTGTTCCATTGAGAGAATCGTGCGGTTTTTACTATGTCGGGAAAGCGGAAGAAAGAGCTTCGATAGAAGAGCTAGCTGGATTGTATAGCTCACCATGTCGGATGAAAATTTCGAGAACTTTTCCACTTGGTAAAATTGTGTGGGCAATTCTAGTAAAGATGTACAAAGAGGACTCAAGCTCTCAGCTATCTCGTATTTCTCCTATATCTATTCGCGGTCTCCGCGAAAGTTTGCCTCGAAAGAGAATTACTCAGCTCTGGTTCATAATTTAACATAATCAAATTTGTTCATCGTTAACGGATATCTCTCTGACTTAATAACACGATCTACCGCGTTACGAAGCTAATCTAGACAGATGAACTACCAAGGCATTATCTTATATGAATACCGAGTTAAAATGACGAAAAAAATGCAAATTTCAAAGCATTGATCGCTTGCATAATAATTGCACAAGCAAAGTCGATGATCATTTATGCGGATCAACCTCATCAGCAAGATTTTAAATTTGTCGAATCGTCGATGTTCGTTGTACAATATAATCGAGGGATGAAATTGGAAGATTGATTAACTCGAAGTGACACAAATTTGTCTCTAAATTTTCGTTTACCTTTCGGAGCCTTAAAAATTGTTCATGGCGCGTAAGCTTTAATTCGGTGCGAGTTTTGGGACGAAAGGCAATTTCCAAGCAAGCAGCCTGGCACCGGTTTGCGAGCTGAAATTTGTTTGTGAAACTCGAACGAGACATTCGAAATGTCTAATTGACCGGGAAGAGCGAGGGCTCGGTGTGTTCTAGGTAAGTAAATAGAGTCATGAAACTACTACCTAGTTGTTGGTGAATCAAAGTAATCCTCTCAAGTATTTGGAGAACATGGATGAAGAGGAACAAACAACGAGTTCAACTGCGACGGGAATGCGGGAAGTGAGTCATTATTTACAAGATAACGTGATTGAATTGTTTTGCCTTCAACCCGTTTTCTTATATCTAGGTGAAATTAAATACAACAATCCCATTAGCTGTCCTATACCGTATACCGTAACAAAACAAAGTCGGAAATCTACCCTACCGCGTCGTACCCTACCAATTAATCCCGTATCAATTTTCCGACCCAGAAAACACCACCGGGGTTCGCGAAAAGCGCTGGGGTGTTCAAAACAATTCATCAGCCCTCTAAAACAGCTCGAGTATCGGTATGTACATACGTAGATACGAGAATAAAGGACTGTACCGCGGTACCTATACAGACACGGAAACGGCTATCGGAAAGGACTTCATCTCATGGAAGAATCCAAAGCATTGTATTTCACACGCATTTCATTGCCTTACCTCACACATAACATTCCATCAAGAAATAGTCGGATGTCATTGAATTCGGATTCAATGATTGCGTCTGATCTCACCTAATTGGGACAAGTGTTCAATTCGATCAGATATAATTAGATGATAATTATAGACCCGTTCACATCCGGTCAGATCTGCCGGCTAGGTGCAGGTACAGCGTTATTTTGCGAGAGGCGCCAATTTTTTGGTGCGGTTACGTCGGAATTTCTACTCAAAATTCCCACTCAGTGAAATAAGATTCCGTCGTTTGCCGCCCTGCAAGCTCTGATTCGAATGGATTTCAGCCCGGATCTCGGATCGTGACTTTAGCGACGAATTACCAAGTCGCTGAGTAACGTGAAATATATTTCACTTTCTCGTTATGCGATTCAAATGGCAGAGTAGATGTATACGGTGTAAATATACCCTAGGTAATAGATAAACGTGCCATGTCGCACCTACAGAGACTTGACTCACTCTCTCTCTCTCTCTCTCTCTCTGTCTCTCCTTTACTCTGATCCTCTCATCGCGAATAAGGAGACGATCGACCGTTTGCTGGATGTTGGGAATCGCGTGCGCGAACCATAAGTGAAACTAGCCGGCGAGGAATCTGCATATGACGCGGGTTCCCACTCTAAGGGAGAACTCGGGTCCTTATGGGGTGGCCCCGCCACTCCTATGGGACTCTGGGGGACTCGTAGTGCTTCTAAAACAAGCCGAGTCCCCCCTTCGCAGTTGTCCCTTTCATCCTTCATTAACCAACCAGCCAGGCTTGTACCTCCATCATCCTTAACTATCCTTGGAGCAGCCTTGTGCCGTGTGCGTGGATGTCGAGCGTTGAGCGTTGAGGCTTGAGGCTTGAGGCTTGAGCACGTACATTCGCAATGTATGTACATGTATGTACTACATCTATAGGTGATGTGAAATGAAATCCCGTTAAATATTCACCCCGGAGGAAAATAAAAGTTGAAATAAACACAGCGGTAAAAAAATGTACAAGATATTCCGGTATCTGAACAATTTTTCAAACTCCAAGAGTAGAGTGAGAGGCACTCTGGTTGTCTTGTTTCTAGAATATCGTAGTTTTTCTTTCCTCTTCTTTGTCTTTTCCCTAAGCTGTGAAAAAATCGATGTAAAGGGAATAGGCACGGCGGTACGCAGCTACCTACCTGTATATTATATCAACTAATTTCCAATAGCGGAGGGTGTGCATACGAAATTGACATGAATTTCTTATACCCCAATTGTTGGAGCCAAAGAATTTCCCGCCCTATGTAGGTTTTCGGCGATTCAGAATTCAGATCCGCAAGACATAAGTATATCAATTTACCTTTTTCTTTCCTGTTTTCCCCGTTGGTTTTTTTCTCCGGGCAAGGGATGGGCGACGAATTGAAATATGTATGACGGCTGCGTCAGCAATTGAATAATCGAGCTTCTCGCATGCGGATGAAGCAGCGGTGTGAATAAACTTGACAAATAAGTAAATTGTATATATAGGCATAGCCAAAGAAGATCGAAAGGTGAGGAAATAAGAGGAAGAGAAACGATCTCGCATCCCGATATCAGCCAAATATGTTGATTTGATCGGACCATAGCGCATCTGCTTGTCCTCCGTGGAGTTTGCGTCCTTCCAATTTCTCTAATCGACTACTCATCCGGCCATTTATTTATACCTAACCCTACACTGATGTCCGTTACAATTTTTATCATTCGTTTATTTCACCTGACAGTTCTAGCTGCCCCAAAGCTACGCTAATAATAACGGTCGAATCTCATATTTTTCACCCGAAACCCAGTTATTCGCTCAAATGTTGTGTTGGAAAAAATAGATAAAATATTAAGGGGATGTAGGCGTCTCGGCGTTCAGGTGCGACGGGGCTCGCTATCTTGAATGTACAGAAACCGACTCGAAAACGAGAATCGTAAATTTGGGCAAACGGCTCGACCGATTTTGATGAAACTCCGAGAATTCAATGAATACGATGGCAGCAAGTCGCTCGGTATTTCACCTCTTCAAAACATTGATCGGGTTCGATGAAAAATAAATATCCCCTATGTTAGCTAGGTTAGATTGCCAGCGGCGACTCGAATGGCTTCATAAGATGTGCCCGAAGACCGGAATATACAGAGAAATTATCAACGAATCGATTACTCATTATTTCGCATACGTCTTCTCCGGGGTTATCATAACTTTGACCACGATCGAACGCTGACTGCCGTTCCATAGAAAGAAGAAAAGAAGAGAGGAAAAAAAAAACAGAAAAATACAGTTTGATCATTCGCAATGCATCGACATCGGAGTTTTATAAAACGAGGTGCGTCTCTGCGCGAAATGTTGAATGTTTACCCCGTGGTTTTTTGGGAGGGGTACCCAGGCATCGTATAATTTGGGTAAATCTGAATAAATATTCGATCCTAAGCCACCGAATCGTAGGTAGTTGGTACTGCCAACGTCCCACGGGTAGCTACGGCTCATATTTGACTTTGCAAATGAACGTATATATGTGTACATCCAGAAGTATATTATATGCATGACTATATAACTATATCCAACACAAGCTCTGTCCACATGTTCCAAAGTTATGGAGGGTCGTGCCACGAAACCGCCTTATACCCCACCTTATAGTGGTGATACGTGACCTGTGGCTGCGGGGTGAATTCCGTATGCTTAAATATAAATTTATACGCAGCGACGAAACTGTGGACAACTCTGAAATGCTCTTTTTACTTCGCAAGTGTCTTTTTCGTTAATTAACTAGACGGACCAAAATAAAATTCACGTTGTGGACCACGATGGAATATTTGTTGGATCACGTGAGCTGTGTTGAGTCTCCGTTGAATCCACCGCCATATTTTTCGCATTTTTCAATTAGGCGGTGAAATTCTTTCTGTAGAGTCGTATGTTGCAGTCTACAGGGCCGAAGAAAGTGAGAAGGAAACGGGATAAGAGTGAGAAATTATTGGAAACAAAGAAGACAAACTGAACTCACAGTGATTAAACGATTTTCCAATCACTTTAACTCGACAGAAGAGCTTTTAAGCTTTGGAGTCAATCCTCTTCTCACTTTCTGTCTTCCTCTCTCTCTCTCTCTCTCTCGTTCTCTCTTGCTCTTTCGCTTTCAGAAAAGCCATGAGACAATTTCGAAACACAGTTTCTTTTCTGCGAACCGATACCTCCGATCTAGAAACTGACTGATGGTCTTCTTCTTCTCTTCGTTTTTGATACATTCATTTAGGAAATTCATAATTTCTCATTTCCATTCACCTGTGATATTCAACTATTTGAGATCGAACGACGATCGGTATTCTGATGAAAAAAAATATACGAAGTGCGAATCGTGCGTGTCATATGTGTGTTCTGAACTCTCTGCCCGTAGCATATGAATGAAAATTGACAAATGTTTCGCGCGAAAGGTCATATTATACCACTGTATTTAATTGCGCGCAAATACCCCCCCATTCAAATTATACAGTCACATAGTCATTAGTCAGCTTTACTTTTATCGCCATTTTAACCAGGATTACTGCAAAGCTGTCATTTCGTAGGTCTGTTTCATGTACCGTTAATTTATCACGTCGGTCGAATCCACTTAGCATTTTACAAACTTACGGTATGCCTAGTACAACTCTAAAACCGTAAACAATGTTGGACCAATTGCATACGTAGATCGCTACTGAAAAATGGGTAACAGATATAAATCTGTATATTACGTCGTTTTCATTCGTGGAGTGTAGAAGTTGCGGAATAGAAGGAAAATGGAAACCAAAATGGAGGTGAACAAAAAAAGAATATGATGAACAATTGAATTTATCACCATGCGATCCGTCCTCTGTCTCGGAAACTGCTACGGAGTTCTTGATACGTACAAGTTTCCAGGCCAGTAAGTAATACGGATCGATTAAGGTGGATAGCAATTAGCTTCTTGCATAATCAAGGCAACTGCTGTACTGGGCTGCAGGTTTGCTGAAACTAGAACCTACTAAACCAGATACCAGAAATTGGGTAGGTACCCACCGAGGAGTAGGAGTCTCTAATGACCTCTAAATCGTCTGAGCCAATACTATTCTCTTTGGCGGCATGTTCGAGTTACGAATGCTATCTTAAGCAGTTCATGTTTGATAAAACGATGTGTAATGTATCAAGGTATCGTGTGTGCTCGCGCAGATAACATATTTCAATAACATGAAGCGACGTAAAAATAGGCGAAGATGTGTATTTAACACGCTCATTTACTATACCTACTACTGCATATAGGTATATATACATTCCTTGGAGGAAGTTTCGCACGAAGTTGAAACGAAACAGCCCCATGTACCTTGTATGCACATAGGTATGCGAGTATGTATACACGTGAACGGAAAACAGTAAAAGCTGGCCGAAGTCCACACAGAGGACTGGCAAAAGGGCGAGAGAACTTGGAATGCAAAATTACTTTAAATTGTCTGGCGAGTGTCTGGAGGAGTTTAGGTTGCTGCATTTCAGAGGGAGAAACTCTTCTGTAGTTTTAAATCACACCCCGCCGCGCTGCGGCATAGCACGTCCGACTTCTGTCTGAATGTTCTCTTATAATTACAGGAAATAACGATTAAGAGATTTCGAGTCAAGAAAGAAAAGCGAGTCCACTATCCGATTCGGTCTCCTCGCTCTTCGTTTTTCTCCGTTTTTCACAAGCTACTCTTCCAGCGCACTGACGCAACGGGCCATTTACATATTTTCTGAAGTCAAACTTATTATATCTGTGACTCTAGTTTCCCAGATAGTAGCGTTGATGACGACACTTCGTACGATTTTTAGCTTATCTCACAATCCTCCAAGATCCGGTGCTCTTGCCAGATTTTTTACAGAACATTGTTTTTAATCGAACATTAGACGGCTTCCTTTTTTCATTGGTGTACGATTGACCAGCCAATTGCATGTGTCACAAGTTGGAAGTATGAGTTCAACCCTGTAGTGCAATGTTCCGATGATACTCCGTCATTGCACCAGATTTTATAATAATGTTCGTTACACTTGATCTGCAGATTGGATATCAGTCCTTGGTATTCGCCCAATCCATCTCCTTCGGCAAAAACGTTTCCATATCTCTATCGTCTAGGTCTGGTCCCAATTGCTGTGGTCACATTGCACGGAACGACATACGAAGGGCATAAAGAATTACATCTTTCGTTCACAAAAGCACGATTGGGCTGAGATGTTCGGTAACACTTTTATTCCAATACCACGAATACCGTCCTATGCTTCGTCGGATTGTCTGGAGATGAAAACAAGGAGCCCAAAGCCACGCAAATGGCCCACCGCGAGATAGCCAGGTCATAAGCACGCGATAGCGATGAACGGAAAAGTCGATATACGTAGTCCAACTTACACATATGCGAAAATAACTTGAAGAAGAAGGAAACTATTGGAACGTCGACACTACGGCAGCTGTGTTGGACGGGGGTGAGCAACGAGTGTAACTATACCTGCGTAGATCCAGATACAGTATAGGGAAAAGCGCCGGGGTATGGCAGGTGTTCGTTGTGGCAGGTTGGAAAAAGAATTTCCGACAACAATTCGATGCCTTGACATTTCCGAGACGACTCTGCAAGCTGCGAGCATTTTATACTGTCACCACTACGCTGGTACTTTTCCATCGTGGATGCGGCTATATAGCATATTATTGTATGAGATAGACTGAGACGCTTACCCGCCACGACGTCGTCGTCGACGTCAAGTGTTGCACACTTGGAAATCGAGACAATCGTGCCAAGGATGAAGTGGAGATTGCTTCTTATACCTCCGAATGGATTCAAACGCCTCTTCTTTTCCTCTCCACTATTCTCTCGTTCCCGTATTTCATATCTGAATCTGATGCCACGTTCCTACCATCCTATATAATCTAAAACGAGACCAGCGTGCAGTGGCTTTAGAATTACTTTACATATCCATACCGCCAACAGAGACCTATCTGGGGAATCGATCGTTCGGAATACACGAAGATAGAAAAACTGAGTTTTCTCTCCCGGAAGCTCAGTTTCTTATTCCCGTTTAAGAAATACTCCAACGCAGCGTCGCATAATTCAACCCGATGAGAACTTGCGTATAAAAATTGACGAAATATTCCTCCGTCGAAGGACGTAGAAACGTTTATTAAACGTTTAACCGGCGTAACATTTCGTCTATTTTCATACGTAAGCCCACGTAGCACAAAATTCTCTCTGTCTTACATTAGGTCGTATTAGAAAAAGTCACCAAACGTTCACTTTTACAGTCAAGACTCAAAGGCGGACATTCAGCGACTGTTAGACATCCGTCAGTCGTTTCCGGGTCTGAAATAAGGCAAAAAGAATTTTCTTCTACCTGGGAAATTCTTATTGGGAACCTGCACCTGAGTGGTCTGCAGTTATTAGGCGCATACAACAGCGAAGAAATCTGTCCATGTTTTGTGGGGGAAGTTATCCATTTATGGGGTGAAGTTACGTAACCCAGGTAGCCATGCGGTGCACGGTGCAATGGAACCGGTCCGATGCGATGCATCGGCGAAAGAGCGGTGCTCGGCTAGCAATATTGAGATGAGTTATTGTTCGGTAGCACAATGATCCCGTACGTACACATACTGCATGCACACATGGAATAGAGGTTGAAAATTAATACGAAAGCTCCCGGCTGCGTCCGGATTTTCAAAGACTTTATCAATTTTCTGTATCTAGGTATATGTATATCCATAGAGGAATATAGCATAAAATGAAAAGTGCTCTGCAGCACGTGCGAGCGTCCGCAGCACCAGCAGCACAGAGGAGCAGATGTAGCTCACTGTATTATAGAAGCATTTTGAAATGTAACTTTTAATATTTCGGCCCCCTTTCATTTCCTTTGAAAAAAATGTATGCGCAGCAATTTTTCTGATCATCCAGATCACGATTTTTGTATTACATGCTATAGATATAACCGTAATAAAATTTGAAATCACTGTGCCAACTTGCTTAGCGCAATTTCAATGATCTTCCAGTTCTTCTCATCCTTTTTTCCTCCAGCACAACCTTATAATTTCTGTCCCCGAAGGATCCATGACTCTGCCAAATCAGTGTCAATAGTATTCCAGAGATTAATTAATCAAGCGCGTCCGCATTGGCTGGGTATACAATACACAAAGATATTCGAGCGCAAGCGTAGGCTTCGTTTGACACATTCGATCTTCCGACGCTCGGAACCGCCGCGTCCAATCTCTTGCGGAAAAAGGTGAAATGAAAATGAATTGGTCAGCGAATTGGTCGTGATCCATAGGTATGCCTATATAGTTATACCCGACATTGAATTTGCCTCAAATTGCCACAATGACAGTAGAAGACTCTGAGCAAACGGAATCCTTCTTCAACAGCGATTTACCCGAATATCCTTTTAGTCTAATTCGTCGTATAAAATTACAATTAAAATGGCCAAGACCCCTACTAGTATGGGCCGAGGACATCAGAGG
Source organism: Phymatocera aterrima (assembly GCA_963170745.1). Taxonomy (NCBI): domain Eukaryota; kingdom Metazoa; phylum Arthropoda; class Insecta; order Hymenoptera; family Tenthredinidae; genus Phymatocera; species Phymatocera aterrima. The sequence goes on along the minus strand of OY720662.1, from coordinate 1,376,797 downwards.
ACTGGATCGGATCTACCCTAAGCTTCGAAACCCTCGGTGATACGTTACTCCATTCACGTATTCTACACACATGAATCGACCACCCCTCTTTTCTCGTTTTCTAGCTGAAATTGTTCCCAATCAAAACATTCAGCCGGTGATGTGAGAGAAGGAACTGATTTTTCGAAAAACAAAATGTGATACCATTTGAGGAACTTTGTTATACGCTTGCTACTTTGGAAATCCTCTGCAGTTATATATTATAGGCGGGAGTGGAAATCGTTTAGGGCGACATAGGAAAAGTATATAGGTATATCTTACACGATATCAATATACTTTAAAACTGTTTCCTTGGTAGGGTTCTGGAGGGTGTTAAGGCTCCGTGAAACCGTATGCTAATGTATAACCCGCTTAGCATAAAAGGCGTGTAAGCTCCGTTACTTTGATTAACTTCCTGAGTGGTCTTAAATATGTATCAAGGCAACAGAAAGGACTTTCTCTTTTCTTCCCTTTCACGGATATATCAGGCCCACTCAATGTGCCCATGAACATTTTTTGCTCTTCTTCCGCTTCCCAAAAACCTTTCAAAAGTTTCTCAGTTATTCCTTGTAGCTATACCCGAAGCGGTATATTTTTGTTCTCTCCCATCTTGACGAGAAATTGACAAACAAACGAAAAAATTGAGCACGATGATTCACTCCCTATAGCCTCGTCCCGAATTATGTATTTGCATTATTTTCCCTCAAGCAAAACGCAATATTTAAAAAATTCTATCTACATTCTGTACTAATGTGTCTGAAAATTCTCCTCAGATCCGCTCTGCCAAGAGAAAATAACGACAAAAAAAGGGAATAGAGAAACTATGGCTGCCGAAGGCATGTAGAGATTTGATGGATTGTCTGACACATCAGGCAGATGTGCGACGGCCCAACTTATCCGGCTCCAGTCTTTGGTTGGAGGCGTTCACCCAGTCTCGGACACCACAAATCTTATCGTAGTTGAAGCTGTCCGATCTCTGCAGGGAATAATGGACCTTAGGGGATGATATAACTGCTATTAGTAGCCTTTGGACTCTCGCAAAGTCCGTAAGACCACGCGGCAGTGTTAGCAACTACCATGTTTGTGATCGATTTTTGCAAGCTGCAGGAAAAATGGTTGAAAAATCCGGAAAAAGTGATCATCGCATCAGCCAACACAAAGCGCAGCTATTCGAAATTCTGACGCGTCGCACATTGTGCTGTTCTGTAATCTGCTCCGATTGGTGTTTCGACTATTACATTTTATCCCCCTGTTTCTTTTGTTCGAAAAACGAATGCGGGACGATGTACTCGACGATATGAAGTTTTTTACGATTAGAGTAGGTACTTCATGGTTGAAAGTATACTGCAGGTATTGTCAAATTTTTAACCGTACGTCCCGATGGATTTAGAGGATATGGATTAACGAAGAAAAATCCAAAAACCGTGCAATATGTGATCATTATTTTTGAATCAAACTCTTTGATCACAAACGAACCGGTATTTCCGCTTATTCTGCCCATATTTTTCGCTTTCTCCTTTATACTTTCAATAACCGCGTACAATATGTACGCGACATGGCTTCACGCACTTGTATACCTTCATCGTAGCAGACGCGCCGTTGGTCCCGGTGGTATGAGTAGGTACGGAAATCGATCCTCCGTCGTCGTATATAAACATATACATATATATTTATATATATACATATATATTACATACGTATTTGAGTGTTTGTCGTGCACTTGAGCGGCCCGGCAAATCGTTGTTGTATTTAAATGTTGCCCTGAACTTTGGGAATGGGCAATAGAAAATCGTGAAACTCCGAGTTGGACGATACCCCGATGGGGATTACAGAAGTATGGGGTTACCAACGACCTGCGCAGGGGAAGTGATAAACCAAGGATATTAAAAGGGGTGTAGAAAGTTTGATATTGGCGATGTGCGAGAGCCTTCTTTCTGAGTAATTATACCATCCCTTACAAAGTCTTTTACGGTGTGAACGGTAAGATAGATAGATGGATAAACCGCACCGAGAAAAGGGCGGCAAAAGAGAAAAAGGGTCAAAATAGGGGAAAAAGAGAGTTGATTACATGATTAAATATACCCCAGGGTGTCTTTGCATGGAACTCGTGGCCATTATCTTCAAATTGCATTAACTTTCTGCTTTCTAGTTCTTCTTTCACTCTCACATTTTCCCTCCCTTTTCCTCCCTCTCGCGCTTCCTCTCTTTGTCTTTCTCTTTCTTGCAAACGGTTTTCTCGTTCACTGCAACGACATTATACCGACTAAATTCCATCTGGAAAGGCCATGAACGGTAAGCGCGGAGGAGGAAATATCAATTAGTAACAGAGTACTTCAGCAATAACCGCACTATTACTGAACGTGAGCCGGCGCGCAATTCGCGCCTGAAGGCTTTCAAACGGAATTCAAAACGATCAGTTAATTATAAGAATAATTTTGAACTGCCGATTAATACAACGAGTCCGGGTTTATACTGGGAAGAGAAATCGTGAGATTAATATCCGACCAGTATTGTATCACCGGAATACACTGGAACTTCGTTCTTTTCATTTATTTCCGTTTAACGGCTTGAGCAGAATCAAACTTCAAGGTGATAACATTTTTCCGATTTGAACGACGAGGGCGGATTCACACCGTAGGTACGGAAAATGATGAATCGCTGCATCTTTATATAGGTATATCATATCGAACGCGTATAAGAATATAATATTTGATAAATGCAGAGCAAGCGACGTAAGACGATTCGTTTTCTTTATCCCCCGTTCATCATCAATAGCGTGAAACTTTCTTGGGCTTCATTATTCTACGCTTCAGACACGATTTTTATTTCAAATTATTTACTTCCTGCATAAACGATATCAATGCGATTTGCTCCTCCTAAACGAAACTAATGTGATTATATACTATATATGCCAAGCTCCGAGCATAACGCTAAGATTTTTGCCTTCCCGGACTTTGAGATGGAATACAGTGATTACGTAGACATCATTTACTTTGCTATCCCGTTACACTATTATATTGACCGCTTTTATAGAGTCGCTGAAACATCACAATTCCTACATAATTCACAATGCCGAGATCAGGCTGTAGCGATTGTTAAAAAACAAAGAAAAAGCAAAAAGAATTCTAAATTTGCAATAACGATCTAAACTCTTATTCATTCCCTCTTTCTCGCTCGATCTGTTTTCTGTCGAATTATATCTTGTTCTGTAAACTTTACTTCTCACGTATTCAGACTCTCTTTCTCTCTCTCTCGGCCCGCATGAGAAGGAGCTTCTTCATCAAGAATGGACTCCGATCGTTCACCATCGCAAGATAATTGACACGCGCGTATTGTATTTATCAGGTGCCACGTGCCATACGTGTGTTGCAAGTCACACGACAGACCGCAGGAGACACGCTTCGCGGACACAACGTCGCCAAATTCAATCGGGACTTCCGCAATCCGATCTACGTATACCTATATAAATAAGGAAAAATAATCTTCGGCAGATTTGACCATGTGCATCTTGTGCCCAAGTAATATACCTAGAGGTATGATAATCACTCTGTAAATGAAGGGGAATATTCTCCTTGGTCGTTTCCAAGGCTGCAGATAATTCTGTGATTACAAATATTTTATCACATTTTTTCACATCTCTTGTTCAGCGGTAAGCTGCAGTCGACGGAGATTTCGTATACCTTAAAAAAAGGAACAGAGAAGTTGGTAGGATACGGCAGGTGGTGAATTGGGCCCAAACGATCCGGGGCAGCTGCAATCACGGCAGGGCCATCTGCCACGCGCGCTTGTCCGACCGGACTGTAGCCATCGATGCCCGAAGCCCCAATGATTGGGCCCGAAACACGTGCCTCGCAAAGCGGCGGATACACCGGCTTAGGGCCCAAGAGGGTCTTCATCTTTCCCTTAAATTGGTGCCTTTTTCTCTCTCATGTTCTCGTACCTTTTTTTTTCTCGTTTCTGCAACAGTTGGTGATCGACGGGCACGTGGAGGCGAAAGGAAATTCTATCCTATTCCGTAGGTGTATCGCATTAATTTTCGTACGGAAGTCTGCAGTTCAGGGATTTCTGGAGCTAGAACGTCCATCCGTAGTAACCAAGAATTTTTCCATGGCAAACGCATTTCTGTTATATTTTTCCTCAATAGTGCACGATGATATTATCATTTTCGGTACTGACTAGAGGATTTCCACGTTAATTAAATTATGTGCCGGGAAAATTTGTGTACGGAAAGAGAGCGAAACATTCCCCGGATACATTAGAATGAATTAAAATAGAATAGAGACGCGGCGCGTGGCGTGGCGTAGCCTGGCGTGGCGTTTGCCAACGCCAACGGTGAGAAGGAGATGTGCTCAAAGTTTTGAAGCTAGGTAGTGAGTATAAGAAAACCCCGCGGAGCAAAAGTTTTACTCGACAAATAAGAGAGCTCCGAATGTTTTCGCTCAAGCTACGTACGAGAATCGCTGCGACGCTGAAAAGGACATAGAAGTTTGTTGACAGTTCTTCTAATTCCATCGCGTGCGCCAAGCGCTACAATCAGTCGCTCTCAATCTCTCTCTCACTGCAGTTTCAGCCACTAAGGTTATATACCAACGGATCGTGGAAATTTTCACCACATTCTATTGTATACCTATAATCCCAGATTACGGTTCATACATCACCTGAATCTCATATATTACTACGTCTCTTCAATCATGATGAATACCTCGATAACCTTCTACGTAGACTTCTGTTCTTGTTTTTTTCCTTATGTTCATTTTTCCTCCTTCATTATTCACACTTATCGCATTCATACGTGTTTATCACGTGATATTGAGGATCAGGAAAAAACATAAGCTTGAAATGAGCACACGCTCAACTGCCACTTGACTATCGAAAATGGATACAACGTTCCATAAGTCTTTACGAAGAGAACGTGTTACACGCACCTTTGATGTATGTTACCCACGTATAAGTAAGCGGCTGATATCGTACAGAAATAAAGACCACTATACGCAGTACATACACACATAAATATATATTCCGATAGGCAGACTAGCGCCGGCTTTTTGCAGTTCAGTATTGCGTATCTACGCCAGTCGAATAAATAAAGCCTCAGAGTATCTTGCACGCAATGCGAAGGGATGTATAGAGTCGGCTTGCCCCAACGGAGTAAGTATAACAGTGGACTACAGTAATAAAACGTAAGTGTCCGTGAACGACATCGGGTCTCTCGACTCAACTGGGCGTTTATAGCCATATGTATTTCTTTCCAACGTAACTTCACTCGTCATGCGTTACAAATGGCTATAATGAAATTCGATCGAGAATAAAACCGCTATTATTATTCCACCAAGACCACGCGTAACCCTCAATTTATTAGCTACGAATGAACAGAAAAAGAGGAGAAAAGGATTGAGTAATTTTACCTGACTTCTTCTTTTCTCGTTTTAGCGGCAGGTTTCATCATAGCAGTTATCGGTTATTCAGTATCATGCTTTGTGTGTTCTCATATTATTTCCAGGAACTTCTCAAGAATCGAGTGATAGTAGTCTGATGATGGATTGGATAAGAACGTGATGGTCGAATTCTCACAAGATAACTTTCACACACGACTATCGTTACGAATAAATTTTCAATTTTGAACTGAACCGATGTGTATTGCACCATAATCTCTAAAAATGCATTCATTTTATTGGATCGAAACTTCTCATTAGAATACAACCCGCCATCCACATGGAAGAGCGATATGATCGCGCCTAATTCGCCTAACCGCGCAACCATATTTCACATTACGATGCTCAATTTAGGCTTGTCGGTAAACTGTGTAGATAATTGCAAAGTTCTGTCAGATCGACCGAATTGGTGAAACTAAAATGACCGAAATAACCGGCTGGAGATACAGAGACGCCTATGTTACCGGCAGTAACTATGCATGACGCATTATACCGTGTAGTGTACTGCCATCTTTTGGGGCCCATTTTTGGTTGGTTACCTTTGTGCGCATGCGTCGTGCCGCGTAAATTCAATAGTGTTGGTTAAATAATCAACATGTTTTTAAATTATGTTTAATAATACAAAAACTACTGTTCAGACGAATATTATGTTTTATTAGTCAATATAAACAATGAAGATAGATGAAGAAATGAAACGTGCTGATAGGAAGGAAGATGATGATAGGAACTAAGTCCATAAAACTTACTCATTTGAATGACTAATAAATGCTATGAAAAATTTGAAGATCTTTAATAACAGTTAAAATGGTTATTAGGTCTTTTCGTCTCCATAAAAGTTTATAATTCATTCCCTTTCTAACTGCACAATTTAATTTGATAATCACTGGCCAGTAAATAATATCCGGAAATGCAATATACGCATATTTATAAAGAAAAATGCTTTTATGCTGGCCTGTCAATAGTCTAGAAGTATGGTCAGGTATAAAACATAATTTGCAAACCTGTCGAATGTAATTTTTCGTTTTTCATGTGCAATAGAGTCCTTTTTACAATATCGATTGTCCGTTCTGCTTTTGCAGGAAGGCACAAAACGCAGCAACATTTTCAAAACAAATTCATCAAGTCAAAATATCAACTATTTTCATGGACTCGCCTCTGCTGGCAATCTAGCCTAGCTTACATACAGACTACTATATCCAGTGGGCGCCTAAAAGCATGCGCAACGTCACAGTGAATTAGAACCTGAGCCCCGAATGATGGCAGATTTACCTCGGCACCCTCCCTGCAGTGGCTTCCCCCCCGCAACGTTATGCTCCGTCTTTATAATTCCTACGTCCATGGTCAAAAGTATAATAAAATTCAGGAAAAAATTTGCTCTTGAGAAGCTGACAAATTTTATTCATTCGATACGCACACGGTTACATGATGTGAATGTAGATTTACTAAACACATGTATTAATCCGTCAATATCGTGATCGTGATTAACTCAATGATTAAAATTCTGTATTGGAATTAAGAGACGCAAATTTTCTTCTATCGGAAATAATTATTGCTGCAAATTACAGAACAGCATCTGTAGAAATTCTGCTGCAAATTCTGATATTTTCAGATGACATCAAAAATTGAGAATAAATGATAACCTTAAAATTAAGAATGTGGCTAAATTTCCAATCAATACCGTCCGGATCGTCCATCGCGGCCTTTGTCTTCTCTTCCCTTACGGTTACGGTCTTTAGATCTTGATCTTCTTTCACGAGAGCGGGATCTACGCTTACGTTCAGTACGGGTTCGTGATTTTGATCGGGATCTAGAACGGCCACCACCGCCTCCACCTCCGCCACCACCACCTCCACCGCCACCACCTCCTCCTCCTCCGCCGCCTCCTCCTCCTCCTCCTCCTCCTCCTACTCCTCCTCCTGGTGCTCCTCCTCCAACACCGCCTCCTTTGCCACCCTTCTTGCGACTGTACAAATAACGGCGCAATTCTCTTGAGATTGGTTTGAGATGCATAAAATTGCAGAAACCAGAGCGTGTGCATTCTCTGGAACGAAAAAGAATAGGAAAATTAGTTTGCAAGCATCCTAAATTTCAAGACAGAATAAGTTACTCAAATTCAAATCTCCTGCATTCAGAAAATGAAATATGTAGAGCCTGCTCTTAATTGTAGTTTCGATCCACAGACTAAAAATCAACCGCATTACATCTGTATATTTGTGAATTAGTCACATAAATCCACAATAATGAAAACAATGTAATGAGGATAAATTTTTCTACCCAAAATCAACTGATATCTATATTATTACAATGAGAAAGATATTCTGCTGCTCACCCCATCTCATACTGTCTGCAACATGCTTCTCTGAAGTCAGTTACAGGTGATAGTTCGGCATAAACAGGTCTCCCGCCGAACCAACGATTATTTAAATCGTTGACTGCTTTTTCGGCATCCTCTTCTCTTCTAAACTTGATATAAACATTGCCGACGAGATGATCTCCGAGATTATCGCATACATTCATCTCTTCTATTTCTCCGTACTTGTCTTCGCACTCGACGAATACATCTTCAAAAAAATTGTCGTAATGCTCCTGCATCTCTTCGTCGGATACATTCGCTACCACTAAAGTTTTTCAAAAAAGGAGATTTCAAAATCATTGGACAACACTCAAATTTATTATCATCATGACAAATAACATTCATATTACATGTATTATACTCACAATGAGATCCATCTGCACTTTTTGCTGAATTTTGTGGATTCACGTACAAATTTTGCAGCAAACATGTCTAAAAACAAAAACATCACGTCAAATAGCAGTAATTTTTTCACATTTTCACGTATAAATTTCCGGAATAATTCATTATGTAATCATATTTATAGCTAGTAGCGATGTATTTGTTAAATTTAACCAGTTCTTCTTTATATTTAGGTCTTTCTTTTGTGGTTATGTTCCGAAAATGCGCGAACCGATACAGGCGACATTTGTAATGCGATAAACATGTGAGATAGGTTGATTTACATATTTACCTGGCTAAAGGTTGGTTTGTTGTGAATACGTGAACACCTGTCCCCGTGTCGACATGCTCCGATTTTGAAGTAAAAGGAACAATTTACTCTGTAGAGGTTAGAAAGGACGCCATTAGTTAGTTAGCTCACGGATTCATCAGCCGAAAACCATTCAATGAAAACTTGTCTACTTACTTGTCTTTTTCAGTACCGAAAATAGAGGCGAGATATTCGGCCATCGTTAAACGCCTCTAGTAGGCTAAAAAGTTGGAATTCTTTCACTACGTGATATGATTATTTAATCACATGAAAACAAACACGTTGCAGCGTAGTGACGGATGAAAGCCGACTCCCAAAATGTCGAGTGCCGAACGCGAACCGAATTTCCAGCTTCAATAATGGCCACGAAAACGACGGCTACGCCATCATTTGGAAATTTTTAGAACTTGAGAGTATTGTTGGAAAAATGGAGGACGACACTAAAATTTCGTATAAAAACATTCTCGGTAAATTGAATAGCGATGTGATTACTCAGGTGACTATGAGAAAATCGTATTTACAATCCATTTGTTTCTTTCTCAAATCTCCATAGTTTACAATATTTTGTTGTTCATTTCAAGTTCTTTCATGATTGCGTCGACGAAATATGTGGGCGGAAAATAATGACATTTCAACAATTTACAAACAGTATTCATTGGACGGAAGACGAATACAGAATTGCTCGTCAATTTGCATTAGGATTATTCAAAAATCCAGAATTATTATATTTGGAAGAAAAAAGGGTAATTTGTGAATCTTTCATCACCTTCAGTCAAATTTATTCTATTTCGCTTATCAATCTTCTGTCTTCTTTTTTTTTACTTACGATAGATGCCGCAAGAATACAAAGAAGCGTCTGACGAACTGCAACTGGTTATACGCAACTGTGTGACCGTGCGTAGAGAACAATTGGTAAATTCATTGTTGAAAGAACACTCAATTAAAAATGGAGCTACTTTATTAGACTTCGATTGGAGATTGAAGGTAACTAGCACTACCAGCGATTAACAATACTGGCATGAGTTTCAAGTCTCACAATAAATAAACAGTTACTATTTTTATCATTACTATTTACCTTTAGTGGGTCATCGGTTCGAGTAAACTTGCAACTCTGAAAGAACCGCTCCTGCAGTTGGATCTCATTGTTGAAGATAGTAAAAGGAAGCGAATTCTCGATCTTGAATTGAACAGGGATGAACTTGAAACAATGATAAATGCTTTGGAGGAAGTGAAAAGCTGATGAACAAAGTTTTGTGATACGGAATGCAAAAGATCATTATACAATACGCTCAATAAATATGTGTGTGTACCTAAATAAAGGAATTTGTGAAAAATAAACAAAAATTCGTTACCATTTTACCATATGTGTAAACCCCATTAATTCCATCATTTGGACAATTATGTAAAGGATGGGTAAAAAAGTATCAGGCTCTGAAACACGGATAAAATGTGGACGCGTTGATGGCTCCGGGAGAGTTTGTTTTTCTGAAAACCAAAGGAATGCGATTTTTATTTCCCGTTTTAGGATACGTTCCGAAATTAGCTGTCAGCGCCGAATTTTCAGCAGGAAAGAGACAGCGGCCCAGTGAAAACCTGATAGAGCGAGAAAGACACACGATTGCTGACTGCACTGCCGGCTCATTTCGGAACATAGCCTTAAGGCGCTATTAAAGACTCACGTCATTAAACAATGAGTAACAATACATTGAACAATGTGTGACAATGAAGATTTCACGCGTCTTCAAAAGGCCGAAAAAATCCATGCTCGTTGCAGATAAACAAGCGTTTGAAAAATGACTTTTCGAAAAATCGCTGCATAGACGAAAAACCGTAATGTCCGGCAATGTTTAACTCAATATCCAAGTTCAAAAGAAATTTCGAGTGTTTTTTGACCGACTTTATTAAGTAGTTATACTAATTTCAAATCATTCCTATTTGAAATTAGTATATTATATTCTTCAAATAATAAAATCATCTACTCTGACAATTCTTACTATAGGTATACCGAACCTGGTCAAGAATAAGAAATAAAAAAAAACTATTCAAATCTTTCAGGTAGCTTGTATCTGAGATCGCCATTGTGAACTTTTTCTTCCCCCTTTGTAATAATATTTTAATGCTCGTAAACACCCCCGATGATTTTTTATTTTTATCTCAAATGAAACTTCTCTCAACTACAATGAGATATGACAATATGCCATAATCATAGTTGATTCTACGGAATCACTCAAAATTTCGTATAAGCGTTGAAATTTAATTGAACCTTTTGCCTCACACTATCCTTTTTCATTCCAACAACGATTTTTCGGAAATTCATTTTTCAATCGCCTAATTTCAAGCACCGGGCAGACTTTTTTTAGGTTCCAGAGCTCGGATAACAGCTAAATTTTCGTAGTTTCCGATAAAAAAAGAAGTATTACCAGGATTAATGAATTCGTTCGGAATTTCTTCATGTTTCAAAACTGGCCGATTTATTTTGACCCTGCATAGACGAATAACCAAATAATTGTTTAAATTAAAACAGAGAAGCGTGAGAAAAAAAAATTTTAATCATTGCATTACGTGATTGCAAATAATTAATCACTTCCCAAAAAGTACCAATATATTTCATTAATATTCTAAAATCTGAATCAATTTTTCATCAATAATGTATAAAAAGTGGAGAGAGATCGATGTCATACGAGGATAATCATGAGAGGGAAGAAATTGGGAAATTATAAATAATATAGATACACTTATGTCACAGTTTATTATAGGTATTTTTATAGATAAATGTAGAATAGCTTTAGTTACTATTCTAATAACGGTTTGGATCAAAAAGACATTGAAAAACGGAATTCCTGTTTTTTGATATCCAGAACGTCCACAAAGCTAAAAAAAAAATTAAAATAAAACAGAACAAATAGAAGAGAACACGTTAAAATATGTTTTGTATCTAAATCGTCTCAAACGAAAGACATATATTATATAAAATAGATATAATAAACGAGAGAGAGATTTCAAGTTTACTGGACGTTTTGGATACCCGAATTAAATATGATATAATTAATATTCATATTAGGGGGATAAGTGGTGCAAGATCAGTCACTTTGGAAGAGAAAAAAAAAAAATGAAGATAGAAATAAAATAAAATAATAATTTCAAATATAGTAATATAAGATGATTTCCTTTTCACATTTATAGGTATAATCAAATCTAAGTTCGAAAGAACATTCAATTTCGTTGTAACCATATCATTATTATTGTTATTAATATTAATATTATTACTATTATTATTGTTATTATTATTATTATTATTATTATTATTATTATTATTATTATTATTACAGATAATAATTAAAATCCATAAGAGTAGGGGAGAGGGGGGAAAGGGAGAAAAGGTTTACTATACAATTTTTTTTAATTTCACTTCCATTCTTCTTGCTTATTATTATAGTATATCGATTAAAACCAAACTTTCGATCAAGAGAAATTGGTAACACGCTTTGCTTTCGCTTCATTCTTATTATCTTCACTTTATGAATCTTCTTTTTTTTCTCCAACGCTTACAATAATATTAATAATAGATCTGATACGAGGTGAACATATGGATTCTTTTCATTTGATTTATTATTAGATGAATGGGTTTTTTTTTCAATTTCATAATACTCTCTACGCTACGAGTCTAATGAAATTTTTTGTAATTAATTAGTCATTATGTTATTACTTTGTTTATCTTCTATTCTGTTGATTTCTCTCTTTTTTTCTGGTTCTTTTTCGTTTTCCTTTCAACTTGTAGAGATTTGTATAAACGTAGAAATATCGTATGAAAAATTTGTAAAAGGTGTATTATTATTATTTTATTCATTTACTTGTTTAATTACTCATTTTTTGTTTACGTATATATTGAGTACTTGTGCGGGGTAATATCGTAATAGTAATTAGGCAATACTTTTTTTCATATATATATGTATATAATAATTACGATAGGCTTTCACAAAGGTTTTGTTTCTTCGTTTTTTTTCGTTTTATAGTATTCCTATGCAGATATTAATTAGCATTTCAATAGACGAAATTGTCTCTTGTCTCGCCCTCTCTCTCTCTCTCTCTCTTTCTCTCTCGCTCTCTCTCGCTCTCACTATCACGCTATTTTCTAGATTACATTAATCAAAACCCAAGTATACATCATTTTTATTCCATTTTATGTACCGTGTGTCTAGTAATTCGTGTTTCGCGTTTTGTGTACGTGTGTGCGTGCCAGCTATTGATTATAGATTCGAAAGAAAACAAAAAAACATACGAAGAAAAGCATCATCTCAAATTGCATGATTAATACAAAAACCATTCGTAGTCTGAAATGAAAAACGTAGAAAGGAAGAAAAAATAGTGATAATTAATACAACTAAACGATATTATATGCACACAAATCCTAAGTGTGAATCACGGACACCTATATAAGTATGTATATATATAATATATATATATATCATTTCTATATATCATGCTACACTATGGCTGGCATACATAATAAGGAGTAGACGCTGATCCTTCAAGTACATGCTCTGATTCGTGGTCGAAACTTAAGTGCCGTAACATATCAACTATATATACTGGGTAGTAGATGCTTTTTTTGGTAGTAGATACCATTATCTCGGAGCATTAACATCTACTTCTTCTCATGCATACCAGCCATTGTGTCCACGCGTTTTCATGCTTCGCGTTTCAATTTTTCTTTCTGTATTCTTCTCAAATTTTTCCGTGCCATGTATATCACGTCAAATTGTTTCAAGTGTCACAGTATAGTTCAAGGTATATGAATTCTCCACCCTCTGAGTATTTTTTCTCGGATTACCTCGATTTGTCGTTGAATCCATTATAATCTCACTCAAAAAATTCATACGCTTATATCTCTCTCACTCTCTCTCTCTCTTTTTCTCTCTAATCAATAATAATTTCTTATTTTGTTTCAGGCTAGATAGGTAATAATAATTAAATGACACGTTTATCTTCTTTCCCTTTTGACGTTTTTTTCTTCTTTTAATTTCTATATGGCAGGAGAGGAAAAATATATGCTCACCTGCGCGATTATTTGGGCACGGCCCAAAAAATATTCAATTATTGATAATATCAATAAAAATTAAAAATAAAAAAAACGTATAATAATAATAATTCACTTAGATATTATCTTATGAAAAAATTATCATTCGCTCCAACCAAATTATTTCTCGGTTATTTGATATAATTATTTCATTTCTTTCTTTCAGAATAATCAATTTCAATTACGTAAATTTAGTCGTTTAATTAATCACTTTACCATTATTGAATTATTATAATTCTTCTCATTTTATTCTTGGGTCTCCTCCTTCTGCTTCTTCTCATTTTGCAATGGATTTTCATTATTTTTTTGCCGTTTTTTTTTCAGTTCTTTTTTATTTCTGTGTAGTTTCAAAATGTTTTCCCTATCAAATAGTTAATAATTAATAGGTCTACTATAAAGTCTGTATGCTCTCACAATGTTACACATAACAATTCGCTTGTTTTGCTGCTCCTACTCCTGCCGTTGATGTTCGTAATTGAAAAATACTTTTATAGTTTTTTTTTCCCCCCTGATTTCAGTTGCAGGAATGGTTCAAATATATATATATATATTAATACATATATATTTTTGGTTCTTAACGAGAGAGATTGAAAAAAAAAAAACAAAAAAAAAACTTGCTTTCTTCCCAAAATACAATTCGGTGTTTTTTAGCGCCGTTATTTCTTCTTTTTCCATTTTATTCATTGATGACATTTTGGTGGTGCAAATCCTTGACAATTTCCTGAAACAAAAAATGTTATCATTGGCAAATCGACCTTTTTTTCTCATCAAAACTTATTATTTTTTGCGAGTTTATTCCTCTTTTTTAATTCACTTACGTTTGTGTTAACACTTTCGATAGTTTCATTCACTGCAGCCGCCACTGCCTTGTCGCTTATGTCATTTTCTTCAATAGCCTATGTGTATGAGAAAAAGAGAAAAAGGTGACCGTTATAACACACAATGAATTTTATAATGCGCATAATATGAGATATGAGAATAAAACCGAAAACAAAACAAAAATCAGAACGCTGAAAATATAATAATTGAATAAGTCAGATGGCCCCTCGCTCCGTAGTCTTCAATTAATAATTAATCGTTTGTATAATTAAAACAAACTGTTCAGAACTACTTATGCTTAGCAAGCAATAAATAGTCGATAGGCGATCATCATTCTTCTATATAATGTATACGATTCCAAACAACATAGTAATGAGAAATTGGGATGGAATTTTCCAAGTTTAATCAATTTCTTGACTTCCTTCTTACCTTAGTTACGGAGGCAACATCTTCAGTGATCGCAGGTTCTGAAGGCGGAAGTATTGGGAATTCAGCTGGTACTGGGGGAGCAGGACTAGCGGGGGCTTCGGCCACACTCTCTGTTGTGCTAATTTCAGCTGGATTTTCGGCAGGTGCTTCAGGCTCGGTAACAATTTGCTAGAAACAGAAATTTCCAATTAGATAAAGGTTTGTGATAAAAATTTGAAATATTTTGAAGACGCCCGAACATTGTCCTGGTAGATAGGTAGGAACAACTACTTTGTGACAATGATATGAGCCAACTATACATTTCTTCACAATTGAATGATTGTGATTTTTTCAATTCAACTGATTGACCAGGAGTTTGGAACAAATTTTGTTTTTTTCCATATTCCATAGCATTATCAATTGATTTAGACTGAAATTACACAAGTTATAAAGTCTTTGATAATTTCATGCAATGACATTATAACAGATCCCCCAGGCAAGACAATTCACATGCGACAGCATACCAATTTTGTCTACAGGAACGTAAAATGTACAAAAAGCTTCGAAAGAAGAATTTTCAATTCGTAATTTGTAAATAACTCATAAACTTTTGTCTTCTTCTGCTTTTTTAATTACTAGTAATAATTATTCTTCCCAGCTCAACTACTACGTCTATCAATGAGTTTGTTTTCTAATGTTAATGTTACAAATAAAGTTATTTTTTGTTTTCATGAAAAACAATTTCTCTACTGAATCTACAGGTAGCAATTTTTGCTTTCATTATTTGAAGCCAATCCTAAATGCACTTGGCTTCCATCTATGTATTTAATTTAAAATCAATGATGTTAATATTTTAAGAAAAACCAAGAGGCAAACAACACAGGGTTCACAGGAATATTGGGATACAGTATTAGAGATTGTTAATGAATTTTTCTTGGGTTTTGGGCAGGTAAAAGATTTTCTTCACCAAGTTACACACAAGATTATGTAAATGGCTGATGGATTTGCAGCTAAGATAGAGAGATCGCCCCCGCTGAATAAATTTCGATGAATATGAAGTTACTTATATAAATTATTGATGTTCAAGTACAGTGTTTAATGCTAATGTTGACGTTCGCTCTTCTGTTTATTTATTTTATCAATGTTTGATACTTTTGATTTTCTGAAGCAGATAAAATTTTTTTTCTGAAACGAGTGGAAACGCCCACAATAAAGATTCTGCCATAAATCTTGCATGCTATTCCATAAATATTTATATTATGATGCCTCGACTGCCATGCTGAAACCCAAACAAGCTCTCTCTCTTTCTCTGTTTCTTTCTTTCTATGTCTCTCTCTCTCTCTCTCTCTCTCTCTCTCTTTCAGTCTCTCTATCCTTTTTTTATGACAGACGTCGGTAAATATAATTCACCTCTCTTGAATGCTGACAGTAAGAAAAGAAGTAAGTTAAGTCAAGTTAAATTCTATCGATACAGGATATGATGACGACGATGAAGGAGGAATGTATAGCAACTGAGGAACCAGGGGATTAGAAATACATCAGGCTATCACAGAATTTTTGGAGCGCATACAGAGACAGATCGTCATTGTGAATTTTTTTTTTTTTTTATTGCACCAAGAGAATATTTGACGGATTTGATCATGCCAGGATTCGCATGTTAGTCACCTGGGCGTTATCCGGTAGATCGCTAGTCGGCGCAGCTTCCAACAATGGACAACTTGTAGAATTTTCCACTCCGTTCATCAATTCCTCAGATTGCGCTAATCTTTCCTTTAATTGAACTTCTGAATCATTGTAAGAATTAAGGCTTTGAGACAGGGACTCCACCTCGAATTCTTCATTACTATGGTCGTCGATTAATTGCAATTCGGATGATTCTTTTGTTGATATCGCAATTTTTTGTGGACTAGAATTACTCGGAGGAGATACCAGCGTTTCGTTCGAAATATTAGGAGACAAAGGATCGATCAGAGTTGTCGAAGTATCTGTATCTTTAACAACACTGCCGTTTTCGACAACTAATTCAATATCATGGATGATAGTTTTAGGAATTGGACAGATTTCAGGATTGGAGACATCTTTGGCAGGATTAGGAAGATCTTTGGTAGGTAGCGAGCATATCAAAGCCTCTTCGTTAGCTGTATAAATTTCATTAGGAGGTACCGGAAGATCATCTAATAAATTGGAAACATCTTTCACCGGTAAAATTGAAGATGGAAGCTCTGGTAATGCATCGTTCATCGGGCTTGTAATTTTTTCACCAGGTGTGGAAATGTTTAGAATATCAGTAATAGAACTAGAAAATTCTTGTAGAGTATCTTTAGTGGGACTCAGAAGTCCTTCTACGGACATATGGCAAGCCCTCAATTCCTCAATAGGATCAAAAACTACTTCAGAATTCAAGTTTTCCAAGATATCAATTGTTTTAGAAGAAATTGACAGGTCGTCGATCTTCTCAGACAACAATTCGCCAATTACTTGTGATTTTTCAAAACTAGGAATGGGTGATTCAGGCAACGGCGGGGGAGCAACTTCATCAACAGAATCAATTTTTGTCGAGATAATCGCTTCTTCGTCTTCCATCTGGTTTCCGTAAACGCTTGCAATCTCGGGACATTTGATTTCTGGCTTTTCTAGTGCATCAGAATCTGATTTGATGACTGGAATTTCATCAGTTACAAGGGTATCATTGACTGTCTGAGAAAGCTTCTCTTCGATGACAGAGTCTATAACATTATCTTCAGGAACGACTAAAGCTGGTTTGGCTTCAACCAAAGATTCTTCAGACAGCGGAAGCGGACCTTCCTCAGAATTAATAACCAAATCACCTTTTTTGTAAAGATTATCATCTTCTGGTTTAATCGACGTTTCAATCATCTCAGTACATGGAGAGCCATTTGTCAAGTGAACGATATTTTCTAATGATGCTGAGTCCTGCCCATAAACACCGTTTTCTACAATTTCCTTCGACTGAGTTTCCAAAATTTTTGGAATATTCTCCGTAATTTCCAAGACAGATTCAGGTAAAGTAGGAGATTCGACAGATTTAACGACTTCGTCGATAATTTCACATTCTTTTAAATTCAGAAGAGGAATTTCGGTTTCATTGACATCTTTAATACTATCCTGTACTTTGGCGACTACTTCTGTGACCGTGGCGGACGCTGATTTAGAGACGATAATATTAGACTCTGTAAGAATTTTAGTTTTTGATAGATCAAGGGAGTGGGCTAGGTCAATTGGCTCTTTAACGATCTGTGATGCCATACTAGCAGCCTCGGCAGGGACCTTCAATGCTTCGGCAAGTGCCGATGCATTAGCAGCGGTGTGCTGAGCCTGCTGCAATGGGGAAGGGTCAATTGGGGTTGGCGGAGGGCTGGAAGGAAGCGGGGGTGGGAGATCCTCACTGGTTTTCCTCTCAATGATAGACGGCGTCGCGGTGGGCTGAGCTTGAGTGAATCCTACCGGGGATATGGCCTGTACTGGACTGACCTCAACTTTCTCAGCTACTGCCACAGGTTCGACTTTTTCAATTTCCTCTTTCTTTTCCTCAACAGGGACAGGAGTGGGGGCAGGAGTGGTAGGTTCCTCTTTCTTTTCTTCGACAGGGGTAGGAGAGACAGGGGCAGCCTCTTCTTCCTCCTTGACTGGCGCAGGAGCAGCGGTTGGTTCCACGGTTGTGTTGCTTACAGCAGTCTTCTCTTCAGCGGGACTCTCCTCAACTGGTACTGCAGCTTCTGCTTCTTCGCCACTCTGAAACCAGAAAGAATAAGAAAAATTTAAAACTTGAACAAAGTACTAATCTTTGTTTGAATGCCAGCAACCTCTGAATTGCAAATTTTGTAAACCTATTTACGTGAATGAAGAGTTACTTTGCTACTCTACATTCACTGTGAGAACCGTGGCGTTCGAATATTTCTCGACGAAAGTATTAACTTTATAAATAAAAAAAAACGTTCGCTAGATGCCCGTTTGCGGGTTTTCGCCTACAGTAAAAAGTGGGGCGAATTTTTGTCTGGCTCTTACTTGCCAGACCCAACAGTTGTTCCACAACGAGCGAGTCCTTGAAATGAGGGTAAAACTATTACCACTCTCTATATATCCTGGATAGGAAAGCAAATTGCGAAGGGGAGATATAAGTAAGGCGAGTCGAGCGCGATTGAGGGTGGCGTCCGAAGGGGCTGTTGGTTAAAAAGTGGAGGGTGACTACTCCCATGCCGTGCCCTTCAGGGGCGACAAATAATGTCACTGTGGCACTCCCAATGGTGGTTTTAAACCACGTTGCACATTCTACTCAAAAAACGAACACGGAACATCCGCGCGTATAAGTCTGATATCGACCATAAAAGGCAGTAACTTTCATTGTACCAACTAAAAAATCAATTACTGCTCAAATATTAACGACTTGTGATTACGTATGATGTGAATCTAGTTCAGAGGGATTACAAGAAAGCCGAATTTATTCTACGCCAATTTCGAAAGGATGGTCGAAAAGCACCTATTTCAATGGCATTTGATTGGGGAAGAAGAGACAGCGCAATTTGTCGACGACCCTCGTGGGCAATAAATTTACTTCGTAACAATATCTCAAATTCGGGTTTCAGACTTGAAAATTACTGGAAGTTATCAAGTTATGTGAATTTTGCTAACCATAATTCCAGAAAACGCGGTGACGCAAGCTAAAGTTATAATCTTCTTTCTTTCATTTTCTCATTTTTGAACGAGACGTCGTCTACAGGCTTTCTACTACGTACTTACAAAGTGCAATTTAGTTCGCTAAACACCGAGAAATGTAATTTGCTTTTCGTAATTACCACCTAGCATTCTTGCCAAATACCTCACTGCAACACGCCTACAGCTCGGTCGGTATAACGCTGCTACTTTTTAACCAGATTAAATCCCTGGGCATTCGTTTATCCCACAGCATTTGTACTCAAGTAGAGAGATCTACAAACGAAAGCTTCTCATGTTTTTCGATTGTATTCCTTCTTTTTTCTTCCAGCACCAGCCAAGATCACGGGAAATTCAATCACGCCGAGTGCCGAACGTCTATCGCTGATTGTTAGACGGAAGGCGTCAAGTAGGAAGATTTTCATCTCGAAAATAAGCAGAATAACAAGAGTATGAAAACCAATTTTTGAACCGGAGAAATAAATTACACGAGACATCGATAGTCAATAATTATTATTTTCTTCTTGCAACCGCGTAGCAAATTATTCTATCATGAAAGATGCTGATCGTAAAATGAAAAGGTAAAAAAATTGGAAAACAAAGAAATTAGGAACGCCTAGTTTATCCGCGGTTGGCTTTCGGCCCAACGGGAAACATATTTCCAAAAACTGGACCAGTGCCCGACGCGGTAGATATACCTATAGTATGTAGGTAAAAAGCTTATGGCGAAATTCGGGAATGCTGAATTTGCTACAAAGTAACGTATTACACTACACGTTCGCGGAGAATTTGCAGCCGCAGGACGGTGAAATTCTCTGAAATGAAAAATACGGTAAAATTGAAAAATTATTAATTTTTTCAATGATACGAGAGAACTTTTTCTTTATTATTTTCATATGGGTTCAATAGAACGTACTATGAGACTATACAACGATGTATCTGTCATATAATCTCTTCATTTTTTTGTTTGTTTCAATTTGTTCAATTTATTTCCGTAGTATTACTTATTACGACACCAGACTCATTGTATAGTAGTAATGCGTTTATTCCAAGCTGCATTGACAATAGATTCCTGTATTACCACAACATACTATCACAATGCAAAAATGTTAATGCGTATAGACGTACGAGAGAGGTTTCCTGCCGATAAGTTGGAAGTATAAGACCGTACGCGCATGAGGTGAGTTATCCATGACAATAATTACATCCACAAACTTCATAGGTGCAAGCTTGCAATTTTACATTACATGAACTGTTGTGCGACGTCACGCGAAGTTTGATGAACAAAAAAAAAAAAGAAATTAATTTACTCAGAAAAAAAAGCACACACAGACTCATCGCACAGTCGAACTGACTACATACATTACAAATTTCTCACTCATTCGATACTTATCCGTTTACATTTCCATATCGATATTAGACTCTTTCCTTCCTTTTTTCGACCCCAGATCGGTCATATAAACTAAAATCAAACTTCCTTCCGTATCCTCGAATATACCTAATACTGAAAAATCTATCCTCAAATAGCCTATAATCAACTATGAGAATAAATGGCATAGTTATACACTATTACACATATTTGAAAATATGAATATTGTATGGGTTTATATGGGCAATGAGAAAAAAATACATCAGTAGCATAACGGAGCAGCGCAAAGAAAAGGGATATAGGAGAAAAGGGATATAGGAGAAAAGGGGACGAGACACGAAGTGGAAAAAAGTTGTCTTTTTTTTTGCAAGGAAAGTTATCGACCGTGAAATATAACCGCCTCTGCATCCTAAAGACGTTAAAAATGCATTAGGAACATCTAAAACCGGGGTCAACATTCTCGCAAGGATAGATAGTAGATACAATACGTAGGCAGATACACCTAGCGTGTTGAATTGTGACAACTTTTTAAGGTGCACGAAATTTAGAACAAAAGATGTGTCCAAATGCGGTTGGCAGACAGTAAAATTTCCAACGAGCTGGCCAATCGCGGCTGCACCGTTTCGCGCAGGCGAGATGAAGATAATTTGCCTATTTGCCGAGCGTATTCAGACATCTTTTGTTTCAAATTTCATGGAGCTTCAAAAGTTGTCACAATTCAGCACGCCGCGCCGAGTATGTGTACCTATCCATTCAATCTCCCCGTGGGACTTTCGTGACGAATGGCAATCCTGTGTTGCATACGGCACGAGTACGTCTGTATACCAACCTACCGACTCCATTTCACCACTTTAGGTAGATACGTCGTATAATGGCTATCATGGTAGTAATATACCACTATAATTCGAATTATAAAACATTAGATTAGAGGTATGTACGTACACCTACTACCGATTATAAGGTAAACATATTTTTTCTATCCATTACGGTTTTCTCATTCTCGGAAATCGAATCATTTCTCAGTCCGGTAGAGCGCATCTGCGGCGTTAGCTACCATGAAAACGATTACCGTATATATCCGAGTATGATATATTTATGTAAATAAACAAATAGATGAAGAAATGAAAAATGCTCCATAAATCATACAAAGAGCTTGTAAACACTCGATGGTCGTGTATTCTTAGAGAGTGATCAACAAACTTCGGGACCAACAGATGGAAGGAAAAAAAGAAAAGTTTCAAACAATTTCCTTCCGATATAGAGCGGTGTGCATACCCACATAGAAGTAAAAAACTAGTGCAGTCTGCCAAAACCGTCGCAATAACATGAACGAAGACTCTATCAGAGTGCGAGGGAGGGGTGTTTGTTACGCGCGTTTACATTCTTCACATAACCTAGTAGGTACAGTGAGATAAAGGAAAGGCAGAGAACCAGGTCGCTTTAACGGAATGCAAACATGAGAGTGTTATGTGCAGCAGAGTAAGAGGTACATAATGTTTTATAAGCCGTTACAAGTGTGGAATGGTTTCAATGAAGTTATTATATAGGTATGTTGATGTGTACATGTACGCGACAACTCGGCAACACTTGGCACCGCTGCATCGCTTCTTCCATCGTATGCTTAAGCCAGACAAAGTACATCAACTATCTTCAATAACATTTACTGAATGTTATTTCACTCGTATTGCTCTTGTTTTAAAATATGCGCAATATACATAAAATGAATGAAAAAAATTCTTCGCTTCAATCTCTTTTCGTCACCCTCGAGGTGCCCTGCAGGACTCGCAGCCTCAAACGTACAGAAACCGTTTGGAAAACGAAAATCGTAAATTTTCGCAAACGATTCGGTCGATTTTGATGAAACTTTGCTAATTCATGGAGTATGATGGCAGAAAGTGGTTCAATATTTCATCCTCTCCAAACATTGATCAGATTTCATAAAAAATTAATATTCTCTATGTTAGTTAGGTTAGATTGCCAGCGGTGACTCCAATAGCCTCTTAACGTAATTAATTCTATACCTATTCCTGCAGCTGTTCCGCCAAAATCAGTGCTTCAAGGATAATTAACTTTCGCGATTAAATTCCGGAGTAGGTATAGAATTTAACGGAGATTATTCCGGCTGTCAAATCGCGTATAGTTAATTCGTTAAAATGACTTTTGACGCACTACTGCGTGTTCACGGAAATTGAAGAAATATAAACAATCAGAGGGAGGAGTTTCCGTTCGACATACCTATACCTTACGCAAACAGAAGAGAAAGCAAACTAGAAAAAAAGTGAAGAAATAATTCGTTCTTTATAAGGAATCGTGCAGCACGCAAAGACACCCTTCTGCCAACGGACGTTAGTTAATGGAAAAGTTCGCGCCATCTGCGTGTCATAGATAAAATATACTAGCATAATACCTTATAATTATTCTACATAAAAAGGCTTTCGGTATTTAATTAAGATCTCGAGATTCCCACTTCCATTCATCTAAATACTCTATAGACACCCGGTACCATATGTAAAACCATAGACAATTGATTGTTAAAATATGAATGTATCGTTTAAACATGAACAAGGTTTAATGAGTGTATATTTACTCAGCAAAACATATAGGTGTGTGTATAGACCTGTATAATAAATATATACATATGTATCATATATACACAAGTGTGTTTTAACATCACCAATTATTGCGTGAATGGGAGAACTGTGCAAATGAATCGGTTTGCCTTTTTTTGACTGTTTCAGAGGTTTCGAAAGTATAAACTCCCTCATTTTTCATTGATAAGAACAAGAGAGAAGACTACAACTCACCTCCGTTCTTTTTTTTCTACATTTTCAGACTTTTTCGCTATGTATTACCTATGCATACACATCATTGTACGTATAAATACAACTTGGTCCCGAAGTCATTTCATTTGTTTATATACCACAAATATAATTTCAACTTCTTGACGATATAATATTGATCTTGTTTTAATTTTCATAATTTATAGATTCCTATACCTATATACAATTGGAAATTTTGAATATATATATATGTACATACACACACAATCGTCAGGAATTATTGAAAATTAAAATGAATGACTATAAGTCAAAATATGAACGGTAATAAAAAACAAAAAATTATTTTCTTTTGTTACAAATAATAATTCACTGTCTCTACTCCCTGAAGGCAGTCTTTAGTCGAATAAGCTCATCCCCTACGTAGATCTATTTCAGCTCGAGTTTGGCATTGGGAGCATCCCACAAGGAAGGAACGGACGAACGAACGATGAGATGTCTTGGTTTTATTTTATTCGTAAACTTTCAAACCTATATTTAAACGAGGTTCATTTTTGCACGTAGTGGTTCTCAACTCGAGTGACTAACTATTTTCAAAACGCCCCGAAAATCTCATTGGAAACGATGCAGGCATAAGCAATCGATGTATAGGTATATTATCATACGATAATTATAGCAACAAAATTCTAGAACTTGCATTCATAAAATTAAGGGGGGGGGGGGGGGGGGGGGGGGGGAGACGAAACATTGCGCGAGTCTGTCATCGGAAGAAAGACTCATGGGTAGATGGAAAAGGCTGTGTGAATCATGAACTGCGCGAGTTATGACGCGATTTCTAAAATTGAGTGGGGTATATGTTAATTCAAAATCCCAATATTTCTGTATCTCTGAGTCAACGGTAGAACATGTTTGTTGTAAGATTTCAAGTATGTGTGAAAGAACCCCCCCCCCCCCCCCCCCCCGAAGAATCTCATTCAACAATATAGTTACGAATGCCAGAATGTTTCACTATCCGTAGAAACAAGCTCGTTTATACAGGTTGTTAAACTAAATTATAGTATGTTGTTAGTATATTATGAAAAAGCACTAAAAATGAATGTCCACACATTGAGCGGAACCATGAACGAAAAAAAAAAAAGAAACAACAAGAAGAAAAGACAGGAAAAGGGTTTAGGCGGAATGATGAAGCCGGTTGCAGGCAGCTCTCATTATTAGATCAGCCGAAACGTCGACTGAGAATACAATTTTCGGCTACGTTTAGGTGCAAACAAAAAAGCTGATATTATTTCGCGTGGATTTTGTTGCATGAACGTTATAAATTTCAGGCTCATATCAAATGAGAATTATTATTTTTATCCACCTCCCATGATCGTATTCCAAAACGAATTTAACGGAAGGGGATCGCGTAGCGCAGCAGCGAGACGACGTAGAAAAAGAAAAAGCATAGGCGCATTACAATTTTTTTTTTCTCAATTTTTCGTTTTTTTCTTCAAAATGGAATCGTACCGTGATGGAGGTTTCATTCGTAGGTGTTTTTTCACGAGGATCATTAACGGGGTCTGCGGCTAACCCTAGCAGTGGAACCGAGGCCAAAATACGACGGGCCCCACGAGCGACCGCTCCGGCAGCGCGACACACGCCGCCGGTGATCGTCCGGCCTACCTTCAGGACGGACTCCATCTTGATTATAACCAGAGGTTGGAAACAGCCCTTGGCCCCTCTCGACCGCCGATCAAAATGTATAAGGTATCCACTGGATTTTTTCTGGTCGCTGAATTTTTTTCACGGACAGACGAACGAACGAGCGAGTCAGTATTTTCATCCAAATCGATCTAATTATCAAAATATGTGACTGCGTCATCGAGATTTCATGGTTTGTTTCATCATAATTTTCTTTCTTTTTTTGTTTTTTTGATTGTTTTGATTTTCAAATCGTCAAGAGGTTTCACACTCCACGGGATAATTACAATACGTAGATTGGAAAGAAAAAGATGAGATAATGTATCTAAGGCAAGATATTATATTAACGATAGCTTGATTGTGAACGGATTTGCCAACGTATGTAAAAGTAAAAAATTGCCGGAAGCGTTTAATTTGGGAAATGTACTTCTTCTTACGATTTTCATTTCAACGTTTCTTTCGCGTTTGAAAACGACGATATTGATTATCGACCGAATGAAAATCACCTAATAATAATCATAATAACAAGGTAATCGTGATAAGAAAAACGTTGAAATTAGTTATTTCGTATGTATATAATATAACCAAGGGACACAGCCTCTCGACGATTTGAATTTTTGTATCTTTATTTCTTAGTTTTTGCTCAAATTTTCAGATCATTCAAAAGTACAACCTATCCGCACAAGAGAACCGCTCGTAGGAAGCACAGTACACCAACTATAACGTCGTCTAAGTTTGACCACCGGGTTTTATATAGAGTCTGTGAAAAATCGTCAGAGAACACCCGGGTCTACCATTGGCTAAACAGAACCAAGAAGCCGGGGAGGGGTCACTCGTTGACGACAACGAAAACGACGATATTAGGTGCAGCGTCGTGCGCGTACGATGCTCCTGAACCAGCAAGCTCGCGGCAGCGGCACTTGAACGTCATCCCCCGAGAGATAAATCCATTCGGTTATAGTTAGATGAAGCACGCGCATCAGAGGAGAAACACTCAGCAAAACCATGACAATTCTATTCTTAGAGAAAAAAGGAGAAGATGAAAGAACCAAAGTATGAGAGAGCCGAGGGAGCTGAAGAGAGCGAGAAAGAAGAATGCTGCAAACAAGGAACGCAGAATGTCGCACACCACCGCAAAAGACAAGAAGAAGTATCAAATCTGTAGCCCAAGCTTCGAACCGCACACATGCGATGCGATGCGATGTCATACCTGTACCTACATCTGTCGGAAGATACAGTCCCACGAATGCATGTGTAGTTTTTTTTTTCTTCATCTTTTCCACGTTGTCTGAAAGTGAAAGGAAGAGACTACTACTACTACTACTACTACTACTACTACTACTACTACTACTACTACTACTGCAGCAGAATGAAAAATCTATTGTTCATCCTTATCCGGTTTACACAACTTCAATGTCAAGTCTTCTTGGCAATCTCCGCTTTCTGATAAACGGAAGTTTTCCCCTTTTTCGTTCACTTCAGAGTTCTATCAGATTTGTCGTGATAAATATATGAAAAAATGCCGATAAACGACGAAAATGAAAATGCAAAAATGAGAAGCTTCTCTATTTTCGGGGACGTATTTCCTTGAATCAAACGAAGTTACAGTCGGACAAATTTTTAGTCGTGATTGAAGGAAATCATGTCATTGATCGTGTATCGAAGAATCGAGTAATGCTTTTTCGTCATATTGGTTGACCTACGTGAAAATTGTTCACACGTGTTATTTATTCGGCCGTTTACCAACAACGCAGTATAGTGGTCTCCGTGCAGAGCCTGAAAAAAGCTCGATTGTTTCTTTCACGTGAAAGCTTCGTGTGTGATTCAATTTGTCAGAATTCGTCTTGATCCAATACTATATAAGATGTAACCCCGAACCTGCGTTAATGTTGAACAAAGAACTTTTTTCATTCGGTATTCCCTTGTTGATCCTCTTATCTGACGTTTGTTTTGTTGTATATACATACAGGTAAGCGTCTGAATCCCACATTCTACGACGCAATAAAGCACTACGATCGCTCTATCCAATTGTAACTTTAAACCTGAAGTCGGTTGCATGACCACTGAATAAAATTCATTCGATTCATTTATAATTTCCAAAACTATGCGAACAATTACTGAGCAAACTTTTGCAAGAAGTATGCACGTGATACATGAGATATGTACAGCTACGAGAGCATCGTTCGTTGGAAAAATTATTCGGAGCATCAACAAATCGAACACTGAGATGCAGATAATGAATAAATGATCAAATATAACGCAGAGTATGTAATATTATAGTACATGTATATATCCACATTCATATTTCTCCAAGAGAAAACGTTCTCCCATCGCATGCAATATATATATATACTTAATCAGGGAGATTGATATGTTTTGTCGATGTAACGCGTGCGGTGGCGATAGTTCTCGGTATATAATGTCTTTTTCTGTGTCTCTTCGGTATGATATATCTATTTATATGTGTATGTGGCATTGCAAAACGAAGTACAGGCTTGTGTGCAATACGCACTACTAGCCATAGGCAATACCTACACGGGGTACATATACATGCATATGTAAATAGGCGCGCATAAGCAGCGTATTCGTTTCGATCGCTCATTGTCTTCTTTGGAATTGGCATCGGCACTCGCGGAATGTGAAAGACGAGAGTATAGGTTATCCACAATGAAACTGGTGGTGGTGGTGACGGGGATCGCAAGCGCAAACATTCCTCTGTCTTTCGCTTCTTTATTTCTTCATCGAACGCGATATTATTTATAAATCAAACTTTCAAGCTTCACAATAATCCGTATACGCGACGAAGAATCAATTATTTATAAATAGAGTGCAAACCTGTATCCATATTTTCGATCAATCTACGAGAAGTGTCCTTCGACGGAAATGGGAAGGACAAGAGACGGAGAAATTCCAGTCGAAATTTATTTTCGTTGGCAAAATCAATCCCGAAAGAAAAAGGAAAAACTGAAATTAATAGACGCAGCAAGTGGAAGCAATAAAGTAGACATAGTGCCCCCGGAGGTTGAGTGAAAATTCAATTGCTATGATTGCTATGAAGCTTTCAATAAGAGAATGCATATACGTCTATAGTCGAATTCCGAAGGGAACGTGAACCTCCGGTTTAATATATGTCCAAAGCGAGGTTGGTATTATACTAGACAGAGTCTACTATACTAGTATTAGTCAGTATCACGTGCTTTCGAAAGCTTCCGACGAAGGCAGCAGCATCTGTTAAAGCTAGCCTATAATCCCGAAGACATCGCCTCCCGTAGACGACGCGATCGACCGTTTTACCAGCAGTAAATTGAACAGGTTTCTATTTCACTCCCGTTCCTTTCTGATTTTACTTTTTTTTCAACCTGAATGAACGTAGCATGATTTCAGAGATTGAATAATTCCTCTTTTTTTTCTTGTACTTCTTATACTTTTCATTCATTAAGCACTCTACTTTTGATTTCGATATTCGAATAATTTGAATAAATTACGGAACGTCAAACGATCTGAAGTATTCTCGTTTGCTGTCTTTTTCACTTTTTAGTGCTTCCTGAAAAACAAAATCGTAAACTAAATTTCAGAATATACATATTACCATTTTACCAGGAAAGTTACACCATCGGGAATTTGAGAAAAATAAACATATAGATGGGCGAACGCGCGGTACTCGCATATGCTTATACCAGATGAACTCTGGAGATGTGTGCGTGTGTTTTTTCTCTCCCCCTTACAGTTTCATTTATTTGTACAGAGATAGAATTATCTTCGGCAAATCTACTGGAATCCTCTTCTGAGATATGTCAGAGCGCAACTATTGACAGAAGCAAAGGAAAGAGAGAAAAAAAAAAAAAAAAAAAAAAAAAAAAAAAAAAAAAAAAAAGTAAAATATCAAATTCCGCAAATGAATGCGGACCGCGGATAGGTGTGTATGACTAAAAATTGCCTCTGCGTGAGTGATTTTTGGCCCGAATTGCCTCGAAATATCGAAAAATGTTCATTCATTCTTCACCGTGGCCGGGAATCCTCGGGAAAGATGCGAGACATAAATTAGAAAAGATAAAGAAAAACGAGACAACGCCGGGCGCCGAAAAGAAAAACAGCGATTTTTGTTCGCGCCTAACAACAATTCTCACTCGTTGTTCTTACTTTCTGATCTAGACCAAGCATAGGTATACTGTATTACTATATACAGATGTGTGGTGGTTCTTTACGTCCAACAAATTAAAAACCTGAGTCACCCCACCCTCTTCAGTCTTCCCTCAATCTCCCCTACAATATTTCTTGGAGGGTTTCGTGGCGGGTGAGTGTCCCGTCAAGTTTTCTGAATTATTGTTCACAGGAGTTGGACGACTAGCGTTGGGTCGGGTGGACTTCGGACGAGATAATAAAATGCGAGGCTCGTACGGATCGTGAGACAACATCCATCCCCTCGACGTTATATACGGCGCCGACGACGACGTAGTATATAGCGTACGCATAGTCACGCACGTCCGTTTCTACTTAGTTAAGACACTCAACTGGCGAGACGAAGACGTGTACCTACCTACTTACGGGGTTGGAAACCACCTTACCTTTCCTACCTACCTACCTACCTACGTCTGGATAGTTTCGTTTCTCCCTCATCATTGAATTGCACGTGCCACCCTCGCGGTGTATAACGAACGATAAAATTATCATTTTTGTATATTTTTTTCGCCTTTTTTCTCTACAACGGATATATGCGATAGATGAAACGTTGGATATTCTATATTGAGTGACATGGATTTGTCATAAACAGAAGTTTACATTGGTTTCCCTCTTATTTTTGTCCCCTGATACGTATATACGTATACCTCTAAAGTACAATCTTTGGAGTAGGTGGGCAGCATTCGACATTCTATCTATGTATACTATATCGAGTTATACGGCAGAAGAGGGCGTTTGTTTGTGTAGCTATACCGGCGCCTATAGTATCAAGATTCAAGTTTCCTACCCTGAAGGATAAAAGAGAGAAAGAACAACACCCATAACGAGGACCTTACCCTTCGATTGTTTTGAAAAGTTCTTGAAAAAACAATTCACACGCAACGTTGCTATCATACTAGAAATATCTTATATGTATATCATAAGGTTGATAAATGTTATCTAAGACGGACATTGCAGAGGTTATATATAGTACATAGAGGAGAAACGAGATCGAAGAAGAGAGAAATTTGTTCACTTCCGAGTAAGAAAATAGAAAATAAAATTACACTTGATCGATTTTTCCCCAAAAATATTTTTTTTAAATGTTCAGTTTTGCAACCCGGATATTTAACTGGGTTTAATCAATCGCCACTCGAAATTATTATAGATTCGACCATACACTATATTATACTTCGAACCCGGAAACTTTTGACTTATTGAGAGTCTATATAAGTATGTACCTGTATGAAACTTGGACAAACTCAATTTTACGAAAAAAAAATGAATAAAGTCGAAAAACGCTTTGTGATTTGATAGAGGAAATGAACTTGGAATCGCCAATTGTCAGAAATTCATGAAACCATTTTCATTTTCAATTAGATACCAAGAAAAATCATTCGCCGACAAACCGCAGATTGAAGAGCAACACAATTCACTTCGCGTTCAATTTCATTCCACATTCAACGGACATGATTTGCAAAATTGTAAATTATTGAAGAAATAAGTCAATTGAATATTGCCAAGTTTCCCGCTCTGCAAAAATAGAGAACAAATTTCTCCAAATTGCATAAGTTAACGTACCTATACCCACATTAAGCGTAGTCTGAGTCGATAAGTCTGAAGAGCGAGAATATAACGAAAAATAAAGCAAAGAAAACTATTCTGACAAAAACCTGCTGTGGCAATATATCTATAGATGATATGAAAACGCGTCAGCAGGCAACCGCCTCTGGCATATCTGATTACCCCTGTGTCTGGGGAAGCGTACTTCCGGTGTGGCGTCTGGAGCTTTAATCGTAATTAAAGTAGGGATAAACTGAAAAATGAATTTAAAAAATTGGAAACAAAAAATGGAAACATTACAAACGAGTGGCCGCAGGGCTCTTACTCCACTTCGACGACCTCGGTACACGTACAGTCGCATAATTATATGCATAAAAAAGTTACCGAATTTTGTAAACAAAATTTATTATCAAACTTCGATTGAAAAAAGCTTCGTAACTCATATCCTGAATCATAACTGAAGTACGATAAAATGCCTAGAGCAAGCACAATCCCACATATTTTGATTGGACGAAAAAAAATCAAAAATCTTGGCCTCAACGTTTCTCTCTCATATGAGTATATATTATATAAGACTATAAATTCTGCATGTGAGTCCATGAGAAAAGGAATTCCGAAGACTGATGCAGGCCTGTAAAGAGAGAGAGGAAAAAAAAATGGAAAAAATCCCACTGACATTATACCCACTAAACGACCTGAGAATAATTAATTGCGAGACGTAAAGCCCCGTTTGGCGAAGTGGACGAGGAGAAAAGTCTTCCCTCCACCACCACCCTTTCGTCGGGGTTCTCTCGTTTTTCTCACATTCTAGCAACAAATCGCTGTAATTTGTCCTTTCTTCTCTTTTCTCCCCTGCTTTCCTATATACGTAGGTACATCTGTGTACATAGCGTTGGGAAGAAAAGGCGCGTAGGTATGAACAAAAAAGTCTATTGCGATACGCATGAAAATTCGAGAACAAAAACTATTATAAATTATACAGATGCGAGTTGACCAAACTGAAATATTCAAAAATTCGCGACCCAGTGATGCGACAGAAGAAAAATAAGAAAACAAACAAAAAGGACTAAACATATAATCGAGGGATTCTATCAATGTTCGATTCTACCGTCCGCGTCGCGTCGGTTAAGCCGAGAGCGTGCGAAAACCGTCCGTGAGTTCGCGTCGGTTGCCATGACTACAGCTGGCGCGTCCCGGCGCTTCGGCGTCCCGGCGTCTCGGCGCGCTCGATACTCGACGACGCCCAAATCCAGAATCCCAGAAGGAGAAACGTCAGGGTTGCCACATTCACGTAAAAGTCAACTATGTACGAGACTTTTTCAATGATGAGAGGCAGGCAGGGGACTTGAATATAAATTTCGTCGATAATATTTATTATACTTTGTTACGACACGGGGCCAAGAAGTTTATAACCTCGCGGAAACAAAATCAGGAAAAAATTGCATCAGCGAATGATTTTTGGCAATAAAAAATCCGAATTTCTTTTCATTGGCAAAATCTCGGCCAAAAGTCGCTGTGACACAAGTAATTTTGTTCGTTTGTTTCCTGTTCACAAAAACGTTCAGGCGTCAAAACAGCCGATATCATTTTTCGTGATTTTTGTCGAGTCAACTTCACAAACTAGAGGCTCGTATTACCTATATCTCTTTCCGATTTCTGCCAAAGATACATCCGGCTCTGGGCAGGTAGGTCTACTAGCTATAAGTATAGATACTCCGATATTCCGGTCGACAATTTCCGGATGAATTTCCCGTCTCCTAGTAAGAGGAGGATGGAATGGGAAAGGGGAAGGGGAAGGGGAAACGGGAAAGGGGAAAGAGTAGGGGGATAGGAATCGGTGGTTTCAAGCAACTTCCGTCACCCGCCAGTGTTCGCCAACATTTAAGTAGGTTCCTATATACCTATATACCTATACTATATAGCAATTTCCTATATCCAAAGAATTGGGGCAACTGAATGAAAAAAATCAACGCTCCGCAGACGAGACTCCACTTCCGCAATACGTGTACCCACAAAATACGTAAGAATGAGATCCAACCGAACCAATATTTCGGTCATAATATTATCAATAACAACAATAATGATGCAGATGACGATGATAACGAAGCAATTCAATATGCGCAACATATAACATAGACAGGTTGGTATACTATGAAGCGTAACAGAACGATGAACGAAACGTGGCATCCGAATTCCCTAGGATACGACCAGAGCATCACCCGATGAAAATTGCAGTAACGAAGGAAGAATACACAACGTGGCGTCAGCGATACATAATTGTAACGTGCGGTACCGGAGTTCGCACGAATGATATAGGTTAGGGTGAGGGAGGTTGCGAGTAGGGTGAGATATACAGAGCGCGGCACTAGATACGAGATTTGTTGCGTTGCGAGTATTAGGAGCGCCGCGCCGTGAGGCGAGGCGAGGCGTGGCGTGGGGTGGCGTGGCGTGGCATGGCGACGTTATCACACTACGCTACATCGAGATGAGGATAACGACCACGACTATAGATAGCCGCAGGGGCGAATCAGGGTGATAATTCGATTAATCCACTTGTGACCACCAGGCACGATGCCGCCCGACACCGCGACGTCTGGACGCTCAGATTTTTACCAACTGTGTACAATAACGTACGAATACATTGATTCCTTTCCCTATACTCTTTTCTCTTGTTCCATAATAGCTATATCGATTTGCCAATCTTCTTGATTCTCTCAATTTTCTATCATAAATGATTCGTTGTCGTTATCGTGAGAATACGATATACATGAACATACATATTTTGTATTGTCTCCGGATATGCATATTGTGGTCGCTACATCGACATATCAATAAGTATGATGAAACTATAGTTCGTGTATAGTAATATAATACATATCTACACCTGCGCCATCTGTTTTAAACTTGAACGAGGACGCGGTGACCCATGACTCACTGTAGGACGGAGAGGTTTTCTTCCTCTAGCGAATCTCCAGGAGTCATGCAGACTTGCGAAGCAAGGTCTCCTCTCCTCTCCTCTCTTTCGTACTCTGGAGGCTAGTCTACTCGACTCGTGCTCTCATCGAACGTCCCACGTGAACAGGGTCCACGCCCGGCTCGCAACACTGCGGACTCGCATTTCTGTCCAGGCGATGCGATATATAGTGAACGAAAGAAGGAGAGAGAAAAACAGAGTCTGGTGCACCGGGATTATTTTGCAAGGCGAGGCTCGTTCCTGCTCTCTCAGGCAGACGATCAATATTTCATCGTTTCAAACGGTGAAATAAACCAAGCCTTATTTCTCTCTACAACACTGCATGGAAATGAAACGACGCCCGACTACTTTATTCTTCTTTTTACTTCTTTTTTAGTGAAATTTTTCATTTATTTCAAATAAAAAGTTTGGAGTGAAGAACCGAACATAAAATTTAACGATTCAAAATCGAATTGACAATTTTCTCTGTCGATTTTCAATTCCAACAGAACGTGAAAGATATACCTACAGCGCCTATAATAATAGCAATTTCAGTCCAGAAAATTTGTTCCGATTCTTTTTGCGAAAGGAAACCAAAAGTTGGCGGAAAATGCTCGAGTAAAATAGATATACATGTGTAACGGCGTGCAACCGACCGCGATAAAATTACGTTAACGAATAACGATTTCAGGAA
This sequence comes from Phymatocera aterrima, assembly GCA_963170745.1. Taxonomy (NCBI): domain Eukaryota; kingdom Metazoa; phylum Arthropoda; class Insecta; order Hymenoptera; family Tenthredinidae; genus Phymatocera; species Phymatocera aterrima. Next base: position 1,342,134 of record OY720662.1, on the reverse strand, counting down.
TAATTGGAAGGAGTGATATTACAATAGTAGTTGGCGCATACATCGATAATGGAAGCCACCTACGCGTATGGGGATATATTTTGATGAAAAGTTTTCTCCAATTCCTGAAGAAGAAGAAGAGGATAAGGAGAGGCAAGGAGAGCGTGCGCAAGTTTGTCTCCTTTTCGTTTTTTCTCTCTACTTTTTTCTCCGTTGTGTTTTACTTTTTGGTTCTTATAGTTGAGAATAAAGACCGGTTAAACCGGTAAGAAGTGATCGGTTGCGTAGGGTCGCGTCCGACTCTTCGAACAACTTGAGGAGTTTATTACGTGATCATGTATAGAATGAACCAGAAACTGAACCGAATCAAATGAAATGAAACCGAACTGAAGTAAACCAAATTAGATATTAATCGTTCGCGAGATTGATTGCCGTCGTACCTTCAAAATAAAGAAAAAGAAGAAAAAGAAGAAGAAGAAGAAGAAGAAGAAAGGATAAGAGATGGGGAAAAAACGAACAAATGATAAAAACCAGTCTCGTATAATTCATAAGTTCGACACCGTTCTCGACAGCGGGGAGTAAAACTCTTTTGCACTGACCCAAAAATTATTGCAAATTATCGATTCGAACAAAAACAAAAAAAAAAACCAAAAAGAAAAAATTGGATCACAAATTTTCTGGTTACGATTACACCTGATAAAATATCTATAAAAACCGCTTAAACGTGAAGATGGTTGATAATGAGTAAATCATCAACGGACGACGATACGGGAGTACGTCGCGGTCGTGACGTTCTTATACAAAACTGCAAATTTGCCGCATTTCCGTGCCACCTGCTGGTGAATTATTTTCGAACCAAATCCGCGAGTCGTAGCAGAAGTTTGAACGAATGCTCAATAACTGAAAAATTTTGATAACGAATGAACCAAATTTAATTGCGTTTCTTAACTTAATTTGGCAAATATTTCACAAAAATCTCGGATCAAGAAAAGTGGAAACGTTCGTTTCCATAGAAATATATTTGCCAAAATTGCATTTCTTACGACGTTTCATTGTTGGGAAACGGCTGATATAATTATTCACCATCTTCCTGCATTAGAGTTATGAACTTCATCCTGACGCCTCAGAAAAGAGACGTAGAAATAGTCTTTCTCTTCGTGGCTCACGGTCGTTTTTCATTCTCAAAAGGCAGAAAAGAAAACCGCAATAAAGAAGAAAGGCATAAAGTCTTGCGCGTCAAGAAATAGCGGTACTATTCTCCTTCCGTGACCTCTAACTGCGCCGGCTGGTAGCTGCGACTACAACTATTGCTAGTTCTCTAGAAGTCTAATTGTAAGTACCAAAGCGTATTCGTTGCGTACCATACATATGCACGCGGAGCGTGAATTGTTGAATGAGTTCAAATGTTAATTGCGTGTGTACTGAGACTTAGCGATGCGGAAAGTACAATTATAAATCATTAACGAAAACCAACTCCGAACCGCACGAAAAAAAAGATCTGCAAAAGCACGTACATCAATCCTTAGAGAAAACTATGTTCAAAATGGTATCTGCGCAAAACTCGAAAGAAAGAAACCGCAATGTAAAGAATTCATAATCTGCAGATAAAAGCTGCAATCGTAGATACGGATACCTATGAAATTAATGATTGAGATGAAATGAATTCTCCTTCTACACCCGGTTTTCTTCGAAGCATTAAATCGACAATTATTCGTACGATTTCACTGCAGGTTTGCTGGTTCAATATCCACAGGAAGTTTGGATCGGTGAACCGTATACCAAGGAGAATTCTAGCTCGCTCTTAATAGGTACATATATATATATACATTGTAATCTATATTCTTGAGGCCTGAAGACCCAAGGATAACGCGTGCGATGGGAAAGCTGAGGATGCATTGTAAGATGCCGCGCGCGACTGGTGAAGGAATGATATATATATATTATATATATATATATCGGCGGCAAAACATAGTTAAATATATTCACTCACGAATTCGTTGACCGTCGCAATTTTTCGCATAAAATTCACTGAACGTTGTGTAGAACGGAGGCATGAGGCTGAAACTAGCGGCCGGAGTTAACGGCCGAACGATCCGTCTTGGATGTAAATGAGGCGAGGAAGCCCAAGAATGGAAAAAATTGATAAATATTATAGAAAGGTGATACTTTCACAGAACGATAGATACAAATCTGTACCATGTTTCGTTCTATTTGGAAGAAGTTTAGCACATTTGGCCGCTAGCTTCAGCTTCATAACAAAGCCGGGTCTTCTCAGTGGTTGTAGGAAGTCTTCTGCACTTGCGAATTTGGAATAATTATCCTTTTCCCCATATAATACGATCTTGACGTCTAATCGGAGTTACTCCTCTACTCTGATGGATAAATATACCTAAGATTTACGTATTAGGAATCAGCGAATTGATAAACCTTTCACATATTGTTAATATGTCTTTGCAATTCATTTAGTCATTTCTATAACGATTCGATATCATAAAAACCGTGAGCTAAATTTTGGAAAAACCAGAAAACCCAATGTTCCTAAACGCGTTTCTTTATGTATTCGTCATTATCTAAACAAAGAATGAATGATATGTACATATAGAAGTAACACCATTTTCCCCAAAAAAATCAAATTGTGTATCCTGCATCGCAATATATCATGCAGAATATTTTCCATATATATGCAACAGAGGTTCGCGAAATTTGTGGTTCTCCGCCCTCTTCCTCCTGTTGGTTGTACCTTTCTTTTTCTGTCTGTCTTTCAGCCACCCTTCGTTATTATTCAAATATCGGAAACCAAACGAGTAAAATTATGAACGATAGATATATAGGTAGGTTACATACACACACTCGCCATCACCAGGTAATACTCTCGTATTGGGGAAAGCGAAAAGGCTTCGTTTTGTTTCTACATTCTGTTATCAAAGCAGCAACGAATTACCAACGATATCAAGCATCAATATATCGTTCAGATGCGTCTACAGTTTACCAGAATTCGGAATTATTATTATTATTCTTCCGTATCCCATCGAATGGACATTAAATTCTTTCCCTTTTTCTTTCATAAATTTCCATATTCGCTAAAAATTAGACCGAATGAATTAAAAATACAAAAATTTATTTGTCCGATTGTATCTGAGAACGGAATTTTACGTAGATAACATGAAAATCTTCATAATCGATTTTCTCTCACGTCATTATTCTATTTTCGACGGTACAATATACCTATATAATAGACCTAATCAACGTGATACAAAACGACGATTAATTATGCATATTCAGTAATAAAATCGAGAAGACAGATGATGAGATGAAAGGATAATTATATCACATAATGACTCACCTCGGGCACCGGTTCTTCTTTTGTGATGTCACCATTCTTTGGGGCGTCTTCGCGCGCCGTCTTGCTTCTGTCCCTTTTACCAAAGCTGAGCGATCTGAATGACCATTTCTTTTTCTGAAATACACACAGCCACACGCAAAAGATCAAATTTCTCTGCTGATTCCAATCTCCCCCATTGGGCTTACTGCCACTTACAAATCTTTCGATTTGTGTGACTAATTTCATTATTTTTTCCATTTTATCTTTATTCGCCGCAAATGTTCATCGTATCATACACCTCATCATACGACTATTCGAGTAACATCTTATACTTATACTTGAACATTCGACCTAATCGTGATGAAAATTAGCAAGAAGAAAATAAAGGAATGAGTACAGAAATTTCAAAAAAACACACACGGGCGCGCGAAGCGTACGTACAATTTTCAATGGATGTTGGAAGAAAAAAAAAACATTTTCAACACTGACCTTGTCCTTTTTCTTAGCCTCCTTGCTCTCAGGGGACATAGCACTGTCCGGGCTTGTTGGCGTTGCGCCGTCGGTTGGTGTAGTGACTTCCTCAGTTTCTGCTGGTGCCTCTGTACTAGATTCTGGTCTCGTATCTTCCACCTTGACATCATCTTCCTGTGAGCAAAGAAATTTGCAAAAAAAAAAGAGGATAAATAAAGCTGTTTCGTTTCGTTTTCTTCTTTTCTCATTCTTCTTTTTCTCGATAAAAATTCGATAATTATGATAAATCCAATAATTTTTCTCTTTCCTACTCCAATTTCATACATCCATCTCAAATATCTGTATATTGGTATTTGATGAAAAATGTGAAATTATTTCCGGTTTACCATTTTTGTTTCCCTCTCCCTGAACGAAATGTCTTTATCTTCGCATAGTGTATTCTCCTAATAGATTTTCGCGATATCAATTCGCATATCTTACATATGGAGCTGAAACATTTTTCAGTTGAAATATGAAACGATACCTATGTAGGTCCCCACTACACCCCCCCACACGCAGCCGGATGATTCTTTCGTCCTCCGACGCGACGAGTTACTTTATTTCATCTCTCTTACTCTGCTTGTTTTCCCTACTTAAGTAACGTTAATATCTTTGTTCGTATAAACAATTCTTCATAATCTCTCCCTTGTCTGCCAGCAGCGTGAAAAGACTCTCGGGAGATGTATATGTATATATACACCGACCTAAATGGATATTACAATAGCGTATACAACACATGACGTAGTATATTACGTACTAATGGAATTTTTCGTCATTTTTTGTTTCTCGTTTTTCTTTCAATACAATGTATTACGTTCACTATTCAAGAATTTTTGTTGAATAACGAATCCCGACAGAAGAGAAGAAAAAAAAACATCCGTTCCTCGTACCAAAAGGAGCAGCTTTACTGGCGCCTTGACAATTAATCAAGCTACCGTACCGACAAATTGGGCATTGTTTCTACATCATAACGTTCGTGATGAGTGCGCAGATACCACACCACGCCCGTCTGCAAGACATTTCTTCAATTAATTAATAACCCGGCGCGCGTTTGTTCAAGATGAAAAGAATAATTAAATGATAGAATACACACGAGAAGAAAAAAGGGAAAATGAAAAAAAAGGAGAGAGAGAGAGAAACGGAGATGACAAGTGTATAAAAATTAAACGGATGAATTCATGATGAGTTCATAGTTAAACTTTTCAACTGCCGCACAAGTCATGATAGTAGATTGCAACAAAAATTTTATCCTAAATTGAATTTCGTCAGATCTTCCTCCCTATTCTTCCTTTTCTTCAGATCCCATGATGAATGTACAGCTTCACGTATACTGCGTGTAAATTTAAAATAGAACGTCATCGATTAGGTACGGTTTTCCCTTCAATGGACCAAATTTTTGTCAACACTTGGAAGCCTGCACTTCCATTTCCATTTCAATGTTCGTTTTTCTTTTTCTTTCTCATTATGTTCACCGTTTCTCTTCATCGTTTTATTTCTCTCTCGAACGTTGACGCCGCGCCGCGCCGCGACCCACCAAAAAGCGTTCCGAACCCTTTAAACTCTCACCGTAACGTACTAAAGTTGAGTGCTATGCTATGTGGTATATAACAGCAATGCGTATGTTAATTAGACTATGAAAACTGAATATGTAAATAAAGGATCATGCTCAAACGCTGAAGAGCCCAGAAATGAAGAGCAGGAGCAGCTATACCTCCTACTCATCGCTCTACATATTATAAGTAGCAGTACGTATATACACTCCATGGGAGGATATATATATATATATATATAATACAGCGAACATTAGGTACCAAAAACGAAGAAAACGTACGTTGAGTAAACTTACACGAGCGATGAGAGTGAAATATTAGAAAATTATACAAATTGTGTAGATATAAATATTTACATCGCTGTCCTGCATGGACTGGAGCCAGAGGAAAAATGTCTTTTTGTTTTGCATTATTCATAATACATATATACGTATATCTCAAAGACTCGAAGAAAAGTGGACAGATGGATACCGAAAAAAATAACCCCCCCCCCCCCCCGACGCAATGATTATATTGATTTGAACCATTTTTTTTGTAAGTCACATATCGTTTTCAATCGTTTTCAGAGAAGGGTGAAATTTATAATGCGAGACGGTATGGAATAACGAAAGATGATCGCACTTGTACAAAGATGGGGCAATTTCTGGCGCATCGGATTTTCTTAATTCGCGCCTAACGCGGGGCCGTAAACTCCGTTCCCCAATTTTGTATCGCACGTGTTTCGGCAGATATTATTTTTAATTCCTCTCATTTTTCTGTTCCACAAATTTCTAAAATGGTAAGAAAGAAAAAGAATTATTTTTCCTTTATTAACAGAATTTCAGACAAAATTTGCCTATTAGATTATAGAAATCCAATAGTTTGTGCTTCTGTTGCGTTAACGTTACGTAAACTTCTGCCTCGTAATCTAGATCGTGTTTTTTTTCTCTCTTCTCGCTTTTTTCCTCGTTTCTTTTTTTATTATTCTTCTTCTTCCACTGTACGATGAAGCGGATCCAATTACGCGAGAGAATTCTTTCTTGCGAGGAGCGCGTACGAAAGTCTAAAGCCATAAGTCCTCTGGTGACCATATTATAGTTATGGTATATATAATACCAACGGAGCGTGGTCATACGAACCCCAGAGTAGATATTACAGGTATTAGTATGTAAGTATGCAAGGCACAGTAGATATATCAGACTATACCTACAGAGAAACGATTTACATACGAGATATCTCTCTCTCTCTCTTTTTTTTTTTTTTTGTCTTTTACGCCGCAACGGCCGGAGTATGTAACATAGAAATTCGAGACGAACAAGAGCCACGGAGCAAGAGAGTAAAACAGGATAGGTAGTCGGATAAGTTCACCGAATCGTATATTAACCGAACATGATTTCATTTTATAATGCTCGTATCGATATTACGTACTTCTTTTATGTATATAGAACTAAAATCACACTTTACTCACAATATTTACATGGACATACGTCCGACCTATAGCATCCAATAATGATATAGCAACGAAAGAATTATTACAAATTTGGAAAGAGTTACGATGACAGGTTCAACCTGAATATAATGAAAATCTATATAAATCGAGGACGCTCTGTTTTCTATGTACGTATTATTTAATTGAATAATCAGCTATTAGCCAAATATGTGAGAAACAGAGTGTAAAGTGAGTGCAGAAGCTTGCTGCATGACGTCTGATTCATGAAAAATTGAATAGTTGTAAAAACAAAAAGAGATATGAATACGAGAGGCTCGGCAACGGACTCATGACAACAGCGCAATGTCCAGTTTCAAAATCGGCAAGAAACTGTAGATTCGAAAAAAAGGTATAAAGGGAAAACGTCAGTTATTATCGTTTGTCTTGAGTATAAGTAATATGATAACTAAGTTTTGTTCAAATTTCAACGTGATTCCAAATTTTCGAATTTCTGAAACAATTTCGTTCATTATAATTTCACGATCTCTTCCCTCTTCCAACAGTTTTTGATTCTCTTGATACGCTATATAGGTGTGTGTGTGTGTGTGTGTATATATATATATGGAGAGAGATATATATGGATATAGCATCGTTCCGTTGTTCAGGAGATGAAAGAAAGATTCTAGGCCATGACATCGAGTCCGCCCTCCCTTCCCCCTCGGCCCTATAAATATCTACACCCGCGACCAAACAGATCTCAAAGTCAAGTTTAAAAACCTCTTCGTCTCGTAAACGCGGCGGGGTTTCACCGTGATTATTCACAACCTTGGCAAGTACTATACCTATGTAACACGCGGCCTTGCATCCGTGCACCAATGCACGGCATGAGCGAGCTACTTGGTATCTTATTTTAGAAACCGTGACGCGGCGTGAGTCTCCTCACACGCGCCCCGATCGTTTCGGTTCATTCATACAGCTCTTATAAAATATGAGAGAGACGCATTCGCTATGCTATGCAAATCACACCGATATTCTATAGAACAGTAGATATACGCCTATGTATATGTATATACTTGTACGTAACAGCTGTATTGGTATCATAAGAAAAAGAAAAAGAAAAATTTGAGCCATGTCGAGATTTGTCCACTCTTTTTTGGTTCGTTAATCTTTAGTTTTTTTATTTTCCCGCTGTTCACAATTCTTCGGTGAATCGCCTGCTGGTTCGGAAATCGAATCGAGAAAGATCAACGTTATAAATGTATACGGTACAAAAATAGTGAAATTAGATGAACAAAGTGCCATGCGAAATTTGAAAAAAAAAAAAAAAAAAACCGCCCAAACCTTAAATTTTCAAATCAGTCGCGTCATTGATTTTCTTCATCTCTTCTCCTTTTCTTTTCTTTACAATTTCATGCAACGCACGACAATAGTTATACAGAAAATACTGCATAAATTCGCTAGGGAGGTAACAGAAACAGAGGTAAAAAAAAAAATAAAAAAATTAATAAATGAATAAAACAACTGGAATTAACGAACAAAAATATGTAAAAGTATATACATATGTACATACGGATAAATAAAATATGAATATCCAAGCTGTGATGATAAGAATGATACGCATACGCATACGTTACAGCTTATCAACGTCCTTGCATCAAGTTGCGCTGACTCCGAGGCGCGCAATATACAATACCTCGACATAATTATAATACTAATTCTATAAATAGTCAGGCGTTCTTTGTTCTCCAGAGTTTCAGGCGGTTTGATTGCACGCGCATGCATTATATGCACACACACACACACACACACACTATACCTAGATGCGTGCATATATGTATATAATACATATATACATACCTATATACCCTAAGCATACACATATGACCGACGCGACGCGACCAGAGAAAGTGAGAGAGCGGGAGCGGGAGCGAGAGAGAATCCATAAATACATAAACGCAATTGCATAGTGTATACAGTTTATATCAAACATATTTACATCGAGAACCGCGATGTTCAATTGAATTTCTTGCAACAGTTTGGAAATAACCCAATTTACCCGACATTATCGACGGAATTATATAAAAATTAATCCCAAAGAATCCTCTGTGGTTAATCCTAAAGTGGCGAACATTCGGATTGAACTCAACGACATCTATGAAAGTGTTCTCGAGGAATCGCTCTCCAAAATACCTTCAGCGTATTATTATTTATTTTCGCTGAATCCCGAGGATAATCGCGGCAGAAGAAATGTTATAACTTATTTTATTGAAATCATTGAGACAAAATCTTGACATTCCTCTGGAAAAGATAGAAAACATCGGCATCCCACTCCCGTTTTGGTCTTAAAATGACCGTGTTTCGTGACAGAATTGGTGGGATTTCGTTTCAAAAATTAGAAAAATGGCGTTTTTGAGATAGCTTGAATAATTAATAACAAAATAACGGTAAAAAAGAAATATATATATTAAACATTTTTTAGTGTCTTTTGGGATGAGGACTATCATATATCAAGTAATAAAAAAAAATCTGAGATGGTCAGGGTCAGAGGCTGGGTGATTTGGCATGGAACACCCCATATATATACTCGCACGGTAGGTGCGGACGCCTTGTATGTATTTACTGTAGTCAAATAATGAATATAATATGCATATACGATAGTAAAAAAGAAGTACGATGTGACGTACAATATGCTGAATATAAAACCGCTGTCAATGTCGTTGTTTTTACACGAAACTCTACAGATACTAAATACATATATTGTATGACTGTCGTCGGTGGATGACAAAAACCGAGTATAGGTACGCACACACGTGAACTTTGAAACCGAACGATTCTGATAGGTATAGCGTGTATGGTACGAGCACTGCAGGTATGTATATATCTCATTTAACATAATAATCGAGCAAACACGAATTAGGTTAGGTTTATTTATAAATTCATGCAGTTGGCTCGTTTTTTGTATTTTTCATTTTCAAGGATACGATCGGAACGAAAATTATGTTTGACCAAGTGTCAGTAAGTACTGGGTTATAAATTTGATAAGAGAAAAAGGGAAAGGCAAGAATCAATTCGAACAAAAAGAAGCAATGTGATTTTTAGAACTCTGCATTGAACATGTTTCGTTTGAAATAGATGTTGTATAATTATAATTTATGGAATAAAAATTGGAGAATAATACGAGATATTATGAATATTATACGGTGAACGATGAATAGAAAAACTGACGTCGGGGGGGAAAAAAAAAAGAAGGAACAGTCATAATTTTGTCCGAACACGTATGCTTATAAATCTGACACCGTAGACTGTGATCTGCGGTGTACAGTATACTATATCTATTTTATACCTTGTATTCAACTGTACATAGAACGAACCTATAACACAATTAATTATCTGCACGCAACGACGAAATTTTTACATAATCCTTCCTCTTTTACTCTCGGACAAATCTTTGCTTTTGATTCGATGCGTGACCCTTCCTATAATATAATATAGATAAAGCTTTACGAAAATGCGTTAGTATGATTGTGTGCCCACTACTGCAGGCTCTCCAGATCTTTTTTATATATATTTTGAGGCAGATATATATATAAATTCCTCACTAATCATTCTAAACGTTTAACAATTTAGGCATCTTTATACGAGTTTCTCACGATCTTTACTTTGTATACTTTTCGCCAAGAATTAATAGGTCCTCAGGCCGTACACAAGAATAAATGGTTAAAAACAAAAAATCAATATCGGATGATACACAAAACAAAAAAAGGAAAAAAGTGAGAAGTTTGTGAAGAACTGTTTCAAATTTGTCCTCCGCACGTATAATACCGTATCTATAATGTGTGAGAGTACTCAATCGGGCTCCAGGTTATAAGGTGTCATTGGACTCGCTATCTTCAATGTACAGGAACCGTTTCGAAAACGAAACTTGGTCGATTTCAATGAAACTTCGAGAATTCAGTGAGTATGAGGGCAAGAAGTGGCCAAGTATTTCACCCCGTCAAAACATTGATCGGATTCGATGAAAAATGAATATTCCCTATGTTAGCTAGGTTAGATTGCCAGCGGCTGCGCCAATCGCCTCTTAAGACGCTAACCTACAGCTACTATAGAGTTATAACTATATTGCTAACTATGCATTATATTTCCTCTCCAGCTATACTCATGCCCAAACTCCAATGACATACTTGACCCGTTGCGCCCAGCTCGCTGTTCATCTGCATCCACCTCGCATTCTAATCCATTCATATCAACCTAGAATATACTCCGACACATTCATGGTTCTGCTCTAAGGTTCGCTACGCTCGTGGTAAGATGCTCCGAGGGTGAGGTAGAGACCAATCAGCGCGCGACGCATTTGAATCAATTCGCTGATTAGTCTCTGCCTCACCTTCGGGGCAAGTTACCACCCGCGTAGGTAACTTCTGAGCGAAACTATTAATGAACGGGAGTGTACCTACCTACCCACCTACTGCACCAAGCGTGTCAGTGCAGTGCAAAGAATAGGAGAGCACGGCAGAGAGCAGCCCCGATAGGAGTCAGTCGGGAGTTCCTGGCAAACAAGTAACCGGAGCAAGCCAGCAGGTTGTACAACGTGTTGCTTGCTTGCACCGAGAAGCCAGAGGCCCCAGAATGCATTCGAGTCTATAGAGGTATCTAGACTCTCTAGACTCTAGACTCTGAAGTGAGTCTCACTTGTATGAAGTATAACCTACCCCCCCCCCCCCCCCCCCCCCCCCGCCCTTCTCCGCTGCGTGTTACTCCTCTACTTCTAAACTGTGCAAAGTTATGAGGCCTCGGGGTATTTTCCACTAAAGTTTTATCTCGAAATTTAACCTGCATCTACAGTACGTATAGGTGACATGGGTAGAGATTCGCGATATGATACTCCAATGCCTATATACGCAAGTATATCGTAACCGCGATTCTTATTCCCTGTTTTTTTTTTTTTTGCACTGGGAAGTGGCGGATCAATCGCAATTAAAGAGGAGAAGAAAATCGAAGTAGAAATGAACTAACGGGCATCAACATTACCGAAATGTGTAATTCAATTGCGAGACATATATATCAATGTGTTAAAGATGAGACTGGAGTCCGTAACGTCAAGGCACTTAAATCGTAAAAAATAATACCGGCGGAAATTTTCCAACGTGAAAAAGCGTCGTGGGATTTACCGATATTGCAAAAACAGAATCAAGATTTTTTTTCTTCAACGACAATTTTTCACGGATATTATCTCCCGTGATTTTGTTGCGTTCACAATAGCTCCAAGCCTCAGCCTCACGCATATAAGATGGGGATCCGAATGCAGACGGAATATCTGAATACTGTATAAAATCGGAGAATCGAGGAGTTGCGGCAGGTGCATTCACGTGATACGGCTTGATTTTATTTATTTTTTATTCCTCTTCGCAAGGTGCAGCGCATCGTTGGCAGCAACAGCAGAAGCCGCGGTACATTGTAATTCGCGAGAGAAGAGATTTTCGATTCTTTTCATTTTTCTTCTCAATTTTTTTATTATCTCGTTATATATTTATAGCTGTTTCGTATACCCGTATTTATACAGGTATACGACGTTGTAGTTCACATTCACCTGCGTGACTCGCAAGGCGCCTGCTGCATACGGCGGATTTCACGATTTAACGATTGCGCACATTGGAAAAGATCCGATAAAGTTCATACACAGGTAGGTATACAAATTGAAATGCGCTGCAGTGAGACAAATAATGTGCAACGAAACAAACCGCAACAGAGAGACAAAGATATGGAATGAATTGAACGATCCTACCCATATGACACAAATATGAATATTGGCACGGACATTGTTCGGCTCCATCCGTCAAGATTCAGCGATTTTTTCTTCTTAACAATACGATCTCATTGCAAAATACACTATCTTTATTCTCTTATACACATCCAGTACGTGATATAGCTAGGTATAATATACTGTCTGTCAAATAATCAAACTTTCGTGTTTTCTCCTTCCTTTTATAGATAACACATATATTTTCTATTATTTATCTATTCTGTTCCTTATCAGACCGCAGCTCGCCTACACTAGAGACATGGACCTGCACAGGTGCAGGGTGTATACATACGTATATTTGAACTATACATAGCATAGATAAGGAACAAAAAAAGAATTATATACATATATACATATATACATATATATACGTATACAAATTCAATTTGGGATATCGACCGGACCGTTCCGTCCCGTTGGTTCGTATGTCCGATTGAATGACGGAGACCAGAACCCGTGTAATTCTCGTTCAGCGGAAGAGAGACAAGCGTTACACATTACCTGCGAGAAACACGTGCGCGGGCAGGCGAGCGAGCGAAACGGTTCGAGAACCTGATCTATGATTCATTCGAAAGTTCATTCTCTGTATATAGTATAGTATAGTATGGATAGAACTATAGAGTGTATGTATACTACATCACCTACTAGCGCTTACTCAAGTATAATATCTATCCCGCACCGCCGTCTCTCCCCTCCCGATTCCTGCTTAGCTGTATACTTCTATGATATAATATAAGTGTAGTATATGTACAATATGCCGAGCTTTGCCTAGGTCAGGTTAAACGCTTGAAATGGTACCCCGCGCCGAAGAGCAGCCCGCAGAATTTGATAACGTTAACGAAACAAAATTACGAGCAAATGACAGACATCGTGTCAGCTCCTCCGCGAAGATCACCGAAACGATTCATCATTCGTGGACAATTTTCGAGTGTAATTTCGCCGATAAAGAAACATCATGATTCATTCTTTCCGCATGCCCTCCTTCCCTCGGCGAATCCACGGGAGAAGATAATATATATAGAAAAATGTGAGACAGAAAGTTGGAAGAAACAAATATCTGTGAATCTAAACTACGGAAACACGCGATACATAATCATGAACCGCGAGTTTGGATGTAACAAAATTGAACACAAAACTAACCTTTTCGTTGTCTTCGTCCTTATCTTTTTCTTTCTCTTTCTCCTTCTCCTTCTCTTTCTCTTTCTCCTTCTCCTGTTCCAGTTCCTTGTCCTTATCCTTTTCGTCTACAACGGCATCGGCATGAGGGCCCGTGCCATTGGTAGTTGGTTTGCCATCGGTTTCTTCAATTCTTTCCAATTTCCCATCACCTGGCGCTGCTGCATCGCCGGCTACGCTCCCTTCGGCTGGAAGACCGTCTTTTTTAGGTGTCGTCGTAATATCCACAGACCTTTTGCTTTGTCTCGCACCCATTTTTTTATTTATTTATTTTTTATTATATTATATTATTTTGTATTATATTATATATTTATATTTGTATTTATATGTATAATTAGATTTTTTATTTATTTGTATTATATCACGTCGCTGTGAGCCGCGCCTTCGTTCCGCGTAAACTCGGCTGAAACAAATGAAGAAAAAAACAATTCACCCATTACAAAATTAGCCGAATGAAATTCATCTCGACAATACGAGACAAGAAAAAACCGACGTTTTTTTTTTCTTCAATTTTCCGCCATACTGTAATATTATTATTCATCATCCAAGTGTGGCAGGCATAATCTACACACAGATATAAAAACTTGTACAATGTCAATTGAACAAAGAGACGTTCGAAAATATATACGTATGTCATATACAGAGTGAAGCCAGGAAACAGGATGCGTCGAAAGCGAGAGACCACAAGTTTTAATCGCGTTAGAGCGTATTAAAGCATGTATTTTACCTCGCGTACTGTAACTATAACGCATAAGATAAATGATCCTATATACCTACACCTCCTAGTTATATTGCGATTTTAGTTTTCATCAAATTTCAGATTCAAATTTTCATCAGGCTGAAGTTCGTAACGTTACCATAACAAGACATCAACAATAAGTTTGTTAAATTTGGGCTCGAAATTTCAGTATATGTAAGAAATAACAAAAAACCAAAACGAGAACAGCAAATACGTTGCATAATTATCCTAATTGACGAGAATCATTTGAATCGAGTATTTTCAAAACTTAATGTACTTGAAATTTTGAAATAGAGAATTTTCTCGAAGATATTGAATGATCAATATTTAATAATAATAATAATAAGATTCATGATCAATTATCAAAACTGAAGATTGAATTGTGAATAATAAAACTTCGCCCATCAATATTCTTCCAAAACTGAGACTTTATTATGAGAAAAACATCCCGCGATTTGTGACAGAGGAATGGATAGGTATATATGTAAATATTCCTGAAAAATCAGAATCGCAATCGTAACGATTTGTGGGGGGGGGGGGGGGGGGGGGGGGGGGGGGGCTGCTCTTAACTAAGAATGCGAATAAGTTGTGCGAAGAAGAATAATGGCTCGATAAAAGTAAAAATACACATTATCGCGAATTGTTGGTATCACGATATATTATTAACACTCTCATCGTTTTTCCCCGTGTTATATACCCATGATTCGTCGTCGAGAGCTTCGCTGACTATCATCGTATAATTTCCTACGCATTGTTTCCGGTCGACGAACGCTGATGCACTATTAAACGACGACACGCTACACTCACACCGCCGGGGTTAACGTATTGAACTTTTACACGCGAATACATTAGTAGAATACGTGTATATACATACGTACTACGTACATGCACATATATATATGTATGTATGTACGTGAATACTGTAGTCACTCGCGTAGTCAGTCGAGTAAGTACCTACTACCGCCCGATACCGAAGTTTATATTTAGCCGGCTACTATCATAGCTTGTCGTTGTACCTAATCATGAATTGTGGAATGATGGTACTTGTTTTACTATTTATTTCATAGAACGTGTACAGATCTACATATTTCATTGTATTGATAAAATTTACGTTTCGTTTTTTTCTTCTTCTTCGTCACATCAAATTCAATAAACGTGAGAAAATTTTCCTGCTCTAAAAAACATAGTATAATATATCGTTAAGATGAATAGAATACAATTTTTTAGTTTCCAATGTGCTCGGTGGAAATTGAATGATAATAACAATAATAGTGATAATCTATTCAAACATGTATGTAGATACGATATGTATAGAATAATTCTTTCGAGTACTATACCTAAGCAATGCGTGTACGCATGTATGCGTAGGTGTACAGCTCTTTATAAATTCAATTCAATAGATTAATAACAACGCATTCACGAAGATCACCCCCCCCCCCCCCCCCCCATCGCCGCTGCATCTGTCGTACAAAAACTCTATCAAACCGTTGCTAACTTGTGGCGTTTTTATAATAATTTTTTTTTTTATTTCGATCCCATTCAATAAAACGCTCCGTCGTCATTTTACGATCCGTATTGGAGACTGTTGCAAATTTCACTGTCAATTCTGTTTTTTTTTTTTTTTTTTTTCAGATCTTGTTTGTCCGAATGAGTCTCAGATTTGATACGTGTATCATTCATATTTCGGATAATCGTATACATATATCAAAAATTCTGAAGAAGAATCAATTTGAAATGAAAATTTATAACGTTTTGGTCGAGAAAACTCGAATAATAATGCAAGTATGTACGCGTACGGCACTGACCGCGGGTTAAGTTCCATCTGGACACCGTCATATCATATATAATAATACTATGCGGGTCCGTTTGCCCGTAAAACGAGGGAAAGCAAGAAGTAGGTAGGTTCGAGTATCACGACCCGCTATCATCACCGACCGCGAGACTTTTGCTGCTGCACCAGAGACGCGTACGACTAAGAAACTGGTTATATCACTAATTGCGTTCTACAACCGCGTACCGGGTCACCTATAACTACGCATATAGGTAGGTACCGCACCATATGTCGAAAATATGGGTGGACCAACGATCATTTCAATCCTGCGGGATGATATTACTCGCGAGCTCCGAAAACGACGCAGCGCGATGAAAAATGAAAGATGAAAAACCGAGCAATCGAATAAAGTGGCTTTTCGTAGTTTTAGGTTTCTTTTTTCCACTGTTTCAATTAGTATTCTACTTGCTCTTTTTTTTTCTTTCTCATTCGTTTCCCTTTTATTTCCAGCCATCCTCGTGAAAACTTCAACGCGCAACAAAACACACAAAAGTATTTCTATAGAATCTCGATACGCTATGCATGCAGGATGAATTTGAGATGTACCTCAGGTAAAGCGCTACCTGCGCTACGCTATGCAAAAATCCGCACAAAGAAGAAGTAGGAAGAAAGAACGAACGGGCGAACGGCTTACTATCACCCCACCACAGAAAACTAAAAGAAGCTTCACGAGACGGGTGCAGGCATCGTTGGGTTGAGGTTCTCGTTTTGTGTTAGTAAAGCCTGGAGCACAACTTTTCAGCGTACAGTGTTCGCCTCACCTACGGGGGCCACGATCGCTCACACATGTCTGTGATTGGTCCGCGCTGCGTGTCAGTGACTGTACACACTGGTCGCGATCTCCGTAGGTAGGTGAGCAGACACGAAAAGTTTGTGTCGCTGGCATAAAGCTTAGCGCACGAAGTCCTACGCTACGCTACGCTACGCTCACCTACAGGGGCTACGGATTCGCTACGTTCACTCAGAATCAGCAGCCCCCCACCCCTCTCCGGCTTCCAGGCAATCAAATTCGCTGCGGCGGTGTGTTAGTGCATGTCCATGTTACACTGGTAACCGTACGTAATGAGTTTGCGCGCCGGACTTGAGCACACGAGAGTCAAATCCGGAGACAAAGAGAGACCGATGTACACAACGCCGAAAACTCCGTGATCGCTCTCTCACTAGAATTGACTGTGTGTTCGGAAAAATGAGTGCTTCTTCTGCATCCACGGGGAAATAAATGATGTGATTAAATGAATAAACAAAATTATGTCGCATTGAGCTAACCGTAATAATGAATGCAAAACCGATCGATACGGAGCATGCAGCAAAGTTTGTACATTACATATAATATGTAAAATCCAATTGAATGTTCAATTTTCATTGGCATATGTATCCACCGATAGGGGATTAGTTGTCAGATTTGTACGGAGCGCTAAGAAACAACGATAATTTAGCACGTGCGTGCACACGCAGAAATACAGAAGCCAGCAGCTGCGTACAATTTATTTTAACCCGTATAACGTCGAACTACGATAGCAAAGAGACACAAACTCCCCCCCAGAGTGAGTATAGACAGGCATATGATTCTGAATCTGAATATGAACTAACGACCTTTCGCTACGTAGAAAGTCGTGTGCCGTACATGCACGTAGCTCGCCTTTATGAATGCACGTAAGTACATTTTATATACCCACGCATGAATTAAATATAAAATTGACGTAAATTTCAAGGTGAATTGTGCCCTTTCCGCGCTATAAAAATGAAATAGTAACAGCGCAGCTTGGAATGATTCATCGCGATACAATGTAGCCGCCAGCTCCGCCCCGCAAACACAACACAAGGTAAAACAATAATTAAAATAAAGCAATTAAAGAAAATTCTTCCAAAAGTGCTTGATCCAAAATTTGGTTTCTCTCTCTATTATTTTATTTACCTACTTAGATGTATCCTTCGATTAGATAATCAGGAATAAATCACACTGCAGTAAGTAGTATAGGTACACATAGTATTCCACACACAGAATTGATTGTTCAAATCGTTTTGTTTTTACTTTTGCTCTATTATATTCAATTTATTATCATCACTTAAATTTACGTGGTACCCCTGCGTTCTAGAGATTTCAGTTTTTCGTTTCAAATACCAACAATCAATTATTCAGCGATAATATAATATAATCACTTTTTATTCCTTGTTTCTAATCAACGGTTTTTCAACGATAATGGGGTAGGTACGTTGCGCGTTGTAACTCGACAAAAGTAACGAGTCAAGGCAGCGGGATGAGATCCTTTTATAATCCTTCTATTATTATTATTATTATTATTGTACACGTACGTACTGTTTTTTCTCTTCTTGTAATACAACTCTAGCCCGCGACAGTGAGTATAAGGTAAAGATAATCAATTCCCTCTGGATATCTATCTGTGTAGCGAAGGCGAAGTGTGTATCCAGCTTGGTAACGCGCGGGCAACTAACTCCCAATTCTCGAGTCTGGCTTACTCGAAGCTGCTCTCAACAACCCGCAACCGACACCGCCACCGAGTACCGGGTAGCGCGAGCGGTTCGAAGAGGGACGAACGAACGAACGAACGAACGATCGAACGGACGGACGGACGGACAAACGTACCAAACGAATGGACTCGAGACTCGGTGCAACTGCCGGGACCGTAACGCTCGTGACTGTGGCTTCGCTGCTTTCTGCTCGTACTACTTATTACTGTCTCCTTGTCGACTTACCCGCTCAGTTTGGTATGTGATAAGAGTAAAGGAGTATACAACTCGAACGAATCACTTGTTTCCCCTGCGATTATTTTATCACCGCTAACTGCATACGTATGTATATACGTGTGTTATTATAATATAGGGATAATTTCGTTTTTTGATCATTTATTTCTGTCTTTTATCAACAGATATATCTGAGTACCTACCGCACAAACTGGTTAAATTGTCTTAATATTTATTTATTTATTCATTTATGATCCACGTCCACCGAGTTGACACGCGCGGTGGCACTGTACGGTAATATGTATATACCTATTGTCAAATATTATATACTCTTCTTTCTTGTCTACTTCAATATAATTTCACTACGATATCTGATAATTATAATAATACGATCTATGTATGTTATATATCTGCGAACTGTACACAAAAACTCAACAAATATCACACTATACGGTGAAGAAACACGGTGAACCGTAAAGCTCGAACAATAATCGTATACGAGGGGTTTTTATTTTGTAATTACTATTTTCAATTACTGTATATGTACCTATAATAGACTCTATATAATTTCTGTGACTCTTATATATATATTCTTAGCTTTTCTCTCTACTATTTTTGCTTGTTTTTTTTTTATTTATTTCTTTTTTTTATCTTCAACACTTTCTTGTGTTTTATTGTTAGTGCGTCCTTCTACGACCGGCGTTGAATGAAAGATTGAGAGACTGATGTGAGTATGAGACCGAGTTCACTCGACGACTACGAGAGTAAAAGGAGCTTCGGAGCAGTTCCAGTTCGCATCGGCTGACGCTGCTGCTCCCTTCCCCTGGTCTGGGTCCTTGCGCATCGTTTGTATACACTACGACTATACGCGTACTGAGGGCTGACGAAGGGAGGGAAATATCAAATGGGCGAGGCGGGGGAGGGAGGCGGGGGCACGACGAGGCTAAAATAGGCTTTAGGGACTCGTGGGGCGCGGTCGCCCCGTCTGAAACCGTAACCCCGCAACGCAGCTTATTTCTAGTTTTCACGTTAGCATTGGACCTATTGTCATAGAAGTAGACAAACAAGAATAAATTGGGCCAGTTTATTTACTCCACGTACGCGACGAATGGTGTATGAATAATCGTTGTTGTTTATTGCTTGGAAAAAAATTTTGAAAAGAAAAGAAGAAGTGGGCAAGTACTAAACGTATAATTACAGTGACAATAAATACGACAGAATATTACAATGCAATACCTAGAATATTATGTTATACGTATTGCGTCACGTAACAATAATATCCTTATATTCTTGGAAGAAAAATATAACCGCAAAGTAGGTAGTACTTCGAAATATAGGTATTGGTATGCAAAGAAAATGCCTGTGATGAATCTTGAATGTAGGTATGAATGAACCAACGAATGAATGAAATAATTAATTAACGAAGTTATGCACATCGGAGCCGTATGTATAGACGCCTTATGATACATAAAATTCCACATAAATCCTACGTTACGAAATTTGACCACCACGATAACACGGTACATGATAAACTATAATAGAAGATGGTGACAACGTTGTCGAGATTCGCGGCAGCGGCGGATCCCCGCCAAGTACGAACAAAAAAAAAATAGATAATTATATATAAATACATATATTTGATTGTAAATGTCGTACAAGGTTTTGTTATTCATTGTTAATTTTCAAGGCAAGCTTCCAAACGAAGCGCCGCTGAGAATGCTCTTTTACCGTTACCCGATGCAACTAGTCATACCTGTACAAGCATGGTGTCGTACGTATCTCGCGCGCGGGTAGAGATATTTTCAGGTGAGAAAAGGACTGTGCCCGCCAAGCAGGTATTACTGTATTAGATTAGAATTCTTGGATGCATCATAAGTTAACGTCATACATTTTGCCGTGCAACAGTCATCGCTCGATAAGATGTTTTTAACACTAAAAACGATCAAATCTTTTACACCTGTGACCAACGAAGAGTACTGTATACGCTGTATATAGCATTACACATATAGGTATAGTATCATGCTGGCGTGTGAGGTAAGCGCATAAGAAGCGCACACGCGTGCAAAACAAGCGGCGATAATTCAGCTGTATACATAACGTCCGCACATGTGATTCTTGCAAATACGATTAGTCGACTGAAGTGTTCGTCACCCATTTTTCTTCTTCTTAGTATAACGGGCACAAAAATTAATCTCCAGCAGATTATCGCGGGTTATAAAAGAAAACTTTGCAGTATTCTCTACAAACTTTTGAATCCTTTGCAATTGTCGAAATATCATTCTCCAGCATGCGGCTATCAAAGTTTTACCACCGCGATAGTATCGGAATACAAAGTCTCTGTTATAATACATTCATACATACATACGTAGGTTTCAGTTATTTCTCACTTTTTCAATCAAAATTATGCATCGATATGCGCCACCATAGATTCTGCGAGATTTCATTCCGATGATGAATATAATTATATGGAAATACTTAACATCGATGGAATATACTGAATATACTGAATATCAACAATATTATACAATATTCAATAATAATATACTCCTGCGTAGGTGTATAGTATATTTTCTGAGTCATGAAAGATATCGGATGAGTATAGCTAGAACAGATTACTGCCTATATGTATAATATATCAATATAGATATACATAGGTAGAATGAAATAAATAATAAGCAAGCCGGATGGATGGTACGCGCGATACAAGGAAATGCTCGTTAACTGCTGTTAACGGTTCCGAGTAGGTATAGATATGAGGTATATACAGCCCGCGCAGCAGCCAGCGTGCGTTGAATCATGACCACTCGAGATTGCACCAAATTTCAAACAATGGACAGACGACTACGGTCGGCGAATAACAGGCGAATTTTCAGCGAGCCATCCAATCGCCGCTGCGCAACATAGTTTCGCTGCGCGGCAGCAAAGAATCTTGATGTGTGATCGGGGCGGTCGTGGGGCGATCGCGATTGGTCAGCTGGTTGAAAATTCGCCCGTTTGCTAACCGTATCCGTCCGTCCGTCGTGTGTATAAATGTCGTGCAACCCCAAGTGGTCGCGATCTAACACGCTGGTGGATGTCACCTCTGCTCAAAGCGTCGAGTCGAAGATATATTTACGATATACCTACATACAGAACCGTGGTTGATTGTGAGTCCAACAATAAGTACACGCATACCCGCGCACGCATATAACAATAATGATAATTTCTATGTAGGTATATAGCTATAATGAGAGAACAGTTTACTTGGACTTGGACCCCGCTCGGCACCGTCGCCCCGCCCTTTCGAGATCACAATGAACATGAGCGAGCTTCTTCTTAATCATCCAAATGCATGAATAATCGTTCTGATTCACTTCTCCTCTTTCACGACGTGACCTTGGTACGTAGGTACATGCTAGTGCTGTACGGCTTAGCCGGCCGAAACGGCTAATTCGGCTAATGCGCCGAACCCAAGCCGTCTAAACATAGTCGTACATCCATGCTCATACTGTAGCTATACTTAGGTATGAAATTGTATATGCAACCGTGACTCCAGCCATAATAGTGAATAGTGGTTTTTGTCTGGCTCTCTCTCTCTCTCTCTCTTATTGTCGAAGCGTTATCTACTCACCTCGTTTTCCTAACTGCGGTTCAAGTTCAACCGAACCGAGTGATGGAACATTGCAATCATGATTCAGTGAATCTAGAGAACGAGAGCGAGCGAGAGAGAGGGAGGGCCGTTTCGTACTCCAGTATTTCTAATATTTTGAAATAGTAGATCAGTTCATTATACATAGTAGAAAGACAAATTTGAGTTCAAATAGCAGTTACGAACATTAAATTCAAATTGTGATAATCGGTGTATTATATGCCCTACACTAATAATTTCCACTTTGTGACTATATTGAATTTTTTCTTCATATTCGTTTCGAAATCTCAATCCAAATGCCAGGAAAAAGGTAGAAAAAAAAAGAAAAAAAAAGAAAACAGAACGGAACTCTTAAGTGGCTTTCAGTTGACACCGATGACCTTGTCAGCATGTATCTATTTATCATACACCAAAAGAATCTGACGAAAGCAGTCGTCAGCGCAGGTATGAACCTCGCTCACCTATAGGTATGACTATCAAGATTTAAAAGGGACTCGGAGGTCTAAAAATTGAGCAACCAACCTTCTCGGAAGGTTATCGTAGGCGTGGGAAGGTATCGATGATATATTATCTCTTATCGCATGTATACCTACTGAAATGAATATTATCCGGAAGCCAGCTTCTTGGGCGGGATGTATATTTCAGAAACGGCCTTAGAGCCTGCGTTTTATAAAGAGTGTAATACAGATGTAGAGTATAAATACCTACTGCCTGCACCAAGTATAGGTATGTACATATACGAATGAGTGACATAAAACGGTATCTGCGGCCGTACGCGAACCACGGATGTAGGTACTGCGTACAATCTTCATGAAGCCGAAGCTCGTAACATTGGCGCAACAAAATGGTGAAGAATAATAGTACCTATCGGCTGCAGCAGATCCGACGGTGAAACGTTTTTGTGGAAAATTGTATTTGTGAGCGCTTTGTGGCTGAAATTTCATCGATGAATAAATATTTCCATCTATTTCGTTGTTTCAAAAATCCCTGGATACAAAAATATATGTATATTGAGAGAAAGAGTACAATGTACTTGAAACAACAAACGAACAAAACAAAAAGTATCTGCTTTAGTCGTAGAAAATATCAGCCAAAAAGCCGCTCACACAAATTTGATATTTCTCGAAAAAAGAAAGGTTTCGGAAAACGGTGTCGCATAAAAGCTGATATTACTATCCATCGCCAATTTGTTACAGCCCTGTGGAATGATTTAATTCACGCAGACAATTCGGTCGAGCGGTTGAGAAGAGACACAGATTTGTTTTCAGAAACAACAGGTGCTGCTGCACACATCTTCGTGGTGTTACAGGCTTCATACGACGCAATAAGTTTCCTCCCAAAAAAAAATATGTCATCCATGGAAGTTTATATTAGTTTTCATGAATCGTTATTAGGTACCATACATTACACGCTCATGCCCCCCCCCCCCCCTCCCCCCTCTATCCGTAACGCGAGATGAATAATTTTTCAAAATTATTCTTAGCAGGTATAATAGGTGCGTAAATCTATCTCCGAAGGTACTTAAACTACCGCAAGCAAAGTAATTTCGTATACCTATAACATAGTACCTATCTACGTGTATAAATATATAAGTTATATATATATGTATCCGAACTATATGTACCGTTTTCCTACGTTTACGTAGCTATAATAAAAATGAGTATACATAGAGGTACAGAGGCTCAGAATATTAATGCACACCACTAATCCATAACTCTTCGCAATTTACCTCGCGCACTCACAATTCAGACGCGTTTAGAAAATTATAATAACTCGCGCGTCTTACTTGCAGTTGGAATCACTTCGAATAATTACGTTATACCTATATAACAGTTCATATAATTGGCATTGATTTGATGAACCTGCAGCTTCGCATGCGCTTCAGTTTGGGTTACCGTTCAAATAATATCACCGCGTACGTCGATATTATTCGGTAAGTATAGTCTATTAGCGTTCATGACTGTAAGTCAGAGAAAGAAAACTGAAAAAAGAAAGACGGAAGGTGCTGTATCCTAAACGCGGTTATCGAACGAGCAATTTTCCATTGAAACTATACTCGCTACAGCGTGGTGGACGAGAGATAGCTATAATAATAGAGTATTGCCGACTCTCATGTAGAGTGTGTGTATACTGTAGACTGTAGACTGTAGTCATAGCCTGCGCTCGTCATCGATCTTATTCTTACGAACAGTCAGAAGGTCTATACCCGCCGCACCGCGTGGACGGTGAACGAGGGTGACTCACACTGTCGTGGCCGTTGCGATTAGGGATGACTGTGGAATCACCATTTCCGAATAAATCTACTCGTATATATTCGCAGGGTAATGGAAGATGAATCCGCGTCATGTATTACGTGACTATAGAGAGCAGATCTGCTACATACAGTCATAGTTCACACATCATTATGTTTTCGGTGACGTATAATGGCATACGTGCGGATAATCTGGAAACTGCTTGAAATGAATTATCAATCTGGTTTCCGCACGCGGTGGCATCACTGGTCTGTATGTATAGTTACGGTGCTGAAAATTTTCACTGCTAATGACAGCAAACAAACCACGCGCCTATACGTGGGAGATCTAGTCAGACTGGGCTTCGAAGGACGAAAAGAAGAGAGAGAGAGGGAGAAAGAGGAAGGATAAAGCTCCGTTGTATGGAGTAGCACGATATAAAGGTCTTTGAGTCTAAACGTTTCACAATGCGGGGTACTGATAATATAGTAATGGATTATCCCCTCCCTATATTAATAAAGTGGTTAATAAGAGCGACGACATAGGCTATACAGAGTCGAAAACGGCAGTCCCACGATGTGAGCATATATACGTGTGCACTGCACATATACCTAGATTCAAGTAGTACCACAACCCTTCTCATGTGAATCAGAGTTGACCCGAAGAATTTGGAGAAGGTCGTTGATTGGACATGACGAAGGTTAAGAGGGCTGAGGAGGTCCTAAGAACCGAGTTATAAATTACGTTGGGCGAGGAAGTGCGTTTGAAAAAAGAGAAAGGCGAGGAAGAAGAATGTCTCAATACCAATTACAATTAGGATTGCAGTTACTATATGGCGAGAGAACGAGTATTATCGCAGAGAAAGAGAAAGAGAGTCCCGAGTAGAGTCAGTCAGTCAGTCAGTCACTCGGGTCTCGGTGTCCGGCTGCACGTTCATTACAGGAAACGGAAGCTCCACACCCTAGCAGGGAATCGGTTGTTCGAAACGAATGGGAAAGAATGACGCGCGATTATAGCTGCCTCTACTGTGTACATACTATCGCGAACATCGCGCAAAGCACGATTCGACACGAGTCTAATGGACGGAGAGCCGCCGCGGGTATGATACAGATCTATTTTATTCCACAGGATCGAAGTATAACAATGATGCCTAGAAGTGAAATCGTGCTGTGTCCGTGAACGTTAAATTTTCACCAAGTTCATACGGATGGACGTACGCGCACACACCTATAACGCGTGCTAACTATGCATTCACCGCACAGACGTGCGGCCGCGACCTCAACCTTCTGCTATCTATAGTCGAGGCTCGAGTTTGTTACATTACAACGCGATAGAATGATGAGAAACAATATCAGCTGTTTCGTGTTATTCAGATGGATACAATTCACAAAAAATTCCTGATCCCTGAATTTGATATACCAATGGACTATCGGCGTATCCTGTATAATGGTTTGGCTACGCGTACGAATTTCATTCCAGAGACAATTGATTTTCTTCGAAAGTTCATTTTTTTCAATAAAAATCCAGTCTCAAGAGCGTCTCAATTTTCTCTTTGTACTCTCGAACAAATTTTGCCAATGTTTCAACGCATCTTATAAATTTGAATACGCAGTTGTTCGGTCACCTTCATTTCAATGTAACTGAGAACAATAAAAATAAGATCTGCAGTATAATAATGTGACAGAAATAGGGATACCTGGGAGATGTATTATAAATAAGAACAAAGTAGAAGAATGAATGAATGAATAAATTGAGCTACTCACCTAACGCATTTAGAACAGTAATTCACAGTTTGATTAGGTAATTCATTACCATTAGACGCTATTACGAAGCCTATGAATGAACGAATGAATGTATAAATAAGCGAATGAATGACTGAATGTATGAATGAACGCCTACGAAAGCTACATCAAAGGTCGTTAGCACGCGTTAGTTTAATTCAACTTGAACCCATAATCAAACTGAGTAGGCTCGTGAATACACAAATACATATGATATTACCGTACGGTGGCATGGAAAAATTTCGCCAATATACATATAAAGCCGCAATATCACAGCAGTCTCATCGAACAAAAGAGAAAGAAACAAATTGGGATACAGACGAAACCTGAAGTTATTTCATCTTATATCGTCGTCAAGTTTATAACAGTAAAAAATTCCACCGGTCCTGGCCGTATTTCATATCGAATTCGAAATCTCATAAGATAGCCAAAAACACGAACTAGTGAAAATGTAGCACGTGTAATGGATTCGGGAATTTTGTGAATTATGAATGATAGCTCAACGCGCAATGTCAGGCATACGCCTACCTACTATACTGTATACTCCTCCGGGAACTTTTTTCCATATTAATAAAACTAAACTCCTACTTCCGAATAAAATGCTTGAAGCGCGTGCATGTGCGTACAGAGTATGTATGTATATGTGTGTGTGTGTGTGGTATACATTGTTAGGGAGAGAAAAGGCCTGTCCGTCCGTTGCGGGACACATCCGTAGGAACTGTGGCCGACTGACGCCCAAAATAATATTCATACATGTATATAATTATATGATATATGCATTATACTGTACAATATCCAATCTATCTATCTATCTATCCGTCTATCTACCCTAACGAATCAAGTAATACGACCTACCTAAACGTTACAAAAAAAGAAGAGGAAAAAATGGAAGAAAAAAGAGGCAAAAATTCGATAAAACGTAACGAAAAATTTGCCCGTAAAAAGCCGTAGTATAATTGTACGGTTGTATAACTGAAAAACAAAAGGAAAATAATTAAAAAGGAAAGAAAAAACTCCAATGAAGAAACTCGTGACTCGTGACAATGTGCCTCGCAATGCATTTTCCGCTCTCTTATATTATACAGTATTTCCGGTATGTGTGTATATATATGTATAGCTGCAGCATGCAGCAATTAGCGATCATAATTTTTCAGCATCATTCGTATACCGATATACTATACATACGGCCGGTTCCGCACTTTGGCAGACGGGTGATACGTACCGTCAAAATATCACGAATCTTAATTGAAATATCTATTTTATTGAAAATACTTCGATCGCTCGATCAATTATTGAATAATTGATCCAACTCTATATTATGGCATATTCTCACGTGTGAACCGTCTGAGAATGGTGAAATTGTTCGCAAGTATATAATACCCATACAAATCGCAGACAAAAAAGAACAAACGATGTATAGCGATGATTGACGTTAATTGATTCATCGACAATAACATTCGAGTGTTAAATATGTACATGGATCAGATGCATGCGTGAATCATATAGGTATGTATACCTATACATGCATAATATTTGAAAATGAAATAACTGCAGGTGAATGGATATTACATACTTGTCATGTATTACACAGCATTAGTATGTCTATTATCACATACCTACTACGTAAGCACGTAAGCACGTAAATACGCCTACAGGAAACGGAAACAATCATTACACTGCCTTATCTCTTATACTAAACAGGTTCCCTTCGACCAGCTAGGCTTATTGGTAAAATCTATGACTTGATGTAGATGTAGGCAATAAAAAATCGGAAAGGTTAATCCTGACGTTAGTCAGTGAAGATCTGACAACTCAATTAACATGTTACACCAGATTGTTGAATCAGTAAACTTGGGAACCGTATCATATGTCCGATACGTGAGAATTGGCTTCAGGAGGCTGCGGGTGGAGTGAAACGATTGAAAACGCGGAAGTTTCTTGAACGTTTCCTGCAGCCACCTCGAGGAGCCTCAGAGCCCCGGGGCTCCTCAGCTCGACCGGAAAACTTTCAGGAAACACTCCAATGTTTTTACTCCACCTGCCTCCCGAAGCAAATTTTTTACGTCACGAACGTGGCACACGAGTTCAGTGAACTTTTATTGAATTTCATCGTACGTATATGAAACAGAAATTTGTCATGAATGATCAAAGCGCAAGCTAAATTGCTTCGACACTATATCAGTTTCGTGTAGGTAGGTACAGTAGTTCATATTTATTCAAAGATTGAAATTTCACGACAGAAATATATTGAGAATTTTGAACCCCTGACCCTCCCTGCTGCCCCTTAATATATTTCATACCCGACAACTCAACTGCCACGCCCGTATATTTCTATTCGGAGAAGTAATCTCGTCACTTCCTCTGAGGAATTGCGGAGCACGGAAATTACTGCTAATAAAGATGAAATGGGAAATTATTGTGGTGAGTAAGTTAGATGTAGATATATGTCCGGCGGACGGGAAAACCAGTGGTAAACGCCGGGATCAACGGGTCACTGGCGTACATAGATACGTACATATTATATGTAGGGTTGAAAATATTTATTCAATTATTCATGTTATTTTGCTTTCACTTTTTCATTGTAATATCGATTCTACCATATCAACGGAGCGGCGATGTCCGCATGAGGTGATATAACATGCAATATGGAAGTTTTAAATCCTGGATATATTGCGCGCGACTCCGCACACTCGCCGACATTCAACATTTAGATAGATCTGTCATTCGAAAGTCATCCGTATCATTGTTCTGGAAGCTATTTTTGAACCGCGTCGTGAACTTAGTCAGATAAATACTTATACATAAACAGCAAGCTGGGCAATCTAACGAATAACATATCATATAACATAACATAATATATTATACGGATCCGCAATATAAAAGCAGCAGATTCTTATACCATAGACGATGCATATTCTCGTGAGTGATTTCATTTCTAATACATTATAAGGGAACAGGAGAATAATTGAGAATTCATTCCGAACCTCGTAGGTGCATTCATGCCAGTCAATTTTTGATGATTTACATTTGGGTTGGTATAGGACTCGCCATCTTGAATTCTTGAATGCACAGAAACCGCACCGTTTCGAGAACGAAAATCGTAAATTTTGGCAAACGACTCGATCGATTTTGATGAGACTTTGAGAATTCATTGAGTACGATGGCAAAAGGTAGCTAAGTATTTCACCCCTTCGAAACATTGATCGGATTTGATGAAAAATCAATATTCCCTATGTTAGCTAGGTTAGATTGTCAACGGCAACTCTAGCGGCCTCTCATAAGAGACCCAGACGCCGTCAACACGTGTAGCATCCCTCTAGAAATATTATTTGAGCCCTTCTCCCAAGTTCTAAAATCGATTTATCCATATTATCCATTTAATGATCGTATATAAGTATTATTACGCAAGCTTCGAGGAAGCTTTACGACACACGCACGAGTACTCCATTGGCATAAAGTACAGTTTGTCTAATCGGTTTGGACTCACAGGCAAATTTGGAACACCCGAAATTGTACAACGGTTTGAATGCCGGGGAATTGCAATGCGTCACTAGCGCTAGATGTTTCTGAGCGGAATAGACAAAGCTCTACCTATATACTCTGTCTTGCTTGATATATCGGACACTTGTTGTTGGGTATAAATCATTGCCCTTGATACAGTATGCGACTGTACGTCTACTACGTGTATAAGTATGATAGAAGTGAAACACAACTCTGTTACGTATTAAATTTCGAAGACTTGAGAAAAAACAAACAAAAATCGGGAGACCAAAGTGTACTCAAGCCCAAAATAATAATGGACAAAGGTGAAGACAAGAAAAGAAAAATTAACTTTGAATAAAATATGACATGACATAATATTGTATAACTCACCGGAGTTGTGTTCGGCGATGCAGAAATTCAATTAGGTGGTTTAAACTTTCCGTATCTGAAACAGAAAATATAACATCTCTGAATATAAACGAATCAAGAAGTGCTCACCGTTCGGAATAAAAATCATTAAACATGATTTTACCAAAATCTCCTTAATTTTCTTCTCACGTCTGTCATTTCGAACAATTTCACCTAATCAATGATTCTGAATAAACGCGATTCTTCAGCCACTTTACTTAAGAAACTAGATTCAGTACGGATTGTGAGGCACGAATATCCGGGTTTTGTAAAATAAAGAAAACGGTATTAGGAAAAAACCTCCGAGTGTTTTAGAAATTATTCCGAGCCATTTCTGTGCCCTGTATAGAAACCTGATGCCTATGGATATTTCATAAGGGGAATTTGGCGTCACCGTTGGCAATCTAACCTAGCTAACATAGAGAATATTCATTTTTCACCGAATCTGATCAATGGTTTGAAAGAGTGAAACACTTAGCCACTTTCTGCCCTCATGCTTAACGAATCCTCGAAGTTTCATCGAAAATCAATCGAGTCGTTTGCGTAAATCTACGATTCTCGTCCTCGAAACGGTTTCTGTACATTCAACACAGCGAGTCCATATGCCCCTTAATACTTCTATTATAATTTTCAACAGTATACTACTCCGTTGAAAAAATGTCGCCGGCAGCGGTCTGTTACAAATTTTGTGTAAACTTTAGCATTTTTTGAGATCGAAACAAGAAGACTTCTGTCGCACGGAACAACAATAATTCACATTTTATCGATTGAAGAAAGCGTGTAAATGTTAGAGTGGACCTCTGATACATTTCTTCTACAACAGTGTCGGGATAAATTTGGGGAGATATCCGCCCTGAACGATAGTAATCCTTCTCGACCGGTAGGACAGTACACGCATAGATGCGTGCGAGAACTATACATTCGATATTCACAGTTTGAATATTTAAATGCATGCACCTACGTACGTCCGTAACGTTCGTACATACAAATCCATTGAATCCACGTAGTGTAGTAGATATATGCTTAGGGCTTGATAGTTCGGTGTTGGAGGTGCGGAGGGCATGGCAGACATGGCAGGCAGGGGTTGCATCACCCCAATTCAAAGCACTGCGCTTGCTTGCCTCCCTCGACAGCTCATGGTTGTGCTGGCAATGAGGGTGGACTGGTTCCTCTCTCTGCGTGGGTACATGACGCTGAAGCCAGCCGCTCGAGCAAACCGCTTTCCAGGGACGCGGCGGGCTCGGGGCCCCGAGACAAATACTTTTGGCAATAATTCATTAACGGCGTGAATTTTCGATATTAGTGATACCTATATAAGTGTGGAAAAAAGTTTCATCGATGCACACAGACCGCCGAATTGTTTAAACAATTCGGAAAGCGGCTGTGACGAGTTCTTCGGGGCATAATGAGAAAGTTTTATCGAATGCACGCGCTTCAGCAGTACCAGGACCACGGCGTCGACGGAGCGAGGTCGAACCCCTATTTTTGTTTCGTTTGAAAATTTTGTTTGTAAATTTTTTCGTTTCTTCTCTTTTTTTTCTTTTTTTTTTTTGTATTTTTCAAATTTCATTTATCAAATTCTTTTTTTATATTTCCTCTACATTTACTGTATTTCTTTACTTAATATATATTTCGAAATCCATTAGTCGGTCGTCATAATTTGTTTTTATTTGTGTAATTCTGTTCGTTCTTGTTTTTTAAGCCGCCCCACCAGTTCAAAACTGTTATTCATCCCGTCAAATCGCAATGTTGGACGCCGGTTTTCCTGAAGCAAGTGCATTCGACGAAACATTCGTATCATGCCTCGAGAAACCTGTCACGGCCGCTTTTCGAATTTTTTAAACAATTCAGCAGTCGGTCTGCATCAATGAAAATTTTTCCCCACTCATTGTCAACACGAATATCGAAAATTGACGTCGTTCGTGAAATTTTGCTAAATTCTCTTGTCTCGGGGCCCCGGGCCCGCTTCGTCCCTGAAAAGCGGCTAGCTCGAGCGGCTAGCTTCAGCGTCATTTGGGTACCGTGCGTGGGGGTTGGTATATGAAAGGGGAGGCTAGGGTGGGTTCTCTCTCTCGTATTGATTCCGCATGGGGATGATTCATGGGTTTCGCTACCCTATACTGGATCTCGTATCGCGACCAAGCGGTCGAGGAGAAAAGGGCAAAGCGAAAAGAGAGAGATAGAGGGGGGGGGGGGGGGGGGAGGAAGAGAGAGAGGTCAAATAAAACCAGAGGGTAGATATCGGTTGTCTGCAATCACCGATCTTCGCTTTCTATCGTATCGGGTAGTGCCGCCTAGTTCCTAGTTCCTAGTCTCGAGATACATACAATAAGGCGATGGGCTCGGGCCCCTTGAGACAGAGAGAGACAAGAAGACAAAAAGCACGTTATACTGATTTCATGAGACTATAATTTGGAGGAAAATTCTGTCTTGTATATCCACGATCTCCCCGCACTTCTACATGACAGATATACCTAGATACCCGTAGTAGGATGTTGGTATAAGTGAAAACAGAAGCTCGATATCGTGCTCTAGCACGTGTCGTACGGGACATTGCCGTGTGAGAGATCGCGTACCTCGTAGAGTTCAATTTTCAGTCTAAACATAAACATATCTGATCCTTATGATCTTCAGCCAATTCAGAGTATGGCCGGGTAAGCTGTTCAAATTCCAGAGCTCACGGTATAACGAGGTCTAATGATTCCCTTCCAATAATCATTAGCTGTAGAAATTCGAATCGGACAATCAGAAAAGAAGAAGAAACTGATCCGCCGGAGGAGAAAAGGAGTATCAAGTGGTTTTCGCAGACCTGTTAAGGAAAACGATGTAGAATGGAAATTTATAGTCCCTCCGTGAGCCTATAAAATCGCGAGTAGTTGGTCGAGCTACATGCAAGCAATTGGTGAATCCAATTCACCGGAACAAATATTACACAAACGTATAGCAATTTGATGGGGTCTGAAAGATTACTCTAGTTCACCTCAAATTCACTCTCTCTCTCTCTCTCTCTCTCTCTCTCTCTTTTTCTTTATTTTTATAGGGAGACATTTTGTACCGTTATAACAGCAAAATACATTACCTACAACTGCGTATTGTGTGCGCGCGTGCATGTGTGTACTCTCAGGGAAAACACTACGATCAGGAATAGCGTGTATGCGAATGTAATGCGAATGCATATGTAAATACATGTATTAAAGCAGTAAAGTTATGTGCGACCATGCTATAGCATGCGCCGTGACTCACTGTTCAAAGGATCAAACACACACCGTGACATTGTGTCGTTGGACATTATCTGGTGGAGTTCCCTACACTCCCTTCCCTGCCCCGGCGTTCCTTCCGTTTTTCCCTACCTATTCCGTTCGTTTGAAGATACCGTGCGTATCTATGTACATTGTACATACATATACAAATATTTACAGATTATTCAGTGCTCATTCGCAGGAAAAGATCGAAACTGAAGATAGCCTGTCAGCAATTTTGTATCCGCCAACTGCAACAGAAGCAGCGACGCTCCAGCACTACACAACAGTCGAGCAGAATCTCCATATTATATATCACATTGAAAAATGCGGAGATGATGACACAGTTGCTCGGAATCAGAATTCCATTTCGGAAATATGCATAATTGTAATTTGAAATGCACAGAAGTCCAAAGAAAAATGGGAAAATATATAAGATCACGATAAAGGGAGAAAAATAAATGTTGGAAAATCTTCGGCACACAATATATTCGATGTACATACATACCAATCGATTGATAGAATTCATCTAAAGAATACACGAGCTCGGGGATTTCGAAAGTGAATTTGGAGATAGCAGCACTGCGCGGCCAGACCCACCTACACCCGACCCCTAAAGTCGATTGTTCTCCGTCAGTTTGCCACTTGAATTTCGAGACTAAATTGTTCTATTCCGACATCCCCCGGGGGGTCTTAGAGGGATGCTGTAGGGTTAGATCAATGTCCTCGGGAACAGGGAATTTAAATCAATGCGGTGTATTTGAGATTCGGAGGGGTTACAGCCGCAGCTCTCCAAATTCCAACACTTTCAAACCGGGGAAGTACTCGAGCATGACCGACGGGAATAGTGAAAAAGTCGAAGAGAATAGGAGGAGGGAAGTTGATCCGATATCAGCTGATTTTTCATACGTAGGCGAATACGTGCTTCCGGAGAATCAAGCAACTTGCAGCGTTGTATCATGTCAAGCTATCTCACCAGAGTTCAGTACCAAATTCAGTTCCACGTTAGGTTAGGTTAGGTTAGTTCCTGTCTTATATTTATCTTGAAATCGCGTGGGGGCCTCTAGACACAAATCAGACAACAGCGTAGGCGCAACGCGATACCAGACAACTCACATTCCGTCAAGATATTCAATGACATCATTCATGAGGCTGGAGTTAATAACGTTGCGGCAACAAAATCATGAGAAATAACATCAACTGTTCGGATACATGAACGTTTTACCAAAAAAATCGACCAGCTAGTGATTTATCAATAAAGAAGAACCTCAATTTTCTTCCAATTTGGGAAATATCCGGATAAAAAAATACGGTCAAAGACAGATCTGAGATCCATAATTATGAGGAGTAAAATGTTTTAGTTTTTCCTCATCGAAAGATCGCTCGCGTGTACTGAAACGATATTTCATGTTTAATTGTTCATATAACACGGTTTAATATCAAATGAAAACAAAATTCAATAAAAAGAACGAATATTAGCAAAACTTACGGAAATAAATATTTTCGAACGAACATATTGTAAGAAATAGGCTTGTAGCGGCTAAAGGACGCACAGTAGGTTAAATACGCATAAATGCTTTCCTGTAAAAGGCCGAGCGGTTAACGCGCGGCAGCTTATACTTGACTCGAATTTTGAAGTAATTACTTAACGGATAATATACATAGTAATTTTTGCTATAATTCACAAAATTTCTTAACCCAGTAATTAATTAATTATTTATCCTATCTCTTCGTCATATTCAATACCAACGAGTATTGAAACTCTGCAGTTACGAATATATAAAATATCCTGCATTTTGGTATTAATCAACGCTAACGGGTGTCAAAACTCTGCAGCCGCGATTATTTTATAAGGCTTGGCTAGCCTAGGACGAGTCAACGCTAATGGGTGAAGAACTCGGCAGCTGCGATTCTTCTAACATTCTATCTGACAGAACTCATATCGTAACTTTCTCGTTCTTGTTTCGGTATCGATATTCTACAAATAAGAAATAATAAGATTTTCAGGAGATCTTCGTAACTGACGAATAGGTTGTAAATTGCGTGAACAACACTGCGGCGGAGATAGTCGCTATAATCTGCTTAAGCAGCCCCGAGATTTTAAATAATTAAAGTTTAACTCATAAGGCATAAGGTGAATTCGTCAATTGTCCGTTTTGCTTCGGTACATACGTATGAACTTTTTCCCTTATACCTACTCTGTTGCGTTAACGTTATGAACTTCGGCCGCACAAGACAGGACGCGCGAAATTCTAATACGAATAAACTGGTGATCATTCTCCTCCCCACACTATTATTATCATTATTGTTACTTTTTCGGTCCCGTTTCTTTTTCCATTCGTTCGCTTTTTCTTTCGATTTTTCAAGCGCTTCAGGGTCAAGATGATCTATACGAAGGATATAGCTTCATGCATGTGTATATAATATAGCCCTGGGTTCCTCGTGCGTCCGGGCGCGTCCTTGAAGAGGACTCTTGTACCGGCTTTATAGCCTCTTGAATCTAACGTTTTGAGCATACGCGGGGAAGAATGCGTATATATATATACATATAGGTGTGCCTATTTGACCGTGTGTATGTACAAGAGCTGGTTGATTGGCCGGCCTTGGACGGAGCCAGATGTGTTGGCGCACGCGACTAGCCTAGCCCCGCCGAAAGCAAACTACATATGCATATGATATATACGATACAATATAAACCCGAGCCAATGTCAGCACCCTTTGTTCTCGATTATACGGACATACATACATGTACGATTCGGGATTGAAAATCCAAGAAAGTGAAAAGAAACAAACACACAAGCGCGCAAAAAATGTGTTGAAAAAATTCCGCAGTTATTATTAATATGTATATACATGTAGTCAGAGGTTTAGGTATACAATAGCCGCATAGATACATGGCGATCATTCGGGTAGCCATCTTTCGGGTGCGAAAACCCCTCGAAGACAAGTTTTGTGACATAGAACTGGAAAGTTTCTTCTTTTACTTTTTATTCCAAATTTTTGAAACATTTTCTTTCAAAGAATATCTCGAGTTTCCCCAGCATTCTATAATCTACGCCCTTCGCTATCCCACACGTTGAATATTACTCAGGTATTCGATAGAAGTCTTTCACTTCCGTTCTTTTCGGGTTTCTGTATAATATTACCGACAGGGTGGTCGGTCGCACCGTGTCATCGTAAAGTGAAAGGGAAAAAAGAAAAGGTGATAAAAATATTTAAAATGAATAAAACGCGGTGAAATTATTTTCAGACAAAAATGTTCTCTTTGTAAAATTATAAGCGAACGTTACTATCTGCGGATGTTCGATCCGTCGGACTTTTGCTACAGAGAACACGCTGGCGAAATGCTAAGGATCGTATCAGATTGCAAGATTTCCATCACCAAGCGTCATCGCATTGATTCATGTCAAATTGAAAACGGAAATAAAATACAAAAATATATATTGAAAAGGAAAGAAAGACGTTCTCCGTTCCTCTACAGCAATCGAGTATGATATATATATATATATATATTTATATACCAATATACCAATGTATAGGACGATGAGTCAAGCAAAACTAATGTTCTGTTTATGCGTGATAACCGGTGAAATGAACGCGGAGATACACAATAATTCATACACATTTCGTATGTCTTCGGAAAATTTTCTTGATAGACGACGATGACGATGACGATGGCGACTGTTCGTTGTTATCAAAGATAAATCTTTAACCGAGGTCAAAGTGCCGCACAGTAGAAATACGACGAGTTGAGTTGAAAACGTGACAGGGAAATGCACTGAACGAACGGTGTGTACGAGCAGCTACTGACCCACGACAATACCGTAAGGCTCAAGGCTCAAGGCTCGAAGCTTAAGAAACTTGTTGCTAATTCCTCTTTGCCCTTTCTCGATCACTAATCTATAGGGATACCTACTTATCTCGTTTCCACGAAGAATGGAAACGACAGCAGTCCAGTTGGAAGGAAAGAATTTCACAGGCCCGCGGACAGGGCCTCGACTTCTGTCCTTTTTGTAGAAAACAAAAAAAAAACGACAAAATATACAGCGAGAGAGAAAAAAATGGACTCTTCGATGTCATTTCAAATTCATATCACATTCGATGGATTTGGAATGAAAAATTTCAATATTTTGGATCCATATTCCCAACTTCAATTGCACAAAAATTCTGACTCATTGTCAATACAATGAGTGCTTACAGAAATTGCGCAGAATCTGAGGGTTTAAATATTATCTCATCAGAATAACCTGAGGCTAGCATATGAATTAAATGTGATTGCAAGTTTCATGAAGAGCATAAACCAAAAGAGCAAATAAGGTATGAAAACAAAGTACGATACTAGGCCACAGTCGCGAATTGACCGAACCACAGCGTGCCATACTGAAGAAACAAACGGCGAGGATTCGTTGTCAAATTTTTCAAATCCGGGTCAGCTTATTGCGTTTCACTTTGGCCCACGATGTATACAGTATACCCTTCTTAGCGAATGAGATAGGCATTTTTAGGCGGCTTAAAAAAAGCCTATCGGTATACGCCCCCAGGTATAACTTCGAGAGCCTAAGCTTCCGATGGGATAAATAACCTAGAAGACTATCTTTATAAGACGGCTCGATAAATGGCTGATTCCGTTTACTTGGTAATATCGATTGAAAATTCCAATTTCAGTATAAAAAGTGTATCATTTTTAGAAACCATCTGCGAATTTGATTGGAACACGAGAACGAGAAACGATAGTAATTAGAGTGAAACGCAGGTCACACGCAAAGCCAACATAAAAAAAGAAAGACAGACAGACAGAAAATAAAAAAGTACAGCGTAAAATTAATTAACCTTCTTTATAGCTTTCTTAGCGAGCACTCGCTCTTCGTGTCAAGAATGATATGACGTAGTAAATATATACAGGCATGATCACGGGGATACAGGCAAACAGCAACCTGTTGTATTATTTTCTCCGGCAGTATGCCAAGAAGAAGAAGAAGAAGAGAATGAATGCCCGGCAAAAAAGAAGAAAAAGCAAAGAGATATATACACCAGCCATCTTTCCACTTGTTAGGTTATCAGTTTCCTCTGATGTTCGTAGTATAGGTACTATAGTAGTGAAGTAGGTAAGGGAATTGTTAGAAAGAATTTACGAGAGATCGTCTCGAATTCAAGAGCTTCATTCGTGTCTCTATTAGATCGGTAGAATACTGTGTCTACGTACATCAGATCTGTGAATCGGTTCTCTTTTTCAACGGTAATCTCTCAATTTTATGTTTGCAAATACAAAAAAACTGAGAAATTCTTTGATCGACGACATACGTAAACTAGAATGGCATTAACGCAGACTGACTGGACTCATGGAAAGAAAATTCGACATCTTTTAGGTTAGGTTGAGAATCACTGTTGGAGTGTAGGTACCACCAATCTTCGCGGTGGATACG
Source organism: Phymatocera aterrima (assembly GCA_963170745.1). Taxonomy (NCBI): domain Eukaryota; kingdom Metazoa; phylum Arthropoda; class Insecta; order Hymenoptera; family Tenthredinidae; genus Phymatocera; species Phymatocera aterrima. The sequence continues at coordinate 1,302,923 of OY720662.1, read as the reverse complement.
TGAATAACATACATAATACGAGATTTAGATAGTACAATAATATTATAGGTGGCGACCGACGACGATTCAAGATATCACGAAATCGTGCGAATCTGAAATCCAAAAGACATAATGCCACCGCGAAGACAAACGACTCGCTGATAGATAGATAGCTTGATAAATAAAATAAATAGACAGATTGGCGGTGTATATAATATATACTACGTACTGCATGCATACGTATTACTATAGATGAACTGTATCTTTCAGGTATATCTATCTATAACCCGCCGTAAAGATAATTCTAGTATATACCAACCCACCTCGACGGATGACGCGTACTAGATCGCAGACTCAATTGCGAATATCATATCTCTTCGGATAAGTACAGACGAGGGAGGAACTCCTATATAACTGGGCAATATCTCCCTTCTCCCTCTCTCCTTTTTCCTATTTTCCCCTATACTCGCGCTTTGTTTGACGAGCGATAAATTGGGCGTAAGATTGCTCTCCCGCATCGATACATGGCTATTAGGATTGCTCTTGGGTTTGATTGATTCCTGCGTCGAAGCTAGCCTTCTTCCTTACTATTGTCCTCTCGTTAATTCAGTTCTCTTTCAGACTCTATAGCGGGATGCTAACGACGGAAGTATGTTGCACACAAAAGACAAAAAATTGTCTCTATGTGTGTTATATAAATGTACGTATATTTATACCGTCAATTTTTAAGAGCGTGTTGATTAACTTGACCCCCGGAGACACGTCACGCTATGACTGTGCCGCATTGTCCAGTAAAATAACCGGGTGCATTCATCATCAATCGTTTGAGTAGACTAATTGTAAGTAGTTCAAAGATATTATGATCTTAAGAAGCCGACCGCCGCCGCGTCACTACCAACTTTTGTTAATCAAACATGTCCTGTAATTTAGAAAATAAACATTCTTTCACCATATCTGGAACAAAAAACTATACCTACCTACGGACAACATCTCTCGTTTCCTTTTCTCTTGATTCTCCCCTTTTCAGAGACAAATGATTTGAAAAAGTAACACAATTTGGCAAAGTGAAAAACAGAACAAGAAACTTCGAACTCCACCGCTAAAATTATACAATACGGTCTACATAATCCGTGTTCGATATTTTGCATATAAATTTTCGTTAACAATAATATTATTAAAACAATGCTCCAGACATACTTTACCCTAATCCAGCCCAACCTGTGCAAATATCATTTATTTTTATTAATATCAACGCACCGTTAACGTGAAAAATCTGTTCATAGCGAAATTCTACATCTAATGCCGAACACAAGCCCAAAAAATGCTGGCTCCGTCCAACGATAACGTCGTAGTTTACATTCTCGTGATTATTTTTATTTTGCGATTTTAGACGGCCAGGGAATGCTATGATCATTAGTTCTGAAGCCGCCGCACAGATAGCTCTGCAGGTTCCATTGCTACGATTGGTACAATTAGTGCCACGTGACCCGGTAAACTCTAAAATCTACCAATCATCTCTGACTCAATCTACAACGCAACGTGCGGAGCGATTTGTATCGCGGCTTCGGAACTAGCGATCATAGCTTTACCTGGTTGTCCAAAATCGTGGAATAAAGATAATTACGAGAATGAAAACCGCGTCGTTATGGTTCGATAGAACCGGCGTCTTCAGGGCTTCATAAATTCGACATTACATGTCGAATTGCGCTATGAGCGGCTTTAGTGCGTTGGCAATGCGTTGGCTTTGATATTAATCGAAATGAGTGATATTTTCACAGGTTGGGCGCGGTTGGCGTAAAATAGGTCTGGGGCATCGACTTAATGGTGTGAGAAGTTTTTTTTTCCCCCCTTAATGAAGAAGAGTTACAGAGAAAGTGAAAAAGAAAAATAAGGGGAAAAACAAAACGAACAAAGTGAAAAAATGATGGAGACCTGGCAGTCTCTGGTATATATGAATATAACATATGTTACATCCATTTAGTACTGCATGAGCAGTAAGATAGCATATAGCATGATGCTTTGTCACGGCTGGCTCCCAAACACAACTAAACGTACTGTCGGCACAAATGAAAACGTCCCTTTGTTTGATAACCGTCAAGTGTAAACGGGTTCGAAATTTACTCTCGAGTTGTATGTAACAGTTTTGCGTGAGTTGTTAGTAACGCTCGGTAGAAGACAATCGGGAGGAAAGAACAGAACGCAAAAGAAACAGACGGGAAGAACGTAGGTTGCGACCGGTGAACATGACACCTGAACGAACATTACTCGAATTTGAAAGACGTGATTCAAAAATTGGTATTAATGTAGCCACCCGATGAAAATATAATTAATAATCACCCGGCTGATTAATTTTGCTGTACAAATTATGGCTCCCCAATGTTTTCGGTATTAGCGTGAGAAAAAAAAGACGCGGAGGCTATTCCGTTCATTCAATGGTGTGTTTCTGGCATGGCCAGGTATATTATATCCTGGTGCAGAAATAAAAAGTTTTCATATAAGAATGCTTGACTTTAAATTTCCATTTTTCTCCAGAACTTCATCTACTTTATCTGGACCGACCAATTATCAGCAAAATTTGCAAAAATGCTTTTCGGAAAAATTATTGGATTGCAGATTAGAAAATATAAGTATTTTATGCGAGGATCATGAAAAACCAATCTTTCTGTCAACAAGAATTCTCTGACATTTTCTAGTTTTCCAGTTACTCACCGAACCTGTATGTTATCGTAGGTATAATGTATGAGGTATAAAGCGATTGAGATCAACGGGCGAAGAACTAATGCAATTAATTTTCCGCGTTTCCAATGTATACATGGAAAAACTGCCCCGGTTCGATCCTCGATGTCTGTGAGGTGTTTGAGTTTCGCGTGAAGGTCCGCCGCTACCGTGCGGCATTCGTTGGGAAAATGTTTGTATTTCAGAGAAAAATGGCCATTTATATAATACCGCGTAGTTTTACATCGCACGACGCTACGTAGAATAGGTGGATTATGGAAGGCATGCAACGCTGCGTGTAGCGACTGGCAGTTACGGTGATCTGAAGAATGCGAGTAGCCCGGATTAACCTGAAATAGGTACACCTTTACGCGTGAAATAAACCGTGACCGGGAGAACGACACGAAAAATCTTTACCAGGGATTTATGCCTTATACCGTTATCGGGAACTGAAATATTTGTATACACGCATGTATTGTATGCTTTAATGGTGATTCCAAAATTTGTCAAAAGAAAAGAAAAAAAACTGTTCAATACAGAAAATATGAAAAATAGATTATTGGCAAAACTTTTATCCGACAACGGCACGCGCGTTCCCGTAGTTCGAATGAGTAGATAGTGAATCATGTAAAAATGTTGTTTTGCGAGTTGAACTAACATAAAAACGTGACATACTGTATCCTTCGTGAAAAGTGAAAGCGCGGTAGGGATCAGTCACAACTGACGAATACAAGTTATGTCAGTTGATTTTTAGTGAAAAATTTATGCATTTACGACTACGCACGCAGCGAATGTTTAGGTAAGATAAGCGACCGTTACTCCTCGGTTACGTTGGAGTTTGTTTATCTCCAAAACCTCCTTATCTGTCTTTTCTCTTTCTGTTTCTTGCTTTTTGCCCTTTGGTGCTACTGCTCTATTGTATATATACATAAACTCTGTAATACTGTCGTATATAAATATACAACTGTAGTTTCGGTAGCGTACGGTAACCGGAAGTAGCCAAAAACCAAAACTTTACTTCCAGTCTTAAGGGGTGTTTGGACTCGCTGTCTCAAATGTGCAGTAACCGTTTCGAAAACGAGAATCGTAAATTCACGCAAACGACTCGATCGATTTCGATGAAACTTCGAGAATTCGTTCAGTACGATGGCAGAAAGTAGCCAAGTACTTCACTCTTGCAAAACATTGATCAGATTTGATGAAAGAAGGAATATTTCCTATGTTAGCTAGGTTAGATTGCCAGTGGCGTCTCCAAATTCCCCTTAAACTGTAAATCAAGTAACATAAGCCTCGCGTTAAGCTGTTGCAGTTAGTAGATTATATTGACAATCTACTACTCTATATATATTAATGCGAATGCTAAATTAAACATCTTAATCAATTAATTAATTGATTAATTAATGAATTAATGGATTATAATTAAATACGAGGTTCGAGACAACGTATATTATTCAGTGTGAAAAGAGAACTAAACTATTCCCTGTATACACTAATACTTCGGGAATGATACGAGGCAATTAAATTAGCTTTGCCAATTACCGTAATTACCTATGTATAATTGATTAGAGGCGAGGAGCAGAATCTATGGAGTGAGTAGTTTAGTTGGTGTCGAGTATAAGCAGTGGTAGGAGATGAATAATGTCATTGCAGGCGTGCACCAGGATTCTCTTTTTATTTCACTACTATACTATGGTGTGTAATTCGCGCGAGAGAAAGTCAGCTGCAAGGTCTACGTTCGTCGTCCAAGCTACGAGACATACATATCTCCCCTTCACATATGTACATATTGCGTTTCGCACCAAACAAAGTACACCAAGTCAGCACAATAATCATGCAGCTCTCGATAACACAAAAAATGACGAAAAATAATACCAGCTCCTCCCCTACTCGCAGGTACATGAACATTTTCGCAGACATTTTTTGTACCAAATTTGTGAGGAAATTTTTACTGAAAGTTTGTCGATGAACAAATATCTCAATTTTTTTCGCCGTTTCGGGAATACTCGGAGAAATTTGTCTTCGTTGGCAACATTTTAGCAGAAGAATTGATCGCAAATGCGTTGTTTCGTGACGTTCGGATGCGCTGCAAAATAGCTGATATTACCTTTCGTCATTTTGTTGTGCCAACGTTATGTGGACTTCAACCTCACGTCGGACTCTTTTCCTTCATTTCACGAGACAAAAAGCGAAAGAATGTAAAGAAACAGAAAGGAAAGGAAAGAGAAAAATGAATATCCAGGGTAGATACATGGAAAACTACATATTCCCTCGTAGAGTCTTCTCTCTCTCAGCCATGCATCAAGCCTATCGCCTCGCTGCTTCGCAGCTTCAACGACAAGCACTCTCACACGGCTTGTACTCAGGATTCAAGACTCCGTAAGCCTCCGCAAGTCTGCAGGTAGGTAGGGTAGGAAGGTAGGTAGGTAGGTGGATAGATAGGTAGGTAGGTACTAACATGCATTGTGTCGTACAGTCGTTTCTATTCAACTGCAAGCCAGCTCTATCAACCGTGAAGTTAAATAGGTGCCACGGTTATACAGATAGAATAGAAGCTTTTCTCATAGCTAGATCGTGCGGGTAGCGGGTTACATGTGCCCATATGATCAGTTTCTTTATACTAAACCTTCGATATAGGCGATGCCTAGAACCGATGAAGCTGTGGTTACTATAGAACATTCGAGAATCCGCCATCGCTATATCTTATGATTTTATTCAACTGCAAATGCGCAGATCCTTGGATTATTTTTGTTCCGAACTATTGTTGTATTTACAGCAATGCAGCGAAATTGTAGATCTATTTCGGAAAATAAAGTGTCCAAGAAGTGTAATATACATAACAAAAAAGATGACTAAAGTTTCCATGGGGTAGGTATAATGAGTTTGGACAACCCTACAGAACGATCGCATGGAATGCGGGGGAGTAGGGCACGGATGGCGCACAGCTGCAGCCACCACTAGTCGGTCTTTTGAGCGTGTGCGGGGGTACGGTAGAGTGAGTGCTGTGACGAGAAAAAGTAGAAGTAGAAGAAGAAGAGAGGGGGGGGGGGGGGTATAGTTGTAAGCCCAGGGGGTTATCGTCCCTCCTTCTACCCCCGTCCCAGTCGCCCGTCAAAAAAAGAACGGTCTATACCTACACAAAACGTGGAGCGACCATCACGCCACAGCCATCATCTCTGAGCAAATAAGGGCACGCTTGTTGTATTATATACCTTCCGACTAACGTGCACTGCGCATGTACTGCTATAAAGACGTACGACAGAGGGAAAAAGGCAAGGAATACAGATTACACACGGGATGACACCGAACGAAAGGATGGCGCTGGTAGTTGCAGTTGCAATTGCAATCAGTGTCGTTTCATCGCCTACGGCCCGCTAGGACATGGGGCCCGATCAAAAGTCCCCTCCTACACGCAGAATTTTTGTCTTCACTGGGTACAAACCGCACCGATCACGTCCCTCGTAGGATAAAATTCTCTGATAAACCTATGTGAATACAGGTATAACGTGAAATTATTATTGAAAACTGTATTCAGGGGCCCCAGAGAAGTTCTGTGGCCTAGGGCCCATGGAGTTGTTAAAACGGCGCTGATGCCAATTGCAATTGCGGTTACCAATCTGCTGCGAGTCCACTGGCGTGAAAGTAGAATATGTAGGTACATTATAGTAATTGTACCTGATGTCTACATCTAATACACACGATTGAATGAATTCTTTTCTTTTTCTATAGAACCGTTCGATATTCGGTACCTGTATGGTTCGGTTCAGTTGAGTTTTGTAGAAAAATTCGTAGAAGCTTTCAAGTTGACGGCTACTCCATAGATAATCGGATTAGATAAGATGAGAATAGAATATGGGATGGTTTTCGGTCCGGGCCTGCGACGGGCTGATGGTTTTCTTCGATAATCGGTTTAATCTGCTTTTTCCGTCGATAATCGATTCAATTATTATTCAGTTTTACACGAATCGATGAATAATAACAAAATCGAGAAAACGAAGAACAAACAAATTTTAGACCCGAAATCGCGCTTGTGTCGGGCGCGTAGTAATATGCGATCGTTCTCTAAGGCGCCTCATTGTCATCCCGTATATGGTACCTACTGCAAGTAGAATAGAGGGTAGGTAGGTATACGTATCTATCTGACAGAGCTTGACCCGCCGAGTTCACCAGACAGAATAATCTCCCCGCGATCACGTGACACTATGTGCCTTCACGTTGCGTTTGCTTTGCTTCTGCAGGCTAAACAAAAGTCTTCGCTGCTGCACCACCATTAGCCGCGATTCGAGACTCGAGCCAAGAGAAGAAAAAAGAGAAGAAAAGAGAAAAACAATCAACATAGCTGTTCGTTCTTATCCGTCCTTCGACGCTGTACGAATGTGTTTACGCGAGTCTTTGCGCTCAAGCCTTTTAATTAGATCGGTTTACGTTTTGACGTATAGTCGACGATAAATGCGGAACGGTACGAGAGGTAAATATTCTTCGTTCGCATACATTCTTCTTCGCGTTTTCATTCCAGAAAATACCAGAAGAGATATGAGAGAAGCAACGAAAAAGGAATGTAATCAAAATGTACCGAACTAATTTTCAAATTTATACTATAAAATACGTACGTAAACCATGAATTTTCATCAGTTGTTCTCCTCGCGTATATTATACCGTAGTACGCATGAAGAATATATTATACCCCGTAATACGCAGTAAATCCATATCTACACGCTCCGTTTGCTGCAGACCCTATACACACGCAAATATCCGAGTTGATCCGATGCAAAGTAATGTAAAATAACGTAGCATTGATGACTGATGTACGTACGCAGTATATAAGGTATTCCTATTCACGTATAGGTACGCGCATCCGTGTGTGCGCTACATTGGCTGCCGGCGAAATGAATCGAGGCATATGCAGTACAATACACGTATGGTATGGATTACAGATAATATTGAAAGAAAATAAGTAAAAGTAAGAGAATCTCTCATCAGACCGCATTGCAAGAAAGGAAAACAGCATTACACTTTGATGATAACGTACGCTGTTGTATTCCATGCTTGGGACCCGGGTGATTCTGTAGAATCTGAAGTATGAACCGCGAACCATCAGGAATTCTGCCAGAACTGAACCTGGGACGTTCGGAAAATCTGTATATATATTCTTTTCGTTCCCACGTAATTCCTTGAAAGAAGCACACACTCTCAAGCGACTCTCGGGTGCAGCCGAACGGCCGATACTCATTCATTTTGCGAATTGGTTCGTTCGAGAAATGAAATCCCGAGACCTGATTAATATTTTACCGAATCACGCGTAGACTGCAAATGTATTCGGTGGGTATGTATCGTGCTAAAAGTAGGTAGGTATGTATACCTACGCAACTGTAAACAAGAAAAAATGTGTGGAATGTTATTGTTTCCACTTCCCGCGTGTATAACAGAGTCTCGCGGTATATGTGCATATAGCAGTTCTGGTAACTTAATATCAACCTCGAAGTCTGCAATGCGTAATCAATGATATCTGTTATGCCTCATCATGTTATACGCAGAAAATAGACTCTCTGGAATTTCGTTGGGTACATTTTCAGTTTGCTTTACAATTTGTAGTTATATAGGTATAGTATGTATACACGCCGAGCGTCGAAATTAAATCCTATATACGTGTCAAAAATTGTTGTAGTGTGCCTGTTCAATATGTGAATTCGCATCGATTTCAGTTTTGATTGAGTGAATGAATCATTTTTTTGTTGTTTCATAGGTAGACACAATTCCGCAGCATCGATAATTTTGTCATGAATTATTCTCGTTGCCAGGATAAAACAAGAAATAAACGAATTTTGTGGTTGCAATGTATAGGTACGCGAAAAAAGTGATAAAATCCGCAACAAAGTAAATTCAAGTCACATATCTATAATCGCGCGCGGCGACCTTCCCCAGCGCGAACAACGCGCGGCGTAGATATTAGAATAACGAGGTGCAAATGAAACGGAATGGAATGCGTCTTCAAACTGTAACGACGACTGCAGGATAATCAGACCATGAACAACATGGTTAATTTATAGTGATAAAATATGAATCATTTATTGCTTCGCACGTTGAAAAAACGGCGAAAAAATACAGATTATTATTCGCAGACACAATTGCAGCAAAAAATTGCTCGCGAATATACAAACTTTCGCGAAGATGTTCATATAGATATGTCTGATAATCATATCGAAAAGGCTCGTATAATTATTTTTCAAGATTATGCTGCGTTGACGTTATACAAATTTCACTATGATTAAAGAGAACACCGGGATCAATTTGCAAATTGCCTACGGTACCTACGTGTATACTATTATATCAGTGAGTATAGACCTAAATCCGGTGACAGATACGACGTGCGCCCGGAAGTTGACTGTATAGGTATTTACTGGATATATATACCTACCTACGTATGTACATGTAGGACACCTACTTCAAGCGTGTTATTATCTCAGCTATCGTTTGAAATATACGAGCACACACACTTGTGAAAGAATCTGTGATTAGAAGCGGCGGACGTAGCGATATGCTATATATGGGTATAATAAATAACTCGAGAATCTCATACCAAATTTACGTATATTGGTATACGAGTGAACAAATTTGTCATCTTATCGCCAAATTTGAAGATAATCAATTATTAAATTAGAAGCACTGGCGCAGTACATCCGGTGCATCATATCTTATAGTTTGAACTAAGAAAAGGGACCGAAGTATGAGACACGACGAAATAACGGGAGGCTGCTGCTGCTGCTGGTTGTTTCGCTCAGCAGACAACGCGGCGTTACACAGCATTGAAACTCGAGAAGATATTCTCTGCTTCTCTCTCTAGACTGCTGCGAAGTAGTCAGAGAATAGCGAAGCAGAGTGGACGGGACAAGCTCTATGCAACGGGAAGAAGGAGGAGGCGCAAAGATGATGTGAGAGACATACAATGAGCTGAGTAGAGAATAGGGAAACAGAGCCCTGCAAATCATCTAGTATACTGCAGTTCTGTAATACTTCCTCTACGTCTAACACGTTTTCGTTGTTCTATGATTAACGAATCAAACCCGCTCGTTTCGTCAGCTTCTCTGCATCAGAAAAAGAAATTATTGTGCGTGCGTGCGATGCTTCAACTTACAAAGACGAACCTGGCAGAGAATTGTTACAAACTGAGAAGGAGGACAAAAATTGAACTAATCAATTTCATCGGAGTCAACGAATCGATCTGAATAAAAGGTGTTACATAAAAGTTCACTGCAGGAGTCTATTTCGACTGATCTTTCCTGTACTAGAAACGAGAAAAAAAAGATCTGCGTAAATTTGGTCCACAGAAATCATCCTGCTTCTTCACCCCCCCCCCCCCCCCCTCCGCCCAGCTTCTTGCCTCTTCTCGTCTACGAATGCAGTTTTATAGGTGGTTTACATCGCACGGTGTTACAACAAGAGCCTTGGAAACGCCGGCAGTCTTTTCCCTTCCTGCCCTCTCTCCCTCCCGCATCCTCGGCCCATTTACAAGAGGAGAGAACCTGTTCTTCTCGCGTTAAATGTAGCCGAGTGACTCTCACTCATTACCATACCAATATCCCATGGCTATACATGCACACACGACGACACATATATTGTACACGCGTGTGTACATGCATGCGTATATGTATAACACCGCTCTCTCGCATACTTATACTCTCGTTGCGTGCGGCAGCAAGTTTTCTGCGCGTGTTTGTATGCATAAGATGCATACAAGCTAAAGTGTGCGCAAATATGGACCACCAAGTTTCAGAAAATAAATATCCAATAGTCCAGTGCTCCAAAATCAAATTAACATCTCTGAATGAATCGTTCCGTTCTCTTGTCCTCCGTGCGAGAGAAGAAAAAAGCACAAAAAAAAAAACATCCGAATCCCAGAAAACAACAATTATTTTCACCTATCCGCGAATTTTTTGATACCCACATGAAAAACGTTGGACGCCGGCAACGCTGGTAATATGGGCCACACCCGGGGTGGTGAATATCGAACAGTCGATAAGACGACTGCATCTGTACATTCAGAATCGAACATCACTACAGGATCATTATTCATGAACAAAAATCCAAATTATATAATCAACAGAAAACGAAAACTCGTTAAACCGTGGAAATAATTGACGGATCACATTCTCGTATGCATGTCTAATTATAATATTAGAATAACCTTCAAATATTTAAGCTTCGAATCCGGTCGATCAATTTTTCATGAAGTGGAAAAAACATCTTCCGCTTCGAGTTTTCGGTATAAGAATTTTTTCGCTACGTTATCGACATCTCAGCTGTTTCGAAAATGAGTTGTGAAATATTCGAGTACGAGGTACAGCCACCACTGCCTCCTATAAACACCGTAAGATACAGAAAATATATTCCGGTATTTGATTTAGTACAGTATGAACCTAATATATAGCGAGAAGTTGAGGAACGAGGGACGATAGCGAGTGTAGACCCCGTAGACCTCTACTCTCCTGATCCGTGGAGGGTAAAAAAAGTTACCCAAGAATCTGGTAGAAAAAGAGCTCTCTACTATTTGACTGGATGTAGTAGGATACACTATTCCTGACGCGGACGGTTCTTTGTGCCGCTCGCTTGCTCGCTTGCCTGCCTGATGCCTGACTGACTGACTTACTTATTTCCAGGAATATTTATAATTTGTTCTCTTAGGCATGAATACAGTTGTTTTTTTTTTTTTTGTTTTTGTGTCATAGATGACTTTAATATAAATCGTTCAAAACTTGGATACCAATAGTATACGTACAACATATTTATGAAACTGAAAGTCGACAAAGCAACAAAATCTCAGATTGCATGCGTAAGTGACTTTTGTGCGTGAAATATTCCGATGTGAGAAGAAAACTTCATATTTTAGCCGCATAGAAAAATGTAAGACACAAAATTAGAAAAAGAATGTAATTTTGCAGTACAATTATTATTTTTTTTTTAAATTCTTTGTGGGTTTGCCCCGGGATTTTCCGAAACGGCCAAAGAATAAATATCCTATTTTATCGACAAAATTTCACCAAAAAATATCTCGACGTCATTCTCCTTTCCTGTTCAAAACCACGATTAAGACTGTATCGACTACTCCATATACCGTTGATGCAACACAATTTTTCTAATTGTAAAAAGAGAAGAAAGCGAACAAGAAGAAGAAGGAACCACCACGTACGAACGCAAAGAATGGTGTACATTATGTATAATTCAATTATTATAACTAAGTGGGTATACCTACTACGTATAAATTCTAGATTCAAAGTAATAGTCGAATCTATTTATAACCGCAGACATTCTAAACTACTATTTCCATATCCGTATTCATACATAGAGGAGTAACAGCATAAAAAAAAATAAAAGCAGATAAATAACCGTACGTATACGTATGTATGTACGTGGAGGAAGGTGACGAGACAAGAAGAAAAGAGAATAGAATAGAATAGAAGAGAAGAGAAGAGAAGAGGAGAGGAGAGGAGAGGAGAGAAGAGAAAAGAAGATAAGAGAAGAGAAGAGAAGAGAAGAGAAGAGACGAGACGGTTCTCAAATAGGAACCGGAACCCCGGTAATCCGTGCGCGGAATCGTCTATTCGACGACGACAATTGGACAAGCGAAGCATCGTGCGCATACGAATTGAACAACGCTAGCCGCTATCCGCCCTGTCTCTTTCTCTCTCTACCCACCCGACAAACGACGCGAGTACGAACCGCAAGGATCATTGCTCTCTTGTTACGCTATGCTCGGCTCCGCTCTGTTCTGTTATGCTCCTAAGGCTTGCGGGCTTGGTAGAGTTCTGCCACTGGGCGACCGGGGCTCGCGCCTATTTCCCACTTAAGTTACAATACTAACGTGAGGATGAGACAACATCGCCGGCTGAAATCAATTTGATCGGGAAAATCATGAAATGGAACGAAAAAAAAAATGTATAATGAAAGAAAGAATGAGTGTAGGGAGTCTGGAGAGAAAGAGAGAAAAAGATAATGAAGAGAAAATAAAAAGAGACTGAAAATCGAATGGAATATTTGTATGAAAACTGAGTTCAATGAGGAGAATTAATTCTGTATCGAGTCACCTGAGGACTCAGGCTTTCTCGTTCGTGAGATGAAGAGGGAGATTGAGATGTTTGAGCGTGATAATATCGAAGACTGTTACACGTCATAAGCGACATTGAGTTATGAGGACGGAGGAGTGGGGAGGTAGCAGGGACCGAGAAATATAATACGCGGGGTACAATACCCTGGATCTAAGGCATCCAGAGTCTAAACTCCGAACACCCGCAGATGGCAGATGGCCGGGATCAACAATGGCGTCTGTAGTAGTCCGCTCGTAGGGTACACCTCCGATTTGAGAATTCTGAGGAAATTTTTAATAAACTAGCCCAGCTCCCCCCCCCCCCCCCCCCCCCCTGTTCTAGTCAGTCATCACTCGTCTCTTTTTCCGAATCTTCGTATATTCTGACCACCACAGCTAGAGAATATGCCCCTGCGTTATCAAAATACGCGACCTGCCTATACCTCAGCCTACATTTACATATCGACTCCGAATTTCGTCTCATTCAGAGAATGTAAACACGTATGATAGAAGAGAGAGATATACACGCGAATAGATGAGAATTACACATTCATGCTATTCATGAATAATTCTCGTGCCAGTAAACCCCAGCGTCTATTATTTGTACACAGGAAAATTGATCTATTTTGCCAATCTGAACATTTCACAAATTCCTAACGCAGGTTAACGAATGAATGAATTAATTAGAAAAATGAAGTTACTTGCGTGCAATTGATGTTCCTGTTCTTGCTTTTTGATCTATGAACTTGAAACTCAATATGATGAAAAAAAACCAGTAATAATAATTACAGAGATATCTAGTTTTCAATGTTACAATGGAGTATACGTGATGAATTATTCGACAACGCCAGTCAAGTAGCAACAGTCTTGTTTATGCATGCATGCACTATGTGTGCATATAATACACACATGCATGCGCGCATGCATTGAATCGTCGGAACGCATTCGAGATCATTCGATAATTTATTACACAGTTTCTATAACGGAGACAGGATGACAAAACGGAAATGAATGTTTTCTTTCTCTACTCTTATTTCCATTTTCCATCCAGACCGGAAAGTTTATGGCCATTTTATAATCCTAACTAACGGAAACTTCTAATTAATTCCAGTTCTTGAACCGAATCTAATTCTTCTGGGGTTGGCATTTCGGGCATGACGCCACCCCTAACAAACTACGCACAAACTACTGTCGGTTGGTAGGATCATTGCATTCGCTCAGTTGATACACGCGTATCATTGTTTCGTCTTTGTCTCACACTTTAAAATTGTCATTTCGCATATTATCAAGAAGGTTACAACATCTCTGACATTTTCTACAAACTTTTTAATCTTAGAAACGACCAGAATAAACCACGTGCTTATTTCTAACGGACAGACGAGAAAAGCCGGCGTCGCCGGTCGGTGGACGAAGGCTTTCTTTCATTTTCGATCAATTTTTGTGTTAAGTACGACACTTGAAAAGACGATGTTTTTTTGTAGAGATAAAGAAAATCGTCTGGAGTAATTTGCGCATGTTTTGTCCCTACCTTTCTCGGCTAAATATCCTCGAAATGATGAAACACACGTGAAGCACTCGTAGCTACGCAACAACTTCACTTGACTTGTGCCGGGACTCAGGACTACTTCGGATTTTGGGAGCTTGGCGACTCGACTCGACGACACTCGACTACCTCTCTTCGCTTTTCACTGCACACAAACTAGCGACATCGTACGGGTTAAATATGAAATGATAAGATGCGCGCGCAAACTCGGAATGAGACAAATTATGTGAAATAAAACATTATTCGGAGAAAACCCATTTATTTATTTGTCCATCTAATTATACTAACAACATCCTATCATGCGCTAAGAGTAGTGTAGATTATGAATTTCGCATCTTAATTTGAGTCGACAGACAAATTTCTCTTTTTCAAATCCTTGGTAATTAATGACCGTTGAAAAAGGACACGAATAATGGTATAGAGTAGAGAATTATTGGAAAATATTTAGGAAAAGATGATACCTGCGGCATTCATCGATCTAGCGAACGTTAATAGAATTGAAGAACATTCTTGAGTAATTAATTATGATGTATATGCGTACCTACTTGGAGTTTTGCCTCATTACAGTCGAATTATTCCTTTCAGCACTCACGTCGTGTTCAATTTTATCTTTCTTTCTTTCTTTTTTGTTCAAATTGTTGCTCAATATTTTACATCGTGAGTAAACAGATTTGAATCGTTTTAGCATCAAAACAAGCTCTTCAAGTTCATCGATGATTTAAAGCTTAAATGTTGCCCAAGTCACACAATAAATATGATGAAATTTTAGGTTGAAGTTACGATCAAACGATTGATAATCACTAATTTATGATCGAAATTTCATTCGACAACCCGGATCCGGATATTTACAGTGACAGCTGAAGGGCGGCTGAGAAGTGTACAGCCATAGGTGTGAGGAATTTCTTCAATTATTTTACAGCCAATCAGAATGAATAATATCAACAGAAAATTATGACCAATGGTGCAACAGATACCTGGATGAAATTATATTTCTGATTATTTTCTGGAAAGTTTTTGTAATACTATTTTTGTAACGTGTGGGGATGTGAATGTACTACTTTTAAAAATGATACATAAACAAATGTTTCTTCATCTCTTTATGTTATATACATGAATAAAGAATTATAATTGTTATGCATGCCTGTAGAATTTTCTGCATTTTTTGGGCCGAATAATATTTTCTATCCAATAATTAGCTATAAATCATAAACGAAAATCAAATCCATTCAAAAGATGAAAATGTTTCATATTTTTCAGATTTTTCTACATAATTAGATGATTTTAATATCAGTAAAAATGCATCTCAGTCGATTACTTGATGTTTTTGGCGAGTTCTTATCATTCCCAAAGTCGAAGATATTTCCTTTTCAATCTCTTCGATAATCACTTTATTCTTCTGGTTCTACGGCAAAAAAACAGCGTTACCGACTTCAAAGAATGATCTTTTCCTTTCAATATCATGTTAAAGATTTTGCATTTGCACAATAAGAACAAATTCACAAATTGAGCAAGAAAAAAAAGTGATTTTCTAGTGGTTTACTTTCTGTGAATTCATTTCCCAATAACTGGTAGTTTGGTTACTTATTTTTTCAATATTGAAAAGAAGAGTAATTTATCATTTTCCGATTATTTAATCAATCAATATATGATACAATATCACTTTAGGTAAAAAATAAAAAGCGAGACTAGGTTTCAAGTATTCCCCTGAAAAAGAGCATCCATGAGTCTTCTAGTAGTAGCCTTTTTCTCGTTTTCTGACATTTTTTTTAATTCTGATGCTAAATACTTGCAAAATAAATCTTCAGATGTTTCAACCTGTTGATTATTATCATTATCACTATTGTTATTATTATTTCTAGATTGATTAGCAACTATCGATTTTGATTCTGGTATAGATTCCTCAAAAATAACAGACTGTTGTTGTTTTACTCTCTGGTTACAACTAGAACTCTGAAAACTACGACTATGCTCAGACGTCTCAGGGGAGAGCAGCTCCGGTGAAGCTACTATAGCCATTGAAGTTGATGGCGATGGTGACGGAGACGTAACTATTAATGTCGATGTAAACGGCACTGGCGAGGAGGATGATGTTCGATGTTCCGGTGGGGATGGTGCGTTGTTGCTATATTTTCTTTCGTTACGAGCATGTTTTATTCGTGAATTGATGTTTCTGTAGGATCTGTAATTCAAACGTGTAAAACAAAAATTTTAAAATTTTTCAGAGGAGTGGCAAAACGTTTTCATTCCACAAATTTACTCTAGTTTGATGACAAATAATAGGATTTGCAATCATAGGCACATTGAATTGAACTGCACAATGGGAAGTTTGAAAAGTTACTTTGGTCACTGGAAACAAATCTCTGAAATTTGTTTCATTCCACAACAATCCAAGTTAAGACGTAATTCAATAAAAAATGACTTATATTGTGATGAATGAATTATTGTTTCTATGATATTACCTCCTTCCAACAATATGTTGAGCGAGAAATCCCATCTCTGAATAATGTGGCCAAGATTGTCGATTACTTAATGTAATTCCGTACTTCAAATTTTGTTCGCTTAATCGTTTTTCCTTTGAATATCGTTCTCTGAGACGAGTCCACCGCTTCAGACACTCAGACGCTAAGAAGTGAGAGAATAATATTGTAAAACATGAGAGTAGATGCAGATTTTTGTTCAATTAATTCAGAAGAAATGAGACCATTCTTTGAATTCATTTATTATACGTTTTTCAATTCACATTATTGACCTGGTTGTTCTAGAATAGAGGCGATCTCCTGCCAAGTTTTTTCCCTTGAATTGCTATCTTTTTGATTTTTTGAACTCTTTACGTATAAATGCGGATAGTTTTGTACCAAACTTATCAGCAGACTATCTCCGCTCTTTGAAACTAATTCAACCTGATCATAATCCCCATCTGCCATACGGGAATTATCATTTTGCTCCATTTTATATGTATGATCTCGCATCGCTTGGCTGGACGATATCAGCGAGGAAGACGTTTCGACGTTGACAGTTTGCATATCTAGAACTATTGTGGAGCCTCTACAACGTACTTGAAGTTTGAATAGCACAACATAACCAAGTATTCTCGCAAACGTAATGCAACATAACTTCACATGACATAACCCTTTGAACATAACGCGAACAGCCATAGATTGAAAATACTGAGATCGACGACGGTGTCACCGGAGGAGGCGAGTTGTTGGTGGTTTCCGGTATCCGAAGCTTAAGTTGCTATTAAAGACTCACTGCATTCAACAATGGGTAACCATGCATTCAACCATCTGCAACAATTATGATTTCATGCGTCTTTAGTATCACCTTAAAGCCCGGTTTACAATACCCGTATCCGTATCCATCCGTATGTAAATACACGACACAACCACAGATAAACTGGGAGCTTTCCGTCTCAGCCAAAAATCGACGCACTCAAACACATAGCTATATGATTGGTCTTTTTCTGTTCACTTCAGCCAATCATATTGTTGTGTGTTATGTCAAGGTGCTATTGAAGACCCATTTGGGCCCATTCTTACTCATTGTCGAGACCATTGTTGTCATTCAAAAACGTGATTCGCCACTCCTACGCCAAACAACCGATTTGAATGAAACTTGTTTGATTGGATGCAGTATTTTAGCAGAAAGTGGCTAACTATTTCATCTTGCTAAAATATGAGAGAATTCAAAGTTTTAGGGGGTTTCTAATTGTTAGGTCGGGCTTGTTCGTAGGTGAGATTGGGCAAACTTTAATTTCTGATGGAACTCTTCCACAATTCGTGGAGATCCATCCAATCGAAAAAGTTTCATCCAAATCGGATATGTGGTGTGTACATACATACAGCATACATACGAGTAGCGACGAATCGCGTTTCCGAATGATAACAATACCTTAAACAATAAGTAACAATCGGTGCAAATGGGTCCCAATAACACCTTACGGTGCTATCAAAAGCATATTCACCAGACATAAAGACCGATTGTTACTCATTCTTAGAAGCATTGTTATCACTTCGGAAACGCGATTCGTCGCCACTCCTACACCACACAACCGATCAAAACGAAACTTCAAAGATTAGATACAGAATTTTGGCAGAAAGTGGCTAAATATTTCATTTTGCTCGGTTTGTGGAACCGGGCATGAGTGTGTCGATCTTTGACTGAGATGGAAAGCTCCCATCGTTTGGTCGAGTAGAATTTTCAGCCCTAGTGCAGCCTGCAGTTCCCATGTGTAATCGAACAAATCTAATAGCGATTTCATTTGGCTCTTTGACTATAGGTATAAATATGGACTGCTAACGCCCATTTCATCCGACGTGGTTCAAGATTCGATCTCGGTTTGAACTCGGATAGCCGATCACCGGCGACCTTTAGCGACTTGAACCGAGATCAAATCTTGAACCATGTCGGAGGAAACGGGCGTATGAAAAGTTACCTTAAGTTTTCTATTCATACGACAACTCCGGTGTGATAATATACATTCAATTTTTTTGATAAACTCTGGAAAATAATGAAATATCTGGTTTTCCTGTCGAATTTCGGTGAGACTGCAAGTATCTCTGACTATTTTCTAAAACATTTTGAATAATTATAGTGTTCAAATTCTAAGAATCTTGTCAGAGATAATCTAAATTTTACTGTTCGGTATATTCTATAATTTTTCTCTTCTTGGTGTCATCCACAAATTTTTGAGGGCAATAAGGAACACATTTTTCTACCATAAAAAGAGGTTCAATCTTGAAAAATTCCACATCACATGATATTGAATAAATTATACAATACGTTCGTAATAACCAGTTTTAGAATCATTCATTTTAAATATTACATCCATAACCTTCATAGAAATTTTCTGAGCTAACTAAACCCAACGATATAACATTGATCATTGAATGTTTCAGGAATTCCATTTCGATTCTGTTTATAGAATGCAGAATTCATTTTATAGAAATAAAATAAAGATAAAAAAAGGAACGACAAAATGTGGTCAGATTATGTGGAATACTTGAAGGACCCAAAACTGGTAGCCAAGATCCAAGAATTTTTTGGAGTCAAAATACATCCATGTAGTAATGAATCATATAATAAAGAGGCTCAACAAAAGTACAAGGAAGTTAAAAATAATGAAGTTATGAGGATACATTCACCGTTTGATAATAATAAAGGAAGAAATACACATGATTTAAGTAGAAGTAACAGAGATAATGAAACCCGAAGAAAAGTTACCGTCAATAACGAGAGATGTAATTCAGAGGAAGATGAAAACGGATATAATGCTGACAAACATGAAAAAAATTGCATTACAGTATCAAACCCTCCAAATTTCACCATAACTAATCATTTTTGGTATTACTTATTCTTGTTCGGAACTGAACTTGGCGATGAAATATTTTACTCCACTTTCATACCGTTTTGGTTTTGGAATATCGACGGTGCTGTCGGGCGAAGGATCGTTTTAGTTTGGGCCGTAGTTATGACAATAGGTGAGACTTCTCACATTTGTTGTATCATTGATACTGAAATCAAAATTCCGAAAATTCCTCTAAGTCTTCGAAATATTAGAAAAACTGCTCCATTCCTAGTTGAAAGTAATAAGTACAAAACTCTTATTTTTCTGATAAAAATCTCGATTCATTTTTCTGTTTTTTTCCTTGTATCTCCGAATGAAGAGAAATGATTGAGTAAGTTATCCCACCGCTCCTAAAAGAATGAAAAACCCTTTATTCAAGCTTAAATTTTTCTCCCAGTCTTTAAAATCAAACGTGATGATGAATTAACCGAAATCTTTGGTGCTCAGGCCAATGTTTGAAGGATATTATATGCTGGCCAAGACCAGCGTGCCCACCTGCAGCAAGATTGCAAAGTAAATGGTCCCAAGAATATGGAATGCCATCTACCCACGCAATGATAAGCGTCTCAATTCCATTCAGTGTAGTTCTTTTTACAATGAATAGATACGTTTATTCATTCAATATCGGACTCATAGTCGCTATTCTTTGGTAAGACCTATTCGTTCTCTGCCTTCTTTATTCTAACCTTTCAATTTATATTCACATTCGCTCCATTCTCCTCTCATTGCTTTTAGTTAGTTAACTCGTTTAATTAGTTCCAAATAAACAAATTTTAAATATATAATATCTTCCATAGGTGCACGTTGGTCTGTATGAGCAGACTTTATCTTGGAATGCATACCGTCCTTGATATTTTGGCCGGATTAGCTTTAGCGATCTTTTTAATGGTTCCGCTAGTACCGCTGGTCGATGCTACCGACTACTACTTTCTAACTAAGGATTGGGCATTGGCTATTTTAGTCGCTATTAGTATAGCCACTGTGGTATACTATCCTTGTAGCAATAAATGGACTCCGACGAGGTAGATAAGCAACAAAAATTTCAAATTTGTCTCCAAAGAACTAAAATTTGTATTCAGAAATAAGAGTTTCGAAAAGAAACTGTCTATAATTTGATGATTTTTTTGTTCAAATTGTGATAAAAGAAAAAGAAAATTAGCACGCACATAGAAAATAACAGTATTTTTTCTTTGTCACGTTGCAGAGGTGATACTGCGATGGTAGTATCTGTTACGGCGGGAGTGCACGTAGGAGCGTGGTTAAATTTTAGAACTGGTGCAATGTCAACGCCGTTACTACCGCCACCATATAATATAATTTGGCCGTCATATCCGATGTTAGGAAGTACGGTATTGAGAACGATGTTAGGATTTTGTTGTATAATAGGAACAAAAGCATTATTCAAATTTCTGAGTTATGCAACAATGTGTGCAATACTGAAAGTGAATTCTAAAGAATTAATGAAAAGTCAGAATTGTCTGGAGAATCGTAATAAGGTACTTGTCGACTTGGTTTACAAGTATATTACATGTTTCATGATCGGTTTAAACGCCGTTTACCTTTTGCCGAATGTATTCAGTATGATTGGAATTGAGAGACCAACTTTTTACACGGAAATATAATTCCAGAAACGATTATCATCACCATTACGAGAATAAAGTTATCGGTAAATTTTGTTTCTTCCCGATTTTCGAAAGTACACACACATAATGCCATAGATGATACAATATACCTAATTAACGTACTTATTCATCTCTGAAAAACGACTATTAGATTCAGGAAATCTCAGCGTTACAGAAAATTTATGTAAAAATATTTAAGGAACATTTCTACAGACGAAAAATAGGTAATAATGTACTAAAACTTTGCTCAATTTGAGATCTGAGATCGCATTCCAGTGAGCCTATGAAATAATATTCATAGATTAAGCACAGTCGAAATTATGTACAAAACAATCAAACGAAGTTAACCTCCTAGTAGATAAATATTGATAATTATTGATAAGATTTACGATGCTATCTACATTACAAACCCTGAATAATAATATTGTAATAAAATATTCCAATTGCTGTTTTAGTCGAATCAAAGCATCTTTTCATTCATATACGTATCATAGTCTTCTTTAAGATATTCTTGTTGGAATTAATAAATAGAATTCGAAAAATTAAGACCCAGTTAAAACCAAACTTTAATCAGCGACGTCTCCTGTCGTGATTATGGAATATAAATTGAAATCAAATACCTATAATATAGCTATGTTTTCCATTTATACCTATGTGTGAAGCTGACTGGGTGTGTAATTGTGAGCATAAATCATTCTAACCAGTCAAAAGTCTTTTTTTAAAAGTTGATAAAACGAATGATTAAAAACTTGGTCTTTCTTACAACTTTATTACTCATCCTCAATAGTGCATCATAGAATGCAGGTATGTGTTTTACTTCTAGTATGAATTTATGGTTAAAAAATTCATACTTTGTTGCTTCTGATCATAATAATGAAATAATATCAACACTGAAGAATGGGCATATTCAACGTCAACATCTGTAAAATGAGTAAAAAAAAAAAGATATCATTGAAGTGCAACGTAATGTTTTCTTTTAACTTATTAGTCTCGTGAGAATATTTTTCTCGGAATAAATTGCATGCGCATGAAGAGCGCTGTTCAAAATGAACAATAACTGTTCAATACTTGCCTCAACACAAGTTATTATTTCTGAAACTTCGGACTGAGATTCATTGAATGTGATATGAAGATTTACTTACGCTATTGTTTGTATCGAGTGCAGCGGATGCTTTCTCTTGCTCTATAGAATATGGGACGAATATGTCAATGAGATAACCAGATCTGTGAGCTTCTACTACGATTCGATCCTCCCCAATATCTACAGCCACATCTTTTACTGATAGCTAAAAGAGAAAACGTTGGACATATTGAATTTGGATCACAATATTGGAAATCGGATAGTGGATGAAAATTCATAATGATTTGCTCTAATTTCTCACTTTGGGTCACCTCGTAACGAAAATTTGAACTCAAGAAATGAAAACCAATTTCTAATCTACCAGATTATACGATATAATTTAAAGAGATGACAATTTACCACGTCAGGCATTTTGAATTGTCCAACCAATTTTTCGATACTGCCTTCTTTTGGTTCCCGATAAATTCTGTACTCTGGCTTTCTCCTACAATTTGGTTTTGGTGCATTACTGTTCTTTGAGAATTGTACATTCTGGGGCCGTTCAGACATATCTAATGTCTCGGTGTCCAATTCATTAGCTTTCAGATTATTTCCTGTCAAATCCTGGATTAGTGGCTTACTCATGGCATTACTAACTTCACGTTTCTCAATTCTATGGTCTTGTAGTTGACCTATGACCTATTTTAAAAATCAATAGTTTATTAGAAAAATAGTACTCAAAAACCACAGACACTTTAATTTTTTATTTGGTTTAACACAAATATTAAGATTTGATAATTGAAGGATTATGAGAAAAATTATATCATCTACCTTACGATTTTTCAATACCACGTATTCCTCAGGACATATACGTTTATCATATTTGTCAGAAACCCCTTCGATAATTACGGTGATCATGAATACCCAGAACAATTTAATCTCTTTGCATTTCTTATAAAATTCTGTATTTATCGCTATATCATAAGTCGGCACTGGTTCTCCAGCTGAAAGAGAGCATTGATTTAATCATTGACTAATTGAATTGTAATGAAAATTAATTGAGGCTACAGTTTATAATGTTAATGCAAGAGAATCACATTAAGCGGTCATTTGTTGAAGTTTTTGTTGATGGAGAATATTTATTTTTTGGCTGAACAGCTCATTTGTTATGCGATATTGAGTTGCTTCAAATATGTTCCCACCTTTGTCTGTTTCCATTCTTTCCTGGCCAATGCTCATGGGTATACGATAGCTCGACGGTGTTTCGTCTTCTAGAAGCTCTAATAACTTAGTTTCGGATATCGGCTGGGGAGCAGGTATCTCTGTTGTTTGACAAATGTTCAAAAACACTTTCTGGCCACATTCTGTTTTAGCTTTCACGCAAAAGCCTAAATTGCAGGAAAAAATTATACACAAAACTATCGGAATTATCAGTGAGCTTATGAGCTTGCAAAATTATTCGGTACCTAATGTGAGACTTCATTTGAAAAGTTACGATCTCAAATTAATATCTTTCGATAAATGTAACCATTCGGTTTATCAGGTAATTGAATATTAATATTCAGTTATTAATTTTATTTCATACCTGGAGTCGGTCGTACGGTGACCGAAGGACGCTCGGGTTTATTGAAACTTTTAAGGAGCTCGCCAAAATCATCTTCGTCTTTGGTGCCCTTCAAAAGTAAGAGTTAGGTTAGGTTTATTGAGAATCAATTTCAAATAGAATTCTGTTATGTTATATGATCAGTAACTCACCGATAACAATAGATTCTTCGTCATAATTGATTCATCAATGTCCAATAACGAGTTATTTGACATTTTTTTAATAGTTTTTCTTGTATAAGTTAACGTGACGGTGACAGGCGCTAAATATTGTTTACGAACAAGCTTCTTATTGTAGTCACCCGAGGGTTTTGAAAACGCACTCGCTGACATACACTGTCAGCGTGACTTCCGCTATTTTAGACGCCTACACAAGAACCAAGTTTGTCTCTAGAAGACGTCTTATGGATGTCTAATATCCCTGCTTTTGACCTCTTAAAGCGGTTTTGACGTCTTTCTGACGTAGACATCTTTAAGACGTCTAAAACTGTTGAATGCACATATTTAGACCCATGGTTACGCATTCTTAAAAACATTGTTATCACTTTGGAAATGGAATTCGTTGCTAAACCTACACCAAACAACTTATCGGAATGAAACTTTGGGGAGTGGATTAAGTATTTCGGCAAGAAGTGGCTGAGTATTTCATTTCTGCGGAATATTGAATCATCTATCGAAAATTAAAATTTGGCCAGTCTAACCTATAAACGAACCTAACCTTACTTTCAGCAGTAGAGGTGTGGTGAAAACTGGTATACTGATATTTGAAGTGAAAGCTATGTGAATTGTTCGTATCAACACTTGTAAGCATATAAGGAAAAAGAATGATGATAAGGAGACAAAATAAAAGACACATACTTTTATATAAAGAAAAACTTATGAAGTATTTCAAATAAGTGTATTTTAAATTACATTATACCTAATATCTAATTGAATACCTCTCATACCGAAGAGCGCATATAGCACACTTAAACTACATACAAAATTGAAAATGCTAGGAAAATTTTAGGATTAGAAAACAGAATGAAAAACTGAAAAATAGGTGGATGACGAGAGATAAAATAAGATAAAATGAAAAACAAAAAAAAAGGAAATCCAATATTATTAAGTGGAAATTAGTGATGTAATTATTGTATGCTATAGTTAATCAATATTGGATGTATATACATACTGTTTTTTGTTTTTTTTTGCGCACGTTTGAATATAGGTGAAACGTAAATACTAAATGAGAAATTATGGAGAGCAAAATTACATTGTAGTATACAATAATACTGTAGCGAAAGAGAACAGAGGAGAATGAAAGAACAAGTAAACTTCACAAATACATAAGATTATTTGAATAAAAGTATCACTAAGGATGTAGTATTACATACCTGATAAGTTTATTATTCATGTAATTATAAATATTTAAGAATTTGGAATGCAAGCCTTTTTGTAAATTTTCTTTTCTTTCGTTCGATCAATCCTTTATTTGAAATTAGACAGATTGAATGAATTTCGAAGCGATACTCATTCTCTGCAGAAATTGTGCCGATAAAGTAAATCAATTAATTTGTTCAATTCTCATTAAACGATTTAATACAAATAGGCTTGTATCACATACTCATATGAATTAAATATACGCTCGTACGCTTGCTATCGTATCTACTATTATTATACATTTGATGGTACAATTTTTCTATGGTACACTACAATAAAATACAATAGAAGTAGGCACTTTTCACTTTTGCACATACATATAAGTATAGGTAAGCGATATTAACGATAATTTCGCTGTATCTTTTCTTCTCAGTACACACAAAATTCGCTCTCCAAAATTCGTATTTTTTCTTCCGTTTTGTTCAGTTTTTTTTTTTTTTTTTATATATATTTTCTTATTTATCATTTAACATATCAATTCATTTAAATCTATTAAAATATAACAACATGCATAGTATTAAGTATTCGTAGTTGCCTTTTTATTTTATTTATTACTTTCTTGTATAATTATATAATGGGGGGTGGAAAGTGGAAAAAAAGATTAATAACTGCGGACCTATTACAATGTCCGCATAATAATATAAAGATTTGTGTCAACCATATCAGGGCTGATAATCCTAATGATAATGTAATTTTCATAAATCGTATGGATCAGCGGCAAGATTACTGCAGGACTTAAGATATATATTTGTATGAATATTATTATTACTTATTATCGTTAGGTCGTAATAATCATCTTTGTATTCTGTATTTGGATACTTCGAGAATTTAAATTGAATTGAATAAAATTTTACGAAACTTGAATCGCTATATTTATTTTCTTTTCTTTTTGCTCTAATTTCTTCGAAGTATTTTAAATTTAAGAGAATTTGAACTCTGCAGTTATGAAGTAAGTACTACATATGATTGAGATATGATCTTTTAATTTATCTATATTATATAAATATGTATAATCTATTGCATAAAAGTATGTGCCGCGTCACGTTGAAGTAAGAAATTTTTCCTATGTTTCTCTTCTTGTGCATATACTAAATTTTCATAAACATTGCTTTTCGCGTGTGTATTAGATTAATATATTGTTATGGTGTTTCATAAGTACACACTATACTGCTATATGTATATTTAATTCAAAGCAATTCAAATTTGCCATGTCTTACATGTATAAAATCGAAAGAAA
The DNA here is from genome assembly GCA_963170745.1 of Phymatocera aterrima. Taxonomy (NCBI): domain Eukaryota; kingdom Metazoa; phylum Arthropoda; class Insecta; order Hymenoptera; family Tenthredinidae; genus Phymatocera; species Phymatocera aterrima. Next base: position 1,276,324 of record OY720662.1, on the reverse strand, counting down.
ATCACGGAAAAAAAATAGAAAAACAACAAAACTATTGTAAAACAGTCTAATTCTGTAGAATTAAGTGCGTTGCTATTTAAGTACTTTACTTTAATTTGTGAAATATTTGTGAAGATGTTGTAAAATTTCATGAAGAATACGTATTTCAAAGAGGAACTGGTAACCCTAGAGTGTAATAAAATATCGAAAAAGTGAAATAATTTAGAAAAAAAGTACAAACATACTCAATGAACTAGACAAAAATGAAGTAAATATTGATGTATTGGCTATGAGAACAAAAAATTCAATATATCACTGCGTTTGCGTGGAAAAAGAATAAAAACATGATGATTCTGAATCAAAGGATATGATAGGAATAAAACTTACCGCTACTGGCAGTTTAGTAACAATACAGAATAAGAATAAGACTAAATGATAATAACAAAAAGCAAATTCAGATTTTTGAACAAATTCTAAGGCAAAGCTTCTAAGTATTACTGTAGAAGAGAAAAAAACACAAAGGCAGAAAAATAGAACATGCATAAAGTGATAACACTATTATTATAATTATAAATATATGCGTATGTTCATATAACGTGTAAACATCTGTATCATACAAAGTGAGACACTAACTATTACTGTGATGTTGGTGTGTGAATGTTTTTGCTTTTCTACCGTTTATTATTTAACACTAACATTTTCTATCCTCTCGGCATGACAATTCTATGAATTGTCAAAAAACTATACAAAAAAATAGTTATACGAAAAATGACATCAAACTGATCAATTGAAAAAATGTAAAAGAAATTTTCAATCCTACGCTACCAAACCGGCATCTTTAGCCATGCTGTAGAATGCGCTGGACTTATTTTCGAGTAGTGTTTCTGGCGACTCGTATTCAGTTATAAATCCTTTGTCTAAGACGATAACTCTGCAAATTATAAATTAGGGTAATCAGAGTGTTTTTCCTCTCAATATAATATCCTGTCAACTATTTTATGCACTTTCAACATACCTATCCGAATCAAGGATTGTGTTCAGCCTGTGCGCGATAGTAAGTACCGTACAATTTTTGAATTCTTCTCTAATGGTCCGTTGGATAAGATCGTCTGTTTCAAGATCGACGGCTGCAGTTGCTTCATCTAATATCAGCACTCGAGTTTTTCTCAACAAAGCTCTGGCCAGACAAATCAACTGTCTTTGGCCTACGCTCAAGTTATCTCCACCTTCGGTAACTTCATGCATCAAACCGGATGGTAAACCTAATAGACAAACAGAATTTTATACAAGTTTATGTTCGATTGAAGAGATTTTTTACAAAAATCTCGGGCAAGTCCAAGTAAAAAATATACCTTTGACAAAGTTTTTCAAATGAGCGTGTTCGAGCGCTGTCCAAACTTCATTGTCGCTATGATGTTCGAATGGGTCCAAGTTGAGCCTCAGAGTACCAGAAAATAGTACTGGGTCTTGAGGAATGATGGTCAATCTTGATCTCAAGGCATGTAGGCCCATTTCAGCTATGTCTAAATCGTCTATAAGAATTTTTCCATCTGCAGCTTCAATTATTCTAAATAACGAAAGTGTTAGCGATGATTTTCCTGCTCCGGTTCTACCAACAATTCCAATTTTTTCACCGCCGTTAACGGTGAAGGTCAAGCCTCGAAGTACGAGATCTAATCCTTCCCTGTAACGAACTTTGTAATCACGGAATTCAACACGCCCTTCGGTTGGCCATTCTACCGGTGGGGTACGATCTGGAATATCCCATGGTGCTTCTTGTGGCGTTTCTCCATACTCTTTTATTCTTTCAACGGCAACGATGTTGGTTTCTACGTCTGATGTCATTCTTACTAACCAGTTCAGCGTTTGTGTTATCTAAGGAGGAAACAAATTATTTTTTCATCATATTAGACCCATACTTCATCATTGTGCGTTTCCAAATCTGTATCATTAGTTCTCACCTGTAGAGCGTAGCTTCCGGATAATCCAGCGAGACCTGAGCTCAACGTTTCTCTTTGGAGTACAGCAAATAAAGCGGAAAAGAATATTATCAAGTTCCCAACCATTTCTAATCTCACAGCTAGCCATCTGTAATGTGTTAAGCATGTTTATAGTGCTAACTTTAATCCTAGGAGCCCACGGACTCATATATACCTATATATTGAACTTACCGGTTTGAAATAATGCTGGGATAATAGCATACTTGATTGAAATCTACATTTCTTTCTGACTCTTTGATAAACCTGTCTTGTACACCGTATGCCCTGATTGTTTGTGCACCTATCATCAAAACATGTTATTATAATATCTGTATTTCAAATTACTAGAATTTTAATCGCATTCTAGTTGAATTGTGATGCAATGAGCGTTAAAACATGAGATGATTGGGAAATTGAATGCGTGTTTTTTTTTAAATTTAACATACCGGTAACAGATTCTCCAAAGTGTGAATATATAGGAGATCTAGAAACAGATTCCAATCTTTTCAGTTGTCGTGAAGTGGCGACATAGAATCGTTGAACGAAATAATATATTATTCCAATGGGTAAAATTACCGACATAAATATCGGCGTACTGTAACTAATTACGAAAACTGTGGCAATTACCTGTAATTAATTTACATTTTTTGTTTAGAATTGTGAAAATTGTTCTCCCCAGAGCAATGTGTAAATATTAATAACGATTGAGTAGGTATACTGTGAACAGAAGCGCATAATTCAATTTCAGAAAGTTTTCTTCTCAGAATGCAATGAATCAAGATCAAGAATGAGGAGATTAAAAATTTCAAAAATTAAATTATGCACTTTTGTACGCCAGCTCCATTATCATACAACTAACAATTGTATCTAGGTAATTTAGCATGACTCAATTACACGATGATATAATTAAATAAAAACTCGACTATTGAAGTATACGAAGTGATACAAAATACAAAATTTACCAACAAGAAAATTCATACAATTCGAGTAACATCAAAAAGAGAGTAGTATATCATTTCTGAAATTCAGATTCTGAAGTACTTGATATCGATTAAAAAAAGACAATATCTTTGTGAACCCGAAAATATTTTAATCAAGCCATGCTATTTGAAGGTAAGAATGTTTATCTCAACATTACATTTACACCCAATCGCCAATTAAAATAAAATCGAAATAAAAAATCATAACTTTCATACAAAGTAAATGGCCCACCAAGTTGCAGTATAAAGCAATGAATACTTAGAATTAATCAAAATTCAAGCCACAAAACAAATACCCGGAACAAACAGAAAGAGCTGAAGATTATAAGATATTATCTCTGTAGAAAATGGAGGAAAGAAATTATCGCGGACACAACCATACAAATACAAAACTTAAAAAACAAATCATTACAATATACACAGATAAAAAAAAAAAACCAGAGCGCATGCATTTGACGTTGATATTAAATAAAATCTAATAAACAAACAAATTCAAATGTAATCACGAAACATTTGTTCAATTTTCCAAATGGATTTGAAAAATAAATTTCTATAAGGAAGCGTTGAGCAAGATCAGTTCTTGTTCCACCAAAAAGGAGTTTCCTATAACTTGCATTTGCATTTCAAAGTTTGAAATATGGAGATCTAAAAAAACGGACTGTGTTCTCTGAAATCTCTTTATGTGTTCATCTGGATGCCACAACACACGTAACGTACATGTACACTGGATGAACAACCAAGCCACTGTTTTTTACATGTAGTTTAATGAACAGGGAAAACGGTAGATACGGACCAATTCCAGAAGAATCAAGAAAAATTCTGAGTGCAGAGAAAGAGTTAAACAAGAAATGTTTCGAAACCTAGATAAGTCGCAAGGTTTTCTCGACGTAATTCTTTCCATGGGAAAGTATTCGCGGGTGAGCGGGAATAAGAAAGACTAGGATATTATTGAGAACCAAATTCTATTGAATCAGCGGCTTCCTCCTCTGGGTCTGTCCTAAAAAATTACCTCAAACAGGCAATAGATGCTATCTGAAATTTGTTGGGGGAGTGACGTATCCAGGACATCCACGTCTTTAGCAAACCTGGAGATAATTCGACCAGTAGGTGTAGTATCAAAGAACGTCAATGGGGCACTCATCACTCCGCGCAGCATCACTAGGTGCATCCGACGAGCAGCCAACCAACAACCCAGCTGCGGAGCCAAATCATACAAAAAGCTCGCCAACGCTATAACATCAGACACGGTTGACTATCATTGTAACCGAGCTGACCACACATTGATCTTGTAATTTATATATTCACATGATTGAAATGGCATGTGGCATAACAGAAAAAATGGAAAACATACTCTCACCAACTAAGAATAATTTTATGAAAGGTTGTCAACATATTTAACAAAACTATGTTTTACATGTAAAAACCGGTGCTGCACTGGAACACAACCACTTTAAGGTCTGAATTAACATGTTAAATATGTGTACGCTGCAATTTCTATGGATTATGAAATAAGGCAGTCAGATATGAATGGTAAGGAAATATGATAAACTTGTTACCACAAACCGCATATTATGTTCTTCCACAATTCGTACCGAATTTCTCTGGTCGTATTAGTATTATGAAATTGAATTGATAATGACTATTTTCTTTGGAATCAACGGATGGATTTCAGTTCTATTCGTATAAAAGAATGTCTAAATTGAACCAGAGTCTCAATGAATGATGAATTTGTAATGTAGACTTTGACTTTCGTTTTAATAGTTATTTTCGTACCATGGGCATAATATTCAACGGCTATGCCGGCCGTCGATCGCTTTCGATCACCCAAGGGTGTGAAGTTGCAAAGGTGCAAACATTATTTTGTGTCATGTAGTAGTCATAGATGTGCTTGAATATGCACGTCTTGTGAACGTCAAATTGAATTACGTCCTAGTGATCGTCACGTCATGCCGGTCCAAGGTTGCGCGATCACATAGGCGTAAAATTCAACTTTACGTCCGCAAAACCTGCATAATAAAGCATACTTTACGCCTACTATGATGAAAAGTAATATACAATGCTTTACTTGGTGGTCATATATTTTTATGTACAGCTGTTTTGCGCATAGTGAATGATGTATGGTTGTACAGCTTCAATACATTTTATAAAGTCTCATGGATGTCGATTGTTGGCAAAAAATGAGAATGAAGGGTCTCAGAAATATGACAGTGAGGAGTACAGATACCGATGACATGTACAATATGAACGGTGATGAAGAACAAAAAATAAATAAATAAATAGATCAGAGCAAAAAAAAAAAAGATAACACAGGTCATCATATCATTGAAAGATTCCTAGCAGTCTGAAATTGCTGAATGATTCACAGATGTTGCATTTGTACAAGCTTTTCTTAGCCTTGTTTGAAGCGTAGAAATATACTTTCGCGTGGGCCTCCAACTGTTGGCTAATATTGTGAAGTTTGCTGTGGCGTATCCAAGATGCATAAATGGAATATACTATATACTATCGATAGAATAAGAGTACAAGAACAAGTGCAGAAGTATCGTGGCATGGTGCAGACAAAAATACATGCACTGGCATGCAAAAACTGAAAGAAACAATACAAAACAGAGAAAAACAAAATAATAAAGAAACAACAATACACAAAAGAGTATTCGTATAATTGTGTCCTTAGTATGATATAGCGGTTGATATTTGAATTGATAATTATCTGAAAGGAACCTTAAACTTTCATAATTCATTGACATAGTGAAATCATATATAGGCTCGTGATTTTTTCTCGGATATTGTTATACAATGATCAGCGCACGAGCAACAGGCTTACCCTAAGTGTACTTGTCAAACAGTTTGCGATCACAGGTGGGAGTTTGTTGTCCAGTATGTTAACATCACCGCTAAAACGGTTTAGAATACGACCAGTTGGTACTGTGTCAAAGAATGACATTGGGCCATACAACGAATTATGCAAAGCTCCGTAATGCATCTCAGCAGATGACCGCAGTGCACCAATGTTTAATGACAGCGCAGCGAAAATCACCCCCAATGCTGTAACACAGTACTATTCCCTGAAATTCTCTTCTTTGAATTATGAATGTTCCTTACATTACCAAAAGTTCATTTTATTTTTTTGTAGTGAACAGTTCTTTCATAGACTGGAAGTTACATTTACGAAGATTGCAAGGTTTCTCATTCATTCCAGGGCGTAGTATGGTTTGAGCATATACATGAAATCGAACTCTGTACTATTTAATGACCAAGAGTTACACATTCGACGCTAAAATTTCGTATGAAGTTATCTGAAGCTTTAATTCATTACAACAGCCAATGATATTTTCACATAGTTTCAGTGTCACAAATCATATATAACAAGAACAAATTTCATGGTTCAGATGAGAACACACTAGATAAGCAATAAATAATACTTTGCAATCGGAGGAGTCATTTTTTTCGAGGCAACAGATGGCACATTTACCAAATTGTTGTGAACGAATGCATAGATGATCAGCAGTATACGTTTTCTAAATCTTTATGAATTTAAGTAGGAGCAATGGCGAAAAGCTTTAAGTAGCATTATACATGTATCACTGATTATCGTAAGAATAGACAAAGGTTTCTCACATTGATTCCTAATTATCTTTTTCTAAGAGGCAACAAGTTTGCATGAAGTGATGCGCACATATTGGATACTTTATGTGGGGACGAAGAAAAATATATAACAAGAACACAGTTTGTAAAGTTGCGATGCAATAATCTCTGAGCTATTTGGACACACAGCTAGATAACAGGACACTGTTTAAAGCTCCGTAAGATATGGCATGAATCTTCTTAAAAATGAAGATAGAACAAAATTTCCTACCACCAGAAATATTAATATCGTACCGAAGCCAAATTTTGAATCCAAGACCGGAGATTAACTGGTAGAGTGTTATCAATAATATCCACATCCTTTCCAAAACGATTTAAAATTCGGCCAATTGGGGTTTGATCGAAAAAAGACAACGGATTTTGGAAAACATTTTTTAATGAAGTTTCCTGAAGTGCAACGGAAGCCATAATTGACCCAAGAGCTGCAGAGAATGAAGCAGCCAACACTGCCAATCCTAAAATGATTATTTCAAGGGTCAATTGAATTATCGTTCTCTAAATTTGTTTATGAATTTCGTTTACAAATGATGTGCATGAGTAAGAAAATGTCTGGGTGAGAACTCAACGATGATCATTTCTGGGAAAAATACCAAGATTATAAACTCTAGCGATAGATTATTCAGCCTTCAGTGTTCGAAATTGGATGATGAATGAGTTCGATTCATTATTCACTTTTTCCTTCACGAGATTCACAACGTATGTATTCAATTCTAAAGGGCGAATGAAGACGATGTGACAACTAGATACGCTATTACCCTTACCTCTGACGGCTCCTCTAACTAACAAGTGAGCCGCGCAGTTAATTCTGCATTCTGCATTGTGCATTGGTTCAATGGATGAACGTAGCCAATCAGAATGCAGAATTAATGGCGTGGCTCGCTCGTTAGTTAGAGGCGCCTTCAGAGGTGTGGCTAATAGTGACTGCAGAATACGGACCATAGTATTTAATATTTTGAATTTATATTCAAACACTTCGCCTACTGCAGTGATCTGCTTTCTTGGAATGAGAGATTCAATATGAGTTTTGAAATTATTTGATATATTTACTCAATAACCTTCATATCCAAGGATATAATTCTCTATCGATATATTTGCTGTTCATATTTAGATTTCATCAGATATCTGGGGATATCTTGTTTGTTTTTAGTTAATTCTTATACCAGCTAGCAAATGAAAATTAGAATAAGCGCTAACAGAACGAAAATTTCATTAGAGAATTTCGTAAATCAACACCGGTCATGCATAGCAGAACAGAAGAAAAAAGGTGTTAAAAAAACAAAAAGAAACTGCAACATAGTAGAAGTCTACAGTGTGCGCGCAGCCTGCGTGCATTTGAAATGACGAATGAATGTCTGAAAAAATAAATTACTAAAAGTACGTGATATTCTTAATTTAATACGTTAGTTGCAGAAAATAATATACCGGTTTGGTGGACCGTTCACATAAATAAACAGTGTGAGTATTATTATGTAATTTTGAACTACATTAAAGTTTGTTTTTGTTTTTTATATTTTTAGTATTAGGTGAGATCCATTATAAATCTCACATACCGATACGAGGCAAATTAACCAGGTTCTAAAGTTTGGCGGTAAAACATTGTCTAGAATGTCAATGTCTTTTCCAAGACGATTTAATATTCTGCCCGATGGTGTAATGTCAAAGAATCCAACAGGAGATCGCAGTATGCCATACAACAATTCCTGATGAAGTACTGCACTACTCCGTACGCAGCCAACAGCCATCGTTAGTTGTGCGATCAGTATAAATATCGCTGAAATTTGTTTCAATCATATACATAATACGTGATTATTCTACAGTCTTTTCATACTCATGAATATAGGGTATATGCGATCCAATGATTGAGATAAAGTATCATACAAACTTTCAAAGGCCCCATATTCAATTTGTCGCAATTCTACTTTTCCTACAGAATTATTTTTCAAACATCTATCATGCTTTGCAATACTTTTGATGACGGCGCGTGTTCGATGAGCTTAAACTTTTGCTAAGCCCTGAAATAATTTCGTATCTTCGAATTGTCATAGACAGAAATTAGACGAATTTCATAGAACATAGGAGTTGGAGGATGAGCTCCCAGAAAATATAGTTGATAAATTACAGGAGAAATACATGTATTTAGTCACACACATCATTATCATCAATGTTGTTCTGAATTCGATTTTTTTGTATGATACTTCACATTTGGCGGTAATTTGACGTTCTGAATCTATGATATACGTTCATGATCTATAAAGCTCTAATAAACGTGAAAGGAAGTGAGATATATGTTAAGTAAAAATCGTATATTAATCCTAGAAGAGTGCAATGTTAAATGTGTGACTCGATTTTTCCTTTTCCTTACATACCATTTTTCATAACTTATAGCTATGTGAATAAAATTTGTGGATTTGTACCACTTAAGGGATTTTGAGCATACACAGAAATTCCACAGCAATGGTGATAGTGGCGACAACCTGATTATTAAAAAAGCGAGCGCGGTAAAATCCGGAAATGCGGCTACAGGATTGTATTTGCATTTGTTTGAGAATCAGAATCACGGTGCCAGACTTTTTCGACATGAATGATTTTTGTTGGGGTTATATTAGAATAATTTTGCTTCTACTGGGAAGTGTGCCTTGGTCGGTCATAAGTGTATTTTTTGGCTAATACTTGAATAAAAAATAAAATTGTTCTGTAGCTGAAGCACTTGTATTAAATTACGTGTCAGTCAAAGCTGTCGATAAATAAGTAGATCATTCATTCCACTCACATCTATTTATTCATACGACATCAGTGTGCAATTCATAACACTTCAACGGAGGTTCATCTTAACTTTAAAATTATTAGAGCTTTTACAGAGGCATAGCTCTGCTATCTCATATTCGTCGTTAAAACATGCAAAATTGTCACCGCTATCGCCGTGCTCAGAAGTCCTTAAAATGCTGAATTATTCACGACAGAACTACTAATCAATTTTTTATATTTTCCACTGGTAATACGAGGGGTCAGAATTGTGCTGCCATACTAGCAAATGTAGGTATTAATTGTTGTATAGGTTTGAAAAAGTGGCATCCGAATAAATGCATTTGTCGAAAGCACTGTGTTATTATTGTAAAGTATAAAAAAAGGGGAACAAATAAGAGATTTCTAATGATAAAGAATTCATCTTTATCATCACAACTCAGAAGTTCTTTTCATATTCGTATGTTAAAGAAATAATATTAAAGCAATGAATACTAAACTACGTTATACTTTGAGAAGCAGCTAATTGGACACAGCAAACGACACACTGTCGGATTTTTAGTAAAAAAGATGTATATCAAATTCATTTGAAAATGATCATGCTTGATGATTTGGATAGATGAAATTATCTTTGCCCAATCTAAAAGATAACTTTCAATTTTCATTTTAAATCTCTAATAGGACATTTCAAAACACAAATAAGAATTCCTCAATTTGTTACCACTAATATTCAGCAATATTTTGCTATTCATCTCATCGTAAGTTATTTGAACATTGAAAGCAATTCCATAGAGGTGTGTCTAAACTATTATATACAAGGTGTACAAATCCGTTTTTATGTACAGAAGATGCGGCAAGACGGTAATACTGGAAAATAATAGTAATAGAACGATTGTCAAAGAATGAATGTATTAGAAAATCATTGTCTTTGATAATTTATCTTGAAAGAAAAAGAAAGTCAGAAATCATCATGAAATGAAAATGAAAATCTGATGAATGTTCGAAATTGCGTAATGTTCCCCGAAAATGATCGAATTTCACTTACCTATAATTTATAATCATTTGTTAAAATAAATACGTAAATGCCATGAAGCCTATAGTAGAATAGAATATCGTTCCTAAACAGCGCAGTGCTGTGAATTATTATAATAATCTCTAGCGTATCAACCAATACGGCGTACACAATGTGCGTGAAATCAGATGACAATACATATTATCATCAACAAAGTGAAGACGAGTCTTTGGATAATCTTACCTTGCCCCAGACCGAGTGCTCCATATACTCCAAGATACATATCTCGTTTACCAAGATTCATAACACCGTCGACGACCGTTTGATTGTCGGTGGACCAGACACTTAGCCATAGATTGGAACCGATACTAAATGTTTGAAATACTGCATTCATTACAATAGTTGATATGGATAGGAACCACCCTATAGAGCGAAGATAATGAGAATACACCTTCCATTTGACCTATAAGTAATGAATAATCAAATATTATCAAAAAAACTTATTCTGTGCAGCAGAGCTGTACATTTAGTCGATCTTTCTAGGTTAGTGAGAAATGCCTATGCAACTTACACTGCCTGTTTCTGCTTTTTCAATCTGGATGATTTTCTCTCCAACTTTAGGTACTCCTGCTTCTCTATCTTTGATGCTACTCCTATGAATTAGACTATTCGAGTGTTGGCTGTCTGTCGAATGTTGGCTATGTAAAATTTATCTCCAATTACAATTCAGAATGATCGAATTCTTTGAATCGCTAACAATTCTACCATATATTGAATCAGCTGACTCAACAAATGCGATGTTTAATACTTTTAAATCACTCACCGTTTAAGCGAACCATTTAACGAGAGTTTTTCATGTATAGAACCGGAATCGCTGTGACTTTCGGATACCCTAGATCTACCTCTTGATAATTTTTGCTGTAATTCATCCACACCCAATGTCGATTCCAGTTGTAGTTTTATTTCGTCAAGATCTGCTTCGGATACTGCATCAGCCTCCACTGTTCAAAATTAGTTTAATAGTTAAGTTAGGGAAAGAGTTCACTGATGTAGACCATAGAACTAAATAGGAAGAAAAAATATAAAAAAGTTGATAATTCTAACAGGCTCAATATGATTAAACCATCAGTCGTCAATTTCAAATCCATGCAAATAACGTATAATATTATTTCAAAGTCGACATAAAATTAGAGAGCAAAAGTTAACAGTAACGTGAATTTGCAATCATCAGTTTCGTAACAGAAAACCATGCTAAAATATCAATCAGTTGTATGAATAGAGTAAAAATTAATTAAATTGTCAATGTTGTGTCTGAAATTCGTTTCTAAAAAGTATTCCAATATTTTGGTGTTGGTTTAACGAGCAAAGTATCTTCAAACATTGGTAATTAATTTTTCTATTCTAGCTTTGAACTTCAAAACAGCCAAGTTTGAATCTCAAACCATATGATCAAGATGCTAATAAAAATAACAAAGTTGTTTACTTTTTAGTTGACTTACGATTTCCAACTTGGCCGCCAATGAAAATAAGAACCAAATAATATCATTAAACAATAATAGTAATAATCCGCTGAAAATAAGTGATAATAATTATTTGATTATTTCAGTGCCTACCTTCCTGAAGATGCTGGATCAAAAATTCAGCGAATGCGCCTTTTTTTGCGAGTAATTGCTTGTACGTTCCATGTTCGGTAATTTCACCATCTCTTAATACAATGATATTATCAACTTCAGGGAGATAAGTAATTCCGTGGGTAACTAAAATTCTCGTTTTTTTCTTTAGCATTCCGCTTGGACCGATAACATTTTCGAAGATATGTTTTCCAACATGAGAATCGACCGCGCTTAAAGGATCGTCCATGAAATATATGTCCGCGTTGTTGTAGACAGCTCTTGCCAAAGACACTCTCTGTTTTTGACCACCAGATAAGTTGATTCCTTTTTCACCGATTTCAGTCTGATCTCCCGCAGGCAACATGTCGAGATCTGGTTTTAAAGCGCAAGCTTCGACCACTCGGTTGTACAAACTTCTGTCCAGAGATTTACCAAACAGAATATTATCTTGCAATGTTGCATTCTGAATCCAGGCTTGTTGGGATACGTAAGCGATTGAACCCTGTTTGTTAATTTTTATGTAGTATTAAATTATTAGAAATTTGTTTACATAGTTCATATGAATAACTTTTATTATGAACTTCACCTTTGTATTTACTCGTCCGCTCAATCTATCCATTTCACCGAGTAAAGCGGACACTAAAGAGCTTTTTCCTGAACCGACTGACCCAACGAACGCTACTAACTTTCCTTGTTCAACTTGAAGATTGATATTGCGCAAAATTGGCTTGTTTGATTCGTCGGGGCTCCAAGTAAATGTTCCGTTTTCAACGATAATTGGATGCACTAAAATTTATTGTATGTTATCATTATTCATCAGTAATGTTTACTCATACTCTTGGAATAAATTCTCAACAGTTTGTATCAATCATTTCTATTTGTTTGAGAATCGTTTTAATAAGTAATGTAAACTTACATTCCGATTGGTCATGCTGCACGTTATTTGGATCCAGCTCTTCCATGTTCATAAATTTGTTGATACGCTTCACGGATACTGATGCCTGAATTTATTTCAATATTTTTAATTAGAAAGAATATTTTACTTTATACTTATATTTTATTTTAGGTGTGGTGATATTCAAATATATGTATGTATTTCTTACCACGAATTCTATCCAATGGACTTTTATATAGAAACTCACTCAAATAAAACACAAAACCCACCTGAACCATGTTGCTGATCATCATAGGCAACATCGAAAGTGGAAACCTTAGGATATTGAACAAACTGAGGGAAACAAAAGCCGTGTTGCTATCCAAGACGTTGTTTGGATCCGAAAGCACAAATGTAGCAAAAGAAACCAGAGAGACCTAGGTTCAAGAATTAATACAGACGATAGAGACAATAGAGTTAAGTTATGGCATTTAAAAAATCATTTCGATACACAAAGTTTTCCATATTCTTTCCCAATTAATTCATTTCAATTTCGTAAAAAAGTAGACGGAAAAACTTTGTAAAGAAGGATTTATGAATGTACTAAGATTCCTATGATTGTTAGGAAAGGAAGAAATCGAAGCACTGTCAGCAGCTATTCAACTTTTCTTTTTTCATACCATTTGCCGAGCATCTGGTATCATCTGTACAAGACAATTCATTAGCTGTGGAAACATGTCCATTGGTATTTAGATACAATTAAACAGAGTTCGGCAGACAAATACTACAGTAGTTTGCCATTGTTATTGGTCTGAGTGTCTCGGAAATAATAACTAGCCAAAATAGCTTGAATATATCTGATAATCTTTCAAATATTTTCGATTGTGACTCCATCACTTTTCATAACAATATGCAATCAGATGGAAGAACTATGCAATAAACGTTGTATGCATATCTCAAATTCGCAATGATCAAAATAATGCAAACTTAACCAGTGCTTTGATTACTTGGGGAAGTTTTTCAAAAAATCACTCAAAACTGATGGGAGATAATCAATTTATCAGAGTGATTAGATAATAAAATAGGATGCTGAAAATTTACAAAACAGTAATCACAGGATACAATTTTGATATCGATATTCAGAATAGATAGATTTATTCAAAGGCAGGAGTGAATTGGATGAATTAATTGCTCGCCTTGCGTTCCAAATTTTTTTGATTAAATGGACGATGATTGAATTACATTTATTTAGATACCCAATTGTGTTTTTACACGAAATAATTTATAATAAAAACGTGTTAACGACTCACCAAGAAAGGCGCACATGACCAGATGAAACTTGTTCCAGCATTGAGATAAGCAGCTTCTTTCAAAACTTGAATTTCTTTATTTCTAATTTGTAATATTTGCTGTTCGAAGGAGGGTTCCCACGCATATAATTTGAGAACTTTGATACCGTTCAATACTTCATTCATTAGCTTGACTCTTTCGTCTTTACTTTTCATTTGTCTGATTTGCAGCGTTTTAACTTTGTTAGCAATCAGAGCGTTCACAGGAATTAGAATTATCATAACTGCTAGACCAGCGAGTACTGACGCTCCCAAAATATCCCATAAGAAATACAAAGCAAGAGCAATTTGCAAAGGTGCTGACCAGATCATATTTATGTAAGCAGTCAAGTCCATGAATCTTTGTGCATCGACTGACATCAGATTCACAATTTCACCAACGGTTGATTCCTTTCGAGCAGAATTTGACATTCTTAAAGCTTTTCGATAAATCGCAGCTGTTAACGCTGTGCGGATTCTTAAACCGACTAAAAACATTCGATTGAAGTATTGAGACAAAACCAAAGTCTGAATAGTCGCTGTTAAGAAAAGCAGGATGGCGTACAAATATCCTTTCCACATTGGTTCTGTACCAGAAACGAAACTGATGACCAGTCTGAAGAATAAAATAAAGCAAATGGTATTAGTTAGTTAAATTTGTAAAACATGTGACTGAATATCAAAGCTCAACATCTCTGCTGATCAAATAAGTATAGAAATAAATGGATAATCAATGTGAAGGTATGTTTCGATGTGGAATCATGTTGTACATACTTCAATAATTGTGGACTGGCGAAAGTTAAAACATCTTGAGAGAGTTTTAGCACTGAACCGAAAACGAATGTTGGTCCGAAAGCTTTGCAAAGAGCTGGTAAAATCGATGCTATTTTTTTTTTCCTGGCCGAATTGAAGTCCACTTGACCAGAAGACTTCCTGAATGATGCTTTTGTGCCTTGTGCGCTATAAGGAATAAGCTGTTCAATCATGTTATAAAATCTTTACGAGGAAAACTTTATTGAAAAATTTTCTTCATCTCCTTGTCAATAATAACCTTACCCGAAATATGTCCAAAATAGCCTTGAGATAGCAGAAATACAAAAAATATATGATATTCAAATAGCAAAAAGCATTTTTCATTGAGTACAGTAGGCGCAGGACGATAAATTAATAGATGGAACGAGTAATTACTAATTTTATTACTCACTTATCAGATTGCCTCAAAGTTTTCATCCAATGTTTATCAAAAAGTGGTACAATTTCACTAGCTGTATCTTCTGGGTTCATTGACCATAAATCATCCGTTACTAGAGGTTTCTTGAAACCTTTCCATGCCAAGGAATCAAACCATGCGAATAAAATTTTAGAAGGAAATGACGAATTCGTTTCAGGACACGGCCGTTGTACCTACAATAATGAATAATCAGTTGACGGTTGTCTTTATTCAAATACCATGGAAGATTTAATTGCATTACGAACTCACCGGGGGATATTCAGAAAACTTTGGTTCCCCATCAACGAAAAAGTGTAATAAAAATATAATTAAGACCACTGGATAATAGATCATGTAAGACACAAATGAGTATGTCATCTCACCCTGAAAGAAAAACACATTTCGAATAAAAAGAATCGAATTTGAGACGATGTCTCCGATATTTAAATATGATCTCTGTATTCATTTTCAAGATAACAAAGTGAAATGCCTGTGAGAACTAATAGTAATACTTGTCACGTCTCACCTCTGCATCAGAACCATTGAGTAAACTTCTGTATTGAACGGCTCCACATAGAGCGAGGAAAAACCAAAAAAGAAAGAGTAATCCTGATGTTCGCATTCCATATTTTCTGTTAAATAATAGTAGGACTGTCGCCAAAGCCTAGCCCATGAAAAATAGTATAAGTTAGATGAATAATCAATAAAATATTCGAAATTACTCTGAGAATAGAAGAATTGAATTATTATATTGAATTCAATGAGCATAAATTTAATCGAAATGGATTAGTTGACGAAAATAAATAACGTTCTATTGTAAGTTGATAATTATACTTACAAAACTGAGGATTTTCACAGAGGGCGTATAGTATTCGACTTCTGGAAGTGGTTTTACATGAATACCTGTATGTATGGCTTTACAGAGATCAACGATAGCGAGTAAAACTAAGAACAATGTAAGTACTAGTTTCGACACAAGCGTCCATGTGAAAGGTGTGTTTCTTCGTTTGCTATTCAGCATATAATATGTTTCCAATGAACAAAATGTCCAAAGAAATGCACAAGGTGTCCAAACGAGAACAGTTTTTTGAAAACATTCTGTAACATCTGGATTTTCTGTATTCCATGATAATTCATGATCCTATAACAAACACGAATAATAACATAGATTATTTCTTTCCTCTCATTTTATTGAATTATGTAATATGAATATGTGTTATGAATCGCAAGAGATCAACGACACACATGATGTAATAAAAGAAAAACGGACAAAGATATTATTCTTCATATTTGTAATTTAATTGGCTAAAAGACAAAATGCTTAGTGATATTCAACGTTCTCCTTAGTCTCATATCAATCATATCTGAATCAGATGAATGAATAATGAAAGAAAAACTGGATTTGATGATAATTTCTCAAGACTTTTGTTACTTTAAAAGAAAGACAGAGAACTTGAGACTAGTAGAACAATCGAATTGTGAATAATTCTTGTCAGAAGTACGTACAACATCTTCAACAGGCAAAACAAAACAACGGAACAAATAATTTCAGCTATACCGGTTTTCAACAATTTCTGGCTGAAATCTTGTCACTGAAAAAAAAATCGGAATTTTTCACCACTTTGGTAATCCTTCAAAGTAAGATATACAGGGTGACTTAGTTTAACCACCCAAAAGTTGAGAGATAGATTTCAGGTAATAATCTGAGACTAGTTCCTCTATCAAACATTCGTCGGACCGAGGGTATGCAAATTTGTTGATGAGATGTGAAAAGAGAGGAAGCATAATGGGTTTTCGTTAGATAAAATATTGCTGTAACTTCAGGGACATAATTATTACTTACATCATAGGTTCGAAAAAATATTCAGCACCCCAAATTAAGGGTGCTGAAAAAATAATGAATAGAAAAATAAATCAATGAATCATTTATGAAGGACGAATGGAGAGAGGTGAGGTTATGGCCGCGCGATTAAAAACCAACGTGATTTTTGTATTGGAAATGCATAATTGATGAAGAGCGAGTATGGTGTGTTATGACTACGATAAATTTCGATACAACAAAGAAGGTGAATATGCAATGAATGGAGTGTTACAATTAGCTAATAATATTTGAATATATTCATAGGTAAAACTTACCCAAAATTCTGAGCCACAAAACTCATCCATAGTGCGATTTACCATGATGAAAGAATAAACGTTGTATTAGATCTCCTTCGAGAATAAAAATCTTGTGTGTGCTGAGCCTTCCACGGTGCGACTCTTATTGTTAGTTTATTCTGTGGATCACGGAAAAATCAACTTTTTTTCAATTAACCAAAACTCTGTGATTTTCTAATAAGTCCATCGTGATTATTTGATGTGAATGCACGCACTAGCGCGTACTACATTCATACGATTTGATACGATTGCCTTTGCTGCACATGCATGCACATGTCTCACATCACGAGATTACAAGACGACTATCCATCCAGGCACTATATTCCTCTCCAAGATTTACCGTTTTTTAACCACTCGCCGCGGTGACAGGTGCGGAAAGAAGTTTCTCAACACTATCTTAGATGGCGACAATGATTTTACTTCCGTTATAAGATATTCCGGCAGTTTTCAGTACGGATTTAAAACACTGATCTCTATGACTAACTCGTGAACTAACTGGATGGGGCATCGGCCACTGATCTTTATTGATCGGTGATTTGATGAAATCCAGAGTTTCCCAAATAAAGTTTAAAGTTTAACAACTTGATTTACATCCGGGTTTAACCGAACATAATTCACAAACAATCTCACAAATTTTACAAATTAAAACAAGTTGAAATTTGAACCTTGATTGTGAAACTGCTCTTCAGAGATTATAATATCGAAGTAGAATTGATACCGTATAATTCACTATCATTGAGCAATAACGATTAGACCTGAGTAATTGTTCGTATATCAGTATATCACTATACATATAAGGCTTATACCTGATCATATAATGACATATGAAGTATTAGCATATCGAAAAATCTGTAATGATCTGTAGGAACCAGAGCCTGGCAGATTGCGGAAAGACACAGTTCTCAGTTTTCGGCATGGTAAGTCGTATAGTGTAATTAAAACATATAGATAAAATGAACTCAATATAAATTGAAGAGCAATGATTCAAATATATTGAACTCAATTAATCAATGAACATAAAGGTATAATATTTTAGTTTCAATACGAATTGAAGTTTTTATCTCATGGGACCTAGAAATGACAGGTATGTTAATATTATGAGTTGGTATAGAAATGAAGGATATGTGCAGTTCAGTACATTATGAAGAGAATAGAATGGAAATATGATAATGCCCACATGAAGTTTAGTTTTTACCGCGTATCGTGACTGTTTACGATAATCATATCAAAGACCGAGCATGTAGAGATAAGAGGCTTATTCCTCGATGATATGATACATCGTGATGATTATACCGAATGATAGTGCATATAAATTCTCTTCAAGGATCCGAAATCATTTGCATTGCACAGACTTACGCGAATCTATTGCTATAATTCTAAATATATTGTATTAAAATGTCTGTAACATATGTGATATAGGTGAAGGCAATGCAGCTGTACGCGCGTGTTACCAAGTGAATTATGCTTTATACATATACACTATACTGTTAAAAAAGATATGAAATTTACAATATCTATACCATACGATATCATATGAAATTTACAAACAAGGTATAGGTACATCTATGAGATGAACATTCATGCATTTGTATCGTTAGATTATGATCGAATAATAATTTTCATGAACTGATGTGGTATCCTCTACTGAAAATTTCCAGGTGGAAATTCTATGGATAAACCTATATACCTATATGGTCTCCCTATAGGAATTTGGAACTGGGCATCTATGTGATTCCATGGAGTTCAACATGTTTCCTATAATTATACTACTCCTATATGTGTATTGACAATATACAAGGAGTTACACATAGGAGTTTGCCTGGATTTTATAGGAAACCATGTTGAAGTCCATGGAATCCCATAGATTCCCAGTTCCAAATTCCTATAGGGAGACCATATAGGTTTACCCATAGATTTCCACCTGGAAATTTTCAGTAGGGTCTATAATATACACGATATCAAATATTAAAACCTGTCTCCGAATTTTTCAAACACGTAACGTAATAATACATTTCTCGTAACGCAGACAATGAATTTCTGTAGACACATACTGAATATTAGAATGAATGTTCATAGAATTTTGTTGAACCTTGAAGCAGCGATATTCTTTGGACAGAAATAGATATTTCAACAAGTAGCAAAAAGTCACATAATTTTCTAAGTGACGACTTGGCGTAGTGGCTAGGGCGTGCGACCATGTAATGCGAGGGTCTTGGGTTCAAATTCCTGTCAAGTTAATCGGAAGCAAAAAAAAACTGCGCCGTTGCGTTAGCGAACTCGAAATGCGTTTCAACACATATTTCGATTAATCACGTTGAATAAGGTAAAAAGACCATAGCGAATATGAAAACTAACGGAAAAAACGAAAAGATTTTTTCTCAAAAAATTGCTTACCAGCACATTACGTTTATTACACTTGGAATGGATTTTTTGAATACAATTCACGTTAAATTTGCTAGTCACTGGTTCAGTGATAATACTATACAGCGCATTAGTTCTCTGGTGTCGACTCTGATGATTTCGAAACGAGAACATATTAGCTTTCATAACTGCCGGTTGGAAAAAATAGAGCGGCAGAGCAAATTTGAAATACACTCCTGTTTTGATATTAGTAAATGTTTCCTAATTCTCATATATTCACAGTCTAAACTTCCTCAACATGCATATATTACTGTACAAATACATAGGAATAGTAATATCACTATTCGATACTTCTATTTTCATTATACCACTCCTTCAATTTTCAATACCGCATTTGAAATTCCATGAACGGTATCTGCCAAAAAACTTCTAATACATTTGTATTAAATACAATACAGATTCTTTGAACAGTGTATGCAAATTACAATATGCCTCTGAAAAACAGAATTTATAAATTGAACAAATTTCCTAGGTTCTGGATCCAATTCGCTTTATTTCCTGCATGGAGATGGTGATACATATACGCAATCACTTACAATATAATATATAAATTATATACAATAAGAGAAACTATATACCCGTATGCTATTTATTCTCGTTGAGCTAAGTAGCCGGTGCTTGATTTTAACACAGTTATAGTAGGGTAGCTATAATATCACGTACAGAATATATTTAAGTAAGCTGCATCTATCTTGGTTGTAGGGCGTTCCTCGCACAACAATATCAATTTGACCCACAAATTGACTTTGAATGATAAACGTTACACGCGTCATGCACAAAATGGAAGAAGCTAGGAATACAATCGTGCCGCAACTTACGTGTTAATCGTTAGCTGGTTTACAAACCAGTCGATCTCACGAGTAAATTTCAGGATACTGCATCTGTGAATACTGCAGTTTTCATAATATAGCTATATATTTATATAATATAATAATGCTATATGATAATTATAGTATGTAATATTTCCACATAATACTGCTGCAGCAGCTCCAGGAATCAACGAGCGTTTTGCAAATGTACGTACACCACTTTTCTTTGTGACTGCAAGTCTTCAGTCGCGGTCATTTGAAACATCTTTCCTCGTCTTGTATAAGCTGTTGTCCACATTGCGGTTTAAATAGCATTCGAAGAACCTGCGCGCTTCAGATCTTCCAGATATTCATTAAGATTCCCAAGTGAGAAAATGCAGATAAACTAACGTAGAACGCAGGACGATAGACATAAGTCGGGGTCATTATAAGGTAGTAGTAGCGTAAGCACGCATTTGACAATGAGATAGGATTTTCAAGTGAATTTTCATAGATTATCCTTGCATGAAGTGCTCTAAAAACATTGACTTAATTCAGAAGGGCTGTACCGTTCAGAGGTCGAGATATTGATTATTGAAAAATCGCTGTTTTATACGCGCTCTTATGGCCGAAATCAGACTCTCTACTATGAAAATAAAATGATGGGATAGATTTGGAAAAACCTTAGCCCAGTTGTAGAATAATTCTTTGCACATGTTTTGCGAGAAAAATTTTTTTGTATGGTTCCGAATGAGAAATGGAAGCTCCGAAAATATGGAATTTATTACGATATTCGACACTTGTAGAGTGGGCAACTCGATATGTTAATGATCGTTAAACACTGTAAGCACGAATGACGTACAAGAGAAAAATAAAATAAAAATATGTTTGCGCTACTACTACCTTAAATCAACACATAGATAAATATGATTCACTCCCTAAATATATCGTCCAGATATAATCATGATCGCATTCATCATATGTACTATATAACGCATCAATGATTAATTATTAACTCGCGATGCTTGTTGTAATCTGCGGTATTGATGCGCTTTATGTGCCAAATTACAGGTACGAAACAATACCAGTAAGTTTTAAACCGCGAAATCCGAAATATAATCTGAACTCATTGATCAATCCGGCTGATCGTGGCTTTTGCTTAAACAATAAAGCATGTGGCTTTCATTTGGCGTTCTGAAATTGACAGAATCTGTGTTCGTTTGCAGCCCAACAAACTATGAAAATTGAGTTTTCCGAAAGTTATGCTGTTGGGCTCAAAGGAAGTGATGTCCGGCAATATCAGACTTTAATTAATCTCCAAGTTTATGAGAGAAATTTCGGGGTTCGTTCTGTGCACTTCATTATTTGATATTTTGCGTTTCAATCGTTCACGTACTCAGCTAAATTATATCAGAGAGCACAACATAATCTTATATATTTTCATCTTCTTCCAATGTTTGTATACGATCCTAATTGCTCAAACTTTTTGACTCAAAAAATAAAGTTGCTGCCAATTTCAATGCGATACTCAAAAACACTACCTCATAGTAAATTCTACTGCGAAACCCGCAAGATTTCTGATAAACACGAAAATTCAGTCAAACATGCCCTGCGTCATATATCTGGCCATTTTTCATGTCATCGGCAACTAATTTTCAAACTCATATTTCACGCTCGTTTTCGAGCAACGGGGAGAGATTCCTAGATTTGAAAGCCTCATTCTTATAGTTTCTGATGCAACTGATATAACCAGGTTTGATCAGCCTGCTCAGATTTGATTCATATTTTATGACTTTCCATTCAAGTTAGGCCATAGCTGTTCACGCCTCGTTTACCGCGTGTCGTTTGACAGCTAGGATAATAACTAATAGGCATTTTTGGCGAGTCTTTCGTATAGACTCGAGAAAATGTACAACAATGGTGTATCTCACGCAAACTATATTGGTATACTTCGGTATACCTTTACCAAAGGCTCACGAAAGGATAACATTATCACGCACAGAATTGTTTCTTTTCACTAGTAGCTCTGTGATTTGTTTGAATTGGAAAATAATTGAAAAATACGTTCAGTAATAATAAGTATATCGTATTTGCAATGGTATCTATTTCATGATATTTGCAAACTACAAGTATTTGTAATCTAAAAACTGCAGCCAGACCTCGCGCTATCATACGAATAAACAGTCTAATCCAACAACATCGTTATCAAACCGATAGCGAGTCCGTAATTACCTGCAGTCTGATGCACAAAATCAATAATACATACTGATATTGTGTTCATTATGCTCAACGCATACCTTTCATATTGGAGCCATGAGCTAACTACTAAACTAATGCAAGGTGTAATAAGGAAATGTTTGACTGTGATTTATGATTCAATATTTATAGCAATAGTACACACAGAAGAATATTTTGTTGAATCAGACAAAATTCAGTTTGTCTCACGGACGACATCAAATCAATGAACATAACGACGTACGTACGTACGTTGAAACTGGCAGGTGATAACTATCAGGAAATACAGAGTACCTACTTTGATGCGAAGGCTTATAACTTTCCTTTCGCAAATGAGCAAACGATGAAACTTGGTAAGATTGTTCAAAGAACTCTGAGTATATTCTGCGGGATTTTATCATTTTTTTACCCTCTGAAAAAACCAGCGGGTGGCAAAGGATGAACATATCAAAACCAGAATTCCGTGATTAATCAGCGTAAACGCTGTTTCTGAGCGTGAGCATATGAAAAAATTGCACGAAATCTATGTGGATGAGATTTCTGAACAATCTTGCTAAATTTCATTGTTTGCTCAACTTCAGAAAGAAGGGTTGTAATTAGCTGACATATCGAGCCATTTTGCAATACCTGTCGCCTGCTCTAGTTTCAGCGTCACAAGGGGGGAAGTTTCACGTGAAATTCAACAGCCTCTGACTCTGACAATTTTCAATTTGATTGGAAATGTATCTCGAGATTAACCTTCCCAAATAAAGTCCCTTCGAATACTTTTGCAACGCAATACACATCCGCTATCGCCTGACGAATTTTTGAAAATTCACTGTTTCGCCTGGATGAAAGATTTTCAACGGGCTGTATCCTGGACCGCAGACATTGTGCTGACAAAAGAGAGCACATAAAATTGTTTGTCTCGGAACGCACCATCGTGTGCATTTATTACAAAAATTCTACGACTTTTCATTAGACTGTATATCTCTGAAGATGATACTGGAAAAATTGATTTTTTGCGAAGTATAGCCCCTTCGAAAATTCAGAAAAACATCTCATAAATTTTACGCTCGAGAACGAAAATTCCAAGGCATTCCCGAACATGGGCCAACTTTTTCAAGATTTTCTAGAGAAATCCAAAGTTCGTGGAAACCTCATTATAAGTATTATAACACACCGTTAGTAAATTATATAGTGTATGACATACAATGTGACTATTGTGGATAACCATCTTCTTCGGCCATTCGTTAGATAATAAAAATTGAATATACCTCGAATATATTTGCCACCAATCGAATTGCCACCAATCGATGTATCAATAGGAATTGACAAATCGCACATCCCATGCCATATACAATAATAATTAGTATCAGTTTTTCTCTGAAGTTTGCCTGCACTGTTGAAGATTTGTGCATAAAAAAGTATTTACATAATTAATATAGGTATAAGTTAAGGTGCTGTAGAAGTGTCACCATTATCAATAGTACGGGATTTCCTTATAACCTTTAGATGGACCATACTTCACAAAAATTCGATTTTTGAACTTCAACTTCAAAAATACCATCTGAGGAGTCACAGGCTCTTTGTAATAAATGTAGATACAAGTGCGTTTCGAGACGAACAATTTCGTGTGCTTGCTTCCGCCAATACAATTACTGCAGCCCAAGATATAAAGCCATGTTGAAAATCGCTCTCCCAGGCGAAACGGTGAATTTTCAAAATTTTGTCAGGCGCGACGGGTATATATATTATGTCAAATTTTGGAAAGTGTTCAAAAAGTCTGCATTTGGGTAGGTCAATTTGATAAAAAATTTGGACTCCAATTGAAAATCGTCAGAATCAGTGGCCAGTCTAGCTCACGTGGGTTTTCCAAACACGTCAACAATGAGTGTTCCCGGCGATAAAATATAACCCAAACATGGAATATGCCAGATCAGCAGTTGCGGATACTTAATTGTGTTGCATAAATTGTGAAATTCAAGCTATAGGTATATAGGATATAGGTATAGTTAAGTATAGGTATATAGCATAGTATATCTACGATCATTTTTATCGCAATTGCAGCGTCACGCCGGAGTAATGGTCAAACTTAAAAATATGAGCAATAAATTATTGCTACTAATGTTTCCTCAATACGAATAATATCCGCGATAAAATCAGGAATAATTGGAACGAAATAATGTTATGCGGCTATAGTATCGGATTGTGAGTAAATTCCCCGAAAAACGGATCGATACGAAAGGTATAATAATTGCATATACTCGTTATAAGGTACCATCATTTCCAGTATAGGAACGCGTTTTGCTCACAATAATAGCGGGATGCGTGGACTGTGGTAATAATAACCAGCTGTAGTGGTGCTTAATATTGAAAGGAATTTTTGCTACTGTTTGATTTTAGACACTAGTATTTCAACGGCAATATAATACTGTCGCTGCCATTGGCAATGTCATATGTGTTATTTTTACAACAAACATAGATAAATTGAAATCAATAAATGATAAAACACCGCAGCAGAGATTAATTCTCTCTTTACTCTACATTGGTTGTATGCATATGTATATGTAATATGTGGTGTATAGAAATATAAGTATGTGTATGCGCTAGTGTGAATGTCCTCGGCTCTCCTGTAGCCATACAACAAGTGGTTGTAATATAGGTATATAAAGCAGGTAAAAAGTAACGTGTTGTTCTATGTCGTAAGTAAACAGATGTGCTATGTCACCGATCAACGAATCCTAATTTATCTTCACGCTTTCGCTATTCAAATTAACCAATCAGACAGAAATTGAAAAACTACAATAATTATTCGAATTTATTGGAATTTGATTCCTCGTCGCAGGCTGCTTATATCACGAATTTGTCACTTGAATGATTGAGGCCGTTACTTTTTACCAGGTTACTAAAACTTATGATTATTATAAAAACTAATACATAGGCGTAGAACGTCCATTGCATTCGTATGTCGAGCCTAATGATGCAGTGTACGCTTTGTGGCGCTGAAAATTTATGGTAAACCATTCAGAGGTTTGAATCTTCCAATCGCGCCATGTGTTATGCATTGTGTAAGCTCATTGTAAGAAGTCGATACGGATCAAGGGTAACGATCCTCGACTCCGCGCAAATTCTTCATAGTATAGGCATTGACTAGAACTAGAAACAGCTATATACTCGCTCATGCAGCTGTATTACTGTACGTGCTTTGTATAGGTATAATCATTAGTAGCTAACATCATGTGAAAAATACACCTGACCGGTTACGTCTGGAATTATACTTTCACAAATTGTGTTAGCGCGGTTACAGTCGAACAGCGGTGTACCGAATTTCGGGGAAAAGCTTTACGTCGAGATCCGTACTATTTTATACACTCACAGAATATAGCACGAATGGAATGAATCCCATACAAGAGAATTACAGAATATAATTGTAATAGTTCGGATTCAAATTCTTATACTTCATAGATAACTACTCACTTGTTTTTCGTGTTTATTCTTTTCTCTCAATCTCCAAGAAATCAGCGTGGAGTAATACGGTATTAACTATATGCCATTACGTAAAACTGTGCAAACTATTTTGTATCCCAGTTAACGGTACAACGCGTTCAAATTATCGAGTCCTCCAGCCGCGTTCGCTGGCTGCCCAGTGACTGACTGATGGGAACTATCATCACTTGACGCATTGTCGGAATGATGTCAGTGAATGTGTAGAACAGTATAATAGTGGGGGAAATCAAGATAACGCAGATTATAGTATATAATTATACTATAATTTGATTTTTTGTTTTTGTTTCAAATACTATACGTAATGCAATATGTAGTCCATACATACGTATATAATACTCATGATTCGCGATGCCAATTATCGGACTATTTCTTGTTCTCGTTTTGAATCGATTTTAAGGAAAATGCGGGCACTGTCACAATAATGTATAGTATGTAACAAAGAGATCGAAACGTACATTAGTAAATTATTCATAGGTCTACCAGAAGCCGTACGATAATAATCTTAAGAAAGTTTGCAATAATTTTCCCGAATAAAAATTGCTGTTATAGTACTAAAGTACAGCCGATTTATTGAAACTGAAAAACATAAAAAAATCTGGGAAGACTTTGGTTTGAATCAAACTCAGGGAATTTGTATTTGAACCATTGAGGAACGGAAGGGAATCTCACAGAAGATTTGAAGTTTGTAGCATCCTATGTTATAAATACGTGTGTATATTCATTTTATGCGATACCATAATCTTCGCACGTGATTCGGCACTTTATCTGCAGTCTTCGATCCCTGCAGCCGGCATAGGACTCATAATATCCGATAGTATTCTGCGTCAAGCCACAACTGCAGCATCTAGTGGAAAATTGATTATTAAAAGTGAAATATAGGCTCTCAAATAAATAATCTCCGTATTCAATGTGAGACTTGGCTTCAAGGACACGAAGTCCGAAGCATAGCCTGGCACTATGTACGCGGGTTATTTTTTTGTGTCATACAGTATAAATGTATAATACAAACATTCATAACTACCGGCGAGACTTTTTATTTATATTAGTATTGTAAATTTTAGACAGGAAATGAGAAACTCGACTGTATTCCCACTTGGTATACACCATACACTATATGTAGCACACGTACTGTACCTACGATATAATTATAGTTGTATAACGTAATGCACGTCTACACGTACTTCATAGGAAAAAAAACTTCCAGTTTATTACTACCGCGAGACGAAATTCAGAAGTGTATTGAATGACCTTTCGAAATATCTGTTTTTCGATGATAGTATTGTATTATATGTGATGCTACTGCAGCATTGTTGCTACTAATGCGCAAGCTGCCGCTGTATCAACTATAGTTGCGATATAAAGCAAAACAATCTCGGGAAGAGATACATCCCGTTATTAGTAGTACTTAGAACCGTAGAGTGACTTGCACTTTGCTACGAAGCACAAGTAAGAGCAGGGCGTTTTTTACTTTTGCTCCTATTTTTTTTTGTTCAACTAACTGGGCTAACTTCTGTAACCCGGCATAACAGTTTTATGTGATAATATAGCGGACAGCACTTGCAAACACTGTTGCAGGATCTGTAAAGCATTCCTCAACTATCTAGCTACTTATACATTATACAATGATATATCATCGTATGTATGTATACATACATACGTGCCTATACTACATACAAGCAATCCCGTTGATCCCGTTCAGTAAATGGTCCCCCACAGATGGTATCTTGTCAATTTCGTTTTTCAAAATTTGTGGAAATTGGTGAAATTGATTTTTTTTCTTTTATGCGTATAAAATTCGCAACAGAGTGGGATTCGTGGTAACATTAAATCGTTAACAGAAATTTTCACGCGGTCGATAAACTTCTTTCGATGCGGGTTGTGCTCTGAGGGACCATTTTGCCCCATATTTACCTAGCGTAATCTGAAATACAAAAACTAATGAGATTTAAGAGATGACCATCTCCATGAACTCGCTCAGATTGATAGTTTGATTATAATTATTAACAGTAAAAAATTTTATGAAAGAAGATAATGAAAACCAAGGGAATCTTGGATAGTGGAAAAAAACAATTAAAAGGTCGTTATCTTACTTTCCTCTTGAGCAAACTTCTTCTGTATCTCTATTCACATCTATGTATATGTAATAATACATCACTGAGACTTCTGACAAATTATCACTATTTTGGGGAGTATGCGAGGCATGTTCTAGTCGTCTATTGTGAGATGGGAGACTTTCGGATATGTTAGATCGTATGTAATATTGCATTCAATAATTCTCAACTTCAGGTAAAGCTGGATATCAGCTGTTTCAACCCATAAACGCTATTCACGAAAAATTACATTTGCGAGCGATTTTTGGCTAAAGTTCCGTCGATAAAGGAAAATATTTATCTCCATACTATTTCCGGAATACGCGGAAAAAATATATATACACAGAGTTGATTTTATTTTATTATTGTATAACCGCGATATAATATAATTATATGCTATTTGTAAAGTGTACTACATGCTATAAAATAATTTATTAAAATATAACATTGATTAGAGTATAATACATAATACCTATAATATTCAATATATTATCTAGTTCAATATTATCATTTACTTCTTTGTATCTTTTACATATTGGCCAATATACTATGTATATCGTTCTATAATTATGATAAAATATTCTATTTTATGGTAATAATAAATATATATCAGCATATGACATACAAAGCATACATATGACATGTAATAATATCGGCGTAAAGAAAAATAGATAAAAAACTATTATAACACTGAGAATAGATTTCTATCGATATTGAGAAAAAAAAAACCACCCCAATATTGCCTCATCCCTCTACATACTTTATCCACTATCTTTCGTATTTCACGGAATGTTGGTACTGATCATACGATAATATTATCAAAAAATATAATATACCTACATTAGTTTTGGAGCATGTGGCGTTATAAAAGCTAAATAAGATAACAATTACGAGCAAATTGCTCTAGATATCAAACATAAATTTGATATCATATAAATGGGACCCGTGAACAAAAGACGTGCGTATCGCGTCTTCGCATTCTTCCTGCATCTACTATAATATAAAAACAAGGAAGACAAAAAAAAGAAGCACTCTGCATAGAGAGCAAGAATTCAAGAAACAGATAATGAATTATCATGTTATTGAAAAAAAAGAGATTCTTTTACATTCGTTTTGAATGTAGATTGTATTGTAATAATTGTATCAGTTGATGGTAATGTGCATATGTTTCTGTTAATGCATTGTTTTCGTTTTTTTTTTCGCCGCAGATAAAATAGCAAAAATTGTTTATTCTTGCACATTCTGAGCTACAGTTCAAAGTTCAAATTGTAATTCTCATTCAACAGAGTTTTGTTAGCCATTGCAGTTAACGGATTAAAATACGAATCATAAACGCCTTATTATAACACTCGTAATACTGTAAATAACTTAAAAACGAATACCTCAATTTCGAGGACTGCTGAATAAGAATGTCAACAATTCTGGCTGACTCAGATTACTTCGATATTTTTGAACCATATCTTGGACCTTCAATCGTCTCCGGACATGCGGTGGGTGGTAGCTGGAACAATAAAAATATAGCTAGAAAATGCTCGAATTCCTCTGAAATAGCGCAGGTTCCTTCAACCTTCAGATTTTCACAAGCATGAATTAATTTTTTGAGGAAAAGTTGTCTCCAATTACATAAAATTAATAAATTCTCACAGAAACTCTATCAATCGATTATTGTACATACAATGAAAAGTAACATTTGTCTCACTTATTATTTTACGATAAACAGTTATTTCAGGTAATTATCATCTCGAAAATAACGAGGAACTATTTATAGTACCATCTAACTATAGTATTTAACTTATACAAGTTTTAAAACTTAAGATTTTACCTATCGTTATCCAGCCGTCTTCTACGCCCCATGTTCAAGGCCGTTTGTCTGACTAACGTTCCTAACACTCTACGAGAAAGAACCATACCGTCGACCAATGGAGTAGCTAGATTTATCCTAGATACAGGGCCTTGTAATTTTACCCTCATCAATCCGCTAGACAATGAATGTAGAAATATAATTTGTACATCGGATGCTCTTACGCTATTCGAATGCTCGAGTCCAGTATGAGTGCAAGATAGAAGGTCAGCTGCAATAAGTATTCAATTTATTGTCAATAACCAGTGACATTAATGAAAAATAGATGACAGAGGGGTAAGTATTCAATTATCATACTTGATAGTTCCAAAGAAAAGAAAGAAGTTAAAACCCACTGACACATTTTGATTTAAATAGTTCAAGAACTCCCAGCTCTACTTTTCTCCTATTGGAATTGCTTTACAGATTTCTTCGTAAACATGTTTTAAAAGCATTTCAGATAATAAATCTTCCACTTAACTTACAGATCGGAAACTGTAAATGATCTTCCAAGCTCTCCAACCAAACGACTAATATTCTTGTATCAGTCTGCGTCGGTAAAGTATGCTTTGTAGTTCTTCTTGGTTTGATCGGATCTCCACTTGATGTGCTAGATGGACCAGAACCTGATAAACTAGGTGGCTGTTTATCGAGGTCTAATGACATAGCTCGAGAATTTTGATTTCCAGACTGATTCACAGAATATGAACGATTCGCAATGCTTTCGTTAATGCTTCGCTCGAACCAAGCTGGAATAAAAGTTCATGTAATATTACTGACGAATGTTTCACATGGAAAAATTATCATGGAACATTAATTATTGGCGAAGTTTCCTCACTTACCTTGATTGCTGCTAATATCGCTGTTATAGTTAGACTCATCAATCGAGTCTGAGCTCACATTTCCCACCGAATGCGTCGGCACAACGAACGCTACCTCCGAGCTCACATCTGCCCAGTATAAAATGTGCGTATCCCCATTATACAAAGCTCCGCCATGATCACTGTGTGCTGGCTGTGGTACATTTACTGGTACCGTTGCTCGCCATGATGTTGAAACGTGACCTGTCCATCCTGCATGGCCTGATACTGAGACTGGCCAACCGAGGGAGCTCAAAAATTCAAGAAAATGAGGCGAGACGCTGGTTTCATGTAGCTACGGCAAAAAAATTGTGAAAAAAATTATAATGCCTTAGAACCCAATTACTTGTTCTTCTGGGAGACAAATACGAATTTTATAAAGGATGAGCAAGTATTATGATTCTCATGGACAATGAAAATGTATGATTGAAGATTAAAATTTACCACATTGCAGAGTATTTCCTCAGCAGATTTTTGCCCAGCACGAACATAAAATATGTGAACAGTATCGCATGTTCTCGGACTAGTATAGTCCAAGTTTTCTAGATCTGTACAGAATCCCGGCATAGTTGGATCTAGCGCCATGAGTCCGCTGGTATTCGAGTTTTCATTATCGTTGTTATCCAAGTTCAAAAATCCAAAGTGGCTTAGAAACAATCTAGCAGTTTGGAATTCATGACAAATTTTCGGCGGTGCGCATTCCTCAATCTTGTCATCCACGTTCCGTGCTAAATCGTTACTAGATTTTGACTCCAAGTTTATTTGTCGGTCGAGTAACTGGGACAGAAGATTATGCTCGTTCTTCATAGTATTGTTATCGTTCATTACCGCTTCTAGACTTGGTATCGACTCGTCTCTGTTTTACATTCACAATGAAAAAATTAAATTGGGAAACTCACCTTCACAATTTAATCACATTTTGATGAAAAATTACTTACACTCTGCAATGAGGAATCCGGTCCACATTATCAGGAAAAAATCGTGGTTTATAATCTGGTCTCAGACTAGCTTCTGCTAGTGGTAGAGGGCGCCCTGGATTTGTGTTAATACTTCGAATACTAGACTTATGCCTCGGAAGGTGTCTGAGTTGCATCGTCCACGCATGTCGGCCAAACGGGCCTCTGATGAGGACTGTGACTGTGGGTTGCGGATCTTGATCGTTACCCAAAGGTTCTTCGAGCAGAGCTAACATTGTTGCATTCTCTGCTACGAAATATCTAAACCTTTCCACAGCTGCTTGGCGAGCTACTCGGCCACCGGTCCAGCTGTTACAATGTCGAAGCAAAGAAACTTCGTCGAGTAGAGAGGAGAGAGACTGTGCACCGCAAGCGCTTGGGAAATATCCTACCTAAAATGGTAATTCTCTCATTCAGGTGAAACATTTTATATCCTTGTAGCTTTCTCATGTAACACCATGCCAGGTAGGATGGATACTATAGATCTACAATCGAATGAAACTCCCCTGTTCTAGTATAATAGTTAGAAGCGCATCAGCTGCATCTCTAACTCTCATCGATGCTGGTTTCAACTCTTTTTCATCTTTCATTTTGATGGGTTCTCCCGGTTTTCCTACACTTTTAGTACCAGACACTCCTAATTCTACTACCTCCAGAACAGTTGTGAGACAGTCTTTGTCCTGTAATAATTTTTTCCGCTCATAAGTCAGTCTATCTTGCTTAGGTAAGAGATTAACTGGAAATATTGGAATATATCTTTCAGAATTATATACAAACTTGTAATAACTGCGGATGTGCAGACAACCACGTGGTTAGACAACTGAAAGCCGCTACGATGGACGAATGTAGATCCTTAGAATGAGCTGGCGGTGGCCGCCAGCATTGATAAGCAATGTAATCACACAGCCATTTTACTGCTCGCTTACATTCTAGTGCATCTGTCAGACCAATGAAATAATAGACATTATTGTATGGAGTGTGTTGGGAGAGTTTATTTTCTTTCTGCTCTAGGCATCACTTGTATTTTTTTCTTTTTTTGATATGATTTACTTTATTATAAAGCCAAACCTGTCAGCTTCCGAGCTGCTTGATGCAATGTAACATCGAATAAATTCGGTTAATTTTTCGTCTTATGATACTGAAAATGTGTTTAAAGGTATTCATGAAACTAAATGAACGCAATCCTTTACCTGTTTCGCGAATATGAGTTCTGGCTAAACCTGCGAGTAATTCAAGTGCGGCTAATGAAATATTCAAATCTGTTTTCCAGGATGATATCAATCTATGACAGACTAAGTAAGTTGCTCTAACGAACAGAGCGTGCGCAGAATCTGCAACAGAATTGAAATACTTCGTTTGGAAAAAGTATAATCCTAAGGGTTAGATACAAATGTATACAAATCTTTCCATATCTGGGAGTGATTCTGTGATGAGGTCGATAATTAAAATACACACAAATATAAAAACAAGATTCATGATTGCCGTGCTTTGAACAATCAATGAGGGAAGAAGAATAATTCAATACAACAGAGTATGGGGTAAAAGTTAAGAAAATATTTACCAAATGCGATGCTTTCCTCTTGAAGTGTGACAATGTCAGAACCATCTCCGAGTGAACGTAGATCACTGGAAATGCTTACTTGACTTGTTGAATCACTGGCGACTAGTGTATCAAGCAGTTGATGATGGTACAGAATGGTGAATGCGCAACGGAACACAACCCAAAATAAAAAAACGAGAAACAACACGTCACAGAAGCGTGAGAAGCCGATTTGATAAAATGGTGTCGTAATATAATAAAATGTAATCAAAATTGAAAAAATAAATTAAAAAATTGACCAAAATTTTAATACTTAGCATACCGAAAATCAACTATGCAATACAAATGCAACTTTTACATATCATTTCGAATATTCAACTCTTAGCATACTCACAAATATTTACGAATAGGAACCAGGTACTTGGAACTGGAATTTTTGATTACAAATTTTCACAGATTGTGAAACTTCAATCATTAAAATGCTATCACAAATTTTCAGTCGTTTTTTTGTTAATGTAAGATCAATTTCTAAAGCTGTGCAAAATATTTGTCGATAAATATGGTGCCTCGAGCACATTGGTGAATATTTTCAGTTAGTTCATGCAATTTTTGCAACCGAGACACTCAAATAACTGAATTATGAAAATGATAAGGGATTCTAATTTACTGTTCAACTAATTAATAACAGAAAGAGGTGCGAGAGGAAGTCCATAAGATAAAAACAAATACATATTTCCAATCAGAAATACAATCAAATGATATTAATCATTGTTACTTGAATGAAATACAACTCATTACCTGACGATAGCAAATTTGTTGTTGTATCGCTAGTCAGTGTGTCCGGTTGGGTAACTTGCTCAACTTCTTCGGCAGCTGCAGAATCTTGTACGCTCAACATTAATCCACCTAGAATATGAATATTGCAAAGGGAATATCCTTCGAATCAGGAAAACATGCTATCCAAATTCAAATTATACACTCAAAAATGAATTGTAAGTCATACCTAAAAGCATGTGAGTATTTAGAGGATCGGATTCAACCTGTAATGCATTTATAAGTAAATTCATGAGTCTCGGTTTTAATTGTACAAAAGTCACACTGTTCCTCTCCTGATTATTCGAAATAGTTGAAGAAGGTAACTCTCTGATAGGTAGATTCTGTAATTGTAGAAAAAAAATCCGATGAAAACAATTTAGGATTTTTGCACAGAGGAAAGAAATTTTTTTATACATAAAAAATGGAATCTTTCAATATTGTCATTGAATATTCTACTCTACCTGTAAATTCAGTGGAAGAGTCAGCATAGATATGAGCAGATGTATAGAAGCTCTTCTCAATTCGACTCTAGATACAGCGTTTGATTTTAATTTCAATTCTTTTTCAGGAAGTACAATTTCTAATGCAGATATCACAGCTGGAACCAGTACTTGTACACCATCTAAATCAAGTCTGAACAGGTCTGCGGAATTTAATAGAATGCTAGCCAATGTTTCGCCGCATTCTCTAGTCTGGAAAAAGCAAGGAAAACTTAATAGAATACATTGAAAATAATTGAGCTTTCAATTTGTTAACATTGATAAATCTTTCACATTTTTTTACCTCACTGATTTTAAGACCATGGTACATAGCTTGATAAAATCTAGCCAAATATATAGGTAAAATTTCTTCTCCGGTCTTCTTAGCACAAAATATTCTACAAAGCGCTCCCATAGCTTCGGCTCTCCCTGATTCGTATCTGTCTATACTGAGCGACGGTGGTATTTCGCTCATCGATTCTTGCAATGAACTTGGGCCATCGACAAGAACCGAAGACGGACGTTTTGAAGCACCTGATGGTTCTGTAGTAATTGAACAGTCATAGAAAAGGTTGATTCAATTCGAAAAATTCAATAAATCAAAGAATTTGATTCAATGTTTTTGTATTTACGTGGTAAATTTTGTGACCATCCGTCAGTTCCTATGAATGCTGCCTCGAACAACCATTCCCCGAACAAATGTAAAATACTATTGCATTTTGGCCTTCCTGGTGCTAACGGAGGTCTAATATCTTGAGCCAATGATGTAACAGCTAGAATTATAAGATTTGTAAACAACAGAGATGATTTCATGATCAAGGAATTGGTTTCATTATAAATACTTCTCGTAAATCAATTATCCCTTACAAGTTATGCTCGAGGTGGATGAGGGGCCAGAGTTTGGCGTTGAAGCAGGTGGATTACTGGATATACGACTTGTTGTTAATCCGATTAGAGAAGCTTTCGGTATTCCTGACCAATGAAATTATACAGTGAATGAATAACTTGTAGAAGTATATTTTCCATTGTTTCGTATATCTGATAGCTTTCTGAGAATATTTTTATACAAAATGTACGTTATTCAGTAGAAGTTCAAGTTTCTTAGTTTCTTGGTTTTGCCAGCACAAAGAGTTCCCTGAACTAAATAGAATAGAAACGAGAATTGTGCAACGAAGAAGCACTGTACAAGTGACTCGCTGTGATACTGAACAACATATTTACAGAGAATTTCGTAAAAAATTCCGAGTTTTTCGAATACTGTAATGAAATAACTAATCCCTTGTATCACACAAAGTGCTGAAAAGTCACAAAAAAAATTATTTCCGACGACAAAACGGCAAAGTGGACACTCTGAATCAAGAAAATTTCCACCGCTGTCAAGATATTATTATTTAAAAAACGAGTGTGGCAGTGCATTGTCAGAGCTGAATAGTAGATCAGTGCGCTCATAATACCCTTAGTAACGGCAGAGGGTGTGACGCTGAAGCTTTTGGCGAGTCTTCGTTGTGTTGGGGGAGTGGGGGAAGGCTGAGGCTGATCTTTGCCACCAGATTTATCCCCGGTCACACCCCCACCTCCGCCACTTCCTGAGGTAACGCTAGTGACACAACACTCCTCCCAACAGCAAGCCTGTGATACCCCTGAAACATTCGCATTGCCATGCGACCACAACCGAACATAGAAAAGAATTTTCAAGTGCAGAGTTCAGCATTACAACGACACTGAAATATCATATTCAAGGTTGAAATTTCGATAATGCAAATAACGATGAATGCAATTTCGTCCCGGAAGTCAGTTATCCCGTTAAAAATTATTGGAATAAACAACGCCATTTTGTGTTTAATTCACATAAAACTTGAATTTCAGTGTGAAATAGACCAGCTTACAATTATAAAGAGTACAAATATAGTGCTTCAAACCACCAATATTCGTGAACAAGGCAAAATAAAATTGTGGCGCCTTTTCCAATTGGAGAAAGAAAAAATATTATATTACAATTATATGGCAGTTGAAAGTTGGAGTGGTGGTGCACACATATAACAGTATGTTTTTGCAGGCGTGTAAATAATATATTACAGTATTCATAGCTACGGAAAGGATTTCACTTACCTAAGAAGGCATCAACTTGACCAGCAATACCTTTGATAGCCTTTAAAAATATCTGTGGTAAACCTTGTAAGCAAGGATGCTGGCAAGGATCAACGACATTCGGACTAGCAATAGCATACTGCAAAAATGCTTGTGTCTGAGAAACTATCGCCGGTCTACATAAGTCAACCGGATCACCGACTGTTCGTAATAGTCTGTACCATGCTTGTGCGACAGCTTCATCAGTCATTGTAGGAGGTACTAGATGTATGTCTTCATCACCTGGTGAGAATTGATATAAAAGAAGATGCTATTTTATTCATTTTTTTGAATTTTTTCATAACTTGCTGTGTAACTGAGAAATTCTGAGATTCGTAATTATTTAAATCAGCTATATGAGATTACTTACTTATTTTCAACTCTGGAAACATCGGACCATACATAATTTGCAATAATTTGGCAGTGAGGGCTAAGCACACGCGATTCCATTGTTCTACTAAAGCTAATCTGTGACGCCATCGTAAACATGATTCTCTCAATGTACGCCATAATGGAGGTGAAGGAAAATTGCGCTCGCACGCTACCAGCCATACCTGAAAAAAGGATCATCCGTGCTTGGATTAGGATCTTGGGAAATAAAAAAACATTTCTTATAATCGTAGAATCATTGGTATCGTCAAGTATTATTGAGGAAAAAAGCATAGATGCGGGATAAATTACCTCTAATAATACACCAAGAACCCTTTCGCACAGTTGTTCACCCGCGTCTTCCCTAACGGCAGGTGGTGCTAATAAAGCATCATTTATACCGATTAAAAAGAGTAATAAACTTTCCCAAGTTTCTCTTTCAAGGGTTGCGGGTCCTCGAGCAACTTGTTGGAGAGTTCTCAGTACCCTGTGACAAAGCACAGCTTGTCTATTGATAGTATCAGCTCCTGTAGAATAGCATGAAATGTTTTTTTCCATCTAAATCAGATTCGAAGTAACAGAAAATGGTAGAAAGAAGCGCCCAAAGCTGTTCGACAATGAATGAATACATAGACAACAAAATGCACCGCAGAAGGGAAATATTATGTGTTAAGTGATAACCCTTTACCTAAATCCTGATACAAAAATGACCAGACTATGGACAGAAAATATAGAAGAATCTTGTTAATAGATGTGATTGTGAAAGATACAAGACAAAAATAAACAGATCAACAGTTGGTACAATTTTTTTAGCGTCATATCTTCTACTATTAATGAAAGAAAATATGATATTACCCAGAATGAACATTGTATGCAAACTGGACATCAAAAATCAACTGAAAGACTTAAAATTTCAATTTCTTTGCCTAGCCTTATTTTGTAGTTATTAGGGCAATCGTATTTTTGAGGTAAAATATTTTCTAATTTTCATATTTTTGCTTGATTTTATACTGTGGCATTGATTTTATACATCGGTGAAAAAGTTCCCTGGGCCGTGTGAAAAATGCATTTTTGGGTCAAATTTGAGGATGATGAAAAATCATACCAACTGCAACAGGCAGAGCGTTGATATTGACTAATTACGAATAAATATCTCACCTTCGCCTTTCCTTGGTACGAATAAATTATGAAAGTGGCTGATAATTTTTCGTGCATAAAAATTAGGATCTTCGACAATGGGTCTTGGTACTGAAATTTTAGGCGCTGAATACAAAGCCGATAGCCATTCACAATAAACATTAACGCAATCTCTAACAGTGTCGTGCTCAGCCAGCGGTAGAGAAAGTCCAAAACAGATGACTTCCATACACCATTGTACTTCTCGATCTGTACTCAATGGACTGTAGTCAGCCGCTTGTGTTATACCAAGATTTGTAGCTAACTGACGCACAATAGACAGCGCTACCTCTCGCCCCGCCACTGGGTGAAATTTTTCTAAAACACTTTGGCTTTCTTCTGAACCATTTTGTATCAGCGCACTCAGAGATGCCCATTCTGAATACATTCCTCCTTCGGAATCCTGTATTTTTTTAATCTTCATTTATTTATCATAAAATATTAGAGATACTTCGTGATTTGTGAGAGGTTGAAGGTTAATATTAGGAAACGTTATTAAAGCGTATATTATTCAACTTTTACCATTTATCATTGGTTTGATTCAATTGGATCTCGATTTTTGATCACGGAAAGATAATTATTTTGAGGTTAAAATTAGGAAACCTATGTATTTTATATCCGGTGGACAAGATAATAATAGCCTACGTTTTAAAAGCGTGATATGTCTAAAGTTACCTTGAGATTAACCCTGTTGAATACGCCTAAATTCATAGATTAGCATGCGCATGTATGACGTGCGATTGCGAAGAAATAATAATTTTTAATATTTAATACAAATAAGTATTGTATAACTGTATGTTTGTGTGTACCAGCGCGTACTACCTCCGACTGTCAAATCATGTCAAATTGCTCGTAAAGCGTATACAACGCACGTAGCGGTACAAAAATAAAAGTACTCAAACGATTGTAGAACAACTAAAACCACCTGGCGGTGGTTTATGCTATCCTAAAGATTAGTCGGCAGCGTCGGCAGAGAGGAAGCTGAGAGAGCTCATGCTGACATTTTGCGTGTTCCCGCATTATAGCGCTCTCTACACGCAACTGATTTTCAAAACTAATCTGTTGGACTCTCGGTCGGTGAGCGCGTGCTGGCTTCCTACCCGCATCACTCGCGTAGTTACCTTTTAGAAAGGCTAAACGCTTTCCTAAGGGCTACGCGAGCGATAAGGGTAGAGCGCGAGCACTCGCCTACCAACCGAGATTCCTGTCAGATTCGTTCCGAAAATCCATTGCGTATCGGCATTACTGGAGTGCGACACGCAAAACGTCAGCACGCGTCCGTCAGTTTTCTCTCCGATAAGCCCGGTTTACAATAGCCATATCTGTATCCGTCACACGAACACAACACACAGATTATAGGTATATCAGTTGGTTTTGTGCCATGTGGAGATGTGTGTTGCCCGTGTTACACATCCGGATATGGATACGGCTATTGTAAACCGGACTATAGTCGATTATACTCAAAGGTATTAATCCTTGGGTTATACTCGTATACTAACGTGGTTGATTGTGACCCTCTTATGTCTAACTACTATCAAATTCAGATGGCAGTTCCCATGTTATTTTGAAAGTAGTTAGACGCCAGAGGGACACAATCAATTACATACGTATACGCCTTGCGGCTCGCGCAATAGTTTCAGGCTCTCTTCTGTTTTTTTCTAAACACACGCCGTCTAGTTTGAGATATACCACTTCCGGTTACTGAGGAATTCAATAACAAAAATCCAAGACAAAACTCATAATCTAATAAAATTGAACACCGCTCGTGTTTTCGAGAATGGTTTGGTTAGTTTGGTACTTATTTTTCATTTCTTTCCATTTCGTAGCGATGAATGTAATCAATTGTTGAGTGTAAAAATCACTGTAAAAATACATCCATATATAAACTACTAGTGTGTACTACTCATGGTCCTACTACAATTTATTGTGTATTATGGAATGTATACGAAATATCAATTGAATTCCAGTTTTTCAATAGACTCGATTGTGACAACGCAATACAACGAACAACATTAAGATTACCGTAATATTTAATTTGTCTGCGAAGGAAATGAGGGTGAACCGAAAAGCAAACCGTAAACAAAAGAAACAGAGTGAAAGAACCTCATTATCGTTCGAGTAGTTCATATTCATTTATTTTTGGTGATCTATCTAACCAATTTCGTGTTGTATGGTATAAATTGTGAAGAGCTAGAAAAAGGTGGATTTGAAGCGTATTAACTTTCTGTAATTACGCGTTCTTCCTTTCGTAATTTCGTAACTTTGGTTGTGAGAACAAACATAACGACGTGAGAATAAAAGAATAAAAATAAAATGAATAATAATCATCATAATAATGCCGTAAAATATGGGTGATAACTGCCCACATCAAGTCACACGAATTCTAACGTCGTCGTCGTAGTATAAAATTAACACACAGCTAAATAAATAAGAAAAGCAGACTTGCTTTGATATTTAAAGTAATCCTAAGCGTTTATTAGGTTCATATACCTAATAATAACATCGAAAGCGAGAAAACAAAGCTACGATGGGAGAACAGGAAAATATCAACGTCAAAAGAAATATGTCTGATGATCATATCCTAGGACCTGTACTCGTTGGTGTCGAAAACTCCGATCAAACTAGTTACATTCACATTGACAAAGACGAGGTACGTAATTTATTTACTTCGTAGTATCTAATTGCAGAGACTCTATAGGAGACATTTCAGACACTCTGGAGTGTACCGGGCAATGGCTAAAATAGCCTCAATCACTGGTGGTTTATGCTTTCCAGTGATCTACGCACACATCTCCGTGCTAATTACCCAGCCGGTGCTGTGATCTTACAGACATACTGAATGATTGTTGTTCAGTCCATCCAATTTTTTCAGAAAACTACATTTGCGCAGAAATTGTTCAAGACACTCCGGAGTTTCTGGACTGTCTCCCAGAGAGTCACTCTTCCCTGCAAATATCAAGAGTGTATTTATTTATCTTTGTTTTAATATTATTGCTTACCATAAGTCTTCTATTTATGAGTAATTATTCAAAAGATAACTCGTTTTTTTGTTTTTTTATTTGTTTGTTTTCATTTTGTGTGAGTTTCAACCAAATATTAAAAATTTTTTAAATCTCAGTTCAAAATAGGTCGAGGACGTACAAACGACGAGATAATAGCCAATGTATCAATTTCACGCCAACATTGTATATTCAAAAGAAAAACCGACGATAACAAATGGACGGTACAAGATGTAAGTTCGAGCGGAACATTTTTAAATGGGAATCAACTGCAGCAACGAGAGATAAAGAATATAGAAATTGGAGATTTGATACAGCTTGGTCCGTTGCCGGAATTTTTATACAAATTTGATTTGAGCAGAAAAAATTATGAACCGGTTTGCAAACGGCCCAGAATAAATATGCCTCAGGTTAATCTAAATGATATTGTTATGAAGCAAAAAACTTTTGATGAATCCCAACAAATGGAAAGGAATCATTTGGCTGAGCAGATGAAAGCCAAACAGAATGAACAACTGGAGCTTGAGAATGAATTGGATAAACTGTTGAAAGATAGAGATGCAGCCTTGGGAGCAAAAGATGATTTAAATAAACAGATAAATGTGTTGGAAAAGAATATAAAAGATGTTAAAGTTGCTGAAATGAATTTGGAAAAACTGAATAAAGAATTATCGGAAAGGTTAGATAGAGAGAGGAAAGAATTTGAGACTAAATTAAGCGAGGAGAAAAAGAAGGTGGGAGAAGCTTTAGAAATGAGTAGAAAAGAAAAAGAAATATTGGAAAATAATATGAGGGAACTTGAAAAGTTGAGGAATGAGCAGGAAGTTGAATGCAGAAAACAACTAGAGGAGTTGAGGAATGAGCAGGAAATTGAATGTAAAAAGCTCACTGAATCTCTCGATGAAGAGAAGAAAACTGCGGAAAAATTACAAAGCGAGAAAACGGCTTTTGCTCAAAAACTTAAAGAAATGGAAGATGCTTTAGCTAAAATCGAAGCTAAAGCTAATGAACTTCAAAGTACCTTGGAGCAACAAAATGGTAATAACATCATCAAAGCAAAATATTCAACATGTTCATGAAAAAGCTAATTGCCACTAGCTGTACGATGTGACCCGGTGCACTGGTTAGAAATGGCCAGTTTATTTTGTTATAAAAACATTGTACATGATTGTGCTAGGTTTTTAAGATGATCATTGCCATCATTTTTCTTTCCTTCTAATTTGAAGCCTTAAAACTATAAATCGAAATTGAATTCTAATATTTTTCGAATCAAATGGTTTCTCAATTTCTATTTTTTGTCCATTTTCCAGCATCCAAAGCCCCGCAGGTAGTGGCGCTTGGTACTGTTGTAGAAAATGTGGAAATAGTTGGAGAATCGAATCTAACAGTTCTTGATACAATAGATTTGACAGTGGATGCGTCAGCTGAAAGTAAGGTGGTTGAAGCGAGTAGCAGCGTGGATACAGCGAATGAAGAAGTGTTCAATAAAGTTGGTGATATAATGGACGAACAATTGACTTGCAGTATTTGTTCAGAATTATTTGTTACTGCATTGACTCTAAATTGCACACACACGTTCTGCCAGTACTGCATAAATACTTGGATGAAAAAAAAAAAGGAATGCCCAGTTTGTAGAACGGGCATAATAGCCATGAATCGATCTTTGGTCTTAGATAACTTCATTGATAAAATGGTTGAAAATTTATCTGCAGAATATAAAAAAAGGAGGACAGAAATTGTCGAGGAAAGGAGAGGTAAAG
Organism: Phymatocera aterrima; assembly: GCA_963170745.1. Taxonomy (NCBI): domain Eukaryota; kingdom Metazoa; phylum Arthropoda; class Insecta; order Hymenoptera; family Tenthredinidae; genus Phymatocera; species Phymatocera aterrima. Next base: position 1,232,860 of record OY720662.1, on the reverse strand, counting down.
TCAGTTCTTCTCCGTTATCAATTATCAAATGTAATACCTACAAGTTTTGCAATGTATTATAATTTGTAGTTACTTTTTTTTCTTTTCATATAAATTATATACATACATTTCAATTTCGTTAAATAGTGGGTCTTTATTCATCGATTCTTTTTCTTCTTTGCTTGATAATTAATAAATAGTTTACGCGAATGACATTTAAAGACATTCATATTGCTTTTTTCTTCTTTTCAACTAAATTTGTACACATCAATTATCTTTATTCATCTAGCTTTGTACACGAAGCAGCAAAGGCATCTCTTCAGGGTAGAAACTGAGAGTTTTAAAGAGATATATTTCAATAAATTTCAATGATATTCTACAGAAAATGAAAGGTTAGCTAAGGAGGCTGGAAATCAAGGAGGTGGAAGGAGAGGCAAAGGTCGAAGAGGCGGGAATAATGCAAATACGAATCCAAATCCAAATCCTTCTACAGCAGCGACTAGGTCAGTAGGTCAGTGTATAAAATGATTACAATATATACTGACATGGGCTTTGTATTTTGTGGACGTGTTCGTATTATTATTTTGAAACAAATTATTGCCCTCATCAATTGCTTCTTCCAAATTTTCTGACGAATTCTTTTAGATAATCTATTATTTTCCTGTAGTTATGTGGTACCTGCTTTTCTTCCATCAGAAATTTATAATTATTTGGCAATTGATTGAAAATTTCTTTTCTTTTTGCATGTGTATAGAATATGGACTTGAAACTTCCTTCTTTGAATATTTCTACTACATTTAGCATCTTGTGTTTATTCTCACCGACTACATGACTAGATCATATGACATAATATCGAAGAAATTATATTGCATATGATCCGTTTCTTTGTGAGCCGTTTAGTCCTTTGCTCACTTTTGATGAGGCTGAAGTTTACCGTGTTAAATTCATTGATGAACAAAAAATCTTCAGTAACAAATTCCTTCATTTTGTGTAAACTTGAACTTCATCAAGTTTACTTGTCGTTCGTAATTGAACAGCAGTGGTGTGGAGTTATTCTGGTCTGTTGTGTTCAAACTACTTTTCAGTATATCCAATGGTGTATTTGTGAGCCCATTGAGATATATATATTTGATGTTAATATTGTTACATTGAGGGGAATCGGACCATTGAAATATTATAGCATATTTAGAATGTCATTTTCCGAATGGTTTCAAACCATTCCGTAAACGTTCCAGTATAGATTTACGTTTGAAGTTTCTCTTTGTAGCGTCAAAATTCAACAGTGAATAATTCTCGATACGTCAAATGAATTAAAAAAAAAAAAAGAAATGAATCAAATAGATACTACAAAAATGTCTCTGATAGTGGGACCGATACGACCGGTAACAATCCAGGTAGGACAGAACGGACAGACAATATACAACATCGTGGGTCCGAGGCCGGAAGGAATCCGGGCTGGAATTATGCCTCAGGTCCGAGCAATCAACATCAACAACAACCGGCAACTACTGGTAATCTAATTTCGATAAGAATTTGATGATAATTTGGAAAACAGAAACCGATAACCCCCCACTTTCTCACAGTAGCAAATGAATGAAGAAAGTAAATGGTCCAGAATTTTATACTAGGCAAAAAGAACAACACCAGAGAAGATTTGCTATCCATTTTTATTCATTTTATATTGTATGCATTGCAGGTAGTACCTCGAATTATCAACAGACTTCCGCAGCCACTTCGAACACCAATATCACAACCCAACAGACCGACGATGATGATAACACGTTCACCTGGAGCTCATCTTCCGGTAATCTACAATTTTTTACCCTTACTTATTCATCCTTACTTAAAAATTGTATTCTGATTTATATTTTTTTTCTGTTTTTATCCTATAGACGGGGACACTGTCTACAACTTCTCAAGCTATTCAAATAGTCAGACCTCCGAGGATCCTGAGGGGAACGTCACGGACGTAGAAAACATCACAGATGGAGATCAATATTCAGGTTTCTTTCATTTTTATGGAATGAGAGTCTCTGTGAATGATTGTCTTTGTGAAATGACAGAGATTCTGGTTTTTTAGAATACTTTCAATGATTAAGAACTAAGTATAATGGAAATCAGCAATAATAAAGATGACAACTGATTAAAATTTGTCCTCAGATGACCACAGCACAGTTGATAGTTGGGGGGGCATGGATGACTATTGGAGTGATCAGGAGCAATCGGAAGACGATTATGTGGATGGTGTTCCTGGTGCACCTTACGGCGGATATGGTAGATGCTATAATTGCGGAAGACAAGGTCACTGGTCCCCAGGATGTCCGTTTTGATGGTTTTTCATAGATTTTCATAAGCGGGTTGGATAGGTTGCTGGAACACGTTACACACTCGATATGTATGCAATATTTAATTTCGTTTCATCGGTTCGTTAAGTAAAAGAATGGATAAAAAAATCTTGTTATTTTCTTCAATGAGTGTATGAAAGAATTTTTGAATGAATACGTGAAAAACCAGATTTATTCGCTTGGTTTAATATTCCTTGTCGTAGAATGAGAACAAAACCATGAATAAATTGTCTAAAAATATTATTTGAGATGATTATTTTTCAATTCAAATAAATGTACTTCTACGCAAAATTGATCGCTATTACTAACATAAAATTATGACATCAGCTATAAATGTGTGTTACTATCGAGTCGTATAACATGAACAAAAGAATATGCCTTTTATATTTAATTGATAATTAGAGATACCAAAATTATAATTTTTTGTTTGTTTATAATCTCATGTGAGAAGGAAATTATATAGCTTAAAATAGGTACTACTTGGAAATCCATTCTTATAGTAATAAAAGCCTTCAATTCATTTTCCAAATCTGCTTCATCGAGAGTTGAATATGTATCATAGAAAAGCTTAGACGACTATTTTGTATATTCTTTCTCGCTAATAGGTTCCTAGACGATATAATATATATCTATAACAAAATTTTGTCAACCTTTCATTATAGATATGTATTAAATATAGGTATGTAAGCACAAAGATGAAGAAATAGGGTTGTCGAAAACCTATGTGAAGCTCAAGAGCCTAAGGAATTCGAATTCTTTTATAATTATGAAAAAGTAGACAATAAGTAAAACTACAAAAATCTCGTGAAATCGATGAAAAATGTTACAGACTTGAATCGATTATTTAATGAGTAAAAAGAAAAACCAAATGTATAAATTAAACTTTGATATAAGGTCGCATTTAATATTCTCGAGAAACTATGATAAGAATGAAATAATTGTAATAACAAAAATACAATACCGTAAGAAAATGAATAATACCAATTATTTTTTAAACAAGGGGTATTCATTTATTTATTAAAAACAATAATATTCAATTCTAGTATGTAGTATCTACAATATCCTCTCACACCAAGAACTATAAGTCTTGGAAAGATCACGCATGGTATTTTCAATTACATTTAGTTATATTATGTTATATTGTTTATGTATTAGATACTTTTTAGGTGGTTCTTCAGGATGATGAGAGAACAATAATTACTGGAACACCGTTTGAATGGACTAAGATAATGTGGTTTAGACAATGGACTAGTTGATGAATAAGGTCTGTGCTACGATCTTGAATAATAGGTAAGCTACCTTTTTCTTTCCTTTCAACAAATACATTTAGTCATAACACGACATTAATCAATATTCTCAGTCACTGCAGATTGATATCTATACCACAATTCAAATTTTTACAATTTTCCGAATACGAGTCATTCTAATTGAATTAAAATAACATTTGATCGATCAAAAGTCAATGGGGAGAAGGTTCTTTGAGCCTATCATTTTTTTTTTCTTTTTCACAGAGCACATCCTAATTAGATATGTAACATAAATTTAAATGCAATAAATTCGAATACTTGAATTGTTTTCTGACAAATTGGAAGATGTATTTGAACAAAAAATCGAAATACCTAGTTTTATTATCACTTGTAACTCAATCATGAATAATCGAGTTCCAAGAAGCTTCCACACCGAGAAATGCATGCATCATGCATTACAATGGTAGACAAAAGCAGTATTAGTATAAGTGTGACGATACTGCGATATTGTCATTTTTTTTTAACTATATCTTTTATTTGTATTTTAAACTACTTACTTGACAAACCATGACGTATTTCCAATACTTCAGGTCTCTTTTCTGCTTATTTTTCTTTAAATTTAATTAACTTAGTACACGTATAAATGATATTTGGTAAATGTTAATCAGTTTTTTTATCACCATCATCTTTTATTGGGGCATTTTCTATGGCTTTTTGTCCTTCATCTTTACTAACAGCCGTTACATCATTCTCCATTTCTCCCGAAAAACCAAATTCATTAACTCGCGTATGATCGATTTTGTAAATCCAACGTTGATATAGGAATATGAAGAATACAATATCGTCACGGAAACAACCGAGCCTGTAGAGCGTAGGCATTTTAATAACGAACGCGAATATATCGTCGATAAATGTATTCAAGAATTTATAAGACATCATACGCCAAGGCAAATGGGCGACGCTCTTCAATTTATAATTAATAAACAATTGTGGAGTCATCATGATAAATCCAAATGTTAGTAAAAATCCGTAAAGCATATTCAACACCCAAGAATACCATCCTTTGTGCTCCAGATATAATAATGAATAAATTGCGTAACCACCTAGCAGAGGATAAAGTGCCCACGATAAATATCTGAATGCAAGTCTGTCGTATTCCTTCGTGGATGATTCCACATACGAGCCTTTATCGTGGAATGATAGTTTTGGAAATATTCCTAAGATCCTTGCATCTCTTTGTACATTTATATCCATTACTTTGTTTATCTTCCATATTTCAATACACAATCCTATTCCACAGCTTATTCGCACGACTGTATTCGTCTCATTATCCAAAACGTAAAGTAAGACAACCAGAGACTGGAAGACATTGAAGAATACTGAACGCACAGATAAACCTTCCAGTGATTTACGATTATTCCAGAATTGAATGTCTGAAAATAAAAATTAGGTAATTTGAGAACTTTAGGGTAGGAATTGTTTGAAATTTATGATAAAATTTAGTGAAATCATAGAGAATTATGAAATGTTGCGGGTAGTAGTTTCACTGACGAATGATAAGAGTTTTTTGGTCTTGAATTGACATTGTTCAACGTGAATTGACATTGTTCAACTATTGCCGAACTCTTGTCTAGATCCTTTATTTCGACTGGATGTCACTCTTAAGAAAAATAAATAAATAAAAAAACTGTTCTGTATCAGCCTTGCGATATCAATGATAATATCAAAATAAGATTCGATGGCTTTCTGGTTAATGCAGCTGAGGATTTATAACCTCCTTGGAAGTAGCTAGTGTGTCATAAATTCTCTAGTCAAGGTAGAATATTCAGAGTCTACGTATTTATGTGATTGCATGAAGTCGTTCATTGTTGGTAGGTATGTAACAAAATTTTTATCTCCACATATAATCAGAGGTCGTACCTACGAATGTTTATCTACTGTTTGCATAGATTTACAAGAAATGTTTCATATAGGTATAGAATAAGATTGAGAGAGTAATTGAAAATTGTTCTAATAATAAAATTCACATGTTATAATGTATGAACAAAATTGGTGCAAAAGATTCGGTTTGCTCTGATGAAGTACAACATACAAACTTACCATTCTTGAATGCCAACAGTTCGAAAACACTGTGTAAAATCGATACAGCAATCGTCATCCCTAATAGATATGGATTTGTTTCAAGTAATGTCTCTTTCAAAGTATCTTGATCACTGTCGTCATCCTCTGCCGTATCACCTTGGGGAATAAAAAGCAATTATGTATTTTTTATTTCTGTGACTAGTAGAAGATCTATCGTTCACAAACATGAAAATTTGTTGCATCAATGATAATGAATGAAATAAGTTTCATTCAATTCTACGATTTGTACACATAGGTTCTTTCTACAGATTCTAGAAACGTTTCTCTAAACCCATACCGCCTTAAATTTTAAAAAGTTCATATTTCCTTGATAGAAAACTGATGACTCATTTTATACCCATAAAGGACGAAGTCCACTTGTTTCTCATAGTTTGAGCCGAATACAATTGCCATTTGAACAGAGATAACGGCTGATAGGTGAGATGGAGTTCAAGTTCTTTGACTGTTTCATTCAACGGCTGATAATCACGCTGCATATTCCAAAAATCGTTGGTGAAAATTACTGGCTTATATTTCGCTCCGCCAGGCAGGAAGTATATATCTATAAAAATATAAAGACAATACGATATTCATAATAATTCGTTTCTAACTGAACATTTTATATGATCCGAGAAATAGCATAACAACATTTTCACTGTTTATACTTACATTCGTCTAAAGGTGGAGGAACTTGACCTTGGACCCAATTTGTTTGATCTGTTACCAAATTAACGGTTAAATTTGGATGCCAGTGAGAAACAATCTCTTCTTTCATCAATTCGGCTTTCTGAAATAATTTAAAGTATTTGAATAAAGATTACCGGCGACTTTTAAAAGCCTGGAACTAAAGTGAAATGAAGGAATTGAAGATTCTGCTTTATTTTACCAGTTTTTCATTCTCTTAAAACACTATCCCTGAAGTATCGAGCTACTTTCATCACAAAGAATTATTCTTTTACATGAAATAAACTATTAGTCGTTTTCCTCTCACCTTGATTTCTTCTTCGGTCGCTGTCGTTTCCCCCGTCAATAAATTGTGCGTTTTCTGGTACTTGATTTTTTTAAATTTGTTAACCATTTTTTTAGTATAGGATACATACTGTCCAGCATAAATGCCTTTCCCTGTGCTAGGATCTGGAGATTTACCATTGGGAGTAACATAAATGTGTAAATAAATAGATCCATTATGTTTCAGCTGATCTGTAGGTGAAAATTTGTGTTTCAAAACTTTAGTTCCATCCTGATCAGAGCCGCTGTACCAATCGCCATAGATCAGCCCTGGTTCTGACCAAATCAGGGCATTGGGATCCTTGAAGTCTTTGAAGTTCTCCGCCTCGGATAAGTAGACATAAAGATCGAAGAGTGTTCCATTTTCAAAAATGTTTACCGCTGGTACTTTTGCTATACCCGCAGCAGTACCCCCGGCTGCTGCTGGTGCTGTTGTTGCCGGATCGGCTTGTGGTCGTCGGAAGAATGAACTTATGAAGTAAATTATAAGAGCTCTAATTATCAATGATTTAGTCACTGCAAAAAATGACTCCAAACGCGTCGGCTGGTATTTTTCTCTTTGAGCATCAATCTCTGCGTTTATCTGAAATTAAATTAAACAGAATTCTGAAGATTTTATTGATTTTTTAATAAGGCAAGAAAACTTTTTTGTAATAAATAGCATTTCTGATTATTAGAATGCCAGACAAAAGTAATATGCGCAGTTCCGCCACTGCAAATCTTTGTCGTAAAAAAAGTCTTTTTCTGTGATTTAAGGCTGAAATTTTGTTGTTGACTTGTGTGTACATTCTTCATCGAGCAAATTTTATCCAGAAATCGTTAAGAATAGATTCTGTGCCATATTTAGGAAGCGGAACTGATGATAGTATTTCAATTTTTATCATTTTGTTACGTTAACGTTATGAACCTCAAGACAATTTTTGCATTTCTGCACAGTAAACCTGTTTTTATCACCTGAATTGCGTTCCAAAATTATTCAAATCGGTATAGAAAAGATAGAAAGATACACAAATATCCATTTTCTTTCAATGTAATTTAGAGTTTTTATAAAAAAACGAGGCCTAAGGCATTCCAAGAATTGAGTTTTTTCAATTCAAAAAAAGGGAGAAACAATAATAGATATAGATTAGCCTGAGAAACATTGATAATAACATGAGTCACTAGAATGACACACATTTAAATCAATTGAGACTAGTTTAAAAACCTGCGTACATACGTAAATACCATACAAACATGCATGTGCATGTAGCGGCAATTAGAGCACAGACGAAAAAACAGCTGTACACATTTTATTAATGAAATTGATGAAAACGATAAATTATAGGTCAAACGCTCTCGAACTCGGAACGAATAAAAGACTATACCTATACTTCAAAAAGGCATTTCAAATATAATATTATGAATATTTTACTCCCTAGCATGACGTATTGATTTTATGTGTGATAAGTAGAAAATGCGATAAGTTAGGTTAGATTAGCTTAGGTTAGGTTTCTTCGTATTGAAAATTAATTTAACTAATTAATGGTTATAATAATATCATGATAATCAAATTGATGGTCAAAACATAATTATACGTGAAAATGTCTCATGGTTGCTTGACGATCGACACGTAGCCTTCAATTATGCACCATTTCATTTTCTTACGTGCTTCGTTGTGCGGATTTAATATGATCGAAAAATTAGAAATATTCAATACTCACGTCACGCGGTGTTTCTGCACCATCTGCTGTCACTATTTCGCCATTTCCTTGGTTATTTTCCATATTTTCCTGCCTTTCTTCAATCAGGCGATGATTTACGTTTTCGTCACCACCCGCCATCTTCGTTTTACAGCCCATTGTTGGGAAAAAATTTCTATGGCGGAAGTCGTAGTTTATAGGACATCTCTGTATAGGATGGGGAATTCTATTGAAAGAGACTACCTGGATTTTGAAATATTTGTCATACAGGCAAAATAAAAATGGACAAATCTGATGATTGTCTGTATCATCTGTATTTTGATTAATATAATCGAATGTATTTATGTCTGTATGTATACCCATAGTCAGAGCCATAGTAAATCAAATTTTGTCGAAAGAAATAAACCGGTGAAGACTGTCGCTTGTTTCAAATTACATGAGAATATCTCATTCGAATGAAATTCTGTGTTCTGACGAAAATTGGACGTGCCTGGATTGATCACCGATGAGCCGCGTTCCTTTTTTAACTAGAATTACTGCGAGTTTTCCTAGTCTTTTCTCGCACCTGTAGGTTCGTGATTACAGCTATCTTTTTTTGGCCGAGTTACATTATTCGCTCAAGGCGCTTGGAGCAGTCCTCTATCTGCGTCGCACTACTGTACTATTCCTTTGATCCGTCTCTTTCCTTCTAGATTTTTAGCGATTCAATCGAATAATGGAACTCGGCCATTGACTCAAGCTTGTACTTTGTAGTACTGCCAGTGAATAAAGGAACATAGCCATAGTCTAAATTTGTATTTTCAAATTTCGGAGCACAGGATGTCACGTGGTTGACACGAGGTTCTGACAAGTGTCAAATCTGATGAAAACAAAATAAATAATTAGAATAACGCGCGATGGAGTATATTCTATGCTGTATGATAAATAAAAATTATAATTTTGGTGCATAAAGGATCGGTAGAAACCCGTTAAAATAAATTCATTATATAACTTGAAATACTATTTCGAAATGCGAACGACGCTGTCGGCCATGCTGGCGTCTGCGACTTGTGAGAGATATTGAAAGTTTTCTGTCAAAAATGATAAATTAAAAGATATTTTGATGGTTAAAATATAGTGAATCGACGCTAATAAATATCCGTGATAAATATAATATCACCTTCATTTATATGGATATAATTGTGGAAAATAATAAAGTATTAGTTCGATAGAAAACCTAATTTTAATACAAGAGATGGGAGACCGTTTGACGACGGTGCCAGTCGCGACATGGCGGGTTTTCGAGATGAGGATAAGGCACTATTTCCTATTCAAAGTATATCATCAATAGTAGAAATATTTAAAAATCAATTGGAAAATAGTTCAGAACCGGACTTAGCATTGTTATCAATATTGGTTGGTGCGGTTGAGAATTCATTGACATGTAATCGGACATTTGCGTCTCAAGAGAACGCCGCTGTTTACGACGAGCCGAAATTACCAGCCGTTGAATTTCACATTGCCGAAGCATTGTATACTAAATTTCACGCGGTTATAAAGGGTGCCGTGGATTTAACTCTATACGATAATAAATACGCTACAAGAGAATTGGTGAAAAAAGTATCAGACGTTATATGGAATTCTTTAACTAGAAGTTACTACAAGGATCGAGCTCACCTACAAAGTTTATACAGTTACTTGACAGCTAATAAATTGGATTGTTTTGGTGTTGCTTTTGCTGTTGTCGCTGGATGCCAGGTTCTAGGATTTAAAGATGTTCACCTCGCTATGTCAGAAGATCATGCGTGGGTTATTTATGGCAAAGACGGCATCGAGACTGCCGAAGTCACATGGCATGGTAAGTTTGAAAGACCACAAAAAACATAGATATACCAAATTTTTGAAGATTATTATGAACAATACTTACCACAATGGATATCCAAATCTTGTTTTCCGTACAATTATCACAAGCGATACATTCAAGTTGTTCGGTCTAATAATTTCGTAACGCTGAAGTTTATAACGATAACACAACAGAATGTGAATCCTGGTACTACAAAAGTAAGAATTCTGTCAATTGAAAAATATCAGCTGAAATTGCATTTCTGGTGAAAATATTTCAGTGTTCAAACAGCAGATGTTATTTTTAATCATTTTGCTACGCTAACGTCATGAACTACTTTGATCTTGTATTTTTCTATACTATGAAGTATTTCTAATAGTATCGAATGCTACTTTGATCGCATTCTTTCTGTCCTTTTATTAGTATTTCACTTCTACGAATTATTAAAAGTATCCGTAAGCGGTATTGTTAGTGAAGAGCAGCTCTGTTTTCAAGTTCTTGTTTGAAAAGAAACAAAACAAACGTTCTGAATGAAGAAACAAAAGTGGATAATTAGATTCTGCCGTTATTTGCGTCAATTCTTTTTTAGTTGGTACAGAGCAAAAATTAAGGTCGGTTAAGTGTGATGGACGATAATATCAATGCGATTTGCAGCTTCCACATGTGATAATTCTAGTTTCAGGACAGTTTATTTCATTCGGAAAAGAAAATTGTTGACATGACGATGAAAAGTTCTTACACAAGGAAAAGAAGACAACACGAATAATGTTTCAGAAAATTGATTTTAACTTGCTTTTAATTTTGTGTCATTCAAGATTCAACATTCATTTTTCTCAATAGAACAATTGTTTCGCTTGAAACAATATTTCCATATCAGCATCAATATTTGAGTGGATCTGTTTACATTGTACTAAAAATTCTTAAGATCATAATCACTTTGATTTTTGTATATCCTCTGGCGATAATTCGAAGAAAAATTAGTTTATCACTTTGCAGAGAATTTTGCACCAGATATTATCTCCAAGATTAGAATTTTCGTTTTTTGTTAGGTTCCTACAGAAACTTCACAAAGACAGATTCCTTTAATTCAGTATTAAGATAATGAAAGTTTAAGCGATTATCGTTCTTCAAATACTCATCTTCCATTTTCCAACGTCTGTAAATTTAGATTTGACCTTTCAGAAGATACCGACGACAAGAAGTTTCCACAAAATCATCATTGATCATTCACTTTTATACTTAATTACCTTAATCTATTAGCTGAGTCATGGGAAATACACTGAAGCCTTAGCTGATCCGCGCACCTATAGGGGATTCAATAATATTTATCACATTTCATATCTAACAGACGATGTGTTTCCTAACTTGTATTTTCTTGATTCTTTTTCTCGCCACTAATTAGGAAAAGGTAACGAAGACAAACGTGGACAACCAGTGGAACCTGGTATCGCATCACGATCCTGGTTATACGTTAATGGACAAGCGGTTGTATGTTCTCGAACGATGGAAGTCGCGACGATTGTATCTGCAATAAATCCAAGTCTCAGTGCTACTGCAGATGCAGCTGAAGTAGCTCTACTTCAACAGGAACTATTGTGGCTATTATATGACTTGGGGCATCTCGCTAAGTATCCAATGGCTCTTGGCAATCTTGGTGATTTAGAAGAGGCTGCTCCTACGCCTGGCAGACCACCCGCCGTTGATTTATTTCAGGTATTTTGATACCTAGGTTTAATTTTTCATGCATCGTTTGATAATACTTCCATATTTTAGTTTATCCTATTAGCTGTTTCTATTCTATTCACGAAGACAATTAAGATTTATCAGACCATCGCTCACAATTCCTTACAAAAGTAATTTTTCCAGGAAGCGGTCAGGTCCGCTAGAAAATATTACGGTAATGCGCACGTATATCCCTATACTTATCAAGGAGGATATTTATATAGGCACGGGTTACATGCTAATGCGCTTGCATCATGGGCTGGTGCAGCAGATGTATTGAGAAAGTGAGTGAAAAATTGGATTCATGCTCAAATAATAACTGGAAGGGTTTAATTATTGAATAATAACAGTAATTAACAATGGAGGGAGATTCTTGTCCTTCTTCAAAGTGACCAATAAACTGAATTTCCACTAATTACAGGTATGATTATTCGAGAGATGACGGTGAAATATATAAAGAGTTGCTTGAAATAGCAAACGAGTTGATACCACACACAGTTAGGGCGGACGAACGTCTTTTACGTCAGCCTCGTTGTTTTGCATATCTCCTACGTTTCTATGATGGCATATGCCAGTGGGAAGAAGGTGCTAATACACCGGTATTGCATATTGGTTGGGCGAGACCGTTGGTAAATACGATATCAAAGTTTGACGCAAACATCAGAGCTCAAGTATTAATAGAATGTTACGATGCTGAGAAAAAGTTGGAAGAGGAAAAAACACAAAAGCGGGAAGTTTCCAGTATTGATGAGACGTTGAATAACAATAATAATAATTATTGTAAAACTAAAGAGAGGGGTAACACAGCTAGAGATTTAATTAAAAGTCTAGAATTAAAAGTACCGGCAACACCGGCCCCGACACATCCGAGTATTCAAGCTTTGACGGCAGCTTGTAGTGAGAAAATACTCAATAGAGATTATTTGCTACAAGGTGGTGGAGAGCCATTTGTCGCGCCACCAGAAAATACTTTGGCAGTAGCTCCGTCAACTTCGCAGGAAGCTCTAGATCCTGAAATTGAATTAACTGATTTGGAAAATGAGAAGCCAAGGATAACTTTGTACAGTCAAAAAATGAAGGGATTAAAAGACTTGTTACTTGCTGAGAAATTGAACACCCATGCTATTTCTCTACAATTAACTGCACAGAGTCAGGTACAAATTGGTAAGAAAGGTAGTAGAGGTAGCGACGAAGGTGTTAGTCAACGTCCAAAACGGACACGCAGGGAGTAGTATTCGAAATGCATGTTACGTTTAGTTGAAAATAATAAGATACCTAAATGATGTATCTTGATATAACTTCCTAAGAAATCTCTTTAAACGACAGTAATAATAGAGGATAGCCGAGGTTATGGATCCATTTATTATTCTTTGCAGTTGTGTGCATTACATTCAAATTATTTGTCCCAACGACAGAGAATTAAAAACACAAAGCATTATTTTTTCCTGGTTATTATATTAATTCGAATAGTGATTATCATTATTATTATTATTACTTCACAAAACGTTATTGGGACATACCACGAAATTATGGTGAAAGTTCACAGAACAGAATCTTCTGTTGATAGGTGCCAACTACCAATTGTCTCCCATTCAAATATGTAAACAAATGATAGCTGGCGCCCTTCATTGACTGCTTGATTCTGTTCCGTAAACTTTTGCGATAATCTCATGGTATAATGGATTTGTTGCATCGGTAGATAGTTTTAGAAAAATAACGAAATATTACTCTATTATCTGTCGAGTGGTGCATAATAATTATACAATTCAACTTAGGTTTTTAATCAGCCAGTAAAACAGAAGTTAGACGATGCTTTGACATTAGAAAGAAAAATGAGAAAACGTTATTATCATTATCCTTAGGTATTAGGTATTATAGTGTAGAAAGTATGAGAAGTATAAAGCAAAAACAAAAAAAAAAAAGATGAAATTTTGTAATAAAAAGTACAAAAAACTATAAAAAAAAAAAGAAGAACTTTCTGATTTTATTTGAGTCAAATTGAAAGAAAACATACAGGTGCTTGTGTCATGTCTTTTTGTGTGAAATTAATGAAGCCTAGTAAGATTAAGGTAAAGAAACAATTTGTAAGTAATGTAAAAAAGAAAAAAATGGGGAGGACGTTAAGTTTATCGGACTAAGCGAATGCTTATTATTGGAAATTCCGTGTTTAAGTAGGAAGAAAATGACTGAGGAAAGTTTTCAGCTAAATGAATCTGATGCCAGCGACATTTTTCATTTCACGTAGATCTGATTGACGGAAATTGGATAATATTAGGTATCTACTATGGCTATATTGTTAAATTGAGTGAATCCGTTACTTGCAAATTTTTAGATATAATATTGCAAGGGTTGACATAATCTGCGTCTTGGAATATGAAAAAACGGAAGACAAAAATATGGTACTGTGGCTACCTGGTTCTATTGATCACTATTAGGATTGCTTTAAATATCGGTGATTATAGATTAAACATACTATAGTATCGTTACATGATATACTTATTAAATGAATTAGTCTTATTTTACTATTTTGTTGTTGCACGATTTGCTTATTTATTGATTTATTGATTGATTGGTTCGAGTTTTTTTTCATTATCTATTAATATATTATAATATCTATTAATATCTATTGCACTATCATATGAATTATTATTATAATTAACAAGTTGATGTTAATATTTTTCGCTTCTTTACAAGGTAATTGCATTTCTCGTTAGAATTACGCTTTCATAATCTAGTAGAAGAAAAAATCACGAAGAAAAACTGCAACATTCCACTCCGTAAGTGGTGCAAAATAATTAATTTTATGAAAATAATAATAATAATATTAATAATATAAGGTATTTTGTAGGCATCAAATGCTCGCTTATTTTTATATAACTATTTATTTTCAGAGTAATTAATAATACTAGGTTAATTTTAGATTTTTGATTGACTCTTTGTTTTCTTGATTCCGGTCATTACGAACATTTTAGTTCTGATAATAATATGAAGAAGCTTCTAATAGATATTTATGTGTCTTGTGATAATCTGAGGATAAGAAATGAACATGAAAACGCAGAACCACAAATAGGTGTATGCTACAAATATATTTCCTCTTAAATTGAATACAATTTTATGTTCGAAATAAACTTCCGAACTAAACGGTTTTGATTTTCTTACTCATAAAAATTCCAATATCACTACTCAAAAAGTTAGAAAGTTTCAATCTTTCTATTTTTATTGTCGTTTTCAAGTTTTTGGTGTCCTTGTAACATCTTTTGAAAATCTGAGACGTCTAAATATCTATAGATTTCCGCATACATCAGTTCAACTTGAATGAACTCTGTCAATCATATTGCGCTTATTTTGTTTTTAGACTCTATTATCAGAGGTAGTAGGATATTCCTTCTTTTTTAATTGATCGCTATTTATTATACGAATTTAGCATGTGGTGAAGACTAGTTATTTATAAAATGTTTGCTCTTCTCTTTATCTTTTAAATTGTAACAATTTATTTATTTTAGGATAACTGTGAAATTATTATAGAATTTGCAAGATTTTGGCCTCATTGGAATGATCAATGAATTGTTTCATATTGTATTATTATTACCCTGGCGGAATGAGATTATAAAAAGGAAAAGAGAGAAATGGAAGGAATATGAGGGGAATCATACTCTGTAGTTGTTAGGCCATTTTTCTAACAGAAAAAAACTTTTCATAATTTTGAAAATATGTTTGTATTTTCTATACATTGACATACATTACCAATACTATCCAAGTATCCAGAGTCAATTATCCGAACGTACTGTAAATTAACTTATTGACAAGATTGAGTGTGGGCGCCAACGCTTCGATTGGAGAAAAAAGAAAATAAAGGCTCGGATAATATTTGAAAATGAATCATTTTTGTTGTTGATGTTCAACAGAATTTATTGTTGACAATTAGAACTAAATCAAATTATATATATTCATAATTATTTGCAAAGTAGATATCTACCATCGTATTATACAGACTGGTTGTATCGCCTCAAGTGTCCAGAATTGGAGCGGTTTACTCGATGCAAAGTCACGCCCCTTCAGCTAATCAACAACGAAACCAATTTTGTAGACCGATATTCTAATGATAATAGAGAATACATCTTCTTGATGTAGGAGAAATATGGCAACAACGACTTCCTATTTGGACGATTTCTGTGAGCGTCCAGAGTAAATAAATATTTGCAAACCTGATTTAGTAATTGTTAACATTTTTTTCCTACACCAAGAAATTGTATCCTCTATTCTTGTAAGAAGAACAGTCTACGAGTTTATCTGGTTGTTGATTGGGTAAGAGCTTTGCATCGAGTAAGCCCCTCCGATTCTCAACACTTTCAGTGATACACCCTGTATACATAGGGTTTCGAGTAGTCTATTTCCCCATTTACCAATCCAAATGTATCGTTTTGTAAACTAAAACATACCAAGTACGTAACTAACTGGACAGAATTTCAATATTTGTGTTGAATTGTCTCAGAACTTTCGTTTTTACTTCGAAGAAAGAAACAAAATGGGCATCTGTGGTATTGTTTCATAATAAATATTATAATAATAATTGATGGGTTGTTGTAGGATAGAGAGATTGTTGATAAGAATGGAAATAAAGATCTAAATAATAACAATAATAATAGGAATAATAATGATAATAAAGAGAGAAAAACGATCAATGGTCACGTAATGAATATTGAAAGGCGCTATCTTACTGTGATGAAAATATGCTACATTACTAGCGATTGTAGTAATAGTATACTACTATAGGTCATATGGAAAAAAGAATATTATTAAATAGTGAGTTCTGTTAATAAAATTATAGTTTTTCACAGTTTTTTTCACCTCGCATTGGAAAATCGTTTTAATTTGAGCGAGTATAAAATTATGAAAATTTTGTCCACAATTCTTAAATTATCTAGCTATAATAATGTGAATTGTATTACCATGATGATTTTTCTTCTGTCTAGCGGACAAACTCTTTTTTTGTTTCAAATCCTATTAGCTATTTGCGATGTCTTGAAGCTGTGCAAAAGTTTTGTTCCTTCCATACGATTATTGTGACTGATTTAAATTTAAGGAACAGCTCATAACAACCGAGAAGTTAGTAAGTTTTTCAATAACTTCTATGTTCCAGTATATTTCCGACTTCAAGGTATCGTGAATATCTATTAACTATTAGGCGAAATAAATCTCGAAAGTGAGAGGAACAGGTGCATATGATGGTACATACACCTATTGGAAATTTTGTCTTTATATACTTCAGGAAACTCCACATAATATTTGAATCCTTTAATCTATGGTACTTACTAAAGGAAAGAGAAGATAAAAAACTATACTATGTAGAAGAATTACTTGTGTCACAAGATTAAACTATTTATCAATTGTTATTCCGAAAATATAACAGCCACAAATAATCTCATAGTATGTAGTAACAGAATTATACCCCGCCGATATGATATAATAATAGTAATAATAATAATAATAATAATGAAATTAGCTATTATAGAACAGGCAGACAGGAGATATATTATTCTCTTCGACATAATGAATTATTATATAATACAAAAAAAAAAAAGTAACTATTCCGACAAGTAATAGTCAGTGCTTGCAAAAAATGTTCAAGTTCCACTAGGCTCGAGTTTTAATTTATAATTTTAATGCAACAAAATGACGAAAAATTGCATCAGTAAGCAATGTTTGGCTGAAATTTTATCGCTGTACAATATTTTGTTTGGTCGCCAACGTGCTTGGGCTGTTCTACCGCTGTACATTTAGTTTTGTTTTAATTTTGTCTCTTACACCCTTCTATACATCTTTTTTGTCTGGAGATTCTCATAATGACCATAAAATTAAGATTATTCCTTTAAGATGAAATTTCACTTTAAAATTATGCAAAAATGCATTTTTTTGTTCAACATCCCTGTATCTGATCAGCTGATATTATTCTATTTCTTGTTATTTTGTTGTGTATAACCTTGAGCGCCATTGAAGTATGTTATGGATGTACGTACTCTGGAGTAATTTCGATCTACTTCGGTAGTAGGAAGTACTAACAATAAAATATGATAATTATGGGGGCATCGTGGGCTACATATATTTATTCATACTTACATTATATACCTAGATTATGTATCAAGCATAGTAGTAAGAAGTATATTTGATTCGAGTATGCTGTGCGCCATTCTCAGTATTTTCATGTTGCATTGAGACATTTATTATTCTTAAATGATTAATGATAAATAAATTATGCAAGAGTGTTGAATATGCGTGATCTGATGCATTGTGAAAAAGAAAGAAAGAAAAAGAAAATAATAATATGGTAAATAACAGAACAGTATTTTTGTATTAGCAAAATATAAACATGTATTTCGACTTTTTTAGTAAATGAAAAATGTTTAGAAAAGGAGTAAAGACAATTATATATGTATATATATTTTCGAACTTGTTTCATACGCTGTGTTGCTATCTTATTTTTTAAAATTAATTTTCCTTTTCAATATTAGGATTCACTACAAGATTATCTGATTAAATTTTAGATTGCATTTTACCTTATTTACTTGCAATATTTCAATAAACTCTCAATTGAATATAATTTATAACAAAGTTATAATTTATCGTCTGGATAGGTGAAGAATTGAGTATCTCAAAGCCACAAGTTACACATGAGTCACAATTTTAATGATGTCTCTGCTTGTTAAAATCGGAAAGAATGGAGAATTTTTTCAGTTTTGTTATTCTATTATTTCTACAATATGAGGTTGTATAATTCTACTACCATTATAAATATTGTACTATTTTCTTTTTTTTAAATCTGTGTAATACCTGCATGCTAAAATTATTAGATAGTTTATTTTTTCTATGAGTTCAAAGTGTTATCAGTACCTATTTGACAGAATAATTATCCGTGATGTTGAATTTTTGGTAAACCTAATCACATCATTTAGCAAAAATGTGGTATGAAACTAAAATGGTCGCTCAAATTTCAAGTGTACCTAGGCATCAATAAAATGTGAAAAATGTGATTTAATACTACTAAACTGCACTGTGACTGATAGATTATAATTTCTTTATTATTCAACTACCTATCTGTATTGTTCTATGATCATTTCAGATTTTTCAATCTTACATGTGAAATGACAAATTATTTTAATAACGTGAATTTCATCATTCTAGACAATTTTATTCTTTTAATCAATATTTTTACTGCATAATTCCTCTATAAGAACTGTTAGGTGCCATAAACTGCTTTTTTTTAATCATATATCATGCAATGTTGCATGACTGATATTCTTTAAAAAATTGTTCTATCCATATTTCTGATTACTTTTCAGATACGATGAGGGTCACTACTGAAATTATTAAATATAAATTTTTGTTTGAACTCTCTCCACAAGAAATAATAAGCAGTTAATAATTATTGTTATCGCACAAATTTACATCTTATTACCGTAGTTAGTTGGTTCATTCTAGACTGCATCCTCTATTTATGTTGTGTAAATAAGTATTGCAGCTGGAAAATTTCGATATTGAATAGATGTGTAATCCTTAAGGTAGAAGTGTCTGAATAAGGACATATGTATACTGTAAACTGATACGTCAGTCTTATTTTGATGGACTCCGGTAATAAAATTTTGAAATAGC
Organism: Phymatocera aterrima; assembly: GCA_963170745.1. Classification (NCBI taxonomy): domain Eukaryota; kingdom Metazoa; phylum Arthropoda; class Insecta; order Hymenoptera; family Tenthredinidae; genus Phymatocera; species Phymatocera aterrima. The sequence goes on along the minus strand of OY720662.1, from coordinate 1,213,290 downwards.
CAGTTATATAAGAAAAAAATAGAAAATAATATATATATATATATATATATATTGATATTACGCATCAATGATGATACGTAATGAATAAGATTATAGAAGCATACAGCTGACTGATAAATGGAATTCAAGTATATAATTGCATAGTTTCATTAGAATTCGGTATCTATGAAATGACATAATTAGATATTAGGCAAATTTGTTTACTGTAAGATTTTTGAAACTGATTCAACATCGCCAGATCGAAACTATGCAAAAATATTGCATCTATATTCTAACTTAGTTTTCCGAGCTATTATCAATTATGTACTGTAACTATGACATAAACGCTTCGATCAATCTGTATAACTTCCATAGAATGAATTATTGAAGCGCAAAGATGAAAGATATTACAATTACAGTTCATGAAATAATTCATTTTCATTCGCACATTTTATGTACTTAAGCTTGATCGTAAGCTGCATCAGTGATATATTAATTATAATAACCCGCAACCCCCTTGAGTTCAATATGTATGTCTATTTGCGATAAGAAGAAGGTCCTTGTGTGAACTATATTGGTAAAATTGTACCAAAACAAAATTTCAGCAAGCCCGTCAAGTATGTAGTACGATCTAAACACTTCACCAAAGAATCGTGGGCGGATAACAATATTAAAATACCCTTGTTCTTATCACAATGGAGGTATTCGATGGAGCATCGCTTTAATTATTTTTCATTATTCAGATTGAAATGCTTCAGTGTTATAATAATATTCGTGACAACATTCTGAGGTATTACACTTTCTCGGATATCTATTTAGTTATCAATAATTGAGAATTTTAAAGTAGAATATAATTTTACAGGAATTTTATGTGATCCGTTTATAGGACTTTTAGTTGAAGTGGTGCTCTGCCGATCATTACCTATTCAGATTTATCTTGATTATAATAATTGTTAAGAAACATTACATAAAATTAACTGAAATAAAGTAACACTGAGTTGTAAAAATTATTGAAAAAATAAATAAAATATGTCTTGTTTTCTGTGGATCATAATAAACTATTTTGTTCTAAATTATTACGTGTGTAGATATTTCCTTTCGATCAAACACCCTAAATCCGTGTGAAGATAAAATTATATAAAAAAAAAAAAAACAGAATCAATAATTATAGTACTAATAACGAAATTCAGGATACACAATATGCATTTATTGTAGCATTTACAATATTTGAACAAATTATGTCTCGTCTTTTTTTCTTCAATTCGATTAGCGCTAAACAAACAATGCAAATCGTATAATAATGAATACATATATACTTATATATTATTAACATTATTACTAATACGAATTATTATTGATTATTATAATTTGTAGGCACATAAGGAATGTCCTGAAATTGAATTTTCTTTTTGTTCGTGACGTGAAAAACATTACTGCATACATGAAATTCTAAATACAAGAACAATGAGTAGGTATTATATGAATGCGTTTACTTGAATGATTATTGTTAATATTATTATACATGAAACATTTAAATAAATTACGTTATCAATTATAGAGTAATATTCTTAATCTAACAGTAATATTTGGTTATTGGTCGCTTTCAAGTATTTTTTTCATATTTTATTTTCTCTTCCAAATCTCCCACGATTGAATGCTATCAGAAATATTTGAACAGTAATTCATTTAACTTCCAATCAAAACCGGCTCTTTTATGTGAGGCTGAAGTTTGTTCAACATAAATACAACAAAATCCAACTTTTCAGTGTGTGGGTGTTGACAAATTTAATTTAACATTACAAACCTCAGCCTCATCTATTTTATATTCATGCAGAGAACCTATCATTCTACCGAAACGATGCTGTTAGATGAAATGTACGTACGATACTACTATGAAGAACAATTACAGTAATTTAAACGTTTGGGATTCTAGTGCTGCACGTGCACCGTGTTAAAGAAGTACGGCATATTGGTAACTTATGTAATTTATATATACTATATGTGAGTTTTTTTTAATCTAATTTAATTCCGTTGTGTTTTTTTATAAATTATTATACAAAATGAAGTTCATAATTTGCTTACGGCTACTCAGTCACATTGTAGAACAGGTGTTAAATCTATTACAGCGGACGGCTTTAAGATGTTTCTTTTCTCTCTTTTCTCACAGTATCTACCGTTACCACTCCCCAACATCACTAGTTCTATGATAATAATAAGTTTAGACGTAAGCTTCCATATCGTATACGAGAACACAAATTTATAACGATAATCGGAAAGATCTCGATCACTTGTGGAGCGATTCATAAGGTTTAATTATTAATTAACAATTAAAAACATTTACACGCTGATAGTAGATAGCATCACACACAGCTAATATTAATATTCTTTGCCCCACTAATTGCTCATGAAATAAAAATCAAAGAACGATAATACTATAATATTATATGATGACAAAAGTTCCATCATGTTATTATGGCGCAGTGAGCTAAATATATAATCGCATTCAGAGTGACAGTCGATTAAAATACTTTCTAGGGATCGTAATTATGAAGTTCATTACTTTCTAATGCTTCTCATATTTTAATCTTAGAATTTCGCTTTTAATACTGTATTTACATGTTCATAATAATAATAACAATAATAATAAGAATAATAAGAATAAAATAATAATAAGAATAATAAGAATAATATACTATAGCTTATGAATAATTATTGATAATTGAATTAATTAATTGCAATAATAATTTCTGCAGCCACAAAATAGAGTTTTCGATACATTCGACAACTTATTCCGAATGGTAATTCCTATTCTATCATCTTTCGATTCAGTTGCTGTAGATTATTTAATTTTATACATCGACGTATTTTTCAAGTAGCACATGTATGAACAATATACATACATGAAAACGTAATAAAAGTGAAATTGTATAAAAAGGAGCCACCCGAGAATGAAATGTTTGGAAATATTATCCGGATTTTCAAAATGAATCTCAGAAATACAGTTATAATTATTGAGAATCATAAGAGCTATAAGATAAAATAATGAGTTCCAAGTGATTTAAAACTAAACATAGCACGCGTTATCGCTTTTATGAAAAAGATTCAGGTGGAAATACAAGGTAGATATAATTATGCGTATTATTCTATGTATTCTATTTTCACATCAGTCTTCAGTTTTTCGTATTTCTATGTAGATCTTCGGATGAATTTACTATTATAAATCTGACGGTAGTTTTTCGATTAATATTGTGGATGGCTCCATTCTAGATAACAATAATGTAAGACATTGTACCATATTACTCGTAACACCTAGTATAATATTTGTAGTTCCTGCATCTACCTATTATAATAACTGACTATAAATTATTACCAGTTCACTGATGATCGATCGTCTGGAAGAACCATTCTGTAAACCTACGCAACTGTTGAGCAGCTGCATGGCTTTCATCTTGTAATCGTCGGTTTTCGTCTCGCAATCGACGTACTTCATCTTCCAAAGATAAACGTCGTTTAGTTTCTCTGGCAACTCGTAATTCTAACGTCGATAAATGAGATTGCAAGTCGCAAACATTTCCCCTGAAGAGTACCAGGGATTAAATTATAAAATTTAATTTATTTCATTTTGCAGAAACAATAGATGATGAACTTGATTTCCTTTATACTTACGAGACAGCTGTACCTCCATCACTGGCTCTTTCTTCCGGCCAATCTTGTCCCAATTGTTTTATGGCTCTATTTGTAGAATCCATAAGACTCGGCCAATCTATTTCACCATCGATTTGGGATTTGGTATCCCTTGCTGCGCTTGAATTATTCGATTGTTTTGTCGTTGAATGAGGAGATTTTGTTACACGTGGCGATAGTCTGTGAAATATTTCAATAGCATTATAATTAATGTATCCAAAGAACGTTTACTGAACAATGACGATTATTGATGTGAATTTTTGGTTCAGAACCCCTCACCTCTCCTCCTTGGATAATTTGTTTTCACTGGGCGCAGGGCTAGATGCTGTACTTGCGTTAGATATAACAGTCGCAGGTCTAGCCATTGTCAGAATAACTTCCGATACATTTCCGTTCTCCTGAACATTATTCGGTAAAACGCTCAACGTCGACGTGCTGTTGCCGCATAAGTTTTCCCTCGATCTACACCGATTTTGTATTTCAATCATATTGTTGTTGACTTTATTCGAGTTTTGATTGTTTGATAGTATGGTAGGTAGATTATTATTCGGAATATGATTGTTTGATAGCTGCATATCATCAATATAATCGGGATTAATCAACTTCATTAGATCCTCTTGCAGAGTACTAGATGACAAATTTGCTGAATTTCTATGTGAATTTCTAGCACCAGGTTTTGGTCTTGGACTTTGGTTCCTCGAACTTCCACTTGACGGTGTTAAATTACCACCGCGGTGTCTATTCGCTCTGCGCAATCGAGGCGAAACATTTCCCGAACCGTTAGACAGCTCGTCTTCGCTTGGGAGAGTTGATATATCTGTTGAATTACCGTCAATAATTCTCATCTCCGGTGGTAGACTAGAAGTAATGTCTTTTTGTCTATATTCTACTTTATGGGGTATGGGTCTCTCTGAAATACTTGTTTTCAAGCATGTTACTTTCTCCCCGACTTTGAATTCGTGGGGAATTTCATACCTTATTATATCTCTGTTGATTTCAATTGTTTCCAGTTTTTTATCATTATGCTGTATTTCTATATTGTACTTAGAATCTGTGTGAGGGTCCTCGAATTCATAGTTATACATTCGTTTTTCGTTCGATTTATTCTCATGAGAATCATACTTCCCGTTTCTCTCGTTGAGTTTCACATCATATATTTCAAATTTTGAATTTCTTTCCATTCCCTTTATATTTCCTTTGTCATGGGGCGCTGGTTCATAGTCATTATATCTCGCGAGATTATTATTGCTTCCAGATTTAGGTAGACTGTATGTAGCGTTTTGAGTCAATGGCAATGAATTCGAAACCGTTAATTTTTGATGTCCATGATTTTCATTCTTGTGCAAATCTCTTTGAGACGCATAGACATTCTCTTGTTTGACTTCATATTTTTCTTTCTGAAGTTTTACATAATTCGATGTCGGTTCTTGGTTCCTTTGAATATTTTCTATTCTTTGATAATTATCGTGCCTACCATTCTCTATAATTCTTTGTGACACATAATTACTCTCTTTCGAGTAATGATCGTTTTTGTGATGCTTAAGTGCGCCACTGCTATTCATCCCCTCAGACAATTGTTTAGTTGTCACGTAGTGCCCGTGTTCTTTTTCTTTCTTTTGATTAGTTACGTTTTTGTTGTGTCCTAATGCTTGATAATTTTGACGAGCTGGAAGAGGCGGAGGCGTACCATCCATGCGCACATTGGTGTCTTGTTCTTGCGGCTCTAAAAGCTCATACCTATTTGAAAAGATTTTAATTGAACAATACAATTCAGTCAAAGAGTTTTCACACAAGTATTGATAAAAGCGCAGAAGAATTACCATCTATCGTCGGCGCTGCTATGCCCACTGCTGTTACTCGTCATAGTTCCTTCGAGGGGAAATCTTGGATCATTGAAAGACCTCGAACTGGAGCCAGTACCATATCCAGAACTATTGCTCGATCTTGGAGGACTGAAGGATCTATCATAACGCCTTTGATGTGACATGGCAGTCTGTTGCGTTGGAGTACTATCGGGATTAGTTACATTCTCATAATCGCCTTCGTAGTTATTCGACAAGTATTGACAATTCTGTAAGGTGCATCCTCTGGAATGGGAAAGAAATAGTTTTCCAACACATCAGTTTCGAACAAACATTGACACAAAAATTTCCAATCTGTTTAAAACAGAAATCAGTGGATTTAATCCTATATGCGACTGACCTCCGAGGATTTCCATCAGACATTGGTGGTATAACGGTGACGGTGACCTGTGCGCTAGTTTTCAAAAGATCAACCATTTGGTCATGGCTAAGAGTAGAAACAGCGACTTTGCATATTTCAACAAGTCTCGACCCTTGTCTGAGTCCAGCTTGCCAAGATAATCCCATGCTTTCTACTTGGGTTACTACGCCATCTGGTTGAACGTGAAATCCTAATTGACCAAGGTTATTTCGTTTCAGAGATAATTCTGAGGCGGGAAATCCTTGGGTAACTGCACGTAGTCGTGAAACGATCTCCATGAGCTCATCCCTTTCTCCATAATCACCGCGAACGTGTATTGTCACACATTCTCCTTGGTGATAGTAAAGTCTGAGACTAAAATGAAGAAATTTGAATTGAGTAAATAGAGGAATCAGCCATGCAGCCAGCAGTTCAACCAATTTTTTAAGCTCTGTATTTGAATTTACAAAAGTTACGATCATCGTACCTGTTGGTTTGAGCATGCCAACCAAGCACACTGACGCATGGAGTGACAAATACAACTTGGCGTGAGTGTTCCTCGATTAAAACTATCGTATCTACGCTTATTCCTAAGTAACAGTCTGTGTTTTGATTGCTGTCTTCTAAAATCACCTGCCAGCATATTGCGCCTCGCTGTGTAGCGTCACATGAAAGACGAGGGCGAATTGGTGCCTTCTTTTTGCTGCTGAATGAGAGCATAGCTGGAAAATAAAAATGATAAATTAATCACAATATTCAATATGCCACAAAAAAAGTATTTGTGAATTGTTCAAAGATTCCGATCACAATATTTTTAACACAAAAACAGAAGTACTCACAAAATTTTTGGCCGGTGTCAACTACGGTGGTCGACGAATAGTTTGTCGCCAAGTCCTTCAGATACTCTTGTCTTGTTCTTGTGGCCATTGTCGCAAACTTTTCGGATCTGGAAGTGATGATGTATTTTATAATTGGAAAACTTTTTCCAAAATTGTACTTCCTCAAGTCCGCAGTTTTATGTTTTTACCTGTGCGCCGCATTTTCTGCATTGATTACTTTAGCGAGTATAAAATCTGCGAAAGTTTTCCCTTTACTGAAAGTAGCTCCAGCTTGTATTGGTGGTCCGAATACGGGAACTTCCTTACTTCTGGAAACAGCGATGCTATACTGTGTGTTTTCGGAGCATGGATTAATAGCTCTGACAATAATAAAGACGTGTTGAAACTGAGAACGAATTCTACGAGGACTAAATGGCAGAGCTCCTGGTTCCTAGAAACGAAAATCCAATCGAATCAAATTGTCATTGATTATGTATCTTTATGTATAAGTGGTATCTTTGTTTGGCGCTTGAGGACAATGATCCGAAGAACGACCTTATACCTGGAAGACTATGGTGACAATATCATTTCCAATGTGTCGTTTCCTTAGCAATTGCTGTCTGTTGTTTGGCGTGAAAGGAAGCATTGTAGAAACATGGAATGTGACTTCCACACCCCTGTGGCTTGCGGCTACCGCGTGAGTGCCAGTGGAGTCAGTTTTGGTGTCTAAACCTGCTTTGTATCCTTCGAAGCCGCGCAGTTTTATTCTTTGGCCTTGATATGAATATTGAATGAGATCAGATAAGATATATTGCAACAATTTCATCGGCTTATAAAAACAGCAAGGAATATTTATAAATCCAGATCATATTCACCCATAGTGTCTAAAAATTCTAAGAATGCTGGTCCAGCATGTTGATTATTGTACATTTCTTCCTCCGTTCGCTGACCTGATCTGCAGTATAAAACTCCAACTTTATATTTATTGGAAAGACCCTGCTCGTCCAATCTTGCTACAGCTTCCTCGGCTGCGGGTGTTCCGAGCTTAAGACAACCCAGCTGTACTTCGGGTGCAACTAGCTCGAGGATTTCTCTCGTCGGAGATCTTCCCTGTGGTCTGATTCCCAAGGCTTCTTCAGGAACTGTACCTCGCAGAGTTAGCAGTTCTGATGTTCGGACAATTATTCGGTACTGATTCGACTCCTTACGAATGCTAATTGCAACTGGGCCAAGCTGCTCGTCCATACCGAACCAGTTTTGGTGTTCGCGACCTAAATTCAGTAATACATTCATGGCAGAAGAAATTGAAGAGGAAAAGCACAAGCCAAATTGAATATCTACATCAACTTAGCCGGAAACAATGACTTCACTTACCCAAGAAGTATCGGCGATAATAGTGAGCTCCGTCATCAACGCTTTCGATAGGTAAGGGCCGTCTCTGGAGGGGGCACGTGTGTTTCCAAAGAGTTTCTCCTGACGGAGGTTCAAGAACCGAAACCCCATAAGCTAGGGGAGGTCGATGAACTCCATTCGCAGTAAGACATCGAGTAAGTCCAACTTCTCTTTCACCCTCACCCCCCGTTTCGTTACGAAAGAATGGGCAGGACTCCAAGAGATCGTTACCTGGAATCATGAGAAGCGATACGAATTCAAAACAAAGTTTCGGAATATGATGAAATGCATCAATGTCGGGCATAAATGCACGCGCAATAGATCATTGCACGTGTCGAAATGAAAAAAAAACCTACCTTTTCCATCACCAGCATCATCTTCAGGAGCTTCGTCCGGCGTCGAGGCCCTTAGAGAGCTTGCAGCGGAAGCTCCAGTAGCAGTATTCCGTCTTCTAGCCAAAAGAATGCCCCTAAGCTTAGCGGCGTATCCAAGATTAGCGGTAAGAGATTGGCAATCGTAATGAGCAAAAGCGCGTCTTCTATGTCTCTCCTCGACGTCAGCAGATACCGGTGGACTCGCAGGATTTGAACATTGTTCCTGGTCGATACCACGCGGAGGTTTTCCACTCCAAAAACGGTTCAGCTTGAGACGTAATTTTGGACTTGATCCAGTCGGTCCACAGACTTCGTCGGTATCTGGCGACTGGCCATCCTGCAATCGACGTAGTAATTCCGCATTCGAATTTGGACTGCGCTGATGATCTGGCGAACGAAAGTCCTGAAGCATCGCGAAGAAATTTTCACCGACTGGTACGGATTGAGCTACGACATCGATGCTCCCTGTGGAGGAACGGAATGAGAAATCGTAGGAGAAATTTCAAGTTCTATGATGTTCGATGAGAAAATAACGTCCGATCATATCATTTCTGCGTTGTATTGAATATCGAAGATTTAATATTTACCGTGGGAGCCATACTCCCGCCGAAGAGGAGTGTCGGGAACACGAGAAGCTGGGTCTGGGCTGTGGGGCAGTTCAAGACTGGAATTCGAGCGATGAAGCGCCAGACCGCGTCCCACACGACTCCCCGGTCCACCGTTGCCACCACCGCCGCCTCCGCCGCCTCCGCCGCCGCCGCCGCCGCCGCCGCCGCTATTTACTGGAAGACTCGCGATCATCTCATCATTCTGTAAGAGAACAAACGTATGAAAGTTTATAAAAATGCAAATTTATATATATAGATCAGAAACAAAGAAAGTAAATACAGATTTATAATGAATCTGCAGACTCAATAAGAGCGTCGGCATACTTATCCAGAAAACGCGCGTCTGCGTACACTAAATCAAACGAATCAGAATTTTCATGATAAAAATATGGATAGCCATGCTACAAACGAGTGGATATAAAAGTTTCTCAAATAAGTGACATTACCAATTCTATGTTTATTTTTTCAGTTCATCTTTGTCCCAGTTTCGAAATGCCGGACTACGATCGCCAAATAGCCTAATAAATACTTATATTTAGAAATGTGTATCGGTGTATAACTCTTCGTTCGTACAACTCAGGGGTCCGCTGAGGTGAAACCATCGAAATGGAAAATTCTATAAAACTGTCAATTAAACGATACGTACGGCACGTAGAGGCGCGATGTTAACGCTGCAACTGCATACAGTCATGCCTTGTTCACCGTAATATTAAATATAATATAATCTTCGTGCGGTATATAAATATTGCGACGCTGCATGTAGAGCTGGTCACAATGGTTAGCGAGCTATTTTAAATTTAAGTGCTTCTAAACAAGACCGAAGTAGGACAGCTAATTAAACAGCTCCCAAGAGAATCTACTACATGCTAGTCTCTACGTGCAAGTACGTATTAGAAAAAAAATATATACGTAGCATACACGAGATATAAATTGCTTATTCTGGGATGCTAGCGTGCTTCGGTGTTACAGTAGGTTCATTTAGTTAAGTGGCTCTTTCCCTGGTCTAGCCACTTTTTAATTACGCTAGTGGGACAACTTTTATTCTCATTTATTTTTCTTCTCGTTGCTCTGAGTACCTGTGGACCTATAATGTGTGATCTAGCTAGAAGGAGTAAAGCGGGATGAAGGCTATGTCCGCGCGCGTCAAAGGTGACGGTTATTTACGATCTGGGAATTAATATACCAGTTCAAAAGTAATTTGCACAGTTCATTATCTTCGTGCTATTCTCAGTTACAGTTCAAACTCAAAGGAGTTATGATTGGCACAATGTGAAACCAGTTTGTCAGCGATAAATATGGCTAATGGGGTGTACTGTACAACGACGATATATTCCCATCGTCGTATTCTCCTATGATATTCTCGTTGTAGTCTAGAATTGCATAGCATGAGCTAGAAATGGGGATGGGGGAAAGATGATCATGTTGAATAACAGTGAGATCCTCTCGCGCGCTTGCTGTGCCATGCTGGTCAAAGAAAAAGAAGAAAAAGAAAACTAATTGGCAAAGTCTCAATTAACAACAACTGTATTTATAATGCTGGGTAGCTAGAACTGTACTGTATATATAGAGTCGTTAAAGTACGAAGTGAATAATCATTTTTAGTATTATTGCATTGGAAATTTCACAACCACAAATACTACCATACAACGTACTGTAATATGCGTTCGGTACGTTACGTGATATTTGTAAACTCATATGTGCACGCACGCGCCGACAATATTCACTCGAGCTTTCTATGATTAGGAAATCGCGAGGAAGCCGCCGTTGAAAATTATACGAAGGATCGTTAGTTTTTCGTTTTTTTCATCTATTTTCATGAGTCGTTTTAAATTCGTACCAGAATTAGACCACGTGAAACGTGTATACATGTATAACGTACAGCTTAGAGTAATCTTGATTTCGGCAGGTATGTACGAGTGTATATATACATGGCATACGCAGATTTAGATCAGTCTCTTCGTATGATGGGGTACCTACCGTCCACGTCTCGGTCTGCCGGAATTTCATCTCGGTGGTGCGTTAATTAGCTTCGTTCTACTTCCAACAAGTTATGCCTGCGATCTTCGGCATGTTTTGATCGCGTATCTTAAAACTACGTTCGCAAGCTCGATGCACGTGCCACGCGATGGTCATCAATTTCGATAACAAAAATACACATATGTGACATTCGTGCCGTTTTTCATTCACTGAGGCCAAAGATATGGTATGGCTCAACGTTAACTTTCGAATGGATCCCGATTTCAGAATACCAAATTAAAATCATTCGGCCTCGTGAGAATCCCCGCACATACATGCACTGTCCATCAAAAAGCTGAATCATCTAACAGTCGTGATAAAAGCGTTCGGTATTTCGTTGCTGTATCTGCAGAGGAATTCCTTAGCATTCGATATACCTGTGCATGTAGGTATACATAGACGATACAAGCATATAGGTATATGGAAAGGTATGCACAAGGCAGAGTCGTGTGTGTAAGAATTTCCTATCCGAGGGGTCGCCGCACAGTTCACGCACTTCTATATTCTATTCAATCTCTCTCTCTCGAGGAAGAATAATGATTACAGATAAATGCATAGGTGGGTATAATCTAGCTGTAATAAAGAACGACACGAGGTATTCACATATACGTACGTACACGAGGTTGCAGCTTATGCCGTAGACGAAACGAAATCGTGGAAAATAATATCAGCGCAGTTTCGACACCGCGGTTGCAGACGTGAAAAATCCCTATTTCTTGCCAATTTCTGAAATTGCTGATAATATTTTGAGAAAACACTCTGAGCGATTTCTGGGTATTTCATCAAGTGGCATGCAATCTAACCTAGCTAACATAGAGAGTATTCATTTTACATCGAATCCAATCGATGTATTGAAAAAGTCAAATACTCAGCCACTTTCTGCCATCGTACTCAATGAATTCTCGAAGTTTCGTCTGAATCGATCCAGCCGTTTGCAAAAACTTACGATTCTCGTTTTCGAAACGACTCCTCTACGGTTAAGATGTGGAATCCCATGGCGTCTCAAGCTCAAAATACATCTCGGATAAATGAAATTTTATTTATATTTTTAGACGACTTGCATGTATTGTTCAGGTATGGGCTAAATGACAAAGAACCACTGCATACATGACTGTAGATACGTATAGGTATACGTACACGTACATACATTATATCTTCGAAAAAAGAAATACATATAGGTATACACAAGCTGTAATAAGAAATGACATGGAAAAAAGAAGAGAAAAGGAAGAAGAAAATTCAAGCGTTGCAGGTAGACAATATCTCCTTCAATAGATCCCCCAGGTACGTGTAGACCTGTATACATGCTATGCATATAGGTACGTAAATAACTATGTACTCCAATACATACCTATGTAGAGAGAGAGAGTATCGGATACCTAGTTTTATCTACATGGGATGTACACAGATGGATGCCACGTGCGGCTTCCCAGGTACTTTAATAAATGCCTAGGTTTGCATGTATTATATGTATGTACCTGTACATTGTATAGGATAGCTGCAGGGCGTGTATACCCGAAATTTTAGCTAAATTCCTAGATCCAAAGGGTTCCGACCGAGCAATTTGAATCCTTCATAATTCTATACCTACGGTACCATCCGAGCTGAACGTGAACAAAAGAATCATCGTCGGGGACGGGTGACAGTGAAACTTTACGGCAAAGCTGAATATCATGCATAAGGCGTGGCGGGGGTGGGGGGTTGGTGGGGGTCGTTTATTATTTCCCTACAGCGGATGCAATCGAACACGTTAATGCGGGTCTAATGGGAGGTCCATATTATATTCAGAAACCTATTCTCTACCCTGTTGCTGTTTGAAATATATTTTTCAAGCGATTTTACGGCGAAGCGAACGAACACGAACGCTCGCAATTTCTTTGTTCACATTTTGGAATCGATTTGTAACGAGTGAAAGACACGTGTATTGTAAATTTTTCCCAAACGTATGTACCCTAGGCACCGACTTATACCTTTGGGAAATTTCATGCTCGGAAAGTGCATCAGAAAAATGCTAGGAATAGAAATCCCAAAAATGTAAGCTAGCTTCTTGATGTTAATCTTTGGAATGTGTTCGCTACGGACTGCTGCAAGGACCCAAATTTCATGGTCTGCGAGAAGCACTCGAGATCTGGACATTGCGCAAATTCTTCAGCACCGCCGTCTCGTTTAGGCCATATGGATATATTCTCGTTTTTATCTTTTTCCTGAACAAGAAGAAGCAGGAGAAGAAGAAGAGCCGATGGTGCGGCTTGCCGAGAATTAGAGGAAACCGTGGAATTTGTAAAAATGAAAAGTTGAAGGAGAGAAAAGAAAAAAAACTTCGTCGACCGTCCCGATCTTCGCGTCGTTGATACCGCCAATTTCGTATGGCACTCGAATTCCAGGAACGAAACAAACGAGAATAGAAAAAATCAAAAAACAAAACGATCTTTGGCTTGCTCTGGAGAGGGTCTCGCCGGAACATACTAGACCCTCAGGCCTTAAGGCAAGCATCATTATCTCAGGATGGAACCTGCAGTCACGATGTAGGAAAACCAGACGAATCACTACTACTGTGACTCTAATGCGCGGGTTTGAATCTGCGCCTTCACTCGATTCACCTGCCATAACATAACTTCGTATTTACCTGCGACAGGCGGATAGGTAGGTTGGATAGAAAGAAGGTTGGCATACCGAAGAAACAGAAAAAGGGGTAGAAGACAATAATTAAGACAAATAAGTAACAACTTTCTGTTGGCCACTCCGCTTTTGCTGATTGTATATTTTTTCTCAAATCAATTCAATTTCGAACTTAATTGTGATTGAAGAAAAAAAAAAAACAAGATCTTTGAAATCTCAGTGAAATTTCCGTGCTCGTTTCATTTCATTTGGTATTCGTTTCATGAATAATTCCGAACGCGAAAAGGACAGGTTTTTAAATAAAATATTTCGGTTAAACGTTCCGACATTGTGTCGTTCATCGGCAGGCGCCATCCACCCAACAAGATTGAGAGGAAAAAAAATGAATCAAAAACAACCACATCAATTAGCACTAAAAAAACCAGTTAGATTTCTGAATTAATCAGATATTATAATTAATGAATGATAAAGCGGAGGACCCATTGATCTACTGTGTATATGTGACACAAAAATTCACCGAACGGAAACGTGTCCTATGGTGATAGTTTATTGACGTGTTTCGGTATATTTTATTGAAACGACAGAAAAACTTGAGAAAAAATTAAAACAAATATTCTACCGCAGAGAGAACGAGAAAACAAATAAAGATGAAAAGAACCGCGAAGTTTTGTTTCAATTTATTCAAATCTTGAATTCTTGATCGCCATGGCACCGACAAATCTCTTCTGTATGTATATTTATTATCATTACGAGAACGATATTCTTCTCTGGCGCACTCGTCGCTCAGCGTCATCAAGTGATTAATACGCTGAATTTATGCAGAAATGAGGATTCTGAAGGATCGAATAGCATTGGCAATAGATTTCCACGTGCGAAAACCGGGAGTAATAATTCCATAGGCTCCTGTTCCAGCGTGTAATGCAAGCCCAAAGTGCAGCAGCGAGTTTCTCGTATCCGTGTAGTATACCGATAATAGCGATCCATGGGATAATCACGACGGACATTTGATCGCCCCGCGGATGATAACAACCTGCTAAGCGAGACCACGGTCACACACACACAGAGCAGCTCTTACAAACTTTATGACTTAATAGATTCAGCTCTATACGCATCACCCCCGTAATCACGAACTGAAGATTTCATTCCTACGCCCGACAGAAGAGCCCGGCATATATCATTCTGCCGCAGATATGCTGGAATATTCGCCGTCATATCAATCAAAGTTGCACGTAGGTGATTGTTAATCGATCGATCCATCAACGAATTTCAGGAGGTATATATATACACATAGATTCTATGCGCGTGAGAATTTTGATTATCATCCATTCGAGGATAAGGATTTGCCAAAAATCTCTCAATTTTTTCACACCATTTAGAAGTTTAACGCAACAAAATCAAGAAAAATCTGTTACAAGTGCAATTTGAGCTTGCCGGGCGTACGCGGAATGCGCCGTACACTTACACTTCGATTTTGCTGAGCGACAAAGGAAACCGCGTAATGCACTTACGAAGTACTTAAGCCTAGTGATTCAATGGTCCATTGATATCCGATACGCGGGATTATAGCGAGAAAGGGGTTCACGAAGGATGCAGATTTCCAATTATACCTTCAGCTATGTACGTTGCTGGAAGAGATGTTTCCGCCCACGCGGCCAAGGTCTCCTCCCCGCCTGTACACCTCTGCCTCAATTCTTAGGTTCGGATTTCTAAAGCTTAGGTATAACACGAGCCTGCAGGACGCAGTTATTTATCGAGCGTAAGAAACGGGATCTGTTTATTCGAAGGCTTTGACAGCCGGAGTAAAAGGAGGAGCAGCAGCAACAGCAGTAGCTTGCTAGGAAATATACACTTCCTCCTCCTTTACCGGCGCTCGTAGGGTTTCCAACGACGTAGCACTACTCACTCGCTTTTCATCACTAGCAAAACGGAATATTATATTGGTTTCGTGAATATCCCGACGTTTATTATTATTGCTTGAACCGGCAGCTATTCCTCATATCCCCATCAGGGGCAAAGTCCGGCCGTGGGACGCGCACGGTGCGTACGGAGAACGATAAAAGGGAAAATATCAACCCGTAGCGTGTGGGAGAAAGATGACGGAGATCCGGAGCCGAAGATTTTATCTTTCAACATTGATCGATGGATTCTCTCTTGAAATGAGATTCGCGAAATGTGAAATAAGAAATATGACGAGCCACGGTGCACTTGTGTGCGCACGCGTGTGTGTGTGTGTGTGTGCTGTAGTATACAGCAAATCCTTTGTTTCAATACACCTTCTGCATCCCTAGAGGAGGACACGATGACGATGACGGTGATAAATGACATCGATCGTGACGAGGGGTGTATTGGCAAGTCGGAGTGTGGTTATCGATGGATGCCTTACGTAGCAGAGAACTTGGGGAGTAGGTATATACAGGTATGTAGATACTACGTACTTCACGAGTATGCAGTATAAACAGATGCTGGCGAGAAGAGGAGGCTCATTCAATGTTGTACTCCCACGGTGGTTTACCTCGTGCAAGCAGGTATGTATAGGTAGGTAAGTACCTGAGCGTATAAAACTGAGAGGAACGCTGAGAACGCCTCTTACCTGAATCATGCAGCGATAGGGCGAACCGGTACCCAGCACATGCCGTTGCGGCTGGCTTAGGCTATAATTGGAATATGTGCCAACAGGACTAGGTATGTACATACATACATTGCCGGATCAGAATGATATTCATTCTAAAAGTCTGGCAAACTCGTTCGAGTCAATTTTCCGTTTTACCGATTCAAATTTCGAAATCTATAGCGTTTCGAATAGGTATACCTAGCTCCAAGATCTTTCCCAAATTTTGTTCCCCACCAGTTTGACAGACAGTTGGTATTTATTTCTCATTCTTCTTTTCCAACCGATCATACGGATCTCGAACAGATTCGAAGATGTACGCGAGTGATTCGAATCATGGAAGAAGAAAGACTGCACTTACGAAACGAGATTCCGATTCTTCGCAGGATTGAATAATTTCTGTATCGACGCGAATGGACGTCTAGATAGATTCAGATGCTGCAGGAAAAATTATTCGAATATTAATAATCGATTTTTCAAATTCCCGAATCAACGAAATTTTCTATTATTTCAAATTCACCAGAATCTCGAGTGTGTGTACTTTCTTTATGAATGAGAAACGAGAATATATGTATATGTGATACGTATATCCTCATAACTGCTGCAGAAGAATGACCTTCTCTAGTGTATCGAGTTCGTTCGGAGAGCGCATCGGAGCCACAGGTTTCACGTTATAGCCACTCACACGTTACCAAATTCATACCGTCGTCCACATGTGGTATATGGATGACCAGTTTCCGATGCGTGACCAAGAATACAATGGTGTGCGGCATGGGAATATGCAAGGTGCGTGCAAGTGCGTGCGACCTATGGGCGTTATATAGGTATGTATGTAGGTACATACAATGGTACCTACGCGAGACGAACAGGTGAATAAAACATAGAACTACGTATTCATGTATACAAGGACACGCATGCATCCCGGCATAGTACATGTCTCCAGGATATCTGCTCCGATAGTTTTACACGGATGGTTTCATTCAATGGGAGGATAATGTGAAAGAACAACCCGAACAAATTGTCGTCAGAATACACACGGGATAAACTCGGACGGTATCTCTAAAATTGTAGTGTCTGCACTCGAACGAAAATTTTGATTTCGAAGTCGTTTCCGACAAGGAAATCTCGAACATAGAGAGCATATGTATATGTATTGTAGTATTATAATACATATCGACGCGAACGGAGAGTATGATATGGAATGTGGGGGTTTCTACTGTATTTGTTAGTTCTTTTTCTTCTATCTTATTCATTCTGGTTTCTAATTAAATAACCGTTTTGTAATGAGGATATGGTAAAGTCTCCGATCGATTCGCACGAGATAGTTATCGTCTCGAAGGACACGTCTTCCGTTTAAGAGATATAGACACTGACCGTGGTATAGAAACAGGTTTCTGTCCCGGAGACTTTCTTATGTAAGTCAACTACGGAACTACTACTACTACTGCTACTACGACTATTGTCGTACGCGGGTATCCTTTTTCTGCTCCCCGGTATGTCATCACGACGCTATAATATTATTTGATAAGGACATCGAAGACGATCAAGGTACAGCCGTAATAACGCGAGACCCCGTATATAATTACTTAATTATAATAATCTCGCCTGAAAGTGTTGTCCGAACAAGGTTGATTAATTTTTGTATTTTATTTTCACAATTCACAAGCCAAATAGAACGAAATTCGCCATGATTTTTCGATGAAATTTGTCGGTGAAAAACAGCTTGTATTTTCTGGTAATACGGGAATCCCCACGATCCCAGGTGAGAATTTGTGAGAATTTGCAAGAATTCGTGGGGATTCCCGAGTTCCCGCGCAAAGCATGCAGATTTTTTTCTTTTTCACCGAAAGATCTCTTTAAAATTCATTCAATTCGGTTTACAAACTCGATACTCCTTCGCCAACCGCGACGTCCTCGATACATTGTGCATGTGCGATTTCCCGAACACGAATTATCGGTGCACGCAGCACGCGGGTCGATTATGCGCGTGTTGAACTGTTGACGAGCGAACTAGTTATGTAAATTGCTCGCATTCTTCGCGTGCCATTTAATCTCTGCGAGTATGTTATAATATGTATAGTAGTAGGAATACGTCGATGAGATATCCCGCCGTTTGTGTCTTTAACTTCAGGTAAAAGAACCTATATTTCTGTTTCGTTCTATAATATTCCAAGATGGCAAAAATCCACAAACTATGTAATACGTGGGACATCTTTTTCTCCCGTATTTTATAGAATCAATCTGCATTGCATTTCGGATATCTGCAGGTCCCACGTGAAATCCAAAATTTCACATGTAATAGCGACGTGGGCGCATTCAGCCAATGATTTCAAATGTACAATAACGGTCGAGAGGAAAAACAGCAAGACAAAAATGAAAATCTGTATAACATCGAACAAAACCTTATAATCACCGTCACACAGATCGTATCAAATTTTAATCGCTAATTGCCTCAAGAGAAGAATGGTGTTCGTGAATTAGTAATCGAATGAAATATGATATGAAATTTAATTTGAGATGAAAATTCGAGAAAACGAGCGAAAAAGACCATCGGGCGGTGATATACCTAACTCGCGGAGAAATTGATCAGAGCTGACCTTCCTCCATTTCCTGATTCCCGGCACGCGACGAAAGTTTACGCGTGGATATGAAGTTTATATTTTTATTTCCCCGAGTTTCGTTTTCTTTCTTTCTTCTCTTCGTTGTCTGTCCTTCGTCGCCCCCTGAAACGAGATTTAAGCAAAATTCTCTCTCTCTCTCTCTCTCTCTTCTGTAAACGTCACTACAGGTTTTTGCACGGTGCAGACGGACCACGGAGGAGAAGTTGGACGTTTTTGTCCCAAGAACTTGAACACGTCGTTAGGACTGTGTACGAGTTAATTACGAGCTGTAGCCACCGGAGTCCTTGCTCGACCAGCCCCTAATGATAGGTTCCCGTATCCAGAGCACCGCCGGCTCGGCGTCCGCGTCCGCGTCCGCGTCCGAGTCCGTGTCCGAGTCCACGCCGCGCCGCCCCGGGGCTCGACACGCAGCATTCATACTTTTACACCAACTCACGTGTATCTACATATAAACGCACAGAAAAATTCGAAATCGCTATTTATCGATCCTCATCCGCACCATAACTGACCAACGTCATCTGCGGGCAAATTCTTCCGTTTCAAATGTGTAATATAAGGTATTCCTGCACGGGATGAAGTTATAACCGCGTACCTACTCGATCGCTTGTTTTCTCCACATTTCATATGCTACACGTTCGAACGTTCTCTCGACATTATAGATAAATATCATTATAAAACTGGTTAGACATTATGTAAGCTGGCAAACATTTGAGGAAAAAAGAACAACCTAAACTAATACATAAAAACAAAAAGAACAAGAAACTAACGACTCATGTTCGAAACTTGACCGATGACTGTAATGAGATACTATATAAAAAGATGACATTGAAAATGTGAGAATCATTCAGATTTGAAAATCTTGATGGATCTTATAGATATATAATAATATGTATACCTTACTTACAATTTTCGAGAGATTCCGTAAAATCGGGTAACTGCATCAGTTTAGAAGAGAGCAGAATGGAAGAAACGTGCGAAGAAAGAGGAAAAAAATTATCACAGCTTCCTCCTCGATAAGTGAAAACAGAAAAAATGATAATTGTTCAATGGGGTGACCGAGACGTAATGCGCTCCTCTCGGCCATCGAACCCTGCACAGGACTGCGTCTGTAAGTCTGTCCATTCGACCGGGGACGCAGCGAGCGACAGCTGTCTCAGTAGTAATTCTCAACTCACATCAGCATTTTCTTTTACAGCATCTTTTTCTACTGTTTGCTGCTCCCTCCTAACCCGCTCACACCCCATGCACGGCGCGCAAGACATGAACGATAAATTCACATTATGGAATCTATTTTACCCGGACGCGGCATATGTTCCGAGATACAGAAGAATAACCGTATCATTGTATATAGTACCCTAATTCATTCTTAGCGGAGGTCCAGACGCATTCCCTTCTTTTTCGGTTTTATTTCAAAAACGAATGTTTTCTACCCAAATTCAACTTGCGGGAGAATGTCAAAGAACACGTGATCCGTTCAGCAATCCTATAATCATGGAATCGTCGTATTTCCGATCTCTCGTTTTCTGCGTGATAATATGAGACGAACCGTGGAGATTCGTAGGGGTAAAAAATTTAAGAATTCTGTCGAAAATTTGAGAAAGGTTAAGGAAACGAGCAGGAGAAGCAGAAAATCGAAGTTATTGGTGTGAAACAACCGCGGTCTGCGATTTTCTCTTTCTGAATTTTAGTGAATTGGATCGGAATGTGGGCCCAGTATGGAGGAGGGGTCAGTTTGGCCGTTTGTCCGTTTAGCCCGTTGTTGTACCGTGAGTCATCGCGTCGCGGCGACCCACGTGGTCTCCATCCTCGCCGTATTCTCCGTCCGAGCTCACTCAAATATTTCTTTCCTTATGTAACGTACTGTAGACTATAAAGAGGATGCGGGGCCCGATGCCCAAAGGGCCCCACGGGATTCTTGGAGCAGTAGTACGAGGCCCTCGCTGCCGCTGCTCCCTCGTATATTATACCTATATACCTATATATATGCTCTCATGTTTATATACTTATACGTATACCGGAGATTGTGCATTCCAGAATACTCTGCTTCACCCCCATTATCGTTAGGTATGGCAATAGCGTAGGATAAATTTAAAATCGTAACCCGAACAAATTTACAACCCGTGTACATATAAGTTGCTATATGTATAATGATATGTAAATGAATAATTTCCATCAAGAGTGTGCCCACGTTCGCGAGTAGATTGTATTTCAGAAATGGTAGGCCGAATTGAACGATTTTCCGAGCGATTTTTCTCCGTTGAAATTTTTCTATCGCAATATCGGCGGAAAAATCAAGATTCTTTTGCGCCGAAGAATTTCCACCTCCATTCTCAGATTCGGCCGACTGCAATTTCATCTCGATAATATAATCAAGCCCCGAGTCCTCATTCACCGCGCTGGGGAAATTTGAAAATTCTGAACAACCGAAAATCAATATTTTCACTATATGTGAAGAAGTTTCATTCAGAAATCGTCGACCAGAATACATTTAATCGCGGTTTATAATTTCAAACGAATATACAGGTACAAGGTACTAATCAATCTATAAAAAAAGATGACGGTTGTTCTCGCTCACTCACTCGCCCGGGCGATACCCATTGGACAATGAGTCACTAGCTTGAACCGGTACAGAGCACGCCCGCGCACGTGTACTTAACATATACCAATACACATACTCAATAGATACATAAATATTATTTGCCCACGGGGCATTCGATGTGCCGAGATAAAAAAAAAACTAACTCGTGACCCTATATCCCCGAATTACCAATCTCGTCCTCAAATTTTCGATTTCCACGTAACATCTGGCCCAGAATTACGACTCTTCTTTCGTTCATTCGGTCAAAGTTCGGCACAGTTAAATAATTCACGATTCACCATTTTCGGAATTCAATTCATTTCAGTTATATTACTTTCCTCCGGATCGGCACAATTATGAAATCGGAGTGAAATTTATCGGCAGGTAAGCCACGTACTCACTCGGCTATGCGAGCGCGCGGAGACCTAGACAGCCCGTGGACGATGATGAGAAGATATAATTCTGACTCCGAAACAGACGTATCGCGTAGAATAGGATGAAATTGTAATGGTTGGAGTGGTTTTCCTCTATTTTATTTCTTCTCATTTCGTCCGTTTCACGTCCGAACGTTGAGTCATCGTCGCGAGTGACGACTTCAATTTATAGGTCTAGTAAAACACTCGGGTCTCTCTCTATATTACTACAAGTATATGAATGAATTATAAATAAATAAATAGATTCAAAATACCGGTTTCTTCGGCTTGAGTTGTTTATTGGCGAACGATGATAATATCCGGTATTTAACGCCTTTGAAACATCCTGCACCGTCGCGGTCGCCTCCGCGGTACCGTTTTTTTCCATTTTCTATCGAAAAACCGCAGATCGAATTCATTTTTCACTCTTGATCGGAAGTAGTACGTGTCTTGCCTCTATATAGTCCAAGTGCCTACATAACGCTTAGATCTTCACACGCGAACAATGAATGAATCTATACACCCGCGAATTATTACCCGTTCGATATGATTACCACCGTACTCTAGACATATCGAGATTTCAAAACAGTAACACGAACACAAACACAAACACGACTGCTCTCAATACCGATCGGTAATAAACTGAAGGAAATATATAGATATAGCTATACCTATACGTAATACATAGGACCGAACAAGTTCGGGCTTTTCTATTGTCACTGACGAAACAAGTTCGCGCGTGAATTTGAACACGCAACGACTTGCAGGACGAAAGTGCAGCTTCTATACCGCAGCGTCGTTCAACTGACAACGAAATTGATCCTATGCGCTCGTCTCATCGCTATTCAGGCACGATGATCGGGGCAGATGATAACGACGGGTAAATTTGGACAAACTGATTTGCATCGGTTGTTTGGTTGGTTGAGTTGCAGTTTGACCAGGCTATAGCAATCATAACTACTTACACACACACACCCTGAACATGCAACACTGCAGCTCTCTGTCCTCACACGCCGCCGCTTTCCACATGGATTTGCGTGAAATGAGCAGTATATATGCATATATGCGTAGCGTCGTAATGTGAATGAATTGAGTATATATATTTGTAGGCTGTTTATGAAATCCGAACTTTTATCATCCATTCTTCAGAGCGCTAGCAGGGATTTTCATTTTCATTTTCAATATTCGTCTTTCTGTTGTTCGCTTCCCCGTTTTTTCAAATTACTTTTCGTCATTACGGGCATGCCGGTTCTCGCAGCCGCGGGCTTCCAGATTGATTTCATTGATATTATCATCTAAACAGGCTATACTGATACCTATATATTTTTTGATAGGCTTCTATTTATTTCTCCATTAAATAACGACTTCGGATAAATAGAGGCGAGGCATGTGCTACAGTACTCAATTCAAACGACTACAGATGTATATACATGCGTGTGGCATGTAGGCATATACGAAGAAATAAACAAAAGAAAATGAATAAAATCAAAAATATATGTGAACACGGTTAGAAAAAAATGTTGCAGGAGGTCCACTCAAGTTTTTATGTTGATTTTGACATTTGTTTCTCATCAATACAACATAAATTCTTGTTATTTGAGCGAAAAAATGTTGTTTCGTGATAGAAAAAGAGAAAAAAAAAAAAAAAAATCGTTGAAATTAACACGAAATCTTGAGTGGACCTCCTCCGACATTTTCATTTCTAACAGTGTACGAAATAAATATATGAGATAATAAAAGGCTACGTGTTTTAACCGTTCGAAAATTATCAAGACAGTACAATATATACTACGGTATATAATCGTATATGCAAATGCCGTGCGTGAAATTTCATATAGCATACGGATAGACCTACTATGTGAATTTATGTAAATGAGAAATTTCAAACTGACGCGCACGCGCGCGAGCGTTCGTGCAGCTTCATTTTCATCCTGATGCGAGATGGCGCGCGTTTCGGCGCTACTTATGCCAGGATTTCGAAAAATCCTCTTATCTGTAGTATAATAATACTTTCGGGATTTGTTTTTTGTGTGTTTCTATCTCTTCTAAACGAAACCCTGCGAATTTAGGACGAAAAGTTTGGAAAATTGTAGGCCCAGGTACTGGGGATAAAATTTATCCCTGTACACTTCGACCCAGTTTCAAATGGACAGTTGTTATTTCTGCCGAGTATATATGTAATAATCATTCTGCCGTTTCTCGACACGCGAGATAACACGCTAGACCTACTACTATATATACGATCGTAGAACGCGTACGAGTGTGTGTACCAACCTACTCGACGATGAGAACTTTCCTGAGCGCGTAGATATATTATATTATACGTATATAGATATAATCGTACGAGTGTAAGAAACCGTTCGAGTTCCAGCGATTATGCAGATGGGTGTATCATTAGCATTTTCATTACCCTCGCTCGGTGTCCGTGCGCGGATGAATCCGGTGCATCCAGGAGCCAGTTCTTGAAGCGAGAGCTAGAGATATACCTGTGCGTAGGTACACGACTCCGCGGTACTTTCGATGCATGTGTACATCATATTATTGGGAGCATAAGTATTTACACGGTAAATTAGAGCTGCTGCAAGAATATATATGAGGGCAAGTAACATAGGTAGGCAAGGTACACACGCGGTAACATGCATACTATACGTGCCAACCGACGACCGCAGTGATTCGGATCCACGATCTGATAACAATCTATACAGCAGAGCAAAGTATTACAATTATAATTGATGTATTCATTTTTCACTCGAAACGTTATACTGAACGCGTATCTCGCTCTCTTCGACGCGAAAAATATCCGCAACGATTTTCATAGAGAGCACGCGTGTCTAATTACAGTACAGAACATAATTGAACACAGAATGTACCTATAAACTATAATACAATACACTAGTCAGGTATACGAAAGTACCGTTTTTTCATTCGGTGAGTAGAGATAATTGCATATACTAACTAACTAACTAACTAGCTAACTATACAATATAGGTATATTTCAAACACACTGCTGTAACAAGTCGTTGACTGATTTCTAGGCGTACGTACAGGTATGAGTTTCTTTTATTCTTTCGTTATATAGTTTTCTCTTTAACTTCTTCTTTTTCAAGCGTTTCAATCAATCACCTTCTTTATCAATCAAATCGTTGCTCGCTTGTTCGACACTTCTGTGTTGTCACGATCTACCTACCTACTACCTACTTCTATCTACAAGCATACACAATATAATTGTTTCGCAAACCTATTGAGTCACGTGCAGAGACAATATACCTACTATCTGTACCATAGTAGACCACAGTACAGGTATTGTACGGTATGGTATGGTACCGTGTAGTGTGGTACGAGCGTAGTAGGTAACCGATTTCGAAAGGTTAACAACCAGCTTTGTACCAATCCGCTATCGTTCTTTGCTTCAATCGCATTGTTAATCCGAAAGAATGATTCAAACTTCGCCGTTGATCTAGAAAAATCTTCAATTTTTCGCCATTTCGAAAAACTACACGGCCCTCTGTTGGGCGCCGGTGGGCCTGGCGCCCAACACGGGAGACCATCCATCGTCTTCCCTCTGAATCTGTGTTCTCTATACCTATATTTTCTTTTTCTTCCGAGGATTTAAAGAATAGCGAAGAAGTCAAGATTTCTTCATTGATACATTGACGAAGTTTAATACACATGAATGCAATTCTTCGCTACGGGATTCAAGCGGCGAATCAGCTGATAATATTTTTCGCCATTTCGTTGCATCAACGTTCGGAACTTCGCTTCTGGTTGAATTTTCAGCTGCCGTTGAATCGCGTATACCTATGTGAATGATAATCGGTAATGGCGGGCTATCGTCATCGTTCAAATTCAAATATTTATACTAGATGGATGGGATGTACATACGTAGGCACATCGGGCACTGCATCGCTACGCGTGGTTTACATTCGAAGGACCATGAGATTCCGTGTTATATCTACCTATAGGTACATACTGTCACATCCCGCCGGAGTAAACCTACCTATACACATATCCCCACGTGAATGTTCTCGAATACAAAGGTTATTTCACTGTTTCATCTCGCCTGCGATAACCCAGCCGAGTAAATATTATTTCCCGAATGATAACGCCGTTGATAAAGTGAGATCGATCCACGAGCATCGTGAACTCAACGACGCACGGCGAATAATGTACATACAATGAAAGTTCATCGGTAGAATGAATTATCACCGAAGATCGACTGCAGTATATACTGAACATTGATAAGTATATGAATTGCCGGTATGATAACCGAGAATATATCTACGAAAGTAGTCCAAACGCGGAGGGATAAATTCTTCGCTTCAATTATCGTAATTCCTCTTCTTTCAGTTCGTTTTCTCACCGATATATGCTTCAGACAAAGGAGCAAAAAATTTATGAAAATGAAAAGAGGCGTAAGATTCTAAAAGGATCAACGTATTGGTAGAAAATTTTCTTGTCTAATGGTCCCCCCACAGCTGCCGTCCAGATTCCGGTCACGAACCTTACAGCTACGGGGCAGCGAAGGTTATTTGGTACTGAATTAACACTAAATTAACACCATGCTGCATGGCCAAGGTAAATATTTGAGGTTGGCTCCCTTTTTCCCATACGCATCGACCCCATCGTGTCTCCACGGCGAGAGTGCGACGTGATGCGCTCGGTGGTTTTTTGGCCAGTTCCCATGTCTCCTTGTATTCGTGTATGTATATACCTACGCGTACTGCAGTGTATGTACATACATGGAGGCGAACGCGTTATGTGTGTATGTTAAGTATAATGTAAACTCGTAGAAGGTACGCACGCACACTTAGGGTACACTTAGGCGCATATTGGTACGGCAGCTATACAACGTCAACTTTATACGCGCGTGTTATACGAAACGACCCATGTAATTTCCGTAGTTTCGGAAATGCCGCACAGGCGAAAGCGTGTTCATTGTCAGTGTCGCCGGCGCGTGTCACGTTAGTTTGCTTACACGCGTTACACCCGAAATAGCGAAACGAGAATGAAAAAGCCGAGGGAAAGGAAAATTGAAAATTTATGCAACGGGCATCGAGGGATAAGGCTGACTTTCGATGATGGAATGGGCACGTGTAATTCTACTTCCAAATCGATTTCAAATTACCCGAAACCTCTGGAATCCCATAAAATTCTTTGAAATCATGAAATCATTGATCATCTCCCTCAGAAACCGTGATCGCATGAAATCACATGAAATTGGAGTGTAGGAACGAATGAATTGAATCCACCGATTGTGATTAAATGGGGCTTTCAAATATCCAAAAGCTTCGATATTTTCTCTTGCAGCAAAAAGACGGGGAGAATGGTATTCTTCGTGATAGAATGATACATGTTCTCTATTACATTTCTATTCCAAAATTAACGCAGAATCTGAACGCCTCTTCGTACCTCTTACATCATGAATCATTGCCGAAGATTAATCGGGAAAGCGTGAGTGAATTGTAATCGATCAACCGTTTATCTTGTCATCATTCTTATCCGTCGGCCTAAAAAATACCCTACGTGTTTACCTACCCCTAATGTTTCATTTCTTGCGGTTAGAATGATGTATCGTGGATGCATGAATACAGTACCTATGTAGTAGATCTACGCATAGCTATTGGGATTTGGCTGTTGCAGCTACGCCATCTGTTTGAACAACGGCAATCGGTTCAGCTATCGCTGAAAAATTGACGTCGTAATGCATATTTTTCAATCCTAAATCTCCAATCATAAACGTACGTGGAACAATGCGGCCGACACGATTGCGTTAGTTCTGAATCTACTGTAGCGCCCTCGAGCCGAATCCCAACATCTATATCCGCCTGCGATGTCCGCGGCATTGAATCGAATTAATCGAGAAAGGGTTGTGCATTGGGGGTTGCCTGATGTCAGGTCAGCGACTGCTGCTGCAGCACGTTATACTCGCGGTTGCATTTTTAACGAAATTGTTCCAATACTTTGATGTGAGCATTCTGTTCTGTTGGAAATTCTGTTCTGAATGAAACTGTACAGGTTTTTTTTTTAGTTAGGAAGAAGAAGAAGAAGAAGAAGAAGAAGAAGAAGAAGAAGAAGAAGAAGAAGAAGAAGAAGAAGAAGAAGAAGAAGAAGAAGATTGATGCTGAAGTCCACAACGCGCAAGAGAGTCGAAAAAAATACCTAATATCGCAGGAAAAACTTCGGATTTTTCGTCATGGAAAAATTTCAGCCGACATTATTTCACACGACTTCGTTGCGTTGAAGTTACTGAAGTTCAGCTTCTATAGAACGAAAAACGCAATATTCCGAATCTCAACGGTGAACGAGCTCGGAATATTTAACCGGTCAGCAATTTTGATTCAAAAATACTAAGATAAGATCGGCGACGCGTATACTTCCTTTGATTACGATTCACGTGTATGTGTATCTATGTATGTATATACATACCTACCCAACTAATTGTAAGTAGATAGGTATACACTACATAGCGATTGCGCGCTTGGCTGCTGTAGTCTTTCGTTTCAACGCTGCGGAGTCGGCAGCTTTTCTTGCTTTCTTCCTCACTCACTCGCTTACTTGTTTAACGTAATTAATATAATACTTGGCGGCGATTCGCTGCCGCGAATCTTGATACACATACTATATATAATTGCGAACTGAAGAAACTCAGGCTCCGAGACACGAGGGATATAATTTATACGCACATTATGTATGTATATATACATACATACATACGTGTACACCTACCTTGAATGAAATGAAGAATTAATGATATCGTGCCGCTGTTTAGAATGAATAATGTTCATTTTCTTATCTCCCAATCGGAGAAAACTTCAACTTTTACAATTATTGTATACCTACTTAACTATACCACGCGGAGTAGATTTCATAATGAGAAACAAAAAGTCTATGAATATTGTAATCGTATATCTACATGAGAAGACGAGTTGACCCACGCACGGTTCTCGTACGAGAAGGAAAAATCTGACTGTACGCCAACTTTCATTACGACTTTTTCTCCTAAGAGAAACTTTTCCACGCACAATAATGCACTCGCAGTCTACCCCCGGGACAAGTGGTCGGTATTTGACGATATTGAAACAGGAACTTGGCATTATCTCTCATCTCCTGCATATAATATAGGTACCCAAGCACATCCGTTGCTGCTTGACCAAAGAGTAACATAATTAAAAGATTTAAATACAACCGCACTCTAATTGCTAATTAGCGTATAGTGAAACAGTCCCCTTCGTAGCTACTGCGGTGACTTCAGGCATTTTTCTTTTTATCCCTTCGACTTTTCACCTTTTTCTCGATCGTCGTGTCAAATTTTTCTGTTCAGAGTGAAATCACGTATCCTGTCGGAGGATTCAGTAAACTTTCGGGAAAGTTGTGCAGAAAAAAAAAAAAAAAACAGAAAAAAACTCACAAGATGAATAATGCGCATTGAAACACAATTTATAGTTTCGACCATCTCTCTCCCTATAAACATGCATTTTAGTTTCTCACTCAGAGCACAGACTCACGATTTCGGAAACAAAATTCAAGACACAGGTCATAATACACATTAGTTGAAGCATAGGACGGTTGAAAAACGATAATGCCGTAGCCACAGAAGGTTTTACTGAACGCCTACGAGTATTCTAGGTACACGATATAGAACTAGAGAAGTATGAGGTATGTGCATCATCCAGTTGAAACTATATCTGTAGAAACTATTACGGTAATGCGTTGCGTGTTGCCCCAAGGGTATTCGAGGCCTAGATATGAAAGATATTATACTACAGCTAGGCCAGTCGCGAACGGAGGTCAACTTTGAACTAAAATATCTAAGAGCCTATGAGGGTTGGAGGGTTGGGACATCCGAGAGGTTACGCAGAAATTAGTTCTAACCCCCCCCCCCCCCCCCCCCCCCCCCGGTCGTTATACCTGCATGGGAAAGTTCATTTTTGGAATTTTGGCCACGTTTTCGTGAAAATTCCCCACTGTACGTCGTCGGGAGACTTGAGACCATCGCCATCGACTACAAACACTTCTGGAGTAGCGAAGCGTGTGTAGGTCACTCATAGAGTATATAGAACGTATAGTACAGTATTATAGTAGTAGGTAAGATATTATTGAGCCCGCAGACCGCAGAGAGACGAAGAACACGCTTTATTCTGTGTACTTGTCCTGCTGGTTGGGCTAGGCAACGACGCGAGGCTACGCTAGCAGGCTCTCTCCTCTTCGGAACCATAAGATGCAGTACGTACGCAGGGAGACAAGTACGCAAAAATGTGTGTACGCCAGTGCGAACGTGAACTCACACTGAATATTCGACCGTGTAGCACACAATGCAGGGTAATATACTTCGGTTATATGCATGCGTCGAGATTGGAACACAGTGAACACTTTGCCGCATGCATATATAGGCACGTGCATGCGTAGATGCTACACGTATAGTACAGTATATCTACAGTGTTCCTTTGTTTAGTCTGCCGCATAGGAACGCGTCTTGGGATCGACGTAGAGGCACACCGCGTGCATACATTATTTTACCACACAACACATCGCAACAAATTTACACGAGCAATGATATATACCTATAGGGACGCGCAATATTTCTGCATTAATGTAAGAACGCAGATTTATCACCGAATCATCCTCGGGCCGGTCAATAAGTCGATTGTTCTATGTAGCATAACATGTGAATGAATGAATGAATGAATGAATGAATGAATGATTGATTGATTGATTGATTGATTGATTGATTGATTGATCGATTGAATGAATGAGAAGGAGATGCGAGAAGTGAAATGGGAGGAGAAAAAAAAAAATCATTGGCAATATTCTACTTCCTTCTTATGCGATAATGTCCTGCGAAAATTTGCGCCGGGAATTTGATAAGATATGTCGAATATACGTTTGATGTACGATTCATGAGTGATAATACAGAAAATCATCGTCATCAGGAAGCGTAGTGTATGAAGAGTACCTTCACAACGAAGGTACCGCGGCCGCGGCAACTTCCTGCAGCGGCGCACTATACATTACCTGCATTAATTACAATTGTAATTGGCAATGCGTTTTGTAATTCAACGGCAATCGTATGAACAATCGCAATATAGTGCCTTACCGATGCTTTCATATAGCTTCTCTGCATTATGAGGCAGAGCAGCACATACTGCAGGAATCTACACTGGCATTACACGTATACGTAGGTACAGACACCGAAGTATAACGTTGACGCATCAAGTCTACAAGTCGCCATCATAATGTATACAGTATGATGTGTTCCTGTTTCGTAATAATCCATTCATTATTCATCCTTTTATACAACTAACTAATCTATGAAACAGTAATTATATTCACTCCAGGTATGAATAACACCGTTTTGCTATCTGCAGCTATGTGAATTATAATTATTGTTGTTAGGTATACAATTGTGGTCGTCGGTTGATGTACAAGATATAGGTATACTATTGTACGGTATGGGTTACAAAACTGCAGCGTATAGTTCATAAGTTCATACTCTACCTGCTACCTCTGTTAGATTCCGTGGTAATGGAGATATCAAGGTGCTATTGAAGACATATTTAGACCCATTGTTACTCATTCTTAAAAACATTGTTATGACTTCGGAAATGGGATTCGTTGCTAAACCTATAGCAAACAACCGATCGGAATGAAACTTTGGGGAGTGGATGCAGTATTTCGGCAAGAAGTGGCTGAGTATTTTATTTCTACGAAATATTGAATCTTCTATCGAAAATTACAATTTTTCCAATCTAACCTATAAACGAACCTAACCTAACTTTCAGAGAATCCCGAAGAACTTTGAATACTCTTGGAATTTCAGCAAAATGAAATATTTAGCCACTTTCTGCCAAAATTCTGCATCTAATCTTTGAAGTTTCATTTTGATCGGTTGTGTGGCGTGGGAGTGGCGACCAATCGCGTTTCCGAAGTGATAACAATGCTTCTAAGTATGAGTAACAATCGGTCTTTATGTCTGGTGAATATATGTCTTTAATAGCACCTTAATCATATAGATAATGTGCCGCGAGCTACGTTCACATGTCCTTATCTCTTCGACTATTCGCAAACGTTATGGAATTGGTCAATGAATTGTCGAATTAATCGAAATTACGGTGGAAATAGAATGTACCTGGATACTATTTTGGAAAACTGTCGGATCAGCGTCGCGTGTATTCTGAAGATGGACGGATCGATGCAGAGAGCAGCCGGAAAGAGCTGAAAACGACACCATTAAACTTCGGCTTAGGTGCAGAGTCACCGGCGCACGTCAAGCCCTGATTCAGAAATTCGATAAGATATCGTGTCGCACCTCTTTTCAGTGATTCACAACATTCAGGTTTACAAAACTACGTACGTACGTATATGGACAAAGATATAGATAATAATATTAATAATAATAATAATAATAATAATAACAACACGGAGATAGTATCGCGAAATGGAGTTTTCCATTTTTAATTTCGAGTTGGCGAACAAGTCACATGATATACATACATATACATACATGACCGGCTGAAGTGAAATTAATGAAAATGAGGATCAAAAAATCGCCAAGAGGGCATATGCCGTCATGTGAATGCCCTGTAATACCCCACGTGGCCCAGATCGCATTTGATCCTGGCATATGTTACTCTCAATACATTATAGTTCGACTCGCGTGGACCGCTTGAATTCATTAATAATAAATATGGTAATGTCTCCCCCGTCCGTGTATGCGTTCGTGTACGTGCGCCTGCGCCTGCGTTTGCGTTTGCGTTTGCGAATGTGTGCCTGCGCGTACGTGCGCGTTTGTGCGTCGCCGGGGATGAAGCATCTGTCCGTTTCAATCTAATTAAACACGTACACGCATAGATATACCAGACAGTATACGAATCCTTGATTAAAATTAGACGAGAGAAAAAAAGAAATATTGAACTCCGAAAGCATATGGCAACCAATTGAGCATGCAGTATACCAGCTTCGTATTAGTTTCGTTGATTCTTATTAGCATGAGCTG
Source organism: Phymatocera aterrima (assembly GCA_963170745.1). Lineage (NCBI taxonomy): Eukaryota > Metazoa > Arthropoda > Insecta > Hymenoptera > Tenthredinidae > Phymatocera > Phymatocera aterrima. Next base: position 1,180,385 of record OY720662.1, on the reverse strand, counting down.
TATGCCAGCGCAAGTGTGCCTCAATTCTAGCAGCCCCAGCTTCGGAAGGGTTGTAATAATGATATTGAGATTTGGAATTATTTCGTGCACCGCGCTTCCGATTATATAACACGTTAATCAACGATATCCCCGGAAAGTTCATAAGTGACTTTTTCGTCGTTGCCCCTATTCGAAATTGGCCGAATTCTTTTGATTGATCGAAAATATTGTCTTCGTCGGAGAAATTTCAGTTGAAAATTTTTACCGAAATTCGTTCGATCCGTTTGATTCGAAGTAAGAACAATCCATTCACGATCTGTGAAACCAGTTAACAGAGCAGACTCTGAACGATAAATATTTGATAAATATTTGCAATTCATTGACGTGTAATCCGTAGAAATTTATAACGACGCTATACCGAAAGTAATTATGAATTGCGCGTGTGCTTTTCTTATCTGTTTCCTTATTCTTTGCCATTTTAATTTGTGGTCGCGTATGCATATTGTTGAGAATCGAGACGCGTGAGCATATACAGAGGGATATGAGATTAAGAAAGTAAAAGTTAGAATAATTAGAGTAGGTAGACTTGGTTAGTAGTCGTCGTCGACGACGAAGTTTACCGCAATCCATCCGGCATATAGCTGCTAACCAAAGAAGGTTATCGTGTCCGTAAACGTCCTTGTTATTATCGTTGCGCGGTGAAAGAAGCAAAGCGTGAGAGAATAAATGAAGTTTTTACAGAAGTAAAGAGGATTGTTAATCAAACGTTGATTGAAAAAAAAAAAAAAAAAAAAAAAAAAACGGAAGTTGAGATGCAGGAGAGGCTGAGCGCCGCGCAGAATATATATATCTGATGTGATAAATGAAGTAGAAAGGAGGAAGAATTGCGGTGCAATTTATATAAGATACAGGGAAAACGAAGCAGCGTGCACGGCGGGGGGAATTATGCGGAGGAAATGAATCGCGGAGGAGTTGAGGAGAAACAGTGAAAGATAAGAGGAAACTTATCCGAGTGATTTATGCAAATGCAGAAGGGAATAACAAGAACAACAAATAACAAACAACAAATGTGATGAAACAAAATCAATGAAAAGCTCTAATCGTAAGCTTATGAGGGAGGACAGGAAGAGACATACGGGATGACCGAAGCCGGGACTTGGGGAAAAGGAAGAAAAATGAAATTGCGTTACATGGCGGCATACCTATGCTAAATAAATTTAATACGAAAGGCTTTTCCCCGATTTTTGAACACGAAAAATAAAGATCTCTGCACTTCGGACGGAGAACTTGCGTTATAGCAGCCAGCCTAAGAGAGGTTTCACGACCGTTAATTTTAGCCCGTGTATTTTAAGCCCTAAGCCTCAGATTGGAAGACTAATATCACGGCGCTGTACTCAGATATATGGATATATGCCTATAGGTATATACCGCGTTACGACCAAGTCGGATTATTATGTTGCTGGTCCTGCGGTCAACGGTAGCCTGTACACGCCTCTGCGCAAGCATACATAAATATTACAAAAGAAATAATAATCTCTAGGTCATTCGGAGCTGGGATCTTACCGGGCTAGCCGTTGAAAGTTTTTAGCACAAGTTTTAACCTCATTCATGTTTTATATTTTATATCTTGTTCTTTGTTTCCAATTTTTATGGTACACATATAATGGTACAACTTTTACTGCCACTTATTTCGCAAGAATCAAAAGCGTCCATGCCTTATACCTATAACTATCGGTAGAATTTATGTTCGCAGGGATCTCTGGAAGGCAAAATATTAACTTGCGTACACACCGTGCAATGGATGGAACTGACTCTGGCTGAGTCCCGGCGGTTTCGTACTACACCCAGAATCCATATGAGACTCAAGTTACAAAACAATGGCGGTCGTTGGGTCAAGATGCAATTTTACGAAATGCACAATGTTGCTACCAAATGATCCAAACCTGTGCAAATGCCGAAATCAAATCATGCCGAATAAGTAATTCGAAGGATTCAACTGGAGCATCGATGTACCTACGAATGATCGAGAAGTTCTTTGAACCAAAAAAGAGTCGGGAAAAGGTGGCATATTTAAGAGTCCGGAGTTCTATGTGTGGACGCAGCACCGATTCCACAGTTACGTCTATAGTTTCCTTAGTATTTGAGTTATTATACTATACCGCGGACGAATTTAGAAACACCGAGTCCGCACAGATCCAGATGAGGACTGTTCGTAATTGGCCGCGATCTCCGTGAATGCCTGGCTGCTCCATGTTATGCTCCGGTTTGATGTAAACTCATATTTCTCTACATCCGAAACCTGTCAGCGCGTCTTCCTGCCCAGTACGTTACGCACACCCGAGAATGTTTTCTTCACCCAGAATGATACGCTTTGTGTGCTTATGTTCGAAATCTGCCTGCCGCCCATTTATTCTTGCGAATGGAGATCTTCGCACAATTTATTCCATTTCTAAATCTATAAAATAACGGCATGAAAGTGTATGAATAAGAGTCTCATCGATGAATGATTATTTGTACGATGAATCGCGAAATGTAGTATAATGTTTGTTTCGAGATCCGAATGTTTCGTGATGAATTTCACCCATAAACAAGTTTTAGGTGAATTTTTATTGTGGCCTGGCGCCCAACACGGAGCCATCTATTTTTGTCTTCTTCTAATTTGTGCGTCTTACATTTTTCTGCGCATCTTTTCTCCGCGTATTACCGAAACGGCTACAAAATAAAGAGTTTTCTTCGTCCAACAGATTTCAGCCAGTATTACCTTATATATACTCTCCATGATTTTCATCCGTTAACGATGTAATCTTCAGTCGCATTCATTCGTGTTATCCATGCAGTGCTAACATCGGACATCCGGGCATATAATATGGGACGACCGTACACTAAAACTGCGATATTTCGTCTCGGATTTCGTAACGTTAAGTATGGTAGACATAGGCAGAATAAAGACGGAGAAGTTACGTAGCAAGTTTTTCACGAATGAAAAAGTTTGGAATATGAAATGAAAGATGGGTCTTCAAGTAATGTACATGCAACTTGAACGAATACAGTTATGATTACCGAGCTGATACACACCTGAAGCTGTTTAAAAGTTGCGCGGCTCCGTCGAACGGACTGGCCTTAGCCAGGAAACGGCAGCGGATGTGATTAAATCAAAAAGATGTAAAAACAGAAGATATTATTATACCAGTGCCTAGAGGTTGGAAAGTGTTAGAAGTGTACAGATTTCCTGCCGAAGGCGAAATAACGATCCCTGCTATAATTCTTACTTCATGCCTTACAGGCCAGCCTTACACCCTGCATGACGAATGGAGATGAGTAGTACGGCACTTGGCCCACACTCCGTATGCACATCCCCTTTGCACTTAGGGAGAGGTTAACCGTGGAGAGACCTTGGAATAGAATAAAAGGACACGGTGAATAAAAAAATGTCAGAACTAACTGGATCGTGTTTGTCTTTCTCTCAGCTCCTAATGTACGTAGGTATTTAGAAAGCTTGGGATTCGTTTGAATACAATAGCAACTATTGTAGCAGATTTCCATCTGTTCGCGGTGCAGTTTCGGGTCATTCGCACTGCGAGAACTGGAATTAATCATCTCAAATTCTCGGAAAATTGTGAACGCTAATTACTATAGCGGATCAAGCTGCGGACTCACAGAATTCAACCTAAGTTATCTGGATCCGGAGCGATGCGGAACAATTTCACAGTGAAATAGATGAAAAGCAGAGCCGAAGAGGTTTTCTATTCATGATTCTATTGGCGAAAACGATGCGGGAGAGAGAAGCTAGCTGGAGAGAGAATATGCATTCGATTAACGATTTGCAGTGATGTACGGCTCCGGAGCATCGTGTCCGAGTACTTTTGGTTCGTTGTTTGTAGGACTTTAACTGCCTCGGTCATTTTCGAGACGACGAGGTTTTTTTTTTTTTTTTTTTACTATGCCACAGCACCGCACCGGAGAGCGTCATCTGGCATGAGGGATAATACTAGAGTATGCGTGAAGCTTGCTGGATTGGCGTCGAAGGTCCGCCGGTCAAACTGACTGAGAGAGTAGAGGAGGAGTCCATATAGCGTGATGCATCGTGGGTATGGAACGAGGATAGTTGAAGGCACCGGAAGTCGCTCTCTCCCTCGGCTGGCCTGCCGCTGCATACTTGTCGGCTTCGAAGCAACGGATCGGCACTGCCTCCCTCATTTCCCGTCCCTCTTCGTTACTTTCCTCTTTCCTCGGTCTCCCTATACCTGGCTGAGGAACTAGAAAACTAGCTGCAGTTCATTCTAAATGAAGTCCGTAAAAATTTCAGCTGAAGAAAATTGTTGTGAACGCGAGACCGGAAAAGCGAAATTCCATTCTATGTACTGGTAGACGAACCAAATGCGTAGAATCCTACTCATGAATACTCCAGTCTCCTGCAGCAGGATCGGAACGGTTTACAAAATTGAAATGCGTCATCAATATTTTTCCGAAATAATTTTCATCAGCTATAGTCGACTCTGCACTGTAACCTACACGGGTAGTTCATATGCGTAAATAAGAAGTATGTATGTGCACGAGGTCTGTGCAGGCTCACGCCACACGTCGCGGTGGCGCGGGGCTTTTATATACCACGAAGAGTATAACAAGTAGGAATCAGGATTTTTCTCCCACGGGTAACCGTCACCGTTGTTGCCACTCGTTCAGGTCATGCAGTCGGTCTAGCGTGTTAAGAGATCGAAGCCTCGAAGGCTTCGTTCAAGTTTTTTCGCCTTCTTCCTTTTCCTCCGACCGCGACGCGACGTAGTCGTCTTCACGAAGAAGTGGAACCTGTCGTGGCTCGGTAGAGTCGAGCTAAGAGGTGCCTTTTTCCTCTGCTTATTGTTGGTTAGTCCCTACCCAGTGATCTGCAACTCCCTCAACTCCCTCAACTGATCTCCGACATCCGCACCAACACCCTCATGAACAACAACCGCATCTTGGGTAAGCCCGTAAGCCCGTAAGCCGGAGGCCACGGGGCCAGGGAAGGCTTTGAGGAATAAGAGGCGCTGGAGGTCGCAGCAGATTGATTCTAACCTAAAATTGATACGTGTTATCCATTCATTCGTTGTTCTTCATTGTATTCTCGTCGTGATGGTGAACCATTCACCGACTTGTTTCACGGTGATTTGTTCGGTCATTCATTCATTTATTCATTCATTCGCTTTTTCTAACGAACCGGAGTCGCGGGACCGGTGCTTTTCCTTTTCTATCGTTAATTCAGCACCGTAATTTTACTGCGTCGTGATATGGCACCACGAATTTCGCAGCGTAGACAGACGGTTTTTTTTTTTAATTTTGTTGCTTCTGTTTTTGATTTTATTCTAATTTATATATCAGACTTCGAGGTATACGCAGGCAGGCAGTGGAATACTTGCGTGCATACATGGGAAATGCATAAAAACCGGTAAATCCGCGGAGCAAATGATTATCGTATGTTTCAACGATGCAGATATATTTCACCTGGTAGAAGGTAGTGTCTATGCACACGATACATAGGTATGTATGTACTACGTAAGTTTGTGAATCCTGAAGCTTTCACTCCACTGTGTGACTGCCAGTAACCCATACGTATCTTTGAAACGTATAGAAAGGATTGGATTTGTTCGTATTTCAAACAAGGTAGATACTACGGGAACGAGTAAAATCTCCGAGTCACGATATTCTATATGCGCAATGGTAAATTCTGTTGCAGCTTTTTCAGAGCGAGATGTACATTCATTCTCTGGTGTAAGTACGAAGTATGTGTTTAGTATACACATCCATCCATTTCCATGCCATATAGGTGGTATATTGATAAAACTCGAGGCCTTGCGCGATACTGACAGATCGCGAGAATAAGGTGCAGATTGATATTTATTCATTCGTTTGCAGATAACCGTATATACATATGTTATATCTCACGATATGTGACTACCATCGACGACTTCCCAGGTTCATCATGATGCAATGAAATTATGAAATTCATTTGAGACAGTGCTTGAGCCGAGCCGATGATACAGTTATTTTGCTATATTTCGCCATTGCTGAGTGTGCCGGTGACTCAATTCATGATCATTTCATATTCGTGCACAGAATCTGGCATTTTTGTTCCCCATCAATTTCGTTTCTCTTTACGCCCTGAAAACCGCGATTTAGTGCAATGACAAACATCAAACGCTTCGTCATCCGCCTACGTCTCGGATATCATACGATTCTGGGAAAATTTTGAGCGACTACGGTGACTCAATCGAGATATCACTTACAATTAATTGAGGCGACGTGTGGTGAGTATGTATTACGAGATGTTTCACGTAATTTGCCTCGAGGTTGACGAGTTGCTCGTCGGTTATCTTGAAATCATTTCAATCTTCGCTCTGTCGTAGATTCCAATGTGGTGGATATAGAATGAATGTGCGATAAGTGACATTTACAAATAACGCAGGAGAAATGCAGGAAAGTGTCATTTTTTCCTCATTGTAGAACATACCGAGGCAATTCCTTGAAACTGCACACTAAACTGCGCATGCGCTTAATAATACAACTCCAATTGGCTGTTTTGATTTTCGCGCGGTTTCGCAGTTTTGCGACACGTATGTACGTCGCGTCGGAGTGTGTCGCGTTCTGAAAATTTGACTTCATGTATTTTCTTTCCTTCACTCTTTGTTTTTCACCTTTTCGTGTTCTCATATTTGTTTCGAATATCCAACTGCGTACTATATATCCTGGATGCATGCGTATACCCACGCATACTTATATATATGTATAGAACTGGGTTATGGGTGCAGGTTGAAGACTCCGGACTTCCTTGACGTCACGGTCTCTTCCGCCGATGAAAAACAATATCGGATTTCCGTCTGTATCGAAAACAAAGGAATAACAACAGGGAGACGAATCGACGATCCAAAATAACGAAAAGTAGAGAACAAACAAAAAGGGAAGAAAATGAGAGAAAAAAAAGAAAAAACCGGGAAAACTCAGAAGCGTAATGATACTTTTGCTCCTGATACAGATTATAACAATAGGTATAGGTATACAGAATAATAATTTCTCGGCAGCTGGAGGAGGAGCTGAGCTGTGAGGAGGAAAAAAATGTCTGCACGAATCTTAAAAGGGCAGGTGCGAGGTGATGCGATGAACGCCGAAAGGAGTGCCCGGTACAGTATGTTTATTGTATAGGAGTATATATATATATAGGCATCCTGTATTTATGTGTGTATGTATGTGCCTACAGATGGCCGTGGCACCACGTGTATCTGCTGACTATAATAATATAATAATATAATACAAGAAAGAAGCAATAATACATTTCGTTACGGGCAGAGGCTACCCTACCGCTGGTATGTATGTATGTATGTACCTATAGGCCGATAACAATAAGGAAATAACGATTTCCGTTACCAACGATAGAAAACAAAAATCCAATAAGCGAATCTCAGGCTTCTCCATATTTTCATGGGCACAGATTTGTCGGGGGATTCCTGGGAAATGAGAAAACGTATGGAGAAATATATGTATGAGGATGCCTGCAGGCGCCCAACATCGAGCCGTACATTTTGTTCTTCGAATTTTCTGCCCCATTGAATTTCGCCGGATATTTGTCTCCTTCGAGAATTTCGGCGGCGAATAGCATCGGAATACATATAATCATCCGCGTCGTTCAGTGGCAGCCGTCAAGACAGCAGGAATGATTTTTCACGATTTTGTTGCGCGTTAGCGTTATACATATTAAGCTTGATCGCCTCATGAATTATTATGAATTTGAATCGCGACGTGGGCGAGAGTATAAAGAATCAAGTTTCATAATTCACGTATAATCAATCAGATTGCGTCATCCCTGATCGTGGAAGATTATTTCGATATTCCGGTGAGCCAGTTCTATTTACTCGTTGGTATGTTAAGAGTCAAGAATTCCCGAGATTTAGAGCAGGGGGTTGAGAAATTGGGATCAGATTTACAGTTAACGAGCTTCGAACAGTAGATATAGGCATAATCAGATACTACAAACGTATCACACACCAGCGCACACGTATATATATATTTAAAAACCGAGAAGAAAAATAGACTGATGGAGAATTGGAACACAACATTTACTCACTAAGCCGATCTACTTGTCGACGACAACGGGCATCGGTAGGTCTTCGCCGATGGAAACTTGTCAATCCAGGATTTATACCTATACCTACTTGTTCACAGAAACATCCCAGCTATATGTGTACGTACCTAATAATGCAGCTTTGCGGTTTTCTCCGATGCAATGGCATCGGGCTTTGTGAACTAAATTCTACGCGGCGAATGAGGTATAGCCGCAGCGTCGAGAGCAAAAAATTTCAAACACAAAATTCGTTATTTTGTCCGACAGAAAGGAAAAATAACAAAACAGGAAAGTTGAAACATTCGTTTCTGGTCGACACTTTAGATTTGCAGGTACTTGGAATTGGTTCAAGTTAGGCGACAGCTAAGGTTTATGAGTTTTCGAGCTGGGATATTATGTTTTTGAGTTTCCTTCTTCTTCTTCTTCTCCTTCTTCTTGACCTTCTAAAGAAGCCGAGAATCTGCGCGTGGTTATTACAGTTTCTGGCACTGTGTCTAATCGATAAATAAATCTCCGCAACGCGGTTTCACGTTCAGTATATTTGCTGAAGGCTGACTGACAATGAGTTAATGAATCATTAGAACACCGTTACAGTAGGTATGTATACCTACGACTACTATACTGGTCCAATTTCACTCTGGCGTGTTCGCATATGTTATATTACACCGAAGATATCGCTACTGGAACCATATGAGAGGAAACTGACGACAGCTTTCACGTGATTTCCTGGTAGAAAATGATAGTTGAAATAAAAACAGTCCAACAAACTTCCAACGCCATTATATCAGTCGGCAATCTTATAACGGTCGACGCATTCAACGAGAAGAATCTTCAGACTCCTGAATCCGTACGTGAAGCAGTTTCGTTTTGTTCTTTTGAAACGGTATACCTACTCGCGGGTGAAGAAAATCGTCGTAATTAAATTGATGATCGGATAGCGCACATCGTGCACACGGTAGGACGAGTGTGTCGTCTGCAAGCTAGAAAGCATGGAAAAAATATTTGGTCTCGTGGAGAAAGAAATTTCATAATTTTTCACGAGTTTCGTCGTCAAGGCGCGATGTGGCCGCCGGCTTTTGTCGGATCGGAAAGGAAAAAAGCAATTGTCGCATAGAATTCTGAGCATTGTTTGTCGCGGTATACAGAGGAGCAAACTTCGTTCGTTGAGCTGGCAGTAGGAGGACGAGACGGACGAGCTTGAGGATGAGGGGAATGGTCCGCGAACGAGAATCCGGGGGCGAGTTTGCGTGTATCAACTCCACTCGCATTGGGACTACAAGGACTGGGTCTGGCTCGAGGGGACCATGCAGGAGGAGGATGTGCCGTTATACTCTCACGAGGTAAGTTTTAACCTAACCGAACCCGAATCAAACACGTTATACGCCGGGCACAAGGCCTCGACAAGTACCTTGGCCAAAAGATTTACCTTTACCCTACTTATTCTCGACCGCAGTACAATATCTCGCCGCATCACTGACCTAATACAAGAAGATCCAGGAACAAGAACGAAAAATAGGAAAAACTTGGAGACATCTGGGGGAGAGTAAGGGATGTTAGCCCTCCGTCTTTGAAAGTTTCGAATTATGAAAGTTGCTTTGGATTGCTTCAGGATTGCTCTCCATTGCTCCAGAATAGCAGGATTGGAAAATTGAAATTGAAAGAAGGAATGAAAAACCAGAACTTTATTACGGTGCCTATTTTTTCTCCTCAATGATCATCGCAATCAAACATTTCTCCTCTCATTCACCCGTCTTGACGAGGTTCGTTTCATTACATTACAAAAAATAATAGAAATCGTACCTACTGTACTCTGTACAACGAGAAAATGGACTTGGTTTCGAAATAAAAATCGTCCGCTTTTGTCAGGTACCTTTTGACCTGATAAAAAGAAAAGTTAGAGAAAATCATAGAGCGATCGGGAAAAGCTCGATTTTTGATTCGCAACTGGGGCACCGTAATAAAGTTATTTCTTTCCATTCCTTCATTCAATTTCAGTTTTCCAATCCCGCTATTCTGGAGCAATGGAGAGCAATCCTGGTGCAATCCAAAGCAACTTTCACAATTCGAAAATTTCAAAAACGGGGGGCTAACTTCCAAATCTTGTTTGAGCTCTCGTTGGAGTACTATCAGTTTCATATTATACTGTTGTTTGGGAATAAGGATCGGAGCAATTCAGAGCAACGTAATAAAGTTCGATTTTTCAAAATTGGGCGGCTCCTACGAAAATTAGTTTTCCTGCATTTTTTCCCCTTTATATCAGTCTGACGAACCTGTCGTTCCGGAGCAACGTAGAGCAATTCTAGAGAAACCCAGAGAAACTTTCGTAATATGAAAATTTCAAAGACAGGGGGCTTATACATCTCTCACTCTCCGGCGGATCTTCACATTTCATACTTGTGTGATAAACTGTGATAAATTTATTCACCCGTTTTCACGAACGTATGCTGGAGATGTATGAATTTTTTCTTTGTTCCAGCCGTTTTTTTCAGTCTTTCGAATTTGGGTTTTTCTCTAACCCAAAAAGAATTTGAGAAATAAAGAGTAGCGTAATTTTTTTAATAAGATTTGTTCCAAGGTTCGGAAATCCGACCGACTACCTGTACAGAGTTATCGATATACTAATAAATAATAATGACTGGTTTTTTGTTATTCACATTACGTTTCATCGACACAGCAGTATATTACAAATTTCAAGAGAGTTAAAGCGGAGAAAAACAATTTTGAACCCGCGGATGATCGCCTGAACGGAAAAAAAAACAAACGCTACAACTAATGATAGGCTTGGTTACATTCGGTATGGAAGAGCAAGTTTGGACAGAGAAGGTTTTTTTTTTTTAGCCGGTGCCGGTTTCTCCCGATCCAGCGTGGTTCTAGCTGTATCAAGAGGGAGCATAACCGGCAGCGACATAAAAAAACAACGTAGAATAATAGACGATTGAGGTTACGGATTCGCTACAAATTTCAAATAGTTATATAGAACAATTATGACAGTTCTGCAATTAGCGGCGACGGATCATAATCGCGACCGTATATCGTCTGCTGTCGAAGAATTTTACATTTCCGGTATATACACATACACCTACGCGAATTGTTCTAGCGGCGCCACAGTGTCTCGCTACACCATGGCCAAGAGTTTATCGATTTGCTGTGCTGTCGATGTATAAGCGCGAGAGAGCTTATAGTCACGGATTACTTGGTATGTACCTCGAATTTTGTACCCGCGGATCATGCAACGAAATTTCTCGGTCGTAGAGCCCCGGAGGGATTTTCCCCGCGGGTTCCAAATTGCGGGATAGGACGAATAATCTGTACAAAAGTTTGCCGAAAACATCACAATTCAGGCGGAGGAGCGTATATCAGTGTATAGTGATACCAACATAAACTTTAACTGCAGGAGTTGATAAAGCCGGGATGCGGAAGGAAGCCTTGTTCCAGTTCAGAATATAGTAAGGGAGTGAAAGAGACACGGAGGAAGGAAATGTATAACCCATAAAACGATCCCGAGTTTATCTTGTTTTCTCCGACGTTGTTATTAGAGTGCTGCTGCGAATGCACTCCGTTCACATCGAATCTCGTGAAGTCGAGCAAACTAAACCACCGGAGGAATAGAAGTAGGTATAGTCCAGGGATATGCATATATGTATGTACATACGTACGATATACTGCAGGAGGACATACCTATATTCGATGGAACAGAATGGTAATGGGATGAGAGATCAGATATTCGTTTTTCAGTAAATTCACGACTGTTACACACTACGCTACACCGCGGCGGTGAAATACGCCGAGAGACCAAAGAGGAATATAAATAAACATGGTTACATGTAAACATGTAAACAGGTCAACAGCTCGAGCAACGAAGATGGATCGAGTCAGTTACCGACAGACTGCACTGTGCTACGATGTATATATTTTCTATTTTTATCACTTCCCCAAGTACTTTCTGATTCGAGCTAACCACAAAATCCGGCGCAAATAATACATACGTACATATGTAACATCTGATATGATTGATATTTTTATCATCATCGCCACCGCTGCACGGTACATCACGGATGGAAGTAAGTCTCAGACCCACATCCAGGATATACGTAGTACGTTGTTTTTCACTTTTTCCTGTACGTATATATATCTACCATAGTATATCGTAATAATAAGGCAGAAAAACTTGATGTGGGCATCAGGAAAGTTGAATCGGACGCAGTATTTTTTTGTTTTCGTTATTATTCGTCCCTGAATTAAAATAGAATGCACTATTATACGAGAATCGTTTTCCTTCTCCCTCCCGCGAAATCAAAGTTGAACGAAAAAAGTTATCAGCCAACATAAAGTGTACCGGCAAGCCGGCACACGTTTTTAACAGTGAAGTGGTAATGGCACGCAGGCAGATACGGAATGTAGAATAGTCAGTTGCGTGCAATAATTATTGCTCGGATAATATTGTTAGCCCTCGTGAGCCGCTGGCAATACTATAAGGAGTATTGTTCATTTTTTTTACAACAAATTATGCATACAGTATGTACTGAACTGTGTAGGTACGCCTGTACGTGAAATCTACTGTTATAATATTCTACCTGGCTAACTGTAAAGCACCCACTTAAGCCGCACGACAGTGTTAACTGCTGGTACACATACACGTTCACGAAAGTGCAGTACCAACTCGCCAAGTTCACCGGGAAACGTCACCTGGCACACGAAGCTGTCATTCAGCCCAGCCCCCCCCCCCCCCTCCCTCCTCCTCCCCATACGATAAATCTGTGCTCACCTATAATGTGGGCGAATGGAGAAAAACGGAAAAAGTCTGACGATGACGTTTCAGGATTGTTATACATTAAATTGTATGTAGACCACATCCGTTGGCGAGGGGCTATTCATTTGCTGAATTATCAAACAGCTTTCTGCAGAATGACTGCGAAATTTTTACTTCTTTTTATATTTATCCTATGCAAAAGAAGCGCGGTAATTATTTCCGCGTTGCAATAACGCCTTGAGCCTTTCATTTATAGTTCGCCGTGCGTTCAGCGAACCAAAAGTCTTATCTTCTACACCAATGAAACACACTTCTCATCGATTGGGGTTAGCGTGTAATATATTCATGCGGGGTCCTACTGTATCGTATGTGCACAGAAAGATTTGAGTTCCAGACAACACAGCCTCCGAACCACGTTGCAGATGAGAGTAAAAATATGAACCGATAACAACGTGCGCTTTCCTCTCACGCCAATTTTTCGACACGGATCGACACAAAACAATTCGGCTGGCCGAATCCGACGGAAGTGACCAATAATATTGAATTGTGTCAATCTCTGGTGTCGACAAAAAATTTACGTAGAGGGAAAGCGCACACATTAGCTCAATACGAATTACGAATTTCACGAATAATTGCGGACGAAAAAGTCTGACGATGACGTTTCAGGATCGTTATATCAAATTGTATATAGACCACGTCCGTTGGCGAGGGGCTATTCATTTGCTGAACTAGCAAACCGCTGTCTGCAGAACGACTCCGGAAATGACGTGGAAATCGCGTGTAATCGTGACATCGTCTTGAATGCAGCGAAATCGATGCAAGATTCCATGCATCGAAATTGCTTGAAATTGCCAGAAATTAATTAAATTGTCCGGTTGATTGACGAATAGAGGCAATCGCTGGAAAATATGCATGGAAATTTTGAAATCCTTAGAGATAATTTGCAATCGTATTCGCATGAAATGACGTTGAATCGCTCGGAATCGCTCGTTGCTCAATCTGCAAGTGAATAGACCTCCGACTTGCTTGAGTTGAGACCAACTGGTAACGAGAGATCATTCGAACGCGAATTAAATATATTATTCGATTCTTTCGTCGGAATCGCTCGCAAATGACCGACGACGGATCGTTTTGTAGAGCAGCTTATGATACAGAGGATATTCATAGATCTTTGAAAATGTAGAATTCATCTGGGCAGGGTAGCCACTCATTGTCAGCTGGATATAGTACACACTCCATACATACTCCAGCCTGTCCGCTGCTCCGGTGGAAGGTTCGGTGTACTCGAACTCACTCTTGGACGCATACATGAAGACTCCAAAGCGGACGTGTACATAAGGATTGTGTACCGTCGTTGGATGGTCACCCATTATACGCGAACCGGTACTTTTACATGATATCTACAAACTACAACACCTTTACGGTCTGCTGCTGCATGGCATATAGCAAGTGCATATCGCGCGAGAGAAAGAGAGTGCGCGAGACAGAGAAAGAAGAAGAGGAAGATTTTGCAGTATTCATTAGGTAAACCGGATGAATTGCAAATCGCGCAATGGACGAACGAGAACGAACAAGCTCGAGAACAAAAGTGCGGGGGGAAAAAAGGAATCTCCGTTTTCTCGTTTTCCATTCCCTGCATATATCATTTCCTCCACCGCTCATCTCTCTACCTATATACGCACATTTATATATCACGTGATTGAGAAAAATGTATCAGTCGTTATATACATCCTCGGTATCTGTTCGTAAAACTAATGGTATAGATGCTACAAAATCGGACAAAGGTTTAGGCTAGAAGTGCGTGCTTGAGCGCCCAACGACCAACACTCACTCGGGGTTTTCATTTGGTTGAAAAGCAGCCCAGGTTTCGTTGTATCATGCAGGGAGGGGCCCGCGGGTGAAACGCGTGTGGATTAATTTATGCTCGTCTGGCAGCCAGCCCCAACAGCGCTTACTTCTTTTTCTTCCCTCTTATCTCCTGAGCCCTTCTCACAACACGTACGCTGGGATATCCTTGTGCCTACAGGATACCACTATTTCCGTGTAGAGAGAAACAGAGTGAAAAATGAATAAAAAAAATAAAATAAAAAAAGAGGGGGGGATATAAGAGATGACTACGGTGTAAACATGTCGATTTAGCTGAGGTTTATAAGAGGGGGGGTCGCCCAAGGGGTTTCTACCTCTTTTAACCTCCGACCTGCGAACGCCGCGGCGCGGCGTCGGGTCGTGGCAGAACCGCATCAAGCGTGATTTCAACCCCTCGTACGAAGAATGGAAGGCAAGCACTAGCGGCATCGGTAGAATTTTTAATCCAGGTACGACTCTCGGCAGCACGAAACCCTGCGGTTTATTCAAAATTCATCAAATTCATCTCGGAAGTTTGTATATGATCCTGCCCTCGTTCTTTGATGAAGAAAGAAGCACCAAGTTTTTAGCGATGCCGATTGACTCGCAGGGTAAAACACAAAAGGCATATTGATCCAACGAGAATTTCATGAAACGATTGCAGCGTTTCGTATTAGAGGGGCGCCTCCTCCACGTCGGAGCTTTTGGACCGTCCTTGTAAACGACGCTGGGCTATCGGACGGATGAAAATATTCACCCTCCAGTTTCTGGTCGCCCTCCGTTTGCTCGGCTCCTTTCCATCTTTCCCTTTGTTCCCCTTTCCGTCTCTGCCCTTCAAGGTGCCCACGAGGAGGCGCCTTCCCGAGTTCCAACACCCACAACACAGACCTTAGGAATGCGCTCATATTGCATCCTTTGTACTCTGCTCTACTCTGTAGCCACATTATACCCCGCACGAAAGCCCGGCGTGTGTGCATGCACGCATACATACATACACGTACGCAAATACATAAGCAAGGAAGGAATTTGCGGAATGGAGAACAGCGGACGGGCGAAGCACACGTGTGGTATGTATGCGTGTGTGAATGTGTGCACGGTATAATCTACACATTTTCGCATATCCATGTGTAGGTGTATCTTTGGTAGCCGGAGTCCATAGAGCAGAAACTGCATCAATAAATTTCCAAGGAGTCGTATCGTTTCCGGGTCCATATAGAACCTTAGACGTCTTCCGATCGACGCCTCCTTCCATCGTGCATTCGACACAGTCGTATAGGTATAGGATTCTGCAGAATTCGGGGTCTGACTTGAGAGGAAGAGAAAAAGAAAGAGATGCGAGGGAATGCAAAGGAAGTGAATGGAACAAAGAAAGAAGTTTAGAAATGGTTCTTTGGCGAGGTATATCTGGCTTCTTTTTATACTTCTTCTTATATTTATCCTATGCAAAGGAAGCGCGGCAAGTATTTCCGCGTTGCAATAACGCCTTGCGCCTTTCATTTATGGTTCGCCGTGCGTTCAGTGAACCAAAAGTTTTATCTTCTACACCAATGAAACACACTTCTCATCGATTGGGGTTAGCGTGTAATATATTCGTGCGGGGTCCTACTGTATCGTATGTGCACAGAAAGATTTGAGTTCCAGAGAACACAGCCTCCGAACCACGTTGCTGATGAGAGTAAAAATATGAACCGATAACAACGTGCGCTTTCCTCTCACGCCAATTTTTCGACGCGGATCGACACAAAACAATTCGACTGGCCGAATCCGACGGAAGCGACCAATGATATTTGAATTGTGTCAATCTGTGGTGTCGGAAAAAAATTTACGTAGAGGGAAAGCGCACATACTAGCTCAATACGAATTACGAATTTCACGAACAATTGCGGACGTAGGAAGGAACTATTCGCCAAAATTTCGCTCTCAAACGATACCCACTGTACGATATATCACAGCCAATCAAAATCGGAATGCTAGCGAATGTTTTAATGAATTTATTGGGGCGCCAGAGCCCAGAGGGTCCTAGCCGCCTTCGTCGTAATTTGAAGAGGCCACTCGCTCCATCCGGTATCAAATAAAAATACCACGCTACTATTGCTGCTGCTGTTGCCGCTTGCTGCACTCTGCTATTGCGATAAGAAGCAGTTTCCTGTTCGCGGACATTTGATACATTTTATATCTCTATCTGTGGACAAGCGAGACATCGAATGTCTCAATATTTCAGCCGAATATTCTCGAATTGACGGAATCTGAATCAATTTCAGCTACGCTAGGCTCAAGTGTGTGACGAAGGCGTAACGAATTTACGGGAAATGATATCAGCTATTCCGCCAGAGCTGGACGTGTTCGCGAAAATCGTTCATATATGTAAGAAACTTTCGTCTGAAATTTCGGCCGGCACTGCAATCTCTTGGGAATGTTATCCCTATA
The DNA here is from genome assembly GCA_963170745.1 of Phymatocera aterrima. Lineage (NCBI taxonomy): Eukaryota > Metazoa > Arthropoda > Insecta > Hymenoptera > Tenthredinidae > Phymatocera > Phymatocera aterrima. Next base: position 1,163,295 of record OY720662.1, on the reverse strand, counting down.
ACTTTCGTTCTGTCCTGTGCTCTAGAAATATAATCTTGGGACAATTACGACGAAGATTTGCGGTACCGATAAAACGGAAGATCCGAGTAACCGCAAATTACTGAACGGGTCTTCATAAGCTTTCGCGATCAGGCTGACCATATATAGAACGGCACACCTCAGGATTTGAAAAATGTATAATTTATAATTGTCCAGATCTTATGTAATCCGGACTCCGATATTCGGACGGATTCTTGTTAGTTCGTATAACACATTATCATGCAAATTTACAAAATGGTTATTGAAATCTGCAGCGTGAGATTCAGCAGATATAGTATAAGGTACCCACGTATACCGACGGAGTTACCGAGCTACATGTGCAAATACTGTGACGGTTAATCCGATTTTCACATTACATTTTGCGTAAAGAAATACGAGAGCGTAAAATCCCGTAAACCAGCAGCTCCAACTGCTGCTAGTACTTCGTCACTATCATAATCCTCCAGTCTAGTTGGCATATAAATTACTTTGAATTGCTGTAAATTGCCACAAGTCTTAATGACTCGGGACATATGAATCGCACGAGGCAGCCACTTTGTATACCTATCACACTCATCGTCAGCTAGGCTTCGTATTCAATGTAGCTTCCATGTTAATTCCTTGCCATATGCGAATGTAGGTTTTTTTTTTTTGCCTATAAAATATTCACCTCTTCACGCCGTGTTTTATAGAATGGGCAAATTAGTTTTTCCTATTGTCTATATCAATTCGCTTCTTAGTTTCTACGGACTCCGTGAACACCCATGAGATATCACAGAGCCATAATGGCCAGGATGGTCCACCGCGTTGAGGGACAAATTAATGTAGAGCTGGATATCGAAGCGTGCATAGCGAAAGATTTAGACGCGGTACCTATACCCGGCCTGGAAATGCAGGACAGGGCCGACTGTCGAGATAGAGTCAAGGAGGCGAAAGTCATAGTAGACTCTGGGAACGTTTATCAAGCGACTACTCCTCGACGAAGAAGAGTCAATGCACTCGACCGGGCGACCGGGTAGCACAGTCAGTCGTATCGGATGGCTCAACCATCATGGCGTGTAGTTTAGTCCGGGCAGGCGACGAGTTGGGTATCGCCCTGCAGCAGGTATGCGGTAGAGGTGCTCACGAGTCTATCTCTCCTTCTCATTCTCCGCCTCCTCCTCTTCCCCTTCTCCTTCGTCTTCGTCTTTTTTCCGATGGAGCGTGCTGCTTACTCCGCATGTACGTGCAGCAGGGTGCAGTAGCCTATACCTGCTCCGAGCAGCGCGAGTAATGGAAGAAAGAAAGAGAGGAACTCGCTTCCTACTCTCCGTCCTTCCGTATTATGATTTTTTCTGCATACCTATAGTAGTCCCGTGCGCTTCAATGAAGTTCAAGTGATTTCCTATCGAGAGTCTGAAAACGCGCATCGACATTTCTGGAGAGTAATTGCTTCGACCCCCGAATGTCACGTACGGATCCCACAGATCGGCTCTCGCAGTGCAAAACGATCACAGCTCGGAATCTGCAGGTTGCCCGATATCTATTTGCCTTGAAAATTCTCCATGCGAAAGAAGATGCAGTGTAATCGATTGACGCTGAATTCGTTATCGCGGTATTGTAGTATGTGCTATTGAATAATGCGTTCGAAGAAGACGATGCGCCAAAAATTCTCGCTCGAGTCTTCACCCACGAGCGTCCGGTTTCCATATTTTGTAGCTAATGTAAGAGGAGAATGAGTCTGCACCGCCGCCGCCGCCGCATGGTACGGATTACGATTACACGATCATCAGTGATATTCGTTGGCGACTACGTCCGCCATCCTTTCAATGCATATATACATACATTTATATAATTGTGACGTAATTATTGCGGGCCAAATAAGTCGGAACGACCGACCACAGCCGCGGCGTTCAATTCGTCTCGTTTCATTGCTGACGATGAGCTGTCTCGTAATATACATTTACCTACTCAATTCCGTATTCCGATGCGGGACAAACGAGTACGAGCCAACGAACCAACGAAAGAAAGAAAAACTTAACGTCAAACATATTTCCTAAGATTGGACGATTGAGGTGTCCCCCTCCTCCACAGGAAGTCGACGCATTCAACAAAACTGCATTCCGAACCGCCACTTTGCACCTACCACCGCCCCTTTTGTCGTCATATATATGTAGGTACCTATATATCTCTGTGTATCCCGTGTACATCGGTGTATGTACAACGTGAATGTGTATGTCGTATCTAGCTACAATACTTCAGGTAGGCATATGGCGAATCTGGAAATGATGGTAAATTCGGTTTCATTCAACGATCAGCTGCGGATGAATGTACGTATGCCGTTCTTCAACGAAGAGAAATCGATTGTAAATACCAACCGCAAGAATTTATCCTCCGAGGTATAAATACTATGATAAAAACTGTCAGCTGCTAAGAGACGTGAATCGCGTCGTGAAATATTGCACCTGTATCCGTGAGATTTTTTGTCTGAGATTATTCGATGAAGACCAATCTTCGAATGAATTTTCTCTCACCGTTTCGGCAATCCCCGGATTAAAGGATACGCTGCGGAAAAGAGTTCACCATCTTTTCTACCGAAAGATTTCAGCCGAAAATCTCACGAATTATACAAACGCATTTTTTTCCGCCGAACCACCGTTCAGCAGCCGACATCATTGCCCATGATTTGTTCCATTAACGTTACGAACTTCCGCCAATCGATTCTACGTTCTGATATTGAGAGCGAGTAAAATTATCATGCATTATTCAATCCTCGGATAATCTTGCAATATTTATTTCACCGGTGTATGAGTCCTCCCGCGAAATAAGACGAAGAAGAAGACTATTCAATAACAATTAGCTGTGTGATCAATTCAGCCCGCGGTTCACATTAGTAGCTTCTACAATCAATATTCCTGTAACATCGAATAGAACATATACCGGGATGGTCAATTTTTTACAAAAGAATATAAGAAACAGCTCCCGAAAAACTGATACAGACGCATTTTCTTCTCTTACTGCTCTCCAACAATTCATACATGATATATATATGTATATATATATTATTATTATTATTATTGACCGATACCTAATTATTATAGTATCATTCGTATACTATATCTATGTATGTAAAATTATAATGTATGTACGTGTATATCCGTTCGGAAATACCGAAACGACCGTTAACCAGTCGAAGGTCGCTAATTCTTATTCAGATCGCGACACTGCATCGTCGAGAAAACGACGAGCGACAGACAGGTACGAAGTATGAGGTACGAGGTATGAGGTATCGTCCCTCCAGGCTAGGTGTGTCGTGTCGCATCGGATAGTTAGTTACTCAGTCAGTCAGGATATGTAGTATTACGTTTCTTCGTTCGTTTCAAAATGTAAAAAACATGGGTGTGGGCGGTGGGATTCTTTATATCTACTTAATGTGATGTTAGATCTTTCTTGTTTTCCCTTTTTCGTTTCACTTCGTTTTATTCCATTTCGTGCGTGTGCGTCCGTGTGCGCGCGTGCTTTTTTCTCCCTTATCCGCCATAGTACCTGCGATAAATCGAGTACCTAATCGAAAAATATCAACGTAACACAACCACGCACACTACGCTGCCGCGACCGCGGCTCCGGGCACCAAGATATCTGCAACGAGCATTTTCAGCGATATTAAAATTCCATCACTGCTTCAAATCGAGCAACTCGACCTTGATGGCGAAATTATATCGGGGACCAAAAGTTGCGCGATAAATTATCACGGGCAAAAAGTACTTTCCGGATTCTTCTCGTTCGCTCTCTTCCTCTCCTTCGTTGTTCCACTTTGAAATAACGTCGAATTTAGATTCAGAAATCAACCGAATTTTTTTTTTTTTTTTTTTCTGGGTTATACAGAAGATGTAAGATATAGAATTGGAATCAGAGTTAGAAGACGATCCTCGAGTCCTCAATGAAAATCGATGTTTCGCGCTCTTCTCCTTCTTTTTCTTTCTTGAGTGCAGGTTATATACGTACTCGTAGTACGGAAGTACGAGGTAAGTACCAAAAAATGATTACCCTCGACGGGAATCATTATCATATATCACGTTTCCGACCATCTACATATTTCGTGAATTATATTTTCGTCAGAATAACCGATTGCGTTCGCGATCATTTACGTCCGCACGCACGCTGCAGTACGCGAAGTGAACCTTTATCGAGCGTCACACACTGCAACTATTTCTCTCGCATATATGCATGATACCGAGCACACGGTGTAAGTTTGTCGTGCGGTAAGACCGTCGAAGGTAAACGAGAAGTATCCGGTTACAATGGAAACCGTTGTCAAGGATAGATTTCGATTCCTTCGAATGTGAGTTGCGTGCCATTGGCACGCGGAGCCGCGGTAGCCGCGCGGTAACCGGTATAATAAAACCATATTACGAAGCCTGGAAGAAGAAATTTAATGTTATAGAATACACGAGTAGGCATGTATAGCGGCCGGTCAAGCAGGCTACACGATCTTCTACCACTGATTGTGAGTTTCAAATTCGAATACTCGGTATAACAGATTTATGTATCTGTATCCAGGTGGCAGGTACCTACATAAGACAAAACGACAATCAAAAGAACCGTAGTCCATATATAATAGACTAGGAAAGAGATAGGAGGTCAAAATATTATCGAGAAGAAGACGACAATTTCTACATAGTTTGTTCTTTTTCCCCAATTACGAATATCGTGTTCATCTTTTTTCTAATTTTTGCGTTAATTCCTGCGGTCAAATTTTCATCCATGCATTTCTCCATCCATAATATTATGTTGAAGGTTGAAATAGAGCGAGGACAGTACGATCGTCGCCGAACGCCGAACGTCGAACGTCGAACGCCGCGAGGCATTATCTATGTACACGAGAGGCAAATTTCTTTTCGTAGGTTTATTAAGACGCTTCCGAGGAGCCGTTTGTCTTCTTCGTTCATATTTCTCCCCATGCGTTCATGTAAAGTGTGTCAGGCCTAGAATATACTATACATACTGGCAAATACTTCCCGTAGCTACCATATATATACACACGTACCTACTACACAGATATAATATCCAATGCATGATGTAGATATACGTCATAATCGTTTTATTGCTAAAACTGTTCATCCAACTGTCTACTATCTGTGTACACGTACTTCACATCTCGACGGCCGTGTAGGCTCGGGTCGTAGGTGTACGTATATAGATAGTAAGGTAATAGTTCTGCATCTCGCGCTGGCACGACCTAGCGATAGAAAATTGATCTATATAGTTATATTTTTACGTTTTTGATGTTGTTTTGGTTTCTTCGCATTATATGCCCCGCGTTCTATCAAAGTGCAGCAGGTACAATTGTACATTAAGATAAAGTGCGAGGGCAAGATCTCGTGATACTTAAATATAAAGCTGAAGGAAGGACAAATTTTTGCCATTTTCTGTACAGGCATGATTAGACAGTTGGAAGGTATTATTTTCCGCAATTCTGTTGCGATAACGTTGCGAACTCTAGCCACATCTTTGCGGTAGGTTTTAGGCGCATGCAGCGAGCATCGAGTTTCATATATTTCAAGGCCATTGTCCTTCACCGATCGGCAACGGTTGACGGTCTATCGACGACTCGGCAGCGGTCATGGCAAACGAAGCAACGGTAGTTGTTGAATTACGAAAGTGGATAGTATGCCGTATAGGTAGGTATACGAGTATGTATACATGTAGGTATCCATCGCCATACGGCTAGAGAACATTCGGAATAGTGGAAGAATACGCATTCAGTGACGTGCCTGGTGTGTTTGTGGATGATAAACGAATTTCTGGCCACGTGTAGTCTTCCCGTTCGTTGACTAAAAATCCTTTCACAGTCATATTTATTCTGGTACTTCGGCACGTAAGTCTGAGGTATCAACCCCTCTGGGGCCTTTGTCGTGGGAGGTAGAAAAAATCCAAGCCAGTCTCTCATACTTTCGATTGCGAGTATGGATACCTATGTACCTACTTATATCGGTAGGCGGGCAGATATAATATGATCCAACAATAAAACTCGCAGCAGCTTGCTTGCTGAACTGGAACACACGTTGCGAATAAATATCCTTATGCTATTACGCTTTAAGTTCCGCCTCACAGGTATATATATTTATATGAACTCATAAAATCCGACCGCGTAGGGTAAATAATATACCACACAGACTCTGGCAAAATGTAATTATAGTATATATACCTATAGGTACGCGGTTTTTCTATGCTGCGTGAAAAAGAAATGTCCCAAATTTCAGATTACTATGCAGTATAAAGGGCTTTTTGTCCAGATAGCGAACGCGCGAATTCGTGAAGTACGAGGTTCTGCGCTTTTGTTTTTCATCTCTCCGCTCATTAACATAATTCTTCACCTTGTCGTACGATTTCCCCAAACCGTCGGACCATGTCCATTTATAATTCCGATCTTGGTTGTATACGCAGCGGTCGACAAATTTTTGTCTCCTTTTTCTCTCTCATACGTTATCGAGTAATAGCATATCGCACGGCACGTGCGTGCGATTGCCGATAAAATTTCAATCTTCGGATAGAGAAATATTGAAGTGTTTTTATCAAATTTGACGATGTCGGTAGCATAGATTGAGATTAACATTTTTTTTCATGGAATACTATAATAGATATATCTCCCCCGGAACTCAACTCGGTGCGGTGCGGCACTTCACTCGTTTTTCCCCGTTTGTCCGCAGAAATTACTCTCATTTTCGATCTGTAATTATTGACTGATTGTGAGCTCTTTTGTCAGAGTGAAAAGACTCGGGTAGTGTTCTTTCATATAGTTCGGCATCGCGTGTGCGAATTGAAATGATGTGATTCTTGTAAAGGCTGGATAATTTCGGACGAAGACGTGATCATTGTCGTAATTTTCATTCCTTCTTGTACGCACGGCGAGAGTGATGAGCATAAGGTAAATTAAGTTTACCTGAAAATCCAAGGATTTCGATTCTCTGTGTCACTGCAGCTCGTAGCATGAAAATTCAAAATTGTTGTCCGTGGATATAGTGCAAGCAGATAAATGATTTCTATATTCCACGCACTCTGCGTTTGTTCATATATAGGTATACACCTTCGCGCTGTATGATACAGACGGTTTTTTCCTTTTCAAAAAATACGATACAGGCATTATAAAGACGAATTGTCGCTCTACTGTAACTATACTGCCGCAGGTTAGTAAAAATAGAACATAGTTTATTGCGCAAATAATAGGCAACATCGTGTTCTTCTTCCTCGATGTTAATTTCGTCGTAGCTATACGAGACGGAGAACCACGCGCTCAACTAAATCCTCTCTGCGTTTTCTTCCGGTCTTTCACGGGTTGAAAACATTCGCGGGAGATAAAGCCGGTGAAATATTAGTGGGAATAGGTATACCTATGTATAGAAAAATATGAGAAGGTCTCGGAGTGTGAATAACTCCACCGGAGAAAGAATGAAAACAATAAACCTAAAGGAATATCACTGCGTTTTGCTGTTTCGTATTCGTCACGTATTTTAGATACACACGCTCGGAACGAATCCGTCGCATCCATGTGCAGTAACCTTGAACTCTTCTCTTGATCTCTTTTAGTCCCGAAATTCAATTTTGAGGGAGCTTCTCATCAGTTCATCAGTTTCACGCGGTTGTCGCAGAAAATTTCAATGAAAACGGTAAAATAAGCGAAACAGAAAAGAAAGAACAAAAGCATGAGGCTGAAGTTTTGATGACGTCGACGCAGTCTAAGTGATTACGAAAATATCAGCTGTTCTGAGACCCAAACGCAAACCTTCGGGTATCAAAACAACCGACAATTTCGTCATTTTGTTGCGTTAGCGTCACGAACCTCAGCTTCGTGATAATAACGATAATAATTTAAGACAAGAAAAACGACGCTGCAACTGACAATCCATTCCAATTTCACGAAATAAGTGTAGAAGAAGAAGAAGTAGAAGAAGAAGAAGAAGAACAACACTTACATTTTCTGGCTGTGATGAGCGTCTCTGCCGCGGCACACAGAACAGCGGCACGCCGTGTTCCTTTTTCCTCTCCAATATAACGACTTCCGGTACCGTGGTCACAAAACAATACCACTAGACCAGATAGATGCGGTACCACCACACCAATTCACTGCACACCCTTATAAATTTTAAACTGACGGAACACACGTTGAATATATAGGTATATATCGAGGTGCTATGTGCTATAGTTGTGTAGTATTCAGAACGAAGGGCTCACGCACCTTATATTACACTTCCTCCCGCACCTTCGGAGCACGACAAGTGCTTCTTCTTTCTCCCGTTTCTATTTATTTCACGAGATGAGAAACGTGCGCAAGAAAAACTCGAGTGGGCCGAAGGTGTGTCTTCACGAACTGCGAAGAGGCAAGAGTGATTTTATAATTCAAAAGCAAGGTTAGACAGACTTCCCAAGTGTTTATTTACGCCACGAACTATAAGCTTTTGTGAAAATAACCTCACTTCAACTCGACCACAGTGTTTTCCAGATTCAATGAATCAGAAATTGTTGTTTTCGTGGTTAAATCCGGGACGACACACTCGCGTGGGGACGATTTTTGCTCGGATCATTCGAAACGATGATCCGTAAAGAATAAGCTTCTCCATGTAAATTCTCAGTGCTCTTTAGCCGATCACTGAATGACTGGAATTCACTTCACGATTTCCGTTGAACTTTTTGTGTCTTCTTTTGTTTTTCCTGCCTAACGAGAATTTCACGTCCGTGAGCGCGTCGGGGATCACTTGTTATCCTTTCTCTTGGAGACGCGGGCGATGGAAAATGTCTGCACTGACGAAAACCGGGACACAAAAGTTATTGTGAAAGAGAATCCTCGATTCCTAGGACCCGATAAATCACGAAAATTTATTGCTCTTAAGCGAAGTCATATAAATTAACGATGTTTTGATAGATCGCGGTGAATTATGCCCGATAAATACAAACGAATGTCACCACGCTTCGGATCACCATATACACGCGTCGCGATCCGCAACACGACTAAACCTCTGTCCGAACAGAACTCGGAAAGCGCCAAGCGGCCAGGATCCCCACCTCTGGTCTCGATCCTCGATTTTCCCCACCTTCGCTCGAAAACTCACAACAACACCAACGCGTGCCTTTACTTTGTCACGACTACGCTACGGCCGCGGCGCGGCGTACCTCGCGTGAAATGCCTCTCATAATCCGCGCAATAATACGTTGCCAAAATATTATTCATTCATGATTTTCAATCCTTTCACTTTCGAAATGATTTTCGAAAATCCGATTACAGAAAATGATAGATTCGATTGTTGGGAGAGGGGGAAATTTGGACGATGATGGATGATTCAAAACTATATATATGTTGGAGAACATTTGATCAAATTGATCAGATTTTCTGATTTCCATTTGTTTTATCTTCTGCAAAAGGTTCAATTTCTGTATAAATTTACCGTTTTCTTTCTTCACTCTTCAAGTTCGTATCTCCAATTTTCTTTGCTTGTACGAAATTGTTATCGATCAGAAGTACGACGTAATTCTACATTTGAAAATTGTATGAAATTAACGCGATTTTATTCACCAATTCTTCCTGCAGAGTGATAACCCGTGTATTCTCCGATACGAATATATATCGTAACTTGATGTATTGGTTTTTTCTCAAATACGTCACACAAAGAGATAAACTTGAAATGCATTCGCGACGTTGAAAAAATGACGCCTCGGTCGACTACATTGGACCGGGAAATCCGCATTGAGCTGATGAGATGAATAATTCTGTTTGTAAAGAGAGAAGGCATTTTCTTTTCTAGGCAAGAACGAGGGCCCGATGACAATGAGATTTTTTCGAAAAACTGTAATTCGCAGAGGCTTTCTATACGTATATAATTATTCATACTACATAAAAAAACTGTGAAGTGAAACCCACGGCGGAATTTGAATTCTAGATTCATCGTCATGTGCATCACATACTCACAATCAGTTATTATACCGTTGCGTGGAATTACGACTCGTGAGAAATTTAGCGAGAAATGTATTCTGACATTCTGTACACAGGAAGCGCCTAACTCGCACCGATCAGAACCGCGCATTCTAATTCTGAATCATTCACGTATCTTGGAATTAACATCGGAAATACGGAATCTGTGAGACCGAAGTTCGCTAAAAAATTACAGAAAATGATATCGCGGTTATATCGGCACCGAAATGTCCTGAAAACGAAATTGGTCGCGTCAGCCGTATGCGTATAAACTTCAGCCTCAATAAAATCTTTTCTTTAGAATGAATTGTAATGTACGATTTTTTCTCACGTTGGTTCTCGAACTTCAGTTTAGCTATTTTGCCTACATGCCAACAGCTAATTAGGTATCGGTAATTTTATAATTAAGAAGTGGACCACGTATATCTAATGTATACGTATACATACATATACCTATATCAGGATGTGCAACACGCCTTATCGCTCGACTGGGAGTTATATACTTTTTTATACGACCGAATAATATCTCGTACGCGGTCGTTTTCACCGCTCCGCAACCCTTTCTTAGGTTCGTTTGAGTTACCACGAATTGCAAGGCTTTATGATCTTCTTTTCCTTAAATATTTGAACAGGCGAGATGCAGCAGCGTTATCAAACGATTCTGAGGACCATGCGCGCCGATGCTCTCTTACCCTGGAGATAAGCATCCAACAGCCTTTCGAAGTATACTCTTTTCTATATTCGTATTATTCTCCTCCTTGCGTAAAGGTATGTAGTCATGTTGAAGGATGATTGTCAGGTAAGTTGATTATTATGTGTTTGTGACTCTCGCAAGTGAAATTAAAATCTAATTTGGCTACACGCATCCACGATGCTCAGGAAAAAAAGAACAGAAACGAAAACGGAAAAGAACCATTTGTAGTCTGCAGATGATATCGCTGGGACAATTTCAACTCGCAGAACGAATTATCTTCGCGCCGTATAGTTTCACCGTGAAACCTCAAGGCGATAAAAATATAGATATGCAAAAGTCGCGAAAGAAAATTACACAATTCGTAATATTTATCACTGCAGATCCAATTCAATGCCGAAAATCTCGAATTTCAAATTTCGAATCGTGAATCTGTCGTCGCGGATTTATCGTAAGATAAAGCGGTTGGATGCATTTTTATATGCCTAATTTTTAGGATTTGAGAGTATCGGTAAAATATACATGCAGGATGCTGTATAATGTTACAGACCCAGAATCTTTTTTGGAATACCTTTCGGTCATCTTGACCATTTGAATAGTTTAACGTTTAACGATATAAGTTATAAGCTTTCAACTTGATAGAGCTATAACTCCAATATAATGGTTCCTCGACTCATGATATAAACTCAGTTTTACAACCTACATAACATTAAAATTATATGTGCCTATGTACATACAAGCATCATAAAATCCCTAGACTTGACATTATATACTCTTTTTTCGATAAGCATCCTTCGCGAACACTCGAAACTTCCGATGTAACTGCATACAACTCCTTGTAAATCTTGAAACATCGTGCATGTGCTGCTGAAATTGCACGCTTAGACCAATTTTTCAAAATTAAACGAATTTCTGTAGTATGTGACGATTATTATCCTCCTCTTCCTTCCTTCGTTTCCTGTTTTTTCTTTTTTACCGGAGGCCGGAACTAACTAGTTTGCAGTTGATGATCTCCATTTGGACATCCCGATATCCGTTTTTCGAGAGACATGATGATTATTTCCGTTTTTTCATTCTTTCCCTCACTCTCCACATGATTACGCTTCTTGTGGCGTTAATTTTGATACTCTTATTAAACTGACGTGACAGCTGCAACATGCGCATGGTTTTTGGTGTCATTGCAACAGCCAACAGTGTAGGCATAGTTTGTGAAGCAACGCGTGTGGCAAAGCCGAGATAAGATCAACCGGGCGGGCTCTTTCTCTCCTTGTCCCCTTACAGACTCATCTCAAGTCTGAGCCCTGCTCCCGCATCTCTTTTATGTAGGTAATATGCTCCTACCCAAGTTCTCCATTCTGCTCGTCTTGCATCAAGTTATCCTGTATTTTATGTCACGGTCCTAGTTCTGGTAATTGGGTAATTACCATCATTACAGAACGGTACCATTTTAGCCCTATTCACGGTCATTTCTTTCTCCTTGTAGGTAGGTCTATGTAAGTCGTATGCCACAGCTACAATGCATACGCCGCTAACTCCAAGCTTCAAATTTTCGCTTCCGACTTTTCCTTCAAGATTACGATCTCCAGGGTTACGATATTCTCTTCTTCCATCTAATTCCTCATCAGCCGTATGTTTGATTTTGGATTACAAAAAACCGCACAGCGGCCGACGATTCATAGTTTCCATAGGACTTCCGGATCGCAAATTCTTAAATTATCTGTACCCGAAGTAAGGAGGAGATCAATTGCACCATGATTATTCGCGAATATGAAGCATGATGAAGTACAACGCTCTCTGTTCGGCCCTACCTTCGACCACGCTCCGTGAGCGGCTTCGAATCCAGGTGAAAACGCAAGTTCCCCATCAGGGCGCCGCGCCGGCGTGAATCGTATATGATTAATAGAAATTGCAGACTGTGTGTCTAGACTCGAGAGGGACACATGACACAGTTTTCGCAGTATTTGCAGGAGGGCAAGGGGCTCGATTCGGTAGCGTGCGCCACTATTTATATGCGTGGGTGTTCCCGAGGCGTGGGTGTGACCCATGCCATGCCGGACATCGGACATGGGATATGGGGGACTGCAGCATTGTGGATACTGGAACTGCTACACGCGGGCTTTGCACGAACACCAGATAGATATGTAGTCATGTAGAGATGTGCGTGTGGGACGCAATTTCCTCCCTGCAGTATGAGACTTCGGCGTCAGGCCTGGCCTGACTGCTGGCGTTCAGAAAATTGTCAGATAAAGCTTTCATCCGACAAAGGAAGCCCGCTTGTGGACTCAACAAGGAAGTCGCCAACGCTGATCAGGAAAGAAAAGAGGGAAAGGAAGGGGATGGGCGTCCGACTACTCCGACCTCCAAAGAGGATTAAAGTTGCGCTTATGGGCGAGCATCCACGTGGTCTATATCTCGAATCTTGAACACTTTTATTGTTCGTTAGAAATGCCGTAACCACACACTGGTACAATTTTGCGCTAGAGAATCATAGGAAGGTATATCAGCTACTACATCAGGTATACTCATACACATATGAGCATTTCTATGACACTATACAGCTCCGAATCTGACCGAGTTCTCTCTCTGTTATAATAACTTGCGCTGCGAACAGTCCACCGGCTTCTGTGCATTAGCACATTCGCTAATTGGCAGCTGAAGGATATTATTACGAAATAGGACTGTTAGTGTAGCTGGTTAAGTTGCTACCGGTGAAGTTGAGTTTAGATGTGAAACCAGTATTATTATACCTCTATACCTGCCTACTTGCGTAACGATGCACTGCGGCTCCATGTTATACTTATGAACGTGGAATCAGAGAAGTGGAATCATCACACGATCACGAAGTGTAACCGATTAAATTCATGAATCGTGAACCGAGAACGAGTTGAATTGGAATGAGTCAGTATTCCCGCACGGAATTATAGAGTAAGGAAAGCTCAAAAATTAATTTAACAAGTTCGATGATTACATCGAGATGAAACACTCGACGGCTTTTTTCTAACGAGCTAATCTGATCAACGTCGCAGCGGAATGGCTTCAGTTCGGTGCAGCGTCGCGTTTCTGATGCAGAAACGATACAGCTTTGCTCGTCAAGCCGTGAGTCATTGAATAAGTCTGAGCGGCAAGGGTACGCACGATCGAGAAAGCTCGACACGGCAAGTCAGTATAGATCGCTAAATTCTGCTTTACTACACAGCATTAACAGCCCCGGACGTAGAGGGCTTGATTTTGTGGTTGTTAAACACGTATTTGAAAGAAGATTCCAATGATTTTCACCAGACCTTACAATAACGATCGCGGCGGTATGATAGTGGAGTAGCGAAACGGTCCCATTGTTGCGACGACCAACATAGAAAGTTGAAATGATGGAGCAGGTATCGTAATTATAGCGTTCGCTACTTGCTTTGCTTTCGCTGTATGGCTGTACCGCATTGCAAAATTTCAAACTTTTTCTCCTTTTTATTCTCATAGTGAAACGCGTTTCTACTGTAGAATATCTCCAGTAGCCCACGTCAGCTGGGAGAATTGTTCACTACATGTTTTTCCGCAACTGTTTCTTTTTCCTACTATACCATTTTTTCATACTCAGTCTCATCACTTATGCATGCCCATAGTACGTTGTACGAGATCTAGCTGGATAAACGAATCAACCTTGTTTTGATTCGTTTCAATCCAATTCAACGAAGCCACGCAAGATTATGAATCTTATTTGCAACTTTATGCACCGCAAGTTGACATCATAGATTAGAGGATACGATGAATCGAATGTGTTAGGTATGTCAGTATGATAATTCTGTTTCATTCAATAGTTTTTATTATTGTACAATAATCATCGAGGTGTATGACGAAGCTGGCGTTCATTAACGCAACGAAATCGGAAAAAATAATATCGGTTGGAATTTTCGATGAATAAAAGATCTTCACCTTTGAGACTCCGGGAATCCCCGACTTCGGAGGCGTACTATAGCCTCATTGGGCAGAGTGTGATGACGAATATTATATCATCCACAATTTCACCTTATCGAAGATGGGCGAGCTTTCATCCTGCTCAAGAAAGAATCCGCGTCGTTTATTTCCTTCTGTATTTTGTTGTTGATGACTTTCGTTATATTTCCATTCACCGCTGGCAATGCCGTGGACGTCCTAACCGCGTGTTCAATTTTCTGTAAAAGTTCCACTTCCCGACGGCTGCTGATCAAATTCGTAACGAAACATTTTTCACGGTTTCCCAATCTTCCTGTCCTACCACATCTGAAAATCGGCGAAAGTAATAAAAGTAGAGAACACGTGATACAACGATCACAAATTAATACAGGATCATCAAAATTACCTGTGAATATAATCAGCCGTGTACAGTGGGAAGTCAAAATTGATAACATGTTTGACTTGGACAGTGTCGAGGCCTCTTGCACATGCGTCTGTAGTGGCGAGAACATTGAAATTTCCTCTTTGAAAGTCGAGAAATCTAGTCGACCGCAACGCAGCTGTAACATTGCCGTGAGTGCAACAGCAATTTATCCCCATTTCAGTGAGGAAAAGATAAACCCAGTCGCAGGTTTTTACAGTATTGCAAAAAATGACAGTTTGTTGTTTTTTTGCAACAATTCCTCTGACCAATTTCAGTATTTCGGCTGCCTTTTGCGAACGGTTTATCCTGAGGAACTTTTGCGTTACTTGCGGCAAAATCCGGTGTAGATTCTCTGTTGTCAGACGAACGAGGGAGTCCGTCTGTAGGTTGAAATCGTTTCTTTCCAATTATCATCATGATCACGTGTGTTAGCATCGATTTGTTGATTTTTTGGGGATGGGTTGATGGGGTAAACGGAGAGAAAGAAAGTCTTCATTATATTCTGATCTTGAGGAACAGAAGAATAGGAAAATGAAGTAACACAAATCTTACATTTATTATTTCGTCAAGTATTTCCGGAAGATATGTCGGCATTGTTGCTGAGACGAGCGTCATCTGCGCGCTACTGGGGAGCTCTTGGTCTTCTTGCGGTCCGGCGAAGCCGAACTAATTCGTGGTAAGGTAATTGGAGTGATTAATAAAGCAATTGAAAGACTTTTTCTTGGTTTTTCCGGTTCAACTCACATTAATCTTCTTCAAAAAGTGACGTAATTGTTCTGCAAAACTGTCGTCAAGCAAAGTATCCGCTTCTTCTAGAACGACATGTCGGACGGCATACATTTTGTAAATTCCTGTGGTGGTTAATTTACTTACAGACCCGAAGCTGCCAATCAACAAATCCACGTCATCGATTATTGGGTTCAGCATTTGCTGTTTCGTCCTACCACCCATGACAACTCGTATTTTAATATCCATATCCTTAGTGATTTTCTTTGCAACGTACTGTGGAAGAAAAGGGAATAAAATTATGAGAATTCAACATGTCTGGTTTTTGTTCTCATTTAGAAATTTTGAAGATAAAATTAATTACTAACGCCAAGCTGTTGAGTCAAATCTCTGCTCGGACTTAAAACGAGGCCTAACGGTTCGTTGAAATCTCTTTTGAAAAGTCTTTTCCATCTGATTATTTGTTCGAGAAGAGGAAGCAGATATGCCAATGTTTTACCGCAACCTGTTTCAGCTGCTATAATACTATTCTTTCCAGATAACAATACAGGGATTGATATTCTTTGAATTTCCGAAGATTTGATCAAATCATTTTCTTTCAAGTTATGTATTAATTGTTTGTCCAAATCAAACTCTTCGAAAGATGTTGATGAAGCATCCAAAACTGGGTTTCCTGGCTGTAATGAAAATTGCCAATAAACGAAAGAATATCACATTTACACTGATACCTATAATATTTCAGTGCACAGTTATCATAGAAATGAAATGAATTTATGTTAGATATATCTTGTTCATCCACATACAGCCGCATCGGGGTAAAAGGTGAAAAAGTCTCCAGCGGATCCATTGTGGCGCCATCCTCTGGAAGCTAGTGGTATCGCTTGAAATTTGTCGTAAGTTTGGCCATAGTAGAAATTTAGAGTTTGATTTTTACAATTAATTATCGGGATTTCCCGTTTCGGCAGTGGTATTTCGGTGACAGGATTTTCCACTACGAGTGCCTGGCTCTGGAATTGATATCCCTTAGGATGTGAATGTTGGATTTATCACTTGCCAACAAAGTATGAAGAATAGTAGTATGATAGGTGAGTGAGGAATAGGTTAGCTTACCGCATATTTCCGGAAGCCTGATTTCGACGATTTTATTGTATGATTTAGATATCCGCAACATAATTTACAAAACAAAGGAAGCATTTTAATGTCTGATTATAGTTACTTGGTGATTATCCTATCACATTTTCGATTTTCAATGCTTGGTCACGTTCAGCAGAACACTTGTGGAGAACTTAATACTTATAACGTGAACGGCGCAGGCGCCGTGCGCCGTTCGTGAAAACATGGTCTTATTGTTAGGGCGGCGCTGGCGACGCAACTTTTGAACGTGGTTTTTTGCTCGATCGGTAAATAGTAACGGCTTGCGGTAACATCGAGCTGTGAACTCTCAATCTTAGTAATATATGCTCTAAGCTCTCAATTGCATTGGGAATGGAACCGGCAGACGGTAAGCGATCTTCTTCTAATTTTCATTGTAGTTTACTGTTTAATCTATGATTTATAGCAAAGTACCAAAGATACGTATAGAGATCTTTGTAGATCCGAAGAGAACTTGTTTGAACTTGTCACGCTTAATTCTAGGATCAGATATTCTCTCTCAGGGGGATTTCGCAGGGTGGATTGAAAGTATCGATGATTCTTCTTTGGGTAATGAAAGGTATTTATTACAATTGCTATTATACTGAGTATTATACGCAATATCGTTTCCAAATGAATGTGCAAAATGATAATGTAATAAATTATATACAACAACTCGTTGGATGGACTAATTTCCACCATGTTGTATGTACGCCAACCGGCAGCCGGTAGTTAGGTTGAAGTCATATACATATTAATGCATACAATGACAAGTGTTATAAAATAATTCACAAAGAATGATACCGAATTTAAAAAATATAGTTGATTACTGACAACATCGTAGAATATAGGTGTATATATATTAATACACGCTCACATTACAAATCTGCAATAAATTCTCATCCTTCTCTATCAACATATTGCGTTTTTAATAGAAATAAACTATAATGAATAGAAAAATATATAATTTAATAGCGGAGGAAAAAAATAATCAATATAATAATATATATACGGGGCATTCCATGCCAACTTGACAAACGATTGACCTGGACAATTCCTGATTTCGTTAATTTTTGTTCACCTTTTTTTTGAGTGTCTATTCAAATTAGCATCCTGCACGATTCTCATCAGATTTTTATCCTAAGCCAATGTTGAGTTATGAATTCAAGAATTACGGCTGAAAAAATTGCAAATGTCTATAACTCGGAAGAAGAAAAATATTGACAAAAGTAAGGATATCATTTTCTTCATCTTGAGTTGTACTTTTGTAAAAGAATATCGCAGAAATTATTTGATTACATTTAACGATTCTGTGTTAAATTATCGTCGGAATCGAGGCTTTCCTCGAAGTGGGACACCATCGATTTTTTTTTTCAAATACATGGCGTTCTGGGCCCGAATCCCGAATTTTTAAGACCGAAACCATCATGTGATTCCGATGCGTTCCACTTCCATTAGCATCTGAAGATTGAAAACTGGGGTTTTCTATACATCGTCCTATGCATAATATCATATTATACGTTTTGGTTTAATGTTCGTGGAGGTTGAGACAAAAGCACGGTATCATATAGTTAAAGTTTTCCTTTATCATTCATTATTATCCATTATAATTTATATTTTGTTGTTCAGCGAATTATTAACAAAACGGAAAATGGAATGAAGTTTGTCTCTTTTCATCTTCAAATGGATAAAAGTGAATCATGAATAGACACTTTAACTATATGATACCGCGTTTTTCCCCGCCTTCTACCAGCAGGGAAACCCAAGTTTTGAATCTTCAAATGCTGATAGAATAATGCTGATAGATCGAATAATTTCTCCGATATTCTTTTATCAAAGTACAACTCAAGGCAAATAAAGTGGGATCGTAACTTTTGTCGATGTCTCTTTTTTTCGCTGAGTTTAGAAACATTTGAAATTTCTGAAAAATTCATAATCCGGGATTGGCTTAGAATAAAAATCTGACGGAAATCATCGGTGCCAGTTTGAACAGACACTCTGCAAGAGGCGATCAACAAAAATTTATAGCGAAAACAAAAATGGTCAGGTTCAATCGCTTGTCGAGTAGGCATGGAATTCCCCATATCTATATCTATATCCATATTTATATTTATATTTATCTTTATGTTTATCAATCATCGTATATACTATATATTTTCTTAAGATTATTGCACAGACAATGCTGGTTATTGCTTACATTATTTAAAGATTGATCATTGATTGACACATGGAGACACGTATGTATGTATGTATGTGTGTATGTATGTGTGTATGTATGTATAGAGGTATATATATGCACGCAGGAAATAGTGACCTTTGAACAACTAGTTATTCATCACATCTCCTCATAAAAAAATGATAGGGAATCACTGGCGTGTCTATGCATATGTAATATGTATATATGCCCCGCATATATAGCGCGTACGCGTATGTTAGGAGCACGAGAATTTAATATCTACGGGTGTAGGTACTATATTATCTCGATCTTCATTCGGTTAATCGAATTATTATCAATACCGTCATCATTATTATTATCATTATTATTATTTTCTTACACTTTATCTATACATATTTTCAACGATACATCATATATACCTACAATAGTTGGGACCACGTGATATCACGCCAGTGCAGGTACTAGAGAGGGAGCTCTGAACACTTTGACTCTGGGCCCGCAGAATCATTTTACTAAATTTTCATACAGCAATTTTGTCCATTTTCTATTTGTTCTTGTCTATTATACATCGCTTCATCGTCATAATATCATAGATATAGGCATATATGCTGTAATACATGCTGTACAGTATGTAACAGAGTGATAGAGGGCCTCTGGAGTAATGTCGACGTTTTTTTTGTTTGTCGTGCATTTTTTGTTCCTCAAATTGATCCCTCCGCCGATACTTTGCGCAAAAATGAAGGAAGAGAAGAAGAAAAAAAAAAGGGAAAAATCATCTGTAAATTTGGTATAGGTCAATTCTTAAAGAAATATTTTGTAGCCGGAGCTCCGAGCAAGAAAAATGCCGCTGTGCTCGTGTGTCAGTTTGTAAAGTACAATGTGGATCCATTGGCCCCCAATACAAGCGATACCCCGGAGGCATCGCGATCCCTTTTTTCTTTCACATCCTCATCGTCATCCATTACGCGATGTCATATTATTGACAGTATTTTTGCGTGGTTGCGTCTGTGTGGCAGAGTGCTGCTATGCTCTGCACTTTTGCACATGAGCATCCCCGCCATTCAATTTTTTCAATTTTTACATCCATGTTTTCGAATTATGAAAGAGAGAGAGAGAGAGAGAGAGAAAAAAGGAGAATAGAAAAAGATGGAGGAGAAAACACAGTTCAATCTAGGCGAGGAACATACCAATGTGCCCCGCACACAACTTTCCACTCATCATTATCATCGTCATTATTATTTATTGCTAATATTACAAAGGTACTATCACCTATACTTGTTCATGTAGGTACGGTACGGATATAGGTATGCGTATGTATTCCTGCGGGACTTAATTGGCACACGACTAACATGAGGATGAAGTACACCGATTATTAGTGTCTAGGTTAGTCCCACATTTCCGTTTCCGTTTCCGTTTCCGCTTTTCACGGTCGATTGCCCTTCGTCCATACCCTCTGAGTCGAACGGCTCTACGCCGGAATGTAAATTTGAGTCGTGGGTTCCTTTGCGAATCATTTTTGGGCTCTGTGGGCCGGAATTGAACTGATCCGACGCGGTGAACCCTGCGGTGCTCATTTCAGAAGAGAATGTGCTCTCGTCAGTGAAATCTGTGGTCCTTCCTCTAGCGTTGAACAGCCCACCGGATACAATCAACGAAACAGTTAGTGTCGACGACTCCGTTTCGACAATAGCTTGTTTATCTATTTCCGGACTAACATCGGCCATCGATGAAACTCCGGGATTCTCTTTGAAGAGCATTTGCAAATCGCTTCCCAACCAACTGTCCGGACTCGCGTCCGAAACCGCAGGTATTGTCAACGGTAGCGTTTCCGGTGGTTTCCTTCCTCTCGCGCTATTCGCCAATTCGCTGAACGGTATTCCCACTTCGGATGTTGCCCAAACGTCGCAATTCGGACTGAGAGAAGCGCCCCGCGGAATTTGGGTGGGCTTTGGCGTCGTCGTAGCAACTTCCATCGAACGCCATCGATGTGGTTGGTTCAAACCGGGTGCCGACAGGGTGCCCAAGCTGTTGGCCGGAACTATTCGATGTGGGAATCTCGGGGAGCCTCGAATTTTTTCACGTGATGACGACTGGCTGGTGCTCGAATCTGAAAATCGGAAATTTTCTGTAAGCGCTCAGCCATTCCAAGCTCCTCGTGAAATTCTACGGTGAGCATGTCTACAGCGAACACTCACGTGGCGGAAGCGTGAAATTCACTCTGGGCTCGCTGCACTCCTTCCTCTGAAGGCCCAAACTCAATCTTCGGTCTTCTTCGCTGGTGATACTTATTATGGGGCCGGAACCACATCGAGGATGAGGTGGACGCGTACCCTGGGTGTCTACTTGGCAGGTTGATGCAGCTTTTGTCCCGGGAACCAAACCGGCTATGTAACCCATGTGGACGCGCAACGCCGACGCCACCCCTGAAGAATATTTACCAATAATAATCAAATAAAACCACTGATCGCTTGCACTTGAAACAGACGTCATGCAGCCGGACTCCAGCAGCTGTAACCAGGAGCGATTACAGCACTCCTTTCGTTAGTTGCGTCTTGTATTCATGCCCGTTACCCCAAGTATCAATTATAATGTGTAGTACATACAATGGGGAGCTTTGTGAGTCTCGAGACTTATGAATATAGTTAGCTCTATGTCCTATCGCTTGTTCATTCGTCTGTATGTATGACCGCCTTTCTGTCCTTGGAGAGTAACCTACAAGGACGGTGCGAGGGCTTCGCATTTCTAAAGGGTATGCGATTAGCCACCGTGAAATGAACCCGTATTTACGAGCATTCGAGAGACGTCGCTTTTGAATGGAGCGATCTGCGATAGTACTTATTTTTGGCGTTATATTATACAGAATAGGGAGATCAGAGCTTCTGTCTCAAGTCTGGAACGTTTGCTTACCTGTGAAGGAGGCGGTGGATGTTTTGCGGCTGTTTGGTCGACTGCCGAAGAGACTGAATAGCCTGTGGAAAACGCCCAGTCGATTTGGTCCCTCGGTTTCCCGCCGTTGATGCAGTTTGTATATGTCCGCGAGGCTCCTTCGCGGACCGTCCTCCAGGTCCGGTTGACTGCTAAAGGCTACGGTTCCGCGTCGCATGCCTACGTTCACGGAGGACGTGTACATAAAATTGTTGGATTTTTAACGATCGGGGCGCATACTCTTGAACGAGTCACGTTCGGGGGGATCATTACACAATTATAATTAGACGAACGACTGTTAGAAATTGTTGCAGTGTTCTTTACCCCCATACGAAGAAGTCTTTCAGGGTCATCTAAAGGTCAACTCACAATTGGGAGGCGTGCATTGAAACGCTATGCAAGGCGATCGGCATAGCTTATTGTATGTAGTTCGCTCTTGTGCACAGGGAGAAAAGTTTTCTTGAATCGAACGACATTTTCTTCGTCTCACAGTCGAACAAATTCTTTGTCGAAGGGAGCGAAAAATTTGTACGATTCTGTGAAAGTTTTTCCGTCGAAATTCGACAATGAGACGATTCGCGCGCAAAATTAGTTGAAGGAATTCGCAGGCGAGTTACTCTTTCCGTTTTCATTTCGTGCGGGATGGAATAAGCCCTTGAGAGTCGTTGCAGGGCGTCGATGTCGTTTGATTCAAGAAAATCGTTTTCCGAGTGCGACGTGTACGTATGTTAACGGTGTATTTACATCTCAAACGGAAGAGGACAGGTTGGAGATCTATTCACATATTTGTATGTATAGAATAATACGTATAGGTATATTTATGTATGTACACGTGTACTACCTTCGTCAATTCATAGAGACACATAGTCGATCAAGACGAGGGCGAGGGTGGAAGAATTAGTTGACAATGAGACGAAACTAACGACAACGCACGAACAACGGCACTATCGCATATACATATGGGGGGATAAGTCTAATGATCAGGCAACCACGAAATCCGCGTCTGGCCGATGTCGTTCACGAATTAAACGATTTCGGGTTTCAAGTTGTTGCTCTCATAACGACTGCGGCGAATGTATTGCAAAATTTAGGGATCGGCCTCGACTCGAAACCAAAGATTGATTCGTTGAATCGCGTTTTCAATTTGGTTTCAGTAAAAAATACCGAAGAAAATTTGCCGCTTTGGCTCGATAAAATATTTGATCTATGAAACATTTCGCCACCGGCTGCCGCGTTGCGGGCATAGATTGTAGCTTTTAGCTCTCAAAGCAAATCATACAGGGATTTCAAGCTCAAAAGTATATGCACCTATACCTCCACGGGATCGAGACTTGGCACGTCACGGTATGATTTTTGAACCGCGTCAAATATCCATTTTTCAGCAGATGGAAAACTGTAATCGGTATTTTCGTTCCAAAAACAACGCCAAAGAAAACGGAGTGGGCGGAGAATCAGTCTTCGGTCTCGGCAGACGCGAGCTTCTAACGTGTTCTTTGTGGATTCGATTTTCATTCATTTTTTTTCTCTCAAATTATTATGCCGCTTTTTCATGGGTGGAGATGGTGATCAATTTGAATTCAGGGATCTGTAGTCCACAGAGAGCCTCCCATATGTATATTTATTTCTATATGGAATAGACGAAAACGATCCTGAGAACTATGTACGTGCAGTAATACGAAAATTTTCACCTTTTAGAGGTACCTGAACCATGAAAACGACAGTGAGAATATAATTATTACATTATATCGTACAAGAGAACACGGAGATAAACGATGGGAAGAAAAAAATAAAATACAAAAATACAAAACCCCTTTCCAAAAGGTCCATGATATACGAACGCTTGGATAACGCGTCGAGTGAGGGTTTTGCGTGCTGTTGAGAGATGCAGGAATAATATGTCTGATATCCGCTTTTTCATTTTTTGACTCTTCAGAGATTCTCTTGTGAAATTGCACGGCCGGTTTCCAGCCTCGCCGGAGTAAGCCTGGACAAATCGATCGGCGGTATATTTTCTAAGTGTGTCCATACACCGTGAGATAATGATTTCCCCCGTTCTTTTTTCGTTTCCCCGTTCATCAAATATTTGCTCCTTTTTATACCAAACTCTGTATTCTGTGGAGCCAATTGTCGAAGACCGTGCAACAGTGACTATCGATACTCTAATACAGATTTCGCCGTTGTAAATGAAAATGAAATTCGCGAGATTGCAGAGGTGGGAAAATTTTTGGTGGGATTCACAGGATCCGAATGTTTCCACTCGAATTGAGACAGATCTCGTGTCACATAGGCTTCTTCAGCCGATAGTGTACGGATCTCAATCACTCGTGACAGTTCAGTGAGCTGAATAAAATGCAAATGCAACATCAAACGAAAGGAATGAGGATAATTCTCATTCTTGTTTCTGAGAGGCAGGTATATCATGGATCTTTTCGGTACAGCGGGCAGGTATGTATGTATATATATGTACATAAAATACACTCGTATGCTCTTACCGGATGGGTCAGCAGAAGGCCAACTTGCCCGCGGAATTACGGGTGGTAAAACGCTGAGCAGTAGAAGCGGAAGTCCTCCGCCGATACTCGGGTTCCTCTGAGGAATCGATGCGTTTGAAGATGCCTGTGATGTGCCTGGTAGCTCTTCCCCGAGCTGCTTTTCCAATCTCGCTAACTCAAGTTCGAGCTGAGCCATTTCCTTACGATACACTCGATTTTGGACCTCGACTCTATACTGCAATTCCCTGTGGAAAAAGTTCTATGCTGATTAGACGGGACGAGCATGGACGCGTGGGAGAGGATGGTATAAAGGCTTTTTATACAAGTCCTGATTCCCGTACCGTGGAATCTTAACTTCGGTAAAAAATGAGAAAATCGCTCCGATAGACCTATTCCCTTTCTGGCGTATTAAATATTCTAATATCTGCGGTGAACTGAGTGAATCGGGTTTCACAATTCCGTGGAATATACGTGGGCGTATAATTTTTGTGATTTGGCCATGAAAGAAATTGATGGGAAAGCGTAATGTAGCGTGAACTGACAGTTGGAAAAATTCATGAACAATCGCTGGGCCTAATTTTTGATGAAATATCGTACCTCCTATCGTCCGTGACGAATCTCCTCGTATTGCATTCGATTTTAAGTCCCAGACTCTGTACGACAGGGTCAGCCCTTTCCCCGGCCAATATATTGGCCAATTGTGGAAGAAATAGGAGAGCCAGGGTAGAAGTAGTCGACGCCAGGATCAAAGCAGTGATTGTAACAAAAGCTAGAGTTGCTCGGTCAGACATCAGATTAGCGAGAACCACCACGATTACGGAGGTAATGACCACCGAGTAGACGCTCATTCCGATATACTGAGAATCGTTCAGCGCCGGGATTTTCACGTGTCTGAAAAACGGGCAAAGAGAAGAAATCTTATTTTCATTGGCTCTCCATCGATATCCCAGGCAGCCGATGATTCTGGCTTATGGAGAAATCGCGGAGGCGCCGGGAATTTCTGCTGACAATATTAATGGACCGTCGATGCCGGGGACACGTATTGTGAAATTCTTTCAGCTGACTAAGAACACGGCCTCGTGTGGGATCTGATAATGTTTCACCAACCTCGTTTCCCAGGCCATGTAGACGCCGACGAGCAGGAGGAGCCCCTTGTAGGCATAGAGCGCCCCAAGCCAACCGTTGGTGTGCTGGGACCTGCAGACTTCGACCTGAGCAAGACCATTTAACGAGGTTAGTTGTGCATCGTCATTGTAATAATAGTTTGGCAAGAGGCTAGGCGTATTACCCCTCGATAGCTACTAATGATATGATTACCCTCCGAGCGTTACCTGGGGTTGATATACGACACCACGATCCTGCAGGCTGATGTCCAAGGTGAGATTGCGCAGGTGTCTTTGCATCGGGTCCAAAGTCACCCACAAGGTTACGACTAGACCATCAATCAAAAGCAGCACGAAGATCAGGCTTATGAGCTGCGTGTCTTGGAGGAGCTGAAAGAATTTTATTTTCGGAGTCGAGGCTCGCAAGTTCTCGAAGTTTCTCTCATTCCCCATTTTTTTCCTCCCCCCGTTCACTCTTACTCTTTGCGTTGTCTGTTAGGTACTCGTATCATTGGTCATCGAGCTCACCTTGTTTTTAACAACTCCGCTTCTACTTCTTGTGAATATCCTGTGTACTCTGTATGTCTTTGTGAACATCGAGCCGAACGCGAGAGAAAATCCAGCTGACAAAAGGTAGACCCTGGCCTGGATAAATATACCTAGATATAGACGGCACGCTTCTTTGTGTACCAGATTATTGTATGTAGCGGTATTTGCAACGCCGCGGAGACGAGGGTGTAGTCGATTGATCAATTCAGTCATTGATCTTCGCCATGTGTTCAATACCGGCTAGAACATCGAACTTCAACCGTATGCGTTGAGTCTTTTCGTCCCCGAACAAGCTGAATTTTTGTTCTACATGTACGACTCGAAAGTACACCCCCCCCCCCCCCCCCCCCCCCACCCTTCATACTTTTTGGATTGTCAATTTTTCTCCTGGTTTCGAGGCAAGTAGAGAATTGTAAAATTCGAAGAGGGTTAGCTCGGAAACTGTGAATTGTAGGAGAAAAATGAAGAACAGAAAATCGTTGTGCGGATATCTCGCGAGCCCGCTTGATGAGCCGCACAGATTTTCCCGATTTTCAAACTAGTGTGAAAACAGTAAATATTTCCGCCTCTGCCACGAAAGCTTTCCTTTTCGCCCCGAATACATTTCTATAATGGAATACCCGTACCTCTACTGAGTCGCGGCACCGTTCATAAAGTGCGATTAATTCCGCGTCGCGTTTATTTTTCGGCTTAGTTAGGTATGTATAATGTATATAAACCGTCAAAAATCCGCGCTGATCCGAGCTGGAGAGGGGCGTCGTCGCACGTTTTTGTAAAAACATTTGGATTCAACTCACCGTACAGACTATGGGAAAGTATGCATTGCTGTCGGAGAGAGTGGCGTCGTCGAGTCCCAGAAGTATGACGGCTCCATATACCAGAGCACAACCGACAGCTGCGATGTTGTTTAATTTAGGACTCGAAAGCTTTATGCTTCTGTTGACAAAGGAGGCAATTTGTTTCGGTTCGCTTATTACCTTACATTCGTTCAATCGATAATTTCAGCGAGTCAATATTTCCGCGATATAAGAGAGTAAAGTCAATCTCCTTCTCTAAAAGTCGATCGGTAAAGTATTCTGGTCGAAGGTTTGAAAGTGTGGAGGAACAAATTTCGTAATATTTACGGCTGTTGTGAGCAGCAAATTTGGATAAAATCACTTCGAAAATAATTTCACGTTCAAGCTCACTTGTGTTTTCGAAAATGTAGGTTGAAGGCAAGGAATGCGAGGGCCAGCGTGGCACCGATGCTCGCCAGACAGGTGACAGCCAGGAACGCTCCTGGGGCGACCGTAACTACCCTGAGCCTGAAAATACACCAGTTCGCTAATTTATGCCAAAGGGGAGGAGAAAGTCCTGCATGATTAACAACAATTGTAACGCTTGCCGTGAAAAGAAAACTTCCTCCGCGTATGAATATTTCATCTGCAATATCTATAATATTTATGTTTGCTGATTCTTCATACCGGCAAACGCGACGTGCGGCCGGGGGATGTTCGCCTGGCCACTGCGGCGCGGCACATCCAGCACACGACATCGTCAGACTTCCGTTCGTCGGAGTATAGATCGCTATTCGTCTCAATGTGTGGCCTGAAAATGTAAGGAAGCAAAATATGTATCAGTACACGTTTAATACACAAGAAACGAAAGCAATGGCATACAACTTTCCGAGCATTCCATACGAATTAGTTGACGAGAAGTGTCAGCCCGGAATTTGAAAACGTACACTGACAAGAAAGATTCTTTTGGAAACGCTCGTGCGGATTGGAAACCGTTGAGATGAATGGGTCGACCTACAACCCAGACGGACGTATGGTGCATGAACTTTTTTCTGGCCACTGTGTACAGGCGAGTGTAGGTACACTTGCGAGCTTGTCAAATTTACAATACACCAAAATTTTCGCACCAGCTTCGTCGCGTAAAACCAGACGTGTCTGACGGTATCTCGAAGACGCGAGGAGCGAGGTAACCGCGAGCTGTACAGACTTCTATTTCAAACCCTGATCTCCTCGATTATGCGATAGCTTTTTCGTCACTGATCCAACCTGACGCATGTCACATTTAACAAGAAGTTATCGAGTTTCTGCTCGAGCTCCTCGCTGAAAACCTTTCCAATCACTCTGGCCATAGTTTGCTTTTCAGAAGAAATCGATTGTTCGAAATTTATAACCGCGCCGATCAGTTCTCAAGTTAGTTTCTGTGATATTTTGAGCATACGTTTGCGGTGATAATATAGTTATAGGTATTATACCTATACGCCCTGAAAGTTTCACGTGGTACAAAAGTGGCAGAAGCATACCCGATACCCGATAACACTGACCATATTTCGGGGCAACTAATTTCGCGGTCGATTTTTATTGCTCCGCAGAAACATAGGAATCCTCCGTTTTTCACAACTAACCGCATATATAGGTAATGTGCCCAATAAGCTGTAACTTGGTTTGAACACGGGAAAAAAGGAACATACATAACTGCTACGGAGGGATGTTATCTATTGAAATAAATTGTTATTGCCTGGAGGCTCGGAGGCTGGCCGTTTTATGCCAAAACTACAGACAATAAATATGTGGAGGGACGACCAAACGCGTATATATGCAGTATTAAATATGGTTAAAATATTATCACGCGCTTGGTTGATCCGTATTCTGGAGGAGGATGTCGGTTCACTTGTGTATGTACCTAAGGCTCTTCCAATATTGTTTCAAACTTGGAAGCAGCCAAAGCTCGCGAGGGCTGCACAGCAATAGCATTGAGGGTGATACATCGATCTAATATAGACGAAAGGAAGGGCTCGACTCGGGCTTTTTAATCTTATTGAACAATAAATATAATTTATCATATAACGCGACGGCGCGACGGCGCGGCGGCGCGGCTGTAGCATTTTCGCTGAGTATAATGAGGAGAATGGAGAGAAGAAGAACTCCGATGGAACAAAGAAAGTGGATATTCATAATTGATAAGACGCTCAGTCCAGCCAGATATTACTTATTGTCTGTGAAGAAACGATTATGCTTCATCCCACAGCCCATATTTTTTACGAGCCCGTTATTTCTTACGGCGTTGATTTCACGACGGAATAAAACTCGTGATTCTTAAGCCGCGATGCGTCCGTCCTGAGCACACCGAATCAGCATCCTTCTCAGGACGAATAAATTGAAATGGCGTTTCTAATCGAGAATCATTTTTCTTGTTGTTTGCCGGCTCTTCGAGTATCGAGAAGAAGTTACGAGTGGACTTGATGACGACGATAATCTCTGTTCCGATAATCAGCCGGCACCTCTCTAATTAAACGATGGAAAAAAAAACACAACAAAATATAGAGAACTAATTTTCCAATTCACGCGCTCGCCGATGATCTTAAATTCGAAAAGCCGCGGCTGCTGCTCAGTTTGTTCTCATTTCGCGGTGTTAGGCTCGCGCAAAGTGTGCCTCGGGGATCCGCGGAGGCCCGACCGAGAATTCTTCGGGAAAAGCAGCGCGTTTAATGTACAACTACATTGGCTTAAGCGAATTTATAGCGGAGGATTATAGCCTATCTTGCTGGCACTTCGATCAGTCGAATCAAATAATTCCGGGCATCAAATGAGAAGAAACATATAACGAAGAAAGGTACCAAGAATTTTGGTAAACCGGCACGAGTGTATCATACTTATGTTGAACGCGAAAAATGTGGACGAGGAACGTGAACAGAAATGTGGAATATTCTTATTTTTTTGGGACCCGAATTCACCCGTGAAAGTTCTTTTTCTCGTTCGTGACTAATGATGACATGAGATAAGGATAGCGAGAGACAAATGGTGAGAAAATTGGGTCCTGTTATCCGAGAAATTAATTGACCAGCCCAGTTTAATCACTGTTTCTAACAGACCGGATAAACTGTAGCGAGGGTCAGCAGCCATCAGCCAGTTCCAGACTAGCCGCTTATCTTCTGCTTGGAAAAGCTCGGATGAGCTTGCGCCTTGTTTCAGTCAAGGGTGAAATTCTCGGTGGCTTACAGTACCACTTTCACGATATAACATAGTCAGTCACCCCTTCGTCGATTCCACGTGGTTTAGTAATCAATATGTTGATTCAGGCCTGCACTGATTAATTGGATTTCCGGCGATTTTTCAGCTCTTTATCTTTCACCGTAACGAAGATTTCGGTTTACCGAATTACACCGGTGCCCAAGAATCCCGCGATCGACGAATATTTTTCAAACGAAATACATTTTGCGCTGAAATTTGTTAAACCCTGGGACTATATCCGCTTCGATTGATAGGCTTGGGCGAGAATGAGGGAAACAAAAGTAAATCTGCGATAGAAGCAATCGTTTGTGCAATGATCTCCCTCTGGACTCGAAAATTGATCAATGGTTGTCACCAGGTCTTTGGCAATCTTTTACCAATTGTATTGCATCATTAGAATTAGAAGTTTCGATCGAAGTTGGACAAACAGCAAGTAGATTCGTGCGATTATACGAGGCAAGGTTCGCTCAAAGAGACACTAACTTCTTTTATAATGTATTTAACTTCCGTTCTTTACCTCGGCCAACTTTCGAGAACGGTGCTATAGTGGCCGGGCAGGACGAAAAAGTTAACTTACAGGAGTTGAATGGTATCCCCGGAAATCGGAAGTCAGGTATCGCTTCCTCTACTTCGGGCCGAATCAAGACCTCCCATATCGTTTATTTTATCGTTCAGAATTTCGAGATCCAAATCCCCCCGAAGCGGAATTTTTCGAACAAATAATCTATTCTGTGGAATAATTTGTTAATTGAGAGTAAAAAAATTTCCTCGCACGAATGTAGCAGAGGTGAATGAAATTGCGTTGAGAAATTCGTGTCTCTTCGAACTTCCATGAACCGTCATATTTGCGACGAGGAAAATTTCCAACGGAACTCAGGGGCGCGCACGCTGGAATAAGCAAAATATTTGAAAGGCTGCAATGTGTGCTCCGTGAAACTGTATTCACAATGACTATAGTCGGTTTTTCGAGATCCGGAGGCGTTCTACAAAAATCGGTATAAATTCTTCATGGAAAAATCAATGGAAAATGATCAAAAGGTACAGAGAAACAAAATTTGCCTTGTTATTGGTTATGCAAGATGAGTGCCCAGAAAGCTGGGCGGCAAGTTTCGGAAACGACAAGCAGGGAATGCTGAAGTTTACATGAGGCCTGTTTCAGCGAGAGCTTCACGCCTGTAGGCCATAAATTCAGTAAATTCTTTGGAGAAAATCTTGTACCCCAGGCGTCACTTTCGTAATTGCTTGTAGGAAGTCGAGTGCCCCCTTGTTCCCTTGTTCCCTTGTTCGCTTGTTCGCTTGTTCCCTTTTGGCGCATTTTACTTTCACAATTCTGTGCGTAGCTCTCGCCTTATCCTACCAACCGTCTTTCCCAAAGCGTTAAGTATGTGCATGCATAAACGCATGCATGTATACATAACTACGTAATCTGGCTGACGTGGAGAGCCGCTATATACTCATACTGTTATACACTGTCATATACATATGCAAAGCTATCCCTGACAGCTGTCCAAAACAGCAAAAAATCTGCCTATTGAGCAAGAACAACTTCGCGAAACTTTTTTTCATAAATGAAAGAGAAGAAAAAGCCAGTGAGATCGAATAAAAGTTGAAAAAAGTTTCGAGGGGTGGTTTCTGCACAATGGGCAGAATTTGGTTTCTACGTTGAACGGTCAAGTGAAAGGCCTAGTCTTATAGTTTCTTGCAAAGGAAAGATCTCCAGGATCGGTCAACCGGTTCACGTTTCACTCACGTTTCAATATTGATCGATGTTTCCTGTTCACGCTACGTCGTATAAATACAGTATAAAACGTGCGATGGAAAGCGAAACCGAAACTGAAAACCGAAAGTACAGCCCAATCCCACGGTTTCTTTTCGATCAAATGTCTGTAGCAGACTGCTTGAAGGCGTCGAAAATCGTGAGCTTTGTGTCAAACAAGATGGAATTATTCGGTTTACAACGGGTCGGCTGGAAGGCAACGAAGCATGGATTCCCTGAGGTGTTAGGGTTCGTCGAGGCGCCAAATTGATAATTTCTGGTTGCATCGAATACCTATGAAGAATGAAATGGAATGATTTTCGTCACGTGGATTATCAATTATCATTACGGATAATTGTTCCTGACCTAAGTAATCCAAGCTCGACTTTTGCCTGGATGAAATGTTTCGAAAATTGAGGGTCGATACTACTACCTCGGGAAATGTATAACAACTTCATTCAGACTTTCGAGCATTTGATCAGTATCCAAAGTCATGGGAAGTGAAACGATGTACAGGTCGAAGGATACCCTCTTCCGAAGGGCGAGTTCGTTCAAACGTTCGCATTACATCGGAGATGAAGAATCGTCGGAGGTGAACGCAGTTTCGTTGGGAGTTTGAATCTAAATCAACTATGATAAGTATAATACAAAAATACAGAAATTTTGCGATCACGTTGTTTCATGCTACGTCCGAGGGCTTCGATTCGGAAAGTTCAAAGGTTGGTCTCGCCGCTCTACTGGCTAGCCACTCCCAAGCAACGCTTAAAACTACATCCGCCCGCACTTTTCGTGCTGATGACGTTGTTGTTCATCGAAGCTTCGCGAACCATGATTGTGAATCACACGAGTCGGATGAAAATCCACCCGACGCGATGGTACAACGAAAATGTTCCTTGTGAGCAAAATGATGAAAATTTTTCGGAAGAGCCGAGTCGAAGCGAGAAGGACTCGACTCGTTAATCAAGCTTGCGGCTCTAATGAAGTCATCGATTACATTATCGATCATCAAGGCCAAAAATACGGCCTCATACGTACCCGGACGCGTATGCAATTATGCTTCCATATGTCATTTCGGTTCAAGGTTGGCTCTATGAATTATTCATCTTGACCGATATTTACGAGCTAGTCAGCTGCTGAACGGCAATTTATACGATGTGTCGTCAGCTGTAGGCTCTGTGCATACACCGGCATGGCATGGCATGACCAGATCACTAAAGGTTCGGTCTCCACTGAGGCTCGTCTTGATATCAAACAACCTGCGATTTCTAATCAATTCGTCACTTTACCAAGGGCGGAAACCCTCCGCCGGTTCCCTCATCGCCCTCTCTGCCGGCAGTGCGCACGTAGGTTTATATAGGTATACCCGCGTGAGCTAGTCGCGGCTGGCGTAGAACGTTTGAAGTTCAGAATGGGAAATTGTTGGTAAGGGGATGGAAGAAGTTAGACCTTGGTCTATGGAAAGTTAGAACTGCTTTGGTTCTAACCTCAACTTACATTAGCCAGCTTGCCTGGCTGCAGTAACTAACCATATTGAACCCCGGCGCACGTAGGTCGCACAACTGTAATATCATATTGGGACTAGAATAACGATTAGGTATCTAGTATCTTGGCACTTTCGACTTTCGACGCTTTTCATCAAGTAGATTGCAAGCTTCCAGTTCAGTTATCATTTGCGCTGGATGCTTCGAGATCTGTGAATATTTTGCGGTTCAGTTCAGTACACGGAGGATTTGAAATCAGTTGAAGTATCCACCGACCAACGATCCATCACATGGATGATGAGTTCCTGGTTTATGCTACCTTTCTCACTCGAACCTTTCTCACTCGAAAGAGAACTTGGGAAGGATATTCGTTCTCATTTCGAGAGGGACAATAAATACATGAGTATACTGAGCCCTGCACCAGTCTACCATTTGAGATCACCTTATCTCGAGTCTGCGGAGACTTTTTTCGTCTCTTCGAGATCTCTGAAAACCTAAAAGTGTGGGACATTTTGTCGTTCAAGAAAATGGAAATTTCAGACCGTCCCGATTATCGGGTGCTCTTCATTTTCCTCCGTCGTTTTCCAGGACCAATTATACTCATCTCATGGCGGCGAAGATCCCGTTAGTCTTACGCAGGATTCTCATAAGGTTTATCGGAATCCCGTTATTCGGGCGAAAGCTAATGTGCGACATTCCTCACCTCCTCGCTCTAGTCTTGTACTTTCGGCGATGATTATGCTTGCAATGAGTTCATTAATTCCATTATATAAGTTGAGCTAAGATCTTCAATGCTCGTGGTTTCTCCCGGCGCGGCGGCTCATAAGCCAGCTCCGTTTTTGCTTTATTCGACCTGAAATTTTTACGGCTTGTGGGTCGCCCATTATTGTGCTAAAGTAAAGGTATCCTCCGCGATGATTCCTGCACCCTCGACATTACACATCCCGCGCAGAAGAGCTATAATAAGAAGTTTCGCCTGCCGGTGTAAAGTTCACCTCGTTAAAATACTTTGGTTATATATTTCTCAAGTTAGCTAAGCTTACGTACGGCTTTGAAGCCGAACGATTAATAAGTTGGAATAATCGAACTCGCCTTCGAGGTATTCTTCTTAACGGTCCGGTATCCGTGAAAATTCAAAAATCATCATTTTTTTGTCAACTACAAGTTTCAGTCAATGCTCCTTCGAGAAAATTTGATAAAATTTGCTTTCCCAATGATTCTCGCGGTAAATGCAGATAACTTGCGTAATTTTCACAGCCCGGCCCCCCTAGCCGATGAATGTTCCGACCAAAGTTTTGCAAAGTTATTCTCGAGACTGTGCTTACCTGCGACAACCAGTTGTAGAACTCAAGTTGATACGAAATTACCTGACAGATATCTGATTGAAATCACCCGAAATTTACGTGCATTTGACTTATCAGTTTTAATTAACAACATGTAGCTCCAGGGCGGGGAATAAGCGCGTTCGCCTTTTCATTTTTGTGCAAAGAAGAGCAAGTCACAGGGGAATGAGTACCCCATCGTGGATTTAATCAATTTTTTGTTGTTTTTGTTATTGTTGGTGTAATGAAATTCTGTTTTCTCCTTTTTTCACCGATGTCGCATTTGATTAAACACAAATACAAAAAAAAGAGGTCGAAAAATGTGAAAAAACCACGATTACGTATATCTGCCGGTACCTGAACGAATTCTTGCGAGTAAAACTTGCTACTGCTGTTACTCGACGATTATAAATTATGTTTTTAACCCGCGATGCTCGGGAACTTCCCTCATTTATCTATCACTCGATCGCTTTGGCGAAATCGAAAGATTGCCATCTGTATCTCGTCGAAGATAGAGACCCGTGTGGCTCACCTGTATGCAGTTCTAAATGTACTACAACATTGCAGGGTTGGAAATAATTAAAATTTATTCGAAACTTATTTCGAATAAATTCGAAATTTATTTAATCCAGGCGCCTGATGCACCCGCCGCGCCGTCCACTCCGTCAATCGATTCAAACTCCGTGTCAACCGTATCCGGGAGGTAAAATGAGGAAGAATTCGAATAGTTTCGTGCCATCAGTCGATGGCAGATATTCATATATCGCGTGAAATTGGGACGAATTTTCGCCACTTCTATGTTGAAAAGTTAGACAAATTTAACATTTTCGATTTCACGACTCATTGTCGAGAGAATTTCCCCAGTTTACGCAATATTGTTCTTCCGAGAATTTACGAATTGGTGAATAGCCAGTAGAGTACAGTTGTGAATTGTATGGAGTCCCTAACCCAGGGGATCGTGTTGCCCCTTTGGGGGCTTGGTTCGCGGTTGAACGGTCACGATCTGCATCAATTGCAAATGTATCAGAATTAGAGCTTTGGCAGTCGGAATAGAGCTGTGCCGGATGGCGAATTGGGAACCAAATCAAGTCTGGGGATGAGGTTCCCTCAAAGGTTTTTCTATACCAGTCGAAAAGATAAAAAATGAACGGAGCATCGTAGGAAATTGCATGTGTTCCAAATATCTGTAATAATTGAATTCCACGGGCGCGTCACGTCACCGCGTGGCCACACCGAATTCCAAAACCACAATGCATCGCGCGCGATGTCCCTGATTTCATGACATTCATCTACCCCTCGTTCTATAAATTCAATTCGTATTCGACCGAAATGCAGATGCGTGAGTGTCCCGAACAATCATTGATATTCTCATCCGTACGAAGATTCTAACCACGAAAACTGTTGATTCATTTTTGACGAAGAAACCTGCAGCTTCTCCCAAACTTACATTCGGATGGTATAATTTCAATCATTTTGAATCAATGACTCTGATTAATTTCATGCTCCCGCGTCTCATATTTGAGTGTACTCTGGCCAGAATTATCGCACATTTGAATTGCCCTCACGAGTAGGTATGTGAAAGTGCAGTATAGGCAGGTCGAAATTAGGATGTACGTGTATAATTTTAATAACCGCACAGTGAAACAGCAATTACCTGCAGCCAAACTATTTCATTCACCTAATTGTAGTATGGGATCCCCTTGATATTTCACCCCGAGAAGAATAAACCGACAACTAAGCATATCGTCATTACTTGTATATACTCGCGATCGATCTGTTCAATTGAGGACCGCGTGGCTATAGCTCGTATGCGCCAAAGAGGACATTTCGGTGGTGCGAGGTAATGCAATTTTTTTTTTCATTATTCGCGGCACTCGCTGTGAAAGTACTCGAAGTGCATGGGTTCGGGAAAATTAGCTGTGAAAATGAAAGAAGGTAGAATGTCGTATGTCCGGTGGATCCGCCCTTTCAGCACTATAGCTTGTTCTTTCGTTCGACTACATTTATCAATGGGAGAAGATCGTAATCGCGAAGATTGTGTATTCCTTCCAAATGCTGTGAGAAATTTGAAAACGTGAAGATTTATCGATGTTTGGAAGGGAAGAGAGAGAACGTTCACTCTCCGCAAATATTTGGCAAATAATTTTTTCTCAAATCGATGAGTTTTCGACGTTTTTTCAAATGTCTATAAATCCTCGCGTTCAAGTTAAGTTTTCGGAGCTTTCGGCAGAGAAAAAAAATTCCGGCGGATACGGCTTTCCACCGTTATAGTATACGCGACATGTTTTGCAATCGCCATTACGCCTCCGAGCACTTTCACTAATTTACAGCTGAACGTTTGAGCCAAACTTTAAACAAACTAATGAGATTTCCCCGTTGGATTTCTCGATTAGAAAGGTTCACCGTGTCCTCAACGGTGGATTTTCCCCCTTCGTGTATACGTAGCTGCGTAATATATGTACAAACACAGGTCAAGTTTATTCGCGAAAAGCGTAAACACGTAGTATAAGGGTTAAGCGTGAGTAAACACCGATTGGTCTTTTGCTAAAATTCGGTAATTATCGAAGGGAAATTCGGCTCGCGGGATTCACTATCGGCTGTGCAAATATTGGGCCTATAGAGGCGAGGTTGAAGGCCTTTTCTAATTGGAAGTACTGCGTACCCGCTGTGCCTTTGAGGATTGGTGATTCAAGGTTGTGATTAAGCTTTTAGAGTTCGTTACGTGTGAATATTATATTCCGAGGTATTTTCATTTCCCATTTTCCACCGATTTTCATCATTTTTCAATCCGCCGATCGACGTGTCAGACTCAAACATTCATTGCACAGCGATTGAATCGCGGCATTAAATATAATAAACGGGGTTCAAAGCCAGCGAGAGCTCGTCGAGGCCCTCGACGTAACAGAAGTACATTTTCAAGAGCATTGCGCTCGTGAAAGCTCATAAATATACAGGAGATCGAGAATTCAAGAGGATAGCTACATACGTTGACCGAATCACTGCGGCGTGTTAGCAAAATGGCTGAAAAATTTATAATAATCGAGAGATAAGGAAGAAACCAGAATCGAGTCTTGAATTTCCAATAGAAATCCTCAACTTTGGAATACGGTAAACCTATTTCACGTCGTAGGGACGCCTCGCCCTGTGCAGCGCTGCGGAGAGATTCGAATGAAAAATATATCACTTGGAATAGAGTAAGAAGTAAGGAGAGGCTCACCGTGCATTTGATAGAAAGCTGAGATTCCGATACGATCTGCACCCTTGAAAGATACCGGACCCTGAAACAAGAAAATATTTAATTAAATTCAACTGGATATGGATGTTGATGCGTTTGCGTTCAACATTTTTCGCTAACATTTCATCTCGCAGTATATCTGTCCAATTGGAATGATCGAAGTGGACAAATCGCAGATATGTCATAGCTCCAGGGATTTCTTCGCGGATGTTCGGTCAAGTTCTGACCAACACAACGCAGGATAACGCAGCTCTCGAGGAAAATCATGCCGATAATATTCAGCCCGGTCCAATGGATGCAAAAATGACTATTTAAAATCAAAGAAATTTCACATGTGGCGCGAGATTGTAATCAATGACGTCACATACTGGCCCCCACGTCGGGCGCGAGTTTGTCACGCGGAAGGTTAATCAAGCCCCTTTTGTTTTACAAAAATCCACTTCACATTTTTCAAAAGTTCGGTATCGATCGAGTATTCTGGAATTGTCCTGGTTGTTTGTTTGTTTGTTTTTTTGGGGGGGAGGTTTTTTTCCTTTCTAGGTCACTTCGGGCGTATCTTGATGTCATTATTCAGCGTCGAGGGTGACGAATGCCCGTCACTTCCATATCCATCGCCGTACAGGACATAGAGCGCGGTGGATGTACATTCGTGTATAGGTATGTATGTATTGCGGTACATACGCATAATTGCGCGGGCTCGGCATGCGAGCTACTGCGGGGCGGCGTGATCACCAAACCGAAAAGGGAAACAGAGCGTGGAATTTTTGACGCTCCGTAATAGATACATAGACGATGTTCCATCCCATACAGCGCTGGAACATAGCTATCTTCTGCGCCCATATTCTTCGAGGTGTCCGACCGTCACAAACAGGCATCTTACCTTTTGCTAACGGACGACCGAGTTTACTTTCCATTTGCCCATACTTGCCATTATTCCGGTAAATTGAACACTTACTCTTTTCTTCGTTATTATTATTTTTTTCCTCTTTATCGTCGATCGCTCTCGCCGAAAATTGTTCGCACATAACGTGGGTCGCCTACCCGGACCATGGACC
Organism: Phymatocera aterrima; assembly: GCA_963170745.1. Classification (NCBI taxonomy): domain Eukaryota; kingdom Metazoa; phylum Arthropoda; class Insecta; order Hymenoptera; family Tenthredinidae; genus Phymatocera; species Phymatocera aterrima. The sequence goes on along the minus strand of OY720662.1, from coordinate 1,124,340 downwards.
CCGTGTAGCCGATGTCCCAGAAAAAAATTACCATTCGAGCGTCGCGGGAAGAAATGTGGAATGAGTCAAGATTAAATAAAAGGCTCGCCTTCTTTGCGCCATGCACGCGGCATGCTAAAAAGAGGGAGATTCGTAATTCCGTTCTCAAAGAATATCAAAATTTTCTTTAACGTATGGATAGGTAAATGAGAAAGAGAGAGAGAGAGAGAGAGAGATTAGCCGAGATTTGTTGAAATTGGCAGAAGTCGTTTTTGACACGTCACCGATACTTTTCTATCGCTTCCGCGATGAGAAGTGAAAATGAACGAAGAATTTATCTTCAAAGGATTAATTAACGAGGATCCTTCAAAGAGCGAGTGAAATTTCTTATTCCCTCTTTGAAACGGGATCGAGGGGGGCTAGAACGTTCATTTCAACGTCTACGTTGAATCGTCGTACGTCAATGTGACGTGTTATAAATTTGTGGCTAAGATATAGCGTGGATCATCTGGCAAAGTCTGGAACACCCGATGTATTATTTCCTAGTTTATTTATAACGGTATTAGGCCTTCCAGAGAGAAAGCGTCAATAAGTTTACGCGGTGGCTCGAGGGTTAAATCTCGTCCCTCAATTTCGGCGCCTCGTGAGTTTCCTCCGGCGAACAAAAGACTATAACGTCTCCCTCGTTTCGCGACGATGGTTTACGATTTGCGAACGGAAGGGGGATATTTTTTCCTGTTTTTCGCTGATAAAGGCTGCGTTTTGAAATTAGATGGCGGTACAGTCAGCCGTCTTGTGTCTTTCTTGCTCCAACAGGTTTTCACTATAAGCTCTGTCTATCTCCCGATGAAATTTCGGCGCTGAACAGCTAATTTTGGAACGCGGCCACATAGTAGCTCACGCTACAAGCGAAACGCAATAGTGCAGTGGACAAAATTAATTCCCCATTGCGTCAAGTTTTCCCGAGGTAGGTACATTTTCGAACTCAACGGAGACGTTCGGGAATTCAGATTACGAGCTTGCGTGAAGACGGGGCGGTTCGTGCTTCGGCTGAATTTGCAAGTCGTTGTTTTTGGTGTTGGTGCTGGTGTTATTATTTTACTTGTGTAGTAGTTGTTGCCGTCTTGGCTAAGCCCTCTTCTCATCTGATCCTGCACCCTTCCTCTTCTGTTGTTACTGCAGGTTCACTTCGCCCTTTCACCTGCCCGGTGTCAACTTAGCCGTAACCCTCCGCTAGTCTACCCGAGCTCGCATCTATCAGTATAAACGCGACGCTGTCAGACTCCTAGACGGTGCTTTAAGTGAAACGGATAAGGGCGAAAATTTTTGGAAGCAAGATACCCATCTGAGTTCGCGGGAATATTTAACATTTACATGAAACCACCGAGCGTTGTTACTTGCCTTTGATTCACTCCTAAACGATGTCGATGCGTGTTCAGGAGTGAAATTAATGGTCCTATGCGATAACCCGGAATTTTATTACACCGCGTTTCCCGAAGCAAATGAAAAGAGGAGAAAACAACTCTAAAAGCTCAAATGTGTTCTATGCACGAATTGATCGGTACGTAAAATTTCGTTATTATATTTTACGAGCCCCGCGAAGGGTGTACCCAAGTTATATATATCTAACCGCGTATTTCATCTGCTACCTGGAGGACTCTCATGCCCCAGCACAATCTTCGACTTCCTTTATTGGAACTTGAACACTATCGCATCTTATAGTAATATGAATGGAAAGCATGTCCTTTCGTCACAAACCCATGTTTTCGACGGATGACGAAAAACATTATCCCGTACGGTGCGACCATCTTTTGAGAAACGGACAATCGAAAACAGAATTGTTTTCGGGCTAGGAACAGCTAAATGCAGGAATATCGATATCTAGGATGATGATTGAATATCCCAACTAGATGTGCCCGATCGACCTCGTAGCTAGTCACTGCGAGGGCCGCTACATCGACGCTAATTCATAATATCGTACAGTACAATTTTGGCTTACCGAAACACCCATAAATTTGAGTTGACCGAGTTGCCGTAGAATGTGATCAGCCAGGTCTCGTCTGGCGTGTGTATATTCGGTCATGCTCATATTCCGTTGGTTCAGATAGTTCTCAGCATTAGATAATGCCAGAGCCATAGCCCACACAGCGTCAAAAGTCTGGGCAGCGTATCTCGACAAGGTCACACCTCTGGTTGCCAGCTCTGATGTGAACTCTGCGGTCGTCTGCAACGATACGAAAAACTCAGAGCTTTATTACATGTGTACTAACCTCACGGAGCTAGCCATTGTCAGTAACGAATGCTTTGTAATTAGAGCAGAAGCTCACTGCGCACACGCACACGCTCACACGTATGTGGAATGAAACGTTTTGTTGATTATAGCCGTAAGTTTCTCTCGATTTTTCTCCTTTTTTTCAGTTCGCCAACCGTGAAAAATTTCTTCTCGCCAGCTATAGTATATTTGATGGATCGTCCAACTCCGCGGACACTTTTTACTGTGAATAATCTCCCGACTACCAATCATCTTGTCGGTGTAATTCGGGCCGAGACAGTGTTCATTTTTTTCCTCGTCATAGGACGTACTTAGACTCGGAAATTAAATTAGACTCAATCGAAGGGAAGCCACTCGAGGTCTCATTTTTCAGGCGGAAATACCATTTTTTGTAAAGCACACCCAGTGTCTCGAGTCGCGATCACTTCGAGTGGGACCCAACTGGCTGGCAAACGGAGAAATCCACAGCTAGCTGTCCAATCAGGACTATTTGTCCTTCGTTCAAGATCTGGTTTATCTTCGAGTGGCTACGATCCAACGGACTGGATGTACAGCGCTGCACATCAATGGTTTCGCTCTGAAGTTAGTTACCCTCGTGCCAAGTCGCTCCGACGGCGAAGCAGACCGACCAATCGGTGAATTTATTCAGATGCATCGCGCCGATTGATCCCTGCTTCGCCCTTGGCAGCAGCTCGCCGCTGATGCGGCTGACTTCGGAACAAAACCATTGATGCGCGGGAGTTAACCTGAAGACAACTACTATTAACATACGAAAAATCGATGTTCATATCGTTTTTGAACAGAGAGACGGAGGCTTATCTGTCCATTTTCATGCGCAGAACCACCCGCAGCAGTGACTATCTTTGATGTGCCAAAACAGTACGATACTCCGTGTGATGTCTGGGTATATCTATTGTATATACCTACGAGTAGATATAAATTCGGATACATGTGACATTTTCGGAGCACGTATCTATCTGGGACGAAAGGAAGTTGGAGACCGTCGAGGCAGGTATATAGCGAGAAGATTACTTCTGAGCTGTGCAAACCTCGTTACACACTGATATTACGTATCTGACAATTGCGTACGCCCTATATTTACTCCGTTACGGATACAATAGTCGGTTCAGTACTCCGTATGAGACGCATCAATACGACGCGGACGGAACGAAACTGATTACTGGATCGGATGGTTAATTTTTCTCGAACAACAAAGATAATACATGAAATTTTCTCATCGAGGTGGAGAAGACGATCTTGAGCCCGCGCGACGCGACGCGACGCGACGGTGTGATTCGCCGTGATTCGTGCTGCTGGATATGAAATGGATATTAATTTTGATTCAAGATTTTATCCAGGCTCCAGAGATGGGGGGGATTTGTGATTTTATTCAATCCATATCGCTCGAAGATATAGTTTGAACTATAAAACCGGGAATTTTCTACACGGTCTTGATTTTCCGCTTGGTAAAAGCTTTTGAATTACGTGAATGATTGGAAATCAGAATTTCTCTATAGAAATCATATTTCACCGAATAGTATTCGATCTCTGGATGCGGCTCGGGTAGAAAACGAATAAAAATTGATGATAACGTGATAAAGGGAAAAAGAGCAAAGAAGGCAACAAAAAATGAACAGAAAAAGTGAATCGAACCCCGTGCCGTCGGGCTAGAGCTACAACTACCTTCCAACAGAGAATCCTAAAAGAATCACGCGGCGCACGGAGCAGAAACAAAATATATTCGGTTCGAAGCTTTCGGGTCCAATGGCCGGTCCTGGGAAATACTGTCAGGCGAAAACTTTTCAAATTTCATGTCACGAATGGAGAGTGCGAATCTCTTCCTTTTTTCCTATGTGATTATTCAGTCGCATTCTCGATATATACGACTCATTCGGCCTTTCCTTTTGCCTCACTCTCTATAGAAGATTATTCTAACGGAAATTGAACCGGTCGACTACTCTTACGTACATCGCGCCTCTGCAAGTTACACCAATTACACGATTGCAGATTTCATATAATCGGGAGGTTACCTCTCTGCATGCAGCTCCATAAATTCAGACAAACCAATTACGGTAATGCATATAATTAGTCGACCTGAATGCTGTGCAAGTAGGTAGGTACATACATACATACGTAGATGCTTGAACCTGCCTGCCCTGTACCTACCCGTAACATAATAGCCGATTCATTAAGGAAATACTGAATTTCGCAGCGTCCCCTTAATCCCCTAAGGTAACTATTTATAATGAAGATTTCGTTCCGCCAGTTAGGCACGTACGAAATTTTCGTTCGACGATATATCTCATTGAACACATTCAGATAATCTACTATGCGAACAGCTGTTAGTACGAATAACCATCTGGCTTCCGGGCAATGGCAGTAATACTAATAGTCATTCTCACGCCCGTGCCGCCAGCTGATCTGCTGCAGGTAGGCACATATAATTTCGATCCTTTATCGCTAGTCGTAGGCGTCTTGATTAAAGATATTCGTCAAAGTTCTCGGAGTAATTGATTCGAGGATTAATTGATCCGCCAAAACCTGCGATCGGCAATTATCGCGTGATTCCGAGGGGCTATCCACTCGCTGATTGAGGGACGGAGCGATTTCAATGACTTCAAAGCGATCGGAAATGCGATTCCAGCATTTCTGCGCATATTTTCCAGCGGCTTTAATGTAACTCAACCGGAATTGGCCCTATTTTCGCCGATTTCGAGCGATTTCGATGCACAAAATCTCGCATCGATTTCAAGTTGACATCACGATTTCAAGCGATTTCCACACACCGATTTCGGAGTCATTCTTCGCGGAGTGTTTCACGATTTCAGCAAGTGAATAGCCCTCCTGCGTAATTCGATCGATTTCTTCGCCTGTTATTTCATTTTCCGCACATCTTTTCCGTTTACTTTTCAGAGTCGAATTCAGGTATTAAAAACGGCCAGAGTTAGATCCACCTCAAGGTTATACAGGAAATACATGAGTACAAGAAAAACAGAAGTCTTCTACCGTCTTCGGTTGTTTCACGGCTGTGAAAACAGTGATATCCCTTATAACGTGGGAAAAAAAAGTTGGGTCACGCGTGCTTCCCCTTTCACCGTTTCTTGACGTCCGAGGACCCGTCAGATATTTTACAGATGTAATTCGTTTTTTTGGGAAAATATTTCATCGTGATATGTATGCGCTACCACTACTCGGGTATTATCTCGCCATATGCCTCATGGCTTGGGTCTACTTCCGGGCAACGAATGTTGATCATTGCGGCCACCGCTCTCAGTAATTGACTCTCGCGACCGGAGCAATTAGCGGACCAATCTGCGATTGGTCTCCACCTTTTTCGGAGCAATGAAAGAAAATAATTTTCAATTTCTGGTTAGATTCGTGACCACAGGAAGTCAGTGACTGCCCATTTCCATTTCAATATTCAATCCAGCGTACAATGTCATTAATTTCTCATAAATGAATACAAGCTCCGTCCATAAAATTGTTGTATACGACGCAAAAGTTTCTATGGTATCTATCCTATCGTTGAGTCTTCGTCGCGACTAATCACCGCGTTTTATTCCAGTAATGTTGAGGTAATTCGTTAACGGTCGTTAGTACCTGAGACGTGTTTCGTCTGGCATTGAATAACCGTACGAGAGAAGTTTTGAATTTTGTGTTATACCTATAATACTAGTAGAACGTAACCTCATATTTGGAAATAATTAGGATCAGCCGAAGCGCCAATTGGCTGGAAGGTCGGGCTAACTCGTTCGGTTCAATGAAAAAAATTGATTCTATTATACCTGTGTAGTAGTATAACAGATTCGGGGACTCGCTCGTCGTGGTATTTGCAAAACCGACTGATTACCCGAAGACTTATGTTATTCCGAGTCGGAAAATCTATGCAGCTGCCGGATTTCACCACTGGAATGTCGAGAGCGGCGACAGTAACGACCCAATCACGTTTGTAATATGAAAAAAGTGAGCTACGAAGAGGCGCGCTTTACGTCGAACGAACTCGTCGAATTTTACTGAATACTTCGACGACTAGGTAGTTTCGCAACTCGAAAGACTAAAGGGCCCGCCACTCGAAACTCTTGTTCTTCATTTCATTCGAGGGCTATAAAGCGAAGAAGTTGCGTTGTCGGAGAGGAGAAGTAAGAGGAAAAGGAAAAGGATGGAGGTCGGAGTGAGAGGGGAATCAGACAGCCGTAGTTTCCGGTGGGGTAGATATACGAGCCTCTCATGCAGGACATCGAAATTTGATACCGTGAACGTCCTAGACCGGGATTATAGGCTAGTAGGCATGAACTTGTACCAAATGTCGAGAATTAATGACCCTTCCGCACGCCGTTTCTTCTTCATGACGGTATAATATCATAGAGAAAGTTCGCCCCGCAGGTGAAACGGCTCGATAAAAGAACCGGCGAAAGAAAAAACAGAATGAATCCAGCGGTGCCCACTGTCAGTTCATTAATTTGGCGCCGAGTCCTGCGAGATCCTTTTCCAACAACTTCTAATTAGTCTCATTCTCGAAGGATCTAGTCCCCCGAAAAATTGCTTCTCGTTCAAACTGTTACACAAGTTTTATATCTACCCGCTTTCTCGTGTCCGTTTGTCAAGTAACTTTTCCGGCTTCAACGAAAGAGATCTTCCATTCGGAAATACGTTTTGGTAAACGAGTGACGCCGAGCTGCAGAAAATTTTGCGCGAATCCATTCTCGAAATTCGAGTTGATACGTGGGTCGCGCGATTTCGTACATTCGAGTGATCCGATGGTCGATTTCTGCGCAGAAATATCAGAATATCATCGAGAATCAAAAACCCTGCGTTCTTTTTCCTTCGGCCCGAAAAGCGTTCCGTGAATATGAATTGAAAGTTGAAAGCAAGCGAGAGATTCTTCCTCTCATTTCTCCCAATGAACATGGCGAAACGCAGTTGGGATATTTCGAGTTGCATGTTTTCTGACGAATTTTTTTTATCAGAGTCAATGTTTCCATGTATTTTACTACTACGATTATCACCCTGCAGTGCTCACGGAGATGATCTCATTTCGCAGGTTCCACTTACCCAACCGGCGTCGCTCTTGTTGGGACCCAAGACAACGGTGTGGCTTTTGACGATGACAAGACCGTCCAGAGTCAAGGCAAGTTCAGAGGGTGTACAATCCTCGGGTCTTGTATGCCACCACTCACCCGTCACCCCAGAAAGGTCGACCGCATCTCCGGGTAGGATCCAGGCGTAATCGCCCCCGTGCATTCCGAGTTTCCACGCCTAAAACATGAAGAAAATCATACCGATGAAACGGGGAAGACTCCCCTTTGAGTGCAGTCGTTGAAAATGAACGGCGAATATCGCGCCGCGTGAGCTAGTTATCTATAGAGCTCGATTTCTTCTCAGGTTTAAGTTGAGTTTCATCGCGGTGTGCGGGGGTTATGATTTACTGCGAACTACCAAGTAATTAACGCTCGAGCGTGGAATTAATCGAGATATATAGTTATATCGCGCTGTGTTCGGTGCCGCTATGACCCAGCTAGAAAATAACTAACGAAGTTTTTTCCTTGTAATATTATTCCATAGCGTGAGTCTTCCGTCATTGAAGATTGCGGCATGCAGGGTTTGTTTGAGCTTCGAACGAATCACAAGTCTGTATGGTGTCCGTATGTATCTAGTCCGATTTGCGGATTTTACACGCGACTGCGGCTCCCTGAATTTCAGAGAATGTTCGACGGGCGTGAACCGAAAGGGCTCCTCGGTCCTGCGCGGTGAAGTACGAAGGGAAAATTATTCCGACAAGCACGATCGTCGTGGAAAGTATGATGGAAGAAGTATTCGCGGGACGAAAATGGCAGGGAAAAGGAAATCTAGAGTGCGGAACGAGCGCATTCAGAATTGAAAAATTAATTAACCGTCGCATGTCTTCCGTAAGTTATGTAGTGTGTACAATAACTTATGCAAAGGAGTAATTTGCTCAGTCTCTCTCGCTCTTCTGATAGTCCCTTTTTCTTCCCAGCCCAACGTGGGGTAGTACGTTTTTTTCCTTCTAATTTTCTGTCTAGTTAAATCACGGAGACCGACGCAAGCGAGTTCGTGAGATTTTCCAAGATTTCAAGCTCGATTGTGATTTGAGCTTCCCATCGCAATTTGTGCAAATTGACTCTATATTATAGAGCACATATAGGGAAACTCTTTTACATACGATTGCAGTTTTCACATTTATCTGTTGAGTTATTCGAATATGTAGCTAGGCATGTATCCGGAACGAAGATATACATACACGCGTGTACGAGCCGCGATACAGTGCGATGCGCGGATGTGGAAAACTCGGGGCAAACATGACGCGACGATATAGTTGTTGATTCTGCAGGATTTTCAAAATGATTATATTTGCATATCGTATGTACAGGCATACGCGGGTACGATTCGAAATTCCGATGATCGAAAAGCAACGCGAATATAGGAATAAACATTCGCGCTTCCTTCATTCCATTCTTTCGCCATCGTCGAATAACGATGTAATGCCAAAATTTGGTTGTACTATCCGCGAGAATTTTTCTGAATTTTCCTCCCGCCGAATCATTTCATGGGTCGAAATACGAAAATCGGTTCCTCCTCTCGGAGACGGCTCGAAATATAATCCTCGTAACGCGAATCGGAGTTTTCTGTGATAGACCTCCAGGTGAAAAAAATCGAAAGTGTTTCTTCTTCTCCTCTGAGCTATTGCCGTGGAGTTTAAGATAATTCAGAAGAAAATCATGGTTCATGGGAGAAAATTTGAGAAAAATTGGCAAAACGATGAAAAAAGAACATGGAACAATACTGAAATGGCCGGGGTCCGATATACTGACCCACTTCGTTCCATAATGCCTCGTGAACTCCACGTCTCGTCGTCGTTTCGAGTATTCGAGGGCACGGCTGCGACTAAGCCAAGCTGAGATTACATATTACATGCAATGCTGCTGCAGTCTCGTCCCTCGAGCCTTGGTTATCCACAATTTTCTAAAGCTATCACGTAAGGATCGTGGGCGTGCTTCAGAGAGGAATCAATACGTGTGAGAGAAGAGTGATACGAGAAAAGGTGGATTACTGTACTCATAATTCTTATTTTTATTGTCGTAATTATGGTTTCCAGTCGCATTGTGGGTGCCGAGTACTTAGTTCCTATAATAACGAAGAGCGCAGATTAATATTTTTTGCTACTTCTTCTTTCGTTTTTTTTTTTATTGTAGTTCGAGCAAAGTTTGAAGTCGGTAACAATGGAAAAAGTACTTTGTCGGAGGAGAAAGAACAATGACAACAATAGTAATAATGATAATCCTCACGACACGCGTGCATCGATCCGGAGGCTAGAATTTTCCCGAGTTACATAATATCCGAACAACGATGAATCACAATTCGGACAAAAAGAAAATAAGCTGAAGTTGAAACAAGACAAGCTGATCGAATGATTGATGTTAAACTTCCCGTCTCGCGGTCGTATATGCCTACGTGCGATGATTTTTCGGATTATACCCGAGGGAGCGTAATGCCAAATCGAAGAATTGATGGGAATCGAATTACAAGAAACTTGAATAAGAGCTTTTCATTCTTTGCAAATATTGCGTTAGAACAACCGTCGGATATCCTTCTTTGTTCGTCGTCCTTTCGGGCACAACGCGATCAAATTTGGTGACAAAATTTTGCTTTTAGATAATTGAATATTTTCCGCCCGGAATCCTGCCGGCTAACATTGTTTACCGCTTGAAATTTCACATTTTCTTTACGACTCGACGTGAAATTGACTAACCGAACTCGAGTGTTTATACTGTTGGAAAACCAACGACGACCGTATTTCACGTAACTCGCGTATACGCGGTTTGCTTTTGTGGTTTTTCCGCGGCTATCGCTGAACGTGACGGGCAATTATTTTCCTTCATTTTCTCCGTTTTCCCTTCACTCTCCGATTCTGCTTTACATAGGAATAGTGTCGGCTCCTCGACGGTTCGGATACAGCTACTTCAATAATTATGTCGTTCAGGGAAAATACCGTTTCGAATTATCAATTTCTTTTCTTTGTTCTTCTTCGTCAAAGTGTCTCGCAGATTGTACTACCTTTCGCTCTCCCTTCATTCGTGGCCTCTCGACGCGGTATACATCGGGATTGGAATGCAAATGAAATAATCTCTGACTCATAAATTTCAATGAAGTGATAAAATTGCACCCGGTGAACAGCAAGACAAATCGAACGAACCTTTTTCAAATATTAAATGCAAATACGAGGTAGGATATTGAAATCTTGGCTCATCTCCGTTCTATAGAAATCAATCCAATTATTTTATACGATGTGAAAACAAATTGGCAAAAAGGTGAGCGGAGCAAGAGTTCAATCAATTCCATGAGATCCATTTGTTCGTTGCATGTGATTCATCTATCGCTATGATATTCTAGCCTCGTTTCACAAGTGTAAAATCGAAGAGAAAAACAAGACGACTAGAGAGATGTGAAATCGGTGAAAATTTTCACTCGATAATAGATAGTACGCGCCTATACTCTGCTCGAATGACGAATGACTCGTTTTCGCGAGTCCGAGGGATAAATTTGCGATATTAGTTATAGCGAGGAATAGACCATGAGATATTTTTTGTGAAATATTGAAGCGGACCCGGACCAGCGTGTGTCCGTTGAAAGTTCAGGTCGTAAGATTAACAGCCATTCTATCCGCGAGACGTTCTGCAACTTCTTGCTTGTATTGAGAAACGGAATATAGAAAGTCCCCTTCTTCTTCCACGGGACCATAGTGTCCCTTGTGGCTTGTATAGTTGCCCCACTGGGAACGGAAGCGAAAAATTGTCAAGTCTGCATGAGACTTCGGTACCGAAACGAAAACATCATTTCACTTTGTATGAATGCGGAGATATATTCTATCCCCGCAAGGCGCAAAGCGCAATATCGAACGCCGAGTCGTTGGTTCATTGTAATAACACCAGCCCATGAGCGTTCATATTTTGAACAACAAAGTTAATGAACACCCTAGGCGGTATTCGTATTCTAAGAGTAGAAGGCTGTCTGCGAACGTGGTTGGCCGTAATAAAACGTAAGTGTAAGGCGTGCAAACTCCCCGCGTCCTCCATCCACCCGAGTAGGTATTCGCGCTTTGGGAAAGCTGCGATGTAATTAAAACGCAGCCTTCAAAGACCTCCCACCAGGCACTGAATGTACTAGAAATTTGTCGGCAGGTATGGATATCTAATCTGGGGTATCGTTAGAAAAGTATGATCGTTCCGGTTCACACCTTCAATTATTGAGGGTCATCTCTGAATAACTTCATTGACACTGCGCGGTCAATTCGGTGGATATTCCACTCGATGTGACCTCCAAGTTCATCCTCGGCGTCGTTTTTTCGTACGGTTTCCGTCTTTGAACTGGCTTCTTCCACATCGGGTCAGAGAACAATGATTACCAGAAAACGAAGTAAAAAACGAATCTCTAAGTAGCCGAGCTGATTTCGAGCGACATGCGAAGAGATGAACCCGCGGCTACGCACTACACAGATCCGAAATCTACGCATTCGGAGTAAATTTTGTACTGGCATAGTAGTATCCCCGTAGAATAACGCAATCTGAGAGTTATGGGAAAAGTATAGTTAACAAAATTTTCACCAATTTTCCACCCCCGTTGCGAATAGCAATCGCGCTAGTTTCAGCAACAAAGTTTGTTGCGGAGCAGCTACTTTAATATAACACGATGCTACGGCGAGAATGAGTTATCACCTGTACATACTCACCCACCTACCATCTTCCGGTCGATTCGTTGTCTCATTGAAAATTACATCGACAGTAGGGAAAAATGAAAATCATAAATTATTCCAAAATTTGAATTGAAAACAAAAATTATTCAAAAATGCTTGGAATATATTAGTCTACGATGGAAGGCATTGGAAAATATCTACTGGAATATATACCTCGTGCAGATAAATGATGGTAAAAAATGGGGAGGGATTTTCAGCTCCAGCTGAAAAATGGCATTCAAGTGCCGACGTTTCATACTCTTTTCTTATCGTACCTACATTTGCGAAACAATAGCCAGAGCACAACGGTCTCTGGCTATTGTTTTGTCAACGGATCAGACAGGAGAACACGCTTTCAAATCTCACAATCAGTCAGCAAAGAAAGTGATTAGAGGAAGTATACTATTCTCGTGTAAGAAATCAATTGGATGATCCAGCTCGAGTTGTTGGTCAGCTGGACAGCGTTGCGAATGGATGGTTTTCGATATGTCGATGTAACTTCTGTTCCGAAATATCGTCAACGAATTTCTGATAAAGGAATTTAGGAATACATTTCTTATTCCGATGTGAAAATACACGTAATTTTCCCAATTGATTTGAACCACTTTGCTGCTGAGGAAGGGATTCGCGCATTGGTATTTGATCATCTCCCGGAGTAGTAGCAAGAAGCGAGTGATTGTTCCAGCTGGCGAAGAGAGCACTTTGCCGCACGCATTCACGAGGGTTAAAACACCCCGAAAAATACGTAATTTTATTTTTTCAAACTTTTCACTTAGCGCAAGCTCGTCCCTATACCATGCCCACGATCTCACGTTGAGATGTTTTGAAAATGAGCACGGAGAAGGCTCCCGCGAGTCTCATTCATTCCCACTGTTATAGAAGTTAAATCCTTGAACCACGTATCAAGTTATTCGTGTTTCCTCGGCCCAGCGTAATCAACCGAATATTGAATTATCTTCGAACTCTCTATCCCCTAAATTTCAAGGGTGAGATTCGATCGATAGCTCCGCTTCAACTTATATACTCAGATCTCAACTTACCTCACAGAATACTCGGGGTGCCAGTACTGGGGAGAAACTGGCGATAATTATTCGCGTATCCAATTCCTGTAACATAATTGAAGAACGTACATTAAAGGCAATCGGCAATTTCGAACACGCGGAGCTCCACGAGCAAAGTGATCTCTCTCTTCAAAAGTTCTGTACCCAATCTCATCAGATTCAGACAGTTCTCAATCACGCATGAAAATATATCAACCGATTGCAATATCAAAATCACTCATTTACGTCTGAAAATCGAAGAAGAAAAAAAAAGAAAATTACCAGAACGGCTACGAAGTAAATTTGAAACCGACGCGACCGCGACGTCGGGAATGTATTGTGACGAGCCTCATCAAACTCCAATTCGCTCGACCGAAATACTATTCTGATAACATTCGATCGTACCTGTACATTCTATTAGTCGGTAGTATAATTAAATGGCTGAAACTCTATCCGAAGAGCTTGTAGGACGCAAATAATATGTAATTTTAGCTGAGGAAGCGAAGTTTCTATTTCTACTGCATAAGTCCGCCGCCCCGGTTTAACAAGAGTTTCCACCACCCACGCTCGAGGGGTCTGGGGATCTGTGGTACGTTGTAAGATGAACCCACCCCGACCACGTTCACAGTTTAGTAGCTCGCCTTTGCTCATCGGCATTCAAAGTTTTGGGTCAAGTTCAATCTTGCTTTGAGGACTGAACAGTAAGCGATTCCCAATTCTCCCAAAGTCAGCCCCTACCTTAACCTATTTTCATTGCGTCTTGCGTCAATATGCTAACCAAATTGAGCGACTACCGCAGACTCCGAGTCTCTCTGTTATAGGTACTCAACTCATGTTCCGAATTTCCCGCGTCCAATAGTTTTCTATTCTTAATTGGCTTGCCGCGAATGAATGGTGATATTTAATTGGATCTGATTCTCATCCCAAGTATAATATATCAGGTCGTATGCAAAATCTGACTAAATTAGATCTGATCAGATCTAGCTGGACAAATTTTTGGTCTGATCAGATGTGATCGAATCTGATGGATATAATCACTTTTTTCGGTCAGTTTATCGCCTGATATTTATCGGCTCGTAAACACATTTTGTCGATTCATCCGAACGACGATGAAATATTTTTTCCGTAGATAATCAGGCGGATGAGTGAGAATGAATATTGAACTTTAACTTTCAATCTTATACAGATTTTGGGAAACTTAACCACTCGGCGAGTTAGAGTTTGAACACTGTCGGCTGCGCTAGCGTCTTGAGCTAGCGAAATGAGAAAGTTTCATCTCTGAAATCGAGGTTCTCGTTATAAAATACAAGTGCTAAACAAGTGCGAAAACGAAAATGCAAAGTAGCATTATCATTAGAATATTCCCTCGGCATCAGAATGAAGATGGGTGAATTTTTGTGCAAGGAATTTTTTGAAATCTTTGACCTAGAATTAAGAGCGAGGAGGATTTTTTTCGGAAATAATATCTAGACAGGCAATTCCGCGCTTTCGAGGAAACAAAGAAGTTGGAGGGAACAATATCTCACCTTCAGAGTGCGCAGCTGTTCTTTGTAGTCATTCGCTGCAAACGTGATAGTAGCGGTACACGTGATGTTGGCTTGTTCCAGTTCCGTGACCAAGTCATTTACTGCCTGAAACGTGAAACTCCCTAACATATTTTTTCCGCTCCACGAGAAGAAGAGATAGGTATGGAATGAAAAGAAAAGAAACCCTCTACAATAAACAGAACCAAATCATCGCCGACCGGAGAAGTTTATAATTTATCTCATTGACGCTTCAATCACGGATGCTCGATACCTCTACGCTCTGCTCTACGTTTGACTGCCGGTAGGCCATCGCGGCATCGGTGCAACGTGAGTGGAACGAGAACTGGTAGAGCGTGTTCTAGTTTCTGAATAAAAGATTTGTCAAAGCTGCAGTGTTCGTCTTGGTACGAGACTCTCCTACGATTTGTAATTCAATTCCAACGACCTCTACTTTCTCGATTATCGGTGCTGCGGGAGCTAGAGTTACAGTTTGTAACTGAAGTACCTGAGGAAAAGTTTCCTCGCCCGTATGGTGAAAAGTTTGGTCAAGTGGTTTGATCAATTTGAAAGTTTAAATCTATCAGTCTATGCTATCCCCGTTCCCGTATCATATTGAAGAGAAATAGAATGTCATCTCAAGATAACCGGAATTTTAAAAGTAAATGTTTTCCTCGATTAAATCCTGGTCTCGGAGTCGGGCTTACGGCATGAGGTAGTGATGCAGAAAGCAGTTCGCTAGATTATGCACAGAAATTCAACATTCTAAGCCCATATTATGGCCTGAAACTACTTCCGACGATTACTTCAGGCAGTTGTTTCGCCGTGAGTGAAACAGGAAGAGGCTCGCTCGCCTGGTTCCAGTAAAATAAGCTTTCCTAAGCCTCGGGATGCGGCTCGAAGGCATTAGGCTCAATGGTTCTTCGGACGTTTTAACTCACCGAGGTGACGCAGAGGTCGAACAAGAGTTACTCGGAGCAGATTAAAGGACTCTAGCCAATGACGGACCTCATGAAAGGTCGAAACGGCGGAGTTCTACAAGGCCAAACCTTCCGGAGGGGAATGCAACCTCGTTAAATCAACATTACATCGAGCACTTGTGCACTTTTTCTTACACGGCCCCACGGTGGGCGCCAAAAAGTGAGATCAGAGAGATGCTCATGTTTTTCTCTCCGTTGAATACCGCCTGAAATTTTCGTCCCGTATTCAGGTTAGCTCACCCACCAGCGAGTACATGTCTCCGTTTTGCGAGAGGGCAGTGACCGTGTCCCATCCGAGGTGTTTGATCAGCGCGATCCGTGCGGGATTGTGGCTCGAGTCGGGAGCGACGGTCCTCCTGAACAACGGAAACTCAGTTGCGTCGGAGAGGGCTGGAGCCGTCGATCCAAATGACACTTGGGCTATGCTCCAATACGGTACAATTTGAGCGAGTGACTCCGTGACCTCAGAACAAGCTGTGCCGAGCAGAAGGGGCATCAGAGCATCCCGGCGGGAGTACAAGGCGTGGAAAAAGCGGTCCACTCCGACTCCTGGGTCGCACTGAAACAGAAGGATAGACTGGTTGGCTTACGGGTGTATCATATAGTTATAAGTACGCTGGTGAGTAGGTGAGCGCAAGCAATTGATTTTTCATCAGCTATTCTACGCCGGCTATCTTCCCGGCAGGTGTGTCTCTCAAGGTGTGAATCAACAGGTATCCATAATATACATAAACTCGGAGGTGTGTATTGGCTTGGAGTAGTCAGGAATTCACATTACCTAAGTGGGAAGAAAACTGAGGAAAGAGTGTTGATAAATATTCGCCATCGACCTTATCGACGACGGGCATTCCCGATCAATTCCTTATGCTTTGTCCGGTAAAAGCTTCATTCAGTCTCTCACAAAAGAAACCCCCAATGCTATCTTTTCACAAAAATAACTCTTTCCATCAAAGGCTGCAGAACGTGCCTCACAGTGTGGCTTCAAGAACTGAATTACTTTCTACACACGTGACTATAATGTATTTCCTATACATAGACTGCAGGCTGACAAACGGGGAACTTGTCTTTGCCGTTTATTGTTCGCCAGACCGAACTTGGCCAGGTAGCTCTCGGAGGAAGGTCTTCTCCTTTCCAACAACATTCGCGGCTGCTCTCGAGCGTGAGGCAGAACGTAGGTGAAGCATTTCATCATGGATTTTCGCGTACTTCACGTACACAGTAGCCCGCGCCTCCGACTGCATGCACGGACCAGATGTTTGTGGATTCTCAAACGGATTGCATAGAAAACAATTTGCCTACCAAAGCTTGGTATTCTTCACCGTGAAATCTACCATCACGTCATTCTACGTCATTCTTCCTCCCCCGAGTATCGAACGGAAGCTTTTACACCGACGCGACGTCACGCTTGTTCTTGTACTTTGCCTACCGATTATTTTCCTTCCCTGAAGCGGAAATACTGTTCTCCTTGTGTATTTTTCCATGTGAACATAGCCGGTGTTTCTTGACAGTTGTAAAAGGAAAGGACGAAGAGAAGAGATAGGAAATATCATTACTTCTACTTCCTTTTAACTAAATTAATGCAACTTCATTTTATCTCTCCTATCTGGAACGGGATCCAACGACATCTTCACTTCTCGGCACATATTTCGTCGATACTCTACCTGGACCTGCAGGGTAGTTTGCATGCAAGCAACACGCTCCGCTTGTAGTACTGAACATTTTATGACCATCGGCTAGTTTTCGTTCCTTTGGTTATTGGCACTTAAAATCCTTTCGCAATGGAACCGCATTTTTTTTATTCGAGTAGATCCCGTCGGAGTCTGATGATCGCTCACGAAAAAATCTATGTGTATCAAACACGAAACAGCTTTTTCGACTCGTCTGTTCCGGCTAAATTCGCTTTACGAAATTTTCGCACTCTCTCTCCCGGATCCATAAAATATTGGATTATGCTGGTCATGCAGTTTCATAGCCTAGGCCGAAGGGTCGAGAAATTGTTCTGGCCAGAGACTGAGCTAAGAGGCTGGATAAGCTGGATAAGCATCTGTACTAGAAACAGTGGAAACAACACGAAGCCGTCTAGACATTGGTTTCCATGACCTCTAGGATACTGGCAATGAGAACCATCTCAACGCGCAGATATCGCAGGTTCATGCGGCATACAACAATCCAAGTGTTCCGCGATACTACATGCAGCGCTTTTATCGTTCGATGATATCGTCGGAGATTTTACAACAGTGTAAATTATCAGGAAAATGCTTGTCTGCAGCGAGCCGGATTGCCTGTGTCGTTTAGCGCACGAGTTCTGGTCGGCGAATCATAAAGATAGAAAAATCCTATCAGGCCAGGCCCCTCCGGCCCCGCTCTCAGCAATAGTTTATGGATTCTAACGATGGGCGGAAGTGAAAGGTCTCGATCTTCCATGGTATAAGAGAGTGATCAATGATCAATTATCGTCCACGTTGAAAAGATGTGAAGTTTTGTGATGTGAATCTGTATGCGATGAACATATTTGACAGTGAGTTTCACTTCATGGAGAGGAAAGAAACACCGCATTTCACAGCGAATAGGTTACGGAGTAGTATACACGTGTACATTCGTCCTACGTGCAACTTTTATAATTAAATTGTGTTTCCCCTTTTTTCGCTCAGATCCACGCGCTGTGTGCAGCTAATTGGCCGCATGCAATTTTTCGCCCTCTTTTTGGACGGAAAATATCCGATACAACATATTTTCAGAAGCTCGCCGGTACTCGCGGCGTGTTCGTGGCGGAAACCGAAATTCTTCTCTGCAGAAGCCGAGGTTTTACACGAGTTGAAACAATCACGGTCCAGATTCGAGAAACGATGACGAGGGGACCGCTACAATAACGGCCGTCACTACCGAACTGAATTTTGGGGGTGGAAAAAGGCGCAGAGACAGGCGTCTGACCTCATGAAGAATCAATTAAATGTATCTGTCGTATCACGAGGCGGAATCACTTTCAAATTAGGTTGAGTTAATGGGAGAAACGAAGCTCGATTATCTGTTTTACATTTAGTCTAACTTACTCTCACGTCAGGACGTGACTAATTGAAACGGATGAAGTTGAAGCTTCCAAAAGAGCGTTCTATGCTCGTGCAGGATCCTCGCTTCTGAAATATTACCTTGTTTGCCAAGGGTTCGGCTACGTTTTCTCATTCCGAATAAACGTCGTTTCATTTTCGTGAAAGGAAAGCCAATCACGTGTAGAAGGGTGAAGGGTAAGGTACCTTCAGGTACGTGACTGCGACGATGAAATGAAGGGATCAAATGGCCGGAAATATAAAGTTTGCAAATACCTCATGAACGATGGGGTGTATATTAGCATCCGTCAATAGAAGATCATTGAAAGTTTGTCGTACTACATAAAATACGAGGTAATACCTGTATGTATGTGTGGGGAAACGTTCGATCTGTTTAAGTTCACGAGAATCCATTCAAGTCGAATGTTGAGGTACTCTGTTCTCACTGAAAGATTCATTTTCAAGAAAGCACAAAATTCTGTTTGATATAATGTAGATCGTGGAATGCTATTTCCATTTCCGTCTTCTTCTTGAAATTTTGTTCAACAAGCAAAAGCTTTTTCGCAGCTAATTTGATCCACGCAAACCTTTCAAGCTCCGCACGTTGTGCGGCACAGACGTTTCGGTATTTTGGGATTCTCATAAAAATTCTAACACGATAATGAAATTGCATTCCGAAATTTATACAATTCAATTTCCCTACACAGCATACATCGCGCACGAAATATACCTTCTGAAATCTTCCCAATAATCGTGATACCTTCCAAGTGAAAAAATATCTCGCTGGAAATTCTCCCCGAATTTGAAACCAGACTGATTACCGCCACCTCTGCCATGACAGGAGCAGATAATGTTTTACAAACAAATGAGGGGTCGCAGTCGATCGCGCGATAACATTCCCACAGCCGAAATTATAGGGGAATGACAGGCTGTCTGTTAGGGAGAAGCTACAATCAACTCAACAATATTAATCTTTATTCACGTCCACCTGGAAGATATGATAACCTTTCATTGTCATTCATTCCTTTTCTGGTTCAGGAATAGGATCGTCGATGATCGAGGGGGCTGAAATAGTATTTGGCAAGAGACGGACTAAATTTCTGAATCGGGATATTTCAGATCTAGTCTCTCTTCGCGTCCGTTCCTTCGACGAAGATCGAGATCGCTTTCCTCCGTCATCGTCGATTCATCTGATCCTGATGTTTCCCAACATCGACCTGACAAACATAATAGCAGTTACACGGCATACGAGACACCGTTGTGTGCCCAGAATTCCAGTGATACGAGCTCAAGTACGTTGGATGGATATTGGGAGTGACAGTTATTAATGGTGGCCCATCGCATCAGTGGCATTCTAGCGCTAATATATCGAGCCAGTTGGTTTTGCTCGTGTACAGGTCTGTATGTACATCATGCAACCGCTGAAGCGTGAGACGAGGGCCAGACATAATGGAGGGAAAGGATCGAGCCTGGAGATGTCTGAAGGCTTCTTGAGACCCTTGTGGACTATGGCGACCACTTTACACCATACATATTTTAAGTAAGCTGATTACCTCCTCGACACACCGTCATAAATTACTATTCTGTCCGAAAAATACTAATCGATAGTCGTGGAGGTCGCGTACGTGTTGTGCTCGAGATGCGAGCTTGCACGAAAACGTTTGATGTTCTAAAATGATAGAAATTCTGGATCGTAAGTATGGAAAAATGTGATCTTCTCTCCGCCGTCGATTTCCCATGACGCCAGCCGCACAGACTTCTTCACGGAACAAGCATTTTCTGCAGGTACGACATGCATGATGTATCCTGAAATACTGAGTTATTGGTACAATTTATTGCGCGAATGGTGGAATAGGGAGTATGCGACACAGAGAGCGCGCAGGCAGAAATAGTATCTTGACAATCCGGTATACAAGACACACATGACTTGGAGGAGACCGTAGGTATCATTTCGGGTAAGAGCAACCGAATCCCCTAGGAACTCGAGGATAAGACATTGAGATAAACGTCTCTTCGTATAGGTACTGGGACCATCCATCCGTGCGGTAGTAACGGAGAAATTGTTGTACCTTCTAGCGTCGCGGCCGCGCTACTATCGTTCTTCATTGTCAGACCTGCAGCTTGTAGAGCTTTCAGAAGTCACTACCTGTCTTGTGCAATGACTAGCAGTCCCTGCGTTCTTTGCTTCCTGATTATTTTATTCTTGTGCTACTTCATCCGGTCTCGAGACAATATTTCGGGCTGATGCCTCAACGGGGAATTCGGTCGAGCAACTCATTATCGAATTTGAAGTTTGATCTAAGCTCTGGTTACCAACGTAGTAGATGGTCCGAAAGTTTGATATGAACCAATCTTGTGATTAGATCGTAACGGGGGCACTACCGTACAGTGTGAGAATTTCTGACAGGAGATTATGAACTGTGGATATTGCGTTTTAATGAGAGTTTTCAAGTTTTGTATTAACCGCATCCCCGCTGCCATGTATCAATCCATCGTTCATCGAATTATCCGAGGAGTGATTTCGCGCGGGTGAATATGATTGGATTAACTGAGAAATTAGAGTCTCCAAGCTCGTCCATTTCGGACCTGTGACGATCACCTTTTGAGTCATCTAGGCATCCCCGCCCCCACTCACCAAAGTTCACAGAATGTAATATATCATCGGCAGTTGCAGTTGTACTTATGGTTACTAGTTGGTTTACAAATGATCGTATAATGTCGAGTCTCGTACGTGTCTCCATGTCAGCCATGCACTTCAGGCGAAAGGTGATTAATGTAGGTACTCGAAAACTGGAATTCGCATCATGTCCATACGAAATTTCGTGGTGGAAATTATGCAGCATCGCTACGTATAACTCGGTTGACTGGTTGAATCACAATTCCACTGTATACGTATATGGATGAGGAATTTCACGCTAATTTGGCCAATTCCGAACGGTTGACCTCGTGGATTCGTTCGATGACTTTCTTTTCAAACAGTACCGTAAAAATGAGAGGATACGTGTTCCGCGATTTCCCACCTCACCAGCGACATCCAGTGTTATGAATTTCCCAATATTTTTCACTAGTGCTTCACGTTATGGTTTTCATTTGTACGGAATATTTTGCCTTGCATTATGAGCATCTTTCGAACCCTGAGAGAAAAATTGCTTCCGAAGATTTTCGAGGATATAATAATTTCGAGTGGACAATTTTCTTGAAGCGAGAAGGATTGTGGATAAAGTGTCGACCGGAATAATGGGATTGGAATTCAGATTACAGCTGCTGAAACGGGAGCCGTAGCTTGTGATGAAATCCAATTAATCAATACCTATTCCAATTTTCGAGTAGTCCGTTCCTTCGAATCTGATATGAACGCCTTTTTGAATTCAACTTGTGCTAATCTAGAAATGAATACACTTTGTGTGTCGGAGTTTGGGATATTTCATCATCAATTACAGAATGTGCAATTAATTGCTGTCGGATTTCCATTGTGCGAAGTGTGGGAGCTTATTTCCCCGTTACGCGTGCTAACGCTGTAACCTTTCCGGAGCGGTCTTCGATCAATGCTCTATATCTAACGCTGAATAAATTTCCGGTCCGGGTTCTCACCCAGATTTGCATTTTTTACTGACAGGTGAACCGGCTTGCCTCGGCCAGGTTTATGATGCAGAGTTTATGCCGCAGGTTATAGGCACAACCGTGGAACTTTGACTCATTGAATTGCTGATACGTTCCGTAAACAGAAAATAAAGTTTTTACAGTATGCTGGAGATTGGTGGGCAGTATACCCGGAGCATTGGATCAATCGAATTTAATTTTGAGGAGCGAAAAGCTAAATTTGTGCTCATCGTTCAGACTTAACTTTGATGCCGAGGAGAAAACGTTTTTGTGTAATTCATCACAGCGAGTGGAATCCGGAAGGGTTCCGTAACGAATTCTTCTGCATCGAATAGTGAGTCGCGGGAGAGAATTTAAATCTCTTTGATAGGCGATGTGATTTGGGCAGATCCAAACAGCTGGATGTGGGTTCGAATTTCGCGGCTTACCGTTAATGATACCAAAGTGATTCCGAAGCCACATCCGACGTGGGTAACTACTTTCGTGTCTAATGAACTTCGGCCCAGTCAATGGTCTCTAGCTCCTTTAATCTTCGTCTGTGTACACATTTCTCGTGTAATTCGAACATTGTTTGTCTATCTGCGGCTGTTTTTCCGCGCGCGCGCTGAAAATAAGAGACTCGTCGTATGAACAGATCGATTTACTTATCTGTTCACATTGCGACGTGTAGACTCGTGAAAATCCGGGCTGAATGTGCATACGGCGAGATTCATGACGATGAAATTTTCACCAATATTCGAAATGGAATAATCTGAAATCACAGATTTATGAATGGATCGATCGCCGATCCATTATCGTCCATGATCCACCCGGCGGAAGAAGAAGAGATAATGTATCACATAGCCACTCCCGCCGGGATAGCGAAACTTAAATTACAGTACGATTCTACATCTTGGTTGGGACGGAATACCTACTTCAGCCGCTGAGTGGTTGCCGGATTTTCCACGCAATATATTTTGGGAAGATACTTGCCTCCGTTCCGCCATTTTTTGTTTTCACTCGAGAAAAAATGTACCGCATTGTTGGTTCACGGCTGCCCGCGGATCAGTGCAGTGAGCAGAGATTAGGGAACAAACACTTACTTCGTTGCCTTTTGTGATACTTCAAGTTATTGAACGGAGGTGGAATTCAGGAGAACAGTATAAATGCGCGGGTGAAAATAAAAAATGGTCGAGATACAATTTGCCTAACTCGCGAAGCGCCACTCGCCGCATGTCGACCGTTTTCAGCAAGGCAGTCAACTTTATTGTTATTCGCGATGATTGAAGAAAAGTAGGTGCGCGCCCGCAAAATGGTTCTCCTTTTATTTCCTTCCAACAATTTTTCCAGCTAATCCTGACTAGGTCACAAGCTCTGCGTGCCTCGTTGAAATTTGCAAACTGATAAGAGCGTATTTTTCTTTTGCTCGGCGAGTCGCTGAAAACCATCTTGCATCGGTCGAGCAAGTACAAGGAATTTGAGCTATTTTCTTGGTGAAAAATTTAGTCTCCCGAAGTTAGTTCGTGGGACAACATCGCTTGGCGAAAAATGCGTCCTTTAATGATTTTCTTCGGATTATGCATGATCCGAAAGTCTATTGAGAAGTTGCAGTTTCACGGGGATGAAGAAGCGGTACTAAACCAAAGCTTGTGCGCGAAGACGATATTCAGAAAATATTTTCACGAGCATTCAAATATACTTGTTTACTCGCTAAATTCGAACGATATCGTGAATAGTCTCCCAAAACTTCCCATATTTGTCGCTACTGAATGGGATTTCGTACGGAGGACAGTATTCGGTGATTCAAAACCTATGATAATATTCCTCGAAGGAAACTCCAATCAAGATTCTCACGTCCTGAAACGTCTGCGAGGCTTTGTAATGGTACATCCAGTTCTGATAGTCTGTACAACCAGTGCGATCTGTAGCTCGGAGATGTACATCAATGGAATCATCGAGATCGCTGAGAGTCCAGGGCTGCATTACGTCGCTTTGAATCGTCGAGGGATTCTTGACATGTACAAACGTACGACAACGAACGAGGAAAGATGTGGCACGCCATATCTCGTGAGGGTTGGCCACTGCTCGGAAAAGTCAACGACCAAAAAAGCTTTTCGGATGTCTCTAAACTTTCATAAATGTCCGATCCGAATTATGACCTGGACCTCTCCACCATATTCGAGACCATGCTACGCTAACGAGAAGAATAAAGTCTGTGGGATTGAGGGAAGAGTGTTGGAAATTATTGCCGAAAAGATTAACGCCACTCCGAAAGTACTGCGCGTTCAAACTCCCGAGGGTAAGAGTAGTATGGTATGAGCAGACGCAGTTTCTTCTCAGTCAATGCTGCGATCTAATTATCGTTCCTCCATAGTTTTATTTGGTAAAAGTTGTACAAAAGTATCTCACCGTTTGTTTTCTCGTCTGGGTTATTCGAAGATGTCAGGCGGCTTCTCGCCCATCAATTCGGAGACGTAGGATTTGGAAAAATGGCCCCCCAACGCTACGTAGGTATCTCATATTCCAAAGCGTACCTCTTCATTGAAACGACTGTGATTGTGCCTCACTCAAGGTGGGCCTCGAAGGGATTGATGGGGAATATCTTCCTGCCGTTAGAGTTCGAGGTAAACAGTTACATCTAGTTATTCTCACAATATCTTGCATACTGGTTGCAGTGCAAACGAACCAATCGACGATTCTAACATTCTTCAATTTGATCGACGATTTGTCCGTCAGTAGGGACTCATTCCAAAACCCTATCATGAATCGTCGATCTTTCTCACACCACCCGTTTTCCAATTACCTACTTAATGTTTCTATTTTGAGGTTTGGCTCGGTGTCGGCGTTGTGATGATCGTGAATTTTGCTTTGGAATTACTTGTTCCCTACTTCCGGAAAATTAATGCACTGGAGCAGTTCGGCGTTTGCCTTGGAGTTCCAGCGCCCAGGCCACCTCGAGAACTTCCCAGCCGGATTTACTTGATGTCGTTGCTGCTATTCGGCTACATTTGCATGCAAGCGTACTTGAGTAATCTCACAAGAGCGTTTGTAGCTTCCGGGCAACAGATGATCAGAACATTAGACGATCTAGAAGAATCGAGTCTCAGTGTTATCGGGCCCCCAGAATCGAGGGAAAAGTTCAAAAACGAATATCCGCGAATCTATAAGGACTTTCACGTAAGCCTATCGACGTATGGCATCGGAAGACAAAAAAAAAAAAAAAAGAAATCAAAGAACACCAAACTTTTGACGAACGTACGCTGTAAAACTATTCAAGCGTTTCCCTCGTTTTCAGACGCAGCCCTATCCGGAATATTATGCAGAAATTACAAAGCTATTGATGAATGAATCTGAATCAGTACTCTACTTGGAGGTATGGGAGAATTATTCATCTCAGAAATCAGCTGATCATTATTTTGACAGTAAACGTGTGAATTTTCTCAGGCTTCCAGAAGCTTCATTTCCAAATGGAGAGGGGGCAAAGCTCTAGAGAACGGAATCACTTGGTACCCCGTAGTAACGGCGATACGGAATTCTAGCGCTATCTTATCGTTCGCGAACGACATTTTTCCGCTGATAATGGAGAGCGGAATTTTGCTACGAAACGGTATTCTCCCTCCGAAGACGGACCGATCCGTGGAATACAGCGATCCCACGTCAGTTGGGACGTCCGAGCGGGTGCTTCGATTCCATGATTTGGGAGTCGTATTTTTCATGCTCATCGTCGGACTCTGTATGAGCTTCACAGCCTTCTTGATAGAAATTCTGCTGACACAATATATGAAAATGAAAATACGTCTGAAGGGCAGGGAAGGACCTGAATCAAATTGACCAAAGACGCGATCGCGAAATACTGCTCGGGAAGCGAACGACGTATCGTGCGCGTCGATACTGATTCATTAGGCACGTGTGTATAGAATTGATTCCGTAGATAGCAGGACATTCATGCGCTTTCTGTAATGACGTATGTACATCGTCCAGTTTCAGCTCGAGTGAATTAATTTTACGAGCAGCGTTCAAATATTCAGACCCCCGCACTCCGATGATCGCAGTAACTCCGAAATGGAACGCGAATAAAAAGTTTTGTGCAACTTATACTGGCCTGATTACGACCTTTTCGTTTTATATCCCGACAGTGAAAAGCACCTTCTCCTTTCCCGAGCTCGGTTTATGAATCCACAATTAATTATCATGTTATAAAGTACGACCCGTGGAATCTCTGATATTAGCTTTATTCTTTTGAGTTATTATTCCGCCCCAATTATCTGCGAGATCCCGAAAACGTAAATTGCAGGTACCCAAACGAAAGATGAAACACAACCCGACCCACTCGTCCACGGCTAATGTTTCGCGATTTAATATTTACATCTGTTATAACTGAAACTCGTTCTCCGGCAAAGTCAAAAGACTCGCGTAACGAAGGGCTGGAGAATAAGGAGAATATTTTTGAAAATTAACTCATCCGTGCCTAGTGAAATGACTCAAAATTTCAGCATCGATAGTTGTGTAAAATAAACAATTTTCCTTCGGAGCTGTCCGCCCATGGGTCGCCAAGCGGTTGATTGATTCCCTTGTTGACATACTCTGCAGAGAGATTCCCTATTCCCCTGATGTTCCTTTCCACATGAAAAAATTTGTCGAAATTTATTTATGGCTATATACGGTGAGGCGATTTGAAACGAGCACGTGTCAGGGCCAATCACGATCCGTTGAATAATTAAACCGCGATCAAATTTACAGGTTAGGCAGCGGAGTCAATGCTCCGCTGTATGATTATGGGGTACAGTATACAGGCGAAGACGAGAAATTCACGAGACAGCCTTCGTGCAGCAGTTTTCAATCACTGATTATTGAGTCCGAACAACCAGTACACGATCAATCATTTTGCTAGGTTCTAATCATCGCGGGGATGGGTGACAGCTTCCGAAATCGTTGGTTGATTGGAACCCAGTTCATTCCGTCCCTCGTCGTTCGCAGAGTGATATTCCTTCGCTGAAATGACTTTGATGAAAATTTTAATTGTGCTCTGCTTGATCAGAGAGTCTCTGCAACGGGTGGAGTTCTATGGGGATGAGACAGCGCTCGTGAACCAACTCGATTGCGTGAACACCGTACTGGAGACTTATTTTCTGAAGCGTCGGAATACAGGGATATTTTTGACGTACCCGGACATTCCGCTGAACAGTCTGCTCAAAGTACCCTCAATGGTTTTCACCCGGTGGGATTCACTGCGCGAGGATCTTTCCATCAATACAAAAGCTTTGGTGATATTTCTCGGAGGAAACGCCGACAAGGATTCGAGTGGCTTGGAACGTCTACGAGACATGGACATCGTTTCGCCAGTTCTTATCGTTTGCATCGCTGATGTTGTCTGCAGTTCAGATATATACGTGAACCAGATCGCCAAGGGGGTGGAAAGTCCAGAGCTGCATTACGTCGCTCTGAATGATCATGGCATCATTGATGTCTACGGACATACGACAACGGCGGAAGCAAGTTGTGGGATTCCACAGTTCTTCAAACTTGGTCGGTGCTCGGATGTATCGGCAGCGAAAAAAATCTCCGAGACGTCAGTCGACTTCCACGGGTGTCCTATTCGCGTGGTAACCTGGCCCTACCCGGCGTATTCAGAACTGCACAACGACGGCGAACGCAATCAGTTGTCTGGGAGCGAGGGAAGTGTCGTGCAAATTGTCGCCAGAAAGGTCAATGCCACTCCTATACTACTACTAGCTCGAAATCCCGACGGTATGTTGGGTCTATGAATTTGGCATTTCTTAATTCTCTTCACACACATAACATGATACACGAACTTGCGATTCAACCTCACCCCGGCTCTGCGTGGCTTCTCCTTTAACAGCTGGATGGAGTTCATTTTTTTCCATCGAACGTCTGTTTGTCGCTTGATTTGTAAATTAACTGCCGTAACTTGTTACACTCAATCATGATCTCTGCAATTTTTCGGATTCAACGAAGGCGTCAGGCAGCTTGTTACCGATGGAAAGGCTGATCTTGGGTTCGGGAGGCTCGATACTCGCCCCGTTGATGGTCTATTATATTCCAAGCCGTACATGTTCGTTCAAGCGACTTTCGTCGCACCACATTCAACCTGGAATCTGGGACAATTGTCCGGCAGCATTTTGAAGCCGCTGGATTACAAGGTGAAATCTGAAATAACATTCGATAATTCCTAAGTGAGAAAACGAAGCCTCGATATAACAATGTACATTTGTGCAGTCTGTGACATCCCAATACCCGACTGAAACAATACCAATTTTTTCTTCTAAGGTTTGGATCGGTATCGGCGTGGTAGTAGCGTCGATTCTGATTTTGAGACGACTGGTTCCCTACTTTCAGCGGATCTGCGTACTCCAACTGTTCGGCATATTTCTCGGCATTGCTGTGCCGAGACAACCTCGAGAACTTACTAGCCGGATTTACTTTCTGTCTTTGGTTTTATACGGCTACCTCTGTTCGCAAGCATATTTGACTAATCTCACCAAAGTGCTGACAACTCCTCAGCAACGGAAAATCACAACACTAGATCATCTAGAACGCTCCTCGCTCCGAGTAACAGGGCTTGCTGATTCGAGGGAAAAGTTCAGGGATGATTATCCACGCATTTATAGTGACTTTCAGGTAACGGTTGCGTACAGAAATATCGCCACTTTCGCCAGATCGTAAAGTGGCGAATATTTGCATAAGTATTTCCGTCATTTCAAGGTCGAGGATTCCTTGGAGTATTATAACAACACTTTGAAGCTGCTCCAGGAAGGTCGTTCCAGCTCGGCGTACTATGTTGAGGTAGAACCTCCATCAATATTTCATCATAATCTCGCGAGAGTCTTGCGGTCTTGTGAAAGCGCGGAACTGAATTTTTACAGGAAATAGACACACGTATATCCGAATGGAAAATGGTGGAAGCTATAAACGACAGATTCAACTGGTACTACGTGGCTTTAGTGGTGTCGAATACCAACTCAATGCTGAAAATCAGCAATACAGTTCTATCGCGGATATTTGAGAGTGGAATTTTGCGGGTGCATGGAATCTTTTCGCCAACGCTACACCGGTTTCCCAAAATCCGCGAGCTCGCATCGTCCGGGAAATCTATGGGGCTTGAAGTTGGTGAATTGGAGGGAGTACTTCTTCTGCTAGTCACTGGACTTGCCCTGAGTTTTATTGTTTTTGTGATCGAAATCCTCGCCTCATTCGCGAGTGAGAAGAAAAAAAAAAGAGTCCAACCTAGGCAGCAGTGGTGAAATTCTGTCGGACCAACCGATGCAGAGAAATAACTGCTCCCGATACAGTCGTCCCATGCGCGCGGATATTGAGTGACATCGGAAAAAACGTGAAACTAATTTCATTCTGCTATAATACATTCTACGGTACCGTGTGAAGGACAAATTCATGCGAACGTCGTCTGTGATATAGAATAGTCTCGATATAGTTTCAGATGTAGTCGCACTCTTACTCGATAAGTGTCACGTAAAATTCGGAATATGAATGAGAAGTTTAGACAAAGTTTGCTCGAAGAATGGTTTCAGCCTTTCTGTTCAGTTGGATTGATTCTTCTCCTCTCACGAGCTCCGAATACCGGCTGAAACTGTACTTTAAGCTTCTTTCGTACAACGTCATTGTAATAGACGTCGGATTACTTACGGGTCGTTGAATTCCCGAAGATCATTCTATCGTTCAGTGATAACATTCTGTCTCACGATCAGATATGAGCTGAAAGCGATGAAAGTAATTGGCGATCGAACGAATGGTAATTTTAGACCGGATGGGAAGAGTAGCTGGAAAGGTGGAGAGGATTCGGCTTCTCTTCGTCAACTTATACCCAGAGAGATCGCCAATTACGTCATCCATGAATTGAATTCAGCGTCAATATATTCGCTGGCAAAGAAATAACTCAAGTTCGCATAGGGCTACGTGGTATGAGGTGATTAGGAATGGACAAACACATGTCATGCCCTTCCGCGGTGGCATTTGAATTATTGAAGAGCAGCACGGAAAGGTAGGCTGTCAGCGTCGAAGGTGAAGAATATAACTACCGCGAAAACAGTGCATAAATACGAATGAGGAATTATCCAGATAAGATTGATAGGATTCCGAATCTACTTGTTGTGTGTCTGGTATCGCCACTGGAACTACGACTATCGCGTTTGTATGATTTTCACCGTTCTTAGCCCTCGAATGAAATGAGCGAGTTTTATTTGTACCAGGCTTCGGCGGCTCGTGTGTTTTGCCACAATTTATGATGTGATACGTTAACGCCGTTTGTTTTTGCCGCGGTTATATCCAAGGTAGCAGAGGTGGAAGAAAAATTGTTCGCTCAATTTCCTCCAGGCATCGGAGACTGATGCCGCTAGTGAAAACGTCACTCGCTTCGAACGAAACGCTCTTTTTCAACGTGGCTCGCGGTGTGACATTCCCTCGGTGAAATGAGTTTGATAAAAGCTTTAATCACGTTCTGCCTGATCGGAAAGTCTCTTCAAATGGTGGAGTTTCACGAAGACGATGCCGCGTTAACGAACCAACTCGGGTGTGTGAAAACCGCAATTAGGACATTCCTCGCAGGCCGTGGAAGCATAGTGATTTTATTGACAAACTCCAGCAGTCCTCTGAACAGTCTGCCGAAAGTTCCCTCCATGGTTTTTACTCAGTGGGATTCATTACCCGAGAAATTTTCCCACGATTTAAGAGCTATCCTGATATTCCTCGAAGGAAACGCTGAGAAAGATTTGAATGGCTTGAAACGTCTACGCGACATCGACAACGACATCCTTTCGCCAATTCTTATCGTTTGTATCGCTGATGTTGTCTGCAGTTCAGATATCTACATGAAGAAAATTGCCGAGGTGGTGGAGAGTCCGGAGCTGCATTACGTCGCTGTGGATCACCGTGATATCATTCAGATATACGGATATACGAAGATGGCCGAGGGCCGCTGTGGTGTGCCACAGCTCTCGAGACTCGGCCGTTGCTCGGATAAATCAAATACGAAGAAAATCTTTGAGAAATCAATTGATTTCCACGGATGTCCTATACGCGTGGCAACCTGGACCTATCCGCCGTATTCGATACCTTGTAGCTCTGATCATCGGTCGAATAAGTTGTGTGGATTATCTGGAAACGTCG
Organism: Phymatocera aterrima; assembly: GCA_963170745.1. Lineage (NCBI taxonomy): Eukaryota > Metazoa > Arthropoda > Insecta > Hymenoptera > Tenthredinidae > Phymatocera > Phymatocera aterrima. The sequence continues at coordinate 1,093,034 of OY720662.1, read as the reverse complement.
TGCACATGATGTCCGATTACCTGAACGCAACGCCCGTACTACTGACGTTTGAAACTCCCGAGGGTGAGCTGAGCGCGAGGATTATTCGTCACGTAGTTCCATTTTTCAGATGCAACCCATTCAGGGAAGCACTATAGTTCAGTCTGCAGTTGACGGACAGTTTCATATCATAGTTCGACTGACTCGCGATATTCAATGGTTTCATGGCTCGCGTTGAACAAAGACGTCAGACTGCATGTTGCGAACGAAGGTGCAGACTTGGGCGTTGGAGAACTAGATGCCCGACCTTTTCCAGGACTATCGTATACTGGATCGTATATGATCATTCAGGCGGCTCTTGTTGCTCCTCATTCGATCTGGACCCTGGAACAATCGTTCGGGAATGTCGTACAGCCGTTGGAGTACGGGGTGAGAAGTTACGTTCGTTAATTTCGAAATGAAGGAAATTCAGTTCAGCTACAACAGCACGTATAGTTATAGGTACGTTCGAGCGGATTCGAGTGAAAAGAATGGTCTTTGATATTTTTCTTTCAAGGTTTGGTTGGGTATCGGTGTGGTGATGGGAATGATTCTCATCCTGAGTCAACTGGTCCCCTGCTTCCGGAAAATTGACTCCTTGCAAAACTTCGGCATGTTTCTTGGTATCGCCGTACCGAGGCAGCCTCGAAGACTTTCTACACGCATCTACTTTTTGTCATTGGTATTTTTTAGCTACGTTTGCTCCCAGTCATATCTGACGAATCTAATGAAGGTGCTCACAACTCCGGAACAACGTATGATCAGGACATTGGCTGATCTCGAAAACTCTGACCTCCGAGTTACCGGAACTGCTCCACAAAGGGAAAAGTTTAAAGATGATTATCCACGCGTTTACAGAGATTTTCAGGTCAGGTTTCCGTTACAATCGTCATCCTCTTTCTCTAACTATCATATATTTTGGCTTTTGGCATGCAAATTGAGTACCCCATCGCTATTCGTCCATCCAGTTCCCGATAGTCACCACCTTGACTTCAGGAACGGTCTTTCATTCTCATTCATCGTCTATGCGACCTGTTATCACTCTCTCAATCACATTTTATGGCAGTATACTTTCGATGTCACGTCGGCTAACAATAACCTTTATCGATCAATCGAAGGTAATCGACGATTCGGCATATTATCGCAACGTGTACAAACTACTGGAGACAAATTCTGGCTCGGTATACTACTTGGAGGTAGGTCTCGAAGGTTGGCTCACAATCCCGTGATATATTTGAAATCACACCAGACGTGAGGAGGAGAATGATTCATTTTTCTAGGACACAGAGAGAAATATCGCTAAGTGGCAAACCATTGCAGCTCTACAAGACGAATTCAACTGGTTCCCAATTGTATTTGCTGTACCAAATACCAGCGTTATTCTGAGTGCGAGCAACGACATTCTCATGAGCATATTCGAAAGCGGAATTATGAATGTGCCCATGAGTTTAATTTCACCAGCTTATCATGTCCCGAAATACCACGATTTTGCGCCATCCGAACGGTCACCAAAGCTTGGATTTCGTGAATTGGAATATGTGTTTTGGCTGCTCAATGATGGATTGTCTGTGAGCTTTTTGGTATTTTTGATCGAAATCGTGATAGCGTCCATTAAAAAGATGCAGAAATTTCACGGGGGTAGTGGAACTGAATTATGTTGTTCGTGGCAGAGACGTCCCCAAGGAATACAGATCGCCAGGCAGACATCTTCCATTCGTACAAATTGATTGTGTTTGAAAAATTAGAAATCGTTTTAGCCACGGTAGAACACGGAGCTTCTTCGTCAGCGTATGATGCTATCCACCCGAATTTTGTATTCGGTGAAGCGATGTGTTGAACGTTTGTCAGAGTTTGATAAAATTACTGTCGATTGCGTTTGAAATATTGTATCAGTGTGAAATAAAATCGAATAGAAAGGTTGCATGATTTTTTCCCCTTCCCGTTCTCTGGATATAAAGTTCTCTTTTTCTGTTGCAGTATCCGAATGCTCATTATCGAGTTTCATTTCAAGCTCGTATCATGATTTCACGTTACAACTTCGAGTTTTTCTTTTATTGAGTTGGGTCTTCACGGTGTTACGCTTTCAAAATCGCGATAATCCTTCCCAATCTTCAATTACTTCTTCAGTAACCAGGCAAAATCTAGATTGGTTTTCATGATCGTTTCTTGATTCTGTCGTCTCGAAAGAGGAAGTTATATCTGCGGTACATCTCTCTCGCTCTCTCTCTCTCTCTACATATGTGTGTGCGTGCGTGTGTGTATGAAATGAAAGAGAGCATTCTTATTGCCTCATGAATTTTTAAAGCGCTGACGATGTCACCTTGTGGATTTCGTATACCTGTTCGAGAGTTCCTCTGGAGATCCTCGGCTCATCCTCTCTTCGATCCTCCGTCTGACAACCGGAAAGCTTATCATAAATAAATTGAGCCACCCACGAAAAAAAGGCGGCCGCCTTTGCCAAAATGTCATTTTGATATTATTTCGCGGATGAATGTTTTCGGCAGAAATCTCGTTCTCGCTCTTTCTCAAAAGTCGAAATTAATGCGAGAAAAGCTGCGGTACTGAACAGCTTACTGCACGCAACTATTGGATTCATACCATAAAATTCGTCGTTATATCTGCATTTTGAAAAGTTTAAAATTTACAGTAGCAAAGAGAATTTTGTATAGAATGCGCCGCATAGTAGTTTTCGATATTCAAACACGTGGTTAAATTTTTGTAATCATTCGTAGTTCCGACTCTCAAATGACTTCAGGGTGTTCAATTATTTAGCTGGATCAGATTCAACCGATGGTTACCATGAATGATACTTAAATTCTACGATATTTAATATCTGACGCGCATACAAAGACCGATAAAGCGATTTTAGAGGCTAGATTCAACGTCCATTTCAACTGTTTACCATTATAATGGAGAATTATTGTTGAACACGGACATCGCGTCAACATTCGAATTCAATTAAGCCCAACTCATCAAATTGCACAGAGCCATCTGTTCATGGCATCGGCTTTAGCAGTTGATGTCAAATGGGATTTAACTTTTTACGTATACTACCAATTTTATGCCGGGAGGGAGAGAATAAATTCACGAAAATGAGCGTCACGTCAGATCTCACATCATTTACATTCGTGAAAAGAAAGCATTTATAAACAGAAGTCCGTTTTTTGTACAGAATGTATATATACCTTTCATATTTAGATGCGAGGCTTTTCGCTCTCCTATCAATGCATGATTTCCATTTGAGTTTCGAATATCAAAATTTTATACCCTCATGTAGCTAAATTGTATAATTACAAGACGCTACGAACGGCAAGAATGATAAATAAGCGTTCTGCAAAACTCGAAAAGTAAAATATCAAATCCTTCCACAATCCACGAACATATCTTTCCTGTCATCTGTCGTTACCTATCATTAGTCGTACCAGAAAACCTTTTTGGGAATATTGATAGATGCGACGCATGTATTTGTCGATTAGCCATCAAACTCTGTAGACATTAATCAAATTTTTCTGATTGCGAGCCCCGTCATGCCCCGTAAGTTTTCTGAACAGTCGCTCGTCGATTGGTAGAAATTAGTTGCTCTTCATTCCCCGCAAGAAACAGTCGTTTCCTCTTCAAGCCGTTCACCCGATCGCAGTGAGTTTACCCGAGATAATAACTAATAGTCAATCGGTCAGATTTATCAATTACGTAGCTAATTATCTATGGGTTCAAAATTCGACTCGTTTTCGTAAATTTTCATACGATTTTCACATCATACGGCAAATTCATCCGCGTGAGAATATCGTGTCGGAGTCTAATTAGCCACTGTGAATGTAAATTTGAAAATGGTTACGTATAATCGAACCGCATGAAAAAAGAAAGGAATAAAAGTATACAATGTGTTGGTAGAGCGAAAGTCGGCCATGTATTTACCGGGTCAAACGATTGTGTACTCAATTTGTATTCCACCGGCGAGTTTCCCACAGAATTACAATATTCGCAGTCACGCTTTGACAATTGTGGGGTATTTTAAAACCCATGATTTCTATTCCTAGGAGTACTGTGAATCCACGAGGCAACCGGAGTTCACGATCTAAATTCTGAACTGACAGTAAGAAATCGGTCGCATGAATCGTGGGCGCAGTTTTCCAGAATTTTTCATGCTCAGACATATTTTCGAACCGTGAAAATGCGTCTACCGATTTTCTTACTACTGACCTCGATAAGAAGGAGCGAACAGATAATTTTCTTCCATGGAGGTCCTTCGCACGGAGGAGAAGTCTCGTCCTGCGTAAACCGGATCGTAAAATATCACTTCGAGTCGGAGAATCAAGTGACCATTTTGGACGAAGGACCAAAGGATTACGTGAAAGGAATCGAGGGTAGAATTAGACTGATAGGAAATATATCCAAGCTAGATAGAATTTCGTGGCTACCTCAGACGAAGCAGGCGGTAGTAGTTTTCCTCGATGGCCGAGATGATTTCCATCGAGATAACCACAGCGGGTTGATATCTCTCGAGAATTTTCATCCTCTGTCACGTTTCCTCATAGTTTGCACTACTTTCGTAGACAGCAAGTTATCGGCAAGAAATTATCTGGTAAACGTTGTACGTCATCTTCACGAGAATCAAAGACGGGCAGTTGCTTTGGCGGTCGAATCAAGCGACGGGGACCCACGTCTTTACGGTTATACAGAAACTGCCTACGGAAACTGCAACGAACCGAGAATCTTAAGTTTCGGGAAATGTAGCAGCGAGAAAATTGTCTCTCGTTTATTTTCAAGTGACGTCAACTACAACCGGTGTCCGCTACGGATAGCCACTTTCGACTGGCCGCCTTTTACAAAATTCATCCTAGAGAACGGGCAGATAAAGTCAATAGGAATCGAAGCCACTCTCGTCAATCTTATCGTGGAACGTTTGAATGCGTCGCAACTTTTTATCACCGCTGATCCCTCAGGTCAGTCATCATCTTCCATAAAATCCTGTTTCTCTCCTTCCGTACTATCCTACATGCAAGTAAAAATGCCCGAAACATTGTTCTCCACAGAGATTAGAACAACTACGGGAAATCGCGATGCAGATATTGGTTATGGCCAAATGGCGTTATACGATAACAATGAATACTTGTACACAAAAAGTTGGTGCTTTGTCCAGGGATTGGTACTCGTTCCAAAATACTCATCGGTCATTCATTCGGCTCTAGATGCTTTTATGCCACTCCGGAGGACGGTGGGTATCTTCGCAATCGATTTTCCATCATCATCGAATACCAATTGGCACATGTATGTGTATATGCTGCGATTCTAATCCAAATACTGAGGCACACGCGTCGAAGTATTCAAAATATTTTCAGGTTTGGATGGCAATACTTTGCGTCGTGGTTCTTGTGATAATCTTGAGATGCTTTCTACCGGTTTTCAAGGCGATTCCAATGCTCGATATTTTCGCACTGGTGCTAGGCCACGGCGTGAACGCGAGGCCGATAATGCGTTTGCCGCAACGTACGTATTTCATTTCCTGGATACTCTTCGGGTTCATAATTGGACAGGCGTACCTCGCCAACTTGACGATGATCTTTACGAAAGCGAATGATCGGGCCGAGATTCGGTCCGTAGAAGAATTGGAGAAGTCAAATATTGCATTCGGAGGCGCGAGATCATCTGCAAAATTTTTCAAAGACAGATACCCGAGACTCTTCGGAGAGTATAAGGTAAATAACAAAATTCACGTTTATCACCACGATCGATTATTCCGGCAATTGACTTAAGAATTTAGGACATGGGATTGACAGAGTTCAAAGAAAATCTCGTGAGACTGAAGACTGGAGAAGGAGGCTTAGCTACGTACGTAGAAGTAAGTTGAGAGAGAGAGTCTCATTTGATTTTCTCACAATCATAGTGCGACGAAGAAGGCGAAGTATAAAAAACATGATATTTTCTCCAGGTTTCCAAGTACATCCGCTACGATCACTGGAAGCGAGCTGTTATGATACCAGAAGTGATTACCTCGTACCCAGTTGCAATTATCTTGCCAAATTCGAGCACTATTCTATCGACCTGTGACTCGACAATAACTATGATCCTCGAAGCTGGCCTGATCGACAGATGGTCTGATATACAAAATCATAAACAATTTTCAGACGATGCGATAACAGGGCAGACAGAAGACGATGGCCGTGTGCACTTGAAGCAGTTTCTGGCAATATTTTTGTTCTTGGGAGTAGCTTTAGCCTCGAGCTTCGCTGTCTTTATAATCGAACTGCTTGTAGGATCGTTTCGGAAAAAATAGCACCGATTCGATGACGACGTCTGACAGGAAATATCGTATCTCTCAATTCCCAGCAGCGTGATAATTGCGCGTAAATTAATGAACAAGTGACAGTCAGAAATTGTTGTCCGACCAAGAGAAACCAGGAACTGTCAAACCTCCGTTGGACATGTCAAACAAAATATCACGGATCTGACGAAGTGTTCAGGCTAAAAGCTCGGACCATGTCATCAATTTATTGGTCGGAAAACAAGGGGCTAAAACCGTTGCGTGATCACTGGTAGTAGTATAGATCCGGTAATGGGCAGACACGGAACCCGAATCGCTAACTTCGCTGGTGAGAGCGGTTACTATCGGTTACTGTGCAATTTGACACACGCGCATGTTCACCAATTGTGAGCCGCTGAATGATAGTATGGAGTTCATTCTCGCCGTAAACGGTTGAGAAATCTATATCGCTTTTACATGTCTCTGCTGTATTTGAGTTTGGTGTAATATTGTACGGAATGGAAGAATTGGTGTAAGCTAGACAATATTTTACGAAGTTTTATGTATTTTGTCAAAGTCAGGATTTGCTTCTCGGCGAAAATATCTCTCTTCGGAGTTCTCTCGTTGCTGCTTGCTCGGAGACTAGCGTGAAGCGTTTTCTTGAGGAATGAAAATTGGAAAATAAAACACTTCGGAGTCTCGTGTATATGTGTGCGTACATGCATACATGCGTATGTACATATTTATATCACCCGTCAATGCAGAATGCTGTCTAGTCTGAAAATGCGTTACCGTACCTCTTCGCAAATTTGTAAAGTTTCAGGGAGGTACGCGGTATTATAGTTGAAGGACGGAATATCACTTCTCTTCGTGAACGAGAAGGAATACCTTTGTGGCAACTCCTACCGCTGCGACTTCGTAGGAAGATTTAGACTCTTCGTAGTTTTTCGTATAAAATTGTAGAATGTCCTAGTGTTTCCATGAACAGTTGTAGATTTTCATCGTTCGGCATGCAAAATTGTAAATTGTATCTTCATAGGTTTTTTCGTAGAAAATTGTAAATTCGTAGAATTATTTTCCCCCGGTGTATCCAGAGAGAAATCCGGAGGAGAATATAAAAGGCAATAGATGAGGAGGATGAGGAGACGGAAAAGAGGAAGGTGAACTGAGAAAATAGGTTTGAGAATTATATGGAAATTCTAGAACGAAATACTCCTGACGTATAATTCTCGACGCTTGAAGCGAGATGAAATTTGTTACTGCGGACGATCTATATGCCAGGTACAGCCCCATATGTCCGTGTATCTAATTGAGCTTACAGGGTTTCTACCGGTTGTGAAATATTACCGTGTTTCTCCATTCACAAACGAGATTCTAATTGTATCCACGTCCTGTGCACTGAGCATCAGAGCTGCAGGAAAACGAATTAGGCAAATTTCTTACCTCAGCAAATGCACAGCTACAACGCTCTGCTCTACTCATTCGGATAAATTCATGAGCTATTATCTTAGCGGAACGTGAAGAATTTCATACGGAAATAAATTACCCAATTTTCCAATAATCTTGTGAAATTATCCAACGAGTTCTACCCGATATTCTAAAACAAAGCTTCGTCGCGGGCATTGGGCTCGACAATGGTCATACCGATGCAGAGACAGACGTGGTCGTGGTACGGAATAAAATTAATGAACTGTTTCATACAATAGAGTGAAATAGAGCAGAGACTGGTAAAGTTTCGAAGCAATTTGGTAAATGAAATATGAACCGAATCCACTATACTTACAGTGGAATACAAACTCGTTCCATAAAATTGCAATCACATTGAATGATCGCTGGAGTCGATTGAACGGGAATGATCCCGATATGGTCCGTTGTATAATAATCTGTCTGCGAAATTTTCTTTTTATTTATTTTTTGTTATTTCCCATCTCATAGCCGAAGTTTTTGTGAATTTTATAAGGCAATTTAGTATGGAAACGCTCGTGATTATATTCAACATGAATATTTCATCATGAAGCTGACGACGCACTCCTCCGGTACGAATTACATATTGACACACTAAAAATTTGTAACCCAAGTTATTTTTCGAAGCAATGTCAAGCGGATGTATTCTCTATTCGAATATACACGGATACCCCTCAACCTCTCCTCGCGCAGCCTGTAAGAGTTCCAAAAGCTGCAGAATGAGGACGCCCTATTCATTTCTAATTACGATTACAATTTTTCATATGCAAATAACGGTTTTATACTGAAAAAAGCGCACAAAGAGAGAAAAACCCCCACGCTGATGATATTTAGATGGGACGCGGTATTTCAGGGGGATCAATTTCCAGCGTTATAAATCTCTGATATCAACAAAATACCAGAAAAAGAATGAGAATCAATGAGAAAACACCGCTCAGATTTTCTCATCCCCGAATCTTCATCCACGTAGGTTGAACTACATTCGATTACCTTCTCCGTGAATATCTCTCCGTTTTCTCCACGTCTGAAATTCTCCGATTCTACTTGCGAATGAAACAAACCCTCGAAGGTGAAGATTATGAAACGGCCGAAATCGATCGCACGCGAAAGTGATAACGGGAGAATAGTGACAATCCGTTGACGAGTTCAGGGCTTCTGTCTCCAGTGGTTGAAATCGCGCTTCACCCTTCACCCTTCTCAACTCGTACGGTCACATAATCCAACTATCTACGACAATTTGTTGCCGCGTCACAGATGCCGCCGGATTAGGCAGGTTAATCGCCGTAAATTAGGTCTTCGACAACTGCTGAGCAGGATAGGCAGTGACTAATGCACTTACTGTCTGGCTCTAGCTGTTCCAGCTGGACCTAACCAGCCCATAGATACCTTCGCCACTTTGGCTTTCCCTCGTGTGGCACATAGGTAATCTAATATTCTCATGGCATAGGATGGACCAGGGCAACGCGTAGCTTTGACAAAAGCATCCTTTGCCGTAAGCAATAATTCAGTTATCTAGTTCGGGGTGGGATTAGAAGAATCTCTTCTCATAAATTAGCAATTTGCAGTTCCGATTTATGCGGTGGGAGCAAATTTGCTGGGAGCAGACTCTCTAGAATCGTAAATGTTTTTCGCGGAATCCAATTACCCGAAGTATTGCTAAAAAGTTTTTGTAACGGCGACGGACACAAAACTCCGAGAAATTTATACATTTACATTTTCCCGCTTACTTTTTTTTATCGCGAAGCATGTTCGCCGGTTTGTCGGTAGTGTTTGCTAATTCAACGTGACCTGAGTTTACGGAGGACGCAGAAAAGCCGGAGCGTTACGTTTTATTCGGAAAATGTCACTCGTGGATAAGTTTCACTGCCACGTACTTACACATCCGCGATTCTATTCTCCAATATTTATGCCAAGTTGCTTCGTGTGTGAACAGTTCTTTTTCTTGTTTGCGTCCATTTTGCTTCTCACATAGGAATTGAGGACGAATTTTCCAGCACAAAATAATGCTCCATTTCGAATAGGCATCCGGAAAGAAGAATTACTCGCCAGTTATGTACACGAGTACGATGAAATTCGGCGTGATAAACCTGACCGTTTGTTTTTGTTTAATACCCATCGAATCATATCACTTCCGAGTCCACGCAGCTGGTGGAATCGTCCGAACCGTGTTCAATCCTCTTGGATAGAGGATTGCATTTGAATGGAACTCCGCACCGGTTGAACCATCCCGACCGACGCGATGACCATTAATCGATGGGAGCCATCTGCTTCACGTCAGTTTGCTGATACCTATTGCCGCCCTCCTCCGGGCTAATGGCAAATTTGAAATTCATAGCACCGCAATTGATCACCGCGATGTACACCTCATCGTAGAACTTGAACGCAACACTAATAGATTCATGCAGGTATTTAAAGGTATTTTCGAAACGGGACATCACGAGAAATGAACGCTTACTCTGTACTCTGACAGCGTAAGGTGAAGGAGAAAAGTCATAAGCTCGACTTCGCCGCTTTCACGGGCTGGGACATTGCGACTGGGATGAATGAGAAGCAGAACTGCCATCGTGTCGTATTTTATTAAATTTTTCAAATACATACTTCAAGTTTCAACCGTCTCGCTTTGATGAATTTATATTTTCATTCCATTTCGGAACACCACTCGCTGCGTGCGGTCTTTGGAGAAAATGAAATCCGGTCTATTGGGAATTTCGAGCCACATGAATCATTGCCATATGAAAACGACCGCAGGCTTACGACGCAACCGTATACAGAAATAACGTTGAAAAATGAGCCGTAGCACTGATCTGCACTACTTTTAAGGCCTCTAATCACACAGCTCTTTCGTAATTACACCTGCCGTTCGTTCAGTTAACTCATTCGGAAGTTTAACGCCAAGTAATTATACCATCGAACTGAAATGGACCGCTCGAAATGCGGCAGGATAATACGTCCATCACAGCAGCCTATTTTCATTTGCTAGTGCTCCACTCTGGAAGGAAGTCTGGCTGTTATAAAGGTCACTCGTGTACATATTGAATTCAAAGCGGCACAACTGGCGAACTCGTTCTCATTACCGTTCAACATTTATAACTATCCGACGGTTTGTTCTATCGAATTGCCTCTACGGATCTTTCTCGTTGAAAATTCTCATCCCTTTCCAATTATGTTCTCGAGGATTTCACGGTGATTATCCGAGTCGAGTTGACTACGCGAGAAACTTTGGAGGACGATAAGGCGCCACCTCTACACTTTGGATCACACTCGATGTCTTTTCGTTTATCCGAATTGTCATCTGCACAAACAATTGTATTGAAATCACAAACCGCGGTGTTCTTCCTCGCATTTTCTCGCATTTTCTTTCGCACTTTTCCCTTTCTCGCCACGGTTTCTCCGACGTCACGTCGCTTCCAACTCCATCGGCCCATCCTACGCAATTGTATTCATCCGAGAATGGCGGATTGTTTCTGTTCATGACAGACGAATTATCCTCGAACAACGGTATTCGGTTTGTCAGTTAGCGATAATTGTCAGCTGTTGTTTCAAGATTCTGCGGGGATTGATCAAGATGAAGCGAAGGTGCAGGAAATTGATAAACCTTTCCTACCATTTCCATATTCCCCTGATAGTTCCCGGCCAACAAAATCCCTAGACCAGTTTTCTCAAAGAGGGCTTTGACCCAGATTGTGATGCCGCTGACGCTCGACCAGTCACAATTAGTATGTACTAGAAAAATGGCTATTGAAATGTAAATTACTCCGGTTGCCCTTCGCTAACAAATTCCATAAGAATGATGCATTATCCCGATTGCCTAGCTCGTCACACTTTTTGTTCTCTGCAGATTCTTCTGGCATAGGATTTATATATGGCCGGGTGACGCCAGACTCTTTTTTATATCTGTCGCTGCTTTGAACGTATTCCCCCTTCCGGCCCATCATACCTATGTCTTGTCCTTTTCTGATGTCTCGTATTCATTGTTCACACAGTGGGATTTCTAAAATTTGTTCAATGTGCTCAGCACTTTGGTTTGACTATCGATTTTATTTCCTTGACACTTGAAGTCCCTGACTTGGAGTGTTCGCAAGGTGATATTTGGATAGCATCCACCTGAAATGTTGATTCTTCTGTATAATATACAAGAACTACTGACAATGAGGAGAAACGACGAGTTGAAATAAATTTTAACAATAAATTGCACCGAAGTAGTGAAACAAATGGAAGAAAGAAGTCCTGGAGTTGAGTATTGCGTTCATCTACGCCAGAGTGAAGAGAATCGAAGAACTTTCCCCGGTCTAGAAAAAGTTTGTGTCGAAGATCCGGTCGTACACAAGTCTTAATTCTCAACGAAACGACGCATGGAGGGCTCGATGTGCTTCAAGAGACTTTGAAAAAAATTATCGAAATCCTTTAGCCATCCGAAGCGGTTATTTTTCAACTTTCAACCGTTCTTCTTCACACTTGTCACATGAAATTGGCAGTTATGTTCATTTTCTGTTGTATATAATTTTTCACCAGTCAGAGCCGAGGTAGATTGTTCTTATCCATTGCTTATTTTCAAAGAAGAATTTTTGCTCGGAGGTGTTTTTTTTTAGGACATATACTGTGTGTCTGTAGTGAAAATCGATGCGGGGAATTTCAAACTTGGTTTTTTTTCCAACACTTTTTCATTCCAGTGGGGGTTCCCGAAACGCGTTGGAAAATCGACTGGAGTACGACCGAATTAATCACCCCAATGCAAATACCCGCGTAGACTTGAAACCCTGGGGGGATTTTTCCATCTTATACTTCGACGGCTTGAGATTCAGCGAGAAACCTGACGGAGACAACCTTCCGCTTCCGATCCACGATACATTTCTAGACATCACCGGAGAAGGGAAATTTTTTTCTCACTCTCAGGAAACTCGAATTTCCGATATGTTTTTCTTTTCATTCCAGGTGATTAGAATTTGTGATTTTTTTTTCATTCTTTTTTTTTCTTTCTCACACGCTTCTGTACCTACTACACAGGAATATATCAGAACAACTGTTTCCCAGCATTTTCCGAACAACGCAAGAGCACCCTCGAGAATTTTTCGAATCAGCATCACGAATTCCGTATAGAATTTCAAGCTTGGGAGGAATTTCAGGAGAAAGAGAGTTTAATGATTGTCACGTAAGTAATGAATTCTTTGGCACGGTTGTCACTCGTCTTTTGCTCAATATCATGCACCGCTGTACAATATTTGAGCTCATTGAGTCGACGAGTCGACGAAGTAATTCGGTAACGAGACGAGCTCGATTGATCGTACTTCCAAAGTCGCCCTTCTCTCTTCTTCACTGCACAAGGTAAATGAGTGAATAATTCATGAGCGGAATTGTGAAGAGACGTGAAGAACGAAATCGAGCGGCAAAAGTAATCCCATAAGCATTTTTGGGAATCTGCGGCGACGCGACCGCGCCAAAGCTAGAAGTATATACGGACAGATTCGGGCCTGAAGTTCAAACTTTGATCTGACTAATTTCAATTTAGGAAACGTTATCTACAGGTTAACAAAAGGATGGATTGTGATCGCGGATATCTGGGATATCGAGGATATCAAGGGTATGATTAAACTCACTTGATAATATTTGTTTCGTAGAATTGCGACCCATCTCATCCGTCCTCCTCATTCGATTACGGCTTTATATTATTACGGTATATAGAAACACGGTCGCGTTTCCCTCGGGGTTCGAGAACCCAAATTCACAAAAGGTTCCCATCCAGCGATAAAAGAGCCAGTTTAGTTGAGATTGGGAAACCGAATTAGGAGAGCCTCGAACCGATGAAGATGTGAGCACGACTATATATGATGATCATTCGTCCATCGATTTTCCGCCACATCCTCGAGGTGGCGTAAGACTCGCTATTTGGATTGCAGAAAAACCATTTCGAAAACGAGAATCGTAAATTTTGGCAAACGACTCGGTCGATTTTATTGCAAATTTGAGAATTCATTGAGTATTATGGCAGAAAGTAGCCGAGTATTGCACTTTTCCAAAACATTGATCGGATTTCATGAAAAATAAACATTCCGTATGTTAGCTAGGTTAGGTTGCCAGCGGCGACTCGAATGATCCTCTCAAGACGACTTGGGGCAATTTTCTTTTCGAGTAGTGAGCGAATTTCAAACGACACGAGACGACGCTTATATATACCTGAGTGCAAGACGTAAGTTTCACGGAGAATACAGACGCAGCTCATTTGCATATTTACTTTGTTCAAAATCCAAGTTAATTGTACGACAAGATTTGATGTGAATTACAACCTCAATGTTCGCTCTGTGATACCCTGAGTTTGTTTTTTGTTTTTATTTTTTGCATAGTACCATTAAAACCAAAGAAAGAACAATCACGTAATAAAAAGAGAATGAGAGAGAAAACAAATCTTCCGAGATTTCGGTTCAACCGGCAATAAAATGCGAGAGCTCAACTGTTCACCTTTTACATTGCGATATGATCGATTTTTTATCGAGTCATTCCGCGTTCCAATTTTTTTGCGGCCATTTCCTGCGGTTCTTCGAGACATTGATTTTTTTTTTTTTCCTTTTCACTCGCGAATTCTGCAACTGACAAATTTTCAACCTATATTAATGACGTGGATGACTGTTTGAAACGCAGCTACGTTCCAAGGCAAGAATTATCGTCACGTGGAATACTCGGTACGAAGGAGTTAACAAAAAAAGAGAAAAAAGCAGTACAGTGATATTCTGCTCAGAATTTAACAGAAACCCCGGAGAGGTTTCGGAAAAATATTGCCATGTGTCAGTAATCGAGAGTTTCATTACGTTCAAGGGAAGCTGTATAACAACGAATAACGAATATCCCAATTTCAGCAAAAAGCTTCGCCATTGTGAGGAATGTATAAGTCAACAAAGAGGTCTTGCCAGAAGGAAAACGGTGTACGTACATCTGCAGGTGCTTTAAACGAAACGAGAAAAAGATCTCCATTAGCACCGATGTAAGTTTGGGATATGTGAGTTGTTCCGATACACAAATGTATATATATACAGTAGGATGGCAAGCTCTCTCATTTTTTATCGTAACATTCTCTCTTTTTTCCTGTATCACAATTTTTCGAACAAAAACCAAGCGGAATTCGAGGGAAAATGGTAGGATCTGGTTAAGGCTGGGATTCGAAATTAGTTGTGATCATAAAAAGACGAAAACCCGAGTCTCGCTGATCTACAAAGTTTGCTAGGTAGTCCGCAGAAGTAGTTACCTCGACTTCCGGGATATCTCACAGGGTTTTTCCCCAGAGAGAAACGATCTGGAATAGCTTACACGCGTCAATAGGGGTGGAATATTTTCACCGAAAATTTCGAATCCAGTTAAAAACGTCAATTCTTTTACCCGTACGAAAGCTCTCATCTATTGCTTGTCCAGTAATTGGTTCTGTCGTATTGATCGTCCGTCACATTTATATTCATATACGATAATTTTCCCAGCCTCAGTTTTCTGTAGAATAGGGGAACTGCGATTGCCTTCAAAAACTTGTGTCTGCGCATTACGGTCGCATCAAAAATCTGGCGATAAATCCAGGCATTGGTTATATTTCTCCTCCATGAATTAGGCGACGTAGATTACAGAGAAACCCTGAGGGAATTCAGTTTTTGATTCGTACGAAAAAAGAACTTTGCATTGCGAGATACCATTTTTTCTCTATCTAGCTTCTATTCGTTTATGGAATATATTTGAAAATTATTCAGTTCTATGATAACGAGGTTAATTTTCATCCCTCAAGAAAATCGGCCTCTACATTTTCGTCGACAAATTTTCCGTATCATTTATCCTCATGTTTGGAAAAAACTCGCTTCGTCGACAGCTATTTTCGAGTGGGAAGAAACCTGCAGCCTTGAAACAAAGGGAAAACAAAAAAAGTGAAATAATCTCACGATCAGTTTGAATAACGGAATGTTAAGTCTTCTGTGAAAAAGCGCGGACTGTACTTATAACAGCGTAAGTTGGTACGCTTTTGGGAATTCGAAATTCCCTGGCTTTTCCAGGTTCTCCAGTCCGGAAATGGGATTTTCTTCCGGTTATTTATCAATAAATTTGCCACTAATTAATAACAACAATTTTCCAATTCATCAGTACCTTCAATAAAGCCGACGGATAACGTACTATTTATTGAATATATCGACAGCCTGTAATTCTTGGTAGAAAAAGGAAGAGAAGGATTCGTACTATATAATATGATATTATATTCATTCATATTTTGATATAAATCATAAAGAAAAAGCTTCATGAAACTGACGCAATATTTTTTAGATCAACCGTCGTCGGGCCAACCGAGGTCGAGCATTTCATCTGAAAATGAAGTAATTTTCCCCAACGATAAGAAATTCCATTCTCATCTACAAAATTCCGCGACTTTACCCGGTTTTCCAGGTTTTCCCTGGGCGTACCAATCCCGTGATATACATGCATGCCGATACTCGTCTCAAGCAAAACTTCCAAATTTTTCTACCCTCAGACTGTTGTTGGTATATGAAAAATAAATAGGCCTTTGATCAAGTTTGCGGAGGTTTGGAGATGGGGAGCGAAAGGGAAAGTAACTCAGTATCTATCTAGTCATTCAAGCCATCCAATCTCGATGAACGTCAATTTGGTTTCTCTAATGGATGGATTTTTCTCTCGCTATATATGTGTATCGAACATTCGCAATGAACATCGAGACAAACTGTTCAAATATGCACACGGGCGGATGAACTCTTCCGATCTATATCATATTTTTCAATGATAATACAGCGAATTGGCAAAAATGTATATAGAGCATTATTCGTCCAGGAAGAAGACCGTAGCAGTACCTACTTGACAGGTCGCTGCATTCGCATTTTGTCAACGTCTTGAACAGACTATGTCTACGTCGTTAATAATTAGACATTTTAACGTGGAAGATACCTCGAAGCAGAATGGACGATAATGGGGGAACCTGCAGCTGACTTTACACCCTTAATTTGCATGTTCACTGTGTCACGTTAATCGCTGAGATGTTTATTGAGCATCATCCGAAACGTTGTGGTTCATTATCTTGGCATTACTGTCGACTGTCGGTCTACGGTCGGAAAATCAACCAACGTGAACTCACACGAGGGATAAAAAAAGTTAGAATCGTACTTTCTGCTCATTATTTCTATTTGTCACGTGTCGTGTTACGGGTGTCTGAAGTTTGAAGTCTGGAGTCTGGAGTCTCGGTGCCCATAAGTGAAGCTTCTACATGTGGCAATGTTCGTTTTTCTGTACAGCCCTGTCAGCCTCCCATTATATTACGCTCGAGCCATCATAGCCATTACTTGCAGGAAGGAAAGGCGTTAAAAATTGATCATGACATCCATTCAGGATCCTTAGTGATGTGCAACGCCGTTTCATGTCGAGTGAAATACACCTTTATGGCGGAGTGATGAAAAACGTCGCGTAACTTCCAGCTCCGAGTCGTAGTAAGGGGTGGCGCGAAAAACTATGAGAAAATACTACCCCGTTCTGCTTTTCTTTGTCTTTCAACTAGGCAAATTTATAGGCGGAAAGAATCTGGGTACGTTGAAAAATTATTCGGCGATAAATTAGTCGGAATCATCCTGAAGCGCGTATCTAAAAAATAGGGGTTTAAAATAAAGCAAGTGAAATGTTTTGCTCAGCCAACCGTGAACGACACCGTTTCGTCGTATCGAGGGGACATCTTTTATGTCTACTACTATATTCGTACTAGCTGTAAGAAAATCCTGATCTTTGGTTAGGGGAAAATAGGGAAATTTCGTTCGTCGCAGAACGAAATGGTGGGCGTCAGAGAAACGCGGTATTTCTCGCTGAAGACGTTTCTCCGAATTTGAGCTCATCCTTGGCAGCCGGCAGGAGACGTAGAGCTTGATCTTCCTCCCCGCTGAACCAAAAACCGTAAAAAGCTTCCTCCTCGACATCCAGAGAAAATTGTTGGTTCGGAGTCTATGTGGATGAAAATTGGAGGAACTCGCGGACGGTCATAGTCGAGCAACAACTTCGGTCAATCAATTTCGGCGAGGAAAATTGATCGAAACTGCAGAGAAAGTGAAATTAAGCTTGACAAGTCTCGATGAGATTCGATTTCCGTGGAATCTTGATTATCCTGTACCACAGAGTGATCAACGCAGCATGGAAGACCGTGCGGACCTTGAAGCGACTTTTCAATTTTTGAAAAATCGAAGGTTGAATTTCCCCGAGGAGTGTGGATGGCAGGTGAAGTAATGACGGCCTTCAGCTCTGCGGAAGTTTGAGCATTCACAACATTTCGAGAATCTGATGAAATTTATTCAAACGAAACAGTAAGAGGTTCAATAAAAATTATACCTATTACACGATTACGTGTTGAATGCAGTTTCCACCTTTATATGAAAAAATATGCTGCCGGGCACGTACGAATGTCTTCACATTTTTCAACATTCAGCATATCAGCCTCGCATATTATCAATAATTCTACACAAATCTTATTTACATAAATGTATGCGTGTACCATCCGTGGTTCTCCAATTATTTTGTCCGGTCACTGTTCCGTGACGCGAGGGTATTGCAAATTTACACGCAGTGGTCAAATTTTCGTGTTTGCATCGTTTGTTTTTTTGTAGATACTTGTTGGTATGGAACATGTACGTATTTACTTGCGGGGGCAACAAAATGAATTATTGGCTATTTTATCGCCTGATCGTGGAAAGTGAATCAAACCGGTAATTATAAGCCAGAGATTATGGCGATGACCGTTGAGGAACGTGAGATACGCAGCCTGCATTTGTGCACTGCAATCGTTTGCAGGTGAGAGATGGCGTTTTATCGTTTGGCCCGATTTGGTCAATTTGCCGAAGGTGATTGATTATCGTTATCCAACGATTTTGATACCTTTTATGATATCCATCCCCGCGATTAGTCGTGTTATAGTTATTTACCGGTGATTGGAATCTATCAATGATTCGTGTGATTCGCACTTTGGTAATGTAAACATTTCACATTCGCGAATATCCAGCACTTCATTATCGATTTTCGATCCTGATGAGATGTTGATAACATAGAATTAAACCGTATGGAAATTCTGTGGTAGAGAGTATTAGAGTTTCGTTGGAAACTCGATGAAGTAGTAGTAATGCCCGATATCTGGTCAGCCGTATACGAGCTCGGTAGCCGTTGGGCGACCCAATTTGCTGCGCTATTTTTTTCCTATCCGTCTGAAGGGGATGAACTTCTTCGCGAATTTCGCTAATCTATAATATACCTATAATTGGAAAACCGTGAAAATTTAGCATTCGCATCTACCTGGCAGAGACGATCTTCACCCTGCTGTTCCCACGTGCGAGGGGCTTATTTCATTTTTCGACACTGCGGAGCTCGTGATTTGAAATTGGGGAAAAAAAGAATCAACGTTTCAGTAGCTTGAAGAACTGCTCTGAAGATTTAGAGAGAATGAGGGGACAGGGATAGAGAGCCGGAGAGAGAATCCTTTATTGCGCGCTGGAGGGCTGTAGAAGTTCCACTCGAAAGGGGAAAATAAGAAAGATAGAGAAGGAGAGAAGGAAAAACTGATATAGAGAAATTCATGGGGCTCCAGCAATTGCCAGGATCCGAGCTGGCGTCAGATTGATGCGATGGCCGTTGATCCTATTTTGACGATATCTTTCTACGTGTGATATAGTACCTATAACACAATCTGTGATATGCTATCACACCAGCCGAAGTCTGGTTATCCGAAATCGTGCAGAAATTCATGGAATGACATTCTCTCGCGCCCCATTATCGCGCCGTGATTATACGTCTACCGTTCTTCATCCAAAGACCGGCAACGCTCGTTTATCGTGAAATGTCAAAGCCATCCTTTCAGCTCACAGTCAGTTCAAACGAGCTGTTCAGGTATTATCTGTAGTGGACATTTCGTTATAAAGCCAGCCCCTATGCAAACGTTAAACTGGTTTGGATGATCGCCGTCTGTCGACATTTTTTCTCTTCTCCTTCTCCTTTTCCTTCTTCTTCTCCTTCTTATTTTCGTCTGTGTTTTCAGGACCCTCGAGGAGAGAAATCGAGGAGGGACGCAAGGCATTTCTGTGTTTGAAACAACGAACGATATTAAAATCAAGGAGAATAATTTCATGTCCATTTTATGGCCCGATTCCGATCGATCAGCCTACCGAAGTCTCCGTTCTGTGGATATAAAATAACACCGTGTGTCGATCTCAGCTTTCCAGGGACCCCGTTCGTCACCCTCAGAAAATATGAGACGTGTCGACGATTCCGAGCCGTGTAACAACGCCATAAAACCTCTCAGACGTTTAGGATAATCGTCTGACCTACATGAATCGTTCGGCAGACAACTTGCCAAACCGGTTTTGAATCATCTCTGCATTACATTTTCCATTATGATAATCACAGACTGATCACAACCGATCGATCTATCAGGTCAGATTATATGAAATACGAATCAACTGTCGGATCGAGGCATTCACACGAATCTCTACGTGGATCCTTGAACCCTTTTTGCGCGGAGAAAAACTGAAACATAAATTTATCCCGCGGGAGTGTTCATGAAGCTAAATTTTCTTTGTATTTTTGACCTCCGTCATCCGCGGATCAAATCGCGATAGGTCGCGTCGTAGTCTATGAAGTTACCTCTAGGCTAGAGAAGACAATGCTTTGCGCCGAAACGGCCAGCCTCAGGAAAGACTTTCCCGTCGTTGAAGCATGTTCCCTTTTTTTTTTTTAAGGAGAAGGGCACGCGCTGGAAAATTTGATTTGACCTTCCCTCATCGTACCACTACCTACTGCAGAGTTCCAAGTTCTTTTTTCTGAACAAGACGGAAATGAGTTTGGCAAAGGATTAAATCGAAATTGGGGATTCGTTTAACCCCGCGGGCTACACCCGATTTTGACAGTGAGGTAACGCCGAAGAGAAAAATCCTGAAAACGAAAATACACAAAAATGAACGAAAAATAAACGAGACTGGAACACGGGAGAAAACTATAGATGCTACGGGAAGTGAGCGGAAGCTTGAACGATTTGCATTTATCGATTTGCATCAACGGGTGGAGCGTTTGTTTAATATTGACAACGATTTCCGTTCCAACGGTTTGTAAACTTCCACATTATAGGTGAGCATACAGGGAAAGTGGAAAACAACCAGGCAGTCCTAAAGCGCGAATGAAATTTGAACGCCTCCACCAATCCGAGGGATCTTCGGTTTTTCCTTTTTGTAAAAACTAGAGGAATGAGGCCTGCATCCGGCCTTTCGAAGAGGAGAAAAATTTCGCTCGATGCCAAGAAGCAAGCATTCGAAAAACGAGTTTTCGAAAAAACAATGTCAAATTTCATTTCTGAATTCACGACAAATTTCGAGGGCTATTCGCGACTGTTGAGACTGGCTGCTTTTCCCCTACCTATTCTATGCGTATACATCCGACTCCGGAGAGCATCTTCCGAATATTAATTTCTCCTTTGGTCTTGGGCCGACAATACAATTCCTCTCTCTTTCTCGTGATTATTCAAGTTATGGTAACATAAAACTCCGGTTCCTCTGTAGTTGATGGCATAATCAGACGACAGTTGAGCTGCTTCTGCGTAATTTGCTTCCAGAAGTTATACACGAACGAAATTTCGTCCACAAGCATCCAGGCGCCTTGAAATTTTTATGCTAAAACTTAACGGCGGAATATACCCGCGGGACGAATCTCAACTCTAGATTCTAGAATATAAAGCTATTGGCGAGGGACTGTAAGGACCACTGAGAACTACATGAATCGAGATTCTCTTTGAATTCACTAGGCCAACCAGCAAGATGAAAGCCTTGGGAATAATTGGACAAATCTTTCTAAAGCGGCACTGAACCCCGAATTTTTTGTGCACCGAAAAAGCCGCAGGGATAGAAATTTGTTAATGAATTTTTACCAAGATGCATGGACTTTCTGTCGTGGTCGATCGAAGATCAGCCAATGAGACGCGTTCTACGAACGGGCGCTGGTCGATGTGTGGAATACGAGCAAAAAAGCGCAGCGCAGAGCACCGAACCGACCGCGCGACACACCGACATCATTCCTGTTTACAGATTAATACGCGTCATTGGCCAATCTTCGATGGACCACAACGAGAGTGTGTGCATTTTGGAAAAGAATCGACGTCCGGGATTTCCGATCCCGTTTTCAACGACGAATTCGCGGCGTCAATTACGGGTCACCCTGTACATTCCCATATTATAATTAATTCTACAAAACTGTCATACAGGCATACATTATTCTATGGAGGTGTAACTGTGCGATCGCGCGATGCAATCCTCTCGTCGATACCTATCAAATTTATCAGCCCGCCCTATAATTTCAGGCCACAAAATCCCAATGGTTCGATTCGTTTTAATATCCATATAAATTTGCTTGATTTGTGGTTTACAGTTGGCTATAAAACTTCGCCGGACTTTCAATAAAGTTAGCTCTAAATAACTGGATATGAATTAATAATTTTCTGCGGTTCGCAATATAATATCATCTCTTCACTGTAGCCACTCTATTCCGTTGTTTTGTATCGTTTTCCCGTTTTCTCTGTTTCCAGATATTTGCCGAAATCCATAACATTTCTTATCCTATTCAAACCATTCCAATCGTTGACCAAAATTTGGTGAAGGTGACCTTCGACATTCAAATATCACACGTTGTATAGCTGTATATTCATTAGTGCTCATTGGCGACATACACTCGTTATGACTTCTACTGAAAACGTGGAAGATTCTAGGCCAGAAGGTGACTCGATCCGTTGCATTCTAACACCCGGGGAAATTATCATTTAAATAGAAGTTGCCGAGTTCTCTGAGCAACGGCAGAAGCACGAGTAGAAATGAGCTGAAGCGGGTGTATCATGGATAGCTATAGCTAGAGAACACTGAATCGAGTTATATCCACGTGAGATAAATAGAATGTGTTCGTATTTGAAAAAACATGAAGTTCTGACTCGGTAGTGGTAGTTCGGTTTTTTGTTCTTTTTTTTTTTTTTGTTTTCCAAAAACCAACCCCATTCGTTTCCTCGTTTTCCCTTACAGTTATGACATCTCGTTGTGAAAGAAACACACGCACACTATACACATACGGAGAATGAGAACCAGCGACATGATTTTTCTCGGTTACATTTCTCCGACGAATTGCTTTTTCTCTCGTAATTTACCCATATCTCGAAAAACGCGCGGATTCTTTTTGAAAAATTGTCTATGGGATTGTATTCAATAATTTTTGTCGACGATCGATAGTGTACGTTTGACAAAAAGGGAAAAAGAAGGAAAAGAAGAATGTGACAATCTCGTAGTTGATATTTTCATGTTTATTCTGACGACGTAACAACAAACACGCGACGTTACTGGGAACAGTCATGTGTATAGTGTACGTAGGTATACATGAATATACGTTGATGGAACGAGAGGAAAATGTTTGATGATTTCAGAATCAATCAACTCGGGCGAGGACGCGGATAGGCGGATTGACGAAATCGCTGAAGGAAGAGTCGTAGAACGGAGCGGAAACGAAAAATGAAAAAAAGAAACGAGAAAAAGAAAAAGAAAAAAACACAGTAAAATGTTCCCCAAGAATCTGCGTGGAGGGCTTGAATCCAGAATCCCAAAGATTTTCTCCATGATTGATTCGCGGTTGTAAAAAAACCCGTATTCAACAGACACATAGCTTCACACGATCTCCTTCTTCTTCAGAGCCATACCTACACTCCGAAGACTCAGTTTCGGCCGGATAAGTCGAGAGATTTGGAAAAAATGTCCTTCTTTCTTCCTAAAATTCATTTCTTATTGGCCAACTCCGTTCGGACTCTGCCCAGTGGAAACAATTAGTGGAGGATGTTTGACGGTATAAAATAATAATTTCTTACAGCTCGATCTGCAGCTGGGTCAAGAGTCAAGACGAATTGTGATAACATGCGTCGTCAGAATGGCGGAGTCGTTAGACGTAGACGTAGGTAATTACGTGAGCTTAAAATATCGCTTGGTTTGGTAAAACAATCAGCTTTCCTGCGTTTGTATGTATGTACCACCTCCGTTGACAGTAGGGATGAGTGGTAATATGTATGCAAATAGTGTAATGCCACGCTGGTCGTAATGTAATTAGGATTTTTTCCTTTTTTTCCGTTTCTCCGCTTCCCTGCACGCAGTTGGGCCTGATTTTCAATTAGTCGTACGCAACTTTTTACGCGCAATTGAGTCAGGTGTGGATTAGCGAAATCAGAGTTTAGCTCGCTGGTGAATATGAATCCGAATTATAATTTGAAGTTTGACGACCGAATTATTATCATTCAGATCTCAAGTTTTGATTTTTCGGGGGCGTTTTTCTCCCCCGGAAAGTTGGCGGTCCGACTATTTCGTTGAAGGGAAAATGTGCGGTTCATTGAGGTGTTTATTTGTGTGTCGATCAATGAGCGATTTGATGAGATACTGCGAGTATGATTAATGCAGTAAGTATACTTTGAGAGGACAGATACCGCCCGCCGCTTGGATCCACGGTTTAAGGTCCCTCGCGTATCTTGCGTTGAGGGCAAATTGAATCTGTTCGTTTTCTTAACCGTAGCGAAGTGGGTAGTATTCCCTTTCCTCCCCTTCTCTATCCCTCCCTTTCTCTCTCTCTCGCGCTCTCACTCTCTGTTCTTGAGGACCTGAGGGAAAATGGTTAGGGAGGGAAACTTGGGACTTTCCTGAGGTAACCTGGGATGTAATTACGTTTGCAAAAGGGCTCGAGAGAGGAGCGGAGACTCTGTACAATGTTCCTTGTCAGTTTCTTACTCCGATGCTCATTCGACCGATCGCGTTGAGCTTCCGCTCCGTCTCCTTTTCCGTCTCCTTATCTTTCCTCTTTCCATTTTCATTTTCCTTTTCCTTTTCCTTCTGTCCTCGACCTCGATACGCAATCTCTCGGATTCTTGTATGGCGTTGCGCAAAATTCAAACGAGACGTCCGGTACGTAAAACGTACGAGAAATAGAACACAAAAATTCCAACTAATCTCCAAGTAAGCAATTATGAACCGAGAAAATTTGATTTGGTGGCTTGACTTCTCGTTGATATTGTTAATTTTCTCCAAATTTACGCGATAGGTCGTTACCATCTGCGGGGGGAGTCGGAGGTCATAACGTGAATTGAAGATGCCCCGTTATAGTATATACGACGACGATTGCAGGAGCCATTCTCTTAGAATCTTATTCGCCAGTTTTCGCGCGTGGTTAAGATATTATCTGAATCTTGAGCGGGTGTGAGAGAAGAGTTTCCGTCTTCTGAAATTGGAATTTCTCATTCGTATTTGAATCTACATTGCCGAGCCATGAATTTCTTACATCGTGAGAAAGATGTAATCGCAATATGTAGGTTAAGTCGAGCAGCTCAAGTCGAAATTTTTTGTCTTATAGTCATAACGTGCTTTCAACGAAACAAGGGGCCTTGAGCACGGGGTCACGTGACCGATTTTAAAGCTTTCCACAATCCCCTGGTCTCATTTTTTTCGTAACTTCGAATTGATTTAGCATTTTTGTCAAAGTAACATGGCCAATTAGCTCCGGAAAATCATCTTAATAATTATTAATCGAACTATAATTTGTAAAATATAACAGCTCAAATCCCGTCTCGCAGCGAAATGGAGAAATTAAAAATTCGAACGATGTTTATTGTGCCCTAGCTGACCGGAGCACACTCGCTGCCGGTTGCATAATTATTTAACAAAAAATTCCAAATCGATTCAAAAGTTTTGCGAAAAGTCCGACCGAGATTCAAAACTCTTTAATCAGTCTCAAAACTCCTCAAGGAGTAATGTACCGCGAGAGAATTTATCACGCCTTCAATTAATAACTTGAAAATAGCTTTTGAGATTGTACGTTGGTATATATTTGTAATTAGTTTCATGAATTTGTAACGCCTCTGCCGTAAATTCGTAATATGAGTTAATTCCGTTCAAATGACAAAACAGAAGACGAGAAGGAAGTAAAGAACATCTCCGCAAATTTTATTGATGCCTCAAATTTCCGAATTGGTCAGTACCCTACTGGCGCGGGAATGAAAATCAAGATGATTCTTCACATTATAACACCGCGTTTCAATATCTCCGCAAAGTAAACCAACGGTACTATGTACATTTTCATTTACGTATACATAAAATTACATATAGTTCTACGGTCGTTCGGGGAGAAGAGATTGCTAAAATTATGAGACTTCGGACGGTATGTACGTTATGTGCTTTTATATTATAATATATTAGCAGGTAAGCTCCATAAGCTCTGCGTTTATACTTGTTCCACTCTCTTTGCGAAAAAGAGGAGCCCATCTACTATAATTCGTGTGCCATGAAAAAAGAGAGAGAGAGAGAAAAAAAAAGAAAAATTAAGAGATAAAAAGAAAACACAAAACGAAAAAGCTCTTTCTGTGTAGGAGAGGCGGCGGTAGGTAATGTAACACATAAAAGCCACGCTGCGCCTAAGGCCTGCATTTAATGAGGCTGCGCGCGCTTTTCTCACGACGATGCGCCAGATCGGAACGGCCCGGAAAATTCAACGAGCGTGGAAACAGCTCGGAAAGAGAGCGAATGAGAGTCCTGAGGGAGTAGCGGACGGTCGTGCTCGGCCACTTCGACCGACCCCCCAACTTGTTGAATTAACTAATTTTTTCCTTTGACGTTATTAAATCGCAGCGGGTTGATATTAATCACTGGACATAATTACTAGAAAAAAAACGAAGGAAAAACAAAAAAGAACGAGCTCGACGGTAAGGTTGGGATCTGTAACTTCGGTATGCACGATCCTCGACTGATCGTGATACTGCAATTTGCAACGGGAACACCAATTTCGACCACCTGTGAAAAATCATGAACAGAACGTGGAGAATTTTATTATTATTTTCACATGGAAAACGAGGATTACGAATATCGAGTCTGTCGCGGATTTGAGAAGTTTTCAACCTAACGGAGAGAGTGAATAGGTAATTTATAGGTGGAACATGTTCCAGTCAAACTATTATCGACGAATCTGTACAGCGGGGAAATGATTCTTCGACCTACGTAATATAGAAGCTACGTTTGAGCGGGTGGTATATATAATAATAATATCAAAATTTTCTGAGTCCGTCATTAGACGTGGAAACTGTGAACTTTGTTAAAACAAATATTTCATTTCTCAATTAGTGGACGTTCTTTAGTTATGCACGTTTCAAGAAATCGAGTCTCTCAGCTGAGTAAGTCCGCCGATTAGTTATTAAAAGTGAAATTTGAATTTCAACAAGGTTCGCTTTATTATGCGGGTGTACTGAGGGGAATTCGATTATGAACTTTGTTGGAAAATATATCATAACCGTTACCGAAAAAGTATTCGATACGACGAGGGCATGGACTCACAGAGTTGGGTTCAAGTTTCACGAGCAAAGTTACATGTAGTTACACCATTTTGGGCAGGCACGTAGTTCGAAGTAAAAGGTACAAATTTCAAAGTTCAGAGGTATGAAGTAAGCGAGAAATAATCTCCAAATACAATTTTTCAGGCAAGGAAGGATAACTCATTCCGTGTCATCTCAAGTTTCAACTCTGCCTATAGGTACATAGGTATGTGATTCAATCGCCATGAAAAGAAGCTAAATGCGAGCATATAGAGCGAGTTTCCTCCGCCGGGAAATTCAATGAGCCCGGGGAGTTCACCACGTTAATGCAATAAAATCGTGAAAATAATAACAGCTGCCTAAACCCAGAAAACGACGAAAA